>CM053787.1:191791333-193114666 GCA_028749045.1 Cupressus sempervirens
TCATGGAGCAAGATTTCCATCATTTTTTGGAAGTTTTTATCTTTACAACATTTATCTATGTCTTCTAGGGGTATCTCTTTAGAGTTCCCATAATAATTTGTATACATGTAAGGATCCTTCATCCCTTCATTTCTTTTGAATTCCTCTTTGTTTGTTCTCCTATTGTTTTCACTCATTTCTTGATCTTGATTTTCCATTCTAGGGTTGTAGAATTTTTAAGTTTGTTTAGGTTGTATAAGTGTTTCGCATGGAAGTTTAGTTGTTCTATTTTAAAAAAAAGGTGTCTTGTCAATGTCTAGATGTTCTTGGAATAAAAAATTCCTGACTTGTTGTGAGTTTATGGAAAAGGCTATTGGAGTGCTAGGTGGACCAACATGTAAAAGAGATAATGAGGACCCTTCACTATACTTAGACTATATGACTATATGTAGACTTGGGAATGACCTCTACCACAATTTCTACCTCTATCTCTACCTTTTCTTGGTCTATGGGGAGGAAACATGTTTCCACTCTTACTTGCAACAATCATAAACAATGAATTATGACAAAGTTTGAACAAGGGTCACACTAGAACATTGTCTCAAAGTAAGTAAGTGAGTATTCAGTAAGCATGTTGTATACCTAGGTATGAGCAGGTAGAGAAATGGCTACAATAGCTATGAGTTTTGACTATTGTGACATAAGATATGACAAACATAAGAGAGAAAATAGGAAAACAAATTAATATGACTAGTTTATTTGTGGACTACAAGTGATAAACTAAGAAACTTGTTTGAGTTTTAGACTATTGTAGATAGAGAAATGACTTAATGTTTTCAGATAAAGACTAGATTTGGATCAAGTTTTGATGAGGGAGCACAAAATAGCTCACTATTTTTAGATAATTCTTGATAGAACTACGTGAGGGAATTCCTCTAAGGCAAGTAAATGATGTGAACTAGAAAAGTAAAGAACTTTGACAGACAAAATTGAGAAATTTTTGATAGTTTAATGACCTAACCTCATGCGAAGATTCTAGAAGAATCATGTGAGAAAGTATATAGACTAGTGAGAGGAAACATAACAATAATTTCTAGGGTGTTTGCTCACACAAAGTTGTGTGTTGAACCACGTCAGGAAATGATAGTTTGTCAATTGAAACAATATTTTGACCAAATTAGAACAAGTTGGTAGTGTTTGAGTAGATGCTCATGTGATGAAACTCAACCTCCCATGCGAGGAAGTAAAGATTATCACATAAGGAAACATAGATAGATAGATCAAAAGTTCTTGACTTGCATAAAATTGTTAAAAAATGTAGGGGAGTAAACAAAAAACTAACAATTTTTGATTGAATTTGAAGAGACTTTGATAAGTTATGTCAGGTTCTAGACATAGTACCAATAGTTTTTGTAGTTTCCAGTCAGATGTAGACACTGTTTTCAGATTTGACACCATTTTAAAATTTTTTGCCAAGTAGACAGTTGATATTCAAACAAGGGACACAAGTAGTAGCTATAAATAATCTAACTGAAGAAAAATAAACTTGAATGAACAACAAATTCTTGACCTTTTTGTTTGGAAAGTTTGGACAATTGGGAACTTGAAAAAGACACTCTTTTATCCCTATAACCAAAAATGGTAGAGACAAAAAAATCTTTGTCTCTAAACTTATGTGCATGCATTCACCTCACATAGTTGTGCCACTCCACTAGAGGGTACCTACATTTTTTGTGTATTTTAAGGACTCAATAACATATATGCTCAATGAGTACCCTTGTCATAAGGGTCAACCACATATGCTACCTTCTAGCATCTAGGTACATGCCTATGGTGAGAATCTACACCAGATATTATTCCCCCTCACACAAAGATTATGGCCCCTTTCGAAGGTGAATTGGGTAGTAACCAACTACAATGTTTTTAATAGGTTTTTTCTCACATTAATCCCTGGTGGCCTCATGAATGAGGTTAAGGACAACAACCCACATTGACACCTGAAAGTGCACACACTTGACTAGAAGGACTAGGTGTGGTGCCACCTAGTGCAATAGAAAGAGCATCTTCTTGATATGTGATATCAGAATCAAGAAGAAGAAATTAACATGAGTTTGGAGTTTTTGACTCTATAAAGCTTCTTTATTAAATTGAGGTGGAATCATCGACATTAGGTGCATGTGTACTTAGGTCATTTCTAGATTTTGGATCACTTTGTCAGACCCTTTAAAGGTTGACTCAAACTATAGCTCGAATCCAAGAGTCCAAGTTTTTAATTTTGTCAAAGGGAAAAGAACATACTCCTCTACCTAGTCACCTTATTTGACCATGTAGAACATATTCATCACTGAGCTAGCTTATCAATCCCATCTTGTCTTTGTCCAAGATTTTGATTTTCCTAAAAGGAAAATAACATCATCTCTTCATAAAAAACTTTTATTGGGAGAACCACTACCTTTCTTTCCTCCCTCAAGTATCATCTTCCAAAGGTAGAGGATTAAAAGGTATCATATTTTTTCATACACATATTCATCTTCACAAGCCCTATTAAAATATGTGTATGAAAAAACATAAAAAGAGACACAGTGTTTGAGTAGATTTCAATTGTTCTTTGATATGTAGATCTTTTACAAATGTCCTACAATCAAACCATTAGTACTTGTTTGTATGTTTATTTCAAGGTATCTTTGACAATTTTCCTATAAGAGACTATTAAACTTCTTTAGAAATCAGAAATCATAAAACATATGCTTTAGAAACAAAGATTAGACAAAAAAATCATGACTCGTAGACTTAAAAATGCAATTTTATATATTCTGCTATCAAATATTGCACAAGACTATGCACCAAACTACATGAGGGTTCACTTTTTGTCATGTGAGAAAGTTCTTTCACTGCGTGAACATATGTTTTACCACTCGAGAAAGTACCAAGAATAGTGTGAACTTCTAGGTTTCTTGCATGTGAAAACTTGTTGGCATGTTAGGATTCTCTATTTTGTGTGGACAAAAATACAAAATGTCAAAAATGAATAAACATGAGGCCAAAAAAGTAATTTTTCAGCCCCATGGTGGGTGCCAAAAATGTGAGTGTTAAACATGGGCCTTGAATTCAACCACAAACTTCAACTTCATCATTATTTGTCAATAGAATCTCGAAATGAACATGAGATTGGTCATCTGATAGATATGCACAAGGTGATCTATTGCCTTCTAACTAGATGGGGTTGTATCGTACACTCTCATAATTGAGAGTTTAGTAACTAGACCAAACTAGTAGGAAAAATTTGAATGACTACAAATGCAATCTCAATCTATACTTTTGATATTTTTGTATGTAAAGATATGAAGTAATCTAGATGATTTTCAAATTAATCTAAGAACAATGAAAAAAAAATTAAGCTAGATGAATGCATTGTAATCTAAATGAGGAGCATGTAAAAGCAATAAAAATTTGAATGCAAGATGCTTGAGTAAGCAATTCACCAATAATTCAATACTCTTCACTTGCATCCTCCCAAATGAGAGGTCAGGGGTCTCTTTTTATAGAATCTTAGATCCGATCAATGGTCAAGATTAAACCAAGTGTACAATTGGGATTCAATGTGAGATTGAGTCCTTCATTTTTTATGGAGTTGAATGAGATTTAATAGGAGATAACATTGATCCATTCAAATATGTGCTCATAATTATTTTTCTAATTAAATAAATAATTAGTTTCAATAATTATGATGAGCATATTTGATTAAATCAATATATTTAATTCATATATTTAATTCCTTTTTCATATGAGATGAATTAGGAAAGAATATTGATTCATTCAAACATGACATCATAATTTAATATTCTAATTAATTAAATAATTAATTTCAACACTTATGATATCTATATCTAATTAAATCAATGTATTCTAATTCCTTATTTATGTGTATTAGCTAAAGAGGGTAGATTTAATTTAATTTTTGTACTTAAGACTTATAAATAATTTAATTCAATTAGGAGGTCAATTTAGCTAATTCCAATAAATATTTAGCAATTAAATAAAGTATGTGATTAATATAGATTTGGGATTTTTTGCATTCAACACTTAGGTCAAGTAAAGATGATCAAAATTAGAAATGCCTAGTACAATAGGACTTAATTTGATTAATAAATAGATGTTGTAAGATTGATGCATCAAAATTGGTTCAGAATGCCAATGTGCCAATTTAAGGGTATTACATGAAGAAGATCCAATAGATGGTTATGCTCAACTAAACTTTCCATGTCATCATTTTTGATAGAGGGCACATGAGACAATGGAGTAAGATAATGTGGATCCCATGTATCCACCCACTCACTTAGCTCACAATGTTCCCAATCACAATGAAAATAACTAGGACAAAAGCAAGCTAGCTATCATGTCTAAATGGTCCATGTACTACAATCAGAGATGGGGAATGAATACATCTTGAAGAATCTCTCATTGTAGCACAATCTAATTTATTACCTAAGGAGCCCCCCTCAACCAACCAATCTAACCTACACACTATTTAATCAATAGTCCCCCCTATCATAATGCAGATGTACACTAATTAACTATGGTACAAGCATCAAGAAGTTCTTATGCTGAAATATTTATTTTATCTCTAACTAGAGACCTCTTAACACATGCATCCACTCCATCATTCTCCCCTTTCTCATGCATAGAATAAAAAAGGATAAAAATATGAGGTACACCCCTCTCTACATGCATTCTATACAACCAATAAAATATGTGAGCATTCTTGGATTGACCTATGAAATTATTTGATGAAATGAGATTTCTATCCATAGCAATATCACATTCTTGCAAGAACTCAAAATACTTCTCGAAAAAATGTTGGACAAACTCATGAGAGTGAGATCTATCAACACTCATATAAAACTAGTACTCTATGATTATCTTCCAGTTATCTTTCACATTATTAGAGGCATATCTATCTATTATATGGACAAAAATAATAATCTGAATGGAGTTGTAATATTAAAATTTTGTCTCATTTTGGGGTTTTAATATGTAGTTCTTTACAAATTCAACAACTAATATAATAGTACCGATAGGGAAAGTGTCCTCACACATTCTAAATTGTTTATCCAACCACTGAGACCTATGATTATGCCTTGTATACTTGTAAAAACTATTTTCCTTGAAATTAGAAATAAATCACCCACACCCATTTATTTCACAACCAACTCACATCTAGATCCTTCATCTCCACTCTTAAATGTTCATTTCACTATTTCATAAAACTTTTTCAAAAATATCATCTTTCCAATATCTTCTTTTCACCCCTCATGGAAACATGTCATTTTTTTAATAAACCACCAAATTGTGAGAACTTCTCATTTAAGAAATCATTTCTATAAAGGAAATAACCATCATCTCTAGGACATAAGAATTGATCTTATAATGATCGTAATGATTTTTGGAAGTCTGCTAGTGCTACGAATCTCAAAAATTTCATTTGCATGAAAAGTAGAATAGATGGAGCATAATTGTTCATGGTGCATAGAAAGATCCACATGATATTTGGAACAACATGTATTTTGAATCTTAAGTGGTACACAATAAAATTGTTTCATTGATTCAAAATCCCTTTGCGATATATGGAATGTTGGATTAGTCTCACAAATTTTTTTGAACAACATTGTTTGACTTAATGATGTAACACCCCAACCTTGCTTCCAAACCCCAAGCTCTCTCTCAGGGCTACCTTAGGTCATTCACTAGACCCACTAGGGCTTCTTCACACCCTATAATTACTAGGACCGTGCTCAAGAGATCCTAATCCTTCAGTTGGGGGTACACCAACAAAGTAACATCAAATTTCTTACTAGCCAGCTCCAGTCCGCTATTAACTCTCAAGTCCATCTATAGCTCCAAGGGTACCAGTTCTTCATCTAGGGTTTTTTTAGACTCCTTCTAACATCCATGACCCTAAAAAATGCCGATTTCATAGGTGCATTCAATCTACTAGGGAAGATACACCAAATTGCTCCAAAAAGGCTACTAGGAATTAACCCTCCTAAATAGCTGGAAACAAGATTTCTTGAAAAACTTCTTAACAACCCTACAAAAAAATTATATTTTTGGATACCCTTTTTAGAGTACTTCAAGATTATGTAATTTTCTAGCCTCCAAACTTTCCGTACAATGAAAGTACAGTTTTTAGGCCAAAAATGAGGATTTCAAGTGCTTTATCGCTGTTGTGATGGAAAACCACCTTAGACACCTTTCCAAGACCTCTCCTTTGTATTGGAGCAAGGTTAGACCTTCTCATTACTTGATGTGCATCTGGATTAAGGTATTTGTACACTCAATCCTCTCCATAACTCATTTTCCAACTGTGATTCCTAGCCAAGTTGCATTTGGCTTGCCTAGGGCATCACCTTAAAAATGCTTTCTGATGCTTTCAAGGGCCCTCCTTCTTGATACATAATTTAAATGGATCCTAGTTCCAAATCCCAAAATACTAGAGGTTTCCAATGGTGGGAAGTGGCCCTAAGATCCCATTTTCTAAGTGCAGCCCTGTTCAGATCAGCAACTTGCCAAGAACAAAAAGATTTTTCTACACTAATGCAAACGAATTAAAATGATCAAATCAAAACTATAAAAAGATTAAAAACAATATTTCATAACTTTTCCAACACAAAAATTGGGCCATTCAATCCTCCTCTATTAAAAATGCCTTCAAATGCATAAAATCGGCAACAAAATACTTGCTCAATTCGTACAAAATGCAAAACCAACTTGTCCAACCCCTTGAAAATGGATGTCCTAACATTTTTAAAGGCTCCTCCATCAGTTCCATAACTTTTCTAAATAGTTAGGATGTTCTAAACACACAAATGCCAAAAAGTTGCTTTTTGCAAGAAAATGTTGTCATGACAACATGACAACATTTCAACAACTTTTGTTCTACATGGAGTTAGACCTCCAAATTTGGCACAAAAACAAAGTAGACATATAATATGCATAAAATGACTTCAAATAAACAATTCAAAGCCATTGGAGCCTTTCTAGACCATTTTATCCTTTTCCGGACCTAAGTCACCTAGTTGACAATAGTCGGCAACTTCTAGCAACTTGGTCACTTTGGGTCTTGCCAAGTCTCCTAAACACACCTAAGGACCACATAGGACCTATTATTAGAATAGTGATGTGGCTAGCATCACTACAAGCCAAAAATAAATAAATACCTAGGTTTCACACTTAGCCTACCTAGGTGCTCCTGCACCATACTCCCCCCTCCAAGAAAGAACTCAAGGTGGATCAGTTTGCAACAAATCTAGAGGTATGCCAACCTTCTTGAACTCTGTCTCAGCAACCCATGTAGCCTCTGAAATTGGTTTCTCCTTCCATTTGATGAGGTGTTCCATGTAAACCTTGTGCCTTGTAGTCTTCTTTACCCTTGAATCTAACACCTTTTCTACCTCCAACTTGTTGTTTGTAGGTGTTGAAGCAAGTTCAAGATCTTCATGAACATCGGGACTGAGCTGAGATGGGTCACCTTTGTATGCCACCAAGTCTTGCACATTAAAAATAGGGGATATGCCCAAATCGGAAGGTAAATCTACCTTATAGGCATTTGCTCCATATTTAGCCAATATTTTGCAAGGCCCTACCCTCTTCATCTGTAACTTAGTAGGAATGCCTTTTTGAAGCCTTGCTTTGTTCAAATGGACCATCACATAGTCCCCAACAGCAAACTGAACATCCTTCTTCTTTTCATCCACCTTGGCTTTGAGTTTTAGAGTGTTGTCTTGAATAGTCTTCTTGACTTGCTCCTGAATCTCCTTCATGGTTTGTACAAAGTCTTCAGCTTGACCACTAATCTGATCCATGTTTCCAAGACACCTTAGTTCACACACACCTCTTGGGTGCATGCCATAAACAATTTCAAAAGGACTCTTTCCGGTAGTCCTATTCTTGCTATCATTGTAGGCATATTCTGCTTGTGAGATGATAACATCCCAAGTCTGACCATACTCCTTAGTTAGGCACCTAAGAAGGTTACCTAAAGTTCTATTAACCACCTCAGTTTGACCATCAGTTTGAGGATGGTAAGCTGAACCAAAAGACATGTTAGTGCCAAGCTTCTTCCATAAAGTCTTCCAAAAGTGACTCATGAATTTCACATCTCGATCCGACACAATGCTTAATGGAAGTCCATGAATCCTTACAACCTCTTTGAAAAACAAATGAGCTATATGATTTGCATCATTAGTTTTCTTACATGGAATGAAATGTCCCATTCTACTGAATCTATCAAAAACAACATAAATGCTATCATACCCTTGCTTAGTTTTAGGCAAACCAACAATGAAATCCATACTTACACAATCCCATGGTCTGCTAGGAATTGGTAAGGGCTGGTAAAGACCTGCATTGCTCATTCCTCCTTTTTCCTTCATACACACCATACATTGCTCCACATACTTGGTTACATCTTTGACCAATTTAGGCCAATAATAGAACCTTTGCACTAGTTCTATTGTCTTGCTGATACCAAAATGCCCACTCAAGCTGCCATTATGCTTCTCTTGTATTAGGTTCTCTCTCATGGAACCTCTTGGTACACACAACTGGTTACCCTTAAATAGAAACCCATTTTGCAAAGTGTATTCTGAAAATCTGCTATGAAAGTGGTTTCCAAAATCCATGCATACCTTATAGGCTTCAGAAAAGTCCTCATCATTCTTGTAAAGATTCTGAAAACTCTCCACTCCAATGCTATGGAGCTGAATCTCTTGGACTGTTAAAACCCTTCTACTTAATGCATCAGCAACCTTGTTCATTTGTCCTTTCTTATGCTTGATTGTAAAGGTGAAGGCCTGCAAATATTCCATCCACTTCAAGTGCCTGTTGCTCAACTTCTCCTGTGTGTTGATGTAGCTAAGAGCTTGATTATCTGTAAACACAACAAATTCTTTTGGCAACAAATAGTGTCTCCACTTTCTAAGACACTGGACTAAGGCATACAATTCTAGATCATAGGATGAGTATTTCTTCTTGGCCTCATTTAGCTTTTCACTATAGAAGGCTACTGGTCTACCTTCTTGACTCAACACCCCACCCACTGCTAGGCCACTTGCATCACATTCTAAGGTGAACAACTTTTCAAAGCTAGGCAATTTTAGGATGGGTTGAGTAGCTACTTGTTTTTTTAACATATCAAATGACTTTTTAGCCTCTAAAGTCCACCTAAACTTGGAATTGACTCCCCCCTTTATGGTATCAAGAAATGGTGCACAAATACCACTAAAGTTCCTAATGAACTTCCTATAAAATTGAGACAAATCGTGGAAACTTCTTACCTCGCTAGATGTGGTAGGTGTAGGCCAACTTAGGATAGCAGCAACTTTCTCCTTGTCCATCTTCAAAGTTCCTTTAGACACCACAAAGCCTAGATACACCAACTCTTGCTTGAAGAAGTCACACTTCTCAAGGTTGATAGATAGCTTCTCCTCATGAAGCCTCTTCAAAACCGCTTCTACATGCTTGACATGTTCCTCTTTGGTCTTGTTGTAGATGAGGATATCATCCAAATACACCACCACAAATCTGCCTGTGAAGTCTTTGAGCACTTCATTCATGAGCCTCATGAAGGTGCTAGGGGCATTGGAAAGACCAAATGGCATCACAAGCCATTCATAAAGACCATCAGTAGTCTTAAATGCTGTCTTCCATTCATCTCCCTCCTTTATTCTAATTTGGTGATACCCACTTTTCAAGTCCAGCTTAGTGAAATACATAGCACCTCCTAGACAATCCATAAGGTCTTCAATTCTTGGAATAGGAAACCTATACCTGATTGTAATGTGGTTAATGGCCCTTGAGTCAGTACACAACCTCCATTTTCCTCCCTTCTTGGATGCCAAAACCACCGGGACTGCACAAGGGCTTATGCTCTTTTGGATCAAACCTTGGTCCATCAACTCTTGGACTTGTCTTGCCACTTCAAGGTTCTGATCTGGGGTTAACTTGTAAGCTTCCTTATTAGGTAGTGAGGCACCTGGAACAAAGTCAATTTGATGGCTGATAACTCTTCTTGGTGGTAGGGTAGCTGGTGTACCATCACTAACAATCTCCTTATACTTTACAAGCAACTCTTGTACCTCTACTGGTAAAGGTTCTTGGACTGGCTTTTCTTCACTTGCAGCCTTTAGTATGACTGCAAATCCTTGGCTCTCCTCATGCTTGAGGTCTCTAATAAACTCTTTCTCTCCACATAGCAGCACATTAGGCACCTTGGACTGTGGTTCATCCCCTTCTAACAATGACTGAATTTTGAAGGTCTTGCTTCCTTTCTTAAATGTTATGGTATTTTCCTTGCCATCATAGACCACTTCCCTATCAAATTGCCAAGGTCTCCCTAGCAAAAGATGACAAGCATCCATTGGCAAAATATCACATAATAAGCGGTCTTTATATCCTGCAATTGAAAAGTCCACCCATGCTTGTTCATTCACTAGGATGCTTTGCCCTTTGTTAAGCCATGTGACTTTGTAAGGGTTGTCATGAGGTATCTTCTTCAGTTTGAGCTTTGTAACAGCCTCCTTTGATATTACATTATCAGTTGATCCAGAATCAACCACCACCTTGCATACTTTTCCTAGGATCTTGCACTTGATCCTAAACAATGCCCTTCTATGTCTAGGCTCATTAGAAGCTGGTTGCTTGATCAGCACCCTCCTAAACATGAGGTTCTCACCTTTTTCAGACTCAATATGGTCTATGTCAACATCCTTGCAACTTCTATTATCTTCTTGTGCATATGCTAGCCTTTTATCTTGGCTTAAGGAAGAGGGTTTGTCCGGGCACCTATAGGCAGGATGGCCTAGTTGACCACAATTGTAACACTTCATTGTTGCAAAGTAAGAACTGCTCCTACCTCCTCTACCCCTACTTGATCCTCCTTGATTGCCTCTCCCTCTATTATAACCACCTCTTGAAGAGTGGTCAATAGTTTTCTCCATGGGTTTGCTTTCACTTTGGCTCTTTTGATCACTACCTTTGCCTTGGTAGCCTCCTCTTTGATTTTTCTAATTTCTGCCTTTGCCTCTATCTTTGAAGTTAGAATCTCCTTTCCTCTTGTTCTTTTCTTCTACCTTCAAAGCTAGCTGATGACATCTTTGGATAGTGGTAGGGGCCCATAAGCTAAGCTCCTCTTGAATGTTCCACTTCAAGCCACCAAGATACCTTGCCACCTTGAGTGACTCCTCTTCTTGCTTCTTGGATCTCAAACACAACCTCTGAAATTCGTCAGTGTAGGAGGTCACATCAAGATCTTTTTGCTTCAGTCCTTGCCTCTTTTTATGGAGTTGGATCTCAAAGTCTTCAGGTAGGAAGTTCTCCTTGATTTTGTTTGCCATAGCACTCCAATTTGCAATTGGATTCTTGCCCATGCTGACTCTTTCATCTTGTACATACTTCCACCATGTTAAGGCTGAGCCTCTAAGCCTTGACTTAGCAACCTTAACCTTCTGTGCCTCTGAGATACCCTCACACTCAAAGTGGTTCTCCATACCCTCTAACCAATCCATAACTGCATCAATATCCATCTTACCACTAAAAAGTGGCACTCCTTCCAAAGCTTTACCTCCTAAGGCTTTGATTGCCTTCAAGAAGGGCTCTTCTTGCAAGATAGGATTAGGTTCAGGTACAATATCTTCCTCTGCTACCTTTTTACCATTCCCATCTTCTTCTTCATCTCTTTTGTTGGCTGCCTCTACAACTGCATCTAGTTTTTGCTTCACCTCTTCTAGTGCTTCTTCAAGAAGCTGATTTCTTTGCCTTTGCTCATCAACTTCTTTAGCTAACTCCACATTTGTCACCATCATGGATTCTCCTACTGATTCTTCAGCGGCTTCCAACATTAACTACCTTTCCCAAATCTTTAACTAGGTTCTGATACCACTCTAATGTAACACCCCAACCTTGCTTCCAAACCCCAAGCTCTCTCTCAGGGCTACCTTAGGTCATTCACTAGACCCACTAGGGCTTCTTCACACCCTATAATTACTAGGACCGTGCTCAAGAGATCCTAATCCTTCAGTTGGGGGTACACCAACAAAGTAACATCAAATTTCTTACTAGCCGGCTCCAGTCCGCTATTAACCCTCAAGTCCATCTATAGCTCCAAGGGTACCAATTCTTCATCTAGGGTTTTTTTAGACTCCTTCTAACATCCATGACCCTAAACAATGCTGATTTCATAGGCGCATTCAATCTACTAGGGAAGATACACCAAATTGCTCCAAAAAGGCTACTAGGAATTAACCCTCCTAAATAGCTGGAAACAAGATTTCTTGAAAAACTTCTTAACAACCCTACAAACAAATTATATTTTTGGATACCCTTTTTAGAGTACTTCAAGATTCTGTAATTTTCTAGCCTCCAAACTTTCCGTACAATGAAAGTCCAGTTTTAGGCCAAAAATGAGGATTTCAAGTGCTTTATTGCTGTTGTGATTGAAAACCACCTTAGACACCTTTCCAAGACCTCTCCTTTGGACTGGAGCAAGGTTAGAGCTTCTCATTACTCGTTGTGCAGCCAGATTAAGGTATTTGTACACTCAATCCTCTCCATAACTCATTTTCCAACTGAAATTCCTAGCCAAGTTGCATTTGGCTTGCCTAGGGCATCACCTTAAAAATTCTTTCTGATGCTTTCAAGGGCCCTCCTTCTTGATACATAATGTATATGGATCCTAGTTCCAAATCCCAAAATACCAGAGGTTTCCAATGGTGGGAAGTGGCCCTAAGATCCCATTTTCTAAGTGCAGCCCTGTTCAGATCAGCAACTTGCCAAGAACAAAAAGATTTTTCTACACTAATGCAAATGAATTAAAATGATCAAATCAACACTACAAAAAGATTAAAAACAATATTTCAGAACTTTTCCAACACAAAAATAAGGCCATTCAATCCTCCTCTATTAAAAATGCCTTCAAATGCATAAAACCGGCAACAAAATACTTGCTCAATTCGTACAAAATGCAAAACCAACTTGTCCAACCCCTTGAAAATGGCTGTCCTCATGTTTTTAAAGGCTCCTCCATCAGTTCCATAACTTTTCTAAACAGTTAGGACGTTCTAAACACACAAATGCCAAAAAGTTGCTTTTTGCAAGAAAATGTTGTCATGACAACATGACAACATTTCAGCAACTTTTGTTCTACATGGAGTTAGACCTCCAAATTTGGCACAAAAACAAAGTAGACATATAATATGCATAAAATGACTTCAAATAAACAATTCAAAGCCATTGGAACCTTTCTAGACCATTTTAGCCTTTTCCGGACCTAAGTCACCTAGTTGACAATAGTCGGCAACTTCTAGCAACTTGGTCACTTTGGGTCTTGCCAAGTCTCCTAAACACACCTAAGGACCACATAGGACCTATTATTAGAATAGTGATGTGGCTAGCATCACTAAAAGACAAAAATAAAGAAATACCTAGGTTTCACACTTAGCCTACCTAGGTGCTCCTGCACCACTTAACTTCAAATAATGTTTTAAATGTGGGGTATGGTATTTATTTCCAATTATCAACTTCAAAAAATCCTTTGCATTTGGTGACACCCTTGAGCTAGAATGCCAAAATTGTGTAGGTTGTTCCTTCACATTATTAGTTAGTTTCTTAGAGAAAATGGAAGTCTCCCACACTAAGCCCATGTAATAGTTTGAAGAAGATTATCAAGTATGTCTCTTTCTTTCAAGTTCTCTACTCAAAGTCATATAACTTATGTTTAAGTCAACACAAGTTTGTCTAATAAATATTGCTTTTCTCAAATGATGCTTACCAAGGAAGTGGCAATAACCCTACAAGAAGTTGTCTTGCCCTTTTCCCTTCTATTTTTTCCTATGTTATTAAGAGAATTGAAAATATTCTTCAAAATCATGACATTTCTCTCCACTTTCTTATTCACATGTATTCTCAATTTGGATAGCATAGGTCTTAACTTTTGCATCCTTAATAATTGCACAAAAAGTTGGCATTTATTCATGAATGTCTTGTTGCCAAAATTTTGTTTATATAGTTTTGAAGCCCACAACCAAACTGTTCTATGTGATCTCTTCCCTTCCAATGTGTTCAAAATTGTTTCATCAATCTCTATTAACCACTTTGGTGTTCTATAAGCTTTAGGGTCATATGCTTATCTCTCTTTATTACAAGGAACCTCATTTTGACTATAACAAGGAGATGTGTAAGGTTAATTTTCAATTTATCACTATCATTCTCAATTGACATATCTTCCTTTTCAAGTTGTATATTTTCCTCTATGATTAATACATCATCATTCACACCATTAACTTGATTCATATAATCAAATTTAACATCATTTTCACTAGAAATTATTGTTACGAGCTTGACCTCTTTCACATTTATCATACCTTGTCTCTTTGTATTATGGTTTTCCTTATCTTTTTCCCTATATACTCCAATTCCTCCATATGTTACCTTTCTCTTCCATTTAGACTTTCACCTACTACTACTCCCCATAGTGTCATGAATTCCTGGATACCTATTCAATTGATTAGACCCATTTTTGAATGTTTGGGCCCCAATTTTAGTCTTTTCCCTACAAAACTCTCAAATCCTATGAAAAAATATTTGGACTTTTTTATTTCTTGGGTAAGGGGACCACAATCATATTTTAAAATAAATTCAACTATAAAATATTAGATACTTGATTTATCGGGTATCTGATGTATTAGATACTTGATAGTATCCCACCTAAATATGTAAAAGAATCACATGGAAATTGGAGAGCATGGATTAAAAGTTGAGTAGGGGTCTTGATAAGCTCCTCTATGATCCATGTAACTTCTAAGTTGTGTGTTTTTTATTTTTATAAATGAGGTCTCAATCAAACAATAGTTTGTAGTCTTTTTAATTACAAATTATGATATTTAATATACAGTTTATAAGATATATTATTATATTATATTAGATTGTATTATATTTTAATATAATATAATATAATATATTACATTTTAATTTATTATATTATATTAAATGATATAGTATATAGGATATTCATTCTCAAAGTTTGAAAGGGGCCATATGATAACCTATGACACCTTTCAACACATTTCATTACTAGATATGTCACTAAGGGTCCTAGGATCCCTAAAAACATATTATAATTGTTATTATGGGTTGAAAGGGGTCATAGGTTATCCTATGATCCCTTTCAACACATTTCATTACAACTTATGTCCTTATGGGTTGAAAGGGGTCATAGGATAACCTATGACCCCTTTTGACATATTTCATGTCAACACATGTCACTAGGGGTCCTAGAACCCTAGGGACCTATTTCATTATTTCATATAGGTCGAAAGGGGTCATAGTATAATCTATGACCCCTTTTGACACATTTCATGACAATATATGACTAGGGATCCTAGGAACCCTAAGGACCTATTTCATTTTTTCATATGGATAAAAAGGGGTCATAGGTTATTTCAACATATTTCATGACAACATGCATCACTAGGCATCATAGGAACCCTAGGGACCTATTTTATTTGTTCATATGGGTAAAAAGTGGTCATAGGATAACCTATGACTCCTTTTGATAGATTTCATGACAACTTATGTCATTAGGAGTCCTAAAACCCTTAAGGACCTATGATAATTGTTCATATGGGTTAAAAGGGGTTATATGATAACCTATGACCACTTTCAACATATTTCATGATATCATATATCCGTAAAGGCGCTAGAACCCCTAGGGACATATTTTATTTGTTATTATGAGTTGAAAGGGGTCATATGATAACCTATGTCCTATTTTGATATATGCCATGAAAACATATGTCACTAGGAGTCTTAAGACCCCTAAGGAACAATTATAATTGTTCATATGGGCCAAAATGGATCATAGGATAACCTATGACCAATTTTGACACATTTAATGACAACATATGTCCCTAGGAACTTATTTTATTTGTTCATATGAGTTGAAAGGGGTCATGAGATAATCTATGACCCATTTTGACACATTTCATGACAACACATGTCCCTAGGAACTTATTTTATTTGTTCATATGGGTTGAAAGGGGTCATGGGATAACCTATGACCCCTTTTGACACATTTCATGAAAATATATATTCTTAGGGGCTGTAGGACCCTTAGGAACCTATTTTATTTGTTCATATAGGTCAAAAGGGGTCATAAGATAACCTATGACCCTTTTTGACATATTTAATGACAACACATGTCACTAGTGGTCTGAGAACCCCTAAGGACCTATTTCATTTGTTAATAAGGGTTGAAAGGGGTCATAGGATAACTTATGGCCCCTTTCGACACATTTTATGACAACATATGTATAGCAGTCCTCACACCCCTAAAGGCCTATTCCATTTGTTCCTATGGGTCAAAAGGGGTGATAGAATAAACTATGACTAATTTCAACACATTTCATGATAACATACATCACTAGAGATCCTAGGAACCCTACAAACCTATTTCATTTGTTCATATGGGTTAAAAGGGGTCATAAGATAACCTAAGGCCAATTTCAACATATTTCATGACAACATATGCCATTAGGGGTCCTAAGATCCCTAGGGACCTATTCTAATTGTTCTTATTGGTCAATAGGGATCATATGATAACCTATGATCCCTTTCAACATATTTCATGACAACATATATCCCTATGGATCCTAGGACTCATAAGGACATATTTCATTTGTTCATCTAGGTCAAAAGGGGTCATAGAGTAAACTATGAAACCTTTTAATAGATATCATGACAACATGTCATTAGGGGTCTTAAGAAACCTAAGGACCTATTATAATTGATCACATGGGTCAAAATGGGCCAAAGGATAACCTATGACCAACTTTGACACATTTTATGACAACATATGTCCCTAGGGGTAATAAAACCCTTAGGAACATATTATATTTGTTCATATGGGTTGAAAGAGGTCATAGGATAACCTATGACCCGTTTTGACATATTTCATTACAACATATGTCCCTAGGGGTCCTAGAACCCCTATGAATGTATTTTATTTGATCATATGAATCAAAAGGGGTTATAGGATAACCTATGACTCCTTTCAACACATTTTATGATAACATATATTCTTAGGGGTCATATGACCCGTAGGGACATTTTTTTTTTTATATGGGTTAAAAGGGGTCATATGATAACTTATTACCCATTTTGACACATTTCAGGACACACATATGTCCCTAGGGGTCATAGGACCCCTAGGCACATATTATAATTGTTCATATGGGTTGAAAAGGGTCATAAGATAACCTATTACCTTTCTCAACACATTCCATGACAACATATGTCTATATGGATTCTAGGACCCCTAAGGACCTATGTCATTTTTTCATATGGGTTGAAAGCAGCCATAAGACAACCCATGACCCTTGTTGACACATTTCATAACAACATATATCCCTATGGGTCCTAGGACCCATAGGGACCTTTTTGATTTTTTTATATGGGTCGAAAGGGATCATAGCATAACTTGTGACCCCTTTCAACATATTTCATGATAATATATGTCTCTAGGGGTCCTCAAATCCCAATAGACCTATTTTATTTTTTATATTGGTTGAAAGGGGTCATAAGATAACCTATGACCCCTTTCAACACATTTCATGATAACATATGTTCATAGGATCCCAAGGGACCTATTTCATTTGTTCATATGGGCTGAAAGAGGTCATAGAATAACCTATGACTAATTTTGACATATTTCATGATAACATATATCCCTAGGGGTCCTTGGACCACTAAAAACCTATTTCATTTGTTCATATGGGTGGAAAGAGGTCATAGGATAATGTATAACCACTTTTTGTTGAAAATATTCAAGATATGATAGGTTACTGAGAGGGGAGGGGTGAATCAATAGCTTCAAAACTTTGAACAATTCAACATTTTAACTATTAACCATTCATTCATCTAATCTACTACATATATGAGAAATCAAACATCCATAACACATGTACACAGTGATTTGGTGACCCAAAAACCTTCCAAATAGAAAGTAAAACTGGGTTGGGGATGATACTCACAAAACTTCATTACTGCAATATGAAGTTGGCCTGTTAAGGCTTACATTGACCACTTCTAGTGATCTGCCCTATTAGGAGCATAAAGGACTGCTAGGGCCACCTTGTTAGAGGATTTACAAACATACACTAAAGTATGCACTCTGTTAGGAGATTTATACAAAGACTGTTAAGTCTACCCTATTAAAGGATTTACAAAATTGATTCACTTGTTAGGATGAAATAGTAGATCTACTTACAAACTTGATTTGGTAATTAGATCTTTGAAGTATAGATGACCTCTTGTGACTAATAAATCTTTACTGCTCCTTTTAGACCGTGATAAATATTCTACTCTTCTGCTGATTTTCATATTCACTTCTCAAAACATTACATGTCTCTTTTTATATCTTGATCCATATCACATTCATCTTGCAAATGACATAATACATTACATATATACCATTCCAATAATTACAATTGCAAGGTTGGCTAAAACAAAAATGAAAAAAATATTACTGAGTCGGCCAAACAGTAAATAACTCAGGTTCACTGAACTGACTCGATGACCTTTTGATACTTGGTGTCCACTGCATTACTCGACATCATCATGCACTTGGTAGAAGTGAAGGCTCGGTACATAGTAATCACCTGATGTATTTCTAAACTGGGTAACCATTGGAGACTCGTTGGATATAGTATTACTCGGTAAAAATTGAACCCTTCATTTACCTTGCTTTCACTCTGTAAACATTATACTTTCATTACTCAATAAACACTGCACTTGCATCACTCGGTAAACACTGTGCTTCCATCACTCAGTAGGAACTGTGCTTCCATCACTCGATAAACACTATGAAGCTAGGAAAACATTGTAAACTTGGTAAACACTATTGGATTGCACATTAACTCTGTAGCTATACTCAACTCGGTTAACACTAGAATGCTCGGTGTGAACTACGAGGCTTGGTGTAAACTACTTAAGTGATGAATGTACAAGGTAACCATTGAATGCTTGGTATACATTATAGACTGAGTGATGAGCTTGGTAGCTATAGTGATACATATAAGTGTTGTCACTAATGGAAATAATAACTTAATGCCAACAATCTCCCCCTTTGGCATTAGTGATAAAACAATTATAAGTCAAAATATATGTACATAGCTTGACTGAATGAATTTAGGTTTTTCAAAATTGATCTTTGTAGAACTACTGCATATACAAATATACTTATGTAAACATGCAAACTTTATTGTGTGCTAACTCCCCCTATCACTTATAATGATACCTCTCCTTATTTATTATGTTGAATCTCTGAATCTCTAAATCTCTTGCCCTTTTTGACAATGATGCCAAAGGACTACATATATACAATTTATATGGCTACACCAAAGTGAGATAGAAATTCTTGATGTACCTTAAGAATGGTTGTAAAATTACTATCCCAAGTCTGTTGCAAAATTTGACAGGTGGAGAGAGAAATTTGAACTCTACTAATAATTGGATCAAGTGATAAGCCACTGAGAATTTTTGATCTTGGACCAATGTTTTGCAATGTACAAGATGTTTTTGCATTGTGTCCATGATAGCAAGGATCATGTTCTAGATGTCTACAAGTTGTGATCGGATCCTAGTTTCCTATCTTAATAATTTTTCTTGAATATCTGCCAAATATCTGATCTTGGTGTGATGGGAGGTTGTGGAGGAGGAGTCCACCTTTAGCTTGGAGGCACTTTATTGCATATCAATGTCAATCTTATTTAACTTATCCTTTATTTTTTTGGTAAATCTAGAAACATCACAAAGTTTGGCAAAAAGTGATGCTGCATTATTAAAAGAATTTTTAAAATTTCCCAAAAATGTTGACAATTCAACTTGCTTTATTGCTATCTTTTGAGCAATATACTCTAGCACCTTATTATCAAATTTCTTTTCAACTTTCTCAATAAGTTTTTCTTGTCTAAAAGAATCCTCATTAAATTTTTGTACAACCTCTTCTAACTGAATCAAAATGTGTTGAGTAGAATCTACTTAAACACGTATAGCATCTGTAATTATATTTTTGGCATTCTCAATTATTTTGTATTCCTTATCCCTTTTAGACTTTAACTACTTTTGCGTAGATTTCATCTCTATAAATTGACTAGCTAACCTCATCTCTTCAATGGTATCATTTTCATAGTCAATCTTTAGAATCACTATCTCTATGTCTAAGTCAATATCTTCTGCAATTTCCTTTCCAATGATCAGAAGTTTTAATAGATGATTTTGTTTGACTTCTGCGATGACTAGTTTGACCTTAGGAACAAACACAATAGTGGAGATGGAAGGGCTAGCAGTAAAAATTGGGATAGGACTTGAGGATTGAATGCCAATAGAAGTATTAACTGGATCAAAAACTAGAATACTTCCCAAAAATGATGATACACTCGGTATAGTAGTATCTGAACTATTTGGATTTAAAGTAGATGTAGATAATGCTAACAAAACTATAGAACTTTTTCAAATCAAAATTGTGGAACTTACTGGTACACTTATTGTTGATGGAGCTGAGGAAGCTAGCTTGGTAGTTGAAGAAGTAATAGTTAGCTAGGTAGATGAAGTGCTTGGCACATCTATTTCAGACACTTGGAGTTGGGAGGTGGCTAGGTCCACCTTGTTAGAGGATTTACAAACATACACTGAAGTATGCACTCTGTTAGGAGATTTATACAAAGACTGTTAAGTCTACCCTGTTAAAGGATTTATAAAAATTGATTCACCTGTTAATATGAAATAGTAGATCTACTTATAAACTTGATTTTCTAATTATATCTTTGAAGTATAGATCACCTCTTGTGACTGATAAATCTTTACTGTTCCTTGTAGACCTTGCTAAAAAAATTTCTCTTCTGTCGATTTACATTTTCACTTCTCAAAACATTACATGTCTCTTTTTATACCTTGATCCATATCACATTCATCTTGAAAATGATATAATACATTACATATATACCATTCCAATAATTACAATTGCAATGTCGGCTAAAACACAAATGAACAAAATATTACTAAGTCAATCAAATAGTAAATAACTCAAGTTCACTGAACTGACTCAGTGACCTTTTGATACTCAACATCCACTACATTACTCGGCATCATCATGCACTTGGTAGAAGTGAAGGCTCAGTCCATACTAATCACTTGACATAGTTATGAACTCAGTAACCATTGGAGACTCGATGGATATAGTATCACTCGGTAAAAAATGAACCCTTCATTTACCTTGCTTTCACTCAGTAAACATTATACTTTCATTACTTAGTAAACATTGTGTTTGCATCACTCGATAAACACTATCCTTCCATCACTTGGTAAACACTATGAAGCTAGGTGAACACTGTAAACTTGGTAGACACTCTAGATTGCACATTCACTCGGTAGCTATACTTAGCTTGGTTAACACTAGAATGCTTAGTGTGAACTGTGAGGCTCAGTGTAAACTGCTTAAGTGATGAATGTACAATGTAACCACTGAATGCTTGGTATACATTGTAGACTAAGTGATGAGCTTGGTAGCTATACTAATACAGATAAGTTTTGTCGCTAATGGAAATAATAACTTAATGCCAACAATTTTGACATATTTCATGACAACATATGTCCCTAAGGGTCTGAGGACACCTAGGAACCTATTTCATTTGTTTATATGGGTTGAAAGGGGTCATAGGATAACCTATGACCCCTTTTTATCCATTAGAATGAATATAATATGTCTATAAGGTTCATAGGACCCCTAGGAACTTATGTTATTATATAATATATTAAAATATTTTATAACATGCTATTCTATGCTATGTCGTACTATAATATAATATATCTTATAAACTATATATTAAATACAATAATTTGTAATTAAAAAGACTCAATACTATTATTTGATTGAGACCTCATTTATAAAAATAGAAAACACACAACTTGGAAGTCACATAGATCATGAAGGAGATAATCAGGACCCCTCCTCAACTTTTAATCCATGTCCTCCATTTTCTTGTGATTCTTTTACATATTTAGGCGGGATAATATTAGGTATATGATATATTAGATAGCTGATATATTGGGTGTCTAATTAGGCTTCATAGTCATCAAGCCTCCTTGGTCAAATCAAAAAATGTGAATTTGCGGCAATGAGGAGTGTTCCAGATTTCAACAAGGTATCTGATGACTTGTAATTTGATGAAATTCACTAAAACCAAAAGGGTTTCTAGAGGACATTCTCATCTTTGCAGTGATATAATTATTGTTGAGGTATTAGTTTGATAAGTATTTATTACTTATTTTTAAGAGAGGATACCTATAAGAAGATGATTTACATATAGATTGGAAATTAGCTATATCTTTTAAACCGTAAAATATTTTTGAAATCTAGAATATGTGTTACATTGTATGTTTTGTCTAATATAATTAAAAAGAGGAAAATTAAATTTGTTAATGTTTTGAATTAGTTATGGTGGTTAGACAGAAGCCTTTTATTCTCCTAATAATTTTGTAGTAGAAAATTCATAATTAATTATTTCCTTCAAATAAGAATACCAAATAATATGTCTCACATCTAGGCATGAGTCTACTTCTAATATCTAGAATCTTATAAAAAATATTATTATTTGATTATGATTAAGGTGGTTAGACATACACCTATTTCTTATTTTTATCCTTAAAATTTTGTAACATTATATTGAAATATTCAAATATTTGACTGATAAAATTAAATTATTTCTAGATAAGACCTAGTAGTTTAGAAACTAAATTCAATTTCCTATAGATTCTATTCTTATAAAGTTTTAATATAAACTTCATAACTTGGTAAAAACTACACGGAAATTTGGCATAAACTTGATTTTCTGATTTTACACTACCACTTAAGGGTATAGTTTGGCCCACTATGTTCCTACACATACCCTTGTCTTCAATAATTCTTTTACATTTTAGGAGCAAATTACATAATCTTAAGCCATTGGTAGGGTTAGACTCTATAAAGATATTGGTTAGGTCAAGGGATGCTACATATTTATGAGTTAGAATTTGGGCCCATTTAAGGTGTTGGCATAAAGTTTTTTGCCATTAGTGACAACACTCATAGTTCTAACCGAGCACTGAGTAAAATAGTTCATACCGAATGATGGAAACACAGTTCAAACTGAGTAATACAGTTCAGACCGAATGATGGCAACACAGTTCAAACTGAGTAATATAGTTCAGACCGAATGATGGAAACATAGTTCAAACCGAGTAATACAGTTCAGACTGAATGATGGCAACATAGTTCAAACCGAGCACTAAAGACATAGTTCAAACCAAGCATCGAAGGACTTAGTGTTAACTAAGTGAAGAAGCACTTAGTGATGACCGAGTAAAGAAGGACTCAGTAATAACCGAGCTCAGGAGGTTAACAAAGAAGTTAGTTTTTATCGAGTGACACTATATCTACTGAGTCACCAATGGTTACTGAGTTCCAAGCAACATTGTATGACTAGTATGAACTGAGCCCCTACCTCTACCGAGTGCATGACGATGCCAAGTAACGTAGTGGATGCCGCATATTAGAAGGTCATCAAGTTTGTCTGAAGAACCCGAATTTATTTTACCATTTGGCTGACTCAATTATATTTTGTTTACTTGTGTTTGGCCGACCTTGCATGAATAATTATTGGAATGGTATATATATGTAATGTATTGTATCATTAAACATATAGATACAAGGAAGATATACAAGATATAGTATATTGCAAAAAGGAGGGACATAAGATATGATATGTGAATTCATTAGTAGAAAATAATACTTAGCAAGGTCTACCAAGAATAGAAATGATTTCATCAATCATAAAAGGTGATCTACAATAAAGAATCCAGTCAAATTTTAAGTTGATCTCTTGGTTCATCCTAACAGGTGAATCATTCTTGTAAATCCTTTAATAGGGTCGACTTAACTGTCTTTATTCAAATATCCTAACAGAATTCATACTTGTAAAGTATGTTTGTAAATCCTCTAACAAGGTGGATCTAGCAATCCTCTATGCTCCTAACAGGGCAGATCACCAGAAGTGATCATTGTAAGCCTTAACCAGCCAACTTCATACTACAGTAACAAAGCTTTGTGGGTATCATCCCCAACCCAATTTTACTTTCTATTTTGGAAGGTTTCTGGGTCACCAAATCTCTGTGCATATATGGTTTAAATGTTTAATAGTTCTTTTATGCAGTAGGCTAGATGAGTGAATGTTGTATATGGTTATTCTGAATTGACTTAAAAGTTTTATTGTTACTGATTCACCCCTCCCCTCTTAGTAACCTATTATATCTTGAATATTTCCAACATTTGGTATTAGAGCATTTTTGGTTCTCAGGAAAAAGTTTGACAGCTTGAGCAAAGATCTAAGTTATGGAGATATTCAGACTAGAGAAAGTTATTGAAAATGAAAAGTTAGATCTAGAAATGGCCATGGTTCAACTCAAAGAAGCAAAGGAGCATCTTTCTCAATCCCTAAAAAGAAGAAAGGAACTTGCAAGACAAATGAATGACCATCACTATGTTGAAGAAAAGATTGAAGATTTGTTACGATCAAGTAGTTCAGAAGAAGCTGACAAGGAAATCAAAGAACTTCTAGAAAAGAATGGATCTCTACAAGAAGAGGTAAGAAAGCTTAAAAGAGAGCAAGAAATATAGTCAATTAGGCTATGTGAATTTTTGGAACAAAGAAACAAAGTACAAGAAGAATTGGAAGATAAAAGCCATAAAATTTATAATCAATCCCATTATCATGAAGACCTTATAGACCAAATCTCTAATACAAATGAAGAAATTAGGATTCTGAGAGTACAAAATGAAAGTCTACAGAATGATTTAAGAACTGAGAGACAAATCAATGAAAGCTTGGAAAATGATCTAATCTCTGAAAGGCAAGTCAACGAAAGAATGATGAAATCCCAAGCAGATATGAATCAATTAAATCAACAAAATGAGGAAAATCTTTATAGACATAAAGGTAAAGCTGGTCTTGGATACAAAGAAGAAGGCGAATCCTCCAAACAAGGAAGGTGAACAAAGGAATCAAAAACCCACTTGTAATCACTGTGGCAAGTTAGGTCATACATCAAACAAATGTTGGAGCAATGGAAAAAAAAAATTCAATGGTAAATGCTTCAATTGCAATCAACATGGTCACAAAGCAAATGAGTGAAAGGAAAAACCAAAATTTGAAGGCAACTATCACAAATGCAAAAAACATGGTCACAAGGCATTCTAATGTAGATCCTGAACAACTTGTCAAATCCATATTTGGATGGGACTACAACACCTGGTGCAAATGTCACTATTGTGGAGAATATGGACATACTGGCATAAATTGTGCAAGACATCACCTAAGGAAGAAGGACACTATTGTAAGGTGCTATACATGTACAAAGCTTGGTCATATAGCTAGAAATTGCATGAATATAAAAAGAATTGAAGATGAGAAGAAAATCAAAGCAGACAACATTCGGAAGCAAATGAAGCAACAGTGGATTCCAAAATCTACCGAACAAGATAAGTCAAGCAATGGCAATATCACTCAATAAATGAGTGACTCCACCATTTCCAATTAATATTCATAAAAGAAAGTATGAAATTGCATCCTCCAAGAATTATCCTAAATAGTTCCACAAGAAGAAAGATGATCAGAACAGTATTCAGATACACTTTGATCCTAGACTTAATCGAGTTTGGTCAGGTGCAATAAAGTTTCATTTACCAAGTTATATCAACCGAGCAAGGTTGGTTCGTGACATTACCGAGTTAGGTCAGTATATCAATGTTTTCTTTTGATTTTCGAGTTGATAGTATCTACCAAGCAAGTGGATGACAACCTGTCATTTCATCTATCGTCGTACCAAGCATTTATGATGAATGTTTTGTCAAAAAGGGCAAAATTTGATCTCATTCTTCACTACAAACTTTGAGCTAAGTTATCTTCTACGATTCCAGAGCAAGCTTAAAGAAATTTTGAGAAAATTTTAAAGGGAAAATAATCTATTCAAAATTTCTCTTCACTTATGAGCAGCAATGGCATCTGAAAGTAGCAGCTCCAAGACAAAGAGAGGCTCAAAAATGCTGGTTAAAGGTGTAGAATGGAAGGCGCCGAACTTCAAATTGGCACCAGCAATTGCAAAATCACTTGACCCTAATAGTGCTCAGTCTTGAATTCCTCCAAAGGTACTCCTTATAAATGACATTCACTCTCATTTCAAATGTTCCATTCAAGAACTTGGAGACCTAGAAATTGATAATGCCCTAGGAGAAATGAGCATAGATGGAAATTTGAAACCCGAGCATAAGCATCTTGAAACAAAAGGGTTAACCCACATTTCACATTTGCCAAGGAATTTTCAAATTAAATGGGTTAGGTATGTACTCATTCGGGTTTACAATAGGAAATTGTGGTTAGAGAAACCAGTGCTTATCACAAAGAAAATGATTAACAAGATTACTGGCCTTCCCATGTTAAGCAAAGCTAAGACTACCAAAACCCTAGGTCGGGAAGAATTGCAAAGGCTAACCCAAGCAGAATGGGATGGTAGAGGACTTAAGCTCAGTACAGTAGCTGACATTGAATTAAGATTTGGTATTCACGTCATTGCTCATAAAATTTACAGTTCGAGCCATCCAAACAGTGTACCTTGTGAAGCAGTAGATTTAGCATATAAGGTAGTAAAGAAGAATGTTGAGTTTGATCTATCTAAATTTCTTTTGTCTCAATTTAATAAAAATATGGAAAGCATAAGGACTTCAAAGAAAAACTCTTGCAAATTTAGTTCACTTTTGATCTTCTTTTTTTTAATTTTCAAAAGTCTTTTCCATCAAAAGGATCAACAGTATGGAGAAAAGATATTCCCGTTCTTTATCAAATAAATGAGTTCATTACAGAGTTAGGTGAAAATTTTGACAGTGTTTTGGATAATTAATTTGAAGATTTTAAGGAAAGAATGAACAATAGGTTCTGGATTCCACCTAAATTGGTTGAGGAATACAAAGAAGATGTATGCTTTATGGTAGATTGTGATAAAGTATACATATAGGCAGTCAGACCCTGAGTTGCATGGGTGAAACCTCTTCCTTATGAGGTTAATATTGATGAAACCAGAGATATCATAGAAGCACTGGTGAATGAACCAATAGACCCAAAGCAACCAGTCTTTGGAACTTATGATGAAGCTAAGGCCAAAATTGAGCTTTCAATAAAAATCCCTCAGGTCATTAGCAAAGGAAAGAGGAAGATTGCAAAACTAAAAATAGAACTTGGTCCTCTGATGATTACTAAAGAGAAAGGAGAAGCTGATGAAGCAGAAGAGGAAACTGAGTCAGAAAAAGTAGAGGAGCCTCAATGGAAGAAAGCTAAGGTGATTATCACCAAACCTAAAAAGCAAGCTACTGCAGTCTTCTCCAGGAGAACAAGACAGGGGAAGAAGGAACCTGTACTTGTCAAGCCTCCACTCACATTTGAGGCAAGGTTGAAGCAATTAGAAGAAGGTACTAGTTTCACAAACTTCAAAGCATTGAAGTTTGAGACAAGAACAAAATAGGAGAAAATGAAAATTGAGGAATTGGTATTGAATAAAATGGGAAGATGGAAATACTCTCCAGACGAGATTGCCTCTCAGATCCCTAAAGAGCTATTGGAGAGGTTGCAACCAAGATGGGAAATTGCAATCAAAACTATCAAAGATATCTTTGAGAAAACCCTAAAAAATCTCCTGTCGAGTCTCACTGATGCAAAAGTGAAGAAATCACTGAAAGATCATGAAGGTAATATGATGATTAGATTCCACACTTGTTCGATACTAATCAAAGACATTGAGCATGTTGTAAATGATGCAACAAATATGTGGAAACATATCTATCATCTACATAAATTCAGTGAGGATATTGTTGAAATCAAGGACAATGATAGCAGTGATGATGATGAAATTGAAGATATTCCAGGGGATCTGCACTCAATGATGATAAATGTTGAGGAAGAATTCAAGGAAGATGAAATGGAGGAAGAAGAAGCTGAACATGCTAAGGAGGAAGATGATCGTATAAAAATTGCATCCAAAGTCATTGCATCTCTTCCTCCCTCTCCACCTAAAGCAGCTACATCAAATGTGGAGATAGCTTCTACTAGTGAGATTGTGTGCACAATAGCTTCATCAATTGCTCAATCTTCACCTGTCTCCTCTCAGCTCCGGGCACCATCTATGCAAGTGTCTACCACTTCATCAACTGAGCTACAACCATCTTCATTGACCGAGTCATCATCAGCTACAATAGTAAGTTCATCAAGCATATCAATTTCTACTGTAGAGTGTACAGTAAATGTACCCACTGGTACTTCAATTTTGACAATTTCATCTGCTCCAATTTTTGCATCTGTTAGTTCTCCCATTCCAACCTGTACATCAATCTTGGGAGGAACATCAATTTTTGATACTATTAGTACTTCTCTCAGTATTCCTCTAGTTAGTGCTATTCTATCAGCCAGTCCAGCCTCATCAACTATTGTTTCAGTTTCAAAGGGAAAAGGTGAAGTCACTGCAGGAAAAGCAAAGAGATACATATTTTCTAGCAAGGTAGTGGATGAGGAAATATACTTGGATAAGGACATTTTCATTCCTAAGATAGATATGGATACTGCATCAGTCTATGAAATGAGAATGATCAGTCATCTATTAGAGCAGAAGGCAAGGCAAAAACAACTGAGGCATGAGAGAGACCAGGAATATAGTATTATTGAAAGTGCTAAGAATATTCTAACAGAGGCTATAGGTGTTGAAGTAGATTCTACTCAACACATTTTGATTCAGTTAGAAGAGGCTATATATAAATTCAATGATGATACCTCCGACCAAGAAAAATTGAATGAAAGGGCAGAGGAGAAATTTGACAATAAGGTGCTTGGGCACATTGCTCAGCATATTGCATTAAAATAGGCAGAATTGTCTACAATTTTGAGTAATTTTGAACATTCTTTTAGTAATGTAACTTCACTTTTTGGAAAACTTTGTGATGTTATCGAGTATACTAAAGAAATCAAAGAAAAGTTGAATAAAATTGATGAGGATATGAAGGTCAGTGCACAAATGTTGGAGCTTGACCACAGTTCAAGTTCATCCCATCATCTTAGAATAAGATTTTTGTCAGAGAAATAGGCAAAATTGTTGAGAGAGGAAGCAAGGATCAGGTGTACTCTGATTAACATCCAAAATATGATCCTTCCTATCATGGACACAATGCAAAAGCATATTGCCCATTCCAAAACATTGATTCATGACAAAAACTTCTCAATTGCAGATCATATGATTGAACTCTCTGTAGAAGTTCAAATAGCACTCTCCACCAAAAAACTTTTACAAGAAAATTGGGGTAAGACATTGGCTCTTATTCTCAAGGTACATTCTGAGTTTATCTCTCATTTTGGACTCTCTATGTAAATGTATATTGTTTAATTTGGCATTATTGTCAAAAAGGGGGAGATAGCACACTCCAAGAGATAATTCTGCAAGAAATATGTGTAATGACTTGTAAATACTGTGCATATTGTATGGGGGAGATACATGTAAGAAAGATATGTGTAATAAGACTTGCAAAGAGCAATTTTGAAAATTCAAAATTGTATGTCAATTTTTGAACATAAACTTTGAATCATAATTGTTTTTGTCACTAATGCCAAAGGGGGAGATTGTTGGCATAAAGTTATTTTCCATTAGTGACAACACTCACAGTTCTAACTGAGCACCGAGTAATACGGTTTAGACTGAATGATGGCAACACAGTTCAAACTAAGTAATACAGTTTAGACCGAATGATGGCAACATAGTTCAAACTGAGTAATACAGTTTAGATCGAATGATGGCAACACAGTTCAAACTGAGTAATACAGTTCAGACCGAATGATGGCAACACAGTTCAAACTGAGCACTGAAGACACAGTTCAAACTGAGCATCAAAGGAATTAGTGTTAACCAAGTGAAGAAGCACTTAGTGATGAATGAGTAAAGAAGGACTCGGTGATAATTGAGCTTAGGAGGTTAACAAAGAAGTTAGTTTCTACCGAGTGATACTATATCTACCGAGTCACCAATGGTTACCAAGTTCTAAGAAATATTGTATGACTAGTATGAACCGAGCCCCTACCTCTACCGAGTGCATGATGATTCCAAGTAACGTAGTGGATGTCGCGTATCAGAAGGTCATCAAGTCTGTTTGAAGAACCTGAGTTTATTTTACCATTTGGCTAACTCAGTTATATTTTGTTTACTTGTGTTTGGCGAACCTTGTATGAATAATTATTGGAATGGTATATATATGTAATGTATTATATCATTCAACATATAGATACAAGGAAGATATACAAGATATAGAATATTTTAAAAAGGAGGGACATAAGATATGATATGCGAATTCATTAGTAGAAAAGAATATCAGCAAGGTCTACCAGGAATAGAAATGATTTCATCAATCACAGAAGGTGATCTACAATAAAGAATCTAGTCAAGTTGTAAGTTGATCTGTTGGTTCATCCTAACAGGTGAATCATTCTTGTAAATCCTTTAATAGGGTAGACTTAACCATCTTTATTCAAATCTCCTAACAGAGTGCATACTTGTAAAGTATGTATGTAAATCCTCTAACAAGGTGGATCTAGCAATCCTCTATGCTCCTAACAGGGCAGATCACCAAAAGTGATCATTGTAAGCCTTAATCGGCCAACTTCATACTGCAGTAACGAAGCTTTGTGGGTATCATCCCCACCCTAGTTTTACTTTCTATTTTGGAAGGTTTCTGGGTCACCAAATCTTTGTGCATATATGGTTTAAATGTTTAATAGTTCTTTTATGCAGCAGGCTAGATGAGTGAATGTTGAATATGGTTATTCTGAATTGACTTAAAAGTTTTATTGTTACTGATTCACCCCTCCCCTCTCAATAACCTATTATATCTTGAACATTTCCAACATAAGGTCGGGAAATCTAATCATTTTCCATAATAACCTTTCTCCTAAGGAAATACCTTGAAATTTGATGTTCTTAATGCCCACTCCTCCCATGATTTTGGATCTATAGACTTGGTCCCAAGAGAGAAGGGACAAATTTCTTTGGTCTGCACTACCTTGGTAGAAGAAAGTTCTAAGATATCCATTAATGTCATTTAATTTGTTACTTGGGAGGTTCATGCACAAAGGTTGGTAAATAGGTTAGAGAGCCAAAATTGGGGAAACTATAGTTTTTTAACCCACTAAGAAAAGTCATTTAGCTTTCTATCTAGACAAATTTATTTTATAATTTCTCTACTAAGGGATCCCACAACTTTGAAGCATTTTGAGTTGACTTAAGTGGGAGGCCTAGGTATCTATAGGGAAAAGTTCCCTTATTAAAATCTAAAATGACACAAATTTGTACTTCCATATTGGATATTGTATTAAAGAAGGAGATATCTAATTTATCTTTATTAATCTCCTAACCTAACAACTTAGTGCAATTACTTAAAATACATTTTAAGGCTAAGGTTTCTTTAGTAAATATTTCACCAAATAACATAGAATCATCAAAAAAATGTTGATGTGTGGAGGGGTTCTCATAGTTAGTTATAGGTATGCCTTTGATTTCCAGTTCAATCTTGGCCTACAAAATGGACCTACCTAACACATCTTCCATACGAATAAAGAGATAGGGGGAGATAGGGTCCCCTTGTCTTAGTCTATGAGAGATACTAAAAGAACCAATAGGTGTAATTTTTTGGTATGGATATACATTCAAAGATTAACTCTATCCATTATTTGGAGAACCATATGCTTCAACCAACTTACATAAAAATGCTAATCTACCCTATCATATATTTTTTAATGTACATTTTGATAAGCATACTATGGCATTTATTAGTTTGTATTGAGTGAATATCTTCCTAGGCTATTATAAAGCCATCATATATTGATCTTCTTGGGATGAACCCTATTTTTTCCTCACTGATAAGATTAGACATTATCATTTCAAGTTTGCAAGATAATATCTTAGTGAAGACCTTATAGAGAGTATTAGATAGAGCGATGTGTCTAAAATTATTGAAAGATTATACACTATCCTTCTTAGGTATTAATGCAATAAATGTGTTATTTACTTCATGCAAGAGTTTACCTAAATTCCTAACTCCTTCTAGGGCCTTACTAATGTTTTCTCCAATAAAATCCCAATATTTCTAAAAGAAGAAGGTAGGAAAATCATCTGGTCCAGGTGTCTTATCTAGATTCATTTGTTTAAGGGTTGATTCAACCTCTAAATTGTTTATCTTTTGAAAAATAATGTTGTTCTATTCCTTAGAGACTAGCCTTGGAATGTTAGAAATAACATTACTTTGGGAGGACAAGTTAGAAATTATTTCATTGTTGTAAATTCCTTCAAAATAATAGATTTCTTCAGGGTTTATATCCTCAGAGTGTTGGAAATAATTGGCTAATTGTGTATTGTCTTTAATGTTACACAAAATGTCATAACATTGTCAGTTAGTGTATGTTGAGATCACATGGTCAATGAAGATAGTTCTTGTGTCTACCAAGCATTCTAGAGTTTGCCAAGTTTAGAAGATAGTGTCTACTAAGTTCACTCAGGCAACAAAGGGAAGATCACAAAAGTTGAGTATTAGCCAAGCTCACTTAGTTAATAAATGAAGAGTTGGATAGAACCATTATTAACCAAGCTCACTTGGTTACCAAAGGAACTTTGTGAATATATAGTGTTAATCAAGTTCACTTGATTAACATAGGAAAACTATTTCTAAGTTAGTGTCTACCAAGCAAGGTCAAGTAATGAAGGATTTTCTTGTTTTGGCATATTGAGTTCAATAGATTTTTTTGTTGGTTCTAGCTAACTGAGGAGATGAATATTAAGTATTCTAAGTTGTATTCAAGCCAACTTGACAATGTGTAAGATATAAATATAAGATCAAGTTAAGAATTGAAAGTGTGGAACATGATAGAAGATTTGAAGATGCTTAGAGGAAAAAAATTAGAAGGATAAAAAAAATATCCTTGTTGAGATGCAAAGATATATTCGATCAGAAAGGATCAAGTATACAATCCATAATTTAGATTTGTAATCAACAACTCAGTTTCATCAAAAATTAGGTCATCTCATTGTTACTCTCTAACCATTGTAGTAGTGATCTAAATCTCTTAACATAGTTGGCTTTGTAAATCTATTGTCTAAGTTTCAATCTATATCTTTTTCATTAAGGTTTTCAGTCAAGTAAAGTGTCAGAGTAATGAGTTTGATCTAGGTTTCTTATAGGATGATCTTGCTTCTCATCATTCCTTTGAGATAACCTATTGTGGGAAATCATGTGAGTAATGCATAAGTCCAAAGCTATGTGATTAGGGTTTGTAGGGTTTGTTATACATTTCCTTGATGAGAAGAAGGTTTGGATATTTTGCTAATTCATATTTTCTTGTTCCTAATGACGTTGAAGGAAAAGATTCATGTTGGAAAATAGTTCTTCCTAAAAATATTCCTATAAATCTCTAAAAAACCCTAATTCTATGATCAAGTGTTCCATTAAAGACATAATGCAAGTAAAATGGAGAAATCATGAGCATATATAGAGAAAATACAATAGAGGGACATAGAAGACCAAGCTTGAAGACAATATGTAGATCGTGAGAATGAACTAGAAGAAGATTAGTTGAATTCGATGTAGAATGAATACCTAAAAATGTAGAAATGGAAAAGAACATGGTCAAAGGTGGCAAATACCTAAGTGGAAATCAATTTGATGAATCAAAACCTATCTAATCATCCACATTACCAAGATAAAAGTCAATTGAATGAAAGAATGTATGCAATTGGCCAGTTGAAAATTCATATGCTTACCTATCATATTGGGTCCCATTCAAATGAAAGTTAAATGCATCTTATTGACTGTCAGATCAAAGAGGATCAATAGAGGTTGTTATGTCACTATATAGAGATGGTCAACTATTACTCATAGTGATACAATGACATGAAGGCATGTTTCTAGTGGGCCATCATCTCTTATGAAGCACCAATGAGGAAAAATAGTGTGATGTTAGACAATAAAGTACCACTACATGTATGTCATAAGGTATATAGCTGGAAAGTGGACCTATGATGCAAAGGGAAATTAATGAGTTTAAATTCTTTAACTAATCACCAATGGATCAAGATGAATCTATATTTGTCACTATCTTTCTATGAAGAGTTGTTCAATAATTATTCTATGCGACATAGTGACAATTTGACATTTGGAATAGTAGGCCCAAATTTAGTTTCTGAGCTGCAAAAGATAAATGGGTTCTAGATTGGCATACTACAATTGGATGGATTCTCTAATAGTGATAGTGGTGGGTTAGTTTTGCAAGAACCATTAGATGTTAAAAGATCAATGCTTCTTCCTTTATCACTATGGAGAGATGTGTAGAAGTTGGTCTTAGTGACAAAGTGACAAGGGGGACTCATAGTAGAAAACATAAAGGAAGTCATAATGTTTAAATCACAATCATTAATTTGAGATCGATGGCCATAATTTCAAAAATTAGTGACTATTGTAATATGAAATATATGTATCTCTTGAAACAAATGAAGATGAAGAAAATAGTGTTATCATAGGGTTTTTTGAAGATTGCAAGAAGCTGAAAAGTCATGGAGTGTTTTCAAGAATGTCTCTGATTCAAAATCATCAATAGAAGAGATAGAACGTGCTCATATCAAGATATAAATTGGATATTTCCATATTTTATTCTTTATTATATGATTTTTTCTCTACTATAATTTAGAAATGATAAAAATAGACTATAAATGTAACCCCATTTGATAATACAAAGGTCAGAAAACTTGATGGTGAATGAGTCTATAATTCCATTTACTTTCTATTTATTGGTCATGTTTTGTTGCCCATTCTTAGATTAGTTCTACATAAAGAGTTGAAGGAAAATTGTATGTGAACCTATGATAATCAGGTGGATTCCATTTCAGTTTGATTATTGTAGTAAAAGTGATTCCATTTACTTTTCTCATATATGATTCTTCTTCCTCTCTTGTTCATTTTATATCATGTTAGATAGTTTCATCGGGAAATGAAAGATAAATGTATATGAATCTATTGGTTATCGGTTGGATTCCATTTCATTCAAGGCTAGTAGTGAAAGCATTTTCATTTTCCCTCATGTGCTTATCTCTGCATTCCTCTTTTGCATTTAGACGGTAAATCTACTTTTAAAAGTAAGAATAGATGTTAGAAGAACTTCAAGGTAGCCTATGATATCCATTTCACTAGGTTTTATAAGTTGCTCAAATATATTTCTACCTAGGGTGTTTCTAGTTATGAAAATCCTAGTTTATCCTTTTCTACTCTTAGGTTAAGAGCATACCCGATATCCCAATGATCTATTAAATACAATTCATTGCATATATTTCATATAAGAGAGTTGTACCTTACAATTTAGAGGGTAGTAATTTAACATACACCTTGACCTATTTTTTGGTAGCATCCTTTTGTTTCCTCATATTTTGGACATCTAGAGTCAAGGTAAAGCCAATTTAGCAAGAGGGACAAACTATTAACCAATAAAATCCTCTAACAAGTGGCATTCTTAGGTTGAAGTGTCTAAATACCTCTAACAAGGCCTCTCCTAATAGGGTGATTAAATAGTCTAATAGGGTCACACCTAATATTGTTTTTTTAAACCTTTAACAAGGTTGGCTCCTAATAGGGTTCATTTAAGAAGAGTGAAAATTAGTAACTAGTTCCAATTGGTGGCTTTTCCAAAATTGGGTTTTCACATTAAATATTTGTGCCACTTGTATTCATGTTATTTATTTTATGTGTGTGCAACTAAGTTAAGTAGGATTAATCATAGATAATATCTTAATATTTTCATGTTAAGTAGATGCTAGGTTATTTTAGTGTTTGCTAAGTTACAATATTTGCTATTGTAAACAGAGTGACTATGTGTTTACAGGGTATCCATATTTTTAGTAAAGTTTATTTTGACATCTAAGGGATTTAAGATTTATTTTTTGGTAACTGATTCACTCCCCCTCTTAGTTACTCCTCTTATATTTCCAATAATGGGTATTAGATCTTTTTGGTGCTTGTAGAGAATGGTTTCAAGGAACTAAGCTAATGATTAGGATGTCTTACAAGAGAGAAATTCCCAAGTTGAATAGAGATAACTTTGAAGCATAGAACAAGCTTATGAAGTTTCATTTGGAAACCATCAACAATTTAAGTTTTACATATTTAAACACTACTTACAAAGCTCCTACTAGTACAATGACTATAAAGAAAATTACTGAAAAGAAAATTCTTAGTATAATGATGATTGGCATAGCATCAACTCTTAACTATGTTGAATTTTGGTGAAGTCAAAGGATGGGCTATTGGTCATGATGTGAACCAAACTAAATAATATCTATGCAAATGATGATAATGTGAAAAGAGCCAAGGTAGAAAGCTTGAGAGGTCAATTTTATAAGGTAAAAACATTGTAAAATATGTTGAAAGAATCAAAGCTAGTGTCAGTGCCATCAAAGCCTCTAGAGAAAAAATTGAAGATGTAACAGTGGTAAGAAAGGTACTTAGAACCATTATTCCTATCTATGCAATCAGAGTGTATGCTATTCAAGGATGATATGTAATCCAAATAATGAGATGATGTTGGATGCTCTAGTTGGAAGATTGACTATATTTGAACTAGATAACTATGATAAAATTATACTCCTAGTCCTAGCAATCTTGAGTCTACATTTGAAGTGAAGATTTCACTTAAAAAGATAGCTAAAAGATCCAAAATAAAATAATCTAAAAGTGAAGAGAAAGACAATTCTGACAGTGATCTTGAAGCCAATAAAGCATTTCTTGCAAGAAGGTATCCCAAAGGCAAACAAAAGTATAAAGGTAAGATTCCTTTAATCTATTTCTCTTGTGAAGAAGTTGGATACATTGCTACAAGGTGCCCAAATGGAGAAGACATAGATTAAAAGAAGCACAATAAGTACAAAGACAAGAAGGATTTCAAGAACTTCAAGGACTACAAGGAAAAAAGTAAGAAATCTTGTTTTATGGCTAAAGATTCAGATAGTAGTGAAGATGATGAAATGGTATATATTTCTATAAAAGATGAATATAATGATGAAGGATATAAAAAGGAACTTATCTCTCATGTCAGCAAGAGTGATACATGGATTATTGATAGTGGTTGCTTACATCATATTACTGGTGACAAAAAATAGTTTGAACATATATAACATTATGATGGTGGAAGTGTGAGATTTGGACACAATGAACCATGTTGCATAAAGGAAAATGATTGTATTTTGCTAACCAATGAACTTGGATGTGACAATGCTTATTGGGTTGAAGGACTAAAGAATAATCTACTAAGTGTGACATAGTTGAATAAAATTGGCATAAAAGGTTATGTCATGTTAACTTTAATAATCTAATCAAGATAAGAAAGAAGAAAAGAGTAAGAGGTATTCCTAGTCTGAGGAAACCTAATATAGGCCTATGCAAAAATTGTCAAATTGGTAAGATGGGAAAGACAAGTTTCAAAATCAAGGACTATCATTCTAAAGAAGTCTTAGAGCTAGTTCATACAAATTTATGTGGACTCGAATAGAAAGCTACAATGGAGATAAGTATTTTATTCTTTTTTTTTATTATTATTCTAGAATGATGAATGTAATGAATCTAAAATAAAAGTCTAAAGCATTTCAAAAATTTAAATGCTATCTAACAAGAGTTGAAAAAGAAACTAGAAAGAAGTTGAAGTGTTTGAGATCAGACATAGGTGGCAAATTCATTTCCAATGAGTTCAATTAATTCTACATTGAAAGAGGAATTAAGAGACAAGTTGTTGGATACAATTGATTAATTGTGTGTTGTCTTTGATGTTACACAAATGTCATATTAGTTGACAGTCAGTGCATGTTGAGCTCACTTGATCAGTGAAGATAGTTTTCCTAGTATACCAAGCATTCCTGAGTTTACTCTATGTAGAAGGTAGTATCTACCAAGCTCACTCAGGCATCGAAGGAAGTTATGTAGAAAATAGTGTTAACTGAGTGAGCTCAGTTAACAAAGAAAAACTTGAACAAAGTCAATGCTAACCTAGTTCACTTAGTTACCAAAGAAATTTTGTAAGTTCACAATGTTAATTGATATTTTGTTGGTTAACATTGGAAATCACTTTAGAATTAGTTTCTACCAAGCTAGGTCAGCTACTAAAGGATTTTCTTATTTTGACATGTAAAGCTTAATTATTTTACCTATTGATTCTAGCTGATTAAGGTGATGAATATTGGTTATTATAAATTGTATTTGAGCTGACCTGACAATCTAAAAGGTATAAGTAAAAGGTCAAGTTGTGATTTCAAAGTGGAGATGAAAGTTGATTGAAAAGAGATAAGAAGAGAGGAAGTGAACTTGAAGGATAAGCAGATATCATTGTGGAGAAAAAAAGTATTATTCGATCAGGAAGGATCAATTATGAACTAGAGTAGAGATCTCTAATCAAAAATTTAGTTGTATCACAATTAGGTCATTTCCTTGTTACTCTCTAACCATTGTAGTAGTGAACTAAAATATCTTAACATAGTTGGTTTAACAACCATTTGTAAATCCTCTAACAAGGTGGCAATTCCATTGAATTATTTCAAGATCTTTTGCAAGGCCACTCCTGATAGGGTGATTAAAACCTTTAATAGAGTCACACCTAATAGTGTTTTTTGTAACCTTTAATATAGTTGGCTCCTAATGGGGCTCACTTCAGAAGAGTGAAAATCAGTAACTAGTTACATTGGTGGTTTTTCCCAAATTGGGTTTCCACATAAAATCCTTGTGTCTCATGTGTTCATGTTATTTCTTTCATGCTTGCAAGTAATTATTGATAGAATCTTAAGGATTATTAAATTAATTCACACTCTGCATTTACCAAGTTACAAAAATTTCTATGTGTTTATCAAGTATCAACAATAATAAATTTTATTGGTCTAAATTTTATAGTTGACATCTAAAGGATCTGGGATTTATTTTAGTGGTAACTAATTCACACCCCTCTTAGTTACTCCTCTTATATTTACAACAATTGGTATTAGAGCTTTTGGTTCTTGTAGAGAAGGTTTCAAGGACCTAAGCTAAAGATCAGGATGTCTTACAAGAGAGAGATTCCAAAGCTAAATAGAGACAACTTTGCAGCATGGCAAGAACTTATGAGGCTTCACCTAGCTACAATTAGTGATTCAGGATGAAAATACCTTGATGAAGAATATAAAACTCGCACTAGAACATGATGTATGAGCATCTTGGATTTACTTGGTGACTACTTTGGAGTTCATGGGAGGAGGCTCAGTAGTTTCTTTGGAAGGTGTTTGGACTAGTACTCGGTCAAAGAAGGATTGGAGCTCGACATGGTCTAGGGAGCTCAGCATGGTCTTCGAAGCTTAGAATGGTCTATGGAACTCAACATGGTGTAGGGAAATTAGAATGGTCTATGGAGCTTGGCATGGTTTGGAAGCTTTGCATGGTCTTTGGTTGCTCGACATGGTCTTTGGAGCTCAGCATGGTCTATGGAGCTTGGCATGGTCTTTGGTTGCACAGCATGGTTTCAGAATTTGGTGTCTATTTTAGGCTATATAACTAATTTTCCATAATTTATTAAAGAATTAAAATTTTAGATATTTAAGAGGGCCTAGACTTCTACCTATGGTTCAAAGCTCATATTTTAATTCATTTGGAGCTAGGAGATATCACAATTTTACTAAGGCATCAATTTTGGAAATTTAATTGTTGTAGGAGGTTGACTTTGGCATTTAATTTATGTATTTGCATTTAATTTTTGTTTTGGGCTGACTTGTGGCTTAGATTGGTAAGGAAGTCTTTAGTCATTATTCATTCACTTAGAAGAGGAGTGGGTGTGGGAAGTGTATATGAGAAATGTTAGTATGATAATAGAAACTAAATTTAAATAAAGCTTCTACAAACTAAACAAAATTTATAAACTTCAAGATAGACTAAGATGAGCTCTCAAATGAGAATATGAGCCATTAATGGGCTCTCTCAATGAGAAGACTCTCTTGTTGAGTGGTTTTGTCTAAAAATCTAGGATATATGCTCAAGCTTATGCTTCAAAAAGGGCTTCAAATGGAGTTGGAATTTGGGTGTGGGTGATGGCTTTGTTGTAAAACTTGGTCTTAAAATGGCATTATAACTTTAGCTCAAAGGTTGTTATGAAATGGCTTGAGAGGGGATTCAATTTATAGGCTAAGGGCTTGAGGGATGGAGGGTCAAGATGCAAGGATGGGAAAAAGCTCATGGAGGGCTCAGATTGCATGAGAGGAGAGCACATGGATTGTGCTTCCTTACAGCCAATCAAGGAGTGACACATGTCACAGGGTGAGTGGATGGAGGAAAGGGCAAGGATGAGTCAAAAAAGGAGGCTCAAGGCCTTAAAGACCTTCATAAATGGCTTGTAAGAGCAATGAATGGGTTTGTAAGAGTCTTTATGGCCTTTGTAAGAGCATTGAAGGCTTAGTGGTTGGGATATTTTGGAGGGAGTTGAGATTGTTGACTTTGCTTGGCTTAGGAAAGTCTTAAACTTGCTTAGGGAATGTGACAAGGTTAGGGGAGGAATTAGAGCTGATTTAGGATTAGATTAGGCTTGTTAGAGATATGCAAGTGGATGGCATTCATGAGGTTGGGTGAGTTAGTGGCTAAGCTTGGTTAGTATGGGTGGATGGGGTGGATTAGGCTAAATGGAGGATTTAGGATAAGTTTAGGGGTTATTAGATTTTAGGGATTTATTTATCAAATATATTTATTTAATAAATGGGGATTTTGGAATTAGATAGGAGAATAGGATTTAATTGATAAATGATAGGTTATTTGATTTATCAATTAGGACTATAGATGATTAATTAAATTAATCAGCTAGGGGATGGCAAAGGATTAATTAAATAGGAATTTAATTAATGATGCCTTTAGAGATAGCTAAATAAGATTACTAAAGTGGTGTAATTGAATTTAAGTGTCTACATTTTGCCCCTTTGACATAATGTTGAGACAACACTATTTCAAAGAAGTTTGAATGGAGATGACATGAGGAAAATGCTTTAGCAACAAGGTTGCCCCAGTCTCAAATAAGAAGAGGAGAGACTAGAATTAGAGATGCCCCCTCAAGAAGGCGACGAGGAGATAAAATGAGGCTTGATGGCTTCTTGAATAATACAAGAATTTGGGATAAGCAAGGAGACTCAGAGTGGTAAAGAGAAGGGGCTGAATTAGCTCAAACTCTCACTAAGGGAGAATGATAAAGGGAAATCAGATGCACAAGCTTAAGACTTTCTAGGATTGGGGGGGGGGGGAGGGGGGATGAAGGAGTGAAGTGCTATAAAAAAGGAATCCAAGACAGGGAGATGGATGATGGGATGATAAAGCTGATGCAATAGGATTTCAAAGAGTTAGATTGGCAGAAGATGGGTTTTAGAGATCCCTAGGACTAGGATTGTGGATCTCAAAAGATGAGGCTTGGTGGATTGATTTTATTGGTGGATCCCTAAGACTAGGATTGTGGATCCCTAAAGCTAAGAGTGATGATTGATTCAAAGAGATACTGATGCATAAGTTGGGGGAGGAGTGATCGATGTTGGATATGGATGGGGGATAATGGAGATGAAGGGAATCCATTGAAGCTTTTTGAGTAGGGGGATACTTCAAAGAGAAGTACCACCATGTAGTTGAGCACTAGATTTGCTATAAGATTGTTGGTTAATTGCCAAGGTTACCAAGAACATCAAGGCCTTTTCACCAACTGTCCAAAGGACTGGCGAACTGACTAAAAACAAACACGTAAGGATTGCTCCAGTATCACACATGAGTCCTAGAGGAAGCAACATGGAATTGACACTCGGTAACCCACAAGAAAATAAGAAAAACAAACAAAAGACCTTATCATAACCTTACGGTCAGATTGCCCCATTTATAGCATAAGGAAACCTTGAGGAGGGAACAAAAAGATTGCTTGGAAAAGATATTTCCAGACCCAAAAGGGAAGATTCCAAATCAAAAGAAAGTGAAAATCCAAAAGAGAACTGTTTGCCAATGAGATGGGTGGGACAAGGTACTAATGGACCAAAATTAGACATGAGGAAAGCTATATCCTAAAAAGATTTATCGAAGAGCACCTAAACTGGTGGATTTCGATTAGAGATATGTTTGGCAAGCTAAACTAAGAAGGATAACACTTTGGTGATCGGAGATCTAGCTAAAGGATGCATTGGGATAGCTAACCAAGATGTGCGATGTGTGTAAGATTTTGATCAAGGAGGAACTAACACAAAAGCTAGATAGATACAATGGTACTAATCTAAAGAGGATGTACAAGCTGACAGACCAAGATATGTTACAAATGTACAAGGTTGTTCATGTTTTGGGTTTTTTGTGAGATGGAAATTTTTGTGAAGGGTGGAATGTCTATAATATTTGATAGGTGGATAGGTAGATGGTTTGCAAAAAGCTTAAGGAAAATGTGATTCTTTGTGTGCATGTGATAGGATACAAGCTAGCATACAAGATTTGGCATATAATACAAGCTGGAATATGGTACAAGCTTTGGACAAGATTTGGATATACAAGCTATGATACAAGGGATGATACAAGATTATTTACAAGTTGGGGTACAAGATTTACAAGCTGAGGTACAAGATTTACAAGCTATACAATATTTACAAGCTTCATCAGATTTTGGATATTTGGTTGGAACACCAAGGGAACAAGCAGGTATGTTATGGGATGGTGGGTGAATGGATGAGGGATAGGATAGTGACAGATAATGGATTAGTCTTAGTACACAAGGTGGCTGAATTACTAGGTTTTCACCAAGGTACCTATCCAAGGCGCTTGAATTGCCAAGTTTTCACCATTGGACGCTTATTTCTCTTTACTATTTTTTTGTATTTTTCAAAAGCTGGGCATACCAAGGATCTTCAAGCATAGAACTTCTTGAGATGAATGGTGTTAGTAGGATCATTCAAGAGTTCTCCTTCTGGTGTAGATAGCTAATAGGCTTCAGAGCCAAAGGATGCAGTGAAAATATAAGGACCAAGCCATGTAGGTTCAAACTTGCCTTTCTTTTCTCGATCTGCTTGGACTTTCATGTTTTCTTTGAGGACCATGTCACCTGACTGAAACTGTCATGGAAGCACGTTCTTGTTGAAATTCCTTTTGAGATGAGTTTGATAGACTGTGAGATGATCATAGGCTTCTTGGTGCTTCTTGTCTAAGAGATCTAGCTGGGTGAGCCGAGCTACTCTATATTCTTCATCTGGTATTTTCCCTTGCAAAGATATGCACAAGGAGGGAAGTTCAACCTCTATAGGTAGTACCACTTTGGCACCATAGACTAGGGAGTATGGAGTTATGCCGGTGGATGTACAGAAGGAAGTTTGATAGTCCCATAGGGCTGGATTTATTTGTAGGTGCCAATCACAACCGAAATCATTGACAACTTTCTTTAGGATTTCGAGATGAGTTTTGTTAGTTGCCTCTGCCTGGTCGTTACCTTGTGGGAAATATGGGCTAGAAAAGTGGTGATAAATATGGAGGGAAGTGCATAATTCTTTCATGTTGAGATTTTCAAAGTTAGCTCTATGGTCAGTGAAGATGGTGGATGGGATGCTGAAGCGAAAAATAATGTGGTACAAGATAAACTTGGAGACCTGAACTCCTATAGCTGAAACTAGGGGGACTGCTTCCACCCATTTAGTGAAATAGTCTGTAACTATTATTATCCACTTATGTCCATTAGATGAGAGGGGTGTGATAGTTCCAACTAGATCAAGGCCCCAACAAGCGAAAGGCTAAGGTAGTGCAATAGGTTGTAGATCCTATGCTGGAGCGTGCACAAGATTTGCGTGCTACTGACATGGGAGACACTTTCTAAAAAAGTCATAGGAGTCTTCTTCAATGGTAGGCCAATAGTAGCCTGCTCTAAGGATTTTTCGTGCTAGGACAATACCACTCGTGTGGGCACCACAAAGTTTAGAATGTACTTCTTTTAATGCCATCACAGCCTCATTTTCATCTAAACATCAAGAGAGAGTATCATGATAACCCTAACGATATAGGGTATTGGCTATGATAACATAGTGGGATGATTTTCAGATGAGGTTTTAGCATTGGGTACATGTGAGGTGAGGGGATATGATACCATTGTTAAGGTAAGTGTGAATCTCATGGTACCAAGGGGATTGGGGACCAACCAAGATACACACATGATTTGAGTCATCATTCACATAGGCAGGTGTGAGGAGCTACTCGACTAAAAACTCATACTATGTAGCTACTTGGGGAATTTCCAAGAGTGACCCAATAGTAGCCATAGTGTCTGCTACTTTCTTCTGTATTCGAGGCAATTGTGTAAACTGAAGCCTTGTAAAATGCTAGGTTAGCTAATCAACTAGCTCTTTGTAGGGTAATAGCTTTTCATCTTTGGTTTGATATTCATTTAGAGCTTACTTGATGATGAGCTAAGAATCACCAAAGATTTGTAACTCAATAATGTTCCATTCTGTAGCTATCTTTAATCCTGCTATGAGAGCCTCGTATTTAGCTATATTGTTGGTGCTAGGGAATTGTAGTTTGAAGGCTTTTGGAATGTAATCTCCTTGAGGTGTGACCAACAATATTCCTACCCCTGATCCATGAGATGTGTGTGAGCCATCAAAATAAAGTTTCCATGGGGGCTATTCTTCAATTAGATAGACATTTTCATCTAGAAATTTTGTGATCAAAGGATATGTATCTACTAGAGGTGCATCAGGTAGATGATCTGCTATAGCTTGCCCTTTGATTGCCTTTCTGTCCACATATTGGATGTCAAATTTGCTAAGGAGCATAACCCATTTGGCTAAACAACCTGTAAGTGTTGTTCTGGAGAGCATATACTTGAGAGGGTCAATCTTGGAGACTAGTTGGATGGTATGACTTAGCATGTAGTGGCAAAGTTTTTGAGTTGAGAAAACAACTACCAAACAAGCATTTTCCATAGGAGTGTAATTGAGTTCATAACCAACTAGGGTTCTATTGATGTAGTAGATGGCTCTTTCTCTGTCATAGTCATTGAGCTCTGCTAGAAGTGCCCCTAGAGCAGTAGGCATTGTTGATATGTACAAGATCAAGGGATGACCAGGAACTGGTGGAACCAAGATAGGGGGATTGGTTTGATACTACTTGAGCTGATTGAAGCTACATTGATATAAAGGATCCCACTTGAAGTTTTCATCCTTCTTCAGTAAATGTGTAAATGGTGTACACTTATTTGCAAGCTAGGAGATGAAACGTCGAATGAATTGAAGATTTTCTTGAAGAGTGCAAAGTTGTCCCAGTGTCTAGGGAGGAGGCATGTCTAAGATAGCCTTGACCTTCTTGGGGTTGATCTCTATACCTTTTTTAGAAACTATAAAGCCTAGAAGCTTGCCAGATGTGACCCCAAAGACACACTTCTTGGGATTTATCATGAGATGATATTTGGATAGCCTATCAAAGACTTTCTCTAGGTCAGCAAGATGATCCATGAAGGTGTGAGATTTAACCAAGATATCATCCACATAATCCTCCAAAATGCTATGGATAAGATCATGGAAAATGGCTATCATAGCTCTTTGATAGGTAGCCCCTGCATTCTTTAGGCCAAAAGGCATCATGTTGTAACAAAAGGTTCCCCAAGGGGTAGTGAATGCTATCTTATGTTGATCCTCTTCTGCAATCTTGATCTACAAAATTTCATGTCCAACTGTAAGATCTACAATCATATCTATGTTGGGCAAGGGAAAATCATCTTTTGGACAAGATTTGTTAAGATCTCTAAAATTAGTGCAAATTCTGATTTCACCAGAAGGTTTAGTGATGGGGACTATGTTGGAGAACCACTCTGAGTAGTCGATAGGCCAGATAACCTTAGCAGCTAACATTCTTTCTGATTTAGCTTTGACCAATAATGCCACCTTGGGGTGCATTTTTCTAAGCTTTTGTCTGACAGGCTTGATCTTTGGATTGACTACAAGATGATGAACTACAAGCTTTGGATCAAGTCCTGGCATGTCCTGATATGACCATTCAAATCGGCCAATGTTCTCTCTTAAGACCTCAAATAGGAGGTTAGCTTGGTCTTGTGATAGGGATGCAACAATGTGAACAAGTATGGGAATCTCTAAAGAACTAATGTTGACTTCTCTAGTATCCTCAATTAGAATAGAAGACACCTCTAGTCAATTATCTAGAGGAGGCAATGCTAAATCCTCATGTTCTGCTTGTGGCTCTAGATTTTCTTGCTAAGGGGTTCTCTTCCCTGCCTTAGCTAGTCCTGAATTCACCTTAGTTCCAGTTTTGGGTGTATCAGAACTAGGTTGGGGATTTTCTCCAAAATACCCCTTGGGATCTAGCTTATAGATATAGGCAAAATATGGCTTTGTTTTCTTGTGAGGTGTTTCAGCTCCCATGAATCTCAAAAGCACTTCCTCTAATGTGAACTCATCAATGTGTATGATGCTTGGTTGGTCCCAATCTATGAGTTGTGGATGGGCAAGTGGTAGGTCGATGAAATGGATGGATAGTTCTTGGAGAACAGAGTCTCCTAGGGAGATTTGGTCTGGGATATCATTGTAGGCTCTCTTTTCAACTTCTTTAGGAATGTCTTCGATTTTGACAAGGTCATGGTGAATGTTTGAAAAAGTGTGGCCATCCGTATTGATGCCCCCTGTTGTGGGTATGCCAAAGCCAAGACCTAACTTTTTTTCCCACTTGTGTGCTTCGATGGGGCACTGTATGTCTCTTTCTTTTGGTCCTAGACCACCACCTTGATAGTTCCATTTGTCAGTGATGAGCTTATGTTCTTGGGGATACTTTTGGCTGAAGTGATCAAGGCATACTTGATTTCTTGGAGGTGCATCCTTATGTAACCAATTGTTGATATTTGGAGTGAGCTCTTCATGAAGAGGGATTTTTGATGATACAAAGGTTGTTGGACTAGACTATTTGTATCGAGGAGGTAGGATCTCCTTAGCTTTGTGATATATCAGTTGTCCATGGGTGTGCAAATCAAGTGGGAGTGCCCTGACAGCAAATGCATCTGACAGACTATACTCTCCATAGCCTTTGTTATTAATCTTCTCGGTAGACAAGGTGGAGGCAAGGATGGTTTCTAGGTCATTGCAAGTGTGGGATAAGTTGGCGATGGCTATGCTGATATCAATTCCAAGGAAATAGTTTGTATATGAGGCTTCAACCACATTACAATAAGCAAAGGGTTCTGGCTCGGCATGGATGGTTACCTCAGTGCCCTGATGCATAAATTTGACACACTAATGGTAAGTGGATGGAACGGCTTTCATGGAATGAATCCATGGGCGACTGAGGAGGATGTGAAATGGTAGGTTTAGATCAATAACATGGTAGAGTATTTCTTGGATGACTGGCCCAACCTTGATTGGCAGCAAAATAGTTCCTACTGTGGTTCTTTCCAAGTTGTCATAAGCTTTGATGGTGATAACTTCACTGATGATATCTACCTCAGTATACCTAGCTTGTTTTATGAATTTTAGGGTGCAAATATCCAAGGCTGATCCATTATCTATCATTACTCTTTTTATGGTAAAATTGGATACCATGATGGCTATGCGAAGCAGAAGGGTGTGATCTGGCTCAACCACAGGTATGTCGGTGGGTTTGAATGATAGGGCACATGAGGAGGATAGGTGTCCAATGAGATTTTGAAAATTAGTAGCATTGATATCTGAAGGGACATGAGATTCTATGAGAGCACTATCAAGGATGTTCTTGTACATAGGACTAGTGTGGAGAAGGTCTAAAATGGAGATTTGGGCTGGCATGTTCCCAAGGTGTTCCTAGATATTGTATTGACTTTTTGATGGAGCTGATGGTGCTAGTGAAATGGATGGGCCTGTGATGTTAAATCATGCTCTTCAAGTAGTGACTACACACTCATTGTTTGGTCCTTGGATATTGATAACATTGACATAAGGCTCTTTTTCAAATATACAACCGATGAAGCTACCATAGTCTATGTAGGATGCCATGTGGTCATTGTTCTTCCCATTCTATTGGTTTGGCTGGCAGTTGTTGGTGTTCTTGTTGTTGGTTTGGATAGGTGATTTTCCAAGATTTTGGTTGTTGTGAGGAGGAAAAGCATTTTAATAGATTTGTAAGCCTGCATTGGGAGAGGTTTGGGCACCAATGGTGATTTCTTTTTGATCAATGAGGTCCTGCACATAATCTTTTAATTTCATGCATCTGAGGGTGGTGTGACCTTTTACCCTATGAAATTTTTAGTACTCATTATCTTTGTACCATGCAGCTTTGGATTGGCTTGGGTCAATTTGCTGAGTAGGAGGAAATTTGATGAGGTTTTCCTTGACTAATTTCTCAAAAATGACATCCAATGGCTCGCCAAGGGGTGTATAGTTTCTAGGTGCAGGTTGGAATCTGGGCTTTTTCCCTTTAACTACATTGATTGCATTAGCTTGATTGCTAGATCCTTGGAAGTTGGGTCTTGGATAGTGGTTTTGATAGCTTTGGTTATTCTGTTGTTGGTAGTTGATAGCCTGTTGATTGTTTGGTTGATATGGTGGGTTGGGCTAACTTTGGGAAGGACCAACAATATTCACATGCCTAGTGTCAGTGACGCCATCTGTTGCAATGTGCTTGTTTTTGTTCCAATACCTAGACTTGTCATTGGAATGTGTTTGATTTTGGTTGGCTTCCTTGTAAATCTTGACCACACCATCTTTAATGAGTCCTTTCTCAAGGATCATTCCTTTCTCTTTGATATCTTTGTAGGTTTGCAAATAGTTCATGGTCATGTGGTAAGCCAAGCTAGGATGGGCATTATCAATAAAAATTTTCACCAAATTGCACTCTGGCAAGGTGCAAGATATGTGGGTGGTAAGGGTTTGCCATTTTTGCAGATATTCAAGAAGGCTTTCTCCACCTTTTGCTTAGTGTGGACAAGATCGACTATTGATAGCTCTATTTCAACAAGATGGGCATATTGGGCTACAAATGCCTCAGAAAATTCAGCAAAGTTTTTAATTGTGCCATATGGTATTCTATAAAACCATTCAAGAGCTGGTCCGACCAAGCTTTTGGGAAAAAGGCACAAGAGGAAGACATCATTGTATGCCACTTCTTGGCAATGCATGTAAAATTCTTTGATATGTGTGACAGGGTCTCCTTTTCCTCTGAATTTGTCAAACTTGGGTACCTCAAAGTGTTTGGGAAATGGTGTCATGGTAATGGCTCTATCAAATGGGTAAGGACACACATTCTCAAACTTGAAGGTTTTTGGATCATTTACCTCCTGGATGTTCTTCAAAGCTATCTTCATGGCTTCCCATTCTAAATTAATGGGTGATGGCTGGGGTACCCCCAATGTAGGAGTGCCCTAAGGTAGGTATGTGCTAGATGGGGCAATGGAATATGGATGGCTTTGAGGTATGGGCTAGTAGGGATTGTACATTGCTTAGGCAACTAAATGGTGGATGATGGGTTGCTGAGGTGGAGGAGGCACATATTGCTGCATGTGTTGTGAGGCTTGCAACTAATATTGGATTTTGGATAGGGATTGAGGGATGTAGGCTAGCTATGGGATAAATGGATTGCTTTGTGGAGGTAACGTATAAGATGGTTGTGAAGCTTGGGGAAAGGATCAGGGAGCTTGTGGAACTTGACTTTGGATTTGAGGAGTTTGACCAATATATGTGGGTTGTGCAAAGGAGGCCAAGTAATTGATGGTTGGTGGTGGTGGATTTCCTCCTAGAAGTGGCATAGAAAAATAGTTGGTGATAGGAGGTAATAGATTAGTTGGTGGTGGAGGTGGTGGAAATTGAAAGCTTGGGAATGGAACTGATGGGGTTTGATAGCTTGGTGGTTGGATTTGAAAGGTTGGTAGAGTGGTAGTAGGAGCTTGGGTCATTTGAGAGTTTGACGGAATAATGGTAGTAACTGGTGGGGTTTAATAGCTTTGTGGAGTGAGGGTAATAGCTTGTGAATTTGTGGCTGATGGCACTGAGCTCCAAGGACCTAATGGAAATGATGGAATTGTGTTATGAGCTAAAGTAAAAAAGTTGAGGGTGATGAAGGGTTGATTACTTGGCCCCATGGGTGACATCCCTATTGTATATTGTTAAGGTTGGCCAAAGATACTAGCACTGATTTGGGAGATGGGTGGATTTGGAAGGCTCGATTGGGGAGCAGCAGCAACAATAGTGAAGGGAGTGAATGATGAGATTTTTTGGGAGAAGGGGGTGTGGGATGGAGTGGTATGTACCAATGGTGGAGTGGTGGTGGCTAGATTGGCTTGTGGAAGGGAGATTTCAACTTGAGTGGAGGCTGGTATGTTTGGGTCTGCTGGATCGTATGGGGTGGGTTGAGGCTCTTTTTTTGGCACATATTGAGGATAATTCATAAGAGTCTATGGGTGGTGGGAGTTGTCCAAAAAATGGGTGAGATGGCTCTGATAGGGGAGGAGGCCTTCCAAAGTTGAAGGCTCCAATATTGTCCCTTCGAAAGTTAGCCATGATTGTTTCCTTGTTTTTGTCTATAATGGCATTCACCAATACTGCATTTCCTGGTTGGTTCATGAAAGCTTCAATGTCAGTAGGTGATGGTATGGTATTCTCTAGGCTAAAGAATGGTTGACTGCTCAAGGGGAGTGATGTTGTTTGATCCAAATGATAGGGCTCCATTTTTTCCTTCTTCTTGGCTAAGCGAGTGACAGGTGGCATGAAAATGTAGAATGTTCCTAGGGGTGAGATGCAACAATGCTGATGGATGCAAAAGGGGAAGGCTTTTCTATGCAAAAGATTTCCTAGGTTGAGGCAAAGCTATATGAAAAAACCTAAGCAGGATTGTATTGGGGATTCTAACTTCAAAGATATGTTGCCAAAGCATGAAAGGTCTGCTTTCTTATGTGTAAGCTTGGTGGTGATTGTGTCAACTTAAGGATATACTGATGATCCTTTAGGAAGAACACAAGATTGACCACTTGTGGATCCCAACCTTTAGCTTAAGGTGATGAGGGATAACAAGTGTCAAAGATAGATTACCCTAGACATAGCTCTATCAAAGGGATAACCTTGGTGAGATTGGTGGATTTGGAAGATGTTAGGAATGGCAAACTTTTGGCAAAAGTGACAACAATTTTGAAGGCTTGGATATGAAGTTTTTGGATTGCTGGCTAGATGGTTTGGTTATAAATGAGATGGATGAGCTAAAATGCTTAAGGGGAGGACTAAAGATGGTTGGCTTACCTACAAGGATGACTCTACAGTGAAGCTTATGCAAGAAGATGTGGAGAAATAAGGGGGTCTAATCATAGAAATCATGCCTAGTTGGTAAGGCATAAGCAGGGTTAACTCCTAGATGTTGGTTAAGTTGGATAGTGCAATCTAACCAGGCATCTTGAAGGGCTTCATCAATAGCTTTGTCCTTTTCTTTGTGGAGTTTGGCAATTTGAGGGCTTGGTGTTAGTTCCTTTCTCTTGGCTGAAAGTTCTTGGTATGCCTAAGATGGCTTGAGTTTAACTTTGTGAAACTTCTGTTTGGGTTTCGGTTGTTCTAACATGAATTCTCAAGTCTGCTTAGTTTTGAGAGATCTCAATTGTTTTTCTTCAACTTGTTCAACTTTTGGAATAGGCAATGACTATGCTAAGTGTGCCCTAAGCTAGGATTGACCAAGTTTGGTAAACATTCTTTCAATAAATAAAAAATCAAGCAATAGATAGGAACAACTAGATAGAAGTTTTTCATTCTCAAAATGTGATACTTGTGCCAAGGAGTGTGTATGTTTTACAAATGTTTCAATCAATCACTTCAAACACATTAACATCTTAGATGGTTGTCTACAAGGCTGACAGTTGATTTAGCTAGGGAGTTCTCGATATACCCAAGGTACGTGAGGCCCAAATTCATAGATGAAACCAAAACAATGTCACACAGCCGAGAGGAGCGGTAACCCACTTCTCTTCTTTCACTTCTCAAGGGTATAAAGTTCCTTGAGGCTTAGCTCAAGTGAAAAAATCTTGATTTCAAAAGAGGCGTCTTTGGATTCACCTCCCAATTTTGGATCGTAATCTTATGCACCCAAGATGGCCCCAAAAAACAACAAGGGAGAGAAGACTTGGATGATCTTGGGCTAAAAAAAGCATTTGTTCTTTTACCAATTGACTCTTATGTGTGCTGATCTAGACTTTGCAAGCACTCATGTTTAAGATGCAAATATTCAATTCCAACTTTGACATGCGCCAACAAAGCAAAATCGATCAAAGAATGTGAACAAGAAGAAGAGTTAGGGTCAATAAAATAGTAAACCCATGCGCTTGGAGGCCCTCCACATCAAGTATTGATCAATTTCTTTTAAGGCATTCAAGAGTTGGTGTGAGATCGTTTTAAGCCCAAAACAAAGATGTGTGAAACTCAATTGTCAAGCGCGTGCCCAGAGGCCCTCCACGTTAAGATTTGCTTAATTTTTAATGCCCAAATGAAGTGTTAGTGAGCCTAATGTGCATTCAAGAAATTTTCTAAGTTAGAAAAACTAATAAAAACACAAGTGAAGTTTGATCTTTGTGGAGCACTTAACACCCTCTTAGGTGGACCCATCCCCATAGATGGCACTAAGATTGCAAAAAATGGTTAAATTGATGGGTGATTAAAGAGGGTGAGTCCAACTACAAACTCACTTAGAGCGTCTTTATTTGATTTTTATAATTTAGGAAGTTTCTAGAATGTAGATTATTTTTATGCCCCAAAAGATGATTATTTGATCTATGGCATTCAAGATTAGATTTGAGTGACATTCAGTCAATAAAAAATGTGTTTAAACATGCAAGTTCATTCCAAAAAAAACTTTAAAAGCGTGATTAAGTTTGTTGCTCCAACCTGCAATGTGACAAAAAGCAATTCGATTAGTCGCCCAAAGTCTTGCTAAATGAAAGCTTAACTATGGAAAAAAAAATTTAACTGTTAGCGAGAATGCGGAAAATGTGAAGTAAAGTAGACAAGGTGATCCCACTGGAGTTCCTGGTTGCAGGAATGACAATCTCACCATGAAGCTAGAAAGTGGGAATGATAGGAAAGACTGTAAAAAAAATTAAAACTGCGAGCCAAAAACTCGAAAGCTCTTTTTGACAAAGCGATCTCGCGGGTTTATGCCCTTACAACATTCTCGCAAGCGGGAATGACAATCCCACTGACAAAAATTTAATACAGTCCCAAAAAGTTTTAGACAAGAAATGGCAAGGCAAGAATGATGATCCTTCTATTTTTGAGGCGCGTTCCCACTGGAGGATTTGTCAGCGGGGATGAAGAAGTTGTTTTGTTGATGAAGTGCGAACTCACAGTCGTGGGTTCACATTCTCGTCAGAGAATAGAAGCATTCTCGCATTGCAAGATCACATTCTTGGGGTCACGGGGATGCTAAAAGTTTTGTGTTTTTGACTGTTTGCTGGGTGAAAACTGAGGACAGGGTTAGGAGCGCATTCTTGAGGCATTCAAAGTGGCCCTACAAGCAAAATCAAAAGGTAACACAAACAAAAGATATTTCCATTAATGTTAGTTTTGCATGGTTAACCAAAATATGAAAATGAGAAATAAACATGTAAAACTAGCATAAAAGAAGGTTAAAATGACCCTTGCGGGGTCCCACCGGGCATGCCAAAATGTATATGAGCAATGTTAGCATGCTAATAGAAACCAAATTTAAATAAAGCTTCTACAAACTAAATAAAATTAATAAACTTCAAGATAGACTAAGATGAGCTCTCAATTGAGAATATAAGCCATTAATGGGCTCTCTCAATGAGAAGACTCTCTTGTTGAGTGGATGCTTCAAAAAGGGCTTCAAATGCAGTTGGAATTTGGGTGTGGATGATGGCTTTGTTGTAAAACTTGGTCTTAAAATGGCATTATAACTTTAGCTCAAAGGTTGTGATGAAATGGCTTGGGAGGGAATTCAATTTATAGGCTAAGGGATTGAGGGATGGAGGGTCAAGATGCAAGGATGGGAAAAAGCTCATGGAGGGCTCAGATTGCATGAGAAGAGAGCACATGGATTGTGCTTCCTTACAACCAATTAGAGAGTGACACATGTCACAGGGTGAGTGGATGGAGGAAAGGGAAAGGATGAGTCAAAAAAAGAGGCTCAAGGCCTTAAAGACCCTCATAAATGGCTTGTAAGAGCAATGAATGGGTTTGTAAGAGTCTTTATGGCCTTTGTAAGAGCATTGAAGGCTTAGTGGTTGGGATATTTTGGAGGGAGTTGAGATTTTTGACTTTGCTTGGCTTAGGAAAGTATTAAACTTGCTTAGGGAATGTGACAAGGTTAGGGGGGAATTAGAGGTGATTTAGGATTAGATTAGGCTTGTTAGAGATATGCAAGCGGATGGCATTTATGAGGGTGGGTGAGTTAGTGGCTAAGCTTGGTTAGTATGGGTGGATGGGGTAGATTAGGCTAAATGGAGGATTTAGTATAAGTTTAGGGGTTATTGGATTTGAGGGATTTATTTATTAAATAGATTTATTTAATAAATGGGGATTTTGGAATTAGATAGGAGAATAGGATTTAATTGATAAATGATAGGTTATTTGATTTATCAATTAGGACTATAGATGATTAATTAAATTAATCAGCTAGGGGATGGCAAAGGATTAATTAAATAGGAATTTAATTAATGATGCCTTTAGAGATAGCTAAATAAGATTACTAAAGTGGTGTAATTGAATTTAGGTGTCTATAGGAAGTAGCTGAAGAGTGAGTTTTCTTGAGTCTGTGAACAGAGCGCCAAATGTGAGGCAGTTTACACTTGGATGAAGTTGGAGCAGAGCTAGTAGCTCTGGCTTGGAAAATAAGGAGATAGCTTGGTGGGCTTGCGAGCACAAGTTGAGATGTTCCTTGTGGGTTTCTACCAGAGTGTGGATCTAGACTAGCTAGGGTTTGGTACTGGATCTTGGGGGATCTTGTAGAACTATTACTTGCTTTGTATTTGGCCATAACCAAGAAGGCCTTATAGCTTGACACATTGCATATATGAATATATTATTGTGATCTAGTATTAGATCTTGTGTTATTACTTCCTGTTATTATGTTTTCACTGCATGGTTTTATAGTAGGGGGCTAGGACATCTCCTTTGGGGACTCCCCTACCTTGCACTGCGCTAGAAAATTATCAATTGAAGACAATACTAAGGAGAAGAATCATAACATCATGATGATTGATATTGCATATGCTCTTAGTTATGCTGAATTTGATGAGGTCAAAGACTATAAAACTACTTTTGATATGTGGAACAAACTAAAAGACACCTATGGAGGAGATGAAAATGTAAGAAGAGCCAAAGAAGAAAGCCTTAGAGGATAATTTGATCAAATGAGGATGAGAGAAGATGAAAATGTTGCAAAATATGTAGAAAGGATAAAGGCCAATGTTAGTGCAATCAGAGCATCTAGAGGAGAAATCAAAGAAGAAACTATTGTAAGTAAAATTATTAGAAATTTTCTTCCCATCTATGAAATTAGAGTGTTTTCTATTCAAGATAAGAGATGTGATCCAAATAACAAGATAGGTTTGGGTGCCCTAGTAGGAAGACTAATAGCTTTTGAACTAGACAACTTTGACAACTATGTTCTTGCTTCCAAGGATATTGAGTTTGCATTTGAAGTTAATTTCTCACACAAAAAAAAGGGAAAGAAAATAAAAGATAATCAATTAGAAAGTGAGGAAGAAACTAAAGAAAGTTCTGATTGAGATCTTGAAATTGTTGAAGCTCTACTTTCAAAGAAATATTCTAGGAGCAGAGGAAAGTACAATTGTAAAATATCTCTAATCTATTTTTATTGTGAAGAAATTGGTCATATTTCTACTAGGTGTCCAAACAAAGAAGGAAAGGAAGACAAGAAAAGCCACAAGTACAAAGGCAAGAAGGAATTCAAAGGTCACAAATCCTACAAAGACAAAGGTAAGAAATAGTATATACTGTTGTAAAAGATGAATCTGATGATGATGGAGATAAGATGGCAATTGTCTCTCATGTTTGCAACAATGACACATAGATCATAGATAGTGGATGTTCTCACCATATGATTGGAGACAAAAATAAGTTTGAAAATTTTGAACACTATAATGGAGGTAGTGTAAGGTTTGGAAACAATAAACTTTGTTGCATAAAAGGAAAATGTTGTATCTCATTAAACAATGAACATGTATGTGGCAATGCCTATTGGGTTGAAGGACTAAAACATAATTTATTGGGTGTGGTACAACTGAACAACATTAGATTCAAGGTAGAATTTAAGAATGACAAGGCACGACTGCTAGATAATCAAGGAAATCTGATTAGATTAGATAGGCAAACAAAAGGTAACCTATTTTATCTTGATCTTGGTGATTGTTCATGCTTATTACTCAAGTAGAAGAAAGTTGGTTATGGCATAGAAGACTATGTCATGTAAACTTTGATAATATGGTCAAGATTAGCAAACCTAGAAGAGTAAGAGGTCTACCTAGTTTGAAAAACCTAGTGTTGGATTATGTAAAAATTGCCAAATTGGTAAAATGGGAAAGACTAGTTTTAAAAGTAAAAATTATCAGTTAGAAGATGTCTTGGAAATTGTGCATACTGATTTGTGTGGACCCATTGGAATAGAAACTTATAGTGGAGAAAAGTTTTTCATTCTTTTTGTTGATGATTATTCTAGAATGATGAGTGTTATGTATCTCAAAAAAAAAATTAGAATCCTTTGAGAAATTCAAATGGTATCTAGCTAGAGTAGAAAAAGAAATTGGAAAAAGATTGAAATGCTTGAGATCAGATAGAGGTGGTGAATTCATCTCAAATGAATTCAACAATTTTTGCATTGAAAGAGGAATTAAAGGACAAGTATCAACCCCTAGTATTTCTAAACAAAATGGAATAGCTAAAAGAAGAAATAGATCCATTATGGATTGTGCAAGGACACTAATGATTGTGAAGAATGTTGCCATCAAATACTAGAAGGAAGCTATCAGCATTGTAGTTCATACTTTGAATTGAGTTCAGTTGAAGAAGGACTCAAATAAAACTCCCTATGAACTATGGTATGGCTACAAATCCAATGTAAAGTTACTTGAAAGTATTTGGAAACAAATGTTATATCTTGAAAGAATCTAGAAAAGACAATTTTGATGTAAAAGGTGATGAAGGTATATTTCTACGATATTCTTGTAGAAGTAAAGCATACAAATGTCTAAATTTGTCAACTCACAAAATCATAGAAAGTGCACATGTGAGAATTGATGAGTTTGCAAAAAAGACTAAAGAAGAAAGCAAAAAGTAACTAGAAGATTACACAAGATTTGTCTGCTATGAACCTGATACATTGCAAAACACATTTAACAAAAAGGAGACTTCATCTCCCTAGCTTTCCAAATCTCCATCAATTACTGAGTTGTTGGAAGAACAAACCAAGTCATAGGGACCAGAGTCACATTCAAAGGCTACCAAGTTAGTACATATCAAGTCTAAAGAACCTAAGCCACAAATAGAAGGACTTGAGCTAGAAGTTGAATTTCAAAATGAAGATAGTGCAGTTCATTCAAAAGTCAAAGAAGTTGTATTGGCTAAATATGTCAAAAGGCATCATGCACTTAATCAGATCATTGGAGACAAATTTGATGGAACAATGACAAGAAGAAAACTAAAAGGTACATGTTTACTTGCTAAATTTGAACCTAGAAGTGTTAAAGATGCATTGGAAAATGAAAGTTGGATTGAGGCTATGAATGAAGAAATAGAATAGATAGAAAAGAGTAAAATCTAAACTCTCATACCTAGGCCCAAAGATAAAAATGTGATTGGTACAAAATGAGTATTCAGAAATAAGTTGAATGAAGATGGAAAAGTGTCAAGAAAAAAAGAAAGGCTAGTATGTAAAGGCTATTCTCAAGAAGAAGGTATTGATTACAGTGAAAATTTTTCCCTTGTTGCAAGATTAGAAGGTGTTAGGACCTTAGTGGCTTATGCAACTCACAAAGGATTCAAATTATATCATATGGATGTTAAATCTGCATTCTTGAATGGAATTTTTGATGAGGAAATCTACATTGAACAACAAGAAGGTTTTATTAATCCAGAAAAAAGGGACATGGTATACAAATTACACAAAGCCCTATATGGTCTAAAACAAGCTCCTAGAGTCTAATATGAAAGACTGCATAACTATTTGATATAGATTAGTTTTCAAAGAACAAATGATAACAATAGTCTATACATCAAGGAAGGACCCGATAAGAAGATTGTATTGGTAGAAATATTTGTGCATGATACCATATTCATAGGAAATGATGACTTATGTAAAGTATTCTTAGAAGAAATGAATAAATAATTTGACATGTCCATGTTTGGAGAAATACAATTCTTTGTTGGATTGCAAATACAATAGAATAGAAATGGTATCTATATCACTCAATCTAGGTATATCAAAGAGATACTCAAGAAATTTGGAATAGAAGATTCAAAACTAGTTGCAAACCCCATGTGTACTAGACTTAAGCTTACCAAAGATGATGACTTCAAAGAAGTAGATCAGACCTTATACAGATCAATGATTGGAAAATTATAGTATGTGATACATACAAGGCCTGATATTTCCTTAGCAATTGGTATAATGGCAAGATTCTTAGCTAAACCTAGATAAAAACACATGATGGAAATAAAAATAATCTTGAGATATTTGAAAGGTACTAAAGACTATGGCTTATGGTACAAGCTTGGAGGAAACCTTGACCTAAAAGTATTTACTGATGCTGATTAGGTAGGAAATCTTGATGACAGAAAGAGCACCAGTAGTGGAGCATTCTTTCTTGGTAAAAGGATGGTATCTTGGACAAGAAAGAAGCAAAACTACACATATCAATCTATAGCAAAAGCAAAATATGTAGTAGCAAAAATGAATTGTTCTAACATTTTTTGGTTCAAACAATTGTTGGAAGGAATGAAGGTTGAAATCAAAGAGCCAATAGTGATGTATTGTGCTAACACTAGTGCAATATATCAAAGAATCCAATGACGCATTCCAAAACAAATCACATTGCCATAAAATATCACTTTGTAAGAGAATTAGTTCAAGAAAAATAAATTAGATTGGAATATGTGCATACAAAAGAAAAAATTGCATATATATTCACCAAGCCATTACCTAAAGATGCATTCTTTTATCTAAGAGGTAAGCTAGGGGTCATTCCCATATTTGAAGCTCACTTAATAAAGTTTAGTGATGCATCAACAAGAACCAAGTTGAAGATCAATCAATTGATGTAGTATTGATAAGGACATATTGTAGATGAATTTGTACTCAAGGTACATTTCTATTAATCAAAATTATCTTTGGCATGTGTTGTCAAAGAGGGAGAATTTTACTATCATATCTTTCTAAAATTTTGCAGAGGGAGAAGTTAAGTAGCTCCTTCATAGAGGAAGAATACTATAGGAGAAATTTTTTGTATAAAATCAAGAGGGAGAAACTTTCTAACAGAGGGAGCCTTCTTCTCAAAATTTCATTGTGCTATGACATGTTGTGTTGCCACCAATGCCAACGAGGGACATTATTGGATATAATTGATTAATTATGTGCAGTCATTGATGTTACAAAAATGTCATATTAGTTGACAATTAGTGCATGCCAAGCTCACTTGGCTAGTGAAGATAGTTTTCTTAGTCTACTAAGTGTTCTTGAGTTTACTCTGTGTACAAGGTAGTATCTACCAAGCTCACTTGGGTGTCGAAGGAAGTTATGCATAAAAGAGTGTTAACTGAGCTCACTCAATTAAATAAAAGAAAATTTGAATAGAGTCAGTGGTAACCGAGTTCACTTGGTTACCAAGGAATTTTGTAAGTTCATAGTGTTAATTGAGCTTCTATTGGTTAACATAGGAAATCACTTCAAAATTAATTTCTACAGAGCTTGTTCGACTACCAAAGGATTTTCTTATTTTGGCATGGGGAGCTTAATTATTTTACCTATTGATTCTAGCCAACTAAGGTGATGAATATTGGTTATTCTAATTTGTATTTGAGCTGACTTGATAATCTGAAAGGTACAAGTAAAAGGTCAAGTTGTGATTTCAAAGTGGAGATGAAAATTGATTGAAAAAAGATGAGAAGAGAGGAAGTGAACTTGAAGGATAAGCATATATCCTTGTGGAGGAGAAAAGTATTATTCAATCAGGATAGATCAATTATGAACTAGAGTGGTGATTTGTAAATAGCAATTTAGTTGCATCACAATCAGGTCATTTCATTGTTACTCTCTAACCATTGTAGCAGTGAACTAAAATTTCTTAACATAGTTGGTTTGAAAACCATTTGTAAATCCTCTAACAAGGTGGCAATTCCATTGAATTATTTCAAGACCTTTTGCAAGGCCTCTCCTGATAGGGTGATTAAATCCTTTAATTGGGTCACACCTAATAGTGTGTGTTGTAACCTTTAATAGGGTTGGTTCCTAACAAGGCTCACTTTAGAAGAGTGAAAATTAGTAACTAGTTACATTGGTGGTTTTTCCCAAATTGGGTTTCGACATTAAATCCTAATGTCTCATGTGTTCATGTTATTTCTTTCATGCTTGTAAGTAATTATTGATAACATCTTAAGATTTATTAAATTAATTAACACTCTGTATTTACTGAGATACAATAATTTTTGTGTGTTTATCGAGTATAAACAATAATTAGTTTTATCAATTTGAATTTTATAGTTGACATCTAAAGGATTTCAAATTTATTTTAGTGCTAACTAATTCACCCCCTCTCAGTTACTCCTCTTATATTTCCAACAACAAGTATCAACCCCTGGTACACCTTAGTAGAATGGTATAGCTGAAAGATAGAATAGATCCATCATGGATTGTGCAAGAACAATAATGAGACACAAGAGTGTTGCAATCAAATAATGGAAGGAAAAAACCAGTACTATAGTGCATAACTTAAAGATATTATAGTTAAAGAAATACTCAAATAAAACTCCTTATGAACTATGGTATAGCTACAAACCTAATCTAAGTTACTTGAAAGTATTTGGTAGCAAATGTTATATCTTGAAGGTCTAGGAAATGAAAATTTGATATCAAACGTGATGAAGGCATATTCCTAGGATACTCGTGTAGAAGCAAAGCATACAAATATTTTAATTTATCCACTCATAAGATCATAGAAAGTGCAAATGTGAGAATTGATGAGTTTTTAGAAAAGACTGAAGAAGAGACTAGAAAAGAACCTAAGGATTACACAAGATTTGTTTACTATGAACCTAATACATTGCCAAATCTAATTGGAAGTTAGGAGGTCTCACCCCTCAAGTTTGAAAAATCTCCAAAAGCACCTAAGTTGCACAACCAATGAAACCCAACTCGTAGTCTAAAGGACCTGAGTCACATGTAAAAGCTACCAAACTATTGCCAAAGTAAACTAAATCTGATGGATCGAGTCAGAGATAGTGTGACCTGAGCTTGATACAGAAGATCATGGCAAGGTTAGTGGAACAAATTTTAAATCCAAAGTACTTGTATTAGCAAGATAAATCAAAAGAAACCACACACCTAATTAGCTCATTGGAGACAACTTAGATGGAACAATGACAAGAAAAAAAATTAAAAGGTACATGTTTACTTTCTGAATTTGAACTTAGATCAATGAAAGATGCTTTGAATAATTAAAGTTGGATTGAAGAAATGAATGAAGAAATATAATAGATAGAGAGGAATAAGACTTGGCCTCTTGTTCCTAGACTCAAGGATAAAATGCAATTGGCACAAAATGGGTTTTTAGAAATAAGTTGAATGAAGATGGAGAAGTTTTTAGAAACAAAGAAAGGTTAGTATGCAAAGGTTATTCTTAAAAAGAAGGTATTGATTATGGTGAAATTTTTTCTCCTATAGCTAGATTTTAAGGTGCTATAAATTTACTTTCATATTCTACACATAAAGTTTTTAAATTTTATCAAACAGATGTAAAATCTACATTCTTGAATGGAATTCTTGAAGAAGAAGTTTACATAGAACAACTTGAAGGTTTTATGGATCCTAGTAAAAGGAATATGGTATGTAAATTATACAAAGCACCATATGATATCAAGAAAGCTCCTAGAGCTTAGTATGAAAAACTTCATAAATACTTGATAAAGAATGGTTTTCAAAGAACAAATGATAAAAACAACCTGTATATCAATGAAGGACTAGAAAAGAAAATTGTATTAGCTGAAATCTTTGTGGATGACACATTATTTATAGAAAATGATGATTTATACAAGGTATTTTCAAAAGAGATGAGTAAAGAATTTGAGATGTCCATGTTTTGAGAGATAAAATTCTTTGATGGATTTTAGATCTAATAGAAGAAAGATGGTATCTATATTACTCAATCAAAATATATCACTCAATCAAAATATATCAAGGAAATACTAAAGAAGTTTGGAATGGAAGATTCAAGGCTAGTTGGAACACCTAAGTCTATTGGACATAAGCTTTCCAAAAATGATGATTTTAAAGAGGTAGATCAAACCACATATAGATCAATGGTTGGAAAATTTCAATGTGTAGTGCACACAAGGCCTAATATTGCATTAGCAGTTAGTATGGTGGCAAGATTCTCAACAAATCTCAAAGAAAATCACATGATGGAAATAAGGAGAATCATGAGGTATTTGAAGGATAGTAAAGACTATGGATTATGGTACTAGAAAGGAGGCAATTAGATTTGAAAGCCTTTATAGATGTTGATTGGGCAAGAACTGTTGATGATAGAAAGAACACTAGTGGTGGAGTGATCCTTCTTGGTAAAAATATAGTATCTTGGAAGAGCAAGAAGAAGAATTATATTTCTCAATCCACATTAGAGGTAGAATATGTGGCATAAATAGTTAATTGTTTCAATGTTTTTTGGTTGAAGAAACTGTTGGTATGTATGAAGGTAGAGATCAAGGATCTAGTGGTTATCTTTTGTGATAACACTAGCGCAATTAATATATCAAAGAATCCTATGATACATACAAAAATCAAGCATATTGATATAAAATATTATTTTTTGAGGGAACTAGTACAAGATAAAGAGGTAAGATTGGAATATGTGAATACTAAAAAATAAATTATAGACATATTCACTAAGCCATTACCTAAAGATGCATTTTTGTATCTAAGAGGTAAGTTAGGGGTCATTCCCCTATCTGAAGCTCATTAAATGAAGTTTAGTGATGCATCAACCAATGCATGTTGAAGATTATTTAGTTGATGTAGTATTGAAAAGGGCACATTGAATATGAATTAGTACATAAGGTACATTGATATTCACTGAATATTGTCTTTGGCATGAGATGTCAAAGAGCGAGAGTTTGTTGTCATATAACAAAAAATTTGATAAAGATGGAGAGTATACATTTCACAAAAAAATTATAAAGGAAAAATTATTTGCAAAGATTTCAAAGAGTGATAACTTTGTCTAATATCAAAGAAGGAGAATTTGCAATCAGAAGAATATGTTGAGGACAAAGTTTTGATGATAGAGTGAGAAACTAAAGGAAGAGGGAGTTCACACTAATAGAGGGAGTTCTTATGGATGAGAATCAAAATGAAAGTAATGATATGTTTCTTAATTTATTCTTTCTCTAAAATTTCAATGTATTATGCCATGTGTTTCCATCAATACCAAAGAGGGAGATTGTTGAAAATAATTGATTAATTGTGTATTGTCTTTGATGTGACACAATAGTCATATGATTTCCAATCAACATATGTCGAGCTCACTCAAATGATGAAAATAGTTTCTTGTGTCATTCAAGAATTTCAAAGTTTTCCAAGTTCAAAAGACAATGTCTACCAAGTTCACTTGTGTGACAAAGGGAAGATCACAAAAGTTGAGTATTAATCGAGCTCACTTGGTTAATGAAGGAAGAGTTGGATGGAACTAGTGTTAACCGAGCTCACTTGGTTACCAAAGAAACTTTATGAATATAAAATGTTAATAGAGTTCACTTGGTTAACATAGGAAAACAATTTCTAAGTTAGTGTCTACTGAGAAAGGTTGGCTAATGAAGGATTTTCTTGTTTTTCCATATTGAGTTAAATAGATTTAATTGTTGGTTCTAGCTAACCAAGGAGATGAATATTAAGTATTCTAAGTTGTATTCATGATGACTTGATAATGTTTAAGATATAAATATAATTTCAAGTTGAGAATTGAATGTGTGGAACACAATAGAATATTTGAAGATGCTTAGAGGAAGTGAATTAGAAGCATAAGCATAATATCCTTGTTGAGTTTCAAAAATACATTTGATAAAAAAGGATAAAGTATACAAGCCAAAATTGAGATATGTAATCAAAAATTAAATTTCATCAAAAATTAGGTCATCTCATTGTTACTCTCTAACTATTGTAGCAGTGATCTAAATCTCTTAATAGAGATGGCTTAACAACTATTTGTAAATTCTCTAACAAAGTGGCATTTCTAGGTTGAAGTGTCTAAAGACCTCTAGCAAGGCCAATCCCAACAGGGTAATTAAATCCTCTAATAGGGTCACACCTAGCAATGGGTTTTGTAAGCTTTAACATGGTTGTCTCCTAACAAAGCTCACTTCAAAAGAGAAAAAATTAGTAACTAGTTGCAATTGGTGGTTTTTTCGAAATTGGGTTTCCACGCTATATCTTAGTGTCACTTGTGTTCATGCTATTTATTTTATGTTATGAAACTAAGATAAGTAAGATTAATCACATATAATACCTTAATATTCTCATGTTAAGAATTTGCCAATTTATTTTAGTGTTTGTTGAGTTACAACATTTGCTAGTGTAAACTGAGTGATTGTGTGTTTACCAAGTATCAATATTTTTAGTAAAGTTTATTCTGACATCTAAAGGATCAAGGATTTATTTTTTTAATAACCAATTCACCCCTCCCCTCTTAGTTACTCCTCTTATATTTCCAATAAGGATTTCTTTGTATTACCATCCATTCCTTTGATGGAAGTAATTTGATTAATAACATGTCTTTATTTAGAACTATTATGACTTTTTTTTATGTTGTTGTCCCCTTCTTCTAACCAAGTTTCTATTAACTTTTATCTCCAAAATATTTCTTCTTTGGTGACAACTACTTCATATTTTTTATGTTCTAGAGTAATAAAATATTTTCTTATTAATTAAATCAAATTTATTTAATTATTAAGTCACTTATTATCTCTAGTTTACTTAAGATAATCTTTAGGCATATAATAATTAATTCTTTTATAATGAGGATCTCTCTTTGCACAGATTAATTCACTTTTGATAATAACAATTTCTCTTTATTCTCATCAAGAATGTCTCACCAATGTATCTAGGAATTCAAGCCTCCATATCATTTGCTTCTCTCTTTCTGTGATAAGTGTTTGCATGCAAGTGATTCTTGGGAACTATGGGGTTGATCTTTCATAAAATTCAACATGGTATTAGTGCTCCAAATCTTCATGACCCTATTACATTTATGAGAGGTTTGGCTTGGCTTTCATATCTATGTTTTCTTCTTTCTTTCTTTCTTTTAGAGGGTTTCTTTTTTCAAATTTTTTTTTTTATATTAGATTTGGGGTCACCTTTTTTGGTGCACTTTGAGCACAAATGGGCCTCACTATTGAGCTTAGAGTGCCCAAAAACATGTATTTTCAGATAAAATTCATCCAATTTGGACATAGATGGAATCCAAGGCAAAAAAATATTGCTCCTAGATTGGTCACATTTCCTGAGGCATCAATTATTAAAAAATTTAGCACAAAAATCAAGATTATTGAGCTCAACAATCAAGAATTATTAGGACATAAATCAATATTTTTTGGCCCAAAAAAAGAGGTTTCTGGTATGGAACTTGAGATTTTTAGCACAAAAATTGAGATTTTTTTGCACAAATTTCAAGATTATTGTCACAAAAATTGAGACAACTTGTGCATGTTGGCATGGAAATCAAGGCATGGTTGTCATGCAAATTGAGGCACTTTGGCATGAAAATCAATGTAGTTTGGAATGGAAAGAAAGGTAGTTTTGTATGGAAATTGAGAAAAGATGGTACAGAAACTAAGGCAATTCACCTCTGCCTGCCCTTCCTTCTCTTTTTTGACCTAGCTATGGTTGTTTGGCCTTAACGTCCTCATCCCAACTCTATTTTTCACAAACCAAATATCACCAAAAATTTTGTTCCGAGCCCATTCCATTAGTGTAGGTTATTTTCATCTTTGGTGCTTTTTTTATGGTTGGTTTTTCTATCAAAGTTAAGAGTTCTATTTTTCATAGTGGGAGACATATCTTGAGCATCCAATTTTTGATTTGGGAAATATTCACATAGTTGGAAAGGTCTTTCAGAGCTCTTTTTAGTGATGCTAGTTGTTTTTTCATATTCTTCTCTAGGTACATTATATTCAATCTTTTGTGTTTTTACATTTTGGTAGATATCATAGTTATTTCAAGTCTAGGGATCAATTTCCTTGCTTCAGATGATTCATAATTGGTCATACTATTGATCATATCAGCCTTATGTCCCTTCTAGTCTATTTAGACATAATTACTATGCATTCATACAAATGCATTGAGATAAAGTGTCATATTGCATTTGTATTTTCATTTCATTTATTTTTCCTTTTGATTTGAGTAGTATCATCTAAGGATACTTGTGTAGATTATTATATTTTTGGGATTCATCATATCTTGTTCCTTATTGTACATACACTAGTCTAATTAAAGTGCCATAGGGGGTTGATGTTTTGCCTTTGTTTTCCATCTTCGTTTGTCTAATGAGTTTTGATTCTAAGACATTAGCCTCATGATGTGTTTGAGATTGATCACCTCAGTACACACATATGTATTATTTTGTGCATCTTGATTGTGATTAATTGACATGCAGTTCTTTTGACACACTTTTCTAGTTGTCTGTCACCTTACCCTTGTCTATATTAGGAGGGGTTCTTATGTTGTTTCTCATGATTCCTTGATTCAATGGAGTGAGCTATGTTTCAAAAAAGAATTCTTATGTACTGAGTGGATGTACTGGCTAGATACCTATGTATTTCAATGAGATTGATCATTTACCATATAGAAACTCTTCTTTTTGGTCCTACTTTTATTACAACCTTTCATGTTTGATTGATCATCTCTTTAGGCTTTGGTGTTTTATGCCATCATTATCTTCAAGTTCACTTGTTTTCCTTTGTGTTCCTCCTAATTGATGGAAATTATAGTCTTCTTTACTTGATTAGGTTCTATTTCAGTGGAGGCCCTTATGATCTAAAGTTACTTTTGATAGATTTTTGTAGCTTCTACATGCTTTAGTGGTATTCTTCATGATCATCTTTTGTTCCTATCTTCAGGGATAGGGTTTCTTTAGTCCTTCACTGGTTTCTTTTAGCATGTTTCCATCTCTTTTTGGAGTAGAGTTTTTCCCATGTGGTTTTCTCCGTTTCTCCTCTTTTCAGAGATTTGGCTCTATTTGGGTACCTCATCAAGCTTTATTGTCAGGATGCAAATTTACTGTCAATAGTAGTTTCTAGGCTTTTAGCTACTCCCTAATTTTATCTTAAGGGGCGGTGTTAGAGTAATAAAGTATTTCCTTATTAATTAAATCAAATTGATTTAATTATTAAGTCACTTATTATCTCTAGTTTAATTAAGCTAAACTTTAGGGATATAATAATTAATTATTTTATTAATTATTATCATACAACCTAGGTTTTATCTATTAGGATTTGATCTCCTTTCTAAGTGAAACATAGGGTTTCTAGATAATCCATCCGTTGGCTAGCCTTTGAAAAAACCTTGTGAAAACCCTACATTCTTTCTATTCGTAAATTGTCAAGTGCGAAGTATTTGAATTTTCAAATAAGGTGAATATTTTGTCATCTTTTATCTTTTGTGCCCCCCGAGATACCTTTCCTCTCATATTCCCCTAGCCATCCGATCTAAGTAGATCTACCGTTGTCGTTACCTCGCTATGCAAACATGGGCACTTTTTATGTATGGCGAGGTAGCGAGTGCTGAATAGTTTATAAAATGGGACTGCAAAATGAAGATACAATGGTTAGAGCTTTGTTTTCTGGCTGATTTATTATTTAGGTACACATTGCAATTACCGACAAAATAGGAAAGGGGACCCAGCAGAAGCAGTTTGAAGTCTGAGCTGGAATGATAATTTTTCTAATGCTTTGCTACCTCGCTATTAGAAAAATTTGACATCTTGCCATTAGCAAAGTAGCGAGGCCCCATGAAATTGAAGAGTTGGTGACATTGCAATTTGTCAGTACCATGACTAAACTAGGTGGCATGACAAGTAATAATTGCCATTGTCAAAAGTAGTTTAATAGAAAAAATAATGATGTAATGGACCCTTGCATTTCATAGTGTCAAAATTCATCAAAGTTGTCAGAGCTCGCTACCTCACTATCAAAAAAATTTAACATCTCGCCATTAGCGAAGTAGCGAGGACCCATGAAATCAAGAGCCAGTGGGACCTTTGGTGACGTGGGATGATGATTGAGACTGAAGTAAAATCTTAAAAGGTGCCAACTATACAGAATTTCATATTTCATCAATGCCCTTCTGATCAAATGTGCAAAGAGATCCTAAGTGCTAGATTGGAATGAAATCAATAGTCCTCGCTACCTCGCTTTGAAAAGTTGCATGTTTTTTAAGCTATGCGACGTAGCGAGTATGAATCAAAAGCCTATGTGCAGTTTCCTCACATTTGATTAGACCTATGATCAACGGCTGTCATCTTCTCGCTATGAAGAGTTGTGAGGGAGATATGTATAGCGACATAGAAAATTGGGCCCACCGCCTTCTTTCTGAGCAAGCCTAGTAACATATCATCTACCAAATTTAGATCAGAATCAATGGTTGTTCCTACTTCGCTATGGCAATGTGCTCATTCTTTATGCATAACAAAGTAGTGACATGCTGACATGTGTCCTCAATTGTTAGTGGGTCTGGATATAAGTTCCACCAAGGAAAGAGTTATGTACATCGTAAGTTCTCATTGGGTGAATTAACCAACATGTGAAGTGCAATGCCTAGTTGTTCTCTCTGTATCACATGATCGTAGGATTTTTGAAGATCGATGACGCATTTTTAAACACAAAATGTGGTGCCACTCTCTATATTAATTAGACATGAAAGCATTGTGCATGAAAAAATAAAGTATAACACAGAAGATTTCATCAGTTTATCTTATGTGAGAAAAGATTTTGAGCCATTCTTGTGTAGAAGCAATTACTGAAGGAAAGTGTGCCAAAGTATGGCAGAATTTGTAAAATTGTCTGTTCACGGAAAGATTGTAGAAATATAGAGGAAAACAAAGACAGAATTCAAGTAAGTAGTACTACCATAATCTTTGTAGGTTTTTCCAGTTCTAAAAAAATAGTCCAAGATGCCTTCGAAGAAGGGATTTTTAGGTCAAATGAACTATTTGGATAGAAATGTGCATGATGACTTGCTTGAGTTTCTCCCTGAGTCTACTGTAGAGATAGTGCAAGTTAAAAGGTTAACCTCTTTGAACCCTAGGCTAAGGATAGCTAATGGATTGTATGATAAGGGTAATTGGGTCCAAGATGCTCAAACTTCTCAAACTAGTTTGAGTTTTTTCAAGAAATGGTTTGCAGAAAGGAAATTATATGCCCCTCATGCCAATATATGGAATTTTGATCTAGGAAAGCTAGTTGTTCCCAGTGTGTTTATGGATTATGACCTTCTTGAAGCCATAGCGAAAAGTTATGATCAAGCCACTAAGGTAGTGAGAAGAATGGATGGTGAGGTTTTAATTGCCATCAGTCCAAAAAACATTAGGGAAGTTTTTAGTCTGAGACCTCTCACTAGGTATCATGTGCCCATTGATTTGATAGAGTTAGAAAAAGAATATATGTCCAAAAGGGATGTAGTTAGACAAGGTGCACTGAAGGCCCACACAGGCAAAATTGGAAACCTACCAGCAATAAAATCATCTTCTAAAGAACCTTTCAAGAAATCATACTTTAATGCCAGGGTAGTAGAGATATACAGGACCCTGTGCAGAGTCTTCGGAGAGGGTGAAGAAGATTTTATTCCTGTGAGCTTCATGTATATGATCACCCAAATCTCCTCTTTTGGTGAAGAAATAATTTTTGATTTTGCATCTTACCTGGCTAATGAGATTCACAGTGGATTGGTGGGGATTACAAAGGGCAAGGTGGAAAAGGTTTGGGGTCAGTACTCCCTATTGATGCATATGTTTCTATTTAAAGGGGTTACATATTTTAGTAAAGAGATGGTTTTAAATAGGGAACAAGAGGGGGAATCACTACCAGTTCAACTATGGAGTGCAAACATGACTAGGGAAGCAAAAAATGCTAGTTTTGTTAGATTTGATAGGCACTTTACTTATAAACTAAGATGCCTCATATTGAGTGACAATCCCAGAATTCCTAAGGCATTAATGCACCTTGTTAGGCCTATGGATAGACCCCATAGTCTAAAAGTTTCACATAATTGGGGAGATATCATCCCATATCTGGTCTCAACTGTCATTAGGGTTTATGGATTCAAAGGGACACCCCATGTACTACCCTATCAGGTGCCTTTAAAGGTAGGAGTAGCTAAATTTTTATGGCAGTTACGAGGAGTGGAGGAGACCTTTTTGCACAAAAGGGGAACAGGATTAATTTTTCCTACTTGCACTGTGGCTCACCAGTTTGTAATAACTAAAGAGGGGTGGATCTTCCTCTACAAATTTTTGGATCAGTATAAGATGGCAGTGTCTCACTCTCATTTTTGTGACACAAAATATTTCTTTAATTCTGCTCTTAGACATAGGATCAAGCTTCGTCCAAGTAAGCATGAATTCTATTTCCCTAAAGATATAATAAGGAATGAATATTCTCTCTAGGAGCAAGAAACAAAGAAAGAGAAATGGAGAGTCTATTCAAAAGTTTTGGAATTTATTAATTGTTTTGACAAGGATTACAGTCCTCTTAGTAATGCTACAACTAATGCAGATAGAATAAATAAGCTCATGAATACATTCCCGAAATAATGGAGGTAATGAATGAGAAGAAACAACATTTTATTGATTCTTTTCTAGATAAAGTAAAGGAAGTTATGAGAAAAATGGGTTTCACCCCTAGCATAGGGGCAGGTCCACTGGTTGTGCAAAAGAGGATAGGATATACTGTTATTCGGGATTAGATGCCCACTATAAACAAAGGAAAGCAGATAATTGAGTCTACTAGTACTATTTTTGAAGAAAGACCCCCTGAACCTTCTCCCAAAAGAAGATAAATAATAAGGGAAGAGGAATCCCATGATGAAGGTTACTCACCTTCCCAAACTCCAATCAGAATTAAGGAGGAGCAGCTCACCAATTAGAAAATTGAACAAATGGGGTCACAAGGAGGAGTTTTTGTTACTCAAGAAGAAATTGATGAAGGGAACCCCCAGGAGCCTCCTATGCCGAGTTTTGAATTAACTATAGTAGATTTCAAGGGAAGGGAGTTAGACCCTATCTTGAAACAAGCTAGTCAGCAATTTTTGTCTGATAACAGTTTTGTAAAATCTAGGGCTTTTCATCAGTTTGCATGGAGGGAAAACATGCACATTTTTGAAAAAAGATGTAGGAATATGAAAACAAAGCATCCAAAAATGGATGAAGCCTCTATTCAAAATCAAATAAAGGAACAAATGATATAAGAGTTCTAGAATATAACCCCTAAAGAGGGTAGACAGATGGTGAAAGATGCAAATATTTTATTATTGCCCAATTAGGATATTGTTGATGCCTTAATTTTTAATTCTGTGTCAAATAATTTAGGATTACAGGATCCAGATAAAGAAGAATTCTTGGGAACAACATTTAGTAATGACCAAGCTGCCCTTGTTATGTGGTCATTAAGAAGAGGATCTAGGACTACTCCATTACAGCCTGATGATTAAGGACTAACAGGGAGTATCATTGTGAGGAGGGTCGTTGATACTTCACATGTATAGGTAGCCCACATGAATGTGGACTATTCTAAATTTGCCTTGGCCATTGTAGAAAAAGAAGAAAAGGAAATGACTGACCTACAGAGTAAGTATGAAATAGTGGTGGATGCCTACAATAAAGAAGTCAAAAGGAGAATTGAGCTTGAAAACAAGATGTCTCAAATGGAGAAGGTACTCCGGAAAAGAAAAGTAGGAGAATCCAGTGTACTTAGAATTGCATACCCTTCACAGCTATTTGTTGGAGCAACCCCTATTATTGAAATACCAAACACCCCTGAAAGGCCCCAATTCTATACTACAGAAAATTTTGAAGAAGAAAAAGCTAAATTACATGAGTTGCAGGTAGAATTAAAGAATCAGTATGAAGAAAAATTAAAGCAGGGTATGATATATTTGAGGGATAAAATACAATGGTCAACTGCTTTTGATCAGTTGACAAGAATTGCAACCCTCATGGATGAGTTGAACAGAGATAAGGATAAACTGACTCCTCTTGCACAAAAATGGAGGGAGAGGAATAATGATATTACAATCATATGTATATCTGCAGTCCAAATGCCTTATCATCAAGTTGAGAAAATATTTGATTTGTTAAATAAGCTAGAAAATTTTGATGATAAAAGAGATTCTTTACAGAAAATATTAACACTCTATTTTTCTCGATATATTGCTGAAAAATTCACTTTATTTCCTTGTGCTTTAGAATCTATTGATACAATAAAGGAAAAGGAAAAGTGGAAAAGGGAGTTGGATGAGTTATTTAATGAAAGAATAATAAACATCATAAGTGAAACTAGCCACTGGTTTTGGGCAAGGACAAATGAAGAGCTAGTAAAAATACAGTTATTTTATACTACTATGGGAAAAGAATTTGATGATTTAGAAGAAAGTGAAAATTCTTTAATAATGATATAGAGAGAAGCTCTAAGTTTTGATTGGCCAGATGATGATGCTTTTAATAAATGGAAAAATCAGTTTATAGAACAGATGTCAGGAGAAGATGAGGAGGAAGATGCAAAAGTAACAGTTACCCTCGTAGTTAGTAATGAAGACATGGAAAATCCCCAGGTTAAAGTAAGTTTGCAGGTAACTGTAGATGATACATCACTTTTAGACCTCATGACTATGTACTCCGAGGATGAAGAATGGTTGTAAAATTAGATCATATTTTCTTGTCTCAACAATTGAGAAGCATAACAGAACGGGACCCACCAAGGAATGTTTGATGTAATAAGCCTTTCTATTATTTGTTATTATCTTTTTGATAGAAGTGTATGTGAGTACCTTTTAAAAGGACACCTTTCATTTGTCTCTAGCCTAAAGCTTGTTGCATCTCACACTATTTAAGTGAGATCCCAAGGCTAAAGAATGGTCCGAATTCTATTTCTTCTAAGTACTATGCTTAGTTTGTTTTTGGTCCAAATTTTGAAAGCAAGTTTAAGATGTATTTTCTCTATCAATTCTTTGAGAATATACGAATATAGAATGAGATGTGCTTCTTTCTAAAGGTCATTCCGAGTCTATTGTAAAGGATATACCATTTTCAAAGAAGATGAATACAAATTATGACCTATCCCCATATTATTCTTTCTAAATCTTGTCTCTTTTCAATTACCTAGTTGTCTTGATATTGTATAAGTAAAGGCTTGTGCAATTGAATGCAATCTAGTTAGGTTGTATATCTATTTATCATTGCTATAATTCAATGGATTAAATAAAATCTTTGATGAATGTGATAAGATTTCTTTAGTGGTGGAAAGGATTTTTGAATGATTAATTTTGATAAGAATTACTAATAGAATTTGTTGTAAAGCAACAAACTAGATCTGAAAACTTGCTATAGACTCTGAACCCCAATGGATTAGGCACTGATCAGATTGATTCAGCTGAAGGAGAGATATATCATAAATGGTTATCAAAATGCAGCATTAAATCAAACTTTACTTTTATTTTCTTTAGATCTTCAAAGTTGGCCAGCACTTGTCTGCATGGAATCTTTTAGCTTCAGTTAGCCACTATTGTTAAAAACATCTGCAGATCTATAGAAGAATTCTTGGCCTTATCTATTTTATGGGATGTGTTTACCAAGTTAGTAAGAATTATGTATATGTTTGAGGATCTTGAAATGAGAATCAGAATGAAACTAATAATAATCCTCATACAGTTGTTCTAGTTTTGAATCATCCCTGGGTATACCCACCCTGGTTTTGTAGAGCCAAAAGAGTAGAAAACCATCTGTGGTTTTGTTGAAGTTGGGTCCAAGTACTTTGCATATGCAATTGTTAATAAGAATTGGCTAGTCTTTAGGTTGTGTATGTACTATTACCTTGGTATTAAGCCTTTTGTTGCTTAGTAGTTTTTGTGCATTTTAAAACACCAACACTCCCATCAAGGATATCTCATCAATGGATCTGGGAATTTCAACCTCCATATATTTTCATCTCTCTTTCTATAATAGGCATTTGCATGCAGATGATTCTTGGTAGCTGTGGGGTTGATCTTTCATCAACTTTAAGATGGCATTCATCAACTTCAATAGTTGCATTAGCTTCTTTTCCTCTAGGAGTTGTGTCTCTCCCATTCCATTTTCTAAAATTTCTTTATTAATGGATTCCAATTTATCTTCCAAAGTTAACTTGTCCTCAAATATATTAAAAAATAATTCCTAGTTTCACTCCTTTAACCTTCGTTGTTGCAATTTACTACCTACTCAAAATATTATTTTATCCCAAAACTTCAGTTTCCTCCCATGATTTCGTTATTAGTTTAATAAAATTTTATTTTTTGAGTCACATTTTCTCAAATCTGAAAGGGCAATTTTTGGGGTACTTATTGTTTTAAATTTTCAATTCAATAGGATAGTGGTTTGATCTTGATATTGGTTTTACTTCCATATGGAATGATATGGAGACTAATGATAAATTTCCATGACACAAGAACCTATCCAATATTTTAATAATGTCACTAAATCTTTTCTTGCCATTGTTCCATGTAAAGGCATTGTTAGAACTAGCTAGTTTTGATAATCCTTACCTGTTGACCCAGTTAAAAAACTCTCATGAAGTAGCTGAGAGGGAGTTACTACCTCCTCTTTTTTCTAAGGTTCAAAGGATAGCATTAAAGTCTCCTCCTAGAATGGAAAAACTATCCTCTTCTAGTCTTAATCTTTCCACCATCTCTTTCCATAACCTAGATTTATCTTTGCTATTAGTGGGAACATAAACATTGAAAACCTTATAGCTGAAATAATATCTATTTCATTGATTTACTTATCTAGTTTTTTATGAATTTTGATAGATGAGATAGAAACATTCCTGGGATCCCTTACTAGAGCTAGCCCTCCAAAAGATCCTTCTATAGGTGAATCTCTTACCTACTACTAGCCTAAAGATCTCCTAAACTTTCCCATTTCTTCACTATTTAGCTTTGTTTCCTAGAGAAGAATAATGTTAGATTTTGTGTTAGTTATTCAATGCTTTAGGAGCTTCTTCTTGTTAGGGACATTAAGGCCCCTAACATTCCATGTTATGACATTTATGATGATTGGGGAGGGCTCTTCCCCTTCCCTACATTAATAATATTGGTGAGCTTGAGCCAACCTTTGGCTATCCTATCTTTTTCGTATAATTCTTGTAAAGATTTCCATCCTCTCTTTCTTAATACTTTTGCATAATCTAGACCTCCTATGGTTGGGAGGATAGTTGCTAAACCTAATAGAATTGACACATCCTCAACCATATCTTCCAAAGCATCCCTAATATTGATTGGACCTATTTCCCTTTCTCTATTGATTTCTTCTTGTACTTTATAAATAAAAATATATTTTTGTAACTTGAGCTCATCCTCATCACAAATCTCATTAGTGAACTAGTTCATTAGATCCTCAACTACCATATTGTTCAATGCTTCTATTAAGATATTAGCTTCCACTTCCTTTCTCTCTGGGGTTTTACTTTGAGGTTCCTATTAGTGAGCCCTACTAATTGACAATTCCTTACTTTCCTTCATAGTTTTACCACTTTGGTTTTCTACCCTCATGGTTTAAGTCCTCTAAGGACCCACTTCCTCTTCTTGGTTCAAACTAATAATAATATATTTGGGATCAAGATGGCCATCCCTAATTTCCCCTTCCTCTAGTTCATCCCCATGATGACTTGTGAAGTCCATGTCTACATTATTCAAGACTATTTGATTGTTCCCTAAGATATCTTGATTGTTTTTTATAAGAAAAATAGGTTTTTAAGGGAGTTTGAAACCCTTTACAAATCAAGAAATTTTCAAAGAAGACAAACCAAAGAAAACTACAGTCCTAAGGTGAAATAGGTCACCCAACAAGACATAGTGATAAGGGTGGCATTGCAAATAACACAATACTCATCAGCCACACAAATAGGTTTTGAATGGGCACCTGAGACCCCAAACAAGTTTTGAAGGGTGCCTAAAACCCTATACAAAACAATAACTAAAGGTGAAACATGTCACCAAACAAAAGGTGACCAAGGTGGAAACAAATAAAATAGAACACTACAACCACAAAAATAGGTTTTAACTGGGCTCCTGAAACCCCATGGTGAGACACACTACAAAGAACTATAGGCTATAAGAGCCAGGGGACACTACAAAGACCAACAAGCCAAAAGCCATGAGAGCCAAAAAAGGATATCCACATCAAATTTTGCCTTTTGAACCCTACTTTTTAGACTGTAATGCCATATCAAAAGAGGGATTGGATGGCTTGACCTTTTTTCCTTTTACTCTAGTCCATCCATCCTCAACCAAACTAGTAGCCTTCTGCCACTAAAAATTAACACCATGCATGGCTAGTTCCTAAAATCCTCAAAGCTAGGAAAAAGTCTACAGAAGAGGAAGTGGCAGCAGAAACCTAAGATGGAACAACAACAGCCAAAAAAGGAACCATAGGAGAAAATACCTTGGAAACACTAGAAAATGGGATACAAGAATCTAGAGATAGATTAGGAACCACCACAAAAGGAGCCAACAACTGATCCACCATCAAGATGGTAGGAGTGGATAGACAAATAGAGATAGTAGTAGAGTCCATACTAGTAATTGGGATAGAAAAATCTAGAGGCAGACCAGTTTCGACCACAGAAGGAGCCAAAGGAGGGGATGGACTAACAAAGACAACAACAAAATCCACACTAGAAACTAGGACAATAGAATCCAGAGATAGACTAGCTACCACTATAGAAGGAGCCACGGGAGAATCCTTCATCAAGATGCTAGGAGAAAATGGTCTATCAAAGATAATAGTAGAATCTGCTACCAAAGTATTTTGTGGAGAGTCACCATTGCCCAAAGAAGGGACCTTTTGGAATGTGTAGTGATCATCTGAGACCCACTTCCACCAAGAAGGGGACATTTTCAATCTAGATTTACTAGAAGAGCATCTTGCAACTAGGTGACTAGTTAAGTGGAATTTCCTATAGTAGAAGGGGATACCCTCATAGTCAAAGAGAACATTCCAAGAACCAAGAGGAAAATCCAACAAAATCATTTTTGGGATTCCCTTAGTGATGTCAAACTCAACCATACTACAAGCATACATCATCCAAAACACATTGGATATAGCTATATTAGTCATGATGAATACACTAAGGGCTTTACCCACCTCTTCCAGGATAGAATCTTCCCAAAGGTAAAGGGGGAGATTTAACAGCCTAACCCACAGAGGGAACTTATTAAAAGATTCCATCAACGGGTTGAAATCCTTGTGCCAAGTTTTAAACATCAAGGGAAATTTCTCTTCCCAAGTGAAGCCAAAGTCAAAAATGGCATTTCTATCTTCAACAGATTCAAATTTCACAATGAAAAAATTGCCAACCAAAGGGTAAATCTAGGTAGTCCCTGAAATGATGAGCTCCCAAACATGGGAAATCCATGCATACAAATCTATCAGAGAAGGCCAAAAACCCTTAAAATGAAAGACAACAATAGTGGCCAAGAAATCAACCATATTGCTAGAAATCTTATCAACTAGAGAAGAATTTAAATTAAACCTAAATAGGTTACGTATTGAAATTGACACAAAATCCTAAAGCATTGAATGCATTTGAAACCCTAGATGCACAGTTTGACCACCAATCCTAGCCTCATAGGCAGCCACATCAGCATAGAACATGGAAAAACCATCCACAACACTAGGCAAACAAGAATACCCTTTAGGATAAAGAGAAGGCCTAGCCTGAAAAGAAGAAGTTGAATCAATTGACATAAAGCCAATCATAGGAGTAGAAGCCAAATCTACCACCATAAAGCTAGATAGAAGAGATGAAGCCAGACGTAGGAGCCAAATCTTGGATTAGGAGCTGAAGTCGAAGCGAAAGCCAAATGTGGAAGTCTTTAACTAGGTCTGTTAAAACCACTATATTAAGAGATTTTCTTGATACACTGGTTAAGATATCTTGATTTTTATCCCTATTTGGTCAAGTAATTTCTTGAGCTAAATCAACTCTAAAGAGGCCCTCAACAAGTTTTGGTTTGAAAATTTCTTTTTCTATTAACATTTGTATTGAGGGCTTTGAAGTCCACTCTATTTACATCTTTTTTAACTATTCCAAATTTGATTCTACCAATCCTAAACATGTTCCCAATTGGGAACCAATTATTAAGTGTTTCTTTAACTAGAAATTCAACAGGTAGATTGGGAAGAATGACCTCTTTTTCTACTTTAAATTGTGTAGATTTTTTTGATAAAAAGGGAATCTAGCCTAGAAATTTTAGAGGGTAGGCATTAAAAACTAAGGTATTGCCACATAGAATATCATATGTTAGATCCATACTATCACAAGATAAATTAAAAAATTCATTATCCATTACTATTATATTTGAATGCTTGACTAGGAATTTTTTTAGCCAATTTACTATGTGACCTACCTCCATCCATGGACCTATCCAATAGGAAAAAATGCCTCACTAGTAAATTTGGACCTATTTTTTGATGCTCGGAGGTCAAAAGTTCTACGCTTCAACATCAAAAAATGATGTTGCTATATTTCCATCAAAAGTTTGATGCACTCCATGATTGGAAACTTATTGATGGGATACTCTATCAAAAATCATCCCCATCAATGTGACATGGTGTCGTCAAACTACTAGTTTGAAGTATCAAAATATCAAGGACATCCACAGATGATTCAACACGGTTTTCATATCATTGACAATGGATCTATTGGTGTTTTGAAACAACATGGTTCCAAATTACCTTGATGAGAAAGAGATACATCTAGGGGCAACTACTTCCCATCCTTAGCATATCCTTGTAGACACAAGACCAACTATAAGGCTAGACCCTTCTTCTACTTTAGGCTCTACAAAACCTAGGTGGGTGTACCTATAGATTATTTATATCGTACTAGTTGTCAAAGCATAAACTAAATCTAAAAAAAGTAGATAAAACCCTTAACCTACTAACACTTATGCACAAATCTCATACATGGAATAGATAATAACATGACCTAAGAAATTGATAAGCTTAGTAAGGGCATCCTTTTCAATTCATTCAACATTGAAGGGAAAGATATTTGATTAATAGTGTTGATTTCAGCAAAACCCCAAATATGCAACATTAAGAGAAAATTGATCTTGTAGCTTATTAGTGTCTTATCTATTGGGAAAATCCACAAATTGAACACATACATCTATGATATCAATGATGTATTCCATACACCTAGATATCATATCTATCTTATCACTTTGTGAATAAGATATCAGTGTTCATAAAAACCTCATTCTTATGAAATATCCTTCTCAAGATAACCAAAAACCCTATCAAACACATTAAGTATTTACTTGGCCCTTTGTTCCAATAGAAAAATATATTACATATACAACCTTAACGGGATGCAATTGGGTCTCAGTTCTTTATCCCTAAACCACATAAGATTGCAAATTATAGAGATAGGAGATGAGAATCAGAATGAAACTAAGAGATTCTTGATCATTTGTATTCATTTCCTTAAAACTATACATTTAGATGCATGAAATTAAAACATAGAAATGCCTAAGAAATTAGAAATAGCTATATTATCCTCACTACTATTGTTCATACAAGAGAAATATGTTGAAGAATGTGGTGTCACAGTGATAGGAACACATCAAAACTAGAACCATTGGTTTCACATATTTGAGAAAACTCAAGATTGGAACACCCATGGTATTATAGTAGTGAGTACTTTTTCTCCAAAAACTGGAACCAGCCTCTTGGTTAAATAGTGAAAACTAAAACCCCTACAATGGATGAGAAAGAGAAAGATATATAGGAAGAATGAAATCCTAGATCTGATTTGAAGACAACATGTGTCCACTTGAATCTCCATTCTTTGCTATTTGTAAAACATCTCTCCTCTTTCTACCCCTTTTATTTGATTTAGTTTTCATCATTATTCTATAACCAACTTGGGAATATCTCATATGAATGATGAAAACCCTTGTGTGACCAAAATATCTAAAATGCATGATGAAATGTTGATAAAATCTAGATTTAACTAATTTGAAGGTGACCAAACTTGATCCTAACTACATTTTTACTATCTTTTACACACATTCAGCCCATTACCCTACTAGAAATCACATTTGAACTTCAATACCTAAATGCAGTTGCAAACCTGGAATTTGGGAGAAAACATCATATAACTTGAATAGATGGATTTCTGTGCAAAAGAAAACTCCATAAATGGAAAGTTCATCTTCTCCCAGTTTTGGCAATATATAATATTGCTATATTAGCCAATAAAGAATTCCTAGAACCTTAACTTGAAAAACATACCCCTATTATGGCTCTTTGGTCTGCACTTCAATTTCAAAAAAAATTCAAAATTTCTAAAGTCAAAACATTAGAGTATACCTTTTTTGAATTAAAAAATATCTACACAAAAATCTTTGAAAAACCATTCAAAAGAATATTTTTAAATCATTTCTAATTTTTTACTCTACCCATGCATTTTGGGTCAATTGAGTTTGACCACCTCTGCCACATGTCAGCATGCCATTAGTTAGCATCTACGATGTCACCATCCAACTAGGCACCACGTGGCACCCTTTTCTTGGCTGACACATCACTACCACATGTTAGCTCTTCATTCATTTCCCAACCACCTTATCACTACCATATCACTACTCCGCCAGCATCTACCACATCACCATAGACTAAGGCTCACTTTCGTGTGATAGCCAAGCACTTCCCTGTTGGTCACATATTAGTTTTGACAATTGAGTTTCAACACACTTAACCCAATTCTTAGTTGATGTTGAGTATAATCTAGATGTCAAGCTATAGTGTGTGCTGAGCCAAAAATTCAATAGGTGCCGAATGAACTTCAGGTGCTGAGTGAAGTTCAAGTTCTAAGAGATAAGTGATGCCTAGTCATTATGGGTGCTAAGAAAAGTATAGAAAAAAAGTGAAATAGAATTGCTAGAGGAGCTAAGTGAGACAAAATTCCTATATGTGCTGAGCATCAGCAATTAGTAAATGCCAAGTAACATAGAATCAACATATGAGTTTGTATCTTCACAAACTCAGATGTAAACCATTTTTGAGCCATTTTAGGATGAATCTCGAAGGATCTTGAAGATAATATTGAATCTTTTACATTACCTATATAATCAGCATGCAACTAATAAGAAAAATGGATAAGGCATGCAAACAATTAGAAAAATGAAAAAATTGAGCAGAAAATGAAGAATGAATATGGGTGATAGATTCACATCTAACCCTAAGTTTTTAAAGCCTTTAAAAGGAGGATGAAACCCCATTGTGTGAACATGAATATAAGAAGTGTATGGGTGAATTATAGTGAAGTTTAGAGGGGTTTTTAAAGACTTAGAAAGAGTAGAACAACATTGTAGGATTTAGTTGATCAAGAATAGAGTATCAGAGTTTTGGGAAGAGACATATCATATCAAGCAAGGATTAGAGAAAATAGAGTAGAACGAGGATTTGGAATCAAAAATTAATGATTGCAAGTCATTAGGTCAATACATTCTTCTATACTTTCTAACCATTGTATTGTGAGAATAAAAATCCTATGAGGATAGGTTGGCCTAATAGCTATAATGGTTTAGTAGCCACATTATAGATCCTTAATCTAGAAATGGAAGTCTACAAACTTGGGAAGATCATAGAGAATCAATCAATTGATATAAAACTTGCTCTACACACTTTGGAAGAAGCCAGAGAATAACTGAGAAAATATTTAAAGAGAAGAAGAGAGATTGCCATAGCTAAGAATGATATACAATACAAGGAGATTGACACCTCAAAATTGTTTGCAAATGGAGATTCCAAAGAGTTTGATACAACAATAGTTGACCTATTGGAGAAGAATAGAGTTCAAGTAGAAGAAATTAGAACACTCAAGATTAAACAAGAGTCACAAGCCATGATGCTTTGTGAGGTGACTAAATAGAAGAAAAGAGCCATTGAAGATAAGGCTATGCTAGAAGATGACAAGAGAAACCTTGCCAACAGACTAGAAGAAAAGTCAATTGAGCTTGGAAAAATATCAAACATGTAGCTAGACACCCTAAGCCAAATGATGAATGCACATCATGAATTGAATGTCAAGGATATTGAGATCTCTACACTAAAGATGTAGAATGAACAACTACAAAATGACCTAAAAAGATAGAAGGAAATTGTAGAGAGCTTCAACAAACCAAATGAGGCCATCAAGTACTTTGAGAAGCTACTAAAATCACCAGGAGATAGTAATGATACCTTAGGATTAGGATACACTAGCACTAAACAAGGATAATCATCCAAGACTACAAAAGAAAGGAGTAACAAAGGTAAGAACACTAAACCTACTTATCATTTTTGTGGTAAAAACTAACATACCTCTAATGTATGTAGGAGCAAGAATGCCCATTAGCATGACAAACCTAAGAATGTGAGTCATTATCATAAGTGCAACAAGAAAGGACACCAAGATTTGGAGGTTAGTGCTACAACTACAAGAAGTATGGACATAGAGCTTTTGAGTGTAGATCAAAACATATGTTAACACCTAATCAACCAACAAGTGGAAATAACCATGGAAATCACTAAAATTGGGACTACAACACAAGGTATAGTTGTCATTACTATCAAGAATATGGACACATTCCTAAAAATTGCATAAGAAAACATTTTAGAGGAAATTGCAATAGATGGTTGAGTCAAACCACATGTTTTAGTTGCTTGAAGACTAGTCACATCAGCAAGAATTTCCCAACAATGTCAAAGGCACCCAACTTAGAGAACAATATAGGTAAAAAGAAGGTAGATGTTGAACACATCAGAGGAGAAATGAATAAGACATGGAAGAAGAAAGATGAGAGTAGCACATCAAATGAAGGGAACACTTCATCAAACTAAGCACAAGAAGAAATGTGGAAATAATATACAAAGCTTTATCATACATTAGTTCCTAAACAAGAAAGTACTGAAAAGAAGAGATCAACATAAAAAGAGATGCAAATTTAAAACTTCAAGATTTCATAAGTGTTGTTGAGTTACCCTCAGATGTTGAGTAAAATTTTAATACATGCTAAGTAAATTTCCAAAGATAGTAGCAGCTGAATGATTGGTTGGAGCCGAGTTGGTAGTGAAAGTTGAGTAAAGAGAAAATTTAGTTGAAGATGAGTGAGTGATACTCCTATGGATGTCGAGTTATGAAAAGACAATGGAAGCTGAGTAATGTAGAAATCATTAAGAAGCTGAGTGGATAGTTGTAGATGCACTAAGCATTAAATGCTATGAAAATAGGGTATATTATCATGTTTTGAATCATTTTTCTTCATCACAATCAAAGAGCAAAGATGAAAAAGAGTGAAGAATAACTACAAAGTAGAGAATCCAGTGTTTAAGTAGATTTTAATAGTAGTTTAGCATGTTTTCATTGAATTTGAGGTATTTACATATGTGTCAAGTTACGTAGTTTCACATTTTCTTTGAGTTCAAATACTAGATCATACAAATGGCTTCCAGCTCTAGGAAAACTTAAGACAAAGAACCATTTCAAGTTTAACTAGTGTCCAATGAAGTAAAACAACCTAATTTTTAGCCAATCCCTAAAGTGGCATATAAAAATGACCCAGTTGGAGCCCTATCTATCATACCCCTTAAGGTAGTTATGGTTTAAGATGTTAGACAATGTTATAATTGCAAAATTGGAGCCATAGGTGACATGGAGATGAGTGAAGATTATGAGAAATTTTGTGAAAATGGAGTCTTAAAAGAAGAGTATTAGATTGTTGAAAAGAAGGGTTTGACGTGTGCCCTAGAATTCCCCATATTTTTCAAAACTAAATGGATCAGGCTAGTGCTTAGAAAAATACATGATGGAACCTTATGGTTGGAGGATGGTCCAATAAAAATTACAAAAAGGGTTGTATATAGAGTGACAGGGTATCCAACCCTAGATCGGCCAAAGACCCTTAGGAGTAATGCCAAGGAAATAATTGAAAAGAATATTGGTGATAAATGGAACAAGAGAGGAATGACAATTGATATCATTCAAGGCCCTCTTGTGGACATTGTTGTTAGAGTCATTGCACATAAGTTCTACCAATCCAGTAGACTTAATAGTGTGCCTTGCATTGCAGTGGATGTAGGTTACAAATTGGTGAAAAAGGATCATACTTATGATCTTGCAAAATTGCAACTGCAACAAATTAATGAGAATTTAGTAGCAATAAGGAGAACCAAGGAAGCCCGATGCAAGTTTGGTGCTATTTTTATTTGTATATTCTTTTATGTATAGAATGAGTTTCCTTCTTTCGGAAAAGTTGACTGAAAAACAAATAGGTCTATCATAGCTCAAGTTAATGAATACATTGAACAAATGGGAGCTAATTTTGAGACAATAAGGACTAGCTATTTTGAAGACTTCAAGAAAACCATGAAGCAAAGGTTAAGAATAGTAGTTTCCTTAGTACAGAATCATGTAAATGATGTATTCTTTCTTGTAGATATTGATTACACCTATATACAAGGTGCTACACCAAGAGTCAGCTGGTTAAGACCTCTTGGATATGAAATAAATATAGATAAGGCATTAGTAGCTATAACTACACTACTATCTAAGAAAGTGGACAAAACTACACCACATTTTTGAACCTACGATGTGGTCAAATCAAAGGTGGATATGGAGTGAATACTACCTCCACACTAAAGAAGAAAGACAAACTTGTGAAGAAACTTAAAGCCAAATTTGGTAGGGCACTATAGAGGGAAAAGAAGGAGATGAAGAAGTAGAAGATGATGAAGAAGAACAAGGATAGGAAACACTTGCTTTGACCCAAGGAATGGGGGAGGTTGTAGAAGAAAAGGAAGGTGCTAAGAAGGAAGCACCCAAAGCTAAACCAAAGAAGAGAAAAGCACAAAAACAACTAGTTGCACAACCCAAGGGGAAGAAGAAAGCAAAAAATCCAAGCCTAGCCAAGCCAACTATAGGGGCAAATACTACGGCAACAATAGAAGTGGCAAAAGAACAAGGGAAAAAAAAACCCATAGAGCAAGGAGGGCCTACAAAACAAAAGAAGAGAAGAAAATATGTTGCACCCCCAGAATCAGATGAAGAAAAGACAGAGTCTGATGATGATTAATACAAATTGGTAAGACATTCTACCAAGTCTAAATTGGAAAATGTTTATAATAACATTAGGGATAATGTAGATCTAACTATTTTAAAGACCATTGGTTTTAATAAATTTTCAAAAGAAGAATAGAACATAGTGGAAGAGTCCATCTACACTATGATGGCTAAGTTCAAGACTACCCCACTTGAACTAGACAATTGAATGCCTAAGGAGCTAAGCCACATTTTAGAAAATAAATGGCATTACTTTCTAAAAATGGAAAAGGAAATAAGGGAGTCTACATTGGCTCATGTGATGCCAGACCTTACTAAAGGTCAAATAACTAAGGCTAACAAGAAACATGGGAGAAAATTGCACCCAAATACATAGCCTTTAGAATTTTACAAAATCAAATTGAAGATGTTGTGTAAAAGTCCACACAAATGTGAAAGTTAATTTATGGATTGACTACTATTAAGGAAGGGAAAGAAGATCCCTTTGAGGGGAGAAATAATGAAGAAGAAGAGGAAAATGAAAAAGAGGAGGAAGGAGAGAAAGAGGAAGAAGAGGAAGTAGTGGAGAAGACACAAAAAGGTGAAGAGCCCACAGTTGAAGAATAGCAAGAAGAATAGAGTGTCCAAGACACCCAATTGCGACCACCAAGTCCTCCACATACAAAACCTATAGAAACTATAATTTTCAAGGATGTTCCTGACACCTCAGGTTAGAACATCAATCCACTAACTACATAGGATCTCAAAAAGATCCTTCACCAAACCACATTGCAATCACAACTATGCACAAATCCTATTTTGGTGAGTGTGGAAGAATTGCAAAAGGCTATAGCAAAGATCACTAGGGAGAAGGTGAGCACACAAGAACCACCTTTACAACCTCCCATAGCTATAACATATCAACCAAAAGAGAAAGAAGCATAGGATACAACTGCTAAGGTTGATCACACAGTCATAGCAACAACAACTACCGATGAGCCATCAAAGATGTAGATAGGACAAGATGTTCCTAGAACACAAAGCCAAGGTGCACCTCCTCAAATAATCATTATTGATCAAGGAAGTAAAGAAGAATAGAAGGAAGAGGAGAAAACACCTAAAGAAAAAGAGCAAGAGGCAATACAAACACTAGTGAACTTGCCTACTACAGGGACTCTTTCCAAGTAGCCGAGCACTAATGTAATACCACTACAAATATTAGCACCAGGCTCGAGCTCCACCAAGGTAGGAAAAGGACTTTACTATGGAGACCCTACACTTGATGAGGAAATAGTCATACCAAGTTATGACTCCAAGATAATGAACCTAGGATAGATAAATGAAGTGCAAGAGGCACTAGAGAGAAGGAAGAAATAGGAGAAACTCATAAATGAGAATAGACAAAAGAAAGCATTGGTGGAAATCAAAGACATATTCCTTGATGCATTTAGCTTGCTAGTACTTGATGAAAAAAAGCTAATCATGGAGCAATTGTCCAACATAGTGGACCAGGTACAAAATGAAGACTTTGATACAAATGTGAAATTATTAGAGCAGTTTGAAAAGAAGTTTCAAATGAAAGTTAATGAGAAAATATCTAGTGAAATAGCACTTTCACAAATAGAATTAGCTAAGAAAATTGAAAAAGTGAAAATAGTACTTGAGAATGTATTCTCATTGTACTCCAAGTTGTTTGATTCATCATATTTCACACAAGAAACCAGCCAAAGAATACCGAGCTTGGAATGAAATCTTAGGATATCTAGCATACAACTACATAAAGATCCAGCTCAAAGTGAGAAGCATTTTGCAACAATGCTTCACACCCAGAAGGAGTTAGCTATACTGATAGTAGAAGAGGCCAATATTAAGGCCAAATTTATATAGATTCAATCTTCTATTACTCCACATCTAGAAGTCCTACATAAGGAATAGGCCTATACAAAATTTTTTTTGAAGAAAGATCCCCATATTTCTACCTTAGAAGGCCTTGTACATCTTGCAGCAGAGACAACCATCTAGCTCAAATAACTGAAAATAGCATTAGAAAACTAGGATGCTCCTCTAAAGATAATACTAGAGGTAAACAAAACATTTTTGGCTAAATATTCCATTCATTCTTAGGACCTTTTGACACAAGTGTCAAAAAGGGGGAGACATAATATTTTTGGGGGAAATATACCCATAGGAGATAATAAGAATGGATGTGTAAATAAAAGGAGACATACCCAAAAGGAGGAGATATAAAATTTTGAATTTTTGAGGAGAAATAAGGAGATATAGCCAAAAGGACAAACTACAAGAAGATGTGAAAGGGGGAGCAAAAACAAAGGGGGAGTGCAAATAGATCACACATAGAAATAGAGGCAAAAGAATGAGAAGGCAAAGAGTATCGAACACATCAACATGAGACAAATTCAGTACAAGAGTCTTTGGTTGTAGGAATGGAATTTTGGTTATAGAATTAACACATTAGTGTAGGTGGAGTTACAAAATTTCAAGGTATATAATCATTTACAAAATTTTGAACAAGTTTTTGAAGCTTTTTACATATGCCAAACATAATTTGTATTATACTCATAAGAGATGAGATCCATAATGTTTAGTTAAGTGGATTTCCACTCATGTCAAAGGGGGAGATTGTTGGTCTCAGATTGGTTTTGACAATTGAGTGTCAACACACTTAACCCAATTCTTAGTTGATGTCAAGTATAATACAGATGCTGAGCTATAGTGTGTGTCAAGCTAGATATTCAATAGGTGTCAAGTGAACTTTAGGTGCCAAGTGAAGTTCAAGTGCTGAATGATAAGTGATTTTGAGTCACTATAGGTGTTGAGCAAAGTATAGATGTTGAGTGAAATAGAATTGATATAGGAGCCGAGTGAGACTGAATTCCTATATGTGTCAAGCATCATCAATTCATAGATTCATACCTAACCCTAAGTCTTTGAAGCCTTTAAAAGGAGGATGAAACCCCATTATGTTCACATGAATATGAGAAGTGTATGGGTGAATTGTAGTGAAGTTTGGAGGGGTGTTTAAAGACTTAGAAAGAGCAGAACAACATTGCAGAATTCAATTGATGAAGAACAAAGTATTAGAGTTTTGAGAAGAGACATATCAGATCAAGCAAGGATTAAAGTAGACAGAGCAGAACAAGGATCTAGAATCAAAAATTAAGGATTGTAAATCATTAGGTCAAGACATTCTTCTATACTTTCTACCCATTGTATTGTGAGAATGAAAATCCTATGATGATAGGTTGGCCTAATAGCTATATTGGTTTAGCAACCACGTTGTAGATCCTTAATAGGATTGTAAAACCTTTACTAGGGTAACATTCCAAGTGAGTGTTTGCAAATCCTTTAACCAAGTCACTTTTAACAGTGTTTGAAGTCTTTAACAGGACATGCCTTTCATAGGGTAGACCATTGGAAGTGGTCAAACTTTGTAACCTTGATCCCCACCCCAATTTTACCTTCTCATTTTGGAGGGTTTCTAGGTTACCAAATCTTGTCTTGTCCATTTTCATGCATGTCTTTACTTTCATGTTTATTAGATGAATTAGATGCATGTGAATTTTTTTTAGCTAAAAAGTTTTAGAGGTTAAATTTAGATACTTCTGATTCACCCCCCCCCCCCCCTCTTAGAAGTACATCTTCCCACTTGTAAATTCCAACATTCCCCACATTGCTTAACTTCCTCACATCTTCACAATGTGAGAATGTGCCTTGTGACTAGGTATCCATTGTGACACATGGCACCTTAATTTTTGTGCTAGGCTGGGATGTCATCAACCATGTGTCATCTCCATATTTGACATGTTTGTTCAAAATTTATCTTAAGTCGTCCAGGTTGGGCCCTCCATGTAGGCTTGTGCTTTCCAAAAGCACTTGTGTCTTGGAGACATCAAGCTATATGAGTGGTCATGTATTTACACACTAAGAAGAACATGCACACTATGAATGTGGGACAAAGTTCTATTTATTATTTCTCCTTTGTGCTTGTTCAGATAGTCCCTGCACAACATATCTCTATCCATAAGCTTTGTTCATATACAAATTTAGCTCTTTGGAAGAAGAGAAGACTTAGGAAAACTCTTAATTTCTTTTTTCATCATAGGACAAAAAATACCTCATGTTCTTATGAAAGCCTCTGCAACCTGGGCATTCAGCTATTTTCTTAATTGAAGGATTTTTCCTATAAAAAAAAAGGTTCGACTACCTCATTGCTAGTCTCTACCCATGTTGAGGGCATCATACTTTGATTTAGGCACATGCACTTCCCATAGGGATGGGACCTATTTCCATAATGCATTGGCACCTCATGCTTTGCTATGCATCATTGAAGTCTCTATCTTTCAACTTCAAATTCACCAGCAAGCTCTCCTGACTAACTATTAACTGCTTAGATATGAAGCCCCTTGTTTAGGCTTGACTAGATTCTTCTTGCAGTGTTTACCCATCATATATAATGACAATTGACATTTTATATTGGCATAAAGAGCTCAGGCACGGGAAAATGTGGGAGATTGATTCAACTATCACTTATCAATGCCCACCCCTTTTCTCTTCTATGATTGCACTCACCAGAGATATTTGGTTCGCCATTGAAAAATTGTATTGCAGTAATCAATATATAGGCCCAAAAGTAATTGCAGGCACTAAAGGAACATCCAAGCCTCCAACTATTGATTTCGAGGCCTTGAAAAATGTTGAAAATGTGTTTGGCTTCAAAATGTTTCCTCCTAGGTATGAACAATAGTTTTATTGATGCAGTTCAAATCCACTAATTTGATTCAAATTCCATGATCCCCTTCCTCAAAAAGCTCAATTATTTTATGGTATAAGAAAAATAGGCAATAATTATCAGTTGTTTCCATACATTTTTCCATCTTCACTTGGAAAATAAACTATAAAAGCCGAGCTGGGTTATCAATTTCCCTCATTACAAAACCAAATATTACCCTCGTCTGCCTGAGTCCTATGCCTATGTGTTTTCAATTACTCCTTTCCCTCTACTCCAAATGTTTGACAATGACATAACATTTCTTTTTGAAAGTTTCCCAAAAGTGTCCACACCCTAGATGTTAGTTTTGGATAATGAGGTAGAAAGATCATTAGACAAATATGGTTCCAAAAGTGCGTTATGAATTTCAACATGAATAGGTGAACTCTTGTTCTCTACTTATATAAATTTCTAGGAAATTCATGAGATACAAAGGTTGGTCAATAAAACATTTACAAAAATCAATTGGTGAAGGACACTTATTAATACCATTAAATTTTTTTCCTCCAAATTTATGCCCTCAAGAAATATAGCCCTCCCATGAACAAGGGCTCCAATGTGTTTTGAAAAACTTAAAATGGTTAACTGGGGAGGGTAAAACAACTCAAATCAATCATGATTTCTTGCATACTCTCTTCTTCATATACTTCATAAATGACATGCACCCATATTAGAATATATAATGATTACAATAATTATAACCATCTCATTTAGAAGTTTTTAAATCCCCAATTTATCTTATCAGTCTAACACCATTTAGTCGGGCCCCAAAGCAGGTCTGACTAAAAAAAAATCATTTTTGAACAACTGATCCTTCAAACTAATGAACTAAGTCCATCATATTGATGAAAATCAAATTTGACCACTGAATGTGATGCATGATGCTTCTTCTTTTCCAACACCTAGTTGGAACAACTGTTTGCTGCGAAAAATACTCTTTCGCAATGAACTCTATCCAAGTATAACTCTCATCCTCATCCAATCTTGTTGAATTAATCACACCTGTAATAAATCCAGCAACACCATACCAATCTTCCTTTACATACCACACATGACTAACAAGATCCTCATGCAAACCATCATCAATATCTTTTAAACTCATATCAAAGACAACATCCCATGATTCATAAGAATTTACTTGTTTGACATCTTCATCTTTGCTTGCCTCTTTTATGTCATCAACAATGCACGTAACTACTCCACTTGCTTGATCTCCAACTAAGGCACTATACTTCTCCTCCATTGTTGCAATCTTCAAATCATCTTGATCTACTTCAGGTTCGTAAGTTTTGTCATCTTTATGCTCTTCCTCTTCTCGTTCATCTTCTTCAACTTCTGGTTCACAAATAATTTTCTCTTCATCCGCTTTCTCTTCTACTTGATCATCTTTCTTTTCCACATCCAAGGAATTATCAACATCTCTTTTCTGGTGACCTGCTCTTCTTTTTTGCAACTCAGCTTCTAATTCATTCACTTGCTTCTGCAAATCAACTAGCAATAATTGTTGATTTCTTGCTCTAAATTTCTCAAGTTGAGGAATCCTCAGAATCCATCCAATCACAAAAGTCATCTTCTTCTTTCTCTTCTCCATAATCAAGTCTTCAGAAGAAAAATCTAGTGCAACACAAGAACCTCGTGCAAACTGCCTCATAGTCGGCGATCTGTCTACACAATCAAGAACTTCTTGACAAACTTCACCCACTCAAGGTCCTGGTGCAAACTGCCTCACGTTCGGCGATCTGTCCGCACTCTCAGGAACTCCTGCTCTGATACCACTGATGAAGGGCCAAACCACCCGTACCAACTCACAACCAAAAATGCAATAATATGGAGACAAGAGAGATGAAAAAATGCTTCAAAAAAAATTCCATTAATACTTGAAATTCATTAGAAGAGATTACATTTGAAGAGCTTACAATTCAAAAACTTCATTACTCCAACTTCCATTAGAAGAGCTTCCATTTCTTCAACTTCCTTTAGAAGAGCTTCCATTCCTTGAACTTCTTGAACTTGATTACAAATGATAATAGGCCTTTCTTAAATAGGCACTTCTAACCCAAGACATTACAAACACAACCAATGTGGGATAAAAGGTAAATACAACTACCTTTAAATAAATATTAAATTCCCACCCAAATACAACTAAGCACCCAACAAATATTAAATGCATGATTTAAGGAACTTTTCACAAACTTCTAAGATGCCACCTACACACCTCGATTAATGGAATGACAACTATTTTTATTATTTTCTATTTATGCCACCCATGCACCTTGAAAATAGAGATTCCTCTTTTTTCCATTTTCTCTTATTTTATTTTTAAATTATTTTTCCTTCTATTTTCGTCACTTTCTCTCTCCTCCACAAATTTTTTTTTTTTTTTTTTTTTTTTTCCCTTTTTTTTTTTTTTCCTCTTTTTTTTTTTTTTTCCTAATAATTTAATTTTTCCATGCAAGATGCTCCTGCATCAGAATGATCATTTAAAACTTATTTTATCAATTAGTTGAAAACTATCAATTTCGTGTCAGGGGGTCCTTTGATTGGCTTAAAAATTTGACCAAAACACTTGATTGAGCTCTAAAAATAGATGCATTGACTCTTTGTTCCACATTCTTGTATCTTGTTGAATCTCATCTCATAATGAATTCTCAGTCAAAAGATATTGACCATTGAAGTTGTGCTTTTAGAACTGCTTGCAAGAAAATAATTTAGAAAACCATAAAATGTGTTCAGGCTGGGCTTCGAAAATTGGGTAAACTAATACTTAGGGGCACAAAAATTGGGGAATTGGTTCACTATCATGAGGAAAATATAAATCTATGATTTGGGCTCATTACGAATAACGGGGTGAATTTGGCGAGCGGTCAAAATTGGCTACTCAAAATTTGTAGACTGTAAACATTGGTAGAAAGGTGGTTTTACAAATGGAAAGGACCTGGGAAAGTGTTCAGATAGATTCATCAAGATTCAAAAATTGGAACACTTAAAGACTTTTCAGAGTAGAATGCAATGGTGCAGTCCATTCAATCTCACCTACCATAGATTTAGAGATACAACATCACAAATAGGGGTACTAACCAATTTGCATCTTATGACACCAGTAAAACTTTACAAATTGCTTTTGGAATCATGTTTGAAAACTGATCAAACGGATTTTTCATAAGCTCAAAATTGAAACATAGCAAGTCTCTAACCTCTAGAATGCAACACAAAAGTATCTCATTTCAATCAACTGGGTCAAAGTTATAACAAGTCAAACAGGGCCTCCCAGAGTTTTGAACAATTTGCATTGGCATGACAACAATTAATGACCAAATTTGAGTGATTCAAAACCTAGTCAAACATATTCAAAAAAACTCAAAACCTAAAACATAGGTTCTCTGGTATGGACACTAAACACTCCCAAAGAAGTGAGTCATGAAACATTACTTGGTGTAAGATATTCAATTGCAAACATGGCCTCCTGTCACTATTTGACGCTTAGGCAAAAATGAAGAATTGGACATTGTTCAAAATGGGACTTCACAAAATGGCTCAAAATGGAAATTTATCTTCATGGGATGAGTGGATATACTGGTCGGGTATACATGCATTAAAAATCACTTATAGGGCTAATTTTTTGGATGCTACTCAAAATCAAGGCTTCAATTTTGAGCCCCAATAGGGCCATGTTGAAATATCAACTCATGCTAGAGAATATTTGATGGGTTTTTCATATCGTCGATGATAGGATGTGTCAAAATATTGATGAATTCCAGAGATGATTCAATGACCTTCTCAAGCCCTCGATGGAAAAATGCGTTGAAATATCAACAACTATCATAGTTTTAAAATAATAATTTTAAAACCTAATCTATCAGTTTTTGCCTTTCAATCCACTACTCCTTGCAACCAATAGTCTTAGATACAATGCTAGAAGAGATTCAAATGATACTATATTTTGCAAGCTATAATAGTCAATATCTAATGAAAGACTTCACACACACTAATCATAGTCAAGAGATTCATAAATATTTGCACATCATTTTCAAAATGGAGTAACAAAAAATATAGATTTTATTGTTGAAGATTATAGTTGGGATAGAGATATTTATAGTTTTTAATGTTGTTTGGCTTTTGGATAAAAATTACATTCTTACAATTGTTATGATGGATCATGGAGTTCAATCCAAAAAGATATACATGGTGTTAATCTAGAAGACTCATGTAAAACTTTATGAAATATTCATTTTTCAAGTTTGTAGACTATATTATGTATTCTACTAACTTTAGAATTAGAGTAGTTGATTTGAAAAATAAAATATCTCATTTTCTTGGAGTAAATAATCTTTCTTGCCTATCCATTTTCATCTTTTCCATAGGGATAAGCTATGTTTCGGAGATAAAATATCACTAAATACTTATTAGATTGAATCTATCATGACTTCTTGAGATCAACTTTAATTTTATATTCTCATATATTAATTATTCAACTCTCTTTTGATTTTATTCTACTAATTTCCAAAACATTTTGCAATATTTTCACCCCACATCTTCAAAAAGTTCAATTTTTTTTGTCCTGAAGTTCAACTTCTATCTAATAGTGGAAGAATTTACATGTTTATAAAAGTCTCTCATTATTTCAGATGGGCATAATGGTTAGGAGTGTAGGTTTGGAACAAGTAAAGGGACTCATCGAAGGTCTAATGGAGTTAATATTTTTTTTCAAAGTGGATTAGTGGATCATAATAAATACAAGAGTATAGGTCTAGATGATCCTTCAACATCAAAAGACGTAGTGAGATAGTAAACAAGATGCAAATAATTTTCCTCTAGTGTCAACCTTCCCTAAAAAAAGGAAGTTGCAAAGGTGTAAGTTTCATATAAATACAACTCCTCATCTCATTTCAAAGTTCTATCACTATTAGCTCCTACAAGAAAATCCAATTAAGCATATTCAAATCAATTGAGCATAGATCTACAATCAAGGAGAAATCAATTCAAGCATACAATTTTGTTGCAGCACTCGTGACCAATCATAATGTGTTTCTCTATCATGAAAGCATACAACATCAAGACATTTCCAAGTCTTCATGCCTGGGGTTTCATACTTGAGGTAATATTCAATGAAGCTAACGAGAACTCTAATGGACTTAATAATCTATATCTTGATATCAAGTCAACACTACAAACATAGGAGCTTTAAAATAGAAACAAAAACATCATGCACAAATAATAAAAGTGATATTCAATGGAAGGGTTCACATGAAAAAAATGATTTGAATGGTAATTTTAAAAATAACCTGTATCTTGAACTTAGAATCTTTATCAAGACCATCAATAGTTTTTCCATCAAGTTCTTTGATTTCTTTATCAAGGTCTTGTTTCAAAATAGATGATACCCATTGAGAAACAAACAATTCAAAAGAAAAGGCTTGGCAAAATATGGGAGATTTGTTGAGCTTCATTATCTTTGCTAGAAGGACTTGAGTTCCTGCATGTTTATCATCCCACCTAAATATATTCACATTTTCCTTAGCACCCAACATATGGCCATTTACTTGAATGTAGTTCAAGTAAGATTCATTTGTAGTGGCTCTCTACAACCATGTTTTTCCCCAAACTAATTTTTCCAACATAAATTTAATGAATATATATCAATCATATTCCATTTTTTTCTATTAGTTAATTTAGAAGGTTTATTGTAGGATATACTTAATGATACCCAAAAGAAGATTAATAAAATGGGAAAATGTTAGACAGTAATAAATCAGTATATGTGTCTTAGTATTTGCCAAAAAACTCAAAAACCTAGCCACCCACATGAACCATCCCATTGTCATAGTAAGAACTAAGAGAATCAATTAACATTATCTAGATTGTAATGATGAATTAACATGACAAGTTAGTAAAGAAAATAATACATGTAAACAAAAACCAAAATTTTAAATTTTAAAATTTACAAAAGGGAAACTTTTTATTCTAGACAAAAGTTTTGAATGAGATTTTTAAATATTTTAGCCTTTATTGTATGAATGAAATTAGGGTGTTGGTAGAAAGTGACTATTAAATTTGATGAATGGACTTCTAATAATATTTGAGGTTGTTATTAGAACTAGAAAGAATCAAGTGGAGGAAACATTTGTAATAACCAACAACATAAGTAGCAAAAGAAAGTTAATAGGGAAGTCAGTGACTCCTCATTCACCCCCCTTTCACAACAAACATACAATTCTTAATCATAAGGAATATCCTCACATGCATTACTATTTTTTTATTTTAAAGTGATATATGTATGTTTATTTTCTTCTTGTTTAGGGACTATGGCTCCCTCAAATAATACCCTCACATACCTTGCTTTTGTGATTTTGTTTTCTCAGCAAAGATTTGATTCTCCACCAAAAATGGAAAAGTTATTACAACTTGAAGATATTGAAGAGGAAGGCTAGGATGAAGAAGAGGAGGAGGAGGATGTGGAGATACATTTTGGATCATGTGGTGGAGTTTATACACCAAAATCATCTGATTTCTAGATTTGTTGTTTTGTTTGTGAGGTTTGGTTCCATGGAAAATGTGAAAAGATTATTCCTACAAGAGCTTTACAAATTAAGCACTACAAATGTCAATCTTGTAGTAATAAAAAAACTAGAATTTAGATGTGATCATAACATTTTAGTGTCAGTTACAAGGGTGTAATTATTTTGGAGTTTATGGGTGGGGCTCAAAATTTGAGAATGAGAAGGAAGTAATAGTTAGCTTCTGATGTGATAGCGAAAACCAAAAACATTATAACCACAATGCAACTCCAACTTTCCTTTGCAATCCCCTTTCTTTTTCTAACACAATGGATTGGTGGTGCAATCCATGAGTCACAATGTGGTGTTTTATGGAAAAATTGGTGAAGATAAAAGTTAACACAAAGAAAAAAGCATCTAGTTCACTTTTAACCCAGTCCACTATAGGATGTCACTTGCCTCCAAGCTGAAAGTCTTGTTTTCTATTAACTTGATAGGTTTAGTTTGAGATTCACTTAGTTTGGAGAATCCATTTGTATTCTCTACTTAAAAAGGTCAACCACGTGAAGGTGGAAGATCATTTGGCCTCTTCCCCCCTATAATCACTCTAAATTCCCCAATAACAACTAAGTAAATGTTTCATTCATTCATTTTAGAACTATATTATTGAATCATTATAATCAAATAACATTCATTAAAATGATATACAATTAATTAATATGTAAAAACATTCATCAATAATTTGTGAACACATCAATCGTTATATTCACATAAAATTCATTAACATGACATATAATTCATTAATACCTATAAACATTCATCAATAATTTGTGAACACATCAATCATTATAGTTACATCACTTAATAACATGACATAAGATTCATTAATAAGAAACATTCATAAAAATTCATCAACACATTCATCATCAAACAAGCTTTTTAGCATTCATTTCTTCTTTTGTTTTTTTATTTCCTTGAAGATAAAGGATAATAGGCACATCATGACTATATTTGACATTCTCTTGTGGTTATGATATTATGAGATGAGGCTTCCTCTTCCTTTTTTGAGGACAAGGCTGGTGCACCTCTACAATAAGAAATAAATGGGTTTAATTGTAAACATTATTTTAATGTTATAAGTATCCCATTAACCTAAAAAACATAACAAGGACTTTTCTTTACCTGATAGTGCCACATCATCTACTCTCACATTTTGTTCAAACCCACCTCAACATGATCAACACTACATCATGCTCTACGTACTCAAAAATTATCACATAAAGGTTACACCAATTGCAATTTAAGAGGTTAAATTTTGTTAATAACTACATAATTAATTTTTAATAGAAATTGAATATGTAATTGTATCATTGTGATGCACATCAAGGCCTTCCTCATGTGTAGGATATGCTCCTTCATCATCATGATTAAGATCTATGCCAGGAGTAGTAGGCTACAATGAAATGTCATTTACGCATTGTTATCATTGTTCAAAATTAACATCAAATAGATTATTTCTCATGAGGTTCTCAATTACTCTTATTATTCATTAGGCCTATTTACCTATGTGTGAACTAGTGCACCTGGATCTTCTACACCTATTTTTCCATTGGAATCTATGTAGTGTTGGGAAACTACTACTTTATAGCCTTTCTTGAAGCTAATTTGTTTGTCCTCTTCTACGGGTGCTACATTAAATTCAATGCCCTACATTTTTTGTATAATATAGTCAATAATGAATGTATTTCTTATTTGTAATTTTAGATAAAAATATTTATATGAAATTTCATTTACTACTACTTACAAGGCATGATTGAATTTTCATATATCCACCAGAGCCAAGATGGTGTTGACAAACCTTCTCTTTCCTAGCTTGTGTCACCTTTGATGTGTCTTGCATCTTGTATATGTAAATTTTGGAATATATTAGAAATATGTTACATTCAATCAGATTCAAATGGATAAAATTTAATTTGAAAGATATGTATAAAGAAACACCTTATGCATTTACCCATAAGAAAGTAGTTTTAAGCTTATTGATATTGTAAAACATCATAGAGAAAAACAACAGTACAACTGCTTGATGGACATACATAGTGTGGAAGTACATTTTAACATTTTTCTTAGATGCAATATTGACCATTAAAGAAAAATGTTAGGCACATTTACATGAGAATTTATAATATCAACAAATTTTACCCTTTTTATGTGTATGCCCCTTATTGAGCTACTTTTTTAAACGTGCACATTTTGTATTTTTTTAACATCACAGTTTTATAAAACTAAATTGCTTGTATTTCTCTTTATGGCCAAAGAAGAAAATTCTATGGTGAAAACTTATTGTAGAAAATGGAGATCTCTTAGACATATTTTCAACATCTCTAGAAAGATATGCATACACAAAACTATCTTACTACTATGGTGTAATACACAATACTCATTCATACAAAATTGTATTATTATTATCCTGTAGCCCTATTGTCAGCTAAAGTACTCATTCATAAAAAAATACTTAATTGTTACCTTGTACTCCTATAGTCTGCAACTTAAATATTTTTTTCAAAAAATGATATTGGATTGCACAATGTAGAGAATCAATCGAAAATCACTTTTGAGTGTTGAAGTTCTCAAAAGCCACCCAATATTTCAAAAGAATATTGGTATTGGATATGGACTACTTCTTTGTTTGGCTTTATATTTGTTTTCAATGTCTTTTAGATAGTGGTCCTTGTAGATATAAAACAGGAGTTCCTTTGATGTTGATGTAGATAGTTTTTCTTATATTGATTCTTTAACTTTGAAAGTCTATGAATTCCTACATATTGACTCATTATACTATTGATGTAAAGCTCCTATGAAACCTTAGCTTATCTTGTCTAATGAAAGCATTACGAAACAACATTAAGAATAGTTTTTGGACCATTTCTCTTCAAAAGACTTTGCAAATGATATGATTAAGAAAAATCCTGCATTATTAACTGTCAATATTTTCAAGATCACAAGTTGCGAGATATGCTAGTCTATAAAGAAAAGAAAAAATATTAAGTATTCATTAGGAATTCTTCAAATGAGACCATTTAGTGGGAAAAGGAGAATCTACATCTTTTAAGATTTTTTTTTGGAGTATTCACAATTTACACATTCTAGTAGAGATTGACTTGTAGCACCAGAAGTGTAAACAACAACCAAGCTACTTAACATAAATGGTGTAAATAGAATAGGGGCTTCAACAATCTTGTTTAAATTTTGTCATACCTTAGTCCACTCAATAAGTCATATAGGTAAATGAATATAAGATGTAGAAAGGTTGTGTAAATTTAATTCTATCATACTTTAGACAATATATTCCCATTTGTGTTAATCTATGATTGGTTTTGACATATGAGTGACAATATACTCAAGTCATTTACTTAGTTTATACGGAACAAGTAATACATGCTAAGCATAAGTTGCTATATAGTATATGCTAAGTGATAGATATTTAGTATGAGCTGAGTAACTAGTAAGTGCCAAGTTACTCAAGTGTCAAGCAGATAGTATGTGCTAAGCTACTTAGATTGCAAGTGATCAATGGTTGCTGAGTCAATCAGATGCCAAGTTGCAACATTGAAGTTACAATCATCAGGGACTTCAAGTGTTGAGTTACACAGTTTTGACATAGTTGTATGTAATCGAACAAACTTCTATGTAAACCATTTTTGGGCCAACTTAAGGATTATTTTACGATATTTTGATGATAAGGACAAATCTTAATTATGAATCCCTATGCATTACATGCATACAATTAGAAAAAGGGAAGGATTAAGTAGCTAGATGGGTGAATCAATCATTGATTCATACCTAACCTTAAGTCACATAGGTCTTCTTATGGAGGAAAACCCCTAAACTTTCTAAGAATTCTAATGGAGAATTGAAGAGAGTTTAAATGTGCAAACAAATCATTCATGGTGATTAAGGTGTTGTGATTTGAGTTGCATTGCAGAATTAGTTAAAGGAGAACATAGGAAATGAATAAGAAGACAACAAAGATACATCTGATTAGAAAGGATCAAGTACACATTAGCATAGAGGTAATCTAACATCAAGCAACCAAGTGCTAACCGAAGGATCATTGCTGGGACATTCTAGTAGGTGAATCAATTATATCTCTTAAGAAAGTAGTCTTGACAAGCTATTGTAAATCTTTTAATAGGGTGCTTACTTCATTATAAGTTTAATTCCTCTCACCAAGACCCCCCCCCCCCCCACCCCCCGCTTAGTTTACTTCCCTAGTGTATTTCCAATAATTGTTATCAGATCATAGTTCTCTAGAAAGTAAAGCTTTGTAGCTTTGAGGAAAGATCTTGAAGACAGAAGTCTACAAGTTCGGAAAGACTATTGAGAACGAAACAATTGAAATACAACTTTCCCTATATGAGCTAAATGAAGCAAGAGATGAGTAAAATCAATCATTAAATTGAAGAAAGGAAATAGCCATTGAAGAGGATGACACACAACACCAATGAGTTTGATGCAGTAGTTGTAGATCTAATGGAAAAGAATGGAACCCTAATTGAAGAGGTCAAAAATCTCAAAAGAGAACAAGAATTCCAATCAGTATTACTATGTGAGGTGACCAAGTAGAAAAAGGAAGTTAAGGAGGAAAAATTCATGATTGAATATGAAAAAAGGATTATGATCAATATACTAGAAGAGAAAACATCAAAGGTAAGTAGGATTGCTAACATACAATTGGAAACATTGAGTCAAATGATGATTGCAAATCATGAGCTGAATGCAAAGGATATTGAGATTACCATACTAAAGTTGCAAAATGAATAGCTAAGAAATGATCTAAAAAGAGAAAAAGAGTTTGTTGAAAGTTAAAATAAACCTAGTAAAGCCATCAAGTACTTTAAGAAATTGATGAGATCCCCTAGATCCAATAGTGACACTATTGGATTGGGTTACACTAGTACTAAAGAAGGAGAATCATCTAAAAGTGGTAAAGAAAGAAGTAACAAAAGTAAGAGCTCCAAATGTACTTGTCATAATTATGGTAAGATAGGTCATTCTACTAATGTTTGTAGGAGCAAGGCTACAAATCAGAATCCTAAGAAGAAGTTCATGGGTCATTGCAACAAATGCAACAAACAAGTGCATTAGGCATATGAATGTAGAACCAAGACCATAAGCACACAAAGATTTGAAGGATACTACTATAACTATCAGAAGTATGGACATAGAGCATATTAGTGTAGATCCAAGCCTAAATGGTCATCAAACAAGAAGAAAAAGGTAAAGCACAATGACAACTCTTATAATTGACATTACAATACTAGGTATAGTTGTCACTATTATCAAGAGTATGGAATTTTTTTGAAAATTGCATAAGAACACATTTCAGAAGTTACTATAAAAGATGGTTGAGTCAAACTACATGTTATAGCTATTTGAAGAATGGTCATATAAGCAAGAATTGTCCAACAAAATCAAAGGCACCAAGTAGTGAGTTCAATAATGGGAAAGGAAAGGTAGATGTTGAAAATGTCATAGATCAGATGAACAAGACATGGAAGAGAAAGGAAGATTGCAACACATCAAGTTTAGATGGGATCACTTCACCCAATGGTATAGGTGATCATACCACCTCTAATTAAGAAATCAAGAGGTATGCATGGGAATAATATTTAAAATATATACTATACATTAGTTCTAAGGAATTTTTTCTGAATAGATTATATTTGCATAAAGAAAGATGTAGAGTTTTGTTAAGAATCTAGAAAAACTAATTAAGTTTTGTCAATTTTCATGTAACTATCATGCAGGAAAAGTTTAACTATGGTTGCCAAGTAAAATGTTAGTTGATGTTGAGCTATCATAAGTGATAGTGTTGATGAAGCTCATAGTAGTTGCCAAGTAGTAAAGGAAACTTCATAGAAGCCAAGTGAGTCAAAATCTCTATTGAAGTTGAGCTTACAGTTGTGTAAGCACTTAGCATTAAATGTGAGGTTTTAAGGTCTATATGATCAATTTCTACTCATTTGACATCATTTGAATTTAAAGGAGAGCATGAAGAGTGAAAGGTGAATTAAAAAAATTATTCCTAATGTTTGCAAGTAAGATTCAATAGTCGCTCAAAACCATCACAATAGATATTAAAAGGTATTTATTGGGTGTCAAGCTATCCAGTTTGAATTTTTTGAAACCCTAGTTTACATAATGGCATCCAATTCTTCAATTCCTAAGGTTAGAGAGGGTAAAGAAGTTTTGAATGTGAAATTGGTAAGTAATGAGATCAGACAACCTAATTTTAGAGCCATTCCTGATGTTTCTTACAAGAAAGATCCATTTGGTGCATTGTCAATGATACCACCTTGAGTTTTGATGATTCAAGATGTGAGATGTTGCTACACATGTAAGGGGGGTAGCATAGGAGACATGGAGATTAGGGAAACCTATGGGACATTGTGTGAAAATGGAGCATTGAAAGAAGAATTCAAAATTGTGGAGAGAAAAGGGTTGACCTATGCCCTAAATTTCCCTAATATCTTCAAAATTAAATGGATAAAGATAGTTCTAAGTAGAATTCATGATAATTCTATATGGTTTCATGATGGACTAGTGAAAATCACAAAGAAAATAGGACATAGAGTAATATGGTATCCAAAACTTGACCAACCTAAAACCATGAGGAGTAAATATAAAGAGATCATTGAGAAGAATACAAGGGTAGTGTGGAACAAATGATACATGACAACTGATACAATCTTAGATCCCCTAATTGATTTTACAATGCAGATAATAGCACAAAACTTTTATCAATCTAGTAGGCTCAATAGTGTACCATGTATTGCTATTGACATGGGCTATAAGATAGTTAAGAAGGATCATACATATGACCTTGCCAAGTTGTAGATGCAACAGTTGTCAGAAAATTAGGGAGCAATAAGAAAGACAAAAAGTGCACAATGTAAATTTTGTTCAATTGATCTATGCATATTATTTTATGTTCAAAATACATTCCCCACATTTGGTAAATTTGCATGGAAAATAAATAAATCTATTGCAGTACAAATAGGTGAATTTATTAAGAAACTTGGAAACAACTTTGAGTCAGTTATGACTAGCTACTTTGAAGATTTCAAGCAATCAATGAAGGAAATACTGAGGATACCAATTTCGCTAGTTGAGAAACATTTCAATGATGTTTTCTTCCTAGTTAACACCGACTTTACATAAGTTCAGACTACAGTTCCAAGGGTAAGGTGGCTAAGAACACTAGGCTATGAAATCAATGTGGATGAGGCCTCTGTAGCAATAACAACATTACTCACAAAAGATATAGATACTAAGGCTATTACATTATGGATCTATGATGTGGAAAAATATACAATAATGATAGATTTGAAGACTACCATAGTCATAAGGAAAAACAAAAAGACTGTGAAGAAAATTAAAGAGAAATTTGGTAAAGGACCAGATGAAGAAGAAGAAGATATTCCTACTTAAGAACTACTGGCCTTAACTAAAGGTGAAGGAGAAGATCAAGAAAAAGTAGAAATTGAAGAGGGTGTTGAGGAAGAAGAAGCTAGTGAAGCACCTAATCCAAAGAAGAGGAAATATTAGATCCTAGTAGCTAGCAATCCAAGGAAGGTTGCAAAACCTAAGCCTAGAGTTCCCTTTACTAGAGCAAGTACAAGGGCTACTACTAAAAAGGCTCAAGAAGTAAAAAAAACTGAAAGAGAAGAGGGATAGATTAGCTAGCAAGGAAGAGGAGCCTAAGAAGAGACCAAGGATGAAATACATAGGTTCAAATAAATCTAATGAAGAGAATACTAAATCTAATGACAATAGCCAATTCAAAGTGGTAAGTCACTATCCTTCTTTAGATTTAGACAATATATGTGAAGATATAAGGAATAATGTTGATTTATCTAGTCTTACACATATAGAGTTTGACAAACTTGGAAAATTTGAGATGAACCAAGTGGAGGAGTCAATTTATGCCATGATGGATACACTCAAACAAACTCCAATTGAGATTTCTAACTCTCTACCAAAGGAATTATCTGAAAGATGTGAGTAGAAGTGGAAATATAGTCTCAATATGTAAAGACAAATCATAGAGACTACATTTGCACAACTAATGCTAGAATTGGATAGGGTGACAATGTCTAAGGCACTAAAGAAGCATGTAGGAAAATTTGCATCAAAATATAGGGAATTCAACATATTGCAGAACATGGTTAAGGATGTTGTACAAAAGACCACTTAAATTTGGAAATCACTATATGGTTTGATAGAATTGAAGGCAATTGAGAAGACATCTATTGAGGTAAGTGAGGAAAAAGATGAACACAAATAAGTAACTAAGGTTACTATAGTTGACACTGAGACAATTACACAAGAGTAAGGCACTAAGACACATGAAGAAACACAGATACCAGCTGAGGATGAGCAACAAATAGAATAGAGTGTACTAGATACACTAGTGTCGAGTGTTAGTTCTCAACATTAGGAGAATACATAAAGTGATTCTATAAAGATCAACAATGTTTCTGATGTTGTAGCTAAGAACATCAATCCCCTTATAGAGGAAGACTTGAAAAAGATACTGTTACAATCCATCAACAAGGCTAAACTTTGTGAAAATCCTATACTGGTGAGTGTTGATGAAATTGAGAAGGTAGACAAGGGCATCTACAGGTGAGGAAGTAAAAAAATAAGTGACATCTATAGCCCCTCCTCATTTTTACAACCTACATTACCTATTGTGGTATATCAAAGGAAGGAGACAATAACTTCCACTATTAGTACATTGGTACAAGGTACTCTAGTCTCAGTCAATCTAAAGGAACAAGAAAATGACAAGGAGGAGATAGTTTCAGAGAAAAAAGATTAAATTATAAAAAATGAAGGAACATAAGTTCCAATAGATCAGGTGCATACTCCTATACCTACAACACAAGATCAAGGTGCATCTGTGAATAAAGAGCAAGAAAAAGAAAAGACTAAAGATCTCATATTGGTTTTGACAAGTGAGTGTCTATACACTTAAGTGATTTACTTAGTTCATGTCAAAAAAGTAACATATGTTGAGCACAACATATATAAGTTAGAGCATGCTAAGTCAACAATGAATGATGAGTCACTCAGGTACTGAGAAGATAGTATATGCCAAGTGATTCAGGAGCTGAAAAAATAGTGCATTGTGAGTCATTCAGACGTTGAGTGATAGTATTGAAGTCACACTATGTGCCAAGCACTAGGGACTTCAAATTTTGAGTAACACAATTTTTTCATAGTTATTCTTATTGGCACAAACTACTACATAAACCATTTTTAATCCAACTTGAAAATTGAATTATGATATTTTGATTATAAGGACAAATCTTAAGTTGAAATCCATATACATTACATGCACCCAATCAAGTAAAAGGAATGTTTAAGTGAAAATATGGGTGAATCACAATTGTTGATTCATACCTAACCCTAAGCGACCTAGGTCTTCTTAAGGAAGAAAAACCCTAAATTTTAAAAGAGCATGAAAGGGAATGAATGAATGATCAATGAGAGTTTTGCATGTGCAAACCAAGACATTCATGGTGATCAATGTATTATGATCTAAATTGCATTATGAAATTAGTTAAAGGAGAATAAAGGAAGGAAATAGTGAACATTAGAGAGACATTTTATCAAGATGGATCAAGTATACAATAGGATAGAGGTGATCTGTCATCAAGCATAAGAATGCTAATCACAAGATCAATGTTGAGATATTCTAATAGGTGAATCAGTTAAATCTCTTAATAGAGTAGACCTAGCATGCTATATTGAAATCCTCTAACAAGGTGTTTACTTAATTGTGAGTTGAACTCCTTTAACAAGGCACACTTTTTACAAGGGGTTTAAAATCCTTTAATAGGGTAAGACCTATTAGTCTTTGTAAGTCTTTAACAGGGTAGACCTTTCACAAGGTAGATCATGGTTCATGATCAAATATTGTAACCTTCACTGGATATACTTTATTATTGTAGTAGTGAATATTTGTGGGTGTCATCCCCACCCTAGTTTTACCTTCTCATTGGAGGGTTTCTAGGTAATCATATATTGTTCCATATGTGTGAATTCTTACTTTTTTACCATGCTTTACATGGTATTTCAATTTACTTATTGAATATGTGAGATGGATGTGTCATGAATATTTTATGGGTCAAAGTTTGAAGCACTAATTTGGTGCCCCCCTACCCCCCCCCCCGCCCCCCCCCCCCCCCCCCCCTAGAATTTTACCTTTCCTATTGTTATTCCAACAATTGATATCAGAGAAGCTTTGCAACTTTGAGGAAAGATCTTGGAAATGGAAGTCTACAAGTTGGTAAAGATCATTGAGAATCAAGGAATTGAAATACAACTCATTCTACATTAGTTGAATGAAGCAAGAGATGATCTAAAGAAATCATTGAAGAGAAGGAAGGAAATCACCATTGAGGAGAATGACACACAATATAGAGAGATGGAGACTACTAAGCTATTTTCAAGTGAAGACTCCAATGAGTTTGATGTAAAAATTGCAAATCTAATAGAAAATAATAGAACCCAAGTTGAAGAAATTAGAAATTTGAAGAAAGAACAACAATCACAAGCCATATTACTATGTGAGGTGACTGAATAGAAAAAGAAAGCAGTGCAAGAAAAATCCATGGTTGAAGATGAAAAAAGAGTTTTGACAAGTAGATTGGAAGAGAGATTGTCAGAGGTAAACATGATTACTAACATGCACTTAGAAACTTTGGGTCAAGTAATTTATGCCAACCATGAACTAAATTCCAAGGACATTGAGATAACAACATTTAAGTTGCATAATGAATAGTTGAGCAATAATCTAAAAAGGGAAAAGGAGTTTGCTAAAAGTTTCAATAAACCTAGTGAATTCATCAAGTACTTTGAACAATTGATGAGATCCCCTAGATCCAACAATGATACATCTAGACTAGGATACACAAGTACTCAAGAAGGAGAATCATCCAAAAGTGTTGAAGAAAAGAGTAAAAAAGGTAAGAATTCCAAACCTACTTTTCATAATTTTGGTAAGAAAGGACATAGTACCAATGTTTGTAAGAGAAAGAGTATAAATTAGAATGATAAGAAGAAGAGCATGGGTCATTTCCACAAGTGCAACAAACAAGGTCATCATGCACATGAATTGAAAACCAAGACCATGCACATTCAAAGGTTTGAAGGATATTGTTATAAATATCAGAAGTATTGATATAGAGCTTTTCAGTGTAGATCCAACCCAATGAAGTCATCAAACAAGCAAACAAAGGTAAAGAACAATGACAACTATTATAATTGGGACTATAATACAAGGTATCGTTTTCACTATTGTCAAGAGTATGGACATATTCTTGAGAACCATATTAGAACACACTTTAGGAGTGACTAAAAAAGGTGGTTGAGTGAAACCACATGTTTTAACTATTTAAAGACTAGTCACATCAGTCAATATTGTCCAACAAGGTCAAAGGCACCAAGTTGTGAGTTCAAGAAAGAAATAGGAAAGGTAGATATTGAAAATGTTAGAAATGAAATGAACAAGACATGGAAGAGAAAGGAGGATTTTAGCACATCAAGTGGAGAAGGGATCATTTCACCCAATGGGTCAGGTGATCACACCTCATCAAGCTAAGAAATCAAGAGGTATGTTAGACTAATATTTAAAAGTTATACCATACATTAGTTCCAAAGGATTTGGTTCTAAAAAGATTACATAAGCATGAATAAAGATGCAAAGTGTTATTAGGAAGCAAAGAAAAATCTTTAAGTATTGTCATTCTTTCATGTTACTATCAACCATGAAAAGTTTCCTATGGTTTCCAAGTGAAATGCTAGTAGATGTCAAGCTAATAGATTCGCTAGTTGATGCCAAGGCCATGATGGTTGTCGAGTGAATGGAAAGACAAGTGGATGCCCAGTGAGCCAGAAATTAGTTGATGCCAAGCTTAGAGTTGTGTAAGAACTTAGCATTAATTACAATTTTTTAAAGGGGGTATTTGATCAATTTCTATTCATTTAGCATCATTCAAATTCAAGAGAGAGAGAGAGAGAGAGAAGAGCTAAAAGTGATCTAGAAATTTCATCTAAAGCATTTGTAGGAGATTTGAGTAGTTGTTTGACATGATTTCATCAAGATTTACAAGGTATTTATCATGTGCCAAGCTATGCTATTTTGAATTTTGTAAACCCTAGATTTATATAATGGCATTTAGTTTTTTGAAAGTGAAAGGTATAGAGAGAAAAGAGGTTTTAAATGTTCAATTAGTCAATAATGAAATAAAACCACCTATTTTTAAAGCCATTCCAGACATAGCATACAAACAAGATCCTTCTGGTGCATTATCAATGATACCGCTACATGTTTTATTGCTTCAAGATGTCAAAAAGTGTTATAATTATAAGATTGGTAGTATTGGTCACATGAAAATTAGAGAAGCATATGGAAAACTATGTGAAAATGGTGTGTTAAGGGAAGAATTCAAGATTGTAGAAAATAAAGGGTTAACTTGTGCCTTAGATTTCCCTAACATTTTCAAAACTGAGTGGATCAAGATTGTTTTGAGCAGAATTCATGATAGCTTAGTGTGGTTAGATAATGAACCAATCAAAATAAAAAGGAGGATAATTCATAGGGTAAAAAGGTATCCAACCTTAGATTGGTCAAAGACTATGAGAAGTGAGTCCAAATAAGTTATTGAAAAGAATAAAGGAGTTGTGTGGAACAAGAGAGGAATGACCGTAGACACAATCATAGATCCCCTGATAGCTTTTGTAGTAAGGTTAATTACACATAAAATTTATCAATCAAGTAAATTGAATAGTGTACCCTACATTGTAGTGGATATGGGCTACAACATTGTGAAGTAGGGTCATACATATGATCTTGCTGAGCTGCAACCACAACAATTAATTGAAAACCTAGGAGCAATAAGGAAAACAAAGAGTTCTCAGCATAAATTTGGATATATTTTGGTATGTATCTTCTTTTATGTATTTTGAGTTGGAGAGCTATAGCTTGGTGTTTTAGGGCATTTCAAGGTATAGAAACACATTTCCTACATTTGGTACTATTGCATGGAAGAAAAATATGTTTGTTACAATTCAAATATGAGAGTTCATTGAACAGTTAGGTGAAAATTTTGAGTCAGTGATGACTATTTATTTTGAGGATTTCAAACAATCCATGAAGAAGAGATTAAGGATTCTAGTTTCATTAGTGGAAAAAAATTATGATGATTTTTGTTTCCTAGTTGATGCTAATCACACATTTGTTCAAGCAACAATTCCTAGAGTGTGATGGCTAATGCCATTAGGCTATGAGATTAATATTGATGAGGCCTCTATAGAAATCACAACATTACTTGCAAAAGAAGTGGACTAAAATTCCCAAGCTTTTGGTAACTATGAGTTGGGCAAATCAAAGATTACTATGGATTTGAAGACAACCTTTGTCATCCAAAGGAGGTTAAATTGGTAAAGAAACTAAAAGAAAATTTTGGTGAAGGTGTCAAGGAGGAAGAAGAAGAGGAAGAAGACACTCAAACTCAAGCACCATTGTCATTGACATAAGGATCAGGGTGAGGATCATCAAGAGGAAGAAACAAAGATTGTAGAAGATTCCAAGAAAGAAGAAGTCAAGGAAGCACCTATTCCTAATGATCAAAACAAGAGAATTAGTGATAATATCTAAAAAGGTTGCTAAACCAAGTTAGCCCAAACCTACAACACCTGCCACAAGGGCTAGTACATTTTTCATTGCACAAAAGGATAAAGAGAAAGCCAAGCCTATAGAGGAGGAAGGTGAACCACAGAAAAGACCCAAAAGAAAATATGTTTCTTCGGTTGAATTTAATGAGGAAAGGACTAAATTTGATGACATCAACCAAATCCAAGTGGTGAGTCATAATCCATCTTCAGATCTGGATAACTTATGTGAGAATGTTAAAAACAATGTTGACATATTCGATTTCTCTCACATTGATTTTGAAAATCTTGGAAAAGTTGAGAAGAGTCAAGTGGAGGCAATATATGTCATGAGGGCTACTTTTAAGAAGGATCCTCTAGAAATTTCCAACTCCATACCTAAAATTTTATATGAAAGAGTAGAGAAAAAATGGCATTATTGTTGGAATTGAGAAGGAAAAATTAGGGAAACATCCCTCGCCCAAGTTATGCTAGAACTTAGCAAGGCACAAATATCCAAAGCCATAAAGAAATATGTTGTTAGATTTGTTCCTAAATATAGGGCATTTAGCATATTACAAAAGAACACTAAGGATGTTGTTCATGAGTCCAAACAAACATGGAAGATCATATGTGCACTAGCCATAGTGAAAGAAGGTAAACAAGAACCTATTGAGGTCAAAGATAATGAATACGATGAAAATAAAGAAGGTAGAGTCAAGGTAGACACTGATATGAACATAGATGATCAAGCAACAACTGAGGAAGAGCAACAAACACAGAGTGTACAAGATACACAAATGTTGAGTGTCAACCCTCCACAGATAATAAGTGGAAATACTAAAACTATTATAGTAAAGGATTTTTTTTATTCTTCTACTCAGAACATCAATCCCCTAATAGAGGAAGACTTTAAAAAGATACTTGACCAATCTACACTATAGGCTAAATTATGTGACAACCCTATATTGGTGAGTGTAGATGAAATTTAGAAATCAATGACTATAACTACAAGGGAGGAGGTGAAAAAAAAAGAACTACCTACAATAACTCCTTAATTCACTAGTGTACAACCTTTACAACCCTTGAATGTATATCGGAGGAAGGAGATAGCAGAATGTACTATTAGTACACACATAGATGGCACTCTAGTCTCAAAAAATGTACTAGAAGTTGCAACAAATAAGGTTGAGACAATTGGAGAGGATAAAGTGGAAACTCAAGTCATTAATGAGACATAGAGTCAAATAGGTTACGTAGATTCACCTACACCTCCAACACAAGAACAAGGTACAATTCAAATCAATAAGGCAAAAAAGGACAAGCCTAAAGAGATTGCTTTGAAACCCAAGCCAAAGGAGCTAGTAACAATTCAAGAATTGGTAACTTTACTAGAATATGACACTCCTTCCAGTTAAAATCTTCAGAGGCTAAGCACAGATGCAACACCTTTTCAATTCTCAATGTCAAGTCCAAGTTCATCCAAGGAAAATGAGGTAATCACCTATGGAGATGTTAGCCTAGATGAAGAAGTTATATTGCCCAAGTTTGATCTTGCAGCAATAACAATTAATAATATTGGTATACTTCAAGAAGTCCTAGCATGAAAGAAACATCAAGAACTACTCGGAAGGGAGCATAAGTAGAAGCAAGATTTTCTTGATATCAAAGACATCTTCTTGGATGCATTCAATTTGCCTACTCTAGATGAAACAAAGCCAATTATTGAACAATTGACTAACATAGTGGAAAAGTTAAGTGATACTGACTTTGATACTAATGTAAAATTATTAGAATGGTCTAAAATGAAGTTTCAACATAAAGTGAATGAGAAGATATCTAGTGATATAGCACTTACATAACTTGCATTGGAAACTAAGATCAAAAGTGTGAAGAAGGTACTAGAGAACATTTTCTCTCTATACACTAGACTATGTAATCCTACACTCTTCACACAAGAAATAAGGAATCACATATTGATCTTGGAAAATCAAATACAGTCATATGGAGAAAAATTGCCAATGACTCCAGCTCAAAGTGAGAAACACTTCAGGACACTATTGAAAACCCAAAGTTAGTTAGTAGCACTATCTATAGATGAAGCCAACATAAGGGCTAAACTGATAAGTATTTAGACTACATTGACTCCTGACATGGAGATTCTATAGAAGGAGTTAGGCTATGTAGAAAATCTTATGAAGAAAGACCCCAATCTTTCTACATTAGATGGCCTAGTACACCTTGTTGTTGAGCTAGCCATCCAAATCAAGTCTTTGGAGGTAGCTTGTGACAATTTGGATATTGCTCTAAAGATTATTCTTGAGGTCCATAAATGTTTTTTGGACAAACACACTATTAGTGTATTACCCATTGACATCAGTGTTAAAAAGGGGTAGTAAGAGTGATAGGGGAGAAAATATGGGGAAGCAAGAATGAGAGAAAGAGTATCAATAGTTGAAAGATTTTATTACAAAATATAGATTAGATTAATCAAATAACTTAGGGAGTTATAAAAATTTTGAGGTATAAGTTGTTGCAAAATTTTGATAATTTGAAATCTTATATAGAAGCCAAGTAGTTATGTTATGTTATGCTTGTGATTATATAGAAGCCAAGTAGTTATGTTATGTTATGCTTGTAAGAATAAAAGTATTAATACATTGCCAAGTGTTTTTGACACTCATGTCAAAGTGGGAGATTATTGATCTCATATTGGTTTTGACAAGTGAGTCTCTATACACTAAGTCATTTACTTAGTTCATGTCGAAAAAGTAATATATGTCGAGCACAACATGTATAAGTTAGAGCATGTTGAGTCAATAGTGAGTTTTGAGTCACTCATCTATTGAGTCACTCAAGTATTGAGTGGACACTACATGTCGAGTGATTTAGGAGTCAAGCAAATAGTGCATGTCAAGTCATTCAGATACTAAGTGACAGTATTGAAGTTAGTATGTGTCGAGCACTAGGGATTTCAAATGTCGAGTAACACAGTTTTGTCATAGTTGTTTGTATTGGCACAAACTACTATGTAAATCATTTTTGAGCCAACTTGAATATTGAATTATGATATTTTGATGATAAGGGAAAATATTAAGTTGGAATCCCTAAACATTACATGTACCCAATTAGGTAAAAGAAAGGTTTAAGTGGTAATATGGGTGAATCATAGCCATTGATTCATATATAACCCTATGTCACCTAGGTCTTCTTAAGGAAGAAAAACCCTAAATTTTAAAAGAGCATGAAAGGGAATGAATGAATGATCAAGGAAATTTTTGCATGCACAAACTAGAACATTCATGGTGATCAAGGTATTATGATCTGAATTACATTTTAGAATTATTTAAAGGAGAACAGAGGAAGGAAATAGTAAAGAGAGACATTTGATCAAGAAGGATCAAGTACACAATAGGATAGAGGTGATTTTTCATCAAGCATAAGAGTGTTAATCGTAGGATCAATGCTAAGACATTCTAATAGGTGAATTAGTTAAATCTCTTAATAGAGTAGTTCTAATAGGCTATATTGAAATCCTCTAACAAGATGCTTACTTAATTGTGAGTTGAAGTCCTTTAACAAGGCACACTTTCAATAGGGTGTTGAAATCCTTTAACAGGGTAATACCTAATAGTTGCTGTAAGCCTCTAATAGGGTAGACCTTTCATAGCGTAGATCATGGTTCATGATCAAACATCGTAACTTTCATTGGATACACCTTATTACTATAGTAGTGAAGATTTGTGGGTGTCATCCCCACCCTAGTTTTACATTCTCATTGAAGGGTTTCTTGGTAATCATATCTTGTGTCATGTGTGTGAATGCTTACTTGTCTACATGCTTTACATTTTATTTTAGTTTACTTATTGAATATGTGAGATGGATGTGTGGTGAATATTTTATGGGTCAAAGTTTGAAGCATTGATTCACTCCCCCCACCCTCTTGAAGTTTACCTTTTCTATTGTTATTCCAACACTAGGAATGACTACCAAACTTGAGGAGCAACTAGAAATACAAACATTGGCAAATTTTCTAGAATCCGCTACTCCCCCAACTCAATCTCTTCATAGGCTAAGTATAGAAGCTATAACTCTATAATTATCAAGGCCAAATCCAAGCACATCTAAGGTAGAGGAACTTACATCATATGTTGATGTGAACTTGGATGAAGTGATTGAGTTTCCCAAGTTTGTTTTTGCAACCATCACTATTGAATAGATGAGCATACTCTAGGATGCTCTTGCAAGTAAGAGACAACAAGAACTACTCTAAAAGGATCATAGGTAGGTGCAAGCTTTTATAGATATGAATGATATTCTTCTTGATGCATTTAGCCCAGCACCAAAAGTGACAAAGCCTATCATAGAGTAGCTAACCAACATAGTGGAAAAGGTAAATTATATAGACTTAGATTCAAATGTAAAATTACTTGAATGGTTTGAAATAAAGTTTCAACACAAGGTTGATGAAAATATATCAAGTGCTATTGCACTATCATAGGTTGAGCTAGCAACCAAAATTGATGGTGTTAAGAAGGTACTAGAGAACATTTTCTCTTTGTACACCAAATTGTGCAATCCAACACTCTTTACACAAGAAATGAGGAGTCACATACTAAGTTTGGAGAGTTATATATATTCATTTGGTATAACTCCACCAAAATCTCTAGCCTAGAGTGAGAAACATTTGACAAATCTCCTAAACTCCCAAAGTCATTTAGCATTGTTACATACAGATGAAGCAAACATCAAGGCTAAACTAACCAACATCTAGCCCATTTTGACTCCACATAAGGAGATATTGCACAAGGAACTAGATTTTTTTGAAACACTCATGAAGAAAGATCCACATCTTTCTACTCATGAAGGCTTAGTTCACCTTGCTGCCAAGCTGGTCATCTAGATCAAATCATTGGAGGTAGCTTGTGATAATTTGGATGCAACTTTGAAAATAATGCTTGAGGTCCACAAAACATTTTTGGACGAATACACTCTAAGTGTATAACCCTTTTCACATAAGTGTCAAAAAGGGGTAGAAATAAGAAGTATGGGGAGATAATATTTTTGGGGAATAGTCAAAGATAGGGAACAAAGTACACTGATTAATCAATACAAGTCTACTTAACAAGAGAAATGATTTTGATTTAGATAAAAAACAACACAATCAATCAACTCAGGGAGAGTTATTGAATTTTGAGGTATGACTAATGAGTCATAAAGTTTTTTGCAAAATTTTTAAGTTTTGAAGTTTTGTATATAAGTGGATATTATCTGAGTTATGCTTGAAATGCTAAAGGTTATTCATGCATGACTACATATTCTGCCACTCATATCAAAGGGTGAGATTTTTAATCTCAAATTGGTTTTGGCATATGAGTGAAAATATACTCAAGTCATTTACTTAATTCATATTAGACAAGTAATACATGCCAAGAATAAGTTCTTAGATAGTATAAGCCAAGTGATAGATATTTAGTATAAGCCAATTAACTAGTAAGTCCTGAGTCCTTCAAGTGTCAAGAAGATAGTATGTGTCAATCTATTCAAATTCCAAGTGATTAGTGGATGCTAATTCATTTAGAAGTTGCATTACAACATTGAAGTTACAGTTGATGTCAAGCATCAAGGACTTCAAGTGTCGAGTTACACAGTTTTGACATAGTTGTTTGTAATGACACAAACTTTTATGTAAACCATTTTTGGGTTGACTTAAGAATTCTTTTATGATCTTTTGATGATAAGGATTAATGTTAATTGTGAATGAATTACACACATCCAATTAGAAAAAGGGAAGGATTAAGTGGCTAGATGGGTGAACCACAATCATTGATTCAAGTCACCTAGGTCTTCTTAAGGAGGAAAAACCCTAAAATTTCTAAGAATTCTTAAGGAGAATTGAAGATATTTTACATGTACAAATAGAGAATTCATGATGATTAAGGTTTTATTATTTGATTTACATTGCATAATCAGTTAAAGGAGAATAGAGGAAAGGAACCAGAAGACAACAAAGATACATCTAATCAAAAAGGATCAAGTGCACATTAGTATAGAGGTGATCTGACATCAAGCAATAGAGTGCTAACTAAAGGATCATTCTTGAGACATTCTAATAGGTGCAATAGTTAAATCTCTTAACAGAGTAGTCTTCATAGGTTGTTGTAAATCCTTTAACACAATTCTTACTTCATTTTAATTTTAAGTCCTCTCACTAGGAACACTTCTAATAGAGTGTTGAAATCCTTTAATAGGGTAAGATATAACAATTTTGTAATCCTTTAACAAGATAGACCTTTCACAAGGTAGATCACATTTCATGATCAAAACATTGTAACCTTCATTGGACACACTTTATTACTGCAGTAGTTGAAGATTTGTGGGTGTCATCCCCACCCCAATTTTACCTTCTCTTTAGAGGGTTTCTAGGTAACCAAAAATCTTGTGTCATATATGTGATTGAATTTTTTACTTTCATGATATGGATGTATATGCTTAATTTGGCATTTCAATTTATATACATAGATTGTGAGATGGATGTGTGGTGAATATTTTAAGGTTGAAAGTTTTAAGGGCTGATTCATGCCCCCCCTCCAGAGTTTACTTCCCTATTGTATTTCCAACACATTTGATCATTCCATGATGTAAATAAACATATTATATTCTATAAATTTTAATAACATTCTAAACTAAAATTTCATGTATGCACAGTTCAAAAGGATTTGAATAAATCAATACATATGTCAATCAACCATGGAATAGATAAGATAGATTTGGAAGAAGAAACATATGGTTCACCAAAGCTAGGCATATTCTTCCATTCAAACCATTAACAATGTCTTTCATTAATATCTACTTTTTTTTGACATGCCTTAGGTATAGATGAAGATAATGTATAGTATGCCAATGTATGCTTCCTTGAATGTTGAGTTTAGTTTGAGAGCTACTTTGTATTTGATCCTAGCTCATATTTTTTACCTTGAAATTTTTGCAAGAAATAACACAACAAGGTGTTAGAGAAAAAAGACTTCAATTCCTGCATGATGTGGCTAGAGTGTTTAGACCAAGAATTCTTACAAAATTGATGATAGTTAGTGGGGTTGGAAAGACAACGCTAATGGATGTATTGTCTAGAAGGAAGACAACTAGACATATTGAAGGGGAAATTACAATATCTAGATTTCCCAAAAAGCAAGAAATTTTTTCTCAAATAGAGATTGTTAAGTTTCTTTGGGTTGGTGCTCAGATAAGATTGAGGAGTTAATGCTAAGTTTTTGTAAGTGGTGGCTTACATTGTGAAAGAGTTGATGTTGTTAAGAGGAGAGGGTCTTGATGATTCCTCAAGGTTGAAAACCTTAAAGATGTATTGGTTTTATATTTTTGAGGCTAGATTAGGACGGTAGATCCTAGTATCATTAATCAGTATGGTTGTATGGGTAAGTGCACCAAGTTGTGGTGCCAAAAAGATGACACCTTTTCTTCTCATTCTAGTTTTGCAAAGTGTGTACATGTTATAGTGCGTACGCACTATGGCTTGGGTGTGCCAAGCCATAGCACGTACATTCTAAAGTGCGTATGCATTAAAGCGCGTGCACACTTTTTTTTTAAAAAAAAATTACAAAGCATGTACGCGCCATTTAAAAGTAAATTTAAAAGGGTTTAAATAGTGTGTGTGCGCTATAGTGTGCATGCACTATAGGGCACACGCGTTATTTAAAGCTTTACATTCTACCAAGCCTAATGTTTGGCTTTGCCTTGGGGATCCAACCCAAAGCTTTGGAGTCTATAAACTGGTCTAAGACGTGTTTTTCTGCAAACATACAAAAAATGATTGATTTTTCTTGCGTGCTCTCCTTCCAGTTTCCTCATGGTTGAGCATCGATAAAATTAGGTTACATGACATTGTAGGTCTCTGTGTTAGCTACACAACCATATAATTTGTTTTTTATTTGAACTATTTCAAGCCTTTCATCTATAATTTATTTTGAATGTATGTCCATTTTTTGTCAAAAACCAACATGTACTAATTGGGCTATAGATTTTAGCTCATTCATCGAATTTTGCAAAAACTTAGTTTTTTAGAAACTAGACTCCATTCTACACACTTTGCAAAAAAGAAGTTTTGATTTTAGATTAATTTTCAATTATTTCTAGGGGGAGCACATAGATATTTCATGTTTTTGGGATGTGTTTGATTAAAAAATTACCTAAAAAATCTGGGATAAACTACATAGTGTTAGGTAACTTTTGACCAAAGCGATTAAAGATTTTTTAAAAAAAAGTTAAAATTTTAGGGGGGCCACACTTTGTACTATGTTATGTTTTTCTAGAATAAATAGTACCACTTTTTGTGGCCCCCTTTTTTGAGGACCTAAAACTAAACCATTGTGAAAAAAAGTTAGTAGTTTAGAAACTAGATTCAGTGGACTTTGAATTTTGTTTTTGTCATATCTTAAAATTTTGAGCGTAACTATCTTCAAATTCTTGTTGAAGTCCAGAAATTGGTGATTTCAGGAAAAAGGTGTCCACTTATAGCCCCCTTTTGGCACCACAACTTGGTGCACTTACCCGTATACCAACTTTATTCCTTCCAAGTACAAACTAGGTTGTGGCTGTGAAAAGTATGAACCCATATTCCAATCAAGGGTAGGAAGTGTATGACCCAAAAATGACTGTAAATGGTAAACTTACACATTGTAATCTTCCTAAGTTTTTGGGATGGTGCCATAGAAAGGGGGAAAGGATTTTTCTATGCGAATTACTATAAGATATTTAATCAATATATTACTTAGATATGTTCAAAGCATACAAGGAAATCTGTGAGAAAATTGCAATCAATGGTAAAAGTAGAAAATGTATCAGCCTCATACTAGACTACCCATTCCATGAGAAAAACACATCCTAAAAACTAGATCGACATGTTTGCACATTTCCAAATGTGGTTCTATTTACCTATTTTTGTTGGATGGTGGCTTAATTCCTTTATCTTTTAGTCTCATCTCTTTTGAATCTTCAATGAGTTCATTCTACTTGAGTTGTGGCACCATAGTAGGATGCTTGCACTTTGGGTTAAGCTCTAGAACCCTTCTATACTACTCTCTCATAGTCTTTAGATGTTTGCAAGCTTTTTTTAGAATTTGGGCTCTATTCAAAATATTTTGACCAAATAAGCCTTCCATAGTTTTTATGAGTTGATCTTTTAATACAGGGCTCTGTTCATTCCAATTTTTAACAAAAAGCAAAATTGTTAGATAAAAAATTAGTTCAAGCTATGTATGTTGAATATATTACAACAAATGGATGAATGAAAAAATGTAGCAAAGTCCAATTATATCAAGCTATACAGTTTTTACGTAATGTGGGCCCAAATATCTTCAATTTTAATTCAAAAAAAGTTTCATAAAAAATATTGTTTCCTACAAAATCATCATGAGATCATTAGTTGAAAATGAGTTATGAATAAGTAAACTAAAATTACACTCTAAATAATTACAATTTCAAAGTACCTAGAATCTTAGGAAATTTAATGGAATCATATCTTTCTCTACTATCAATAATGATGCCTCAAACGATCTAGTACAAGTAATAGAGGATGCTCCAAGAAAGACTGTTAAATTATCACCAGTATTGGTATCAACTCTATAACCATGAGAAGGTGTACTTTTCCTTGCATAAAGTTAATAAATCTAATACTATACTCAAATGAGCAAGAAAGTAAAAATCAAATCATATTTAACACATAACAAAATGTAGAAAAACAAGGATTTACTAGCTCTAGTTGTAGTAGGTGTGGATGTTTGCATACTCAAAAAATTATTCCTTACTATAAGAATCTTTAAAACCTCGTAACAAATGAAATATGATTAGTACATGATAGGATGCCAATTCATGAAGATTCATAACATAGAATGTTTGGCTTACTCTTCTTTTCCCTAAGAGAAGGAATTGTAAATGATAGGAAAAGGAGAATATGATCTATGAAAGTAAGTTCTAAAATGGAATAAGGGAAATTTAATCACCATGGGGGATAGTAGAGGACAAAGATTTATATATGCAATATCAAAAAACTATCAAAATGAAACTATTTTGGATTTTGGACCCCAAAACCTTTATTTGTAGACTATGAATATTATAAAACTCTAGCTATAGGTTAAATTGGGGTATAGGTCTAAATAGGTTTAATCTCTACCTAGGTATTGTAATAATATGATTTGGGTCTAGTAAATTATGTGCCACTATTCTAAAACAATTAAATTAAAATAATACTAGATCTTATTATGCAATAAATGCATTTTGCATAATTAGAATAATCATTAAATTGATTATATCCTAAAATTTGATCAACTAGTTATATGTCTCATTTAATTTTTAAAAAAAAATCCATTTTAATTAAATAATTAAAATTTCTCTTATTATGTGCACATATTTCCAATTTTTAAATTCAAAATAAAATAAATTAACTCAATTTAAAGTGCACACTATTTTGGAAACTTCTAAAACCAAGAGCACATGGATCACAAACTAAAAATATCTTCACCATTTCTCATCTTTGCATCTTTATTCTAATTCTAATTTTGATGTTAAATGGACACCTAGTATCAATGGGGTTATTACCAAGGTCTCAATACCCACTATGTAAATAGTAAATTCTGCACACTTTTAGATAAAAAGTGCCATAGTGACTACATGCTTTCTTTGTGTAGAGATTAGGGAAGGTTTAAAGGTTTTTGTTGTTGTCTGAAATTTCCCTCTCATGGGTCTACACCATAACCCTGATTCCTATAAGGAATGGACCAAGAATGAATGAATATTTTTTGTTGCATGCAAAATAAAGTGGATCAACATCCAAGAAATGTGACAGAGGCTCGAGTATAATTTGCATGGTGTTTGGAGGGTTACAGTCATTCATGGGATTTGAAAAACCCTTTAGAAGAGTAGAATAGGCAAGATATTGGACTTTGGAAGAAAATTACTATATTTTTGTTATGTATCTTTGCAAATGAGAAAAGTCTAAGTGTATGGAGTCAATGCTATGAAGACCAAGATATATAATAGCAACAATATTTTATATTTTTGTTTAAATTGTATGAGTGTCTAAAATGAATTTATGAGTTAATTATGTTTATACTATAAAACCTTTCCAAAGAAGCATTAAGTTCAAACATTAGATAATAGGAGTATAGTACTTCAAAGAATCAGAATTGATTTAAATGTAAGTCTATGGGTGTCATTGATAAGAGATCAAACAAAAGAGGCTTATTTCCAAGCAAGGTGTTATCGTAAGGTTGTATATGTGTTAGAGATTGTAGATGTTAAGTATGATTTATAGTCTGTTTGTATTGTAAAATCTAAGAGTTGTAATGAGTGATTTTTGAAACATAAGAATATCATTGTCAATCCTAAAGGTGAGTTTATTTTTCCTGATTCCTATCATTCATGTTGCTGAGAGAAGACATTCAAACTATGGCTCTAACTGTCAAAAAAAGGGATTGTAATTTTTTTTTCAAATCATGAATCTCCCAAATAATACTATGTCATTGGTTATTGATGTGAAAGATATTGAAAGTGTAAGTCTTTATAATAAGAATAGTCACCACCCAGCCTATGTACTATATAGTTTGGAAAACTAGTGAATAATGTGATGGAAGTGACCTGTTGTGTGAATAATTTTTGAAAATACAGACCATGTGTATGATCAATTTGATAGAAGCCATGACTTATCTCCAACTTTTAGGAAAGAAATAAAAGTCCACTATTGTAAGAGAAATCAATAATCTTGATCTATGATAAGTTCCACATGGATAGACGAGTGTTTGAATGCCAATGCAATAGAGGGGTTATTACCCATGATATATTTGATAAAATGTGCATGAATGATGCTCGTGTTTACTTACCCTATACACCAATAATGATATATTTGATGAAATGTTCTTGAAATGGTTCTTCACACAATTATGTTTAGAATGGATCCGACAACTGATATTCTAATTGAAATGGAAAAGAAAGGAGGTTGAAGATTTGGTCTGAAATTAGATGAGACTCTGTTAGAGTGTGGGAAATAGTCATAAAACCCAACATCAATCAATAGTTAATTTTTGTTCTAAGTATGAGCTAGTGTGGGTATGTAATAATCATTGTAGTTTTGCGTCATGTTGGTTATAAGTTTTAAAATCTAGTGTTTCTATGTGTCTAATATGCACCCTAATGATTTAGAAGCTATGTTATATAGGTCTTAATTAGGCTTTATAGGTTTCTTATGTTTCCATTAATCATCTTTTCTTATGTTGATAACTATTATACTATCTTCTTTAGAGAGATTCTACAAATATCTATCTCATTGTTTAGACTTTTTCTGAATAACAGGATTGATTTTATGATCATGTTCATGTGAGATTGTATGAATATTGGGTACTACCAATCAAGTATGTAGCCATAGATAGCTTTGATAGATGTCACTATCTTATCTTTTATCACATAATAAACAATCTAGATTCCTTAAACTCTCTCATCATAATAGTGGATCATGGAATGTGGATGTTAAAAATAGTGATACATAATTACTCCTAGAAACATACTTAAATTATAATTTGAACTATGGAAATATCCTATTTTTAACTTCACTTATTTTCTTTAGTACCTTTATTATATCATTTAAATTGATTTTATATCTAAATTATGAAGTTACTTCCCATTACAATCAAACTAATCAAAGATTTTATTTTTAAAATAGAGTAGAACATGGTTTTTCTGTCTAGTTTTTATTTGTAGAACATAGTAGAACAAGAACTTTTTATCTAGTTTGGAAATTTTATTATACTCTCACTTTTTCTTCTATCTAATTAGTGGGAAAGAAAGGGCATAACTTTGACATTCAACACATCAAATTCATTTCAACATCCTACAAATGAATTTCAAATTTTAGAAAAAAACCCTAATTTAGAAAACTTCTAAATTTGACTGTATAAATAAACCTTAATACATTTTACTGCCAAGATTAATTGATAATGCTTAAGATTCTTCTTTTAAGAGCATTTTGTTGTTATTAAGATAATGTGTTAACAATAAGCAACTGTTGAGAACCGTAACGACTGCCAATTGCCCTAGTTGTGAGCTATACATAGCCTAGTTTAAATCTCGGGCTAATTTAGTACACTACAGGAACATAAAAACATCACATTTTAAAGTCACAAGGAGAAAGGATTTCAAGATAAAAAATCATGAATCATAAACTACAGAGTGGCACTCATTTGAATCTTGGGCCAATTCAGAACAATAGCAAATAAAAATCACACTTTTAGGTCAAAAGTCAAAAGATTTTCATGATGGAAAAGCCACCATCAACATTAAAAACTCTTACCTTCAATGACGTTGTAAGAATCTTCCCAAAGTCTCCCTCCCATGTGCCCACACTTTGTCATGTGAATGAATGAAAATTTACCTTTTTCTTGTTTATATCCCTAACAATGTGAAAATTTTGACACTAAACTTAAATATCATCAAAATGTTGATGTTATCCGGATCATATTTTTTTAAAAAAAGATTTTGACAAGACAAATTGGCTTGCCATCAAAGATTTAGGTCAAAAATGACCTCCAAATGTCAATCCTAAAATGACATATGAACACATTCAACTGCATGGATTGAAAGATGGATTTCTTATTGATTTGACTTAATTTCTCTCTAACATTTTCTGAAGGTTCTTGAGTTAGGGCATCCTTCCTTCCTTCCAAATGCAAAGGAATTTTGGGGTATCCTTCTTGCCTCTCTCTTCATTATTTTGCAAGGGCAAAAGTTGTTCAAACATCACTTTCTCTTGTAGTTATTTTGAAAATTTGAGGGAAAATGTCACTTCCCTTAAGTGGAGATTCTTCTATTCTTTCTTGACCTACATGATCAAACCCTTATCTAGCCTTCCTCTGGATCTTTGCAATTTTGAGTTTGAAGCAATGATTTGTAAAAGTGCAGAGCATATTTAGTTTGCCAAAATGGTTGCATTGTTTGTTGAATCACCCTAGATTTGGGCAAAGATCAACTGAGTTTGTGAGAATAGGAGCATAGCCCATGTTCTCTTTTATTTTAATATTTAAAATATAAATTTTTAATAATTTCTAGGAGAATGTAATTTTGTTGATAAAAAAAGAGGTATGAATAATTGAAATAGAAAGTTTTAGAAAATTGAAGTTTTGTTAATATTAATATTTAATTATCTAAGATTGATATATATATATATATATATATATATATATATATATATATATATATCAATAATCTAACAAGTGCCACATAGTAGCTAAGTACCTATAGTTATGTAGCTAACTATGTTCTTATGTAGAAATATGCAAACGGGTAAATTTTACTATAACGTTCTATAAATTACAAACATTATATACATAAGTGAATAGACAAGATAATACCATTGATAATGTTGGATGTTAAATATCTAGTCTTCCAAAATGTAATTAAATGGACTAAATATTTATTTTGCGTGTTATTTTGTGATTTTCATACTTAGGAGATAAGTGTTCATAGGCATTGAAATGGCAAGAATCTTGAAATCAATTGATTTATTAGAATATAATCAATATACTTATTCATTTTATATTACTTTTCTCATATTTAACATTAATATTTAAATTTATAATTAACTAATTTAATTCAAATATATTTTCAACATATTTATAATGGTTCTAAAAACACACGGAAGATCAAATTATTGATTATATTATTATATTTTTCGTAGGCTATACTATTGCAATAAGTTGTACTTAATTAGTGATTAATATTTTATTTTTTTTCAATCAATTAGATACAAGTATTTTTATTTTTTATTGTCACTTTTATTTATGAATAGTCCCTTTTCTATTAATTAAATAGTCACATTTTATTTTTCCAAAGTATATATGTGACTTTTTAAAAAATTTAATTCATTAATATTATTTTAATGCAATTTGATTTGCTAATATCTTTGGGTGCTATAGGAGTGGATTTAGGAAAAACTACCCATATTATGAGGCAATATTATAGGATGCTCAATATATTAAAATATATATATATATATAATTTAATTCTTTTAGAGTAATTATCTCTCTTCTACTTCTAAGTTTCATCTTAATTTATATTTTTATATTCAACTATTTCACCCCATTTACACTTTAAATGTGTTTTTTCTATAAGTTATATTCGACACACCAATTCATCCATTTTTATAGTTTATTTTATTTATATATTAAAAATATATAAATATTTTGAGTACTGTTATATATTACTTCTATATTAATTTAATTGTTTCTATTGGTTAAACAAGTACCTTCTTTTCTGTGGTGATTCTTGCCTCAGCTTCTTGAACCACTGGGGAAAGTCATTTGTATGGATGATAATGTTAGGATCATTCCCCATATGGATGCCAGAGTGCACATTTCTTTAACTTCTAGCAAGGAAATTCCTCCTACTTTGTGTATTTCCATTTCAAAAAACACTCATGAATGCCCTATTGAGATTCTTGGAGGATTAAATGCTTGATTCCTTTGTTGAAAAGAAGGGAACCTAAGAAAGGATTACCCTATTATCAAGAAAAAAGCTATTGATGGAAAATCTATCTCTAACCCTCACACTAGCAACCCCCCTAAACCCAAATAACAAAAATAGCACATAGTGTGATGTCTCCCTTGGACCCATCATAGATCTCGAACCTAAGATTCCTTTCACCCCCACTATGGCCCCTAGCTCTTCACAAACCACCCCTAGTGAAATGGATGTTATGGTTTTGGAGGATGGCTTCCAAACCATTAATAAAAAAGGGGGGTAGAAAAATGCTAAAGTTGTGTCTATTATTGCAAAATCTCCCCATTTGACCAATAACTCTGATAGCTTTAGTAGTCTTGCTAAATAGGTTTCACAATCTCACCCTCCTCCTGTGTCCACCAATATCTGCAATTTCTCTGATTCTGGCCCTAAATTTGCTCTTTCAAAGAAACCCCCACATAAAGTGTTTAAATAAGTAGATGATGATTGCATTCTTGAGATTATCCCAGCCTCTAATTCCCTTGCATCTTCCAGGCTGATCTCCACCCCCAATAGAAGTCTATGGATGTTGATACCCAATCCTTGAACATGTCTGATAGTGAAGATGAGGTCAAAAATGACATCTCCACTTCCAAGAGACATGGAAGAGGCCCCGGTGTGAGACCTCACCCAATCTGTCGTAGTATAGACAACATAATTGCATTGTGGTACTTTTAATTTGATTTTTTGATATATTTTTGAGACTATAAGGTTATGTCAGTTTAATATCAATATTTTGATGATTCACACTTATTAGAACCTAATTGTTATATTTAATGATTTCATTTCATGTTCTAAGCTATTTCAATTGCTTTAATGGAAACTGAATTACATAAATACTTGAATGTCAAATTGTAATGTTCAAATGAAAATTAGCACTAAAGAATAGGTTTAGATATGCAAACGAACCCAACTCACATGCCTTGTAACTTAATAGTCATGAATTTAATATTTCATCACTATGATAGAGAATAGATTATGAGGTCATTTAGAATTTTAATGTGATCATGTTACATAAGAACCTATTATTTTTTATGAAATGATTGAACATATATGGATATAGTTTTATGACTTGATACTATTAGATTTTGATGCAATGCAAAATATTAATTATATTATGATGATCTATGATTTTTAGATAAATGTTAATTCAATTATGATGCTTTATAAGATGAAGGATTATCATATGCAGATAAATGTAATTTGATAATGAGGACAACAAGACATATGGTTACATTTGGAAAATGGTTTTATATTATGATGACATAATTATGGAAACATTAATAACAATTTGAGGAATTAACCCTAGAAACTCACACACAAACCCCTCGTAATGTGATGAAGGGATATTGCTAGGAATGTCATTATTTTTAACCTGATTGAAATGATACTAGTTAACAAGTCTACATATTAGTGATTTCCATTTAAATACATGTACTAGGATCCATTTATTTTCTTAAATGATTTAATAGATATGACTTTAGTGTTCATGGTTATGATTGACAAGTATTGTGATAGTGTTTAGAATGGTAATTTCATTATGATAAGAAAGATAAATGTTGATACACATATTTTGATATTGAAATGTTTTGAATAGTTTATGGAAATGATTAGATGGAATTTAACTGAATAAGTTAATGTGGATTAAGTGATATTGGATTATTTTGCACTTATCTGCATGTATTTCTATATTATTTCATTGGACTACTGACTTTGAGCTAAGTGTGCAAGAAAGTGGAACCATGGAAATTCTTGGGGGAAACAAGTTCCAAACCTTGTGAACATAGTTTAACCAAGGAAAATCTTTGGAAGATTCAAAAAAAAAGCCTCATCGTGAAAGTGTTTTTCTTTATAATTGTATGGTTGCTTGCTTGTGAATATGTTTAATCATATTTTAGATGCATTAAAGGCATGCCAAGGTGATGTGTGATGTATTTTTATGTGTCACTTGACACTTGTATTTTCTATGTATTAGTGACATGTCACCTAGAGTGTTGGTCACAAGGTCACTTAATCTTGGTCCTTTTCTTCCCTTCCAATTAATGTTTAAGTACACCCACTTGGGAGAGACTGTAAGGATGGGTCACCATCGTATTGATTTTCGGATTCAAACTTGTTAGGGATTTTAGAGGGCCTAAATGGGATCCTAAAGTATTATTTTATTGATAAAAAGCCACCCAAATGGTAGTCTGATATGTTAGGGGCCTAAATTCCATTATTTTAGTGATTTCCTAACTTAGGGAACCCCTTAAACAAAGTCATCTTGAACCAATTCGAAATTTTGAGTTTCCCCATGAGAGTAACCTCACCATCCCACTTGGTCAACTTTCTTATTTTGGAGGAAAAACAATGTAAGAAAAGGGAGGCTTGATTTTTCTACTAAAAAAGGGGTAGTGGGGAGTCTTTTTAGGGGAGGGGTGACAAACTAGTGGGTTGTTTACCCACTCTCTAATTTTAGAGACAAGTAGGTTTCAGAGGGAGATTAAAGGAGCTCTACTACTACTATCCTTACCCTAGCTTGTAACAAGGTTGGTGACTCAAACATATTTCTTTTCATTTCTTTCCTTTAGCATGGATAAGTAAATCTACAAGTGTGAAGAGTTATCAATCATGTATGCATTGCATTGTAAATCTTGTGTGATGGACTTTTTCATTGTGTTGTGGAGTGGTGAATTTTTCTTGTGCTCTTGGAGATTTCTTCTTGGTTTTTGCTTTGCTTGTTTCTTCTCTTTTATTTCTTGTTTGAATGTAAATGTTGAATTTCGTTATGGGTGTCAAGGCTTCACTCACCCTTGGGAGGGAAGAGAAGCCTTGGGTGAAGGGCATAAGTTGGGCTCGACATTGTAGTTGAGAGAATTACCTCATGATGAGGGTTTTTTTATACTATGGAGTATGGGCTCCATTAAGGCCATAAAGCTTGTTATTTTGGGAGGTACAAGGATGTTTTGGTGGATGAGGAAGGGATGATTGTTTTGAAGGCCTTGAGAGGCAAATGTAATGGCAATATGTTGTTTATGATTATGGTGGCCTTGAGAGGCAAATGCAATGGCAATACATTGTTTATGATTATGGTGGCCTTGAGAGGCAAAATGCAATGGCATTATGTTATTTATTTTGTTATAATATCTCCTCTTTGAAGAGCCCACCTTCACCCAACATTTTATGATTCCAATGGAGAATCATTGTGCAAGCCATGGGAGGGTGTTGAGTGCTTTTTGGTTTTGTGCTTTCATGCAAAGTTTAGTGAAGTATGTGTGTAACCTATTTGGTTCTTGTTTCCCTACTTGGTTGGTGGCTTCATAGAAGCCTAGGTTGGGAGGTGAGCCTCCATGGTTCCTATTTGTGTGTGTTATGTGTAGGTATTGTGAAGATGCATGCGATGAAGTATTAGGGTTTCACCCTAGTCAAATGAAGAAGATCCAAATGTGTAAATGAGGCTCAATGTTCATGTTTCTCTATGTTCATGTTTCTTCATGCTCATGATTTTGGAAAGTCTCTTGTGTTGTCTCTATGTGAAGTAAAGGGATTATGTTATTGTTATCATTTGAATATGAAGGGGGAAGGATTTGAGAAGTGTGTACATATGTTCTTGTAAATTAATGATCATTTGAAGTTTTATGTGTTATGAAAGAATTAGTATGAGTTTTAGATTTACATTGGCGTCATTGATACCATTTGAAATGTGAAAGAAAAGTTTAGGGAAGGTATATACTTTACTAATAGGAAAGAACTCATTGTGGAATTTTGATGGGGACACAACCCAAGCACAGAATGGACACAACAGGAAAGGGAAAATTTTATTAACTATGAGAAAATGCTAATACATTTAGTACAGAGAAAATAGACTTCAAAACATGCCCTGAGGGCTTACAATAGTATAAAACTAGAGATAATTTCTCCTTTGAGTACCTCCTCTCAAACTCCACTTCGAACTAACTTTTACAATGCCAGAAATGTTCTTAAATAGACCCCAGAGAGTTAAGGATTAGGAATACATTCTAGAAAGTGCTAGTAGGCATCCACCAAAAAAATAGAAGGCTCTAGAAGTCACATTAGAAGTCAGCACAAAATTAGAAGAATTCAGAAATGGTAACTGAACTTTCGAGAAGCATAACTTTTGAACCGTAGCTCCGATTGATGAACTGTTTACATTTTTGGAAAGCTCTTGAAGCGCTCTATAGCCCTATGGACCACCTTCACTCATCCCCCATTTTTTGACCCTATTCAAGGTCATTTAATGCCCCTAACTTGACTTTGAAGCATTCTTAGGATGTCTCTAGAAACTAAAAAATTACAATAACTTTCAAACCGTGGAGCCTTTTGACCTGATTCATTTTTTGGAATGCTCTAAATTACAATGACAATCTTCTGATCAATTTACACCTTCTAGTTCACCGAAATGATGTCTCAATTACATACTCCTATTTTTTTCACATTTACACATATCCCAAGGTGATTAAAAACTCTATCTTAGAACATTGATAGTGGAACTGTGAGAGTTGGAACCTTTATTTGACCCAAATGGGTATCCAAAAATGAAAACACCTAAAATAGAAACTAAGTCTAAGTACATTTTTTTGGGTGACATAGGATTGCCCTTATACCTCTGGATGCTCCTGCATCAGACACCCAGGGTAAATTGAAAAGTCACCCTGTCACTTTATGAATGGTAGAAGAAATCCAAATGGGAAACCTTAGTTGCTGACATCCAAGTTGAGTCCTTGATTGGTTTTCCTTTCCACTTGACCAAATACTCTTCATACTACCTATTTCTGGTACTCCTACCCACATGATGATCTAGAATGTCATCTATCTCCTCCTTCTTAGAAGAAGGAATTGGACATGGCTCTAACATCGGCTCCTCATCTGCACCATCATCATGATACTCTATTAAGTCTACAATGTTTGAAAATAGGAGAAATGTGAATACCATCTGGCAACTCCACCTCATATGCATTTCCTGAGTCATGTTTCTTCAAAATTTTGTTGGGGCCAAATTTCTTCATTTTCAGCTTGTTGTAAGTATCGGCTAAAAATTTTACTTTTCATAAGTGTACCATGACTAGATCCCCTACTTGGAATTCCTTATGTCTTCTCCTTTGATCAGCCCTAGCTTTATACTCTTGATTCATCTTGGTAATGTGTGCCTGAACCTCCCCATGTAGAAGCTTGATATGTTCAACAAATTCTTCAACTTCAGCAGTTGTCCTCTCCCCTTGCTCTATCTTCCTCAATTCTAGTGCAGTCCTTGGGCTACTTCCATATACAATTTGGAATGGTGATCTACCAGTACTCCTATTTACAGAGTTATTGTAAGAAAACTTTGCTTGTGGTAGAATCAAATCCCATCCCTTGGGCTTATCCCCAACTAAACATCTCAGAAAATTGCCCAGACTTCTGTTTACCACTTCTATTTGGCCATCAGTCTATGGGTGATGTGTGGAACTAAATTTCAATTATGTTCTCAACTTTTTCCACAATGTTTTCCAAAAATATCCCACAAATTTAGTGTCTCTATCAGAAACTATACTCCTTGGGAGACCATGTAGTCTTACCACCTCTTTGAAAAACAAGTTTTCAATATGGACAACATCATGAGTTTTGTGGCATGGAATGAAATGTGCCATTTTGGAGAACCTATCAACCACCACAAATACTGATTCATTACCCCTTTGTGTCCTCGGCAATCCAAGAGCAAAATCCATACTTATGTCCTCCCATGGCTTTGATGGAATAAGCAATGGCTGATATAGTCTAGTATTGTGACTAAATCCCTTGGCAACTTGACAAATCTGACAACTCTATGCAAACTTCTTCACATACTGTGAAATCTAAGGCCAAAAATAATGTTCTCTAAGAATGGCAATGGTCTCATCTCGACCAAAATTTCCTGCCATCGTTCCATTGTGTTTCTCCTTAATCAAATTTTCCCTCATGGAACTCCTTGGAATGCATAATTGACTACCCTTGAATAACATACCATCCTAAATCAGATAGTTTAACCACTTAGTTTTGTCTACAGCAACAGGCTCTTTACAAGCTTTCCATGCTTCAGCAAAATTAGGATCCTTAGGGTAAAAATTTTTGAGTTCATCAAACCCAACTACTTCAACCTACATTACTGTAAGCAACAACTATCTCCTACTTAATGCATCTGCAACCCTATTAGATTTTCCACTTCTATGCTTCAACACAAATGTATAGCTCTGCAAGAACTCTACCCACTTCATATGCCTCTGATTCAATTTACCTTGGCTATTTAGGTACTGTAATGCCTGATGATCAGTATAAAAAACAAATTCCTTTGGCAATAAATAATGCCTCCATTTCTTTAAGGCCTGAACTATTGCATAGAACTCTTGATCATAAACAGAATACTTCTTTTTCGCATCATTCAATTTTTTACTAAAATATTTAATAGGCTTACCTTCTTGGCTTAATACAACCCCAATAGCACTGCCACTAGCATCACAATCCACTTTGAACACCTATCTAAAATTTGGAAGTGCCAACATAGGTTGTTTTGTCACCTTCTTCTTCAGCATTTCAAAACTTCTCACAACTACCGTAGTCCATTTGAACTCTTTTCGATCCCCTCTTATTATGTTAGTCAAGGGTGCACATATGCCACTGAAATTCTTAATAAACTTTCTGTAAAAACTAACCAAACCATGGAATGATCTTACCTCAGTAGTAGACCTTGGAGTAGGCCATTCCAAGATGGCTTTTACCTTCTCTGGATCCATTTTGAGACCTTCAGGTGATATAACAAACCCCAAGTAGACTAACTGCCTTTTTGCAAAGATACACTTTTTCAAATTAATTAATAGTTTCTCTTCTCTTAACCTTTCAAGGACACTACGAATATGCAATAAATGTTCTTCCAAAGTCTTGCTAAAAATTAAAATATCATCCAAATAGACAATAACAATTTTTTCCAAGAACTTCTTAAGTACCTCATTCATAAGCCGCATGAAGGTGCTTGGGGCATTCGTCAATCCAAAGGGCATGACTAACCACTCATAAAGACCCTCCTTGGTCTTGAAGGTTTTTTTCCACTCATCTCCTTCTCGAATCCATATCTAGTGATAACCACTTTTGAGATCTATCTTTGTGAAGTACTGAGCTCCACTCAAGTAGTCCATAAGATCATCCATTCTTGGCAAAGGAAACTAATACTTGATGATTATCCTATTTATAGCTTGAGAGTCTATACACATCCTCCACTTTTCATCCTTCTTTGGTGCTAGTACTATAGGTACTGCACATGGACTCAGGCTCTCCCGAATCAAGCCCTTTCTCAATAGCTCCTACACCTATCTGTTTAGCTCCTCAATTTTAGTAGGAGTCATCCTATGAGCAGCCTTGTTAGGAAAACTAGCTCTTGGGATTAAATCTATCTGATGACTAATTTTCCTTACTGGTGGCAATCCTTTTGGAACATTATCAGAGATAATATCTCTAAACTCACCTAGTAAATTTGAAACTTCAAGTGGTATTTCACTACTACTTTCTTTATCTTTCCTAGGAATCAAAGCATAGCACATACGCTAATATTTCATGCAATCTAAAAACTTCCTTCCATCAACAAGACAAATCCTAGCATTGCTACATACCTTTGTGCCTTCCTTTTTCATAGGCTTCAGTTTGTGGCGAACTCCATCCTTTGTTAGAGAGTATTTGTTTGCATGATCATCATGTACTACATACCTATCAAACTGCCATGGTCTTCCCAATAATAGATGGCAAACATCCATTGGAATAACATCACAAATAAATTCATCATGGTAACTCCCAATTTTGAATTTCACTAAACATTGTTCACTTACCAAGACCTTATGATCATTTTTCACCCAAGCAATCTGATAGGGCTGGGGGTGTTTCTCCCTCTTGAGCTTCAGCTTAGAGACCATCTCCTCTGATACCAAGTTATCAGTGCTACCACCATCAATTATCACATCACAACATTTATCCTCACACTTGCACCTGGTACAAAATAAACTCCTCCTTTGTCCAGGTTCAATCTCACCACTTAGTAGGACCCTTTCATTTACCAAAGTCTCTTCTCTTTCTGCATCTTTTGAATGTGATGATTGTGCATCCTCATCCACATGAGCAACCCTAGCTTGACCCTCAGCTCTCTTATCTATCCTTCCTTGTCATTGAGGGCATTAAAAGGCATGATGACCTTCTTCATTGCAATGGAAATAGGTACCACAAAAATATCCTCTTCCTTGTCTACCTCCTCTACATCTTCCTCTTTGATTTCCAAAGTCTTGATCTTGGGAGTGGTTGAAACCCTTGTTCCTCTAGTTCCTTCTAGTACCCACATCTTCATTGTTCTTTTGGGTTTCATTTCAGCCTCCAGATGACCTACCACTACCTCTTCCTCTTTGACCATGCCCTCTTTGTCTCCCTTTGAACCTCTTATTTAGCTTCTCTTCAACTCATAGGGAAAACTAGTATGCCTCTTCAATGCTGGTCATTCTTACCAGACTTAATTCCTCCTAGATGCTAGGTCGCAACCCACTGATATAATGAGAAACCTTCTCCTTATTTGCTTTTGCATGCCCTGCTCTAATTAGAAGTCGATAAAACTCCTTTGTATATTCCTGGACTAATTTTCCTGCTTGCTTTAACCCATGCATCTTCTTAAACAAATCAATCTCATAATCAACAGGAATGAAATGCTTCTTCAATTTGTCCACCATACGATCCCACCTTGTGATCTTCTCCTTTCCTCTTCTATTTATTTCCAATTGAATCTCTTGCCACCAGATTTTGGCATGTCCTTTTAGTTTGGCCTTTGTAAACTTAACCCTATCTGGGTCCTTGATATCCTCATACTCAAAGTATTCTTCCAGTTCATTGATCCAATCGATCAACTCATCTGGTTTCAAATTTCCTGAAAATACACCCACATCAATTGTATGTCTTTTTCCAAACTTAGTAATGGCCCTAAAAAGCCTTTCCTTTTCCTAATTCAGAACTTTCCCATCAAATTCCCCTTCTAGTCCTATTTCTTCTTCTTCATTGTCATCCTCACTTTCATCGCTAGTGGCAACATTTGTTTCTCTATGGAGCTCCTCCTGCAACGCTTGTACCTTCCTTTGGAGGGCTCTAACCTCCTCAAGATTAATAGCTTTGGCCCTTCCACCACACTCTCTTCATGGAGGCATCTTCTTAACTCAAACCCACAACCACACAGTCCTGGTGCAAACTACCTCACAGCTGGCGCTCTGTCTACACACTCAGGAAAACTAGCTCTGATACCACTTGATGGGGACACAACCCAAGCATAGAATGGGCAAAACAGGACAGGGAAAATTTTATTAACTATGGGAAAATGCTAATACATTTAGTATAGAGAAAATAGACTTCAAAACATGCCCTAAGGGCTTACAATAGTATAAAACTAGAGATAATTTCTCCTTTCAATACCTCCTCTCAAACTCCACTTTGAGCTGCCTTTTACAATGCCATAAATGATCTTTAATAGACCCCAAAGGGTTAAGGATTAGGAATACATTCTAGAAAGTGCTAGTAGGCATCCACCAACCCAATAGAAGGCTCTAGAAGTCACATTAGAAGTCAGTGCAAAATTAGAAGAATCTAGAAACAATAACCAAACTTTCGGGAAGCATAACTTTTGAACCGTAGCTCCAATTGATGAACTGTTTACATTTCTAGAAAGCTCTCAAAGTGCTCTATAGCCCTATGGACCAGCTTCATTCGTCCCCCATTTTTTGGCCCTGTTCAAGGTCATTTAATGCCCCTAACCTAACTTTGAAGCATTCTTAGGATGTCTCCAAAAATTGAAAACCTGCAATAACTTTCAAACCGTGGGCCTTTTGACCTGATTCTTTTTTTGGAATGCTCTAAATTACAATGACAATATTTTGACCAATTTACACCTTCTAGTTCACCAAAATGATGGCTCAATTACATACTCCTATTTTTTTGGCATTTACACGTATCCCAAGGTTATTAAAAACTCTTTCTTAGAACACTGATAGTGGAACTGTGAGAGTTGGAACCTTTATTTGACCCAAATGGGTATCCAGAAATGAAAACACCTAAAATAGAAACTAAGTCTAAGTACATTTTTTTGGGTGACACAAGATTGCCCTTATACCTTTGGATGCTCCTGCATCAAATTTTGATGAAAGTTGCATTAAGATCCATTCTCTTTTCTTGCTTGCATACTATTTAGTGGAATGTTATGTTAAGGTTGAGTGCTATAAATATGAGATGATCTATTCAAACAAAAAGGTTGCATACATGATTGTTACTTATAGGAAATTTTATATGTTCAATTTGATATGTTCTAAAGGAAATTTGTAAGAAAGCTTTCTCCTTGTGGTATTTGTAGATGACTAATTGATAGTAATATTCCATAGATGTTATGTGAAGGAATACCATTGGTTGTAATTGTACAAATTATAGCTTAGTTGATTGCTTACAATTCTTTTGTGCACCCTATAAATTGGATGGAATAGTTATGTTAATATCTCATGTTACATGCATCGATATCACTTCCTTTAATTTTCAAGCTTAATACAATTCTAAGTAGATGAACCATCAACTCAATTCCATGATAGGATGGAATGAAGTTGTTTGTAAGAGAAAACACATAATACAAATCTATAAGACATGTTGTTGTAGGATTGCATTTTCCTCTCTAGAAAATGTATGGGGAAGGAAAATAAATCCCCCCTAGATTACAGACCATCATTTAATTCAAGATAATATACTAGGAATTATGTGTTTAAATAATTAATAAAGTAATACATAGAGTAAGACTCAACAGTAACAAAGGCCTAGTCCTTGAAACTGTCTATGAGAGAAGACCCTTTTTGGATCACGTGATCATCATGTCATCTTGTTAGAAAAAAATAAAATAATAATAATAATAATATAAAAGTATATGATTATAAATCATGCTATGATTGTTTTAAAAAAAAAATTGACTCCTACCTTGTTAAACTAGGGGTACCCTATAAGACATTCCCATCAACCATTGCAAATGAACACAAAAAAATTAGTAATAATATACTTTAAATTTAAATCCACCTAGCAAACTAGACACTCAAGACTGAGGGAGGGGACAATTTGATGCAGGAGCATCCAGAGGTATAAGGGCAATCCTGTGTCACCCAAAAAAAATGTACTTAGACTTAGTTTCTGTTTCATGTGTTTTCATTTTTGGATACCCATTTGGGTCAAATAAAGGTTCCAACTCTCACAGTTCCACTATTAGTGTGCTAGAAAATCCCGAAAAAATAGGAGCATGTAATTGTGCCATCATTTTGGTGAACTAGGAGGTGTAAATTGGCTAGATGAATGTAATTGTAATTTAGAGCATTCCAAAGAAAGAATCAAGTCAAAAGGCCCCACGGTTTGAAAGTTATTGCAGTTTTTTGAGTTTTTGAAACCTCTTAAGAATGCTTAAAAGTTAGGTTAGGGGCATTAAATGACCTCAAAAAGGGCCAAAAAATGGGGGACGAGCGAAGCTTTTCCATAGGGCTATAGAGCGCTTTGAGAGCTTTTTGAAAATGTAAACGGTTCGTCAATCGGAGCTACGGTTCAAAAGTTATGCCTCCCGAAAGTTTGGTGATCATTTTTGGATTCTTCTAGATTTGCGTTGACTCCTAACGCAGCTTCTAGAATTTTCTATTTGGTTGGTGGATGCCTACTAGCACTTTCTAGAATGTACTCCTAGTCCTTAACCCTCCAGGGTCTATTTAAAGAGATTTCTAGCATTGTAAAAGGCAGTTCGGAGTGGAGTTTGAGAGGAGGTACTAAAAGGAGAAATTATCTCCAAATTTATGCTATTGTAAGCCCTTAGGGCATGCTTTGAATTTTATTTTCATGTACTGTTTGTACTAGCTTATTTTCTAAGTTAATATAATTTTCTCTTTTCTGTTGTGTCCATTTTGTTCTTGGGTTGTGTCCCATCACAATTCTAACATGAAGTTAGATCCCCCTTTCCCAAGCTTTCCCCATCTCGAGGCAAGAAAAGTGCATCCTTCTAGGGACCTGGGTGCCAATCCATGAAGTGCATATTTAAAACAAACAAACCAAAAAAAAAACAAAAATCTTCTTTGACCAAACTTTGGGCATACCATCCCTGAATAAAGAAGTATGCCATTCTGAGAAGAACAGGGGCTTGGGACATGCAAACATAAGGAAAAAAGAAAGCATAAGGGTTAGGTGGGGAAGCATTGGGAGAAGAACCGAGCACCAGACTTGGGTAGATGAAAGTTTTAGAGGATGGTTAGTGTAATTGTTTTATTTGGTTATTGTGGGTGTTTGAATATAGTTGAAGTGTTTAGGGGTTATTTTGGTAATTAAATGGGGCTTGGGGTGTATTATAGCATTAAGGTGGTAGGAATAGTTTATTTTAAGAAAAAGAGAAATAAGGGAATTATAATTAGAATGAAATAGATTATATTTTAAGTATAAATGTTTAGGGATGGAGTGACATTTAACTCAAGTGATAGACTTTACGAAAATTAGAAATGTTTGGAATTTAGAATACTACTATATGTTAAAACTTGGGTTAGTAATAAACTTCAATGTTTATTAGGTAATAATGTTTAAACCTAGCATAAGTAACTTAATACTTGATGTATGTTAATTAATATTTATAATATTTTAAAACATGTATATGATGTTAAGTTGCGATAATAAAGTTCTTAGTGAACTATGACCAATAAACATAACATACTATAAGTAATGTGTAATATGATCTATAGATATGAGTAAAGTATGACATTGGAAGTAATATGTTAGTTAGGATATGGAAAAATAAAATAAAATAAAATCCATCATCGTTAGAAATATAATGTGAATAAATCAATTGTTATGAATAATATGTAGTCAAATTCAAATTAGAGTTGATTAATGTTATGTGAGTAAGTTCTTTTATGAAATCTCTTGCAATAAATAAATAAATAAATTAATTAATTAATTAATTAATTAATTTTTAATAAAAATTGTTGTGTTTTTCTCCACAAATTTAGGGCGTGACACCTAGTTCCAAAAAGAAAAATACTGGTGGTATGAAAAATGTCAATTCCTCCTTCGCCATGATTCCTATGAAAGACTAGTGTATTACTCTACCCAATGTGTCCTCATGAATTGTATCTCTTGGAATGTGAGGGGTCTTGAATCCCCAGATAGGAAGTCTTTTATTAAGTGTCTCTTGGATACTTTTAACTTTATTGATTTTCTGATGTTGCAAGAACTTAAGGCCATTGGTTTCAATTTGGATTCCAACCTCAATTTTTTTTATGGTGAGATGGTATTAATTTTTATACCTTGCATCAAAGAAGCAAGGGGGGTGTTTCCTTATTGGTTAACCCTAAATGGTATAACCACATCACAAGTAGTGGCCTCTCCCCTTGTAATAGAGGTATTTGGGTTTACTATTAACTATCATAATCACACCTTTGTTACATGTACCATATATGCTTCTTATTATGTTAAGGAAAGAGTTAACCTATGGGATTGGTTAACTTCTCTCCCTAACATCCTTTGGATCTTTGGTGGGGATTTTAACATGACTAAGTCCTAGGATGATAAGTCTGGGGGCCTTCCTTTTGCTTGGAAAGATCAAGAAAAACTCCACTCATCCAGAATGATTTACTCTAAGAATCTTATTTGTTTTCTTGTTGGTAATAAAGGTTCCAACCCTAGGTTGGGGCATACTTGGTGCAACTTTCAGCAAGGAACCTCTAGAATATACTCTAGACTAGATTGCTTTTATGGTAATAATTTTTTTTTTCTCTTTCCTTCCTGATGATCTTAGGAATTATGTTTGTGCCACCTCCACTACTATCTTTGATCATCATCCTCTCTTTGCCTATATCAGCCTCCCCATTAACCATGTGCTCTCTAGAGACCCTAATGCTAAATTCATCCTTAATACCAATCTCCTCAAAGTTGAGGATTTTCTAGTGACCCTTCACATTATTTGGCTCATCAAAAAACCCACCCCCTCTAACTCTCACAATGATGGTTGGAATAAGAATCTTTCTGCCTAGCATAATTTACTCAGAACCATAGGGAAAAAGAAGGCCAAGGGCTAGAGATACACCAAAAAGCTCCTTTTTTTTGACATCCAAAATGAACCTTCGAATGGGGACCTCAAGACTTAGGTTAATTTTACTAAAGATGCCCTGAGAAAGCATCAAATGGTCAAACTCATCGAGCCAAGGTTAGAGCTCATGCTCATTGGCTCCAATTCACAGACTGTGGCTCCAAATATTTCTTTAATTTTTTGAAACACAAGCACACTAATGAAGCCATTAAAAAATCTTCCTTGACAACTAGGATATCACTAATCTTGACATCATTGAACAAGCCTTTTCCAACTACTATAAAATCCTCTTCACATCTGAAGATTCTATAGAAGCTGCAGATCTTAAAACCAAATGTAAGCAGATCATTCCCAGGAAGCTCTCTAGTTCTGATGTTGATAGATTATCCCTTGATATTTCTTTAAAGGAGATTGAGAAAGCTATCAACTCTCTCCATAATGATAAGGCCCCTAGGCCTAATGGGTTTCTCATTGAATTTATAAAGTTAATATCAGCTAGTTTTGTAATGACTTGCAAGATATTTACAATGAGGCTCTTACCAATGGATCTCTTGGTCCTAATATCAATAGGGGTATTATCAAGATCATCCCCAAGGAGGGGGATAAGACACTCATTAAGAACTATAGGCCTACCATTCTATTTAATCTTTCCTAAAAAATCTTTGCTAAAATTATTGCCTTAAGGCTTGTTGATATCCTTCCCAATATCATCTCTACCACCTAGACTAGCTTCATCAAAGGTTGATACATTCTCGAACACCTTATCACTAGTTGGGAAGCTATGAGCTAGGTTGATCACTCTTAGTAGTATGCTACTATGTTTCTTTTAGATTTTGAAAAAGCTTATGATAGATTTGAGTGGAACTTTAATCATATGATGCTTGAGGCCTTTGGGTTTCTTGATAAATTTTGCATTACTATTTGCATGTTGAAAGATGCTCTTGCCTAGGTTGATGTTAATGGCTCTCTTTCTAACCCCTTCCCCCTCAATGGATATGTTAAGAAAGGCTACCCCCTTTCCCATACCTTATTTTTCATTGCCTCTGAAGCTCTCTTTTACATTTTGTGTGACAACTCTCTATCCCCTGTTGTTAAAGGTATTTCTCTCCCCAACCTTGTTGAGCTCATCAATTGCCAGTTTTTCGATGATACTAACATTTTATTTGAAGTCACTAAGGATAATTTTGAGGCCCTACAAAACAAGCTTAGTATCTTCTGCTCCATCTTTGGTGCTTGACTATCCCAAAGCAAATCCATCTGCCCAAGAAGACATGATCAACCCTTTGATCAGTTTAATGACTTTAACTTTCAATGGGATGGCCCTCATAAGATTGTCAAGTACCTCGGTATTCCTTTCTCCATCGAACCCTCCCTTAAGGATATGTGGTGGTGGGTTTAAGATAAGATTATCACAAATCTAAATAAATGGCATAATAGGTCTTTGTCTCTTGTTGGTAGGGTCCAGGTTTGTCAAAAATCATGTCCTCTTATAATATTTATTACTCTTCTACTTGGATGTTCAACAACTATTAGATTTTGGAAATTTAGAAGGCTATTAGAAACTTTCTTTGGTCTGATGATAAAGGAAAAAATAAAATGCACGCTATTAATTGGGATTGGTGCCAGTCAAATAATTCTTTAGGAGGTCTTGAGTTGAAAGATCTCAAATTTTAGGGTATGGCCCTTGCCGCCAAGTGGATTTTTCTCTCACTAGATTGTAATGACCCATGTAAGGTCCTTGTTAGGCATAATATATAGAGGGGCTTCCCTAAGAATGCAAAATTTTGGAAGAATGTTCCTTTTTCTAACTTAGTCCTTGGGGGCTTCCCTATGGTGGTCTAAAGCTCTGTTGTTTTTAAATCCATTTGGAAAGCCTAGGACCTTATTAAAACTCATATCCTTAACAAGAACTTCCATGATGATAAGCATCTCTTTGGAGAAAGGTCCATTTGCTGGAACCTAAGGCTGTTTGGCAAACCCTTTGCCCTCTCTCAAGGCTACTTTTCCTGACATTGGTCCAATCTTGGTATTACTCAAATAATTGATCTCTTTGAGAAAGATAGAATTATTGATTGGGAAGGGCTTAAAAGGAAATTTGTTATTCCTCAATCTCAAAAAAAAACTTACAATATGATCCTCAAAGATGTCAATAATCTACCTATTATTTTTCATGTTGACTCTCATAGATATTTGAAATGAAAATGGCCTAACAATAATATTATATCTAAGATTAAAGCTAAAAATACTTACAGTTTAATTGGTACTAATGACTCCATTATTGATTATGTCAATTCTCTTTGGTACTCTACCTTGATAAAAAGAGTTGGAAGGATTTTTTTGGAACCCTTTGGAAAAGTGATATTGAACCTAAGATCAAGTGCTTTAAATGGCTTACTATTCTTGATAGACTTCCTATCAGAAATAAATCTTCCATGTAGGAACTTTGTAGTATATGCAAATTGTCAAAATCCAACTGACGCATTCATTTTTATTGTATCTTTGCTAAAGAAATGTGGGCTATGTTTGGTATCACTTATCTTCTTCAGATTAACATTCTTGAAATCATCACTTGATATATTCATGGTATTAAAAAAGATTCTAATCTCTTTTGTCATATCCTCTCTTCTAACATCCTTTGGTAGATTTGGAAATCTAGGAACGAAGAAAGATTTCAGAATAGCCCCGAGTTTCTTACTGATTTTTTTTTTTGAAAACTCACTCATTCTAAAATATCATGTCGGTTCATACCATGATGATGATGATGGAGAAGGAGAAACTTAGAAACTAAAGCATGAGTATTCCTAGAGAAAGAACCTTGATGATTTGCAAATGTTCGAGAGGACATGTGGGAGGTTGAATGAGGAAATTAGGAAGAACAACCAATCTACAAAAGATGAGATTTACATGCTGAATCAAATCTAGGAAAGGAAAAGCAGCATGTGGATGGAGGGTCCTTTGGGCTAGACTACCTAGGTGGACACATAGAGTGATATTTTACATTAGATTCTCTTTTTTCTATATGACCGATGTATTTTCTCATGTTGCTATCTCCGATGTAAATTTTTTTGATGAGGTTGGGGCCCTTTTTTGTAGTTTCTATGGATACAACTCTAGAACATTCTTTTTGATCTACCTATATATAATATTAAAAAAAAAAATTCTATTATTTATTTTAATATTATATAATTATTTTATTTAAATGAATTCTTTCCATATAACTTTATTTATGTTGTATAGTTTTAATAGTTGAGATTTTCAAAATAGGAATCCCTCTATCAAAATATAAATTCAATATATGTGAGACGAAGGAGAAATGTTGTGAAAATTAGGGAGAAGAGAAACCAATTCAAATATTTTTTAAATAATTAAATCTCAAAAGCTCACAAATTGTTATATAAAACTCCAATTCATTAATCCAATTAAAAGCTAGAAAATTAAAAAAAGAATAATATAGAGTTGAAAATTTGACATTTATTTTTAAAAAACATAATTTTGATAGAAAACTATCAAATAAAATGAATATGAATTGTAGAATAGGTCTCAAGGCTAACTCTCAAGTACATCTATAATTGAAATAGAAAATTAAAATGATAAAATAATTTATTTAAATTTTTGTTTTCTTGTCAATTTTCATAATTATTACCTATTTATTAGGATTAGGAAAAAATATATATTAATTAAAATTTGATATTTGATAAAGACTAAATTACATTATCTGAAATACTTTAATCTTATACAATTTTATATAAAATACTTACATAAAAGTCTAACATTATATAATTATTAACTTCATCTAACAATATGTAAGCAAGCCCAGATTTTCAACAATTTATTTAAATATTTTTCTCTTAAAAACATGTGCTTTAAATATCACATCTTCACAAGTCATTTTTTACAAGATTATTACCCATTAAATTTGGATGTCTTTTCATATGACTATTTTGGAAGATTGTTTGAAGATTATACTAAACTCTTACTAAAGATTTAATCAGATGGCAATCCTTTTAAATTAATCAAGATTTAATCAGATGGAAATCCTTTCAAATAAATCTAAATAATAATTACTCTCACATTAGTAAAATGGATGCTTTACAAGAAATTTCATTTGATATTTAGATTTACTAAAATGCCGACAATTGATGTTTTGGAGGACATTATTGTGCTCCAATTTTAGTGTTTATCTTGTTCCATAGTTCGTGCATGTCTTTTTCATATCAATGTCCAGTTTTTGGCAGTATGCTAATTATATATTAAAATATTAATTTGAGTGCATGTATACCTCATCCCAAAACAACATTTTAAAAGATACAAATATTCAGCTCTAACAGGCCATGTGCTAAATGAAAAAAATTATATGAACAATATATAAGATATCATTATATAGATTTCACTGTTAGCATTTGAGATCCATTTTGAGACACCGTGGCTGATGCATTCTTTATTGGCATCTATCTTCATTCTATTCTTGGATTATGATGATGGACACATATCTTTATATTGATGATTAGCATATGTTAGATGATGTTATTTCCTTATCTTATGCCTTGTTTTACATATTTAGATTTCTTATGCATATGTTGTAGCATGTTAGATTTCTTTCTGGATATGATGTAGTATGTTTTAGGATCGACATTCCTACTATGATAATACTGATGATCTCTTCGGTGACTTGGGATGTTATGCACGGAGGGATGGCTAGGGCCCACGATGGTCTAATGATGCTATTTATGGTTGGGAGGAACCGTGCACTTAGATAATTATGTGTCATGATTTATGGTTATCCTTTACAATGGATGTTTATATGTTCTATGATGATGTATCATGTATGAAATGTGGTTTCATTTACTCTATTGCACTTGCATCATGGATTAGAATAGGATGATGTACTTGGTTTTCACACATGTATATTCTTTCATGTCTTTCATACCCTGTGGCATGTTTAGTGGATGATTGAGCATTCTGAAATGTAATTTAGTATGGGACATTTGGAACCAAAGTTTATTGTTTGAAGAATTTTGGACTTTTCATTATTATTTCATGTGGATGTGGTATTAGATGGAATTGATATTAGTTAATCTTAATGTGATTGAATGTTAAGGGATCCTTAAGGAATGTAACCTGTTATGTATGCTTATGTATACTTTCAGTTGAATGTTGTCATTGCTTCTGTTACTATGTGTATGGTTTAACTTTCATGTTTCAAAAAAAAATGCTACCAAACTTAGTGAAACTTTAGGTTAATTCTTTTGAATCCCTTGGCTAGGTATTACCAAATGTTTCTTTAATTTCTTGAAACACAAGCACACTAATAAAGCCATTGAAAGAATCTTCCTTGACAACCAAGATATCACTGACCTTGAAATCATTAAACAAGCCTTTTTTGACTACTATAAAGTCCTCTTCACATCTGAAGATTCTATGGAAGCTATAGATCTTAGAACCAAATATAAGCAGATCATTCCTAGGAATCTCTCTAGTTCCAATGTTGATGGATTATCCCTTGATATTTCTTTAAATGAGATTGATAAAGCTATCAAATCTCTCCATATGATAAGTCCCCTGGGCCTATTGGGTTTCTTTTTGAATTTATAGAGCTAATATCAGCTGGTTTTGTAATGACTTGCAAGTTATTTACAATGAGGCTCTTACCAATGAATCTCCTGGTCCTAATATCAATAGGGGTATTATCAAGCTCATCCCCAAGGAGGAGGATAAGAAAGTCATTAAGAACTGGAGGCTTGCCATACTGCTTAATTTTTCCTTAAAAATCCTTGCTAAAATTATTGCCTTAAGGCTTGTGGATATCCTTCCCAGTATCATCTTTACCACCTAGACTAGCTTCATCAAAGGTTGATACATTCTTGAAAACCTTATCAAGCTATGAGCTAGGCTGATCACTCTCAGAAAAATGCTACTATGTTTCTTTTATATTTTGAAAAAGCTTATGAAAGCGTTGAATGGAACTTTATTCATATGATGCATGAGGCCTTTTGGTTTCTTGATGAATTTTGTATTATTGTCTAGATGTTGCTAAAAGACGCTCTTGCCTAGGTTGATGTTAATGGCTCTCTTTTTGATCCCTTCCCCCTTAGTGGATATGTTAGGAAAGGTTTCCCCCTTGCCCCTATCTTGTTTGTCATTGCCTTTGAAGCTCTCTTTTACATTTTGTGTGACAACTCTCTCTCCCCTACTGTTAAAGGTATTTCTCTCCCCAACCATGTTGAGCTCATTAATTGCCAGCTTGCTGATGATACTAACATTTTCTTTGAAGTCACTAAGGATAACTTTGAGGCCCTAAAAAAAAAGCTTAGTGTCTTCTACTCCATCTTTGGTGCTCGACTATCCCAAAGAAAATCCATCTACCCAAGAAGACATGATCAACCCTCTGATTGGTTTAATGACTTTAACTTTCAATGGGGTGGCCCTTATAAGATTCTCAAGTACCTAGGTATTCCTTTCTCTGTCGAACCCTCCCTTAAGGATATGTGCTAGTGGGTTAAAGATAAGATTATCAAAAATCTAAATAAATGGAATATTAGGTCTTTGTCTCTCATTCGTAGGGTCTAGATTTGTCAAAAAATCTCGTCCTCTTATAATATTTATTACTCTCCTACTTGGATGTTCAACAACTATTAGATTTTGGAAATTTAGAAAGCTATTAGAAAATTTCTTTGGTTTGATGATAAAGGAAAAATGAAAATGCATGCTATTAATTGGGATTGGTGCTAGTCAAATAAGTCTTTAGGAGGTCTTGAGTTGAAAGATCTCAAATTGCAGGGTATAGCCCTCATCGCCAAGTGGATTTTTCTCTCACTAGATTGTAATGACCCATGTAAGGTCCTTGTTAGGAATAATATAGAGAGGGGATTCCCTAAGAATGCAAAATCTTGGAAGAATGTTCCTTTTGCTGACTTAGTCCTTGGGGACTTCCCTATGGTGGTCCAAGGCTCTATTGTTTTTAAATCCATTTGGAAAGCCTGGGATCTTATCAATGCTCATATCCTTAACAAGAACTTCCATGATGATAAGCATCTCTTTGGAGAAAGGTCCATTTGGTGGAACCTAAGGCTATTTGGCAAACCCCTTGCCCTCTCTCAAGGCTACTCTACCTGATACTAGTCGAATCTTGTTATTACTCAAATGATTCATCTCTTTGAGAAAGATAAAATTATTGATTGGGAAGGGCTTAAAAGAAAATTCGTTATTCCTGAATCTCAAAAAAAACTTACAATATGATCCTCAAAGCTATCAATAATCTACCTACTATTTTCCATGTTGACTCTCATAGATATCTGAAATGCAAATAGCTTGACAAAACTATTATATCTAAGATTAAAGCTAACAATATTTACAGTTTAATTGGTATTAATGACTCCATTATTGATCACGTCAATTCTCTTTGGTACTTTACCCTTGATAAAAAGAGCTAGAAGAATTTTTTTGGAACCCTTTGGAAAAGTAATATTGAACCTAAAATCAAGTGCTTTAAATGGCTTACTATTCTTGACAGATTTCCTATTAGAAATAACTCTTCCATGCAAGAACTTTGTAGTATATGCAAATTGTTGAAATCTGACCGACACAATTGTTTTTATTTATCTTTGCTAAAGAAATGTGGGATATGTTTGGTATTACTTATCCTCTTCAGGTTAACATCCTTGAAATCATCACTGGATATATTCATGGTATTAAAAAAGATTCTAATCTCTTTTGGAATAGCCTCTCTTCTAACATCCTTTGGTAGATTTCAAAATCTAGGAACGGAGAAAGATTTCATAACAGCCCCAAGTTTCTTACTAAGTTTTTTCAAAAACTCACTCATTTTAAAATATTCACGCAAGTCCATACCACGATGATGATGGAGAAGGAGAAACTTAGGAACTAGACCATGGGTACGCCTGGAGAAAGAACCTCGATGATTTGCAAATGTTCGAGAGGACATGTGTGAGGTTGAACAAGGAAATCAAGAAGAACAACTAGTCTACAAAAGATGAGATTTACATGTTGAATCAAATCTAGGAAAGGAAAGGTCCTTTGGGTTGGACTGCCTGGTTGGACACTCACAGTGATATTCTACATTAGATTCTCTTTTGTCTATATGACCAGTGTATTTTCTCATCTTGCTATCTCCGATGTAAATATTTTTTGATGAGGTAGGGCCTCTTTTTTGTACTTCCTATGGATACAACTCTGTAATGTTCTTTTTTATCTACCTATATATAATAATAATAAAATATTTCTATTATTTATTTTAATATTATATAATTATTTTATTTAAATGAATTCTTTCCATTGAACTTTATTTATGATGTATAGTTTTAATAGTTGAGATTTTCGAAATAGGAATCTCCCTATTATAATATAAATTCAATATATGTGAGACGGAGGAGAAATGTGGTGAAAATTAGGGAGAAGAGGCATCAATTCAAATATTTATAAACAACTAAATCTCAAAAACTCACAAATTGTTATATAAGACTCCAATTCATTAATCCAATTAAAATTTAGAAAATTAATAAAAAATAATAAAGAGTTAAAATTTTGACATGTATTTTAAAAAAACATAATTTTGATAGAAAACTATCAAATAAAATGAATATGAATTGTAGAATAGGTCTCAAGGCTAACTCTCAAGTACATCTGTAATTGAAATAGAAAAATAAAATGACAAAATAATTTATTTAGATTTTTGTTTTCTCGTCAATTTTCATAATTATTACCTATTTATTAGGAGTAGGAAAAAATATATATTAATTAAAATTTGATATTTGATAAAGACTAAATCACATTATCTGAAATACTTTAATCTTATACAATTTTATATAAAATACTTACATAAAAGTCTAACATTATATAATTATTAACTTCATCTAAAAATTTGTAAGCAAGCCCAGATTTTCAACAGTCTATTTTAAGATTTTTCTCTGAAAAGCATGTGCTTTAAATATCACATCTTCACAAGTCATCTTTTAGAAAATTATTACCATTAAATTTGAATGTCTTTTCATATGACTATTTCAGAAGATTGTTTGAAGATTATACTAAACTCGTACTAAAGATTTAATCAGATGGCAATCCTTGTAAATCAATCTGAATAATAATTACTCTCACATTAGTAAAATGGATGATTTACAAGAAACTTCATTCGATATTTAGATTTACCAAAATGCTGACAATTGATGCTTTGGAGCCCATTATTGTGCTCCAATTTTAGTGTTTATCTTGTTCCATAGTTTGTGCGTGTCTTTCTCATATCAATGTCCAGTTTTTGGCAGTATGCTAATTATATATTAAAAATTTAATTTGAGTGCATGTACACCTCATCCCAAAACAACATTTTAAAAGATACAAATATTCAGCACTAACAGGCCACGTGCTAAATGAAAAAAATTATATGAACAATATATAAGATATCATTATATAGATTTTAATTTTGAAGAAGATTACAATACCGACATGCAATTAAGAGCTGCGAGTGACAGGTTTTTAATTAAATTTATTAGTTTAATCGTTTTTTAAGGACGTGATCTTCCAGTAATATTTTCAATATATGAATTAAAATAAGGTTAGGTAGAGGACTTGATCTTTCAATATAATAATAAGGATAGGAGGAGTGTATGCATATTTTGTAAGAAAAACATCGACAATGAAAAGTGAGAGGCAATAAAAAATTTTATATATATTATTTTTCATCGGTATCTTAGTTATAAGGTGCATTCATATCATTTATCAACATTGATTCTCATGCAATCATTCCCATTCTTAAATGTATGCATTACACACTATCTATTTTAGATCATTTCTAAGGTGTATTAGATTGTAAACATGATCTAATAATGAAATTATGAATTTTAATCTATCAACACTTGCCTTTTCTTCATAATGTTGAGGAGCCAGTCTTTTGTAAAATAATTAATCATATCTTGTTATCTAAAGACATTCAAATAAAATTTGATGTTATTTAAAATCATAGAGCATAAAAGGAAACTTTTGAATTAAAGAATTACAAAAGTTAGCATTATATATTAAAAATTAGTATATAATCATGTTTGAATTATTGTATATTATTTACTAATGTAATTCTTCAAACCCATAAAGCTAGTCTAGTCGAGGTGGGTAATATAGCATGACCTAGTTGTTGTGTGATAACAACTTCACGAGGTATTTTAAGTATTAGTAACCCTTAATAGATTTTAAAGAACATGTAACATGTTATGATATCCCCATTGATAAGATCCATATAATTAAATAAATAATAATAATATAATATTAATAATGGTATAGTATATTAATATGGCAATTAAATGTCATATTAAGTTATAAAAAAAAATTCAGATTAATAATGTAAATATATAAAGTAGATACATTATATATTATATGTATTAGTATTAATATTAATATAAGAAACATAATTTATCTTATTAATAATATAATATATATTATTTTATTAATATAATATGTATATTTAATATAATTTTTTACTAATATATTAATATTTACAAAAAGACATGACTTTTTCATTTAAAAACTATATATATATATATATATAGAGAGAGAGAGAGAGAGAGAGAGAGAGAGAGAGAGAGAGAGTTTTAACATTGAGGGGCATATGAGAAAAATATGAGAAATAAAGATCTTTGGATTGTAAGGAAAAATCTACAATAATTTATTTAATGTCCTAGCATGGGACATTATAGTGGTATTAAAGCACTAATTCTGCCATCCTATAATATCACTATTAAAACTACCAGAATTTGTGATGAAATGCGAGGACTTTCATTGATGATATACTTAAACTCTTCCAACTTTTATATATATCACATAGAGAATCAAATTGCAATTCATATATTTCATGCCTCTCATGGGTGGTTCACATGCTGAGTCAACAAGGAAATAATATAGGAGAAAATATATTAGAAAATAAGAATGAATAATTTAAGAAACTAGGTTTCAAACTAAAGACTTCTCATTGGTTGGTTCATATGTTAGACAAATAAGGAGATAAAAGATATAGAGGATGCAACACACAATGTCATATTATCAATGAATCCACTAGTGAAAGAAAATAATCCGTTAGTGGCATGGTACTAGAACCCCACTAACATGAAAAAAGTATACAACATCAAAGGGAAAACATATATGAAAGCGATAAATTGGAATAAAATAAAGTGGATGACCTTAGTGGCTTGACCCATCCAAGACTCCTATGCAGATACATCACACCACAAAAATGTACTTCCCATATATTACATGCTCCTTGACACTAGTTGTCCACTACACAATCAAAGCACAAGCCTTCAATTTTCTATTGATAATGTTAAGAATCAATTCATTCTCCAATATTTCTATCAACCATGATCCTCAAAAGGATATTACTCATGATGCACGCTTATGAAAATGTTTGTAGACCTCTCAAATGTTTGATACATCCTTGTTAGTTTAGAGGAAATCAATAGAGGTCTATCATGCAGTGACCATAGTTTCTAGACTAAGAGTCTATGATTATTAAGGAGCTCCAAGTCATGGATATATGAGGAATCAAGGGACATTACAAAGGAAGGAATATTTCTTATACTATTCCAAATACCAAAGGGAAGCTATATGTGATACAGTAGTTTGAGAGCTTCAAACAATGGAGAAGCATACCTCTTTTAAGCAAAACTTAGAGTGTACTAATTGGGTGAACACTATCATTGTTAGATAGAGATAAACATTAGAGTGCAATGATTTATGGATATATTTCATGTGAATGTTGGGAAATAAATTTTGAGCAGCATTAATGTTGGAACTTCATTACCACATTTGGATGATACAATCATAAAGGAGGAGGAAAATTCAAATAAAAATTAACACATAATTGGTCTCCAAAGTGGACACAAGGGACCAACCGTATTGATGTGTATCTCAGTCAACTAAAATGATGAAATATTTCATTGCCAAAACAAGGTTATAATTAAAGTTTTGGGAAACTAGGCTATGTCACATGTCATAAGGACTTCAGAGAGGGAAGGTTTTACAATCATTAATTGTAGTCATAATCCAAGTCAAGAGGTTATAGGAAGAAATTTGGGAAAATAAATAAAAAGGTTTAATTGCAAGAGAGTTTACCTATTATTCAAAATTGGAGTTAAGAGGAAAAGCATTTTTATAAGGAACTACGAAGAAGAAAAAAGAGTTGATCAATTATAGAGAGTGGCATTATAAGGTGATACCATTATAATAATGGAATACACATGGCTTAGAATGGTATTTGTAATTACATAATTGACTAAACTTATCAATTGATAAAGATTTGTAAGAAGGCATTATATTAGAGGTAGTTATGAAACATAGAGACTAGGAGTGAATTTATGTAGAGTAAGTTTAAATTCTAAAAGGAATATTTACAGGATATTCAAATCTAAGGAGGAGATATAAGAATTTAGATGAATCTTCAAATTCAAACATCTTTCAAATAAATGTGGACTTAAACACGATAAGTCTATTTTCTCATTTGATTTTTAAAATTTTAGAAATAAATAAATTTTATTTTCTTTTAAATGTACTATGGTTCTCATGTTAGTGCCAAATTATTGGTTTTTAGGACCAAAGTAAAGGAAGATCCCAAGTAAATCCAATACAAAAAAAAAAAGCAAAGGAAGATTAGAAATTGGAATTGCGAGGAACAAATTTGAAATTATATAGAAAGGTCTCAAAATGGGACATTATTCAAAATCTATTGTTCTTAAATTTATGGATAGGGAGTGTGCATAGAGGGAGAAGTAAATTGGTCATGTTGGGGTAAGAAAATCCCAATATAGATAAAGATTTGAGGGAGCCCCAAGCTAAGTGTGTCCAACCTTGAGAAGTAGTAAAACTACCATCCACATTGAAATTAAACATGTTCCTATGGGGTAGGGAGTGTGCACAGGGGGAGGAGTAAATTGGTCACATTGGGGCAAGAGAAACCTAATATGGATAAAAATCTGAGGGAGCCCCAAGTTGAGCATGTCCAAACTCAAGCAGTAGTAAATATACCATCCACTATGTAATTATACACCCTATTATATTACTAGATGTAGAAAAGCTGTTAAAAAATATGCATTTTCAAGAACTTTTGAGTTTGAGATAAGAGAAAGGAGCATGACATTCATGATCAAAGTGGTAAGACATTTCCTTACCTTTTCTTATTTTAATTTTTAACCAAGATTCTAACATGTATACTATGTGTCTACATCATGTCTTCATGCATCAATGTGTTTGGTTCATGTCTTCTTTGTGTCTTCATGCATCCATGTGTCTACCTCGTATTTGCATTGTGTATTCTTGAAATATGTGTCTACTTTGTGTCTTCATTCATAGACCATCATATATACTAACATGTGTAGTTTGCAAGTATTTTAATACATATGCAAGGAAAAGAATGAATTTGAGTTATAAATTTCTTGAGGGCAAGAATATTTAAGAGGGGAGGACTATGATATCCCCATAAATAAGATCCATATAGTTAAATAAATAATAATAATATAATATTAATAATGGTATAGTATATTAATATGGCAATTAAATATCATATCAAGTGATAAAATATAATATTCAGATTAATAATCTAAATACATAAAGTAGATACATTATGTATTATATGTATTAGTATTAATATTAATATAAGAAATATAATTTATCTTATTAATAATATAATATATATTATGTTATTAGTATAATATATATTTAATGTAATCTATTTTCTAATATAATAATATTTATAAAAAGACATGAATCTTTTTTTATATTATATATCAATTGATCAAAAAGATAGGCACAAAAATGGGAGGGGAGGTAGGGCCTCATAAGAAGTAGATACAAAATAGAACTAGATCAAAAGAAGATACAATAGATGTCAAGAGAGAAGCACTTAAAGGGGAGCCACAAAAAATCAGTGTAAAACATCATTAAAATCTTCAACCCAGGTTGTCCACTCTTGGTCACCTTCCATCCACACAATTTTTTTCATATCAAGGACATGAGCAAATAACTCCAGCTTGTCAAAATAGGGTTCTCTAGTATCCCTGATTTCTTGAATCAACTTTTTTAGAGCATCATCAAGCATAGCCTAATCATCTGCAATAGTGTCCCATTCATAACCATTCTTCATTTCATAGATGAACATAGTGGCATGGCCATCATGAAGAAATATTTTCAACTTCTCCCACTCAACTTGGATCACATAGTACACCCGAGAAATGATTTTAAAATGTGTGAGTTTCCTATGAAACCTAGTAAGAACTCTACCAATATTTTGAAAGATATCCTCATTTATAAATTTCCAAATAAACCAAAGAATGTAAGAAGATAAAATATGATAGAAAATGTTAGCAACTTTTTTGAGACCAAGAATAGAGCTAGTAATGATATCAAAAGGAAAAACATGATCAGTTAGGGAGATTCCAAATAAACTCTAAATATCTCTAGAAAAAGAATAGTCAAAGAAAATATGCCACATACTTTTAGGCATGTTACAAACAAGACAAGTAGGAGATCTACCATGTTGAGTCTTAGTTGGGGGGATCGGAGATTTCCAAATTTTATGCAAGATTTTTTTCCAGTTGAAGGGGTTAATATTGACTAACCAAGTGGAGTTAAGGTGATTCAGGATCAAGGAGTTCTTATTACAAACTAGATAAATGTCTTTAGCTGATGCAGGAGCATCTAGAGGAATAAGGGCAATCTTGTGTCACCCAAAAAAAATGTACTTAGATATAGTTTTTGTTTTATGTGTTTTCATTTTTGGATACCCATTTGGGTCAAATAAAGGTTCCAACTCTCACAATTCTACTATCAGTGTTCTAGGTTAGAGTATTTAAGCACCTTGGGATACATGTAAATGCCAGAAAAATAGGACTATGTAATTGAGCCATAATTATGGTGAATCAAAAGGTGTAAATTGGAGAGAGGATGAAAATTGTAATTTAGAACATTCCAAAAAAAGAATCAGGTTAAAAGGTTGCACAGTTTGAAAATTATCGCAGTTTTTCAATTTTTGGAGACCTCCTAAGAATGCTTCAAAGCCAAGTTCACGACATTAAATGACCTTGTATAGGGCCAAAAAATAGGGGATGAGAAAATCTGGTCATAGGGCTATAGAGTGCTTCAAGAGCTTTCCAGAAATATAAATAGTTCGTTAATCGGAGCTAAGGTTCAAAAGTTATGCCTCCCAGAAGTTTGGCTACCATTTTTGGATTCTTCTAATTTCGTACCAACTTCTAAAGTGACTTCTGGAGCCTTCCATTTTGGCGGTGGATGCCAACTAGAACTTTCTAGAATCTATTCCTAATTGTTAATCCTTCAGGGTCTATTTAAGGACATTTCTGGCATTATAAAAGGCAGTTTGGAGTGGAGTTTGGGAGAAGGTATTGGGAGAAGAATTTATCTCCAAATTTATGCTATTGTAAGCCCATAGGGCATGTTTTGGAGTCTTTTTCTTTGCACTAAGTGTACTAGCATATTTTCATAGTGAATAAAATTTTCCCTTTCATGTTGTTTCCATTCTATGCTTGGGTTGTATCCCATCATTAGCCTTGACTTGAGGGAGGAGGGATCCATTAAACTAATAGAAAGAGATAAATCTATGGGAGTCCACATCAATGCTGCAAGGAAAATTAAGGAGGGAACAAGCATCTTTAATAATGTTGTAAGTTTTTTTCTAGGTAGAGAGAAGATGAAGATTATTAACAAGAGTAGGCTAGTTGATAAGGTTGCCATTGACCATAATATCCATAAAAAATTTAATCCCTTTATTATGCCAATATCTAGAAAAACATCCTTGGGTTAAAGCAAGGGGTTTACCATCTTGTTGGAGTTTCCACCAGATAGAATGTTCACCATGTAGGGAATTGTAGTTGTCAAACCTAGAGTTATATATATGGCCACAGACATGTTCCCAAGCTCTCTAAATGGATTTGAAAATTGAAGTACCCCAAATAGAAATGGGAAAGGAACCAGAAACAGGATCACTAAATGGGAGATTTTTCCAAGATTTGGCATGTTTAGGAACACTAGCTTGGATATTGTTTCTAACAAGCACTTTCCAAGGTACGTGACCATCAAGGGCCTAGAAAATTGACTTAGCAATAAGTGAGATTGCCTACAATTTAAGATCCTTCAAACCCAAGATGCCAAGAGACTTATCAATATGACACCAAATCCATATAATGACATGAGTTTTCCTTTTCCTTTTTCCATTAGACCTTAGGAAGTTCCCAATAGTCTTTTGGATTTCATAGATCTGATAATTGCTAAACATCCAAATGGATGAGTGATAAATGTTGTATGATGATCTTTTGAAGAACTTGGATCCTATCATCAAGAGATTATCCCATTTAGTAAGCTTCTTACTAATCCTTTCCTTAATCGAAAGCCACATATCTTTGAGAAAGGGGCAAATAGAGAAAGGGATACCCAAATATTGAACAATTTTATGGGGACCACCCTAAGAGAAGCCAGTGTGTTGAAGCCAATCTAGGGGGATCTCATCCTAGCCCAAAAGAATGGATTTAGAGGTAGAGATACGTGCACAAGAAGACTTTTCAAATAAATCAAGTTTTTGGGTGAGATTTTGAATATGATGATGGGTAAGTTCAAGAAAGATTGAGGTGTCATCAACAAATTGGATATTAAGAATTTTAGAATTATCAAGAAGGGTAATGCCTTGGACCTTAGGAGACAATGTACTATCTTTGAGTAGGTAAAACAAGGCCTTAGAGGCAAGAACAAAGAGTGCAAGGGAAAGAGGGAAACCTTTCCTAATGGTGTGGGAGAGGGGTATAAGATGAGAGAGATTCCCATTGAATTCAACAAGGGTAGAAGCATACATAAGGGGGACCTTAATATATTTGTAGAAAATGTTAGGAAATCCAAAAGAAGAGAGCATGGTGAGAATAAAGTCCCATTCAACATGGTCATAATATTTTTCAAAATCAATAAGGAAAATAGTAGCATGTTGGCTGAAAGAATTGGTCCACTCCATGGCCTCCCAGCTAGTGAGGAGGTTTTCCAAAATATAACACCCCTTGATGAAGCCAATTTTAGTAGAGCAAATAAACTTGGGGAGAATATGCACAAGGCAAGAGGCAAGGACCTTAGCAAGAATTTTATAAAAAACATTAAGAATAGTGATAGGGTGCCAGTTCTTCATAAGGGCCTTATCCCCATCCTTAGGGATATGCTTAATAATGTCAGTGTTGATGGACTAACTAAGAATACCCAAATTAAATGCTTTAGAATATTGATAATAGAAGTTTTTTGCAATACAAGAAATGCTATCTTTGTAAAATTTAGAAGGAAGGACATTAGGGCCAGGAACTTTATCATCTTTAAGAGAGTTGATGGAGCTAATAATTTCTTGGAGTGAGACCCTGGAGTTAAGTAAGATAGCATCCACCTCCTAGTCTTGTTAGGAATTAAGGATTTACATTTATGATTGATAAGCTTAGAAACATCATTATCCTCTGAAGTAAACATGGATTTATAGAAATTCTCAAAGGCAATAGTGATGTCTTTAATGCTAAGGAGATCAATATTATCAACAACAATTCTGTCAATCCTTTCTCTAACTTGTTTTCATCTCAAGAGGTTAAAGAAGAATATTGGAGCTAGTGTTTGTGACCCCTAATGCAGCCCCCCTGCCCCAAAAAAAATAGACTTGTTCATGCTTTCGAAGAAGATCTCTAGCATGAGAGAGATAATTAGTGAGAATAGGGGAGGAAGGATTAAGCTGGATTTCCTACTCAGATAGAAGAAGCTGATTCTTAAGAATGGTTTCCTGAGACTGAAAATCCTTAGCCTTCATTTGACCTAAGGTTCGAATTTCTTTTTTCCAAGAGGAGACATTTATATTCCAATGGGTGATGAGGGAAGGATAGTGCTAGAATAGATTGAAAGATCTGACCATTCTAATCGCAATAAGGGCATCCTGATCCTTTAGAAGGGAGGAGTTGAGAATAATTTTTATATTAGATGAATTGTAAAAATAAATAGAGTGTTCCTAAGCTTGATAGTGGATAAGATGGGGAGGTGATAAGAGAGGGTAGAAGGGGAAGCAAGAGTAGGGGAGTTAAGACAACTAGAGGAGAAAGAAAAAAAAAAAAGAATTAACATAAAATCTATCAAGTCTAGATTAGATCCAATTAGGGCCTTTCTAGAAATTGTACTAGGTAAACCAAAGACCAGAATACTTGGACTTAAGGCCTTCAAGGGGATCAAAGAGATGGAGATGCTATTTAAAATGATCCCAATGGATCCTTTCAAGGTGTTTCCATTCAAAGGGAGCACCCCCACTTTTATCATCTTGATTCACAATCATATTAAAGTCCCCAACCACAATCTAGGGGACGTAAGGTAGATCACAAAGCCAATTCCAAAGGGAACACCTTTCCTCAAAATTATTTGAGGCATATAAAGAGCAGACACCAAATAAGGAGCCTTAAAATCAAAAGTGGCCTAGGCCACCCAGTTAAAAGGAGAGATACCAGAATTATGAATAAATTTAGCGCACTAGGGGGTGATAAACATAGTAGCTCCACCCTTTCCTTGAGAATGATTTTGACTATTTTAACAGAATCTTTCCATATACAATTAAGAGTAGAAGTAAGAGAGAAATCAACAACCTTTAACTCTTGAAGCATAAGAAAATCAACATGTTTATGACCCATTAAAAAATCAAGGCCTTGAATATTCCAAGAAATACACTTCATGATAAAGAATTGGGAGCAAGGCAAGTAAGGGGAGAAATAAGGTCTTCATTCTTCTTTTTATTCTTAGAACCAAGAGGCCTTCCCTTTTTTTTAGAAGCACTAGTTCCAACTAGGAGGTCTTCATAAATTTTTTTATCAACTTGAAGATTAGTAGAATGAGACTTATTCGTACCAGACTCCTAAATAACATAGGAACCCATAGGATCTTGAGTAGCAGAGTAGGGGGGATCTATTTGGCATAGATAAGCTCAATAACATACTCATCATCAAGTTCATTAAGAGTCAAAATAGGAGGGTTGGTGATGTTAGCATCAGGGCATCCTTGCAACAAAATTAGAGTCATGACCTATAGGAGCCATAGTTGTACTATACTTGGTTGCAGGGATCTTGCTCATGACAACATCATCAGTCCTACTATTTATAGCAACCTATTGTTCTTGGTGTAAAGTCACAAGGGTAGAAACATCCTCAAGTGTGAGAGAGAGATTGTTAGAAACATCAACACCATTAGGATTACAGGTTGTATCTTCAGTAAGCGTGGAAGGGGAAGACAATGTTGAAAAGGGATTAGAACTATAGTTAGTAGAGCATAGTTGTTCCAAGGCAAGCTGCTAGGCATACTTCCACCTTTGATTTTTCTTATTTATCATTTGAAATCCATCTATGTCATGGATAGTGGCACTTTGAAACAAAACAATGGGGGCTAAAGTTTTCCTGGTTTCAAGTGTAGTATTATTCATGGGAGGGAAAGGATTAACAATGGTGGGTGGGAGCTATGGAGACATAGTTGAGTTGTTCCCACAACTAAAATCCTCCAACCTTTTACCCATACATTGAGCCTAGTTCTTCTTGGGGTTAGAGTAGAATTGATAGAATCAAGAGAGTGAGATTTGGCAACAACAATAGTAGGAATGAGTGAGTCAACATGGGTTTCAATCGGGTTAGGTTTAGGTTTATTTCTCTAAATAATAGTAAAATTCTTCTGAAGGTTCCCTTCCTGATTGCAGAGGAAGCAAGCATTTAAACCTCCAAGAGTATCGATTAGGCAGGAGAAGATATCTCTATTAATGTTGAGATTGAGACATTGAGGAATATATAATTCTGGTTTAATTGACATAAGCAACCTGGCATCAAGATTAGAGACAAGTCTGGTAGTTTCATCAATTTGAATGATGTTTCCAAAAGGTTCAAGAAGTTGTCGAAGAAAATTCTATAGAAAAGGTGGAACTGTTTTAATGATAACCCATCTTGGACTAGATACTACATGGACCTCATCACAAACAACATCCCGAGACCAAGAAAGTTCCCTAAATGAGGTTTCCCCAACCACCTAGTACTACCATTTTAGGACTTCTAATTGAGCCTTGTGATTATTGGAAAAGATAATATATAACCCTTTTTGGATTTGGCAATAGAAAGAAATTTTTAGCCCAAGCTTTAAGTTTCAGAGATTGTGGAACTAGTCATCCAAGAATTTCCTTGGGGCGCATTTATCTAGATCAACACAAGTGAAGAAGATGGCAATATCATATAACCTAGCCTTTTCTAAAGTGATCTCCTTCAACATAGCTTCATTTGGAGAAATGACAACCTCATTCAAAACATTGGTAGGGTCCTTACCTTTCTCACTTGGTAGATCTCCTCTAAACACTAGAAGAAACTGTGCATCAGAGGGGATCCCATTATTGTTGGAGGCAATAGTCTCTATAAAAGATTTTTTGCATAGGGGGTAACAAAAATAGGGAGTGGTAAATTGGGAGCCAAAAATGAATCATTGGACTTATGCAGGGGAATAATGATAGACACATTAACAGGGCAAGAAAAATCCATATCATTAGATTTGGATTCCATAAATGCACAATACAAAACTTGCCAAGAGCAAATGCAAAGTAGGGAGAACCTCCTCCACAAATCAAATGTATGGAGCAGCCACAATGTTGGAATATTCAAATATGGAAAGAGCACTTATGAGAGAGGGGGGGGTGAATCATAAGTATCATACTTTTGCCAATAAAACTTTTAATTGAAAGTAAATTGCATGCATATCAAATAAACATGTAACAAAACACATGCATCAATAACTCATAACACTAGAATTTTGGTAACCCAGAAACCCTTCAGGAATAAGAAGGTAAAACTAGGGTAGGGATGATACCCACAAAAATTACTGCAGCAATATTGTTCAACCACTTCTGATGGTTTGCCTTATTAAAGCCCTACCCTGTTAAAGGCTTTACACTGTGTTAATAGTGACCTGGTTAGAGGATTTGCAAACACTTAACATGAAGTGTCACCCGGTTAAAGGATTTTAATCACCTAATCAAAAGGTTCTTACAGAATAGTTGTAAAGCTAACCTATCACCATAGGATTTTTATTCTAATACAATTACTAGAGAGTATTAGATACAATAAACCTGATATATTACAATCCTTGATTGCTGAATGCAGGCTCCTTTTCTGCCTCTCCTGATCTTGATCCTTTGTGATCTGATAACTCTTGCTTCTAAAAATAGATTTGCTCATGCACCCTTATATGTCCTTCAATATGTCTCATCTCTACTTTTTACAGTGAAATTTTGTCTTCCTTATAAAGACTTCAAAGACATAGGGTTTGTTTTGGATCTACGATCTCAATTTCTCGCTCAATACTTATCTTTTGCTGATTGGTTGCATGCCTTTTTCATTTTTCTTATTGGCTGCATGCAAATTGCATAGGAAAATTAAAAGATTCGATCTTATCATTCAATCCTTCGAGATTTACCTTCTGTCGGCTGCAAAAACTATTGCATCATAGTTTGTGTAATTCCAAAATTTTATGCTGTTCTACTGAGTTACTCGGCTCCTGAAGTATTTTTGATACTCGGCACATAATGTTTCCTAGATAGCTCATCTCTTGAACAAAAACTATATCACTCGGCACATGTTGCACTCAGCACTTATTATCACTCGGCACTTGTTGCACTCGGCACATGTTATCACTCGGCACCTGTTGCACTCGGCACATGTTATCACTCGACACCTGTTGCACTTGGCACATGTTATCACTCGGCACCTATTGCACTCGAGACTTGCTATCACTCGGCACCTGTTACACTCGACACTTGCTATTGATCTTGGTTAAGTGTATTGACACTCAGTTGTCAAATTTATTCTTTAAGCTAACAATCTCCCCCTTTGACATGAGTGGCAAAAACACTTAATTAAGATCCATGTGACTCAGTAATTTATCCTTTATTCAAACTTTGCTCCCAAAATTTTCTATCTCTGCTATCTCCCCCTATTACTATACTTATCATTTCATTCCTATATTCAACTTTTATTACTTATTCTCCCCCTTTTTGACACTTATGTCAATGGTCTTTACAATGAAATGCCATACTTGACCAAAAATGTGTTGTTTACTTCAAGGAGTACCTTTAGAGCTGCATCCCAATTTGCTAATGTGACATCCAATGTCTTATGCTGGATGGAAATCTCTGCTGCTAGATGTACAAGTCCATCAGATAAAGAAAGGTTGGGATCTTTCCTGAGGACTATTTTTGCATTTATCTACTCCTTATGAAGTAATTCCAAATGAGGAGTAATTGATGATTGAATTTGTATCAATTTGGCTTTTGTGGCTGCCTCCTTTGCTGCTAAAATAGCTAGCTCTCTTTGTGTGTGAAGTGATTAGACAAAATGCTTCTCACTTTGAGCTGGATCTGTGGGGAGTTGCATGCTAGAAGTTTTCAGATTGTTTTCCAATCTCAGTATTTTCTGGCTAGTGTCTTGTGTGAATGTGGAAAAATCACACAACTTGTTGTACAGGGAAAAAATGTTTCCTAGTACAATTTTAACTATTACAACTTTCTTTGCTAGTTCTTCTTGTGACAGTGCTATATCACCAGTTATTTTACTATTTACTTTACCTTGGAATTTCTTTTCTAACCATTCAAGCAATCTGGCATTTGTTTCATGGTCTTCATTAGTCACCTGGTCAACTATATCAGATAGTTTTTCCATGATTGGTCTTGACTCATCTGGAGAGTGTAAGCAAAAAGCTTCTGTAAATATATCTTTAATTTCATTCAATGTAAGCTTATGCCTGTATTCCTTTCTTAGTGCTTCTTGTATCTTTCTTTTGTCTAATGCACTCTGAATTTCATTAATCTTTTCTTCAGTAAGAGTGCTAGATTCATAATATGGGATCTTTATTTCTTCATCAAGCTCAGGAACTCCATAGTGAAGTCTCCTGACTACCTTTGATGGGCTCAAGCTTGGTGACCTAATTTGCAACTGTAATCCATCTATACTCGACTGCTGAAGAGTTTGTGTAGAAGTACCGGATTTTAGTAATGCAACCAATGTTTGTATTGCAGTCTCCTCCTTCATCTTTGTCTCATCTTTTTCTTCAGCATGAATATCATTTTTATGAATGCTAGGTGGGGTTGAACTTGTTGGTTGTTCAGACATTTCTTTTGTTTCCCTTGCTGCTGTACTTGACACTTGGAGTGTATCAGTGATTATACTTGGTGGAGATAGTGGTGGAAGGAATAGAATACGAGTAGTTTGTGTGGTCAAAGGTGGCACTTGTGCTTTTACCTTGACTTCTGGATTCTGTAATTCATCAACACTGACCAATACAGGATTTGAACTTAATTTTGCTACAAGTGATGATTGGTCAAGGATTTCCAAATCCCCTACAGTTAATGGATTGATGTTTAGATTTGAAGTATTTGTAACATCCTTTATTTTTATGATATCTGTAGGTGTGATGGTGGCATGAGGAGGACTAGGAGGAGATGTCTGTATATCTTGTATACTTTGATCTTGTGGCTCAATTGTATCTTTATCTTCCTCTTTCTCCTCATAGTGTGCCTCTTCTTCCTTTTCTTCTTTTCTTTCCTCCACTAGTTTCTTCTCTTTTTCTTTGGATATTGTCACCTTCTTTTCTTTTGTCTTGGCAATTTCCTCTGCCTTATATTCTTCATTATATAAATCTTCAGTTTTCTTGTAAACTATTTTCCATAATCTTGTGGATTTAGTAACTACCTCTTCAATTTTATTCTGTAGTATGATGAATGCTCTATACTTGGGAGTGAATATGTTATTATGCCTTTTTACAGCATTTATTATTTGATCTTTAGTCAGATCAGGCAACAATCTTGCTAATATAGACTCCCTTATTTCTTTTTCCATTTGTAAACAAAAATGCCATTTATCCTCTACAATTTTATGCAATTCTCTCGGCATAGATTCATCTAATTCTAGAGGTGTGTGCTTATACTCAGCCATCATAGCATACATAGATTCCTCTAGTTTTTTTTGCTCTTCTTTGGTGAGCTTAGAAAAATTCAGGTTCTTTAGACCTTTTAAATCATTATTTCTAATTTTTAAGCATAATTTATCAACAACAGTCTGAGGTTTGTGTCTTACCACTTGAAATTGACAATTGTCCTTTGACTCTATTTTCTCCTCATCTATTTCAAGTTGGGGAATGAACTTCCTTTTCTTTGACTCAGCAATAGTCTTCTTTGAGTCTTTCTTCCTTCCTTTTGCCTCTTCTTGGACTTTTTGAGCTGTAGCCCTTGTGGTAGGTCTCTTTGATGTAGGGGCAGCTTCTTTCCTTCCTTTGGATTTAGGAGTAGAGGGAGTTGTGATATTTCTCTTAATTGGTGCTTCCTTAGCTTCTTCTACCTCAACACTTTCCTATTTGTCTTCTCCTAACCCTTGAGTCTGACTTTGAAGTTTATCTCCTTCTTCTTCAATGTCTTCTCCTTCTTCTTCTGATGTTCCTTCTTCTTCTTCCATGCCAAACTTTCTTTTGATTTGTCTCACCATTTTCTCTTTCTTCTTTACTACTGAAGCAGTCTTCAAATCTGTTATTACCTTTGATTTAACAACATCATAGGTTCCAAAAATTTGTGCATTTTTATCAGCTTCTTCTGCAAGTAGAGCTGTTATTGCTACAAAGGCTTGATCAACATCAAGTGCATAACCTAGTGGCCTAAGCCATCTTATTCTAGGTATAACTGCTTGTATGTAAGTATAACCTATATCTACTAGAAAACAAATGTCTTTTTCATATTTCTTAGTCAATGAAACTAGAATTCTCATTCTTTGTTTGATGGACTTTTTGAAGTCCTCAAAATAACCTGTCATTTGGGCATCAAAATTTTCACCCATTTGTTCAATTTATCCATTAATTTGTTCAACAATTGTTTTATCCGGATTCCATTTTACTTTCCCTATAGAAGGAAATTCTTTCATCAGATAGAAGAACATACACATCAAAACTGATCCAAATTTGCATTGAGCTCCCTTGCTCTTCCTTATAGCTCCCAGATTTTCATTAATCTGTTGAAATATGAGCTCTACTAGATTAACCTGCTTGATTGATAAAATTTGTGTGAAATAATTCTCACAGCAAAATCTAGTAGGGGATCTGTGACTGTGTCGATAGTCATTCCTCTATTGTTCCATTTGGCACCTATATTTTTCTCTATTATTTCCCTTTTGTCACTTCACAGGGTCTTTGGCCGATCTAGGGTTGGAATACCAGTAACCCTATGAACAATTTTCTTGGTAAATTTTACTGGCCCTGATTCTAACCAAAAAGCTTCATCATGTATTTGGCTCAAAATTATCCGTACCCATTCTATTTTGAAAACAGTTGGAAATGCTAGGGTTTTGGTCAATCCTTTTCTTTCTACTATTGAAAACTCATTTTTTAGTACTTTGTTTTCACACAGTTTATTATATGCATTATGAATTTCTAAGTCTCCTATGGCAACAATTTTGCAATTGTAACATTTGCGAACATCTTGGACCATAACAACCTTATCCAAAATAACTGATAATGCTCCTGTAGGATTATTTTTGTATGCTACTTCTGGAATGGGCTTAAATTCAGGTTGTTTTACTTAGTTGCTGACCAACTGAACTTCATGACTCTCTATAACCTTAGTGGTTCTTTACCCAGATGCCATTGTTTGCCAAACTAGGGTTTATAATTTAAACAAGTTTATGAGTCCTATGTAGCTTGGCACTTAAGTAAAATACCTTAAATCGACAAAATTTGTCTTGAATCGCTATTGAAATCTTCACAAATGGCTTCTGAGCTGATCTTGATCTTCTTTGCTCCTTTTTTGACTTTGCTTCTTATTCGAATGGTGAAAAATGATCAGAAATAGGATTTATGTACCCTTCAAAATAGAGTAATAAATGCTTAGTACACTGCCAACTGTCTACTCAGCTCTTGAAAGGTTTCATCATAACTCGGCTCCCATTATGTTTTACTTTACTTGGCTCCTATTGATATTTCATAGCTCGACATCAACTATCAACTGGATCGTTGTTAGTAACTCGGCTCGTGAAGGCAATTTTGACATATTTTCACAAAAGCTGTCAATTTTGACTTAGCATCTTTGTTTATGCTGATTTCATTTTTGCAGTTCTTTATATGTCTTGGGACTGATTTATGATGTAACTCGATTTATCAATCCCTCACACTTGTTCTTTGCTTAATTTGATGAAGTGTGATCACTTGACCTATTGGGTGAAGTGATCTCTATACTTGGTGTGCTAGACTCGTCTTTCTTCCTCCATGTCTTATTCATTTCACTTCTGATGTGTTCAACATCCATCTTTGCCTTTCCTTTGCTGAGCTCAGAACTTGATGCCTTTGACCTTGTTGGGGAATTTTTGCTGACATGACCAATTTTTAAGCAACTGAAACATGTGGTTTGACTCAACCATCTTTTGTAGTTCCCTCTAAAATGTGTTCTTATGCAATTCTGTGGGATATGTCCATATTCTTGACAATAGTGACAGCTGTTTCTGGTGTTGTAATCCCAAAATTCATGGTTTGATGTCTTTGCTGGTTGATTTACTGTCCACATAGGTTTTGATCTGCATTCAAATGCCCTATGTCCATATTTTTTGTAATTATAACAATGTCCATCAAATCTTTGAGTCCTTGTAACATTGGATTTTCAATTTTGTGTCATATGTCCTTGCATGTTGCACTTGTGACAAAAACTTTTGGGTATGTTTGATTGATTGAATCTTCTACTCCTGTACACACTAGCTGTATGTCCCTTCTTATTACAGAAATGACAAGTGGGTTTTGAATTCTTACCTTTATCACTTATTTTTTCAACACTCTTTGATGATTCTCCAACTTTAGTGCTATTGTATCCTAGTCCTGATGTATCATGGGTAGATTTTGGTGATTTCAGCAACTGTTCAAAATATTTGATTGCTTCAATTGATTTGTTGAGATTCTCTGCTACCTCTTTTTCCCTGTTCAATTCATTCTACATTTGTTCATTTTGCATCTTCAAGGTAGAGATCTCAATATCCTTTACATTGAGTTCATGATGAAGGTTCATCATTTGTGCAAGTGTATCCATCTGCATGTTTGAGATCCTTGTCAGTTCAGTACATTTTTCTTCAAGTCTGTTTGCAAGATTCCTTTTGTGATTTTCTATCATGACCTTATCATCAACTACTCTTTTCTTTTGTTTAGTAATTTCACATATCATTATAGCCTGTGATTCATGTTCCATCTTGAGAGTTCTTATTTCTTTTTCTTGAATTTTATTTTTCTCCATAAGTTCTGCTATTGCTGCATCAAACTCTTTAGTGTCTCCACTAGAAAATATGTTGGTGGTGTCAATCTCCTTGTAGTGTATATCATTTTCAGCTATGGGTAGATCCTTCCTCTTTTTTAATGAGTTTCTCAATTTGTTTCTGAATTCCTCCAAGCTATGCAGAGCAAGTTGCACATCTATCACCTGATTTTCAATGATCTTTCCAAGTTTGAAAGCTTCCATCTTTAGATCTTTTCCCTCCAAGCTGTTAGGCTTTTTCTTGTGAGAACCTGATAGGCTCTGATACCAATTGTTGGAATATTCAAATATGAAAAGAGTAGTGAATCATAAGTATCATACTTTTGCCAATAAAACTTTTAACTAAAAGTAAATTGCATGCATATCAAATAAACATGTAACAAAACACATGCATCAATAACTCATAACTCCAGAATTTTGGTAACCTAGAAACCCTTCAGGAATAAGAAGGTAAAACTGGGGTGGGGATGATACCCACAAAAATTACTATAGCAATATTGTTCAACCACTTCTAATGGTTTGCCTTGTTAAAGACCTGCCCTATTAAAGGCTTTACACTGTGTTAATAGTGACCTGGTTAGAGGATTTGCAAACACTTAACATGATGTGTCACCTAGTTAAAGGATTTTAATCACCTAATCAAAAGGTTCTTACAGAATAGCTGTAAAGCTAACCTATCACCATAGGATTTTTATTCTAATACAATTGCTAGAGAGTATTAGATGCACCTAATATATTACAATCCTTGATTGTTGAATGCAGGCTCCTTTTCTACCTTCTCCTGATCTTGATCCTTTGTGATCTAATAACTCTTGCTTCTGAAAATAGATTTTCTCATGCACCCTTATATGTCCTTCAATATGTCTCATCTCTACTTTTTACAGTGAAATTTTGTCTTCCTTATAAAAACTTCAAAGACTTAGGGTTTGTTTTGGATCTACAATATCAATTTCTCGCTCAATACTTATCTTTTGTTGATTGGTTGCATGCCTTTTTCATTTTTCTTATTGGTTGCATGCAAATTGCATAGGAAAATTAAAAGATTCGATCTTATCATTCAATCCTTCGAGATTTACCTTCTGTCGGCTGCAAAAATTGTTTGCATCATAGTTTGTGTAATTCCAAACTTTTATGCTGTTCTATTGAGTTACTCGGCTCCTGAAGTATTTCTGATACTCGGCACATAATGTTTCCTGGATAGCTTGGCTCTTGAACAAAAATTGTATCACTCGGCACATGTTGCACTCAACACTTATTATCACTCGACACCTGTTGCACACGGCACATGTTATCACTCGACACCTGTTGCACTCGGCACATGTTATCACTCGACACATGTTATCACTCGGCACCTATTGCACTCAGCACTTGCTATCACTCGGCACCTGTTGCACTCGGAAATTGCTATTGATCTTGGTTAAGTGTATTGACACTCAGTTGTCAAATTTATTCTTTAAGCTAACACACAATGCCTAGATTCGATGTCAGATTCAAATTTTAGATTCACCTCATTGTCTTTTTTCTAAAACTTTCAAAATACATGATTCTTTGATTAAAAAGACTATATATAGAGAGAGATTTTTAACATTGAGGGGCATATGGGAAAAATATGGGAAACAAATGTCTTTGGATTGTAAGGAAAAATCTACAATAAATTATTTAATGTCCTAGCATGGGACATTACACATGTAATGATTTAAATAATTTATAAAATATTGTAGCATTCTAAATTAAAGCTATCACAAATCATTGCATATCTCATGTATGACAACTATAAATATTCTCATCAATGTAAAAAAATTGGGTAAATGGATAATATCATTCAATAACTTGTGGTCAACGTTTGACACCACTGGTGCATAATGCTAGGATTTAATATAGCACTACAGCGTTTCATTTTTTCATATGTCTAAAATTCTAAACCTAGTTTGGTCCTAGTTGTGTGCTAAAATGTTGACACACTTCTATGAATCATTATATCTAAGATTGCTCAAGAATGAGATCTCAAATGGTGACTCATAGCTCTCTATTCATGGAGTGCAAGGGTTTATAATGGAGGCCCTCAATTTAGACCTAGTTTGTGCTTGACAAGTACACTATAAAAATGAGAGATTCAAAGAGGAAAATCAAGAGTTCTAGTCTCCATGATCATCAAACATGCATGCAAACAAAAATGAAAGCTATTCTATATGATGATAATGCATGAAAGAAAACTAGTGTATGAAAGGAAATGCAAATGCAAGATTAATCTATGAAAGCAAATATGACTCTATGCTAGTATGAAAATGTAAGGATGAAGTACGATGATGGAAGCCATGGATGCATAAGAGAAGAAGATAAGAAAAGAGAAGTTTGAATTTCCAATCTCAAGTGCTCAAGCTCTCCTCTAAAATCACTCTCCAAACTTGTAGCATAATAATAAAAGCTTGATCTATCCAAAAAAATGAGAAGCAGAGGGCTCCTTATAAAGAAAAGTGTGGAGATGAATGCATCCTCAAGAGCAATGTGGGATAAATCCCCAAAAAGGCAAGTGAGAGGAAACAACCCACCACTTAGAGATATGTGAAAAAAAGGAATTTGTATAAGATTTTATTTGATTTATTTTTTGTTTCCATAAAATAGAAAGCTTTAAGTTGGGATTTATTTATTTAATTAAAAGAGGGATTTTCTTTTAATTAAAAAAGATGAGATTATTTAAATAAAAGAGATATTTTAATTAAACAAGATAAAATTAATTAATTAAAAGAGATATTTTCTTTTAATTAGATAAAATTATTTTATTTATTTAAAAGGGGTTTTCTCTTTTAATTAAATAAGATAAGATTATTTAGTTAAAAGAGAGATTTTAATTAAATAATATTATTTTATTTATTTAAAAGTGATGTTCTCTTTTAATTAAATAACATAAGATTATTTAATTAAAAGAGAGCTTTTAATTAAACAAGATAAAATTATTTTACTAAAAGAGAGATTTTAATTTAGTTAAATAAGATTATTTTATTTATTTAAAAGAGATATTTTATTTTAAATAAATAAGATCATTGATGAAATTATCAAAGTTTAGGAAATATTGAAATAATTGAATTAATTACGATTTGATCAAGAAAAAATTGATTTGAATTGAAAATATTTTAAGCCATTGATTTAGGAAATTGATTAATTGATTCCATCATTTGATAAATTGAAGAATGGAGGCATAGTTTAGGCGACCATTTTAGGGTGCATACATTAGTTTTTTTTCCCTACTTTTTATTTGATTAGTTTTAGTCATTTCTTAGAAATTTAAATTATATTTTTAAGGCTCATCCATTATGCATGTACTAACCCCACTTTCCTTTCCTTATCAAGATGATACTCATGGCCCAAAATAGTTACATATTTTCCTACATCCTTGATGCTTGACTAACATGGTCATGTGTAGTCCCTTCAGGTTCTTTGAGTCAATTGTAGTTGACGGTTATTCATTTACACCAATGAGTCCTACCATAACAAGATTATCAGACTAGAGATTGAATGGTTAATGAATGAATGAATTATTTATATACTGACTATAAGAAAAAATAAGCCCATAAGATTGAAATACCAAAAACACCCTTGGAAAATAAGGGCACCAAAACCTTATACAATTATTAATATTATTCCTATAAATTTTCTCTAGTAAATTTTGATCTCAAAAGGATTGCTTTGTTTACTATTATTTCCTTCAATTTTTTTTAAAAAATTGTCCATCTTCAAAATTTCCTCATAGTTGGTGCAAATGTTGCAATATATTGGACATTTTATGAAATTTGGCACTCTATCTCTATTAATCTCAAATTGTGAAAAAGAAACGTTTTATTTTCCTACTTTTCTTTAGGTTTTGTCCACCTTCTTTTTTAGACCTCTAGTAATGAATGTTATTTCTTGATTAAGGGACCAAAAAATTCTCTCCATTTAATATATTTTCTTATGTAGGATTGTTCCTCATGCTCTCTCATAGGGTTAAATTATTTGATATCTCTAGATGTTTGTATGTCTTAACATCCCAATTCTTCATCAAATTGGCAATTTGTTTCATCCATGTGCTATACTTCATATGTAGTCTTTCCTCCATAATCAGCTTAGAAAACAATAGTTTCTCATACTCTAAGGAATATTTTGTTAGAAATTTGTTTATGACTCCCCTTGGGATTTGGGACAAGGGCTTAACTTCCTCCTATTTACTATAAGTTGAATGGTTTCATCAAGCATTGATAGATCAATCTTTTAGTGCAATGGAAACCTCACTCTAACATGTGGTATCAGAGCTTGGTCATAGGTTCAAATCATCAGACACTCAGGTAACACTAAGGGGAGGGATTGATAGAAATTTGTTCAATGCTCCCCTTAGGATTTGTGACAAGGGCCTAACCACCTCCCATGTACTATAAGTTGAATGGTTGTATCGGGCATTGGCAGATCAATCTTTTGGTGCAATGACAACCCTGCTCTAACACTTTTTAGGTAACTTACCAAATTTAAACCATTGATGATTCTAAAAAATAAGTTCCTTTTTTTTATTTCCACAATAATTCCTCATATATGACATAAAATATAGTTTTGAGACTAGTTGTAATCAAACATATTTGAAGTTTTCCTACAAGCACTAATTTTTGATTTCATATATTTCAACATTACATTCTACACTCATATGTGATTACTAAGATGGGAAAGAAACTGAGAAACATTATCCTCATTTACAAATCCTGTAGCTTCACATTTTTGCACCTATTTCATAGAGAAAAATACATTTCAACCTCCTTGAATTATTATAGTTCTACAAATTTTCCTATTAATCTTGTTGTGCCCAAGGTATTTTTACGGTAAGACCCCTCCTATTAAACACTTTATAAAAATATAATTTTGCAAATGTGTCAATTTTAGAGGAAGTGAAAGATTGAGTATGTGAGATGAGAAGTGGCATTTACATATTAGTGATTGTGTTCCCAAAGAATATGGTTTATGAATCACATATTGTTCTCCATGTGGGAAATTTTTGTAAGGATATCATTAGAAAGACTTATAGGATTCTTTGCATTGATTGAAAAATTGTGAGTGCCTAATCGAGAGAGATATATCCTTTCATGTATGTTCCTTATTAGTTATCCTATTTGGATGCTACAAGATTAATTTTTTAAGATTCTATACAACCAAGACTTGATACTATTGTTATGATTAATTCATAAAATTATGAGGACTATGTTATAATTCATCATTACTATCATTGTGATTCATTAATGTAATGATGCAATAGGAGTATGGGTTTTTGTTTAAATTACATTATTAAGGATGTTACATGTAACTAAATAAATTCCTCTATGTACTCTTCTCTATATGTAATTTACGTAGAATTCATGTTGTGAAATTTGTATAAGATTTATATGTTGATGAGACATGAATGGTGTGAGTGGATCTAACTCAAAGGTTATGTGCTAAAAGGATATTCCCCTCCTATAATTAGGCACACACTATGAATAGTTATCTTAAGAAATTTATCTTTAAGTGACCATTATGTTTACCTTCATACATATTTTATATGCATATGATTTATAGGACATGAAAGAATCATTAGGAAATTGTAGGTGAAGATTGTAATAGTCAAGAAGTGTTTGCATTCTCAAAAATTATATAATGTTTAATTTGTCAAGTGATTCATTATGTTACTAATGATATGATGAAATTCATTGTTGGTTGTTATACTACTATGTTTTATTATTTTATGAATTATACTAAGTTGATAGAGACTAATAGTAAAGGATATGGGGATTTTACTAGATGATTGATTATTAAACTTTGGTTGACCTAACTAAGCATGCATCCTAAATAATTGAATTATTTAATGTTATGATCTCTTGACGGGCATCTCAAGATGATAATTTAATTTATTTTTGATTAGTGATTTGATCATACATTATGTTGTGATGAATATGTTTGCATAAGAGAAATTTGAAAAAATAAGTTAGTTGAAGTGACACAGTTATGGTTGTGAGGTGAATTATTTAGTTTAATTTTAGTACATTAAGAAATGGTTAATTAAATAGAAATGATATAATATTGGGAATGAATATTTATTATATGAGATGATTTTGAAAATGAGAAATTTTTTATAAAGTCATGTCTACCAAGATAGTTGAGAGTGAGGGTGGGGTAGGGGGAGGCGGGGGAGGGGGTGAATTAGTTATCATATCAATATAACTTTTATCACCCTTATTAAACCTTAATCATGTGAACAATATAATAAAAAACTATAAGAATATATACGTACACAATAACACTAGATCTATTAACTAGGGAAACCCTTGATTAGAGGGAAAACTCTAGTGGGGATGGTACCCATAGAATGATGTACTAATATAAAAGTTCCTTGTAAGAGGATAGAATCTATTAGAAGCCAATGAAATATATTCAATACATAACAGTCCATAATAGGAGGCTTTGAATCCCTATTAGGAGTTGTGCGAACCCTATTAGGAGTTGTAAAAGGTAGATGGACCCACTTTTGAAATAGCTTTAGGGGTAAGATAACTGAATTGTTCTCTATATTATTCCTTGTAGAATAATAGAAATGAAATTGAACTCCACAACTCATACTATTTCTCTATCCTCTTACTATTCCAATACTACACCTAATACCTTCTCAAATCTCAATAGTAGATCTTCAAATTTGCATCGCACTGCTCCCTTTGATCACTCACACACAATTACCAAATTTGCATATCACTTGTAAAATTACAAAAATCTACACTTCATCATAGGGAAATAACCTTCCTTTATACCATACCCTCAAAATAATTCACTGAGTCAGCCTTGGGGATTTTTCAATTAATTATAATAGGACCTCTTTAAGGTATTACAATTTATTACATCTTTTTACAATTACAAAACACTACTGACTCACAATAATTACAATTTCTCACACGTGTGACCTCTAACCTTGCACATTGGCTGATATCATCATTAGGGTATCTACCATCACTGTCTAACTTCGCTTATCACAATTCTATACCTATTAAGAGATACAATCCAAACATCATAAAATACTTCTCAGGTACTCCATCTGTACACAATCCTCTATAACCCTTGGATATGCCTTGCATGTCTTTGAATCTCTACATGTACACTTGTCCACATAATTAGGAAATAGTGCAAAATATATCCTCAACTCCACTTGATATTATCACTAATACATAGTCCATATGACTTCATTCTCTATCTACTACTCTACCAATCTTTATAGAAAAAATACTATGTTGGCATCAATGACAAACATAGTCATGAGTGAAACATACTAATCATGCTAAAAATCTCTCCAACTTTTCTATCAATGCTTAGGATACTCCCCCAAAGGAATGCCATCAATGTTCATGCTGAAAATCTCCCCGTTTGGCATTGATGGCAATCGAGATGAAAAACATCTAAGTTCCAAGAATACCAAATCAAACTCTATTGCTATTGTTGTTGCTCTCTTTGAAAAATCCTCTTCACCAATCAAATTTGAAACTCATAGGAATAACTCTCCATCTATGCTTCCTCATTCTTACATGGATAACATTAATTTTTCACACTTCTCCAGCATTGATATACTTCTCCTATTGACATCAATATCTCATGAACAATTCTTTTCTATTCATACATCTCCTAGATATTACTAGAAGATGTTTTTTATGAAATTTCTCCCCCATTGACATAAATGAAAAATACATCATCATGTCAATCATCTTCTCAAAGTCTTCAACTAGATCAAGTGTCCAAAGAGACTATTTCATACTAGCTATCAAGAGTCCTTAGTGACTCTTCTCAATCATAGATAATCCCCCATATAGGAAGCATCAACATTCCATCAAGATAAATAATAATGCTCTGTACTACTAGATTGATGCACTCTTTGCATCATTTGTTTAGAATTAGGCAAGGGCATAGCCCCAAGCATACCTCACAAATACTCAAATGTATCCTTAGGAAAAGGACTCATAAAAATATCTGCAATCTACTTATTCATATTCACATACTCTAATCTATTTTCTTTCTCTTCAACTTTCTCTCTCATAACATAACACTTAATCGATATATGGTTAGTCTTAGAATGTAACACATAATTCTTAGACACACTCACTATACTTGTGTTATCACAATGCATAATAAAAGGTTTTAAAAAATCTATCCCAATATCCTTGAGAATTTATTTCATCCACATGGTTTGATTACACTTATTTTCTACTACTACATACTCTACTTCTATTGTACTCTATGAAATACAATCTTATTTCTAGCTTTACCAAGAAACCAATCTTCTACCAAGGAAAAATTCTCCCAACACTTGTACTCTTTCTAGCATCCATATTGCTTGCCCAATCTGCATCAGTATATGCACATAGAGTAAAGCCATTTAATCTATCATACCATAGGCCACAATCATGCATACCCTTCAAATATATGAATATTTTCTTTATTCCTACATAGTGTGATTCCTTAGTGTCTACTTGAGATATTTCTATTATATTGACTACATTTTTTATATTTGGTCAGGTTTGAGTAAGATATTACAAACCTCCAATCATGGATCTATACTTCTTTAGCTCAAATGTAGGTGTCTCATTTTTGTTGGATAGCTTGTAACTAGTTATTATAGGTGTACCAATATGCTTACAAGTTTCCAAACCAAATATTTTCAATAAGTCTTTCAAATACCTAGTTTTTCTTAAGAAAATACCATCACTATTATGTACAGTCAATAAACCTAAGAAATATCTTATCTCACCAATTATACTCATCTCAAATTCATTCTTCATTTCATCAATGTTTTTTTTACTTTCTTCATCATTACCTCGAAAGATTATACCATCCACAAATATCACAATGACCAACAAGAAATTCTCATTTTCTTTCAATTACAAGTTACTATTTGTAGTACCTTTAAAATATCCTAATTTTTCCAATTACTTGTCCAACCTCACATACTAGGTTCTAAATACTTTCTTTAGTCCACATAACACTTATTTCAATATGAATACCATGTCTCCTTCTGTTGTCAATAGAAATCCTTAAATTGTCTCAATGTAGGCTTCTTCTTTAAGTTCTCTATTCAGAAATATTGACTTGACATCACTCCAATACACTTTTAACACTTTACTTGCTACATAAGCCAAGAATATTCTCACTAGTTTAATTCTAGCAAGAGTGGAAAATGTTTCTTCATAGTCTATACCTTCTTTCTTTGAATATCATTTACATACCAATCTTTATTTATTTATTACAACCTCATCTTATTTATTCATCTTGTTTTTAAAACCCTTTTAGTTCCTATAACATTCTTATCTTTAGGTCTAGGAACCAATTTCCATGTCTCATTCTTCACAATCTGATCTAGTTCTTTCTTCATTGCTTGAATCCAATGATCACCCTTTCATGCTTCATTTTTACTCTTTGATTTGAATTGATAAATTAAACATAATTCTTCATGTACTTTTTTTCTTGTCATATTTTGTTTTTCCTTTCTTCCAATAATTTTATTATCTAGGTGATTCTTTTTCAAATTCCTATTAGATGTAGGTGTTACTGACTCAACTCTTACTTATTCTCTAGGCTAAAATCTAGGTTCTTCTCTATGTTCCATAACTTGAATTCTATTTTGAAAATAATTTTATAGTCTCAAAGAAAGTTTCAACATTCTCATGGTTAGTCCTTGGATTAATATCTTCATCAAAATTGTAATCATCAACAATAGTTACTATAGCTATCTCTTTTGTTACTTCCTCTTCCTTAGCCAATCCAAGTTCATTATCTTCATCATCACTATCATTCAAGAATCTTTCCATACTTGATTTAAATTTTTCATCAAATAAAAAAGTAAATCATATATAGTCTTCCTTCTCTTAGGACATTTTGATAAAAAATGACCAAATTCTTTACATGTCCAATAGGCAAAAAAAATTCATACTTTTATCTTCCTCCTCTTTCCAACTACCATAACTAATTCCATCAAACTTAAGAGGGTAAATGTAAGGAAACTTACAACAAATAAAATATAAGCATTTTCACATAACCCATAATAGGCATTTGAATAAATATAGAATTAAAATCCACATGCAAGAAAATAGAAAACATATCAACAAAAATGTGACACAAGATATACCATGGGAAACCCTCATTGAGAGAAAACCCTAGCCTCCGAAAGCATCCATCACCATGTATTATTCGGCAAAAAACACCATTGTAATATAACCATGGAAGCCTTCAATGCCATAGCTTGAACCAAGCAATCCATGTGAACAAGCATGAATCCACACATCTCTTTCGATACTTCCAACCTTTACAAATGCTCCATTGGCTAACCTATCAAGCCTTTTCCCACTTGAATCTTTCTCTTTTTGCCTTCTTCTTCTCACTACAACTACCCTTGTGACTTCTTCAATAGTAGAAAGTCCCACAAAATCACCAAGTGGCATTACATAAATCATGTGTTAAAACTAGGTGCTACCTAGACCATTGACCCCACATTTAATATTGGAAATTTAATTCTTTTCTCCAATATTAAATAATTACATGAAATATTATCACAATGTGATAATAAAAATCATCAAGTATATGTTGTAAAAGTTGACAAAATCTAACTTCATAGCTCACCAAGATCACCTACATGCAAATAACCTATTGAAGGGAAACCAAAGAAGGAAGGGTAGAGCTTGGAGAAACTAAACAAATTGAGAAAGAAAATATTGCAACAATGAAAAATGTATTGTTGTACAGTGTTTCTTGAAAAGATATAAAATTACAATAGGAGAGCCTATTTATAAAGGCCTCTAGGAAGCTTATAGAACAAGATAAAAAGTGATAGGGGATAAGTATGACAACTAAGCATATATCCACAAAAGGTGACATATCCTTGATCAAGGTGAGAAGATAAGTATGACTTAGATGGGAACAAACTCTCGTGTTGTCAACAACTCCTAGACTACAACTATTAAATAAATGCATTAACCTAAGTAAACTTAAGTAAAAGTGTAAATAATAATTATTTACTATAACACCCCCACTTAAGTGCAACTTAGGGGAATGCATTTAAGCTCACAATAGCTAAGATGAAATGTAGAATGGGTCCCAACAACTAGGCCATGTTAGGTACCCATGTACAATGCAAAGAAATGCAACCTCTAAAAATGGCGAAAGAGGGAAAATCTCATGGGAAAAATCTTCCCCCAAAAAGAGGTAAGAAAATCTAGTGAAGGACTAAAGAAGCCTCCAACTAGAGGAATATCCTAGAAAATAGGAATAAAGAGAAGATCAAAAAGAGAATCATTGAAGTATGAAGTAGCCACAAACTCTATCTGAAAAAAATTATTGATCTGAAGATCCTCCGCAGAAATAGAATGTACAAACTGAGAGTGTTTATATGGTAGATGATCCATCTCACCAAAATGCATAGGTAGCCAGCCACTATAATTGCCTAGTATATAGGATCAAAAAATAAATATATAGCTCACACTATCAAACCATCAAACCAAGGAAGCATTAGAAATAATAGAATAACCCCCCTTGATGCAGACAGGGTGAGATGATAGGAAACTTAAAAAGTGGGCCAAAATCCTCTGTAGAAAGAACTAAGAACAATGAGAGAGAGGAAGAGGTACAAACACCTATAAAGGAATGTGTCACCAATGCATCATGGGGCTAATGTCATGGAAGGGACACTCACTTGACAAAGGAAGAGAGCACAAAAATGGCAACAACTAACCCCCCATGGTGCTTTACAAAATAGTGCAAGTATAATTGTCTCAAAACAATGTTCATGAACTTGAAATGAAAGAGTGGCACTTTATCTCAATGCATTTGCATAAAGATGCTTACAAATAATATCAACAATAATCAAAAAGGGAAAAAAGTTGATACAATAGATAGTACAACCCAAAACAAAATATTCGATGCCATCAAAACGATCCTCGGACATGGAACACCCAAGATATCCACCATAGAGAAAAAATGCCAAAAATATGATAGAAAGAGCATGGGGTAGAATCTAAAAGAAATTGCAATATTTTTGGAAAGATGATAGAATCAACTTTCTAAAAATATAACGTTTTCAAAAAAAGGGAGATCAGATGCATAAGATAAGCTCATTGGAGTGAAAAATAGAACATCCAACTTTGACTACAAAAATAAGAAACTAAACTACATCAAAAGCACAAAATACTTACACCAATGTCTCCAAATTAGAACTAGCTTTCTGATACTTCTTTTGGATCAAAAAAATACTTATGTATGCTCAAGTTATGGCCAAAAAACTATGAGTAGGTCAAAAAAGGACATGAAGAAGATGCAAGGTGTGTTGATGTAGTGCTGATGTTAGCAAGTCATGATGCTAAAATTGACTATTAGGGGGTTGTGGTAGTAAAATGAAGTTCCATGTGTTATCCACATGGTAGGAAGTTGATTGGGCACTGACATGGCATGGGCCATGTGGAAAATACCAATGTGGCACCCGTGTGACATGGCATGCAAAACATTGGTCAACTATGTAAATATGCCACACAGGCTGCAGATGTGGTAGGGGCCATAGGTGGGTGGTAGAACGTAGTGGAGGTGATGGTGGAGACATGGAACATGAAAGCACCATAGGCTATGATGGGTGGTTTGAGGCCTACTGGTAATGCAGCAGGGGCTGCGGAGCGATGGCTGCAGATAGGTGGTTTCACAGCTGCTTTGTGGTGCTGCTATTGATAGCAATGGTGTTAGGGTGGCATGCTAGCTAAGTTGTGGTGGCATCATAGTATTGTGGCTATGGTGCCCAAAATTTTAATTTTTTTTACAAAAATTGCAATAAATGTGTTCATACAGTGTTTAGGACAATTTGTTTTGCCTCACAAAGCTATAGTCACCAAAATGGATAAATTTTATATGGATCCTAACTATAATAGGCCTTCTAAACTCAATGGTAGTGTCCATTTAGGCCCAAAGTGCTCCAAAAAGATGGTCTTCCTCTCAATTGAACAAAAAAATTACAAACAAACTAGGATTTGTGTCTTCGAATTGTGGCTTCAAAAATCCTTTAGCCAAGAAGTAGTAGGGAGGCTCTGATACCATGTAGAAGTTGATGAAAGCCAACTTCATAGCTCACCAAGATTACCTAGGTGCAAATAACCTGTTGAAGTGAAACCAAAGAAGGAAGGGTGGAGCTTAGAGAAACTAAATGAACTGAGAGAGAAAATATTGTAATAATGAAAAATGTATTGTTGTACAATGTTGCTTGAAAAGATATGAAATTACAATCGGAGAGCCTATTTATAAAGGCCTCTAGGAAGCTTGTACAACACGCTAGAAAGTGTTACGAGATAAGTATGAAAACTAAGCATATGTCCACAAAAGGTGGGATATCCTTGATCAAGGTGAGAAGATAAGTATGACTTAGATTGGAACAAACTCCTATGTTGTCAATAAATCCTAGACTACAACTATTGAATAAATGCATTAACCTAAAAAAATTAAGTAAAAGTATAAATAATAATTATTTACTCTAACATATCTCATGGGAATCTTTACATGTTACATGTTCATCTAGGTGCAACATTACATAATAAAATAAAATAGTACAATATAACAATATTATGCAATGTGTGAAAAACCCATAATCTCAAAAATATCCCACTTGTTGTACACATTGCACAGTGTCAATTTCTAGCCACATAAATGAATAAGGGCCTAAGGGCCCAATTCATCCTAGTACATCCACCATCATGGATCAAAGTAATGAAGTGCTTCATCTTGGTACCCACAACAAAATCAAAGTATCCATCATCTCAAACATGAATGATCTCACCTCCTATTATGCCACTACCATCAAACATACATAGAAGTCATCCAAAGAGAAGGCCACCCAACCTGTCACATTACAAGATCATAAAATCATATACCAACTGAAATACCAAGCAAAAATACCTGATCCAAAGGTAATCAGATGTAACCATAGTTTCCAAAATATCCATAGTTGAAATAGCACCCACTGCAAGTGTCAAACATATCCAACTATCCACATCTCCAATGGTATACCAAGTGGATCTAACAATCATCAACATATCCAATATATAACCTACAATCACAAGACTCTAAAGAAATGCCTGTCACATATATATCAAGAAGCTCCCACTACAAAAGATAATGTAAAATCTATAGCCAATCCACTCATAGTATCTCAAAGAAGTGAGTCCATGTAGTCTCAAGGACCTTCACAATATATAAACCAATAACCTACAAGAATAATTCTCATAAAAAGTCTCCAACACTCTCTCAAGTTCTCCACAACCAATAGAGGAAAGAAATAAAGGAATAACCATGTCGTCTCTCACATGACATACATGAGCACTAACTAGTGATCACAATCTCTAACCAATCTCAAATCCAATGTAAGAAAAACCAAATATCTAGGAAGATAACCAAGACCAAAGAGAAATCATGAAAATCATAACCTATATCATGTCCTTCTACATACACCTCTAGATATAAATTGTGCAAGTATGATCTCCTCCATAAAACTCCAACCAAGAAACCTCAGAAACACCCAAACCATACCATATAACTAATGATGAATGTAAGCCTCTCATAAGAAGATCAAACTCATAAACCATTCTTAATCCAAGGAATATGCCCAATATAAAACCATCTTGAAAACTCAACCAACATAACAAAATTTGTACAAGGAGATAACCAATTATTCTAAACCATCTCTCAAATGGACCCTCCATAACTAACTCATGTACTATAGCTCAAGATCAATATCCATGAAAGACAAGCATAAACATAATTCACCTGAGAGAAATAATGGGCTATACCTCTCAAGTAGAAAACTTCTGAGTAGACCTAGAGTGGGGAATGATAATTCTTGTCAAGATATCCAAGTCTCCAACCAAGAATCATCTAAGAACAATCTCCTCTCAAGTCCATATTAGGTGAATGCCCCTTAGAATCTCCTACTAAAACCATCAACCATCCCAAAAAATACTTCTCTAATCTAAGAGAAATTGGCATCACCACAATCTTTAAGTACCCATGAGCACTTGCAACCAATAAATCCATGCCAACTCAAAATACAACATAGCAATATCATGAAGTATTCAACTTGTGATCAATGTACTCAATACCAAGAAACTAAACCAAGATCAATGTCAAATTTCCAATTATGGCCTTAGGAACACAAACATGACAACATGATCTAAACTGTATCAACCAAAGAGATAAAATGCTCCATATGAATATATTATAACATATTACAACTCTAAATTCTTATCAAGAGTATACCATGACATAGTAATGTTTCCATCTTTAGACCAAGAATAACATGCCAAATGAAAGCATAAACCACACCTTTAGCAAGAACCACATTAGTCTTGAAGATGCAACCATCTCCACATACCATCAAGAACCATATCTATACACCATAAAGATAACCAAGAAGCCCATGAGTCCTCAAGATCTAACCATCTTCACACACCATGAAGATAACCAAGTGCACTATGTAGATGTTAAAGATGCTTCTACAATAATAGGATCTAAGACAAATCTTCAACACTTGTAAACACTCAATAAATATATCAATGCCAAAGAAAAAATTCTCACTCAACCATGGTACCAAGTCACCTATGGCATCATAAAATCCATCTCCTATATGAGTATCATTTAGGTCTATACACACAACCAAAGTGTGAGTACCAAGTGAAACCAAGATCTCCAAACCAAGAAGATATAAACCAGACTAGGAACTAATCATGCATTGTCACATCATCACTTTCACAAGCTCCCACTTAACTATGTATCCAAGATATCCATGACATAATGATAAAAAACCATCCTCTAACCATGATAATTAACCAAGGCATCAAACCATCAAAGAACTCAAAGTGCACATCATGAGCTCCTTAAAATAAACCAAATAACCATGATCCTCAACCAAGAAGACATACCACCATAACCAAATTAGGAATCCAAACTAGTGAACATCAAAGATGTACCTATCTATCCAATATTTTCATGCCAAAAAATATATGGCACCATGATCACATCTATGAATTGAGCATCTGACTCTTAATATGTCCAACCTGTCAACATAAAATAGTCAACCATAACCCTCCACCATGACTATACTTAGTAACAACATCTCATCCCTTCTACATGAAAAAATTAGCAAATCATGTGACTTAGGGCATAGAAAACCCAAATCCAAGTCACCAATCAAAATATGCATCAATAATAAAAGATCATGGGCAAAGACAACCCATAACCAAGCTATAAATACAACTTGTAAGTATAGACTTCTTACAACACTACACAACTTGTAGGCCCAACAAGACATCATCTATATCCAAACCAAACACTGATAATCATATCATCATAAGACTAATATAAAATATGATCTTGGTGTATAATGACATCAAATCCAAATCTCCAAAAATATATAGTGCCATAAACTCACAATGTTACCCTAGTCAATATATATCATAAACTATTCAGATCAATACATCACCAAATAAACTATGCCAAATCTACACCAAATTTGAACCAATGTGTAGAGCTTTCCATTGACTACTCGAAGTCCAATATAGTGCCTCTCCCATTAGATTTATACAAGTCATTGTGATGGATGCAACCATATTGATCTCTCATTGAGATGGGATCATGATTGAAACCATGAGAGATCTACACCCTTGAGGTGATTTGATTTAGGTTACTATATCAATTGCTTTGATTATACTTATGGTTGATTATGAGATTATGATGTGTTAGATGGTTCATTGAAGTTTGTGAAAATGTTTAATAGGATCGATGTGGTATCCTGATGTTGTTCCATGATTACCTAGAGATGTATACAAAGATTGCGCTATGTACTATTACCATACTACACTATAGCAGTGGTTAGTCATGTTTATGACTATGTTCACTTATGTGTTTTAAGTGTCTTTTTAATGTCATTTTTACAACCATTATTAAATGATTAAATTACTAGAATGGATTGTCCATGTTGGATGCATTGTTTATGTGTTGCAGATATTTACTTGGTTGAACTTGATTTGAGCGATACTTGTTACTCATGTTATGTTTACTTTTGAGATGACCTGAGGGTCGAATGTTATACTTGATTTTGGATAGATTTTAGACTTCTATGTTGTTCAATTGATCATATTTTCATGATGATGCTATTTTGAGGTGATAGTATGTTTTTTAATGATATATAGTTATCTAGTATTTGGACATATCTCTGATCATTTTGTGTGGTGGATTTAATGTTATGGGTATTTACTCCATGCCTATATTGTTATGATTTATGTAAATGTGAGTGATGTTAATGGATTATTTTGGTATAATTGAAAAAATGATTAAATTATTCATTTAATAAATTTATTGATTTGGCTATATTATTATATAAAATTACACTTGATCATGTTGTTTAGTGTGCATGATTTATATCCTTGGTAGCAGCACATGGAGTTAGTGATTCAACTATTCATATTTTACCAATGTCATACCTATATGGTTGATATATCCTTATTTAAATCATTTAATTAATCTTTTTAGTGATTATTAAATTCAAACTCATTTGCATTATGTGATTAGACCAGTAAGCATATCTGTGCATTTAGAGTTTTGCATTGTTGCAAAAGTTGTTAAGGAAATTTTTGTGTTTTTGGATTTTTGGACTTTTAATTGATTTTTAATTTCTAGAATCTTTTCCATAGATGAATTCATATTACTAGGAATAACCTATTTTCATTTGGGTCAATTCAGGTTTTAACTAGGTTGACTGGTTATTTGCCCTAATCAATTATTCACTCAAAAAGTGAATAAGTATTTGAAAAAGAATTTAATTCCTCACTGCTCACTTTTGAATTAGAAATTTTGAGAGTAAAACCCAAAATCCTCTTCATGAGGATTTACTATTTTTTTTCTTGTGGGAGTTGCAGGTGTGGGATTTTCATGAGGTTGGGGTCATTGGATCTAGCTCAGGGAGACCTTGGATTGCCTTGATTTTTGGCTACTTCTACAAGGTTTTATTATATGATCCAGATTCTCATTTTGCCCTTTTGGCTATGAGGTGTGCCTCTCCCATTTTATTGTTTCTACTCCATTTTAGCTTTTATTTTTGGTAGCCATTTATTAAGAGGTTGAGAACTAGTGTTTCCCTCTATTTCTATTTGTTGGTTTTGCCTAGTTAGTCGAGTATTAACATTTTCTCTATTTTCAAGATGGGGGTTTGTGGTTTCGCATTTTTATGCTAGCCATTTTTGCTTATGATGTCCAAACCTAAACTTTATTGGGTTTTCAAGGTTTTTGTGCCCAAGGGACAAAAGGGTTTTAATTTTGAAGTTTTCCAATTTGTGAGGTTTTTCACCTCAGTTTGCATGCCACCCAGTTTTCTTAGATTTTCTTCGCATGATGTTGGTTGTGGACATGGATCATCCATAGGATGTTAGTTAGACCATTTTTGCACTTTTATGTTTTCATTGGGATGCATGCCACATTTGTACTCTCAAATTTGTGTTGGGTTGAGTGATTTTATACCTGATGTTATTGTTTCTTTTAGATCTTTGTTATGTTTTCGTGGACACTAGGATTCATGTAGAATCCATACTCCTAGATTGAGGCTAGTTGAGTTAGTTCATGATGTATGGTTTTATTGTTATTTTTGGATTCATGTAGAATCCATCCTCTTTAGCTTGTTTTAGTTGAGTGATATTTTTCTTGTGTTCAGTCCTTGTGTTATGATCTTCATGATGATGGTGTGCCACACATGAGCACATGCACATGCATTTTTCAGGTGAATTGCGAGGCTCAATCTTTCATGGTATTTCTAGGAGTTATTATGATTTGGAGTTGGGTTGGGAATATGCATACCTATAGGAACTCATCATTAGATGAGCATGAGTAGAGTAGGGAAGCATATGGAGGGGGCTTCTATCTTTGCAACCCAGTGTCTACTTCCAAAGAGTTGGTGTGCCAAAGCTTTAATCAATTCATAACTAAATAAAATGTGTGAGTGATAATAAAAATTAAGATAATAAAAATAATTTAGGATGTGCTACTTCTATTGGGAAGTCGAGAGCTACCAGTACTAGCTTGGAATAATTTAGGATGTGCTACTTCTGTTGGGAAGTTGAGAGCTGCCAGTACTAGCTTGGGCTTGTCAATACCAAGCAACTCTCTATGATTTTAGCCACTAATTAGTAGCCCATTGAGTGTCTAACCAGGACCTATAGTTTATGCATTATCTATGTTCTTGGTTTTAGTCATCATATTGTCTAGCATTAGTGTTAGTTATGGATATTGTGCTTTATGTGTGTTTATGGTTGGATCATTATCTCCATTAGCATGATAGGAGTGGACCTATGGGCTCCATGTGGTTGGGAAGTGTAGCTATCTATACCACTACTAGGGACCATTGTACAAAGATGGTCTTTTGTCCTAGTGTGACCATTGTTGGATATTTTCACTTGATACTTCAAGTTCTAGAGTATGCTCTCTTGTGATTTATGCTTTCATTGGAATGTTTGGATACCATTTTAGATGATGCTAGTTTAGTTGATACATTCGTATTCATATGATTTTTAACATATGATAGATGATGTAGTTGATTTATTGAATTATCTTATGCTTTACTTCTAGCATAATGTTGTAGAGCATTTTAGTAGTGATGTCCTCATATGATAGCACTAATGATCTGGTCGGTAGTTTGGGATGTTACATGCAAGGGATGGTTAGGATCTATGATGGTCTTATGATACTATTGATGGTTGGGAGGAACCATGTACTTAGTTTGGTTGTTTAGTTATTGCGATGCTATTTCTATACATTGCAATGTTGCTTCTATACACTGCAATGTTGCTATCAAGTATGCTATTTTACTACTATGGTTTAGATGGATAAGTGTTCCTCTTTCTTGTTTCATGGCATCTTGTTTTTTATGCACTCAATTATCTATTCCTTGATTTACAAGGTTCTAGTACTCTCTAGTGTGGAGGAAATTTATTTTCTATCTTTTTACCTTTATTTTTTCTAGCTTACTGATTTGTATCCTTGTGTGAAATTGTACTTTCTTGCACAAGAATGCAAATGTTCACATGGTGGGTTGGGTTTCCTCACATGGCTTGTGGTGAATCCTCATGTGAAACCCCATGTCAATTTGGGTGTTTTGGCTACTAGGCCAAGCATGTCCTCATGTGAGATGGTGCTTCCTTGCATGGCTCAATGTACTTTCTTGTGCAAAGATGTACTTTCTCATGAGAGACTATTAGTTGTTATTCTCTTGTGTGAAAAACAAGGGGCCTCTCCACTATTTTTTGGAGAATGCAATTTGAACTTTTGAGTACCATTTATTAATGATTTTGGTTCCATGATTTGATAGATCAGAAATTTTGTGTTTTGATGTTGTGATTGGTTTTCATTCTTGAGTTTGTGTGTGTTAATTCGGTAGTGGTGTTTAGAGATTCGTTGGTTATCGGGATTATGGTTAAGTCTTCCATTGTGATCTTTGTGATCCCTGTATGATGTTGACATGTGCATTCATACTTGTAAAAAAATATCTTGACTTGAATTGAATCCTTGTCCCAAGGATCTCAGGGTGAGGCATTACATCCAAAATCTGACTCCGTATACCCAAGTTATGCCCTAATTTGTGCTCAAAATAAGCAATATCTCATTTTTAGGCTCTTAAAATCTAAAAAAATGTAAAAATTATGAAACCAAACCTACACCAAGTTGTAGTGCTCTGAATTATCTTTTCAAAACCTATAAGAAGTCTGAAATATGATATCCTAATAGAAAATTATGATCATTTTACTAAGATAGTCGTTTTACCATTTTGACAACAATTTTTTTTGTGATGAAAATTTCAATGGGATTAAATTTGATGGCCATCATAGTTTGAAACTAAAAAAATCTTTCATAACATGGCCAAACTATGACATATTATATATCAAAATTTATGGAAACATCAACCCGGATCCAATGGTGAGGTATGTTTTTATCTAGGAGGTCATTATGACAAGCCACCCCCTAAAAACCTCATTTGAATAAAATATCCAAACAATTCCATTTTGTCCAACAATTTCACATGCCAAAAATCTACCAATATCCCATCATAATAGCAAATTCAAAACCCTCAGATCTGCAATAGACAACTCATATATCTTACCCTTTCTTTTATCCTCTCATGCATTCAGATGGATTCAATCTAGGGTTATAAAAAATACAACCTGGCTCTAGTACCACTTGTAAGGAAAATTACAACAAATAAAATATAACTATTTTCACATAACCCATAATAGATTTGGAATAAATACGGAATTAAAATCCACATGCAAGAGAATAGACAACATACTCATAAAAAAATGTGACACAAGATATACCCTGGGAAACCTTCATTGAGGGAGAAACCTAGCTTCCAAAAGCATCCATCACCATGTATTATTCAACAAAAAACACCATTGCAATACAACCATGGAAGCCTTCAATGTCATAGCCACAACCAAGCAATCCATGTGAACAAGCATGAATCCACACATCCCTTTCCATGCTTCCAACCTTTACAAATACTCCCTTGGCTAACCTGTCAAGCCTTGTCCCACTCAACTCTTTTCCTTTTTTCCTTCTTCTTCTCACTACAACTATTCTTGTGACTTCTTATATATTAGCAAGTCCCACAAAACCACCAAGTGATATTACATAAACCATGTGCTACCTAACCCATTGACCCCATATTTAATATTAGAAATTTAATTCTTTTCTACAATATTAAATAATTACATAAAATATTATCACAATGTTGCAATACAACTCGTCAAGTATATCCCATGGAAATCTTTACATGTTGCACATCCATCTAGGTGAAAAATTACATAACAAAATAAAATAGTACAATATAACAATATTATGGAATGTGTACAACACCCATAATCTCAATATTAAAAACACATATATGTATAATCTTTTAGGACCTCTAAACCTATTTTAGTCAAATATTATTTCTCTATTAAAACTCAACTTTTTTCAAAAACCAAAAATATACTTTTATAGATGTTGGAGTCAATGTCATCATTATATAAATTTCATTGTGTTTAGATTAGTTTATAATATGTTATCATTTCAAAATATTATAAGAAAACATTCTAACATTGGAGAAGATGCTCCTTCAAAAAAGGAAAAAAAAGTCAATCATATTAAAAATATTTAAAATTTATATTTATCCCTAGAGGAGAGAGTCCTCTTCAAGAATATGTAATTGATTTTTAAAAGCGTGTAGATTTGATAGGGAAGATTTGACAGGAGGAAAAAAATGTTGGTTTTTTATAAGGACAATCTTGAGTACTTATAAAAAAGAAAATATACATAAAAAACCAATTATTTTTTATCCCCTAGCTATACATGTCATCTATAAGATATTTTTAGATTAGAGAAAAAAAAATGATTTAAATACACTTGTTTGACAAGAACTACACCCTATTTTTTTCAGATAAAAAAGGACTTCAAAATTTTTTTTAAATGAATAAATTCTTACTCAAAAAACCAAAAAATTATAGGCATAGAATTCATCCAATTTTTAACACATTTCATTAATTTACATAATTTTCAAATTCTAAAAACAAATACTATTTTTATGTCATTAAAGTTAAACAATTTTCATTTTGGGATCCTTTTTCTTATAAAAGATGACATGGGCTTGTGATTTTACCTAGGACATTATTTTTTGAAATGACCCGGCACTGATCTTCTTAAGTTGTTAAGATTTTCCTTCAAGGACCTAAGGCTTTGATACCAATTGTTAGAAAGTAAAGTCCACAAAGATATCTGAGGTTTGAATTAGTTATCAAATCAATATATTTTTTATCAACCTTATGAAAACTTAAGCATATGAAAAATATAATCACCAATCATAAGAAGATACTCATACATCATAACACTAGATATGTTAACTAGGGAAACCCTAGATCAGAGGAAAATTCCAGTGGAGATGGTACCAACCGAATTATGTACTAATATAGAAGTTCCTTGTAAGAGGATGAAGCTTTTTAGGAGCCAATGAAATATGTTTAGTACATATTAGTCCCTATTAGGAGACTTTAAATCCCTATTAGGAGATTCCAACCAAGTTAGGACATGTAGAAGGCAGATGGAACCACTCTCAAAATAGCTTTAGGGGAAAGACCACCAAATTCACTATCCAATTGGTCTCTATATTATTCCTTGTAGGATAATATAAACGAAATTTAACTTCACATCTCAAAATCTCTCTATCCTCTTACTATGCCAATACCACACCAAATATCTTCTTAGATCTCAATACTAGATCTTCAAATTCACATCATATTGATCCCTTTGATTTCTTACATGCATTTACCAACTTCACATACCACTTGCACAATTATGAAAATCCACAATTCATTACAAGGAAAATAACTTTCCTTTATACCACATCCTTAAAATATTTCACTAAGTTAGCCTTGAGGCTTTCTCAGTTAATTATAATAGGACCTCATTAAGATATTACAAATAATTACATCTTTTCACAAGTAAAAAAGACTATAGGATCACAGTGATTGCAATTTTTCACATGTGTGAATTTTGACCTTGCACACTCACTGACATCATCATCAGGCTACCTATTGTCACTATCTAACTTCATTTTTCATGATCCCTATTAAGAGATACAATCTAAACAACAACAAAAACTTCTCAAGTAATCTGTCTACACACTGTTCTCTATAATTTTTCATGTCTTCAACTCTCTACATGCACACTTTTCCATGTCATTTGGAAAAAATATAGAGCTTATCCTCAATTGTATTGATCTCATCATCAATACATAGTCTGTACGACCTCATTCTCTATCTTTTTATTTGCTAGTATTTATAGAAACAATACTATGTTTACAACAATGACAAACACATTCATGAATGCAACATGTCAATCATGCTATCAATCTCTCCAAATATTCTATAAATTCTTAGGATACTCTCCCAAAGGAATACCGTCAACATTCATGTTCACAAAATTAAGTTAATGTGACATGATTATGGTTTTACTATGAATCAATCATGTTTATATTGCATATTTGGAAAATAGTGAATTGGGTTGAATTGGTTGAATAGTGAATCAAATTATGAGAATGTTATGATTTCTGTGCTATTTTTATATAATATATTTTACTTCTTTGAGCATTGATATTTGAATTGAGATATGGAAGAAAATCTATGGAATTTAACCTAGAGAACAAGAAGCAAAAATTTGTGAAACGATGAACCAAGGTTGCATCTATTGGAGAGAAACAACCTTGTATGTAAATGTGTTTTATTCGTGATGTACTTGCACACATTTAATTGTTATTGTTGATTTTAGATGTGTTATTTCTTGATGGACATGCCATATGTGTTGTGATGTTTTATTATGATGTCACTTGGCACATGTGATGTGTATGTATGCCATCTCCATCTAGAAAGTATATGAACCCTACCTTGACCATAGTAACCTATTATATTCCTATGTGAGCTACATGGTTAGAGAGACCTAAGAGGGTCAAATCAATTGGAGTTTTTATGTAAAATTTAGATGAGTTTTTTGGGTTCATATGTGTACAAAAAATTGCAAGAATAAAATATAATTGTTTCCACATAAATCATAATAGATCTAAAACAAATATGTAACTAAAATCCACATACAAGAGAATAGAAAACATACCCGAAAAAATGTGACACAAGATATACCTTGGGAAACCATCATTGAGGGAAAAAATCTAGCCTCCAAAACCACCCATCACCATGTATTATTCAACAAAAGTACAATTTTCATACAATCATGGAAGCCTTCAAAGCCATAGCCACAAAAAAGAAATCGATGTGAACAAGCATGAATCCACACACCTGATGCCATGCTTCCTATCTTCACAAATGCTCCCTTTGGCTAACTTGTCAATCCTTATCCCACTCACCTCTTTCCTCTTCTCCTTTTCACTTTATCTCTGCAACTACCCTTATGGTTTCTAATAGAATACAAAATCCCACAAAACCACCAAGTGATATTACATAAACTATATGCTAAAACTATGTGCTACCTAACCCATTGACCCCAAATTTAATATTGAGCACTTAACTATTTTCCCCAATATTAAATAATTACATCAAATATTATCACAATGTTAAAATCCAACCTCCAAAACCATCCATCACCATGTATTGTTCAACAAAAATACAATTATAAAAAAATCATGGAAGCCTTCAAAGCCATAGCCACAAAAAAGAAATCAATGTGAACAAGCATGAATCCACACACCCGATGCCATGCTTCCAACCTTCACAAATGCTCCCTTTGGCTAACTTAGCAATCCTTGTCCCACTCACCTCTTGCCTTTTCTCCTTTTCATTCTATCTCTACAACTACCCTTATGGTTGGTAATATAATAGAAAGTCCCACAAAACCACCAAGTGATGTTACATAAACCATATACTAAAACCATGCGCCACCTAACCCATTGACCCCAAATTTAATTTAGTGGGCATTTAATTATTTTCCCCAATATTAAATAATTAGATCAAATATTATCAAAATGTTACAATATGACTTATCAAGTATATCCCATAGGAATATTTACATGTTGCATGCCCATCTAGATGATCCTAGGTGGAACATTACATAGTTTAAAATAAACTAATACAATATAACAAAATTATGCAATATGTGCAACACACATAATCTCAACAATCTTCTACTTGTTGTATACATTGCATAGGGTCAATCTATAGCCACATAAATGAATAAGGAAATAATTCCTCCTAGCACATCAACCATCATGGATCAAAGTACATTGTGTGCTCAATCTAGGTACCTGCAAAAATATCAAAGTATCCAACATCTTGAACACATATGATCCTACCTCCTATTATTCTACTACCACCAGAAATACATAGAAGTCATCCAAAGAGAAAGCCACCCAACCTATCACATAAGAAGATCATAAATGTGAGGCCTCACCTTGAACCGTCATAGCATAGATATTTTATTTACATTTTGACACTCAAGACTTTGGTATTTTGACAACTATTCAAGACTTAGATGGACAATGGATTGTGTTATCTATTGATTTTGATACTTCAATAGTGTTTTACATTTATGATATGCACTAAGAAACTGATATTATGTATGAAATGATCAAACACATATATATGCAGCTTTATGACATGATAACATTAGTTTATAATGTGATGCAAAATCTTAAATTGGATTATGATGATTTATGATATGCCGATAAATGTTAAGTTGAATATGATGGTTTAGGATATGTAGACTTATTATGATGGTTTATGATATGTAGAATTGAGATTCTAACACCTTGAATGATTTAATTGAAATGATTAAGAAAAGGAATTTAAATGAATTATGTCAATATGGATTTCATAAAATTTGAATTATACATTTATGATATATATTTTATATGACCTCCTTGGACTACTAATGCTCGAATATAATGTACAAGATGTGGAATCATGGAAATTCTTGGGGAAAACAAGTTCCAAACCTTTGTGAACATTGTTTAACCAAGGTCAATCTTTGGAAGATTCAAAAGCCTCATTGTGAAAGTATTTTTCTTTTTAAATGTGAGTTTGTATGCATGTGGGAATGTTTAATCATAAGGATGCATTAGGAGCATGTCATGGTGACATGGAATGTGTTTTTATTTGTCACTTGATGCTTGTGGATTTTGTGTATAATTGACATGTCATTTAGGGTTTTCATCATGGTGTCTATTTACCCTAAAACTAATTACCCTATTAATGAGTAAGTAAACCCACTTAAAAAGGGGTAGGATGGGTCACAATCAAAGGAAACTTGAATTTTGACTTGACTAGGGTTTTGAGGGGTCATTAGGTGGTCCCAAGGTGTCTTTTATGATAAAATAAGTTACCCATATAATAGTATATCAATTTGGGGACCTAATTTTGACCATGTGAGTACCTAGATAGCCTAGGGGGGCCCTTTGCCCATGCATTCTTCAATCAATTCGAATTTGGAGTTGCCACATGTATTTTCTCCGATGTTCCCACTAAGACAAATTTAGAAAATTTAGAAAAGACAAGTTTGTAAGAGGAAGTGGTTAGGTGGTTTTGCTAAAATAGTTAGTGGGAAGGCCTTATTAGGGATTCTTGGTCAAATTAGTGGGTTTTTCACCCACTCTCTAAGTTTAGAGATAGTTAGGATTTTGGAGAGAGATTAAAGGAGCTCTACTGCAACTATCATTTCCTTTAGCTTGGACCAAGGTTGGTGTCTCAAAACATGTTTCCTTTCTTTCTTTCTTTTAGTATGGAAAAATAAATCTACCTATATGGAGGGTTTATCAATGGAGCATGAATTGTATTGTAAATATTGCATTGTGGACTTTGGTATTGTGTTTTGGTAATGTGAATGTGCATTGTGTTCTTGAAGATTTCTTGGTTATTCCTTCTTGATTTCCTTGTTGGGTTTGAATTTTGAAGGTGATTATGGATGTGAAGGCTTCACTCACCCTTGGAAGGGAAGAGAAACCTTGGGTGAAGGGATTAGTTGGGCTCAACATTGTAGTTGAGAAGATTTACCTCATGATGAGGAGTTGTTTTACTTTCATGGAGTATGGGCTCCATTTAAGCCATATACCTTTTTGTTTTGGGAGATACAAGGGATTCTGTATGTAAGAAGGAAGAGATATTTATGATGGCCTTGAAAGGAAAATTAAATTGAAATATGATGTTTATGTTTGGTTATGACAGCTCCTCTTTGAAGAGTCCACCTTCACCCAATGTGAGATGATTCCAATGGAAAATCATTTGCAAGCCATGAGAGGGAGTTGTTTGTATTATGTGTTGCGTTCATGAAATGGAAAGTGATGTGTGTGTATCCCATTTGGACCTTGTTTCCCTAGCTTAGTAGGTGGCTTCATAGAAGCCTAGGATGGGAGGTAAGCCTCCATGGTTCCTAGTTTGTGTGTTATGTGCAGGTTTTGTAAAGATGGATCCCTTGAATATATTAGGGTTTCACCCTTGGAAAAGTTACGCAATCAAGTGTGTAAAGAGAGATCCATGTTCCATGTCACCTCAAAAGTGTTGTGATATCAATTCTCAATTGTCATTTCATTGTGTTGTAAAAGAGATTTGTACCCTTGTTTATCATCCAAAATTGTGGAAGGAAAAATTTTAGAAGTTGTATATATTATTCTTGTAAGGAAATATCCATTTTGAGATTTGATATATTATAAAAAGGTTATGTATGAGATTCTTCTCCTCATGTTATTTATAAATTATTTGGTAGACGTATTTCATAAAATCTTATGTGGAAGTATATTATGGGTAGAGTTGGTCAAATTAAAGCATAGATGTTGCATTGAAAATTTATGTGTTATCCATTCAATTACATGGAATAAAATCATATTGTTTGATAGCTCATTGTATATGTATGCTCATAAAATTATTTGGATTCTAAGTTCAAACAAATTTCTATGAAGATAACAACATTTTGCCATATAATATATTAACTTAAATTCAATGGTAGGATAAAAAACAAAAAGATTTTAGTTGAGAAAAAAAAACGCCTAGAAAAAATCTATGATAAGACTTGTTGTAGGTTCACATTTTCTCTTTGGAAAATTTATGGGGAGAGGACATAAATATCTCCCCATAATATAGGTCAATAAAATAATCAACAAAATATTCCCTAGGATCTAGTACCCAAATATTGATAGAATAACCTTTATCCTAAATGGGAAAATTTAAACATAACAAATACTTATCCATGAGGTCACTATCACACCAAATCAAACGAAAAATTAAAAGAACAATAATAATATATAAAGTAAGAGAAACTATAAACAATCCTAAAACTTTTACCAAGAAAAAAAAGAAAAAAATTAAATTTATATACCAACTTGTCATATATATCCATTACCTAGGCATTACATTTTCCATGACCAAACAAAAAGTCCATGCAAAAAGTGGGATGTGACACCACTAGATGAGCCATCCTTGTCTCCTCCTAAGCCTTTGGAATGAGTGGTGATAGAGACCCTTAAACATGATTTAACTCATGCTTTTCATTCCTAGATGCCTAGCCCATTTGGTAATGTGTAAAAAGGCAATATTGACTCCTCCCATCACTCCATGCCTAGGAAAAAGAGAGAGTTAGGCATTGGAAACAAAATGGGGGAAGAAATAAAGTGTAAGGAGTATGGTCATGTTAGTTTGAGTACACCTTGGTATCTATGTTGATTCTCATTGTTGGTAGGTGCTTTGTGGGGAAGGTCAAACACATCATTACTTGGTGGGAGAATACGAGCATGTGAGTCTAGGACATTGAATGCTAGAATTTTCCTAGGAAAGTGAAAATGCAATTTAAGATGATTATAAGTGTTATGAGTGGATGGGTAGTAAAGTTTTAAAGTAAGTTACTTTATTTTTGGGAGATTGATTATCTTATGACTAGGGGATTTCTAAATAATAATGAATGTCTTCTTAAAAAGGAATGAATGGGAATGCTTGCTATAAATTGGGATTACTAGGATGTATTAAATAAATTATAAACCAACTATGTAATAGGTAATAAGTAATAGGAAAATCAAAATAAATAAAATTAATTAATTTAAGGTAACAATTCCTTCTTTGAAGCTTTAAACATTGATGTTATTAGGACAATGTAATTACATCTATCCTAAGATGTGTTGTAACAGACATTTTAAATCATCAGTATAGGATAACATAACTTTGTTTGCATAGTGGAGGTTGGATTGGGAATTCCTTTTAGAGAAGCTATACTTAATGTATTTTGTGATTTAGATAAATAATTTTCTAAGGAAACATCTGGAAATAATTTTTTTAGGTAAATAAGTATGTATACATGTTCAAGTTAGTAATGATAGGCTTTAGGTCTTTTGTCATTTGTGTCATGTTACATTAATTCCAATTAGGCTAACTATATATATGTTGCTAAATAGAATTATTAGGACAACTAGGAATGTATTTCATTAGCAAGTGCTATTAGGGTATCTATGGAAATTCTTATTAAAGGAATAGGAGAATTGTAGGGGGCAATTTGTAGCTCAGAAGGATAATCTTAATAATGATAAATAAATAATTAATTAATTGAAATAAAATAAAATAAATCCATGAAAACTATAAAATCAAATAAAAGATAAGAATAATAATAAATTAAATAGAGGAAAAGGGGGTAGCAGTTAGTTATGGGTAAAATGAGTGCTAGAAAGTATCTATAAAAAGGTAAGGTAGAGGATGAGAAATTAAGAATCAATCTAAAATATCTCGAAGGTAGACAAATAAACTAAATAAAAAAATAATAAGGAATAAGATGTTAGTATTCCATTTAAAGTAGCATTAACTATACCCCGACATGGAATGTAATGAGTAGGGTTACCTCACATAAGATCGAAAAACACTTAGGACAAAAAAAAATGGTTGAGTTTTACCATGTAAATTTAGGGCATGGCAATAAAATTTAGTATCAATTGAAAATACCAAGCACAAAAAATTGATCCAAAGGTAATCACATGTATCCATAGTCATCAAAACTCTATAGCTGAAACAACACCCACAAAAAGTGCTAACCCATCCAACTATCCATACCTCTAAAGGCATACCAAGTGAATCTCATACCATCAACATACCCAATCTATAACCTGTATTCACAAGCCTCAAGAGAAATACCTCCCACATACATACCAAGAAGCTCAATTACAAAAAGATAATGTCAAATTTATAACCAATCCACTCACAACATCTAAAATAAGTGAATCCATGTAGTATCAAGGAGATCCACAATACATAAAAAAATAACCTATAAGAACAACTCTCATAAAAAGTCTCCAATGCTCTCCCAAGTTCTCCACAACCAACTAAGGAAATAGATAAAGGAATAACCATGTCATCTCTCACATGACATATAAGAACACAAATCAATGATCACAATCTCCAACCAATCTCAAATCCAATGTAAGTGAAAAATGAACATTCAAGAAGAATAACCAAGACCATAGAGAAAACCATGCAAATAATAACCTATATCATGTCTTTCTACACACACCTCTAGATGTAAATTTTTCCAAGTAAGATATCCTTCATAAAACCCCAAACAAGAGGTCATGCCACCCAAACTAGACCATAATTAATCATGGATGTAAGCCTCCCACAAGAAGATCAAATCGATAAACAATTCCTAAATCAAGGAATAACCATTCCTAAACCGAAATATGCCCAATATAAAACCATCTCCCAAATTCAATCAACATAACAAAAACATATGCACAAGGAGATAACCAATGCTAAACCATCTCTCAAATGAATCCTATAGACCTAACTCATGTACCATAGCTGAAGATCCATATTAATGCAAGACAAGCAAAAACATAATGCACCTAAGAGAAACAATGGGTTATACCTCTCAAGTAGTAAACCACTGAGTAAACCAAGAATGGGGAATGAGAATGTTCATCAAGATATCCAAGTCTTTAACTAAGACTCATCTAAGAATAATCTTCTCTCAAGTCCATATCAGGTGAATGCCCTTTTGACTTCCTACTAAAACCGAACAACTGTCCCAACAAATACATCTCTAACCCAAGAGAAATTAACATCAGCATTTTCTCTAAGTATTCATGAGAAATTGTAACCAATCAATCTATGCAAACTCCAAATTCAACATATAAATATCATGAAGTATCTAACAAATGATCAATGTACTCAATACATAGAAACTAAACCAAGATCAATGTCAAAGTTCCAACCATAGCCCTAGAAACATAAACATGACAACATGATAAACCATCTCAACCAAAGAGATAACATGCTCTATATGAAAATACTAGAACATGTAAAAACTCTAAATGTTTATCAAGAGTATACCATGAAATAATAATGAAACCATCCTTACACCAAGGATTACATGCCAAATGAAAGAATAAATCACATCTTTACCAAGAATGCCATGAGTCCTTAAGATGTAACCATCTCCACAGACCATGAAGAAAACCATATCCACATACCATGAAGAACCATCTCAACACACCATTAAGATAACAAGTTCACCATTCAAATGTCAAAGTCACTTTTGCAACAACATGATATAAGAAAAAACTCCAACATTTGAAAAAACTCAATAAATATATCATTACCAAAAACTCCCTTTCATCCATAGCACTAAGTCACCCATGACATCACAAAATTAAAATTAATCTCCTACATGATGATTCTCAAAGTTTACACTCACACAACCAAAGTATTAGTACCAAGTGGAACCAAGATCTCCAAACAAAGAAGATACGTACCATACCAGGAACTAATCCTACACTACACCTCATTGCTATCACAAGCTCCCACTAAATTGTGTATCCAATCTATCCAAGAAATCATGATGAAAAATTATCTCTAACCCTAAGAATTGGCCAAAGAAAAAAGCCATCAAAGAAATCAAAGTTCACATCACGAGGTTCTTAAAAGAAACCAAATAACCATGATCCTCAACCAAGAAGATATAGCATGATAACCAAATCAAGAATCCAAACCAATGGACATCAAGGATATACCTATATCTCCAATCATGTAATGTTAAAGTATATGACATCATGATCATACCAATGAACTCAACATATAACTATCAAAGTGTCCAACCTATTAGCATAAGATAGTCAACCAAAATCCTCCACCATAGATGTACCTGGTAACATCTCTATTAATCTTTAAAAAAATTTGATATATGAGTAACAATATACTTAAGTCATTTATAAGTTATGCACTTAGTTCATGTTGAAAAAATTAATGTATGCTGAGCATAACATGTTAGACAATGCATGCATAGTCACTCAAGTATTGAGCAACAATATGTGCCACATGAGTCAAATGCTAAGTAACTAGTAAGTACCAAGTCACTCAAGTGCTGAGTAGATTGTATGTGCTAAGCTATACTTATTATAAGTGATCAATTGATTCCAAGTCATTTAGAGGCTATGTTATAACATTTAAGTTGTAGTTGATGCTAAGAAATAGGGACTTCAAATGCCAAGTTATATAGTTTTGACATAGTTGTTTGTAATGGCACAAACTTCTATGTAAACCATTTTGGACCTAACTTAAGGATTGTTTTGCAATCTTAGATGATAATAATGAATCTTTATTATGAATCCCTATGCAATACATGTATCCAATTAGAAAAGAGAAGGTTTAAGAAACTAGATGGATGAATTAAAATTGTTGGTTCATACTTAACTCTAAGTCACCTACATTTTTTTAAGGAGGACAAACCCTAAACTTTATGTGTATAAGGAAGGAGAAAATATAGAATATTTTCATGCACAAACAAAGCTTTCATGGTGACTAAGGAGTTGTGAATTGAGATACATAGAAAAATACTCTATAGGATAATAGAGGAAAGGAATTAGAAGACAACAGAGATACTTCTGATTAGAAAGGATCAAGTACACATCAAGAAAGAGGTGATTTGTAATCGAGAAACACAGTGCTAATTGAAGGATCATTGCTAAGACATTCTAACAAGTGAATCAATTAAATATCTTAACAAAGTAGTCTTATCAGGATGTTTTAAATCCTTTAATAGGGTGCTTACTTCATTGTAAGTTGAAGTCATTTAATCAGGCACACTTCTAATAGGGTGTAGAAATCCTTTAATAGGGTGATATCTAATAGTCTTTGTAAGCCTTTAATAGGGTAGACCTTTCAAAAGGTAGATCACGTGTCATGATCAAAACATTGTAAGCTTCATTGTATGCACTTTATTATTGCAATAGTGAAGATTTGTGGGTGTTATAGCCACCCCAGTTTTACCTTCTCCTTGGAGGGTTTCTCAAAAAACAAATATCTTGTGTCATATATGTCATTGAATGTTTTACTCTCATGCTATGGATGTATATGCTGAATTTGGTATTTCAATTTATATGCATAAATTATAAGACAAATGTGTGGTGAAAGTTTTTGAAGTTAAAAGTTTTAAGTGTTGATTGACCATCCCCCCCTCTCAGATTTTACTTCCCTATTGTATTTCCAAAAATTAGTATCATAGTAGAGTTCTTTGGAAGGAAAGCTTTGAACCTTTGAGGAAGATCTTGGAGATGGAAGTCTACAAGGTGGGAAGGACTATTGAGAACTAGAAGATTGAAATACAACTTTCCCTACATCAATTGAATGAAGCAAGAGATGAGTTAAAGAAATCATTGAAAAGAAGGAAGGAAATAGCTATTAAAGAGAATGACACACATTACCAAGAGATAGACACTATTGAATTGGTTACAGATGGAAACACAAGTGAATTTGATTTGATAGTTGTAGATTTGGTGGAAAAAAATGGAAACCTAACTGAAGAGGTTAGAAATCTCAAGATAGAAGAAGTCCAATTAGTATAACTTTTTGAAGTCACTAAATAGAAAAGGAAAGTCATAGAAGATAAAGTCATGATTGAAGATGAGAAAAGGATTTTGAGCAATAGACTAGAAGAGAAAACATCAAAAGTAAATAGGATTGCTAACATGCAATTGGAAATATTGAGTCAAATGGTGATTACAAATCATGAGTTGAATGCAAAGGATATTGAGATCTCAACAATGAAGTTGCTGAGTGAAAAACTGAGAAATGATCTAAAAAGAGAAAAAGAGTTTGCTAAAATCTTCAATAGACCTAGTGAAGCTATCAAGTACTTTAAGAAATTGATGAGATCCCCTAGATCCAATAGTGATAATACTAGATTAGGTTACACCAATACTAAAGAAAGAAGTAACAAAGGTAAGAACTCTAAACTTACTTGTCATAATTGTGGCAAGATAGGTCATACTACTAATGTTTTTAGGAGAAAGAATACAAATCAAAATCCTAAGAAAAAGTTCATGGGTCACTATCACAAATACAACAAACAAGGACATTAGGCACATGAATGTAAAACTAAGACTATAAACACACAAAGATTTGAAGGATACTGCAATAACTATCAGAAGTATGGATATAGCTCATATGAGAGAAGATCCAAGCCTAAATGGTGATCAAAAAAGAAGACTAAGGTGATGCATAATGAAAACTCTTATAACTAGGATTATAATACTAGGCATAATTGTCACTATTGTCAAGAGTATGGACATGTTTATAAAAAATGCATAAGAACACATTTCAGAAGTGACTACAAAAGATTTAGCTATTTGAAGACTGGTCACATAAGTAGGTATTGTCCAACAACATCAAAGGCACCTAACAGTGAGTTAAATAAAGGAAAAGGAAAGGTAGATGTTGAGAATGTTAGAGATGAGATGAATAAGACATGGAAGAGAAAGGAATATTGCATAACATCAAGCTCAGATGAGGTCACTTCACCCAATGGGTTAGGTGATCACACCATTTCCAATTGAGAAATTGAGAGGTATGTTGGGACTAATATTTAAAAGGAATACTATACATTAGTTCCAAGGATTTAGTTATGAAAATATTATATATGCATAAAGTAAGATACAAAGTGTTGGTTATAATCTAGAAGAAATCTATAAGTTGTGATAGTTTTCATGTTACTACTGAACATGAAAAGTTTCCCTTTGGTTGATGAGCGAAATTTTGGTTGATGTCAAGCTATCATTAGTGATAGTGTTAGATGATCTCATAGTAGTTACCAAGGATAAAGGGAACTTCATGTAAGCCGAGAGAGTCAAAATCTCTATTGAAGTCGATCTTACAGTTGTGTAAGTATAAAGCATTAAATGTGAGGTTTTAAGGTCTCTATGATCAATTTTTGCTCATTTGACATCATTCAAATTTGAAGGAGAGCTCAAAGAACTAAAGGAGAATTGAAGAGATCATTCCAAGCATTTTTAGATAGGATTCAATAGTTTCATGAAATCATCTCAGGAGATTTACAAAGTTATTTATCATGTTTTGAGCTATGCAGTTCAAATTTTTGCAAACCCTAGGTTTACATAATGGCATCTAGTTCTTCAAAAACAAATCTTAAAGAAGGGAAGGAAGTTTTGAATGTATAGTTGATAATAAATGAGATCAAATGACCAAATTTTAGAGCCATTGTTGATATTTCTTACAAGCAAGATCCATCTAGTGCGTTATCAATGATACCACCTCAAGTTTTGATGATTCAAGATGTGATATGTTGCTACACATGAAAGGTAGGTAGCATAGGTTACATGGAGATTAGGGAAACCTATGGGAAATTCTGTGAAAATGGTGTATTAAGAGACAAAATCAAAATTGTGGAGTCAAAATCGTTAATTCTAGCCCTAGATTTCCCTAACATTTTCAAGACTGAATGGATAAAGATAGTTCTAAGAAGAGTTCATGATAATTATATATGGTTGGAAAATGGACTGGTGAATATTACCAAGAAGATTGTACATAGAGTGATATGATATGAAACCTTTGACCAACCTAAAACTATGAGGAGTGAAGCTAAGGAAGTTATTGAGAATAATATAGGGGTTGTGTGGAACAAACAAGGTATGACAATTGAAATTATCTCAGATCCCCTAATTTCTTTTGTAGTGAGGATTATAGCACACAAATTTTTATCAATCTAGTAGGCTCAATAGTGTACCATGTATTTCTATTGACATGGGCTACAAAATAGTTAAGAGATAAAAGTACAAAGTTATGTTACCTTTCAAGATGACTTATCAAAATGACTAAATTTGAGTATTTCTATCTAAATCTTTTTTTTAAACATATGATCTATAGAAATTCATTCTAGCTAATTTATATATGGTCTCACACTTTTCCAATTGGAAATGTCCATTAAATGCATGTTGTATACTAGTTTGTAGCCAATTAATAAAGAAATAAAATTATTTTAGAACAGTGATGTTTCAATAACTCTTACTATTTTTAATGATATGTTTTAATAATATGAAAAAACCATTTTATAGAGCTTGGAGTCAAGAATATTCTCATATAGAGTTTATATTATTTTAATTAGATATAGTATATTGTAATTAAAAAATTCTACAACCACATATTTTAACACTTGAAAAGATGTCAGTTTTGAAAAAGAAAAAGAAATTAGATCATATCAAAAAAATCTAAAACTTATATGTCATTATAGAGGAGAGAGTCCTCTTCTAGAATGCATATTTTTTCTCTTGGATAGAATAGATTTATTTTGAAAAGTGTGGTGGGAGATGAAAACTATCGATTTCAGGTGAGTTGAGATTTCAATCCTTATAAAAGAGAATATAGTTCTAAAGTCAATTTTTATTTTTGATTGTTCTAGATATATTTGTTATCTATAACATAGTCTAAGATCAAAGGGAAATAAGTTTATTTCCATATAGTTTCATGGTAGAAACTAGACCCCTAATTTCCAACATTTTTTTAGCACCTAAAAAATTATCAATAAAAATTAGTAAAATATATCAATTCTTATTTGAAATAATTATTAAAAATTATAATTGTAAACTTCATCCATTTCTACACATTTCATTAGTTTACTTCACTTCCAAATTTAAAATAATAATACCAATTTTATGTCATTGAAGATGAATAGTTATACTTTTGCTAGCCTTTTCCTTTACAAAAGGGTGACATACATTTGTACTTTTACCCATAGAAGGATCATACCTATGAACTTGACGAGTTGTTCTTGCAACAATTGATAGAAAATTTGGGAGCAATAAGGAAGACCAAGAGTGTATGTATAAAATATGTTCCCCACATTTGGTAAAGTTGGATGGAAGACAAATAGATCCATTATAGTGAAAATTGGTGAGTTTATAGAGAAACTTGGAGAGAATTTTCAGTTTGTAATGATGAGCTACTTTGAAGATTTCAAGCAAAAAATGAAGAAAAGACTAAGGATACTAGTTTTAGTAGTTGAGAAACATTTCAATGATGTTTTCTTTCTAATTGACATTGATTTTACATATGTTCAAACAATAGTTCCAAGGGTAAGCTGGCTATGGCCACTAGACTATGAAATCAATGTAGATGAAGCCTCTATAGTAATCATAGTATTACTTGCATAAGATGTAGATTCCAAGGCTTCTGCCTTTGGGAGTTATGATGCAGCTAAATCTAAGATAACAATGGATTTGAAAACTACCTCAGTCATAAGAAAGAAGAAATTTTGTAAAGGTGTAGAAGAAAATGAAGAAGAAGAAGATGTTCATGCCCAAGAACCACTAGCCTTAACTCAAGGTCAAGGTAAAAACCAAGCAAAAGAGGTAGAAATTGAAGAAGGTTTTGAAGAGAAGCTAGTGAAGCACCTGAGACAAAGAAGAGGAAAGAAAACAATTTAGTACTTAGAAAACCAAGGAAGGTTGCAAAACCTAAGCCTATAGTTCAAGCTACTCAAACTAGCACACGAGCTACTACTAAGAAAGCCCAAGAAGAAAATAAGCCAAAAGAGAAGAGGGCTAGATTGCCTACCAAAGAAGAAGAGTCTAAGAAGAAACCAAGGAGAAAGTATATAGCTCTAGCCAAATCTAATGAAGAGAGGACCAAATCTGGTGATAAAAACCAATTCAAAGTGGTAAGTCACAGTTACTCCTTAGACTTATAAAATATGTGTGAAAACTTAAGGAATAATGTTGATTTATCTAGTCTCACACATGAAATTTTGACATAGTTTTTTGTATTGAAACAAAATTATATGTAAACTATTTTGGAGCCAACATAAGGATTTTTTTGTGATCTTAGATGATAATAATGAATCTTTATTATGAATCCCTATGCAGTACATACATCCAATCAGAAAAGGGAAGGTTTGAGTAGCTAGATGGATGAATTACAATCATTAATTCATACTTAACCCTAAGTCACCTAGCTCTTCTTAAGGAGAAAAAACCCTAAACTTTATGTGTGTGAAGAAGCAGAAAATAAAGAAGGTTTACATGCACAAACAAAGCTTTAATGGTGACTAAGGAGTTGTGAATTGAGATACATAATAAAATTAGTTAGAGGAGAATAGAGGAAATGAATTAGATGACAACATAGATACATCTAATTAGAAAATATCAAGTACACATCAAGAAAGAGGTGATCTTTCATCAAAAAACACAATGCTAACTGAAGGATCATTGCTTAGACATTCTAATAGGTGAATTAGTTAAATCTCTTAATAGAGTAGTCTTAATAGGTTGTTGTAAATCCTTTAATAGAGTACTTCATTGTAAGTTGAAGTCTTTTAATCAGACACACTTCTAACAGGGTGTAGAAATCCTTTAATAGGGTAAGACCTAACAATATTTGTAAGCCTTTAATAGGGTAGACCTTTCACAGGGTAGATCATGTCTCATGATCAAAATATTGCAACCTTTATTGGATGCCCTTTATTATTGTAGTAGTGAAGATTTGTAGGTTTCATCCTCACCCTAATTTTACCTTCTCCTTGGAGGGTTTCTAGGTAATGAAATATCATGTGTAATATATGTAATTAAATGTTTTACTATCATGCAATGGATATATATGCTTAATTTGGTATTTCAGTTTATATGCATAGATTGTCAAATGAATGTGTGGTGAATATTTTTGAGGTTAAAAGTTTTAAGTGTTGATTCAAAACCCCTTGGTTAGGGTTTACTTCCCTATTTTATTTCCAAGATATCTCATCTCTTCTACATGAAAAATAATTAAAAAATCACATGACTTAGGGCATAGACAAACCAAATCCAAGACAACAGTCTAAATATGTATCAATAATGAAAGATTAAGGGGCAAAGACTACCCATAAGAAAGCCATAAATGCAACCTATAATTATAGGCTTCTTACAAAACTTGAAAACTTGTAGACCCAACAAGTCATGATACATATCCATAGCAAACATTGATACTCATATCATCATGAGACCAATCTAAAATATGAACCGAGTATACAATGACATCAAATCTCAAATTTCCAAAACATACAATGTCATAAACTCACAATGTTACCATAGTAAATATATATCATAAACCATTTAGATCAATATATCACCAAATAAATCATGCCAAATCAAATCCAAATCAATATGTAGATCTCTCTAAGAGCTTCTTTTTTACTACTCAAAGTCCAAAATTTGACTCTATATTCTCAAGTTATGCAAAATCTTTTCTCAAAATAAACAACATATAACTTTTAGGCTCTTGAAACCTTATAAAATATCTAAATTATAAAACCAAACCTACATAAAGTTTTAGTTCTCTAAATTAGCTTTTCAATGACTAGAAGTAGTTTGAAACCAGATATCCTAAGAGAAAGTTATGACTATTTTACCAAGAAAGTCTTTTTACCATTTTCATTGTGATTTTTCACTTTTAATTTTTTGGATAAAAATTCCAACGAGATTAAATTTGACTATTATCACAGGATGAAACTATAAACCTTTTTCATTTTCTATCAACATGGCCAAACTAGGGATAATTATATTTCAAAAGTAATGGAAACGTTGACTTGGATCCAATGGTGAGGCTTTTTTTCCTAGGAGGTCATTTTTGCAAGCTCCCCCCTGAAACTGTCATTTAAATGAAACCAAAAAATCATTTTGACCAAATTTCACATGTCAAAAAAATATAGCAACATACCATCATAAAAATAATTCTAAAACCCTTAGATATGCAACAAATAACTTACAAAATATCTTTCCCTTTTGTTTATCACCTCACTCATTCCTATAGATTTAATGTAGAGTTACAATAGCAAAACCATGACCCTTAAACAACCTGTATGGAAAATTTCAACCAAAATATAACCATTTTCACATAACCCATAATAGATCTGAAACAAATATACAACTAAAATCCATATACAAGAGAATAGAAAATATACCCACAAAAATGTGACAAAAGATATACCCTGGAAAACCCTCATTGAGGAAAAACTCCTAGCTTCTAAAATCATCTATCACCATGTTGAAATATTAGTCAAGTTTTTTATTAGTGACGCACATTTATTTAGATTTTGTATGGCTATCGAACTCATTGAATAGTCTATAGTGGTTGCCGTGTAATTTAGTAGTCACTGAGCTCTACAATTTCTACTGAGTTTTCTAGACTAATTTTAGTAGCTATAGAGAATTTTAGTGGTTACCAAGTGCTTTCAGTTAGGGATAAGCCCAATAGTTCAAACTAAGCAGATTCAGTGTAGTAGTTCAACATGAGCATTTTAGTGGTTATTAAGAATTGCAATTTCTATTGAGTTCATAGTTCATGTAATGCAAAGCTAGTGTAAACAGAGCTTATTTGTTTACCGAGTGATTTAGTTTATGCTAAGTTACACAGTATCTACCGAGTCACCAGTTTAGACTAAGTTCAAGACTACTTTGAAGTGATTAGTATGGACTAAGCTTCTACATCTACTGTATGCATGACAATGTCGAGTAATGATAGTGGGCATCGAGTATCAAAACTTCACCAAGTCAGTCTTCAAAACTTGAGTGTCTTCATTTGGGCTGACTTTGTCATATATGTGTTAACCTGTATGATGGCCAACTTTGGAACTATGTAATTTGAATTGGTATATATATGTAATGTATCATATCACAACCATATGTAAGATAATGAGCATGTAAGAATGTGAATGTGAATAGTTGAAGCTAAGTAATAGATAAAGAGTGAATTGTGAAGGCTATATCAACAGAGGAGAAACATAGACATATTCATCACAAAAAGGTGATCAGTACAATCAAAAAATCTCTATCAACAATCTAGTTGTAATTCAGAGATCTAGTGTTTCATCCTAATAGGTGAACTAGTCAAAATCCTTTCACAAGGTAGACTTAATAGTCTTTCTTAAATCTCTTAATAGAGTGAATACTTCATTGTGTGTTTGTAAAACCTCTAACAAGGTGGACCTAGTAGTCCTAATTGCTCCTAATAGGGAATATCATTAGAAGTGATCAATGTAAACCTTAACAGGCCAACTTTATGCTGCAGTATTGAAGTTTTATGGGTATCATCCCCACCCTAATTTTACTTTCTATTTGGAAGGATTCTGGGTCACCAAATCATTGTGTTCAATTGTTGTGGATGCTTTCAGTTCTCATGCATGTAATTAGATCATATGTGATGAATTAAATGTTAAATGGTTTCTTTGATTCAGAATTGAAATTGGTGTAGAAATTTTAGAAGTTACTGATTCACCCCTCCCCTCTCAACAAACTTAGCATAGTCTTGAATATTTCCAACAATTGGTATCAAAGCTCTATGGTTCTTAGGATAAAATTTAACAACTTGAGGAAAAGATCAAGGATATGGAGATATTCAGACTTGATAAAGAAATTGATAATGAAAAGTTGGATCTAGAAATGGCCATTACACAACTCAAGAAAGCTAAGGAGAAACTTTTCCAATCACTGAAAAGAAGAAAGGAACTTGCAAATCAAATGAATGACCATCTCTACATTGAAGGAAAAATTGAATACTTTTTTCCTTCAAGCAGTTCAGATGAAGAAAATCATGTAATAAAAGAACTCCTAGGGAAGAATGGTTCCCTGCAAGAAGAAGTAAGAAAGCTGAAAAGAGAACAAGAAATTCAGTCAGTAAGGTTGTGTGAAATCTTGGAATAGAGGAACAAGATAAAAGAAGAAATGGATGGAAGGAAAAATGAGATCCATAACCAATCCATTCAGCATGTAGACCTTATGGATCAAATCTCCAATGCAAATGAGGAAATCATGAACCAAAGACAAATCAATGAAAGAATAAGGAATGATCTAAATTTAGAAAGATAAATCAATAAAAGAATAAGAAATGAGTTGAGATCTGAAAAAAAAATTAGTGAAAGATTGAAAAATAACCTAAACACTAAGAACAAAATCAATGAAAGAATGATGAAATCTCAAGAAGACATGGTTCAACTGAATGAGAAAAATCTCTATAGGAAAAAAAGAAAAGCAAGAATTGGATACAAAGAGGAACGTGAATCCTCCAAACAAGGTGCTCAAAAGAATCAAAAGCCTACTTGCAATCATTATGGTAAGATAGGTCATACATCTAATAGATGTTGGAGTAATGGAAAAGAAAAATTTAATGGAAAATGCTACAACTACAATCAACATGTTCACAAGGCTAATGAATGCAAAGAGAAACCAACATTTGAAGGCAACTATCACAAATGCAAGAAATGTGGACAAAAGGCATCAAAATGCAAAACAAAGACATTGAATCTTGTTGTCATGAGCCAAAATTAAAAGGATATGAATATTCAAATATCATATTATACAGTGATAATAATTAAGATTAATAATATTATAATCTATTATATAATAGTGATATATTTAATAATATAAAAATAAAACAATATATAAGAATATAGCATAATTATGTAAAATATTATATTATAATTATAATATTAATGGGTTAAATGAAGTAAATAACAAATTAATACTTTAATATAAAATGATAGAACAATATATATACAAATATAAAAGTAAATAGTCTTATATTATATCATTAATAAAATAGTATGACATAGAATTAAAAATACAATAAATAAATACAATTAATTATTAATACAATAAACATAAACAATAAATAAATTGTAAACATTGGAAATATATATATATATATATATATATATATATATATATATATATATATATATATATATATATATATATATATATATATATATATATATGAATGGATTCAAGAGATTAGATATCAAAAAAAAAATACAAATTAGTCTATCTCTTCAATAGGGACTTCAGACCAGTGATCCAATTCTAATCAATCTTGGCAAATGGAGCAACTTTCTTTCTTAGTTTCAATGGTGTCAATGTTGAAATTTTAACATCTGTCAAAGGCATCATCAAAAAAATATGGAAAAATGAATATAAATAAAGGGAAAAGTCCTAAAAAAAAATGACCCCCAAAAAGAGTTCATTACAAATCGTATCAGATCAGAAATCCTGCCAACCTATGAAGAATAGTTCAGAAACCACTAGAGAAAGAACAAGGAAATTGTCTAAGATTAGCTCATGGCATCTTGATGTTAAAATTGATATTATAGTATCATCCCTAATCTCCCTATTCCAACCATTCACAAGCAAGACTCCAAGAGACAAGGACCTTGAACAAGAGTAGTTGTGGAAGCAATTGAATTAGTATTCCCATAATCCTTTTTCCATTTAAGAATTTGATAAAGAGGATCACATTGTTAGCTTGCAACTAGTAACTACCAAAGAAGGGCTGATATTGTCAAGAAGGCAAGTGATACTACTCATATGGGATCCAAATATTACTGGTAGAATACTGTAATAAATAATATTGAAAGAGGTTCTTGAACTTTTAAAATCCCTCAAAAAAAAGGGCGATGTTGTAGTTCTTAACACCCTGGGAAACCACAATAGGTTTTTAAGAAATTCTTCAGTGACCCTTGCTAGTATAGAGATGCTATTTGTAATATGCTCTATACATCTATTATAACAATGATATCCACTTGTTATTTGAGCAACCCTTTCCCTACTTTGGATCTTATGTCTCCTAATTGATTTTTTCCTATGGGACTTATTATAAGCTTATGATTTCTAGGAAGTTTTGTGCAGCCTATGTAGCTTCCTATTTTGACTCATAATGGCATCCTTCTCTAACATCTACTCTATGGCTTGACCTCAATAATTTTGCAATTTCTCCTTTTGCATTGGAATAAAAGCTTGGACTATGTTTTAGTGGGTATTCTTCCTCTCCAAAATTCTCTATAATATGGTTTTGTGAGATCTCTCTGAGCTCTTGCTTCCCTTCTATGAAGAAAATCATCTATGAGAAGCAAGCAAAAATCCATTTCATATAGCATTATGTCAGGCACTATTTTGATTTTAGTATAATTAAGTTTGTATAACCATTCCAGCTGTGATTGTAGCCTAATAGTCAATCACTAGTAACCTAAGCTTTGAGGTCTCTCCAAAACATTTTTAGCAGCATATCTACGATATACCATTATATGATGGGACACTAAAATTTAGAGTCACTCTTTGAAATGAAATCTCATTAAACAACTGGATACTTTAAAATGCAGAATCACCCAAATATAACTGCAGGCTCAGAATAAGGAATAGTATATTCAAAGGATTTTGATGAATAGAACTGGTAAAGAACAAAATAATAAGATTCTAGGTTACAATAGAAAACACAGAGATGAATCTCAAAGAGTTGTGAGCTAATAGACAATAGTAGCAACAATGATTTAGGTAAAAAAGAATACTGATAGCAAGGCCATCGTGCAAAAGGAAGCAATTACCGAGTGAGTACCAAACATCAGCAAGGACTATTGTTTGGGATAGATTTACAAATTCAACTAGTCTCATTGACTTCTTGCAAGCCATTATATTTTCACACTTGACTGATGGCATCTGGAATACTATAAGGCAGTGACAGTGGTGCAGATGGGTTCATTCTAATACTAAGCTTGGCAGTGGTGTTGTAAGGGAAGAAATCATGGTTTAGGTCATAATTTGTTGTGTCCTATTACATGCTCATCCATATGAGAAGGAACCATGAGATCATAATTTTTCATGTCCCTATTACATGCTCATCCATGGTAAATGAAGAGTTTAATCCATTCTACTGTGACAGATGAAGAAACAGGGTGCCAATGGTGATTAAATTGATCAAATTTCATATGATTCTGAATGGAGTATTGTACCATATGAGAGAATCATAAATCAAAAAGTGTGTCCATTGGCTCCCAAGTATGGGGTCAAAGGAAAAAATCAAACTCGATGATAGTTGAAGTAGAGTTGACTACATGTATTCTATTTGACTGAAGGGTCATGGGTTATAGAAATGAAATGATTCAAGTTAGATTTTGAAAACTATATTATACATATATGTGAGAGAGAAGAGAACTTGAACCCAACAATATACATAAATTATGTGACAATATGGCTTCTAGTCATCATACCAGCTCCAATGTATGAGCCTCATAGAATCAACACATTTGACATGAAGAAGACCTACCGATTGTTGTTGCAATGCAATTTCATGATAACCAATGTCATCAATGGGAAAAACTGAATGTTTGAGTCTAGTATACATTGCCCATTTAAAAGGATAAAATTGTCCACAGAATACAAAGGAGCATAGATGGTGGGTTATGGACATATGAAGTCCATACTACATTATGCATTCAAGCCTAAAAGGATATATTAATGGCATGATGGATTAATTGAGATCACAACAAAGAGATGTCCATGGATGCATCTGAACTATTTTTCAAAATGCCTAGATTCATCAAATACGTGGGAGTACAAGGAGGAAACCTTAAAGTGTTTGACCAAAATTTTATTGCCGTGGTTCCAAATATAACTATCTAATTATGGTAAGAAGAAAATATTATTTGGTAAGACTAATATAACTACTAGAAGTTATGTCTACAATCTAATGATTAGAGCTCCTTTAGTGCACATGTCACATGAGAAACGATAGGCCCATTGTCGAGGTACGTGGAATTATATAAATGTTTATTTAATTTGTTAGTGATACAATGAAATCTTAATATTCCAATTGGAACATAAATGGAATAATATTTGATATGATCATAAATACTAAATAGAATTAGTAAATAAAATCTAATCTATAAGATATTATATCTAATGCTATTAGAAGTTACTCACATATATGGTATGTATAGATTTTGTGAATTCATAATTAGAAATTATTAATGGAAATAACAAAAAGTTAAAGTTTATATTATAATATAGTAAATTATGGATTGGAATACAATAATATTTATGACTCTATAATAGATCACTCTCATTCTCTATTAGTAAATTCTATGTGAAGAAAGTGGAGCTATTATCATCTAAATCTCTACAATTTTTTGTGAATTTATAATACATGGATTCTTTTTTACTTTGAGGTTATACTAGTCTATGTGTCACTTATTATGAGTACCTACAGGACACTAAAAAGAAAACTTGTACTCATAACTATGCTTTAAAACTTGAATGACTATATGCTCAAATTATTTGTAGTCATAAGTATGATTTAAAGTTCAGTAGACCACAGTGTTGACATTTATAATGGTTTTCATGATCTACGTTTTCAAAATATGGATTGGCAGTTAAGATTTATGTTCTTTATGAGAATACCAGTTTAAACTTGGGAGGATTGTCTAGTCCTCTTATTTGACATTGATATTATCATACAAACCCAAGTAAACTTGAGTTGACTATAATTACACACTTCATTGTTATTTTTTGGCCTAACGATTGTGAATAACATAGATTTAACCATTTTTAATAAGCAACTGTATTCTTGAGTAAATGACAAGCTATCGATGCTTAAGAATAGCTTTGTTGATGTTGGACTTCATTTTTATGAGTCTAATATTATAAGTCATATAAGCTATCTACTTGAGATCCTTGGGGATTTGTCCATGAGATGTTAAGCATCCATTATAGGAGTGAGTGGCAAGTTTTTCCTTGAGCTGTGATCAGTCATGGGTGATGTAAGAAGTCTACATCCCTTTGGAGAGCTTATAAGTGCAAGAGTTTTTGTAAGCATTTAAGTCACAAATGAATAGATGTTTTCAAGTTTAAAAAGTCATTATTCTTGTTAGATACCTCATTTCTAAGATCAAGAACCTTGAATAGAGTTTGGGTCAGTTAGTACCCTTGAGTTAGTATTGATGTGGAAGAGTTTTCATATGAAACCCTAAACTATAAGTGGGGAAAAGATTTAGTATTATAACATTATTATATCAAAGTAAGTAGATACATGTATAATATATAAGAATCATGTATGACCAAATCTTAGTAAGTACCAAGTGAAGTATTAAACACCATGGAAAATATATGAAATGAGGTGCAGTGACATATCATAGTTTAGTGACTATTGGTTTTACACCTGACATTAAAAAATAGTAAATACATGTCCATAGAGCAGTGTATATTCCAAAAAAAAGAAAGAATTTAACCAATTATGATAGAAGGGAAAGCCATGTGATTAGATGGTACATAGGGATCTATTTCTTGTCTGAATTATGAAATCTCGAGATAGGGAGTTGGTGGAGGGAGAGGCAGAGTAAATTTAAGCACATGACAGATATCCTCTAGGGAATCACTTATAGCCTATTTCACGTGCCCTTTGCATCGTAAATCTACCATCTCAAGATGATCATAATGAGGAGAGAGAAAGATTCCTTTTTCATTAGATTAACAAATTTTATCATTCACATTATGATCTCTTAAGATAGGGATTTGGTGGAGGGAGAGGCAGAGTAAATTTGAGCACATGATGGATATCCTCCAAGGAATTGCTTGTAGCCCATTTCAACCACCCTTTGCATCGTAAATCTACCATCTCAAGATGATCGTAATAAGGAGAAAGAAAGTTGTCTATGTACTAAAGAAGAAATTTTCCAAATAAACTAAGTAAATTAAATTTAACACTCATCTTCTCATCCACATTATGATATCCTAAGGTAGGGAGTTTGGTGGAGGGAGAGGTGGAGTAAATTTAGGCACATGACGGATATCCTCTAGGGAATTGCTTGTAGCCTATTTCACATGCCCTTTGCACTATAAATCTACCATCTTATGATGATATTAATGAGGGGAGAGAAAGATTCCTTCAAAATAATTATGTAAATGAGAAAATAGATCATCACAAGACTCATCTCTCTCTAAAGCTATTATATGCTAATTACTATTTGTGTTTGTAGGATCCATGATCAAAAGGCATATTGGGGAAGTATATTTTAAATCCTTCTCTTTCCTCTAATTCATTGTGAAAATTAAATTATAGAGAATCAACAAAGAATGCATGATGTGTTTGCATCATGTATGCTTTGTGCCTTCATTGCATAATCTGTCTTCATCGCGTATGCTTTGTGTTTTCATGCATTCATGTGTCTACTTCATGCTTGCCTCATGTCTTCTTGCATTAATGTGTATGCTTCATGTCTACTTTGTGTCTTCATGCATTAATGTTTAAATATTGTATATATTTATATTTCATAATTTTGTTAGCATAATCATTATTTTACTAATCTAAAGTAAAATGATCAAGGAATAGGCCCTTGATTTTTAAGTTAAGTGGAAATTAGGAATTGCTTGAGGGCAAGCAATTTGTGGAAGGGCAGACTTGTCATGAGCCCAAATTAAAAGGATATGAATATTCAAATATCATATTATAAAATTATAATAATTAAAATTAATAATATTATAATCTATTATATAATAGTGATATATTTAATAATATAAAAATAAAACAATATATAAGAATATAGCATAATTATGTAAAATATTATATTATAATTATAATATTAATGGGTTAAATGAATTAAATAATAAATTAATACTTTAATATAAAATGATAGAACAATAAATATACAAATATAAAAATAAATAGTCTTATATTATATCATTAATATAATAGTATGACATAGAATTAATAATACAATAAATAAATACAATTAATTATTAATACAATAAACATAAACCCTAAATAAATTGTAAACATTGGATATATATATATATATATATATATATATATATATATATAATGATAATCTCTTATACATATTAAATGATCTATAAAGACAATAATCCTTAAGAGGAGTTATTAAAAGATAATAGTTATAAGACTATTCATAGAACAAACCATTGTATAATATTATATAATCATTAAATATATATTATTATTACAATTGACATAATTTATATTATATATTATAATCTGAAATATAAATGAATTAAATATCATATTAACTTTTTCAAATCATAATAAATAAATATTGAGCAAAAGTATATACTATTTTATATAGTCATGTCTTTTCATTAATGAATAGACATGTTTGCCTATGTCTTGGCTATTTGGCTATATATATATGAATTGATTCAAGAGATTAGATATCAGAAAAAATATACAAATTAGTCTATCTCTTCAATAGGGACTTTAGACCAGTGATCCAATTCTAATCAGTCTTGGCAAATGGAGCGATTTTCTTTCTTAGTTTCAATGGTGTCAGTGTTGAAATTTTAACATCTGTCAAAGGTATCATCTAAAAAATATGGAAAAAAGAATATAAATGAAGGGAAAAGTCCTAAGAACAAATGACCCCCAAAAAGAGTTCATTACACTTGTAGAGAAAATTGTGAAAGCAATATTTTGTTGGGATTACAATACCTATTGTAGATGTCATTACTGTAGAGAATATGGACACATTGGTATGAATTGTGTTAAACATCATATGAGAAAAAAAGATATCACCATAAGATGTTTCACTTGTACTGAACTTGGTCATCTAGTAGAAAATTGCATGAATATAGGTAAAATTAAAGATGAAAAGAAGGAAAAAATAGATAACATTTGAAAGCAGATGAGGTAGCAATGGATTCCTAAATCTACTAAGGATGCTAGTTCAAGTAATGATGGTCATGTCACTCAAGAAGTGGGTGACTTCACCATTTCCAACTAGGATTTCAAAGGAGAACTGAAACTACGTTATCAAGATCACATTCAAATAGTTCCAATTGAAAGGTGACAAAGATCCAAAACAATATTCAAGATACAAAAGGATTATTGAGGAAGATCAGTATCAGTTATCACCGAGTTATCTTCTCTACCTAGTAAGGTCAGGTAATGGACTCTACCAAGCAAGGTTAGGAGTAACAAGACACACATGGTTATTGAGTCATGAAGCCCTCACCGAGTAATCAATAGAATAGTGGATGATAGCCTATCAAGCATGATGTCAACTTAGCTACCCTCATAAATAGAATTAATGGAAAAGCTTTAACAAAAATAATGAAATCAAATTCATTTCTCACCATGAAATCTAAGTGCTATTGCAAAGAAGAGATTTATAGTGTGATCAAGCAACTTTAAGAAAATTTGTAGCAAGCTATCAAGGTTGTCATAGTTTACCGAGTAAAATAACATCAAGTAGTCACAAAGTGAAGAGAGGGTCTAAAATGTTGGTTCGAGGAGTCGAGTGTAAAGCATCAGATTTCAAACTTGTGCCCACAATTGTAGAAACACTTGACTCAAGCAGGGCTCAATTGCAAGTCCCTCCCAAAGTACTCCTTATTAATGATATTCATACTCATTTCAAGTGTTGTATTCAAGAAATTGGTACCCTAGAAATGGATGATGCCCTAGGTGAATTGTGTGTTAATGGAATTCTTAAACCTGAGCATAAACATTTGGAAGACAAAGGTTTAACACATATTCCCCACATGTCTCAATGTTTTCAAATTAAATGGATTAGATACATTCTAAGTCAAGTGCATAATGGTCAACTATTGCTTGAGAAATCATTTTTGATTACAAAGAAAATGATTCATCACATCATTGGCCTCCCCATGCTCACTAAAGCCAAAGTGACAAAAACCCTAGGTCGAGTTGAGGTGGAAAAGAAAACCCTAGTAGAGTGGGATGGTAGAGGCATGGAAATTAGCAGTGTAATAGATGTAGAGCTAAAATTTGGGATTCATGTTATAGCACATAAGATATATAGTTTGAGCCATCTTAACAATGTATCATGTGAAGTTGTGGACTTAACTTATAAAGTGGTGAAAAACAATCTATCTTATGACTTGGAAGATCTATTATTGAAGCAATTCAACAAGAACATGGAAAGTATCAGGACATCCAAGAACAACCCCTATAAATTTAGTTCACTTTTGACTTGTTTGTTCTTTTATGTTCAGAAGTTCTTCCCTTCCAAAGGCATGGTAGTATGGAGAAAGGATGTGCCTATATTATAACAGATAAATGAATACATTGTAGAAATGGGAGAGAACTATGTTAGCATTATGGACAACTACTTCGATGTGTTCAAAGAGAAAATGAACAATAGGTTCAAGATACCTAAGAAGTTAGTTGAGGATTACAAAGATGGTGTGTGCTTTATGGTAGATAGTGATGAAGTTTACATCTAAGTAGTGAAGCCCAAAATTGTGTGGGTAAAACCTCTTCCTTGTGAGGTGAATATTGATGAAGCAAAGGATATTAATGAAGCTCTAGTTAATGAACTTGTTGATCCAAAGGAACCATACTTTGGAACCTATGATGAAGCCAAGGTAAGTATAGAACTAGAAATAAAGCTCCCTTAGGTAGTTAACAAAGGAAAGAGGATGATAGCTAAACTGGAATCTATCACACCTCTCATGTTAATTGAAGGAAAAGGAGAAGATGTAGAAGAAGAAGAGGATGAAGAGGGATCTAAAAAGGAAGAAGAACTTGTAAAGAAGAAAGGCAAGGTGATCATCACCTAGCCACCTAAGCCATCCACTACAGTTTTCACTAGAAGGAAAAGGAAGAAGGCAGAAAAAGAAGGTGGTGATATCATGTTTAGCCAACCTCCACCCACATTTGAGGATAGAGTAAAAGAATTGAGAGAAGGTGCAGGTGTAACCAACTTCAAAGCTCTCAAATATGAGACTAGAATAAAGGCTAAGTAGAAATAGATTGAAGACCTAGTCATGGATAAAATGGGCCAATAGAAGTACTCACCTGATCAACTAGCATCATAGATTCCCAGTGTCTTACTAGATAAAATTAGGATAAGATGGAAAAATACCAAGCAAACTATCAAGGATATATATGCACAAACATTGAGATAGTTGGTACTGAGTATGACAGATGCTGAGGTGAACAAGTCATTAAAGGATAATGACAGCAAAATAACTCTCAAATTCAATACTTGTTTGGTTTTGATGAAAGAAATTGAATATGTTGTGAAGAATGCCACAAAAACTTGGAGAAATGTCTTTCATCTTCACAAGCCAAGTAAAAAACAAGTGGAAATAAAAGATAATGATGATGACAATGATAATGACGAAGAAGAAACTTATACTAAGCCTACACATTTTGAGAATGAGGAAGATGAAGAAGATAAAAAAGGAGGAAGCTACCAAGGAAACAAAGCAATATGATGAGGAGATTGACCCAGTTAAGATAGTTACAATATTCATTACCTCACTTCCTCACTCTCTAGGAAAACCAGTAGCTATGTCAAGGTCGGAGATAGCTTCAACAAGTTTGATTATGACAACCATAGACACTTCAAATGTCCAATCACTCTTCACCCCCACTCAAATCAATGTATCATTATAGAAGTGACTTCCACTTCATCTATTGAGCTACAACCTATCTCTTCTTTACCTACCAAGTTGATGTCATTAGTCATGAATATAGTGTCCTCTACAATTTTGAGTTCTTTAGCAATAAGTACTTCAATTTTGGATACTACAGTTTTGTCTACTTCCATTTTGGATACTTCAATTATGAATTCTCCAGTTTTGGATTCAACAAGCATTCTTTTTAGTATTCCATCAGTTAGTACTATATCAATTTTCAGGACAAGTCCTAGTATATCAACTACCGTTTCAATTCTAGACACAAAAGCATTAAGTACAAGGAGAGTTGAACCTAAGGCTCAACCAAGTACACAATTTTTGAGTAAAGGAAAGGACTTAGAGGATGACATAGAATTAGATGAGGAAATAGAAGTCCCCAAATGGGATATTCATAATCTTTCTACAGATCAAATGCATGAGTTTGGTGAAATTCTTCAAAAAAAGGCAAAGCAACAAAAATTAAGAGAAGAAAGAGATAAAGAGTATAAGATTATAGATGATGCTAAAAATATTTTTTCTAAGGCTATAGAATTGAGGTTGATACTTCTCAATCTATTTTGTTTCAATTAGTAGAAGTAGTCCAAAATTTTAATGAGAACACTAGTGGACAAGAAAAGCTAATTGAGAAAGCTGAAAATAAATTTGATAGTAAAGTGTTGGAGCAAATTGCCTAGAAAATTGCTATTCATCAAGTTGAGCTTTCATCAATTTTTATCAATCTTGAGACCTCCTTCACCAATGTGACATTAATTTTTGGGAAGTTGTGTGATGTTTCCAAGTTCACAAAGGAAATAAAGGAAAACTATCAAAAATTGATGAGGATCTGAAAGCCAATGCTCAACAATTACAACTTGACCATAGTTCAAGCTCTGCACATCACATGGAGATCAATTTTTTGTCAAAAATGCAAGTAGAGTTGTTAAGAGAAGAAGCAAGGATTTGGTAAAAATTGATTAATATTCAAAATATGATCCTTCATATCATGGATACAATGTAGAAACATACTATTTACTCAAAAACCTTGATCTATGAAAACAACTTCTCTATTGCAGATCACACGATAGAATTCTCTGCATAAGTAAAAATTGCTCTACATACATGCAAGATTTTGCAAGAAAATTGGGATAAAACCTTGGCACTTATTCTTAAGGTACATTCATATTTTTTAATCTCATTTTGGTGTCTCTATATAGATAATTTCTAGATAAATCTTTGGCATTATTGTCAAAAAAGGGGAGATTATTGTTGAGACACATGGTATGCTATATATGGAGAGCCACATAGTATTGTTGGAAATATTCAGGATAAGATAGGTTACTGAGAGGGGAGGGGTGAATCAGTAACTTATAAAACTTTTAAACAATTCAGCATTTTAACCATTCATCATTCATTCATCTAATCTACTGCATAAATGAAAGAGCAAACATTCATTACACATGTACACATAGATTTGGTGACCCAGCAACCTTCCAAATAGAAAGTAAAACTGGGGTGGGGATGATGCCCAAAAAAATTCAATATTGTAGTATAAATTTGGCCTGTTAAGACTTACAATAATCACTTCTGGTGATCTACCCTGTTAGGATCAAGTAGGACTGCTAGATCCACCTTGTTAGAGGATTTACAAACACACAGTGAAGTATGCACTCTATCAGGAGATTTACAAAAAGACTGTTAAGTCTACCCTATTAGAGGATTTATAAATTGATTCACCTATTAGGATGAAGTAGTGTATCTACTTACAACTATTTGGTGATAAAATACTTTTTGCATTGATCACCTGATGTGATAGATATAATTTTTCTGCTCTATGTTGACCTTGCTATATTCCTTTTACTCTGCTGCTGATTCACTTTCACTTTTCTCAAAATATAGCAATACCTTCTTCACATGAGAACATCACTCTCCATTTTTTATATATCCATTTATCATACTGAAAATGATATCATACATTACATATATACCATTCCAATATTTACAATTGCAAGGTCAGCCAAAGCACAAGTGAACAAAACATTACTGAGTCGGCCCAATAGTAAATAACTCAGGTTCACTGAACTGACTTAGTGACCTTCTAATACTTAGCATCCACTACATTACTCAGCATCATCATGCACTCGGTAGGAGTAGAGGCTCGGTTCATACTAGCCACACAATATTGCTTAGAACTTGGTAACCATTGGTGACTCGGTAGATATAGTGTCACTCGGTAGCGACTAACTTCTTTTTTTACCTTGCTTTACTCGGTAAACACTAAGTCATTCATTTACCTTTTTCACTGAGTAAACACTGAGTCCTTTTTTTACCTTTTTCACTTGGTAAACACTGAGTCCTTCATTTACCTTTTTCACTCAGTAAACACTAAGTCCTTTGTTTACCTTTTTCACTTGATAAACACTACTGAACTTCACATTCACTTGGTATCCTCTAGAATGCTTAGTGAGAATTGTTTACCTACTGAACTTATAAGGTAACCATTGAATGCTCGGTATACACTATAGACTAAGTGATGAGCTAGATAAGCATTCAAAATTGAATAAGTGTTTGCACTAATGAAAAATATATCATAATTCCAACAAGTATCGGGGAGAAACATGCTATGAGGAGAATGTATATAATAGATGATGTATAGTATACCTTACAAAGATTAATTTTGAAAAATCTCAAAACAATATATTCTACTGAGTTAGTATCACATGGTGATGTATATAAGATTTTGGTTGATAAGTTTTTTTATCACTAATGCCGAAGGGGAAGATTTTTGACATATCAATCAAGTTTTTTATTAGTGCCAAGCTCATTGAGTAATATACAATGTTTTCCATGTAATTTAGTAGCCACTAAGCTCAATAATTTCTATAGAGTTTTCTAGACTAATCCCAGTAGCTACCAAGCATTTTAGTGGTTACCAATTGTATTCAGTTAATGTGAAGCCCAATAGTTCAAAGTAAGTAGATTTAGTCCAGTAGTTCAACCTAAGCATTTTAGTGGTTACTAAGCATTGCAGTTTCTACTGAGTTTGCAGTTCATGTAATGTGAAGCTAGTGTAAACCAAGCTTATGTGTTTACTGAGTGATTCAATTTATACCAAGTTACACAATATCTACCAAGTCACCAGTGCAGACTAAGTTCAAGACTAGTTTGAAGTGAATAGTATGGACCAAGCTTCTATGTCTGCTAAGTGCATGACAATGTCAAGTAATGATAGTGGGCATCGAGTATCAAAATTTCACCAAGTTAGTCTTCAGAACCCAAGTGTCTTCATTTGGGCCAACTTTGTGATTTATGTGTTAACCTATATGATGGCCGACTTTGCAACTATGTAATTTGGATTTTTATATATATGTAATGTATTATATCACATCCATATGTAAGATAATGAGCATGTAAGAATGTGAATGTGAATAGTTGAAGCTAAGTAATAGATAAAGAGTGAATTGTGAAGGCCATATCAAAAGAGGAGCAATAGAGACATATTCATCACATAAAGGTGATCAATACAATCAAGGAATCTCTATTAGCAATCCAATTGTAAGTCAGAGATCTATTGTTTCATCCTAATAGGTGAACCAGTCAAAATCCTTTCACAAGGTAGACTTAATAGTCTTTCTTATATCTCTTAATAGAGTGCATACTTAATTATGTGTTTGTAAAACCTCTAACAAGGTGGACCTAGTAGTCCTAATTACTCCTAATGGGGAATATCATTAGAAGTGATCAATGTAAGCCTTAACACGCCAACTTTATGCTATAGTATTGAAGTTTTGTGGGTATCATCCCTGTTGAAGCTCAAAATTACTTTCTCATTTTGAGTGTCCATTAAAATTTTTGAATCAAGTCAAGCCTATGAAAGCCCCATAAATGCAAATGTACTTGGCTGTACCTATGAGGTCCCTAAGGTGTTTTAATGTTTCTAACACTTTCCATTTAGTGCGTCTACCTATTCCATGAATTTAAATTGACATTTCGAGTCATTTGGCGAAGTCTTGTTTTGAGCTAGTTCCAAATTTGCATTTTCACCTAATTGTAAAATAGCGACAAGAGGCTGTGTTTGCTATTGAATATCTTACACCCAGAATTGTTTCATGACCTACCGCTTTGAGAGTATCTAGTTTCCATACCTAAGAACCTATGTTTTAGATTTCAAGTCATTTCGAGTTCATTTGTATAAGTTTTGAATCCCTCAAAGTTGGTCATTTAAATTTTTCATGCTGATGCACATTACAAATAATTCGGGGAAGCCCTGTTTGACATGCTATAACTTTGACCCAGTTGACCCAAATGCTAAAATTATTTTTGTACCATATTCTAGGGTTAGAGACTTTATATGTTCCAAATTTGAAATTATGACAAATCTACTTGATCATTTTTCAAATGCGATTCCATTTGCAATTTCTAAAAGTTTCACTCGTAACCAGAAGTGTAGATTGATCGGGAGCCATATTCGGGATGTCATATCTTTGTTCCTATGAATGGTATGACCAAATGGTTTGTTTCCCTGTATTCTACTCTGAAAATACTATAAGTGTGTTAGTTTTTAAGCCTTGACAAAACCATCTTCACACTTTTCCAGGGTCATTCCATTCATAAAAAATGATATTTCACTGATGTCCTATGTCCTGCAAATCCAGGTAGTCAAATTTGTGCCCTTGCCACATTTACATCCTGTGATTCGTCATGAGCCTAGATTGCATATCCATAATGTCCTCATGATAGAGAACCAACACCCCAGTTTTTGTTTCCCCATGTGCCCGTTTAACTAGTTTTTAAGGTCAAATCTAAACCGAGTTTGTTGTTTTCTAACATGTTTTCTTACAGGTAAATCTGAGAAGTCAACTTTGATGGTCAATATCATTTGACTGGGAATTCATCATTAGATGAGATCTGACAGGGTGCAAGAATGTGGTATAGAGAGTCAGTGAGTCAATTTTTAGGACCTGATCAGAGGTTTGAGTTAGTTTTCAAAGGAAGTCAACATACCTTCTAATATGAAATTCACAGCTTGTAGATTATGTAAAATGAGTTTCAAATTTATTAATTAGTAGCTAAATTTGATTCTAATCAGTCTGATGGGTTCGATGGATTAAGTCAGCATTTTAATTGTCTAGAAATGAATTTTTTTTAGTTGGACCAACTTTGGTTCCCAGCTAATTCCAACTAATTATTACAGAATGATAAGACATTGAGGTTCTAAAGTTCAACCTTTTCATTGATTAGTTGAAGTGGCCGAGAGAGATTTTTAAAAAAGTCAGATGTGGAGCATGTTAAAAATTTCAACCTCATCAACGAGACATATTATCGGGTTTATACATGGTAGCCCAGCTAGTAAGTAGCCATATGTGGCACAAAGCAGAGAAATAAGTCATTGTCACATAATGGTCATGAATTGTCTGATGAAACATCAACCAATGGACCTAAACTTTTAAGATAGAATCTTGATCACACAAAGGAAGAAATAATTGTGATGTTAATAACCTCACATTCGAGCCATTGGGTAGAGGAGAATATATGCTCAAATCACAAATGAGATGAGCACATTACAAATTGTTTGACTAAATGTCAACAGAGTCATAGTGATGTCGAGCTCTTTTTCTCTATCGAGGGAAGCTCATTGTATGGATGTATTGGCTTGAAAGTAACATAGTGAGCAATTGTGTCCTTTTACATTGATAAAAAAAAAACATAGACTCTACGCCATATCATAGCAGTTTCAAGTACATGCAAATATCAGAAGATCAATGCCATAAAGAACTCCAAGAAATCCTAGCCGCTGAGCAATGGTATTCACACAATATAAAAGGAACCACAGAAATTGACATTAATAAGAAAATATCTCCATACACCAGTGTTAAGAAGACTCAATCCCATGCATTCAAACCAAAATGAGCACTCATGCAATTGGCAGGGGATTCACTTCATATCACACCAACACAATAGAGAAAAAAGTCTAAGCATGTAGATGCTAAAAGAACCAATAGCACACACTAAAGGAGGCAAAGAGCGCAGGAAAAGTGGAGATTGAAGAACACGCAGATCCAAAGCACCCACAGGATCATGCCAAATAGAGGAGAACCCTATTGAAGCTACCCATGAATAGTGAAGGCAGGCATGAGTAGAGATTTTAAAAGGAACAACCGGCTCAGTCATAGACATTAGAGAAATTGAAACCACAACACAAAGGAGAAAAGACCTTGTGCAATGGAGGAGTCAGCATAGAAGAAATCAAAGCACAACAATAGAAAAGAAAGCCACCTGTAGGAAAAGCCGTTTGTAGAAGGAGCCAGGTAGTAGCAGAATAGGGATAAAACATGATTAATCCCACATTGGGGACATGACGCCTTCCCAAATGTATTAAATACAACTTCAAATAGATAAAGTTGTGTCTTAAAGACTTGCAGCTTTTGGAAAGCCAAGTTTTAATTGTGGGACCTGACACTGTTGGAGGTGAGAGGTATAATTTTAAACAAAAACACAATTCAAAAACTGATGACATCAGTAGGAAAGGAGACCGAAAAAGTAAGAAATCTGGCTAGTCGCTACCTCACTAGCCAAAAATTTCTCAGAACTCTAGCTAGCAAAGTATCGAGTCATCAGGAAATCCAAAAATCTAGCAAATACAAGCCAATTGCAAATGAAGGAATAAGAACATGACACGTGGATGAACATCGCTAACTCACCAAATAGGACTCGTACGATGAATCACCATAGTGGGGTGGTGAGGGTAGCTAAGTTTGTGCCACGTGACACGTCCTCGCTATCTCACCCAAAAAATTTGCTCATCGATTAAGCATAGCGAGTTAGCAAGAAGGTGACAAGTGGCACTCACATAGTGGTAGGGTGGACAAATCCTGTGTTGACATGTTTCATTGGCTAGTCAAAGGAAGTTTGAACCAAGTAGAAAATGAGGAGAAATTTTAGACTTTTTAAATTTTAATATTTTATTATTTTTTTTCTCAAATCTCACGTCAGGTTCATTTAAATAAGGTTTCAAACTTTATATAGTTTAAATTATATAATAGTTTAAATTTTTGCAAAATATTGTTCAAACCACAGAGAAAGGTTGATCTTAAGAATGCCATAATAGGAGCAATTTTTAACAAAAATGGATGCTCCAATATACCATTGGAACTGGGAGAACTTGAAATTTCCAAATCTAGAGTTTATTTTTGCACTTGTGCTTCCTAGTTCAAGTTATAGGCCAATTTGTAAAACTTAGGCCATTTGTGGTAGAACAAGCAGTTTTCACCATTGAGCACCTGAATTGGTTAGGGGGCAGATTTAAAAGTATGCTAGAATCTAAAAGTGAAGAAAATCAACTTGAGGTTGTTTTCTTCTCTTCTCAAGACAATTTTAACTGATTTGTTACTTTTCCTCGAGTTCTTTTTCACACCAAAATCAGTTACTCTTCTCATCATCAAATTTTGAGATGTTTTGATGCCTTTGAGAGGTGGAATGAAGAGGATCTAATATGCAGTTATAGAGAGAAGTTAGAAAGAAGCTTTGATCTTCTTGGGAAGAATTTCAAAAGGGACAAGTGTCAATTGCAAATTGAACCTGGGAATTGCCTTCTCCATACATATTCTTTCTTCTTCTCCGAAATAGGTTGTTGATTGGTTTTCTATTTCCAGTTCTCGGTGCTCTGCTCAGGCTATGAAAGCCACACACCCAGCATTTCTCTCTTGTATTGAGTAGCATTTTATGTTTAATGGAGATACTTCTAGTCTATTAGGTGATTTATGAGTTATTTTCTGTACGTTTCATGTATTTGGTTTCAAGGAAAGCAAATAAAGAGCAGCAATGGTTTAAAATTTAGCTTGAATCTTGTCTCTTGTTTGTGGATCTATATTCTTTTCTAGTTTGTGATCAAAGACCATAGATTAGGTTGCATTTTGTTTAGGAATGTATGTGATTAAAATGTCTTGCTGGTGGAGCAAAGAACCATGTAATTGCTTGATATTTGTCACAGAGTTTGTAGATTTTAGGATAGGATGTTCTGAATATGAGATTCATTCTGTAGTAGATGTTAGTTCACAAAGTGAAGGATAGATCAGGGATCTTGATGTAGAGATATGTCTGAGATTTCTAGAAGATGTATGGTTATAGTTCATTTTGATTACCCAATAGATAAGGCACTGGTTAGAGATAGGATCATTAGGTTTAGTGTTCATACTTGGGTCTTGTTGTTATCAACATATTAAATCAATTTTCCCTTTTATGTTGAAAGTTATTCAATGTTAACCCATATTTAGCTTTATAGTTTCATGAGTTATGTTATTAGCTATTTCATGCTTGTGATTCCTGGTTAAGTATAGCAGATTTAGGGGTTTTTATCTGCTTCACATTAGATTCGGTGTATGCTTTGATAACTAGTACCATATAAGGAATCTATAGGTTCACCCACCTAGGTCTTGTAGAGCCTGAAGTACAGAAGGAGTATAGCCTTATAGTTGGCCCAGGTTCTTGGTGAAGTGTGTCCATTATTGGAGATAGCTACCCATAGATGCATTCTTGCCTTGCATACTTGGTTGTTCAAAAACTGTTAAATTAGGAGCCAACAAAATGGTAACTCTATTGGGGACTATATTGAATCAGATTTAAGGCAAACCTTGAGAATTTAAAAGAAGAGATTCAATATAGTAGAAGAAGTGCATAAATTTTTTGTAGTAGTAGGTTATCTAATGTGTCTTCTAGGTCTTTTACTCAAATATCATGCACCCCAGTTGAGCTTTATTCATGCACAACATTATATTGTGAAATTGGATGAAAATTATGTAATATGATTGTTATAGGTCTATCTTCAATCAGTTCAATTTGCAAGTACTATTGAGAAAGTTTCAATGTCAAGAATCAATTCATAAAGTATATTTTCTTTTCAAAATGTTAGTGATCTGCAAGTTTCTCCTACATTGAAAGTCTGGTTCAAATTTGTCAAGTGACAAGTTATGTTTTATTTCTCACCAAGTGTGAATGGTGACTCTCAAATTTCGATACCAGTTTGTTCCTAGTTGATTTCATTGCAAAATTTTGAAGGACTTTTAGTTGTATGGGTAGATCTAAAATTGTTGATAGTTTCTTGGAAAGGAATTCTAAATTCTTGATAAGTTTCAAAGTGCTATTTGAAATCTGCTATTATAAAGAAATTCAAATGTAAAAAGTAGATCAAAGTAGTGATCTCTTTATCCTCTTGAAAGGAAGTGGCAACTCTACAAAGTTTGATCAGTAATGTAAAGGATTTTCAGTCTTGCACCTATGCCAAATCAGAAGATCGAGGTTTAGCATCAACACTTGAGGTATTTTGCTTTTCATGTTTTCTTTTCATGGAAGTCAAAAGTTGTTAAAAGTGATTGCCTCTATTCAGTGATTTTTAGCACTAAAAGGAAGAGGTAGAAATTTTGTTCTATAATGGAGTCAGATCTCAAATCTGAGATTAGTTTTCCAAATTCTAAGAGTTTGGAAATTGTGAATAATAACATTGCTATGTTGAATAGACTAGTTTACAAAAGGATTTTCAATCTTATAAGAATTGAGGTAGGAAGTACTCAAGGTTTAAGTACCAAACAATGTTATTTAAGGCTTAAATCAGTAATCAGTAAGATGCCTTTTCATTGTAGACATGAGGAATCTTCCCTACCCAGTGTTTTCCTTGATGTTCTAGTACTTGATTTAGTAAATTGGCCAGCACCTATAACATTACAAAGTTTTTTGCAAATTGAGAGATTCATTGAGGAGATGGAAAATGATGATAATAGATTTCATGTTATGTCTTCTGATGATAATGAGTGTGCTAAAAGTCAAGGTAGTAATGAATACAATGAGTCCGTAGAGCAAGATAATATGTCTTCCAAATGTGAAGAGGTGGATTCAAATGTTAATGAATCGGGTAATTGCAATCAACATAATGAAGATGGATATGAAAATGAAAATAAATTTGGTTACATTGAATATGAAATTGAAGAAATTTGTAATAGCAATAAGGGTAGTGATTGCCAAAATAGGAATGAATGTTGTGATAATACTGATTTTCCAGATTGTTACACTAATAATTTTGCTCTTGAAAGTTCTTCATGTTATCTGGATGATAATCACAGACGGGAGAAGATTTGTGAGGTAGTCTTCTTGAGCTCTGATGAAATCTTAGATTTGTTGGCTCATGATTTTGAAAAGCACGTAAGTATTTCTAAGGATCTTCATATTTTTTGTCATGATATTTCTTCATTCAATCAGATCAATTCCCCAAAGTTTGATGTAGAAAGAGATGTAGAATTTGAACAATCCTTATTAAATTTTGGAGCTATAGATGATAGTACCTCAAATGTCTTTGCACATGACAATTTGTTGGATGTGGACCATGCTAGTGAAGGGAAGTTTAATACTATTTCAAATTCTTATCATGCTGATCTTGCAAAAATTTGTTTTGATGTTGCATGTGATGAAGAGGAAACCAGTGAATATTGTCAATCAAGTTAAAGACTTTCTTCATGTGCTGATAAGTATTGTAAAGATAAGTTCAAGGTTCATTTCGACATTCAGTTAGAGGAAGAAAATGATAATGATCATCATAGTTTGGATCAGCACTTTTAGAATGAGTTTTCATGCTTGGTAACTAATCAGTTGGTTGAAGAATGTGAAGAGGTTTCAGTGAAAGATGAATCTGATTTAGTGAATGATATGACTGCAAGTAGGCAACAATTAGATTCCAAACACTCTTTGCAGCTGGAGACACAAGGTGATTTGCAAGTTTTTGGTGTTTGCAACTTGGTCAATGATGTAGATTATGAAGTTTTTGTGTTTCCGATCAGCATGCATGAATCATCATTGGATTTTGATTCTTAGTTCAGTTTGTGTAGTCATGAGCATGTTGATGCTTTTTCTCATAGTGAGCATGAAGATGAAATAGACTTTGAATTTTATATGCACTATGAGAATGAAGGAAGTTGTTTCGTTTTGCCAAGTAATTTGTTTCAATGTGTTGATTTGATTGGTGAAACAAAGGAGAATGGGATTCATAGTTTACCTCATGAAGATGTAAATGAAAATCAAGTATATGAAAAAGGTAAAAGTTTTTGCTAAGATCAGGGGCATTGTTTGTACATAGTAGTGTAGTTGTTTCCCTGTTTTTAATAAAGTTGTTTAGGAGAGTTTTTGTAGTCAAGTGTGTGGTCTGCTTCACCTAGAGATCTGGAATCTTGCCATGCTCACAAGGGGCATGCATCCCTAGATAGACCCACTGTTGGAGCTCAAAATTGCTTTCTCATTTTGAGCATCCATTAAAATTTTTGAATCAAGTCAAGCCCATGAAAGCCCCATAAATGCAAATGTACCTGACTGTACCTATGAGGCCCCTAAGGTGTTTTAATGTTTCTAACACTTTCCATTTAGTGCGTCTACCTATTCCATGAAGTTAAATTGACATTTTGAGTCATTTGGAAAAGTCTTTTTTTGAGCTAGTTCCAAATTTGCATTTTCACCCGTGTCAAATAGCGATAGGAGGCTGTGTTTGCCGTTGAATATCCCACACCCAAAATTGTGTCATGACCCACCACTTTGAGAGTGTCTAGTTTCCATACCTAAGAAAATATATTTCAGATTTTGAGTCATTTAAAGTTCATTTGTATAGGTTTTGAATCCCTCAAAGTTGGTCATTTAAATTTTTCATGCTGATGCACATTGCACATAATTCGGGGAAGCCCTGTTTGACGTGCTATAACTTTGACCCAGTTGACCCAAATGCTAAAATTCCTTTTGTATCATATTCTATAGGTTAGAGACTTTATATGTTCCAGATTTAAACTTATGACAAATCTATTTGATCAGTTTTCAAACATGATTCCATTTGCAATTTCTAAAAGTTTCACTGGTAACCAGAAGTGCAGATTGATCAGGAGCCCTGTTTGGGATGTCCTACCTTTGTTCCTATGAATGGTATAACCAAATGGTTTTTTTCCCTATATTCTACTCTAAATATACTATAAGTGTGTCAATTTTTAAGCCTTGACGAATCCATCTTCACACTTTTCCAGGGTCATTCCATTCGTAAAAAATGATATTTCACTGATGTCCTATGTCCTGCAAATCCAGGTAGTCAACTTTACACCCTTGCAACATTTACATCTTGTGATTTTTCATGAGCCTAGATTACATAATTATAATTTTCTCATGATGAAGAACCAACACCCCAGTTTTCGTTTCCCCATGTGCCCGTTCAACTAGTTTTCAAGGTCAAATCCAAACCCAGTTTGTTGTTTTCTAACATGTTTTCTTGTAGGTAAATCTAAGAAGCAAAATTTGACTATCAATATCATTTGACTGGGAATTTTTCATCAGATGAGATCTAACAGGGTGCAGGAATGTGGTACAGAGAGTTAGTGTGCCAATTTTTATGACTTGATCAGAGGTTTGAGTCATTTTTCAAAGGCAGTCAATGGACCTTCTGACATGAAATTCACAGCTTACAGATCATGTAAAATGAGTTTCAAATTTATTAATTAGCAGCTAAATTTGATTCTAATGAGTTTGATGGGTTCAATGGATCAAGCCAGCATTTTAGTTGTTTGGAAATGGAATTTTTTTTAGTTGGACCCACTTTGGGGCCCAGCTAATTCTGACTAATTATTGTAGAATGATAAGACATTGAGGTTCTAAAGTTCAACCTTCTTATTGATTAGTTGAAGCAGCTGAGAGAGACTTTTAAAATAGTCAAATGTGGAGCATGTTAAAAAGTTCAACCTTGTCAATGAGACATATTACCAGGTTCATACATGGTAGCCTAGCTAGTAAGTAGCCGTCTGTGGCACAAAGCAGAGAAATAAGTCATTGTCACATAATAGTCATGAATTGTCTAATGAAACATCAATCAATGGACCTAAACTTTTAAGATAGAATCTTGATCACACAAAGGAAGAAATAATTGTGATGTTAATAACCTCACATTCGAGCCATTGGGTAGAGGAGAATATATGCTCAAATCACAAATGAGATGAGCACATTACAAACTGTTTGACTAAATGTCAACTTAGTCATAGTGATGCCGAGCTCTTTTTCTCTATTGAGGGAAGCTCATTGTATGGATGTATCAGCTTGAAAGTAACATAGTGAGCGACTGTGTCCTTTTACATTGATAAGAAAAAACACAGACTCTACACCATATCAGAGTAGTTTCAAGTACATGCAAATATCAGAGGATCAGCGCCATAAATAACTCCAAAAAATCCCAGCCGCTGAGCAATAGTATTCACACAATATAAAAGGAGCCACAACAATCTACATCAATAAGAAAATGTCTCCATAGGCCATTGTTAAGAAGACTCAATCCGACGCATTCAAACCAAAATGAGCACTCACGCAATTGGCAGGGGATTCACTTCATATCACACCAACATAGTAGAGAAAAGAGTCTACTCATGTAGATGCTGAAAGAACCAATAGCACATGCTAAAAGAGGAAAAGAGCACAGCCAAAGTGGAGAATGAAGAACACACAGATCCAAAGCACCCATAGGATCATGCCAAATAGAGGAGAACCCTGCTAAAACTACCCACGAATAATGAAGGCAGGCATGAGCAAAGATTTTAAAAGGAACAACTGGCTCAGTCATAGACATCAGAGAAATTGAAACCACAACACAGAGGAGAAAAGACCTTGTGCAATGGAGGAGTCAGCATAGAAGAAATCAAAGCATGACAATAGAAAAGAAAGCCACCTATAGGAAAAGCCATTTGTAGAAGGAGTCAGGCGCTAGCAGAACAGGGATGAAACATGATTAATTCCACATTGGGGACATGACACCTTCCCAAATGTTTTAAATACAACTTAAAATAGATGAAGTCATGTCTTAAAGACTCGCAGCTTTTGGAAAGCCAAGTGTTAATTGTGGGACCCGACCCTATTGGAGGTGAGAGGTATAATTTTAAAAGAAAATTCAATTCAAAGGCTAATGATGTCAGCAGGAAAGGAAATCGAAAAAGTAAGAAATTTGGCTAGTTGCTAGCTCGCTAGCCAAAAATTTCTTGGAACTCTAGCTAACGAAGTAGTGAGTCATTGGGAAATCCAAAAATCTAGCTAATACAAGCCGATTGCAAATAGAGGAATGAGAACGTGACACGTGGATGAACCTCGCTAACTCACCAAACAAGACCTGCACGATGAATCACCATAGTGAGGTGGTGAGGATAGCCAAGTTTGTGCCATGTGGCACATCCTCACTATCTCACCCAATGAAGTTTCTCACCAGTTAAGCATAGCAAGTTAGCGAGAAGGTGACAAGTGGCACTAACACAGTGGCAGGGTGGATGAATCTCGTGTTTACACATGTCACAGGTTGGTCAAAGGGAGTTTGGCCCGGGTAAAAAATGAGGAGAAATTTTAGAATTTTCAAATTTTAATATTTTATTATTATTTTTCCTCAAATCTCACGTTAGCTTCATTTAAATAAGGTTTCAAACTTTATATGGTTTAAACTATATAATAGTTTAAATTTTTGCAAAATATTGTTCAAACCACAGAGCAGGGCTGATTTTCAAAAGGCCATAATAGGAGAAATTTTTAACCAAAATGGATGCTCCAATATACTGTTGGAACCAAGAGAACCTGATCTTTCCAAATTTGGAGTTTTCTTTTGCACAAGTTCTTACTGGTTCAAGTTAGGCCAATTTGTAAAACTTAGGGCATTGGTGGTAGAACAAGCAGTTTTCACCATTGAGCACCTGAATTGGTTAGGGGGCAGATTTAAAAGCTTGCTAGAATCTAAAAGTGAAGAAAATCAACTTGAGGTTGTTTTCTTTCCTTCTTAAGACCATTTCAACTGATTTGTTACTTTTCCCTGAGTTCCTTTTTACACCAAAATTAGTTACTCTTCTCATCATCAGGTTTTCAGATATTTTGATGCCTTTGAGAGGTGGAATGAAGAGGATCTGATATACAGTTATAGAGAGAAGTTAGAAAGAAGCTTTGATCTTCTTGGGAAGGATTTCCAAAGGGACAAGTGTCAAATGCAAATTGAATCTGGGAATTGCCTTCTCCATACATATTCTTTCTTCTTCTCCAAAATAGGTTGTTGGTTGGTTTTGTATTTCTAGTTCTTGGAGCTTTGCTCAGGCTATGAAAGCCACACACCCAACATTTCTCTCTTGTATTGAGCAGCATTTTATGTTTTATGCAGATACTTCTAGTCTGTTAGGTGATTTATGAGTTATTTTTCTGTACATTTCATGTATTTGGTTTCAAGGAAAGCAAATAAAGAGCAATAATGGTTTCAAATTCAGCTTGAATCTTGTCTCCTGTTTGTGGATCTGTAATCTTTTCTAGTTTGTGATCAAAGACCATAGATTAGATTGCATTTCATTTAGGAATTTATGTGATTAAAATGTCTTGCTGGTGGAGCAAAGAACCATGTAATTGCTTGATATTTGTCACAAGGTTTGTAAATTTCATGATAGGATGTTCTGAATATGAGATTCATTCTGTAGTAGATGTCAGTTCACAAAGTGAAGGATAGATCAGGGATCTTGATGTAGAGATATGTCTAAGATTTCCAAAAGATGTATGGTTATAATTCATTTTGATTACCCAATAGGTAAGGCACTGGTCAGAGATAGGATCATTAGGTTTGTTGCTCATACTTGGTCTTTCTGTTATCAACATATTAAATCAATTTTCCCTTTTATGTTGAAAGTTATTCAATGTTAACCCGCACTTAGCTTGCTAGTTTCATGAGTTATGTTCTTAGTTATTTCATGCTTGTGATTTTTGGTTAAGTATAGAAGATTTAGGGGTTTTTATCTACTTCACATTAGATTCATTGTATGCTTTGATAACTAGTACCACATAAAGAATCTATAGGGTCACTGACCTCGGTCTTGTAGAGCCTGAAGTGTAGAAGGAGTATAGCCTTATAGTTGGCCTAGGTTCTTGGTGAAGTGTGTCCATTATTGGAGATAGCTGCCCATAGACGCATTCTTGCCTTGCATACTTGGTTGTTCAAACACTATTAAATTAGAAGCCAACAATCCCCACTGAAGGTTTTTGGGTCACCAAATCATTGTGTTCAAGTGTTGTGGATGATTTTAGTTTCTCATGCATGAAATTAGATAAGATATGATGAATTAAATGTTAAATGGTTTCTTTGATTCAAAATGGAAATTTTTGTATAAATTTTAGGAGGTACAGATTCACCTCTCCCCTCTCAGTAACTTAGCATATTCTTGAATATTTCCAGCACACCGTGTATTATTCAAAAAAAATCATTGCAATACAACCATGGAAGCTTTCAAAGCCATAGCCATAACCAAGAAATCCATGTTAACAACCATGAATCCACACATCTCATGGCATGCTTCCAACCTTCATAAATGCTCCCTTTGGCTAACTTGTCAAGCCTTGTCTCACTCAACTCTTGCCTTTTTGCCTTTTTATTCCATCTCTACAACTACCCTTATGGCTGTTTATATAGTAGCAAGTCTCACAAAACCACCAAGTGGTATTGCACAAAACATAAGCTAAAACCATGTATTGCCTAGCCAATTGAACCCACAATTAATATTGGGCATTAAATTCTTTTCCACAATATTAAAAAATTACATCAAATATTATCACAATGTTACAATACAACTCATAAAGTATATCCCATAGGAATATTTACTTGTTGTGGGTCCATCTAGGTGACCCTAGGTGGAACATTACATAATAAAATAAAATAATACAATATTTAAAAAAATTATTCAATGTTTGCAACCCACATAATCTCAACAATATGGACACCTGAAGTTGAGTTAAACCTATTTTAGAAACCCCACTTGATATACCTATGGATAAGGGTTAATTTTGACCATCAAAAACCCTTAGTTGACTTGGGAGGCCTTCCCAAAATTGGTTTTCTAAAATGTAGGAAAATCAACTTTTGGAAGCATGACCTTGGTTACACAAATTTCTATTTTGTGTAAAAAGACCTTCTCCTTTTTGAAATGCATATTTTTGGTTGCTAAACATAGAAATCATAAGGCTTAGGAAGAGTGGCCAATGCGATCTCACACTTCCAAAAAGAATATCATAGGAAAAGTGTTGAGCTCTTTTAGAGGGTTTTTCCATGGTTTGAAAACTATTGCCCATTCTCCAACTTTAGAGACAAGTTAGGAGTTAGAGAGTTTTAGTGAATTGGGAAGGGAGCTCTTCATCAACTATCTTGAAATAGCTTAGACCAAGTTTTTTATCCTCCTCATATTGTTTATTTCATGTTCTCATTTAAAAAATGATAGTGTAAATATTTTTTGTTTGCATAAAATGAGTTTTTTTTTCTTATTGTTTTGCTTGTACGTTGTTATGGGTGTATATGTATCACTCACCCTTTTGAGGGAAGTAGTGGCCTTGTGAGTGAAGGGTTTAGTTGGTCCATCCCTTGAGTTTAGAGTCTCTTCCCTTAGAGGAAAGAGCGAAAATACATGGAGTATGGGCTCCATGTGCCAAATCTTATTGTTGCACTTATGAGTGATAAGGGGGGAAATTGTAGAAAGAATGACATGTGAATATTGAATCCTTGTGAAGATATCATATTGTTTATGTGGATCTTGAAGCCTTGTAAAGGCATGATACTTTGTTATTTGTGTGACTTCTCCTATTGGGTTTGGAACACCTTCACTCTCTTTAATGAGCCCTTTGGTGGCCTATTGTGCAAGCTTGGTAAAAGGGTGTTTATTGTTCTTTTGATGGCTTGTTCCATTATTGACCATTGCAGGTCATCATGAAAATTGGGTATGAAAAGATGTGTTTATTGACCTGTGTATATTCTTTTTGGTAAATTTTATGTTTTGGTGTGGTGTGTGTGTATCCTAGTTGGTATCTAATGCTCCTATCTCGAGGGTGGCCTTGTATAGGCCTTGGCTAGGAGGTGAGATTTCCATGCATTGTATCCTTCATTTTGGTAAAGGTTAGTGAGGAGTGTCATAAGGCTTAGGAGAAAAAGTGATATTGTTAATGGTTCTTCCTTTATTTAGAAACAAATACTTTACTGTAATAAAGAATTGGGGAGTCCCCCTTCAAAATGTATGTTATATTTTATGTTATGTTGTTGAAAGATATTCAGTTTTACATGTTACAAATTGTAAAAGAATTATGTTGTTGTTAGTAGTCATTAATGAAAATTATTTTTCTTTTTTTAAATCCTTTAAGGAATTCAAATATCAATAAAATAGAAGAGTATTACTTTTGAAAGAGAACAATATCATTATGTATCTTCTTTGAGGACTTGTTTAAGATAGAATACAAGAGTTATTGATGTCTCCATTTATTAAAAGATTACTGTTAGTTCACAAAAAATAAATCTAAATCATAGAAGTAAAGCTATGTTATCTATGTGTGTGTGCGCGTATGTGTGTGCATGTGCATGTGCATGTGTGTGTTTGCATGCGCATGTGCATGAGTGTGTGTGTGTGTGTGTGTGTGTGTGTGGGTGGGTGTGCATGTGTGCAAGTTAAAATCTATAAAGGTATAATAGACTTGTTTCAAAAATTAGTTACATGCAATTTATCATTCCATGCATCTATAGGCCTTTATATTGAATCTAGTAGAGAATTAAACAAATTAAAAATAGATTTTTTGGAATCATGTATTCACTTTTCTACATTACATATTTTAATTAGTATTAAATCATTATGTAAATAAAAAAAATTAGAGTGTTTGAGGCATACAAATGTGATGTATGACATCTAGTATTAGATCTAGATTAGCTAGACTAGGGCATTATTGGGTCCATAGAAAACAAAAAACAAAGAGTGTGTTTTGATGGCCTAATTGACCTTTCTATTTTAAATAGTACCAAAGGAATAAGTATCAAGGTTAAAATAATACTTAAGTTCTATTTAATTAAAATCAAAATTCTCTATTTTTAAAACTAGAGTCATAGTTGGAGCTCACAAAATTTTATGCATAGGACTAAAAGTAAATATTCAACAACTCTCTCTCTCTCTCTCTCTCTCTCTCTCTCACACACACACACACACACACACACACACACACACACACACACACACACACACCATACTATGAGTAAATGAAAAGAAATTTCTAATGCCATTTTCCTTAGTCATCCATAAAACTAGAATATAAGGCCAAGGATAGAGTATTAAAAGTAAAATGTTTAGAGGAATAGTTAGACATGTCCATGTTTCTTCCTCAAGTTGTCTCAATTCCAAATATTTCAATTAATTTAATGCCATGGTGGTTTCTCTCTAAGGTAAATAATTGTTAGGAAATATTAAATGTAGGTATAGAGATTATGCTATATATCATCATAAAACTATATAAACTAAGCTAGACAACAAAGGAATATAAAAATTAAGCATTAAACATTTTTCTAACCTTTTATCAAATGAGCAACCCATTATGAATGTTTAAGGCAATTCCAATCTAGCGAATGGGATGCAAACATGACTATTATATCAATAACTTATTAGAATAAATCTGACAAGTTGTGTTTATAGTAATTTGATGCTTTAATTATTGTAGTGACTAAACAAATAGACTAAGCATGTAGTAGCAGAGCATCTACATATGTAATTGATCAATCTCCTAGTAATTGTTGTTCATCTTTTGTCACATTAAAAAATAAATAAATAAAAATCTAAGCTTTCTACAATTGCTAATCCAAAATGTCATATATGTCACAAGAGATACCAAGTAAATAATTCAAGACAATAGTTGATATCCGAAAGAAAGTCAGGGATACTATGTAAAAAAATAAGATAATAAAGTAAAATAGTAGTACATGAAAACAATTGGGTGGGTAGGGGTTTGCGTATGTAGGGGTTTCATTGCCACCACAAACTTTCTCTAATATGCCACCTGACGACCACTATTAAAACTAGCTCAACCACTTTCCAGATCATCTAAGCCCATGCTTTAGTGTCATCCATCATGATGACACAAGCTCTTTGCATTGCCTCTAAGTGAGCTAGAAGTGTCACCCCAGACACCATCAAGCCCTCAACCTGAAAGCATAGTCTTAGCAATTAGGGCTATATAGAAGAAATTTTTAGGGCTAGATGGAAAAAGGAAGTCACATATTTTTAGGGTTGAGCTGAACCCTAAAGGGAGATCAAAAGTATTAGAAATCTAGATAGGGTTAGACATTGTGGCAATAAATTTGGCCCAAGTGTTTAAAGGAAAAATAAATGTGTGCATCTACATACCATCCTTTATTAAAAGGGGTTGATTAATGGTAGTAAGGAAAAATTATTCTTTTAATTTACTATGGATATTGTTGAGGTCTTAGTGGCCTCAATGCATTAATGAGACTTGATCATTCTTCTAAATAGTTAGTTATTTTCTAGGAATATAATAATATAATACATATTCTTTGAGAGGCTTAAGAATAATTATTTAGCGAGTTAACCTATAAGGTATACTTTAATAGTAAGCCTAAGGTAGAAGTTATAAGGATTCTAATAACAATTTTAAATTAATAATAATTGGATATAAAATAATGATAATAATAATCAAATAAATCAAAGGAGTTAAAATAAAGGAATATTTTTATTTATTTTCTAGGCAAAAGTGGTAAGCCACTATAATATTTTATTAAGTCTAATTCAACGAGGTGAATTGGGAAAGAATCAGTGAAGAAAACTCAACATCATCCCTAATATATACATAGATTTAAATATTTTAAGCAAATAATTACAAGGGGTGTATCAACTACCACCTAATGGTGAACTAGAGAGTACCTTGACAATGATTTCTTTGGACTTTTCCAAGCACTATCTTCATGACAAACTTATCCTAGGAATTAGCACTTAGCACTTATCTTACAAATCTTCCCAATAAGACACAAAACCACCTTCAATTAACCCAAGCCGACTAGGAATAGGGCCCCAGCCAGAACAAAACTCTAAAGTGCCATGAATCCAATCAAAATCTGAGTTAACCTCATCAATTAAATCCCAAAAATTCTATTCAATCAGTTGCACAGAAGCAACATTCATATCCCTGGATTTTGAAACATTAGATTCCTTCTGCAAATCAATCATAGCCTGACACACCATCTTTGTTCGTTCCACCAAATGAACACCCATTAATCTTGGTTCAGGTGGCAAAGCATGTTTTAAATAAATGAAACTGCCAGTGTCTATAGCATGCTTAAGCACCTCAAAAACAACATAAAATTCATGATTATGTAGGAGTTGAAAATGTGAGAACAAACTACCAACTAATGCCACTCCATTCCATAAGTCATACTTTTGCAAAGCCAAAATCAATTTGTTATCAACCATGAAGTGAGGTTAGATTACCTAATGGGCCAAAGCTTGAAGCATTTCAGGAGACTATAGGAGATTCATAGCATTGGAAAGGAAAATTGAAATAAGCTAAGATGAGTAGAAAAATAGAAGTGCCGAAGGATATTAAAATTCTTCACCAATGATATGCTAAATAGCTCTTCGAGTGAAGAAATTAAAAATATTTGATCCAAAACCTCATCTAAAATAATATTCGGTAACACAATTTCCTCCAATTCCGGTGGCAAGCATATACCAAAATTCTTTGGCATGATGGAAAAATGTTGTTTGTGACACATTTCACAAGCCAAAGCTATATCCCACCCAGAACTCATCTTGTAACACAAACACAAGCATAGATCATAGAATTGGGCTCTTGCATATATGTGCGATTGAAGATGTCATTCCTCAAGCAATAAATTACATAGTGTAGCATGATATAAGTCATATATGCTCACACAAAAAAAATCCTTGAAAGAGCTAGAAAAATTACTAATGACGATGCATTTTAATGACTTAGATTTAGCCACATGAGGAAATCGAATCACAGAAATAGAAATTAAATGTTGTCAGAGAATAATCAGATTTGAAACACTCAAAATATACTATGCATGTCATGTCATCATAAATGCTTCTAATAAAATCATACTACATTAATGATTTTTGAATCGTACTTTGTTTCCATGCAACTTGACACCTAATACATATGACCTTGACTTGACATCTAAAAAATCTACTCTGCTCGGCACGTGAAACAATCCCTCTAAACTTGGCACCTTAACTCAACACCTTATATCATTCTGCTTCACTCGGCACCTAAATCAACAATACTCCACTTCAATTACCTTCTTGTTGAATTTGGAAACCAAGAACTTTTCTCGGTACCTAAAACAATCCTACTAAATTTGGCACCTTAACTCGGCACCTCTCGACACCTATTATTTTCACTTGAAATATATCACTTTCAAACTAGAATAGGATCAACTACGCTTTCTGGAAAATTTGGCACCTAATAAAATTCTGCTTCACTCAGCACCTAAACATAGGCATCTAAAGGTTATTAGAATTACTCCACTTCAATTACCTTCTTTTTGAACTCATCAACCAACTATGTGTACTGATCAACTCAACACCTAATACAATTATACTTTACTTGGTTCCAGAACATAGCTTACTCGACACTAGAATATAACTTTCTTAGCTCGGCACCTAAAGAATCTCTTGGGACCTAAACTTGGCACCTAAAGGATATCAAATATTCTTAGTACCTATTATTTTTCACTCGGCATATATCACATTCAAACTAGAACAAGATCAACACCTTAACTTAGCACCTGAAGAATATCAAATATTCTTGGCACCTATTATTTTTACTCAACATATATCACATTCAAAATAGAACAAGATCAAATTCACTCATCACCTAAACATAGGCATCTGATACTTATCAATATTACTCCATTTCAATTACCTTCTTGATGAACTCAGCAACCAACTATGTGAACTAACCAACTTGACACCTAATATAATTTTGCTTTATGCGACGCCAGAACATAGCTTACTTGGCACCAACGTATAACTTTCTCATCTTAGCACCTAAAGACTTTCTCAGCATTTGATATTAATCTACATTACTTGGCATCAATTATCTTCTTATTGGACTTGGCATCTCCTCGGCAACTGAAGCATGAACTTTACATGTTGACCAGATAGGGGCTTCCAAGTCATCTTGAATCAGGTTTTTTAGAACCTTGTATTTCTCAATAAAAGGTAAAGGATGAAAAGTAGAGGTAGTAACCCCATCATAACCCAAATTTGATAAAAAATCTACAACTTTATTCCCTTCTTGATAAATATGTGAAATGAAAATATCTAAACATTCATCAAGAAGTCTCCAGATTTAGTTAAGAACATATTTTAGCTTCCAAAAAATGATGCACCTATGGATACAAGCACCGATAATAACTAAACAATCCCCTTCTATATGTAACCTATGGAAACAACCTTGTTTAGCTAAAATAAGCTTGGCCAATAGGGCATGAGCCTTTGCTATGTTATTAGTATCAATGGGCAAAGGAGAAACTGTGATAGCCACAACCTGACTAGAAGGATTTCTAATACATGCTCCAAAGCCCAATGGACCTAGATTTCCTCTTGAAGCTCCATCAAAATTCAACTTCCAAAAACCATATGAAGGGGGTCTCAAAAAATTCTCTCTAGGTAAGAGATATGTGGGTGAGTGGCTAATTTTCCACCCATTTGGTATGAATAATTGTTGCCATTGTTGGAAAATTTGGGAATCCTAATGGGTCACAATCAGGTTAAATTTAATCACTTTTAGACTAGAATTAGTCACTTCCAAGATTGATTTTTCAATACCAATAAAAAAAAAGTCTAATGTTAGGGATTCCTTTTTGAAAATATGCTTATTATGTTCCCATCAAATAGCCCAAACTACCAAGTTTGGTATGCATTTCCAAAGATTTGAAAATAGTTCTTTTTGATAAAGAAGTGGCCAGGCTTGAAAGAGATCCCAAAGATTGTTTGGAAAAGGAGTAAGGTAATTAAGTTTACTCAAAATGAAGCACCAACATTGATAAGCAAATGAACATGTAACAAGGAGGAGCAATATGTAGTCTATTCAATCTGTCACTAGTTAAAATCATGTGTTTAAGTGCTAGCCATGAGAAACAACCTACTTTAGGAAGAACAACCAGATTCCAATAAAATGGAAAAGCTCTAGAAGTAGGTTTATTCAAACCATTCTATTTTAAAATTTTGTACCCCTCTTTCACTAAATAATTTTCATCCTTAGCTAGAGCCTAAAAAATCTAATCATGGGCTTCAGAAAAAAAGATTTGAATTCAAAATATTTTGAAATTGAATGATTTCTTGCTTTGATAGAGGTAATTTATTAAGATCCTTCCACACTATTTTCTTTGAAAATTCACAGATATATTCCACATAATGATTAAATTGGGATCCCTAATGAAGCTCAACAACTTGGATATCATTCAATGAGATTTTACTCTTAGAAAGTGGAATTTGACCATTCCAGGAATCGTTCCAAAAATTAATACTTAAGCCAATATTGACTTCCCAAGAGATGTAGTCTACTATGATTTTGTGTGAAGCTATCATGAAATCCCAAATGACCGAGCCTTTAGGAGGATTTGAAATAGTAAGGATTCTAGAAGGATCATTGTTATCTAGATATTTTTGTTGCATAATTTTGCACCACGTAGACTGAAACTTACAATACATGTGCCAAATCAATTTCCCACCAAATGCTTCATTTCTAATAGATAGATCAAGAATTCCTGCCCCTCCAACACTTGAAATTTGTGACATATCTTGTAATGAAATAAGTGGAATCTTACAAGATTCATTCATATTACCCGACCAAAGGAAACCCTTAATCAATTTTTGAATTATAAGTAACACTTTAGGTGGGATCTTGAGGACAACAATGAAATAATTAGGAATTGCAACTAGAACTGATTTGATCAACAAAATTCTTCCCGCCAGTGACAACCATCTAACTTTCCAAGAAGCAATTCTACTCTGAATACACTAAAAATAAAGGAATATTAATGTTAGTGGTTTTGTTATTATTGATTACCTGTAAGAAAGGGAAAATATGCTTAATAGATGTAACAAGTTATAAATTTTTACTATTATTTCAAAAATTTATTTTATATTAGTTTTGAACTCTTAATTTTTCCAAAAGACAATTGTTGACTCAATATAAATTTATCTGCAACTAAAATCACAAGTATCATTTAGTTGGCATGGTAATGTTTATAAATTAAATAATGATGTTGAAAACTTATGAATGTTGGTAACTCAATATTTTAAAAATTTTATTTTATGCTTTTATTCAAATTTGTCAATTAAGAATGTAAAAGAAAATATTTTATATTTTAAGTTTTCATCTCTTAAGTTGTATGTAAAATTTATTGAAAATATCTAACAGAAAAAAAGGGCATGTTATCATAGAGAATTATTATCCACTATAGATTAAAATCATGGTCCTTTAATTTTTTTTACAAATTTTACAAATATTGCCATACTTTAGATTAAGTTTATAATAATAATGAGATTTAGAAATATTGTAAAATTTAAAGATAGATTCAATTGCATATATATTCTATTGGAGAAGCTAAACAAAGAGGGAAAAACTATACTACTTCAATAATAAAGAATTTAATTAATAGGTTGGATATATACATTTGAAATATAAAGAAGGAATGAGATGAAATGGATAAAAGGATGAAGATAATCAAATTTAGTTATATTTTCAAAAGAGTACAATGAATTAATAAGAAAATTATTTTATTTTAAATAAATTAAAGAAAAGAAAGAAGAATAAAATGTTAAAATATTTATAGATGCATTTCAAAATAAGTAAAAGGAAAGTAAAAATATATAATATTAATTATAACGTTTAGATCAAATGAAAGGGAATTCAATGATTAAGAGGTGTTAGGGAATTATTAGTCCCACCTATCTATAGGTGGAGACTATAGTTTTTCAAATCTTTCCTTTTCAATAGTTCACACCTTAGTTCTATGAAAAGAATAAAAAAATTGGTATAAATTATGGTTGCAAGATTATTTTTTAATAAACTAAATTTCTCTTTACAAATTTCTAATTTTTCCTTAGTCAAGATGTTTTTTTCCATTGATCTTTTTAATTTTCTGTTCCAAAATTTTTGCATCAAAGTGAGCTCAATAATTATGGCAATGGGTGAAGTGGTGGCAAGTGGTGGAGAGTCTTGTGTGGAGTATTTTGTCATGGCCTTCTACATGCAGGTATTGTAATCAATGTGTTGCATGTCTATTTATAGGAGCCAGGTGTATTAGGTAATAAATATATTATTTAAAAAGTTTCATCTATCTGCTCTTATCTTATTACAGGCACATGCAAGATGACAACAATAGGAGGGTGAGGTTTTCCTATCCTGATGTTTGTTTTCCTATCCTAATATTCACTGTTCATTTTTTTAAGTCACTCATAGCCATGAGAAATGAATTAGACAAAATTATCAAAACTAATGTTTAATAATTCAATTTTATTCAATTTATTTTATATTTTTCTCTTTTCCTCAAACTAGTTGCTATGGCTTTCTTATACTATAATTAAATTTCCATTACAATTCTCAAGAATTTTTCTTTGTGAATTTACTGTTATACTTTATTGTACTTGTACTACTATGATCAACATCACATGGGATTTCTATAGCTACTAGAAAAGTTGGTACAATCATTTGAGATTTTTAGCCTATGAGTAAGCGGGAGGATTCTTCTAGTTGTAGAGAGAAATACCATCTAACAGACATCTGAAAGAATCATGCCTTGACTATTTTAAGGAAATCTAATTCATTTCAAACTTGGGAAATGTATTATCCAAGCCTTTCTCACCTAGTGGATGCACTTTTGACTTGGTCCTTACATTCTTTTGAGCTCCCCATAAATTATGATTAACATAAGAATTAAGGGCACTCATTCTTTTGAGCTCCCTATGGAAAAGAACATATGTATTTCCTTTCTTCAGTTCTTAATGTGATGGGGCTACTTGAATATGAAGCTCTTCTTGAAGATCACACAAATTGTAAATGAATTAGTTGGGATTCTCCATGGTCACCTTTGCAACATTAATTATCTTCTAGATTGCAATTATTTCAATATTATCACCATTAAATCATATGACTCCCACTTTGGAGGGACAAAAAAGAAGATAGATATTTCCCATGAATTATTTGTCTGTTTAAGTCAAATCCTTGAGTAAAAAAATCCTTAAATTATAAGGAAAGAAGTACATAGTAGTTTCCTTTTGATTGACCAACACCAGTGGTTGGGGTAGGACTAGAAAAATATCTAGAAGAGAGGCAGAGGTGTTTGATTCAACACTAGTGGCAACATGACTAGCGGGAGATAGGGGGTAGTGATGGTGCATCGTTCTTTCTATTTCAGTTTACTTCAGTCACGGTGTGATATCTAGGATGTCTCTCTTATATGAAATATTCATATATATGTTTTAGAAGCTTGAATGGGATGGTTCCTCCTTATATTTTTCTTTGCCCATCATAGAATTCTCCATTTTTCCATAAATTTGTCTTGGAAAACTTTCATTTTCAACCAAAATTTAATATAGTAACAACCAATTTAGTGGAAGCATACAAGATTTATTTGGCAATATTTCTTTTATGAAGACATTGTTTATATTAGTGAAAAAAATTAAGTTAGACCATTCCCCTTCATTTGTTTAACTTTCTTCACTCATTTTATTGGATGGTTATTGAATTTTTTCAATGAAATCATCTCATCTCATAAAATATTTTAAGAGCACTAAAAATCCTATGAATTCATATATAGATGCTCTCTAATAGAAATAAGTTAGAGCCAAACAAAACATATATATAGATGGAGTCTACTATGCAGCCAATGCATTTCTCCTACCTAATTACCATGCATAGTTTATTCTCCAGCCCATCCATATTTTGTCAGTCACTCATGTATTGTTAGTCTTTTGGAATTTGTAGTTAAGTGACTTTATAAAAAATGTCATGTATATTTATAAGCATTGGAAAATGAACATTAATTTTTTAAATTACTAAATTTGAAATTTCTTACTAAGAATTAATCATACAATTTTATTAATTTTTAGATTATGGTAAAAGTAGGTTTTGAGGGGACCTAAAACCCCTTACAACATCAAAAATATAATACAATAAAAGTTCCCTAGGTTTTACAAGGTCTTGAAACCTACAAAGTCATTATAGAAACTAAAAGATCGTGTTTTACAAGGACCTGGAACCTACAAAATAATTAGGAAAAGAGCAAAAACTAGGTTTTACAAGGACTTAGAACCTAAAAATAGTTTATGAGTTAAAAAAAAAGATGAAAAAAGGAAACAAACACACAAAGGACTAGGACCAGACACACAATTTTATTAATTTACTCATTTTCACTAAAATAACATTAAAAACAATTTGAATTATTGTAAAGTTAGACAATAAGCTAAAACATTTTTTTTTGAAATAGAGATAGATTGTTTAAGTATAGTTAAAAATACTTATTTATTTACTTATAATATGTTTAATATGTAACTTTGAAATATTTTCATTATATGTGAATTAATATATGTAGATTATTTAGATTAGCTCTTTCTCATTATATAATATTTTAACATTTTAAAAAAATAAAAAATTATATATAGTGTTTTCATTTGACATAATGCTTGCATTTCATTATTAATTATTCTCTAATAGTAATAAGACAATTCTAGTTTTTTAATGAGTAGAATAAAAATATATGGACAATATACAATATTCAATATTAAATTTGTAATTCTACATTTCATTTTACTATAGATACAAAGTGTAATTATTTTATTATAGAGAAAAGCATTTTTATTGGATTCTCTTTCATCCAAAGAATTATTCTAATGTTTCATGCATCCCTTTTTTTATAGAAGGTGAGACTATAGCTCACCACAGCTCTTGTTATTTACATTGTGTATTAAATTTATCTATTTATATTGGAGTAATACTGTTACTAAATCATAAATATTGGTAAATAGACTTTTGTTAGAGGATTTTAGAATGTAATAACATTTTAGATTGGTAGTGCATTATAAAAGCATAGAATATTTTACATAGCTTGATTTTTGTATTTTAATATTTAAATTGATAAATTGAGACAAACTATATTCAATCTATTATTATTACTTAAGCTATCTAATTAAAATTTAAACATCAATAGAAAGTTAGATATGTTAAATAATTTAAGGGGCCTTGTTCTTGAGGGAACATTATATAAGAATTTAACCTTGTAATAATTTTGTAAGTATTCAATTGATATATTAACCTTCCTAAATTTGGGCATTACATGCACCTTATATAGGAATTATCCTCTATGCTAAGCCATATTTTTTTAAATTGAAAGGTGGTAAATTCATGATAAAATATTTGAAAGATATAAGATAATAATTTATAGTGGTCTATATATTTCTTACAATGTGGTTTAGTTACTTACATAATTAAAGTGCAATATTCTCCATATCTACCTATAATTCTACCCATACCATTATTTCAATAGAATGAGGAGATATTATACTATATAAAAGGTAAGTTGAGGAGGTTATTTTTATAGAACAAGGAGATCTTAGACTATGTACAATGTAAAGTATGAGGTTGTAAGTGGTGTATTTGGAAACCCTAAGATCTATCCTTCCTTAAACAATTGAGAAAATCCAAGTAAATGCATGACTATAAGTGTACATTTTAATTATCATCTTAGTACATTTAAATTACATTTTAGATTATTAAGAATTCTTGTTTTTGGCACCATTCAATATTAAGAAAAGAAGTAGAAGAACTGACAAACAAGCTAAAGGTAGAACAAAAAGAAAATGAAAAATTTACTATGTTTAATCTAAGCATTAAAAATATTGATCAAAAACTAAAAGAGAAAAGGAAATATTGTGAGACAACTAGACTTGGCTATTAGTGAATCATCCAAAACTTTTGCAGAAAAAATATATCATAATTGAACAAGCCAAGAAACAATCAACATAAGAAACCTACCTACTATAACTATGGAAAACTAGGACATATGAAAAATGTGTATAGGAGTAGACCATATAATATCTCATCAAAAACATCTTTTAGTGATTACAACTATAACTCTAATAGATATCAATACAAAATAAGATATTGTAGAATGGAGGCATCAAACATCTCAAAGGAAGGAAACTTTATAGGTTATTTCTATACATGCAACATATTTGGTCATAAAGTTGAATATTGTAGAAATAGAATGCCATTGAAAAGGAAACTAAGAAACATGAAATGTAATAATTATGAATATCTTAGGAACATGTTAAAAGACTATAGGTTCACAAACACAAAAAAGGTATACAAACAATAGGAGTATCATACTACATCTATCACAAGTATGGTCATATAGCACAAAATTCTAGATACCAATAAGCTATGAACATAAATAATGAAGAAGGAAATTATATGGGAACTAAAATGAAAAAGAATAATATCAAAAAAGTTTGGATTAAAAGGGTAGACATGAGTGTATCCCGTTGCTTTGATGGTATGATTTTGTAATGTTGTCATTGCTCGAAAAAACTACATTACACAGACTAGAGTAAATATGTTTTATTAGGTTGATAGGTTTGAGCATAAGATCACTATCAGAGGTTAATATTTTATTGTAGACCCTAATAAGGCTTATCTTATTTTAGATGTTAAGGTTTATGAGTGTCACAAGGAAGAAAAGGTAAAAGGTAGCTTATGTATAAAGAATCTAGAAACCCTAATTAGGTTAGGAAGTGTAGTAGAGTAAGTAAGAATGAAGAAAGAGATGAAAAGAGTGATGAAGGAGAAGCTATTGGGACTAGTATTAGAGCACAAGTTATTAGTGTAGAGACATAAAAGAAAGCTATCAAAGGCAGAACAATTGGTGTTAGAAGCAACATACCTATCAAATAGAGGGAAGGAAAATACAAGTCAATTTATTGTTCTTTTTACCTAACAAGTTAATCAGAAAGATTATAAAAATCCTTTTATAAGGTGGTCTTTAACAAGTTTTACTTTTTCTTATTTTGAACTTATTTGTAAATTCACTAATTGAGAGAACATTGTAAGAGTGGGATTAATTCTCTTAAAAGAGTATTAATTAATAGGATTGATGTTACTCTTAGAAGGGTATTATATACTTTTAATAGAGTGTAGTCATTCAAAAGATGACATTAGTGTAAGTTCTTAACCAAGTACCTTGTTACTATAGTAATGAGTTGTGGGTATCATCCCCACCATAGTTTTTCCCACTGACCAAGGGCTTTTTACAATACCAAAATCAGTGTGATATTTGTTTTAAGTTTATTGTTTGGATTTTTATTTAGTTATTTTTCAAAGATGAATTAACTATTGGTAACTTGATGAGTTGAAAAGTGTTGACATTAAGTAAATTTTGTTATTAGTGCCAACACTTATTCAAATTTTGTATGGTTACCAAGCTCATTGAATACTTTACAATGTTTACCATGTAATTTAGTAGCCACCAAGCTTTATAGTTCCTACTGAGCATCCCAGTGGTTACCAAGTGACGTTAGTGTTTACTGAGTGCAGTCATGATAATTGAGAAATTTAGTTTCTACCAAATCACATAGTATCTACTAAGTTACCAGTGCAAACCAAGTTCGAGACTTCTTTGAGATGATTAGTATGGATCGAGCTTCTACTTCTACCAAATGCATGATGATGTTGAGTAATGACAGTGGACGTCATGTATCAGAACTTCACCAAGTCAGTCTTTAGAACCAGAGTGTCTTCATTTGAGCCGACTTTGTAATATTGGTGTTAACTTGTATATTGGCCAACTTTGTGATTTTGTAAATTAGATTGATATATATATATATATATATATATGTTTGTGTGTGTGTGTGTGTGTGTGTGTGTGTGTGTGTGTGTGTATGTATATGTATATGCATATGCATATGCATATGCATATGTATGTATGTATGTATGTATGCATGCATGCATGCATGCATGTATCTATGTAATGTATTGTATTATATCAATATATAGAAGGATGAATGTATGCATGAATAAAAGTGAAAGAAGCATGTGAATGTGAACTAGCAGCAAAGTATATTGTAAGGCCATATTAGCAAAGGAGCAATAGAGTTATATCTATCACTTAAAGGTGATTAGTACTTAAAGAGATCTCAATTAGAAATTAAGTTGTAAGTTAGAGATCTAATGTTTCATCCTAATAGGTGAATCATCTTCAAATCCTTTTGCAAGGTAGACTTAACAATATTTTCTTAAATCTCTTTACCTAGTGCTGATAAAGGTACACACCACCCTTACCAACTCATAACCAAGATCACAATAATATGGAGATAGAGAGATGATAAAAATGCTTCATAAATCTTCCATTAATACTTTAAATTCATTACAATATTCTCCACATAAAAGTACTCCAAATTCTTACAATATAAGAGGCATTTTCTCACTAAGAGCTTCTATAAGAAAAATCCTATCCTTCAAGAGATTACATTAGAAGAGCTTCACTACAAGAGCTTACACTTGAAGAGCTTCCATTTTCCGAACTTGATTACAAATGATAATAAGCCTTGCTTAAATAGGCACTTCTAACCCAAGACATTACAAACACAACCAATGTGGGATAAAAGGTAAATACAACTACCTTTAAATAAATATTAAATTCCCACCCAAATACAACTAAGCACCCAACAAATATTAAATACATGATTTATCCAAAACCTTCTAGAATTCCACCTACACCTTCTACAATATCTAGAATTTCCTCCTAAATACAACTAAGCACCACCATGTGACCCAATTAGAAAATTACATTTTCTTTATGGATCACAAAAAATATTAAATGCATGATTTAAGGAACTTTTTACAAATTTCTAAGATGCCATCTACACACCTCAATTAATGGAATAACAACTATTTTTATTATTTTTCTATTTATGCCACCTATGCACCTTGAAAATAAAAATTCATTTTTAATTCTTCTTTTCTCCTTTTTCCTTTTTTTCAATTTTTTATTATTTTTTTCTATTTTTGTCACTTTCTCTCTCCTCTAATTTTATTTTTTTCCTAATAATTTAATTTTCCCATGCAAGATGTTCCTGCATTAGGCATCAAGTGCATACTTCATGTATGTTTGTAAAACCTCTAACAAGGTGGATCTAGCAGTCCTAATTGCTCCTAATAGGGTAGATCATTAGAAGTGATCAATGTAAGCCTTAACTAGCCAATTTTATGTTGCAGTATTGAAGTTTTGTGGGTATCATCCCCACCCCAATTTTACTTTCTACTTGAAAGGTTTCTAGGTCACCAAAATTTTTGTATTCATGTGTTGTGAATGTTTTATGCTTTCAGTTTCTCATGCATTTATTATAGTAATTTGATTATTGCAATTAAGGTCTAAATAGGATAAAGTTTTCAAGGTTACTAATTAACCCCTCCTTTCTCAATAACCTAGCTAGTCTTGAATATTTCCAACAATTGGTATTAGAGCATTGTGGTTCTTAGGATAAAGTTTGGTAGCTTGAGCAAAGATCAAGGACAATGGAGATATTCAATCTTGAAAAAACCATTGACAATGAAAAGTTAGATCTATAAATGGCCATAGCTCAACTCAAGAAATCAAAGGAGCATCTTTCTCAATCTCTATGAAGAAGAAAGGAACTTGTAGATCAAGTGAATGACCACCAGTATAGTGAAGAGAAGATTGAATATTTTCTCCCTTCAAGTAGTTTAGATGAAACAAATGATGCAATCAAAGAAATCCTAGAAAAGAATGGTTCACTACAAGGAGAGGTAAGGAAATTGAAAAGAGAGCAAGAAATTCAGTCAATAAGATTATGTGAAATCTAGGAACAAAGAAATAAGGAAAAAGAAAAATTGGATGGAAAGAACAATTCAAAACCAATCCCTTTAGCAAGAAGACCTTATTGATCAACTCTACAATACAAATGAAGAAATCACGAGTCTAAGGTTTGAAAGTGAAAGAATAAGGAATGATCTAAATCTAAAAGAAAAATCAATGAAAGGTTAAGGAATGTTCTAAATTCTGAAAAATAACTCAATGAAAGGATAATGAAATCTCAAGCAGATATGGATCAATTGAATCAACAGAATGAGTAGAATCTTTACAGGAAAAAGGGAAAAGTAGGAATTGGATACAAAGAAGAAAGTGAGTCCTCCACAAGGTGCACAAAAGAATCAAAAACCTACTTGCAATGGCTGTGGTAAGATAGGTCATATATCAAACAAATGTTGGAGTAATGGTAAAGCCAAATTCAATGAAAAATGCTACAATTGCAGTTAGCATGGTCATAGGGCTAATGAATGTAAAGAGAAACCAAAATTTGAGGGAAAGTGTCATAAATGCAAGAAACAAGGTCACAAGGCATTAAAATGAAGATCAAAGTCATTAAATTCAACAGAACAAATTGTAAAGGCAATATTCAGTTGGGATTACAACACTTGGTGTAGATATCATTACTGTGGAGAATATCTAGACATATTGTCAAGAATTGTGTTAAACATCACATGAGAAGAAAGGATACCACCATAAGATGTTACACATGCATTGAACTTGGTCATATAGCTAAAAAATGCATAAATATAGGTATAATTAAAGATGAAAAGGAAAAAAAAGTAGATAACATTAGGAAGCAGATGAGATAGCAATGGATTCCTAAGTCTACCAAACATGTTAGTTTAAGTGATGATAGTCATGTCACTCAAGAAGTGGGTAACTCCTCCATTTCCAATTAAGTTCTTAAGAGAGAACTAGAACTATGTTGTCAAGGCTACATCTTAATAGTTCCAATTGAAAAGAAGTAAAGATCCAAATTGGTATTCAAGATACAAAAGGATCATCAGAAAAATCAATAATAGTTATCACCAAGTTGACTTCTCCACCAAGCAAGGTTGGGTCATGGACTCTATCAATAAAAGTTAGGAGTAACATGGTATGTTAGGTTGTTGAGTTGTGGAACCTTTATTGAGCAATCAATACAGGTAGTGGATGACAGGCTATCACACACATGTCATCATAACTAACCATTGTACCAAGAATTAATGGGAAGTTTTATAAAAAGAGCATAAAATTGACTTCATTTTCATTGAGAATTCATGTATTATTGGAAATAGAGTGATTTTCAGAGCATCCAAGTGACTTTAAGTGGAATTTTCAGTGAAGTTTTTCAAATATTTCCTCAGCTTACTAAGTCATCATGGCATCCAGTAGTAGCAACAAAGTGAAGAAAGGGTCTGAGATGTTGATGCAATGTGTTGAATGGAAAGCCCCCAATTTTAAACTTGTGCTAGCAATCACCAAAACCCTCGACCTAAATGGAGTGCAGTTACAAATCCCACCAAATGTACTTCTCATAAACAATATTTGAACTCATTGTAAATGTGAAATTTAGGAGATAGCTATCCTTGAAATGGATAATGCCCTAGGTGAACTCTATACAACTAGAATTCTCAAGCCCAAGCAAAAACATTTGGAAGAGAAAGGTTTAACTCATATTCCTCACCTACGTTAGAGCTTCCAAATCAAATGGATTATGTATATTCTAAGTTGAGTTCAAAATGGTCAATTGTGGTTAGAGCAACCAATCTTAATCACCAAGAAAATGATACATTACATTACTAGTCTCCCCATGCTCACCAAGGCTAAAACCACTAAAACCCTAGGTTGAGCTAAGTTACAAAAGAATACTCTGGCCAAATGGGGTGGTAGAGGAATGCAAATCAGTAGTGTGATTGATGCAAAATTAAATTTTGCCATCCATGTGATTGCACACATGATTTATAGTTTGAGTTGACTCAATAGTGTGTCATGTGAAGCAGTTGACTTAGCCTACAAGGTTGTGAAGAATAATATGTCATATGACCTAGTAGATTTCTTATTGAAGCTATTGAAGAAAAACATGGAAAGCATTAGAAATTCAAAAAATAACCCATGTAAATTTAGTTCATTATTGACATGTTTGTTTTTCTATGTACAAAAGTTTTTCCCTTCTAAAGGCACAATCATATGGAGAAAAGATGTGCTAGTTTTGTATCAGATTAAAGAATATATTGCAAAAATAGTCGAGAATTTTTTCAACATAATGGATAACTACTTTGATGACTTCAAGGAGAAAATGAATAATAGATTTAGGATTCCTAGGAAATTGGTTGAAGATTACAAAGATGATGTTTTTTTCATGGTAGGTAGTGACAAAGTCTTTATTCAGACAATAAAACCAAGAGTTATATGGGTAAAACCTATTCCCTATGAGGTGAACATTGATGAAGCAAAAGATATAATTGAATCCTTGATAAAAAAATCTATTGATCCAAAGGGACCACACTTTGGAACATATGATGAGGCCAAGGCAAGAATAGAGATTAAAATCAAGCTTCCTCAAATGGTTAACAAAGGAAAGAGGAGAATAGAAAAATTCAAAATTGGCACACCTCTTATGTTGACCAAAGGTAAGGGAGAAGATGATGATGAAGTAGAGGATGAAGAGGAGTTAGAAAAGGAAGAAGAGCCAATAAAGAAGAAAGCAAGGTGATCATCACCAAGCCATCCACTATAGTGTTTACCAAGAGATCTAGGAAGAAAGGTAGTGAAGTTGTATTTAGTAGGCCTCCTCCCACCTTCTAAGAAAAAATAAAACAATTGGAAGAAGGTGCAGGCATAACCAACTTCAAATTAGTAAAGTATGAGACTAGGATAGAGGCTGAGAAGAAGCAGATCAAAGAATTGGTACTAACCAAGATGGTTAAATGGAAGTATTCCCCTGATCAAATAGCCTCCCCAATTTCTAATGATCTATTAGAGAGATTGAAGACAAGATGGGACTTAGCTACATAAAAATTAAAAGATATATATAAACAAACCCTAAGGAAATTGTTACCAAGCATCATAGATGGTGAGGTAAAAGAGTCTATGAAGAAAAATGAAGACAAGATGACTCTCGGATTCCATACTTGTTTAATTTTGTTAAAAGATATAGAACATGTAGTCAAAAATGCTATAGGTATGTGGAAGAATATTTATCACTTGCATAAACTAAGTGACTTTCTAGTAGAAGTCAAGGATGATGACAATGATGATGAGGAAGTAGGAACATAATTTGAGACAAAATAGTTTGACAATGAAGAATTTGAAGAAGAGGAAGAGGAAGAAGCTACTGAGGAAGTCAAACAAGATGATGAAGAGATTGATCCTATGAAGATAGCAGTCATAGTCATTTCCTCACTTCCTCATTCTCTAAACAAATTAGTAGCTACATCAAGTTTGGAGACAACATCAACAAGTTTGATTCTAACCACAATAGGTACATCAAATGTCCAATCACTCCTTGCTCCCCCATAGCTTAGCACATCACTAATGGAAGTATTTATCACTTCATCTACTAAGCTAAAACCTCACTTTTCTTTAGTTCCTAAGTCAGGTTCATCAGTAGTGAGTACAACATGTTCTACAATCTTTAGTTCTCCAGTAATAAGCACAATTTCGAGTTTTACAATTTTGGATTCTACAATTTTGGATTCTACAATTTTTTTTTTCTAAAGCTTTGGATACTTTTGCAAGTATATCAGGTTTGGATTTAGTAAGCACACCAGTCAGTATTCCATCTATTGGTACTATATTAGTTTTTACAGCTAGCCTTCCTATCTCCACTATTGTTTCCATTTGAGATTCTAAGGCATTATGTACAAAGGTAGTTGAACCTAAGGCTCAACCAAGTACAAGACTTTTGAGTGGAAAGGAGATAGAGGAGGATATTGACCTAGATGAAGAGATTGAAATTCCAAAGTGGGATTTTGATAATGCCACTATAGAAAAAATGTAAATAGCTAGTCAACTCCTCCATAAGAAAGCAAAAAAAAAGAAGTTGAGAGAGGAAAGAGACAAAGAATATAATATCATAGAAAGTGCTAAAGATATCTTGACTGAGGTAATAGGTGTTAAATTTGATACTTCTCAACACATTTTTTTCGATTGGAAGAAGCAGTTCAAAATTTTAATGAGGACTCTAGTGGTCAAGACAAATTGATTGAGAAAGCAAAGAAGAAATTTGATAACAAAGTGCTTGAGCACATTGCTCAACAAATTTCCATCCAGCAAGTGGAGCTTTCCTCTATTTTGACCAATCTAGAAAACTCTTACACAAATGTAACATCACTTTTTGGAAAATTATGTAATGTTACCAAGTTCACAAAGGAAATAAAGAGAAAACATACAACGATTGATGAAGATTTGAAGGCTAGTGCACAACAGTTGCAACTTGACCCTAGTTCAAGCTCTACACATCATCTAAAAATTAGATTATTGTCAGATATGCAGGCATAATTTTTGAGAGAAGAAGCAAGGATCTGGTCTTCATTGATAGATATTCAAAATATGATCCTTCCCATCATGGACACAATGTAGAATCACATTGTTTACTCAAAAGCATTGATCAATGAAAATAACTTCTCAATTGAAAATCACATGATAGAACTCTCTGCAGAAGTCCAAGTTGCTCTACATATGTGCAAAGTTTTGTAAGATAATTGAGATAAGACTTTAGCACTCATACTTAAGGTACATTCTGAGTTTCTTTCTTATATTGGTGTCTCTATGTAAATAACTTTTGACTAAATTTTTGGCATTATTGTCAAAAAGGGGGAGAGATAGTATGTATATATGGAAATAAATAGTATGAATATTGTATGGGGGAGAATCATGCAAAGAAAAGGAAAGTATATTGTATATACTTACAAAGTCAAATTTTGAAAAATCTCAAAAATAGTACCAAGCTAGTATCACACTATAATGTATATAAGTTTTGTTTGATAAGTGTTTTATTCACTAATGCCAAAGGGGGAGATTGTTGACATAAAGTTAAGTTTTTTATTAGTGACAATACTTATCCAGATTATGTATGGTTACTGAGCTCATTGAATAGTCTACAATGTTTGCCATGTAATTCAATAGCCATCGAGATTTATAGTTCCTAGTGAGCATCCCAGTGGTTTCCAAGTGAAGTTAGTGTTTATCAAGTGCAGTCATGATAATTGAGTAATTTAGCTTCTACCAAGTTACATAGTATCTATCTAGTCACTAGTGTAGACTGAGTTCGAGACTACTTTGAGATGATGAGTATGAACTGAGCTTCTACTTCTACTAAATGCATGATGATGCCAAGTAATGATAGTGGACGTCGTGTATTAGAACTTCACCAAGTTAGTCTTTAGAACCTGAGTGTCTTCATTTGAACTAACTTTGTAATATTGGTGTTAACTTGTATATTAGCTAACTTTTTGATTTTGTAAATTGGATATATATATATATATATATATAATGTATTATATCATATCAATATATAGAAGGATGAATGTATGCATGAATAAAAGTGAAAGAAGCATGCGAATGTGAACCAGCAACAAAGTATATTGTAAGGCCATATTAGAAAAGGAGAAACAGAGTTATATCTATCACATAAAGGTGATTAGTACTTCAAGAGATATCAATCAACAATTCAGTTGTAAGTCAGAGATCTACTATTTCATCCTAATAGGTGACTCAACTTCAAATCCTTTGCAAGGTAGACTTAACAATCTTTTCTTAAATCTCTTTACCGAGTGTATACTTCATTATATGTTTGTAAAACCTCTAACAAGGTGGATCTAGTACTCCTAATTACTCCTAATAGGGTAGATCATTAGAAGTGATCAATGTAAGCCTTAACAAGCCAACTTTATGCTGTAGTATTGAAGTTTTGTGGGTATCATCCCCACCCAAGTTTTACTTTCTACTTGGATGGTTTTTGGGTCACCAAAATTGTTGTGTTTATGTGTTGTAAATGTTTTATGCTTTTATTTTCTCATGCATTTATTATAGTAATTAGATTATTGCAATTAAGGTCTGAATAGGATAAATTTTTCAAGGTTACTGATTCACCCCTCCCCTCTTAGTAAACTAACTAGTCTTGAATATTTCCAATACAAAGGATATTATCAGATAAGCATGTAAGTAGAATATCAGTCAATGAGAAGAAGTGCTTAAAAGTGAATTTCTTAAGGTATTGATTCACCCCCTATGCCCCCCTCTCAATACCTTATAAAATTGGTACCAAATCCTGTGGTTCTCGAAAGAAATTTTAACCACTTGAGTGAATTTGGGACTATGGAAATCTACAAATATTTGAAAGAATTGGAAAAAGACTTGTAGGATATAAATGAATAGATTTTTGAATTAAAAGAAAAACTAAGAACCTCATTTATAAAATAAAAGGACTGAGAAATTATCAACGGGTCTTGATAATTTGGACAAACAATCAGAGGGATGTGTTAATTCAAAGGAAGTTGATACCAGAATAAAAGATATACTAGAAAAGAATGTTGAACTACTTGAAATGAATAAAGAATTGAAAGAAAATTTTAATCTAATGAGAAGAGAACAAGAGATTTAGTTAGTTAGACTGACTAAATTATTAGACATAAAAGGAACTCTTGAAAGTGAGAAATATGATACTATAACATAATATCAAGATGCAATGGAGATACTGACTAGAAATGAGTTAGTCATAGAAAGGAAACACAATTATATTCATGAACAAGATAATTTGATCAACAAAATCAGTTAAACAAGTCAAAATCTTGAGAACAAAAACCAAAAATTGAAGAAGGAAAATAATGACTTGAGAAATGAGCTAAAAGTTGAAAAGGAGGTGAATGTTAGACTTACAAAATTTAAATAGAGTATGATGGAATTGGATTGACCATTGATAAAGAAAAAGGAGAAATTGATTGATACTGATAAGATACCTATAACAAATATTTCAAAAGAAAAAGCTAAGATAATGAATTTTGAACAATTAATGATAACATAAGAAGACACTAGAAGATTGAACTACCATTCCACTGCTTACTATTACGGAGAATGTAGTCATACATAATATGCCAATGGATGCAAATGAGAAATAAGTGAAAAAATTGTAAGAAAACTTGCAAAAAAAAAAAAAAACCATTTCCACATAACACAAAATAGATCTGAAATAAATATGTAATTAAAATCCACATGCAAGAGAATAGACAACATACCAAGAAAAATGTGACACAAGATTGTTGGAATTCTTCAGAATAACTAAGGGCAGGGGAGGGGGAGGGTGAATCAGTTAGCCAAGGTCCATATGTACAAATAAAACTTTTCACAACTTAGTGAACCCACGTTCATAAAACCTTATTATGCATGCATCAATTAGATCATATAACACTTAAACTTTGTAGGTTATTTTCCTAGGTCAATAGAACTTTGTAGAAATGTAAACATGAAACATAATAGATTCAATAGAACTTTTGAAACATAGATTTTACATGGAAACCCAATTTGGGTGAAACCACTAGTAACATGCTACTAATTCTCACTCTTATGAAGTGATGCCCTATGAAAGGCCAACCCTATTAAAGGATACAATACACACTGTTAAATGTGACTAGGTTAGAGGATTTCAATCAACCTATTAGGAGTGATCCTTTTTAGAGGACTTTAGATCATTCACTTGGAATGTTACTCAGTTAAAGGATTTATGAATGAGTGTTAGGTCAACCTTAATCCAAAGGATTTACCCTAGACTAATGCAATGATTAGAAAGTAATAGTAAGGCTTGATCTGATAACAAATTACAACTCACTTGAATGTTATAAATATTTTTTTTCATCCTCCATTCTACTTATCTTTCACACACTTTAGCTTTGATATCATATTCACCCTTTAGGCATTCATTCTCTTAAGCATTCTTTCTTTGCTTGCCAGTAATAGTCCCTTTTGTTCGGCCACTGAATGAAGTAATACCTTAGAATCCTTGTCTTTTTTAGGTTCTTGCACATGATAACCCTTTCTTCTAACCAACTCTCTTTATAAATCAAGATTTAAGATCTTTTTTCAATTCAACCTCAATCATCCATTTTAGGGTTAGGTAGGATACAATGAATCTACTCACTTTTCTATTTGGCTCCTTTAGAATCTTTTTCTTCAATCCTTTTTGAATTTGCATCCAAATAGTTTACCTTGAATTTTGTGCCACCATATCATCATATTTATCATCCACACACTTCACACAGTTCAAGGAAATAAAATCATTAGCTCAAATTTGTAAAATATACAATTTAGCATTAATACTAGCACTTGACATCGATATACTATCACTTGGCTTCCATATTGTTCTTTCACTTAGCTTCCACTAGTTCACTCAGTGAACACTAAAGTTTACTAATGCTCGACATCAACTAGAGATTACTCAACTAAAACTATTTCACTCAACATACACTAAATCTTGACTTTGCTTGGATCCAACTAATTTTCTTCTTAGCTTGCATTAACTTTTCTTAACACCTATTGTGCACTTAGTCAAGCTTAGTAGACACAATTCTTCTTACTTTTTCTTCTAGAGTTAATTAGTATATCCAACCTTTTATAGCCTTCATTAGATAATCAATAGACTATATCATAACTATCTTAACTAATCTTTGCACTCCTTTTTCATACCATAAATCAATCTTTCCTCTAGGTTCTCTTGTTATTTTACTTGATCAAATCCTCTTCATCAATCAAAAATTTAATAGTACTCAAATCAACTAAGCAGTTGTCTTTTTAGCAAGTAGCAAGTTTGACATTAGTGAAAAAATAATGATTGTTCCATTAAAAATTCTTGCACTTCAAAATAATCTCATATTAACAATCTTCCTCTTTGGCATTGATGGCAAACCAGTACCAACAATAATACCAAAAGGACAATAATTCCTTGTATTGAAATCTCTCCCTCTATCAGCATCTTCCATCTTCTATATAAGCTACACAATTTTGTTCCAATCAACAAATAAACAACTCTTTATTATGACTTATATCTCCTTTAGTATTGTCTTCCTCTTGCTAGGAAGATGTATTTCTTTTATTTCATTTCTCCCTTTTTAGTAAACTCCAAGTACGCTATGTTTTAGTAAACATCAAGTACACTATCTCCGTCTGAGTAGATATTTCATATTTTAGGTTCACTATCTCCCTCTTTGAAAACAATGCCAAAGACTTGACATCTCAACATGTAGATGTTAACAATTTCAGGTTCTCCCTCAATCACTTTACTTGTGACTAATCCTCTATTTCAACTCTTTGATTACTTTAGCAAGCTCCTAAAGTAAGATCCACTACATCAAGTTGTGAGATACAACGTTCAACATTAATTGATGCAGGACACTACTTATGCTTCTCAAGCAACTTTGGATAGGGATATCACCCCTAGTTTACCTCTTAGATACTCATGAGCATCCTTTGGTAATGCTTTGGTGAAGATATCAGCTATTTTCTCTTTTGTATTCACATATTCCATCTCCACTTCTTTGTCTTGAACTAACTCTTTCAAGTAACAATAGTTGATTGCAATGTGCTTAGTCTTTGTGTGCATCATAGGGTTCTTGGATATATTTATAGCACTTGTATTATCACAGTATAGTATAATAGGTGTAGTGATTTCATCCTTCATTCCTTTAAGTAGCTATTTGATCCATACAATGCTTGTATAATTTACTACAGTAGCAACATATTCAGCCTCGGTAGTAGATTGAGATATGTAATTTTGTTTCTTTATGTAAGAATTTTCCTTAGGGAAAAATTCACCCAATATCAAAGAACTCAAGCACAAGCACAATAGTAGACCAAAAAGAGTATGATCAAAATATCGATATGTATTTGATTCAATATGAAGTGAAAGTATACTAGGAGTGACTATATATAAAGGCCTTTGGAATTCTTCTAGAGTGCATAAGAATCAACACTATGATAAGTCATACAACCAGACATATGTCCACCAGATATGGGTTATTCTCCATTAAGCATAGGATCAAGTGCGATGATGAGATGATAAGCCTAAAATGGTGTAGCATGCAAAATTATGTTGTACACACCATGTGCTAAATTAGGAGTGTTAATAACTATGTTTTCTACATGGTAACTCAGTTAACTATGCAAATTCTAGTGTTGTAGACACCATGGGCTAAATTAGAGTTGCTTACTTCATTATTTTCAACATGACAACTCCTAAATGTCTCACCTAAATAAATAATAAAATAATGCATTAACCTAAGTAAACTTAATTAAAGTGTAAATAGTAAAGATGTGTTTGCACCAACACTTTCTAGTCGATGTAACTAGTCTCTTTCCTAAGGAAAAATCACCTCCACTAGTTCTCTCTATCATCAATGTTTCTAGCCAAATCAACATTAGTGTGGGCTCTCAACTCAAATTTCTCATTTTTCTTGTAGTATCGACCATAGTCTTCTATTCCTTTTAGATATCTCATAATTTTCTTTACATCCATCAAATGATTATCATTAGGATTAGCAAAGAATCTTGCAACTATCCCATTAAATAATGCAATGTCAGGTCTGCTATGTACTACCTATTGCAATTTTCCAATCATAGACCTATATAAAGTTTTATTCACATCAGATGAATCATCATTCTTTGATAACTTGTGTCCTATCACTATAGGTGTGCTAACTAGTTTGGAATCTTCCAATCCAAAACTTTTCAATATTTCCTTCACATACTTAGACAGAGTAATGTATATACCATATTGCATATGATACACTTGCAAGCCAACAAATAAATTGATCTCTCCAAACATAGAAATCTCAAATTCTTCATTCATTTCATTTTCAAATGCCTTACATAATCCATCTTGACCTCCAAATATAATATCATCAACAAAAAATTTAGATAGTAAAATACCTTTAGCTTTTTCTGTCTTCAAATACAAATTTTTGTCATCATCAGTCCTTTCAAATCTAATTTTCACAAGATAAGTATGAAGCCTTTTATACCATGCTCTTGGGGCTTGCTTTAAACCATATAAAGCTTTATATAGTCTACATATCATGTTTTTTGTTTTTGGCATCAAAAAATCCTTCTACCTCTTCTATATAAACCTCTTTTCCTAATATACCATTAAAAAATGTAGATTTCACATCCATATGATAAAATTTGAAACCTTTGTATGCAGAGTAAGAAGGTCTCTAGTTCTTACTCCTTCCAATCTTGCAACAGGGATGAATGTTTCTCTATAGTTTATCTAGTCTTCTTGCTCATACCCCTTGCTAACTAATCTTGACCTATTCCTTGTGACTTCACCATACTCATATAACTTTTTTCTATACACCCACTTGGCTCCTATCACATTTTTTTCATCTAGTCTAGGAACTAGAGCTCATGTCTTGTTCTTCTTAATCTATTCAATCTCTTCTTTCATGGATTTACTCTAATCCTCATCTTCTAACGAATATTTCACTATTTTAGGTTCATGCATTCTTAGAAAAAATGTATCACTTCTCATCCTTTTCCTCATCATTGGTCTAGCATCTCTATCTCCAATAATTTGTGCACCAGGGTGATGTCTTTTGACATACTTTGAGAATCTTGATTCTCCTCTATTTTCCTCATTTAGTCCATCAACTTCTGAATCACTATGTACATCTCTATAAAGTAATTCAACATCTCTTTCAAGTACACCAATATCAAAATTAGAATGAGTCTTAGTTTCATACTACAACTCAACACCTGACTATAGCTCAATTCCTGAATGTAACTCGGCATTCATTTTATGTGACTCGGTAGTCACTGAAACTTTTTGTTGATTTACAACTTGATTTCAACCATTTTCATTAGTAGGCATACCTTCATAAAAGTATACAAAATATTTTTAATCCTCTCATTCCTTCATAGGTTCAGCTTTAGGTACCTCTGTACATTCATTAAACTTAACATTTGTACTTTCCACAACTTTGTTCATGTTAGTATTTAAACACTTATAAGCTTTACTTCTTGTGGAATAGCCAAGGAATACACCTGCTTCACTTTTAGCATCTAATCTACCATTCCTAAAATCTTTAAGAATATAACACTTGATTCCAAATACCTTAAAATATTTCACATTGGGTGAGTATACATACCATAATTCAAAAGGTGTTGAATGAGTACCTTTTTTGACTTGCACATAGTTCAAGGTATAGATAGTTGTACTTACAACCTCTCTCCAGTATTTCAAATCAATTTTCTTCTCCATAATGAGTGTCCTAACATAGTCCATTACATATTTGTTCCTCCTTTTAGCAATTCCATTTTGTGGAGGGGTCCTAGGTTCAGATGTTTGTCTATTGATTCCTCTATCATTACAAAACATCTCAAACTCATTTGATGTAAATCCAAATCCTTTGTCAGATCTCATACATTTTAGGCTTTTACCTATTTCCTTCTTAACTTAGGATAAATACCACTTAAAATTTTGAAAAGCATTAGATTTTTTCTTTAGAATCATATATGCCATCATCCTAGAATAATCATTAACAAATAGCATAACGTACTTGTCATCCTTGTAGGTTTTTACTTTAATTGGTCCACACAAGTCAATATGAAAAATCTCCAAAAATTTTGTAGAGGTTTAAGTCTTACTTTTGAAACTAGACTTTATTAGCTTGCCTAACTAGCATTGTTTGCAAATTATATTGTCAGTCTTCTTCAATTTAGGAAAACCTCTAACTCTTTTCATTTTATTAATACTAACCAAGTTATCAAAGTTAACATGACATAACCTCCTGTTTCAAAACCACACATTATTAAATTCTACAAAAAGACAAATAATATCATTCATATCAAGATAAAATAGATTACCTCTAGTTTGATCAACTTTCCCAATTAGTTTCCCATCAATATCATAGATCTTAGCTATCTTGTTCTCAAACTCAACCTTGCAACCTAGACTATTTAGTTGTGACACACTCAATAAATTATAATTAAGTACTTCAACATAATAAGAATTGTCACACAAAATATTTTGTGTGATTTTGATAGATCCTTTTCCTTTTATCAGACAGGGTTCATCATTATCAAACCTTACACTATTTCAATCATAACAATTCAGGGTGATGAACTTACTTTTATCTCTAGTCATGTGATGTAAACACCCACTATGAATGATCCACCTATCATTCTTGTTCACACAAGACACCAATGTAGTTGCCTCATCCTCATCAAAATCATCCTTTATTGCAACATACACCATTTCATCATCATGATGATTGGATCCATCTTTAGTTTACTCTTCTACAATGTAGCAAGACTTCTTTCCTTTATATTTGTAATCTTTGTTGTCCTCATCTCTTTTACTTCTATATTTGTCTTCACTTTTATTGTTCTTCTTCTCTGGACATCTTGCAGTAATATGACCAACCGTATTGCAATTAAAATACATCATAGGTAACTTACCTTTGAATTTTCCTTTGCCTCTATGAAATCTCCCTACTAGTAATGCCTTAATCTATTCTACATCCTCTTCATTTGTATCACTATCATTGGAAAAATATATTACCTTTTTCTTTTTCTCTTTAGGTTCCTTCAATGACAACTTATCTTTGAAAGAAGATTGAACATTTTTCAGATTTGAAGTTATCAAAATTAGATAGCTCAAAAGTAGTGTGCCTACCTACTAGACCTTCTAGAGTTAGATTAGAACCAGTTATACATCTAAATTATTGTATGGTAGAAAATTTAATAGCATAGATGGGCAATAGTGTTCTCAAAACTTTGCTTAATACAATATCATCATCTATCTTTTCAGTAGCTCCTCTAATAGCATTAACAACATCTTTTATTCTAGAGAAGTATTAAGAAACATTCTCACCTTCTTGCATTTTCATATCATCGAACTTACCTCTAAGACTTTTATATTTGGCTCTAAAAAAAATTTCATCTCCTCCATAAATGGTGTGAAGAGAATCTCACATCTTCTTTGTAGAATAAAAACCCTTGACATCATCAAACTTAGCATAAATTAGGGCAGAGGAAATCTCCAACATTGCCTAGTTATGTTCTTTCTTCTTTTTCAGATGATTAGTAGTTAGCGCTCCAATAGGGTCAACATGCTAAGCGGAGATGGTAGATTTTGTATGGTCTCCAAGACCTCCTAGGTGAAGCTTCATTAGACTTTTCCATGCAGGGAAGTTCTCCTTGTTAAGCTTGGGTACCACTCTTTTTGACATCTTGTTCTTTTGGTTCTAGTACCTTAAAACTAGTCCTCTTAAGTAGATGACCCTACACTAGTACAAAAATAACAATATATTACTAAATAAACTACTAAAAATTCTAGATATGTGACTAATTTTGATCATGTGACCAATGGTAGTTTATTGTCGGACATTTATCTCCCAACCAAATTTATGACTAAACTATTTTAATCATTGATTAGGTCATTGATTTAGTCATTTATTTTTGTTACTTGGTAGTTTATGTGGTAATTTATTTGGTAATTTTGGTAGTTGATTTGGTAGTTTATTCGTTAGTATATTTGCTATTTTTTGGGTAGTGTATATGTTAGTATATTTGGTAGTATAATTGGTAATTGATTTGGTATTTTTTGGGTAATATATATGTTAGTATATTTAGTAGTATATTTGCTAGTTTATTTGGTAATATATTTGGTAGTTTATTTAATCATTAATTTAGTCATATTAGGGCACGATGGAATTGAACCACCATCCTTCTACTTATAAAGCAGGTGCTCTTCCATTGAGCTAGTACCCTTTAAAGAATAATGTAAAAAATTGACAAAGTTATCTTCCCAACATTAGATCTACCATGATACTGTCACATGATATACTCTTCTCAAATAAAACAAATTTTAGTTATTATGAAAAATAATAATCTAAATCTTTATCAATAACAATTCAACAATTTTAAATTCTTCTGTTCAAGAATTTTAAAATTATACTTCATGTCTATTACACTTCTTTAAATTATTGTAGTGATAGACTCTTATAAATATAATTTGGCACAGTTTGGCCACACATAAGTATTGTTTCTTCTGCTAACTTCTTAGAAAAAGATACACATTATTATACAATCAATGTCAAGAAATAGACCTTTTCATTAAACAAAAACATCAAACCCCATTAAAAAATACATCAAGCTAGCTATTTTTTTCTTTTCATAGTCTCTGCAATAATTGAGACTAGCTTGCATGCATTGCAAAAGTAGAGTCACTTGTTGTAATGACAAAATGTAATCACCATAATAATACCAATATCAAGAGCATGCAAAAGCCACGTACGATGGTTGTATAGAGGACATGTTGAACTGTGCCAATTCCTGCAATGACCTAAGAGACTATTTTTTAGGAGGAAATTTTTGTGAGAAAAAAACAAAAGACTACCAAAAAAATTGATCCAACATGCTTCAACACCAAGATTGACAATGTAACCAAATTTCTTGTCCCTATAATTCTATTGTTAGACAAGCCCAAACCCATTACAACAACCGAGATGTGAATGCATTGAATAACATCTATTGAACCTTTGGCTCAATTAATTTTGTTGAAGACATTGAAACTATATGTGGAATAATAGAAAATATAATCAAGAAAAGAAAACATGAACATCATATTTATACTTTGTATGAACAAAATCTTGAGTTAATTCTATTCAACATGGTTAGAAGGTGTAAATAGGGTTCATTAAAAAACAAAAAGAAAGAAAAAAAAGGAAATGTAAGCTTTGCTAAGATAAGATTCAAAACCTTGGTTAAATCATTATTAGCCTAATAATAATATTAGGGACCATTAGAAAAGTCTCAGCCTAGACATCTTGTATTACCAATAGCTCCTTATCCCTCCATGCAACTCCAACTATACAATCCATAGAAATAACAACAATAGGACTGATTTGTGAGAAAACCCATGACTCTTGAGGCATGAAAATTGACAAGAAATATAGATTTCATAATGAAAGATGATATCTTATCTTTGCAAGTGATGACTTTACCAATAGTTTCTGTATATCTAGCAATGAGTACATTCAATGAGATGATAAATTTGGCTTTACACTGGCTAATTACATTTACTCAAAAGTTTCTAAATCCTTTTCAACAAATTCATTTTTTTGTATATCTAGCAATGCTTACATTCTATGAGATGACATATTTTTTCTGAATTTTATCAATTAGTTAACATGTTGAGGAAGAAGTACTTTCACATGCCCATTAAGATTTTAGAGTTAAAAATATTTTTTTCAGAGAACATCTTCATTAAATTTAATAGTACACTAAGAAAAATTTGAGTCACATGCTCGTCTAGCTTTAGTAATAAATGCAATATGTTGTAACCTTATGTTTTGATGCATATTAAGAAGGAAAATTTATTTATAATTCTTTACCATGAGCAAAGTGTGGTTACTGTCTATTTTTTTTTAAATCTAAGAAGGACAAATGAGAATTGTGAAATTTTATACACATCACCTACATAATGATTCTTATTTTATAAGATGAAGAGCTTAACCAACAATAGACTACAAATACAAGGATTTGGAGTTGAAAATTAGAGATCTTGAGTGTAGCAATATTGGATTTGAATCTAAATCGGCATTTGCAGCAATTTTATTTTTTCCTTTTCTTGAAAGCATGTTTATTTTGTTAGTAAAAACTGAATTTGTACATATAATTGCATAAATGAAAAAAAATTACAAATTTCTTTTTTAGATGACACAAGAACTTGCAAAAGAAGGAATCGGTGCTGAGGTGAATCTCTTTAATTTGATTCTTATGGGCATTGATTTTCAATGCTATTTGTTTTATGAAGATCCATGTAATACGGTAATAGTTAACATTTCATGTTGTAGGTTATAAATCTTCATTCAATTTGACCTTTGAATAGAGCTACAATAAATGCTTTTGTGAGAAAGACAAATCAACTGGTGTCTGTTGAAGAAGGTTTTCTGCAACATGGCATTGGTGTAGAAATCTAGTAAGATATTTTTCTCTCTATTTCTAGGTGTCCCTTTCTAAGTTCCATACATTTATCTGTATTGGGATGATATATCCCTTTGTCACATGATCATATTTAAATTTCTTGAACAATACTTCCGTGATTGAGGAAAGCTTTAAATGTTTGGATGCACCTGTGGAAAGAATTGAGAGGGCTGATGTTCCTATGCCTTATGATGCAAATTTGGAGCACTTAGCAGTTCCATGGGTTTTTTTCTAAATATTTTGTGTATTCCTTATTTTATTTCTCTTGCAAAGTTAACTTATTTTAATAGTTATTGTGATTATTTTTGCTTTGTTCTCTTTGGAAAGTGTTGATGATTCCTTGCAACCTTGCTATTACTCTATGTTGTTGGTGTTAATCATTAATTTGGAAATGTTAAGGGTTTTTTTTCATGTTTGGATTGTGTTGGTTGGTTGCATTGTTCAACAAAAAAATATGTCCACGTCATATTGCCACTCATATATCACAATGAGAGCTTATATATGCCTCCATCATTTTTTCGGTTCATGCCAAGAAGGTAATAAATGGGGTGCTTGGAAACTTATCTGATGTCTACACTTCCTAGTAGCTTATTATAAAAAATGCCTTCCATCTAGTCTACATATTAGGTTGAGAACCTCTCTAGTTTCATGATATGTCAAGGCCAAGATCCATGGTAGGAAAAGGGTCCAAAAAATATATTCAAGCACTTGTCTATGCTTGAGACCCCTACTAATTTTCATCTTCTTGATTCCTTGAAGAAGTGGAAGATAAGATCTATTAGATTTCCACAATCTATGCAAATACTTTCAAATTTCTGGATTAGATTGTGTCTAGTTTTTTTCACATCAATCTAATCCATAAGTGGAAGATACTTTCATATAAATATGTTAAATGCAATGTATATTTGACTAAGAGAAAGCATGTAGATGATGATGATATGCAATTCTCTTGTAGATCATCTTCTTTTGGTTTAGAAAAACTCTATGATAAAGATTGCCTTTGTGGGATGCTTAATTTTAGTTGTTCCTCAAGTTGTGACTATGGAGAATCATGTATCAATAAACCATTCCAACATAGGAAAATGAAAATTATGAAACTTCTTAAGACATAGAAATATAAATGGGGAGTGAAGGCCAATGAAGATATTAAGGCATGAGAATTCTTCATAAAGTATTTTGGAGAAGTTATTAATGATAAAACTTGTGAGGAAAGACTATGGAAGATGAAGGAGCTGGATGGAACCAATTTTCACATTTGTGAGATTAGTCATGAAATGGTCATTGATGCAACACATAAAGAAAATATATCAAGATATATCAATCATAGTTTTCAACCAAATACTAAGCTTTAAAAATGGTAGAATGATGGTGAGACAAGAATTGGGGTATTTGCTAAGACTAATATAATCAAGGGGAATTTATCACATATGAATTTATTCAATCTGGCATCGATTCACAATGTTATTATGGTGCAACTAATTGTAGAAATATTCTTGGAGAAAAAACTAGCAAGAAAAAATTATATTTAGATGCAACAATGAAATTTGTGGCCATGGAAGTTATTGTTCCAAGGTAATTGATTAATTTAGATAAAGAGACTACAAATAGACTTGACAACATAGTTACCAGACTCAAACTTGAGAAGAATTATTGGGCTCAGGGTTTAGTACAAACTTTGTAGGACTTGGCAAAAGCTAGGTTTTTGGGGACTTTTGATTCCGAAGTGATAGGTCATGACTCAGCCAAGGTGTCTTAGCTTAGAACTCACTAGTACACAAAGAGCCTTGGAGATTTTGGTAACTATGGTTGATAGTAATAGATGGTTGATGCCAATAACCTCTGAATTATTTTAACAGATATATTATTGTAAGACTAGATGACATTAACTAAAAATAATATCTCTATCCCTATTGTGGTTGAAGATTACTGATAGTTTATTATTGTTGTATAGACATATACAAAATAATGATCTATCCTAAATATTTATTCTATGAGAGCTTTAGAAAAGAGGAAAAATATCATAAGTAAACACTTAAAGTAACTAAAGTATTTAACTAGAGCATACTACTAATATGAACAAATTCATTTAGACCTTCTTTTCTCATTCCAAAGCATTAATATGACTTCTTGTTTTTTGACACCTCTAATTTGATCTTAAATGTTATCCTATAAATTTTGTTTTGATCTCACTAACTCAAGCATGCGTACAATGTTGACATATGAACATGATCTACCATCTTCATATTTTCCATTCTTCTTTGCAATGGAATATTGACCTCTATTATCCATTACCACCTATGGATGATTTTAATTACTATCATCATTATGATCATTAACACAATCTACCTCCTTCTCTAAATCTTCCTTACAATAATTTCTTAGGTTCAAAAGTAGTTGATCCAAAATAGGGGACAATTTTCTTTTTGGTCTTGTGTCTCAAATGTTCTTTATACCTTCCATTATTTTGTGTACTGGAATGCTGACATCTATCATTATTTGCAAATTTTTAGTAGCTTTTATTTCCATCATTATTATAGTTGTTATGGAGAAGAGGATGAATGCCCACACTTTATTGAGGTCTGAAGAGACAACCATATTATGAGTGCTATTCAAAGACACAATCATCAAAAGGGATCTTAATCTAAGGATTCAAGAATGAAGTCATCTTTGATAAGAATGCAAAATCTATCTTTTATTTCTTATAAATTCTTTAAATTTTTTATTGTTGTCCCTATAATTGGATGACTTTTCATAAGGACTTAGTTGTTACATGATTTTTGTGATGGCTTGTAGAATTTTATATGTCGTTGAAATTAGGGATTTTATGAGGAAAAAGCATTATGCTTATCATTCATAACTTTGTTCCTAGTAAAACAATATGAAATACGTTTTCTGTGGGGTTCTTCGTTGAAACTAAGTGCCCTTGATCAACAACATTTTTAAGTTAAATTATAACACTTGATTGGTCTTGAAAAGTCAAGAAGATGTGGTGGAAATATTTTTTGACAAAGAAAAGTGAAATGGATGATGCATTTGAGAGCCTAGAAAGGATGACCATTGAATTCGTCTTGTGCTAGAATCACAAAATTTTAAAGTAAACAAAAATAATAATCTGCCTTAGTTTTCCAATAAAAGTAAATGATAAGATAATTGTAATTTTAAACATCAAGGGGGCAATTATTCAATCAAGCACAATGGAGCTTCAAAGATATAATCTTATAGTTGAATTAGAGGCTTTATAGGGGAGATATACTTGTTATGTGCTCAAAAAGTCTGGGAAAGAGCAGCTATTATGTAAATTGCCAGATCTTGGTTATGAGATCATGACATCACAATCTGAGGATGTATCTTCTTAATATGTTTTTTTTGTATTTAGTGAGATATTTTTTTAACCAAATGATGTGCAATCTCTAACTTGCCACGCAGAGTGTCTGTGACTACAAGGCTATTTTGAAAAAAAACATAAAGCTACAGAAATTTAAAGAAGGATATGGGCATCCATCCCTCTGTCCTTTCTCAAGAATCACTGACAGTCCATTTCCTTCTTTAAAAACAATAGTGGTCAGTAACAATAACAATAAACTTGTACCAGTTTTATTTTACTGCAAGTCTGATAAATAATCTGATTCTATACCATCCGCACTAAGCAAAACCCTTTGGGAGAGGACTATTTCGTATGAATGTAACAAGAAGTTTAAAATACATTATTTTAGGAGAGTATAACTCTACACTAAAATAGAGCATGTTGAGTGAAAAATTATAATGGTTTTTGACAAAATTATTCTGGACATACTTGACATTAAATAAAATAATATCAAGGTTCAAGTGGAGGAAGAAAATCTGCTGAAAATTAGAAGGAAAAAAAGAAAGTGGGAAGAGAAAAGTAAATATAATCAGTTGGAGTGCAAGGTTAGAAAATTTAAGCATAAATTTGCTCTGCCTAGTGACTGCAATTCGGAGGCCATTTCTGTAAGCTGCTAGGATGGACTGTTGAGTATAGTTGTTCCCAAACTTCCTCCTCAAGAGAAAATGAAATCTAAGAAAGCTAAGGTTAAAATTGGTTAGGGTTTCAATGAACTAATTGATTAGTCGATAGGCTAATTTATGACCATCAGAATTCAATGTCTTATGCTGGAGACATACAAAATGGTGCCTGAATAAACAATCCTCAGAAAAGAAAAAGAAAGATTATGGTAAGGGAGATTTTTGTCACCGCTTTCACCATTTAATGGCCATTAACATTCACCACCTTCACACATAGAGATCCATCCAAGATACAGGTGTGACAATATTTGTTTTAGGTAAGACACGTCATAGAAATAGGGCAAATTTAGTGCACATTTGAATTCACAATCTGATGTAGAAGAGATCTTACAATTAGGGGCAACAATTTTTGTGGTAATTTTTTATAAATTTTCCTGTAAGGAGGCATGTGCGAACACTGAATACAGATAAAACAGTCATTTGCACCATTCATCAATTGACCACAAGGAAGAAGGGAGACGGTTAAAAGGGTTTGAGTAGAAGTCCCTTCTTTGAGCTTTGAGAAAATGCAAACACTGTACGTGGAGGGAAAACTTGAGGGTTTGCCTATCCTACATGTTGTGATTATCCTCCTTGCCATAACCATACTTGTCCTAGCCCTAACAATGTTTAAGGCCAACGATTGTGATATAACCCTCAATTCCATAACAATTGATAATCTTAGTGGGACTGTGGATTTGCTCACTTTGATGGTGCATGCATATAAATCAAAAGCACTATTAAGGCAGCCATATTCAAGCACAACAACAACACAACTCTGGTATTTGGAAACACTAGATAGGAAAACTTATTCTTTTCACACTATAGTGTTGTAGCTATAACTAGCCTTGCATAAGAATATTTCCATGGTGTACATGTTTTAGTAGCATGTAAAAAAACATACCAGAATGCAAAAACCCTTTTAAGGAAATTAAAAGGAAAGTAAGAAATTAACATGGAAATTGGAAATTAACAACCAGTAGAAGCCCTAACAAGATAAAAGAAAGAAAGGAAAACAAGTGTGTACCTGTGAGGCAAAGAAAGAGGCCTGAGAGAAGCAACATAATCTTGTAATGTGATTCAGTCCCACTACTCATCAATCCATAACCTTGAATAGCTCTACGCTTGCGCTTCACAAATGAAAAATGAGCGATAAATAGATTCTATATAATTTATTTGAGCGGTCTGTGCTGTGGGGCTTTCTATGGTTTGCCATTAATATTTTAGAGATGGATTGGGAATGTTTTATTGGCAACCAACAGAGATAGAACTAATCCTCCAATATATGATCCGACACAACACGATAGAAAGAATCTAATGCGCAACTCTACACAGTTTGTAATGAGTCCAAAGGTTAATGGATTTGATAAAGGTATGTGCGGAGATAAACGCTACTGATTTCCTGCCTAACAGAAAGAAATGTCGCTAACTGTTATTTATTTACTATATTGTTTATTGGTAGGGGGTTGTAAGAAAATAATTTCTTTTCTTGAATTAGTTAATTCATAATGAATTAAAAAAATTATTAGAGTGATGTTAATTTAAAAAAGAGTTGATTTAAGGCTTTGAAGTTGTTTAATTAAAATCATCTATAGGTGGTAATGGATAAAAGTTAAATTTGGTTTTATGTATATGGTGCATGTATTACTACAATTTAACAAGCTAAAGTATATATAGTTACAAATTAAATAATCATTTCTATTTTATTTTTAGTTTTGAGGAAAATCATTTAAATCAATTTTTTTTAAAATGTATCTACAATTTATTTTAAAATAAATTTAAAAAGTAGACATTAAAACTAAAATTTATATATTTAGTGGAATCTTTCTATTATTTGTGTAGATCTAAATGAAATCTTCCTATTGCAAATCTTTCTAATTTGTAATGTAAATCATTACAAATTGTTAGATTAAACTAAATTTATTTTAATTTCTAATTTTATGGTTAATACAAATTGTCACTTTTTTAAAGCTTTTGTGAACAATGCATAAGTAAAAATTATATTTTTAATGGAAACAAACTTTTCTTTTTATGCTCTATGATGATCATATTTGTTGCAATTGTGAATTCCAATCTTTCTAAAACCTATTTTTCTTTTTAGAATATGAAAGAATATTTGCAACTATTCATTGCATAGTGCATATCAACCAAAATAATCATAAAAACATGAATGTACAATTTTGGGGGCAAATTTTGATGGTTTGATTCAAAATTTAGCCTTTTTGTTATTGTTATTGGTTGATATTGACCTCAATCTATAATTTTAGACTGATGGAGGCCATCAACCATTAATAAGAGATCCTTCATATGTTCCTATGTTCATGCATGTGATAGTATTATATCACAATTTTTGTATATTTGTATAGATCATCATATCCAAGAGATTTATTTAGTTAAACACTTGAAAACTGATCTACAACTTCTTCATCACAACATGGAAAAGTCTATTTTGATCTGAAATATTCTCTTAGACAGAGAAACAAGATGTTTCTAAGGTACAGTATGAGATGGAAGATTCAAAAAGGTTGCATGTAATGGATTTGCAAGAACCTTATGAACCCAATAAATGCATACATAAGAACATGATAAAAAGCTAAGTAAAAATACAAGACTAAACTAATCAAGTTGAACTATTATAATTTATCCTAGTTAAACTATTTTGTTTAAACTAACATACAAATAAATGAAGACCAAGATACATGCTTAAAAGATCTAAGATGTTCAAAGAGAAACCATTGTGCAAACTAGCAGCATAACAATAGCACAAAATTAGAATCATTTGAAATGAGGCAGAGCTCTCCCTTTTATAGATTATAGAAATGATTGGATGGTTGAGATGCAATAGTGAGGAATGGTGGAGATTGGATGTTTGGTGATCCATGTGTTCCTAGTTTTGGAAGTTTCCTAAAAATGTGCACATATGTGGCATCATTTTCTTTCATTTTATTTTGGAAATTGACTTTAATGCATATTTTAGAATAGGGTATTTAATTTATTTAATTGAAAGGGGATTGGTTCATTTAATTAAATAAATTTTAGGATTAGGTAACAAAATAATAGAATTAAATAAAATTTATGATTTTATGATTTTATGATGTATTAATTAAATATTTAAATGATAAATTTAACTATACAAAATTGATTTAATGCATAATAGTTCTAATATTCCACTCAATTAATTATTCATATTGGGGAACTTATTTTACTAAACCAAAAATGAGTTTACAAGTATTACCACCTAACTAAAATTCAATAATAGTATTAAATATAAAAGAATATAATCATCTTTTGTTAAAATAGTAATAAAGAAATAATAAAAATACATCCATGAAATATGAATAAAGGAGAAATAATTTATTATTTAGTCACAGAATTGATCATTTTTTTAGTTTTTTTTATTTATGTGATTAATTATTTAGTTATTATTTTACACGATGATCAAATAAGTCATTTATTTAGTCATTTATACTAGTGAAATGTAAGAAATTCATAAAATTTGATCAATTTTAGTCACGTGACTAAAAGTCTTGGTCTTGTGACTAAAAGTTTTAGTCACATAGTCATTTATTTGCCAAAAATTTACTAGTGCTAATACCATTTGTCAGAATTCTTTAGAATAAATGAGATGGGGGTTGAATTAGTTATCCAAGGTTTAGATGTACAAATAAATTTTTTCATAGCTTAGTGAACCCATATTCATAAAACCTTATTAAGCATGCATCAATTAGATCATACAACACCTAAGCTTTGTAGGTTACTATCCTAGGTCAAAACACCTTTGCAAAAATGTAAACATGAAATGTAATAGATTTAATAACACATTTAACACATAGATTTTATGTGGAAACCCAATTTGCAAAAAACCACCAATAACATGCTACTAATTCTCACTCTTCTGAAGTGATGCCCTATGAAAGGCTAACCCTATTAAAGGTTAAAATACAAACTATTAAGTGTGACCTGGTTAGAGGATTTCAATCACCTAGTTATGAGTCAACCTTGTTAGAGGACTTTAGATCATTCACTTGGAATGTCACCTGGTAAAAGGATTTACAAATGACTATTAAGTCAACCTTAATCCAAGGGATTTACCTAGACTAATATAATGATTAGAAAGTAACAGTAAGGTTTGATCTAATAACAAATTACAAATCACTTGTAGGTTATAGATCTCTATTTTAGTCCTCCATTCTTCTTGGTTTTCACACACTTTAGCTTTGATAGCTTGTTCACCCTTCACACATTCATACTCTTAATCCTTATTTCTTTTCTTGCCAATAACAATCCCTTCTATCCAGCCACTTAATGAAGTAATACCTTAGACTCTTTGTCTTCCTTAGGTTCTCACACATGAAAACCCTTTCTTCTAACAAACTCTCTCTATAAATAGAGATTTAAGATCTTTTGTTGTTCAAACTCAATCATCAATTTTAGGCTTAGGTAGGCTACATTGAATTTACCCACATTTTCATTTGGTTCCTCTAAAAAAATTTCTTCAATCCTTTTTGAATTTTCCTTAAAGTGTTTTACCTTGAATTTTGTGCCACCAAATCATCATAGTTATCTTCCACATGCTTCACACAATTTAAGAATACAAAATAGTCAACTTAGATTCGTCAAATCTATGATTTAACATGAATACTAGTACTTGACATCAAGATTTTGTCACTTGGCTTCCATACTATTCTTTCACTCGGCTTCCACTAGTTCACTCAATGAACACTAAAGTTTACTAATGCTTGACATCAACTAGACTTTACTAATTGACACTATTTCACTCAGCATACACTAAATCTTGACTTTTCTTGGATCCAACTAATTTTCTTCTTAGCTTGCTCTAACTTTTCTTAGCACCTATTTTGTACTTAGTCAAGCTTGGAAAACAAAATTCTTCTTACTTGTTCTTCTAGACTTGATCAATGTATCCAATCTTTTGCAGCCTTAAGTAGATAATAAATACACTATATCATCACTATCTTAACTAATATTTGTACTCCTTTTTCATACTATATCTCAACCTTTCCTCTAGGTTCTCTTGTTATCTTATTTGGTCAAGTCCTCTTCATCAATCAAACAAATGATAGTACTCAAACCAACTAAGCAGTTGTCTTACCAACAAGTAGTAGGTTTGATATTAGTGAAAAAATAAGGATTATTTCATTAAAAATTATTTCACTCCAAAAAAATCTCATATCAACAAAGATATACTCTAGGAAACCCTCATTGAAGAAAAAAATAGCCTCCAAAAGAATCCATCACCATGTATTATTCAACCAAATACCATTGCAATACAACCATGGAAGCCTTCAAAGCCATAGCCACAACCAAGAAATCCATGTGAACAAGCATGAATCCACACATTCTATGTCATGCTTCCAACCTTCACAAATACTCTCTTGGCTAACTTTTCAAGCCTTGTCTTTCTAAAATTTCACTTTTTTTGTCTTCTTGCCTTTTCTTTATAGCTACCTTTGTGGTTTCTTATATAGCAAAAAGTCCCACAAAACCACCAAGAGGCATTACATAAATCTATTAGAAACAACAGTCCACCCAGATAACTTACACTTATTGAGGGGAGGGGGAGGAGGTGAGTTAGTTATCCAACAATTAATATATTTATCTTCTTTAAACAAGCTTAACTATTTAACCAAAATAAAAAGAAACCATAAAAAGATGCACATAGACAATTACACGAGATATGTTGACTAGGGAAACCCTTGATCAGAGGGAAAACCTTGGTGGTAATGATGCCCACAAGATGATGTACTAATATAAATATTCCTTGTTAGAGGATCCTATTAGGAGATTCCAACTCTATTAGGAGTTGTAGTACAATGTATGCAAGAAGAGCGCACTACCCAAACATGCAATTTCAACTACAAGAAGAGCTCACTGCTCAAATATTATGCAATCTACTATTATGTTCTTCTTTCCTTTGTTCTATCAACTAAACCAATCACTATTAAACCTTTTAGACTAGGTCACAAACCTTGGATCACTCAGCAAAACCTCAGAAATGAAGTTTTCTTCACTTCCACACTACTCTACTCAACAATGCATTCAACTCTTACTACTACTTACAAATATCATCTACATCCATACCATGATAAAGGAAAATGTCTTTCCTTTATGCTAGGTCCATTTTAACAATTCCATGAGTTGGTTGTTAGACCTTCTCAATTAATCATTATAGGACCACATTAAGAACATGTTACACTCAGCGATAACATTAATCTTCTTCCTTGCAACCTGAATAAATTTTCTTAAACACAATATTATGATGAGAAAACTTAGTCACATCATTACCAACATGTCTTCTTCATGTCCTCAACCTTGATTCTTAGAATAATAACTCTACTAAGAGATATAACAAGTTTACCAGAACATGCCTCTGTAAACTCTTAGAATAGACATCACCAAAACTTACATAACTTATTTTAGACTTATCATTTCATCTTTTGAGATTAACTAAATGTAAAAGATACTCAAAAGTATCTCCCACAACCTTGGATAGTTAGAATACTCAACTAGTCATCCATACCAACTTAACCTTTCTATTGTTCTTATGTTAGATACCACATAAAACTACTATGTTGACATCCTATGACAAAATAAGTCATGAATGCAACATATCATCATAGTAACATATCCACAATACTCCCCATAGGAATATCATCAGCATTCATGCTTGCAAAAATCTCTCCCTTTAACATTGATGGCAACATAGATGAAAAACATCTAGTTCCAAGAATACTAACAAAAGACTATTTTGGGACTGAAAACTACATGGTCAATTTTCAGTCACATTGAAATTTTTGAAGAATCAATGCCCTATGGATGCTTTTTATGCATATGCAGCTAGTTGTAATTTTGAGGCCTAGATGGTGTTTGAGTGGCTTGACACTTTTCATTTGACATATGCATGTGATACACAATGTTATTTTGTCATCCCAAATCATTCAATGAAGTCCCATTTTGAGCATTTGTCAAATCTACATTTTTTCTTAAGTGTTAAATAGTGACACGAGGCTATGTTTGCAATTGAATATCTTGCACCTAGTAACATTTCATGACTTGCTGCTTTAGGAATGAGGCTATGTTTGCAATTGAATATCTTACACCTAGTAACATTTCATGACTTGCACCTAGTAACATTTCATGACTTGCCACTTTAGGAATGAGGCTATGTTTGCAATTGAATATCTTGCACCTAGTAACATTTCATGACTTGCCGCTTTAGGAATATCTAGTGTCCATATTAGAGAGCCTATGTTTTATATTTTGAGTCATTTCAAATCTATTTGAATAGATTTTGAATCCCTCAAAGTTGGTCGTTTATTGATGTCACGCTGATGTAATTTGTTCTAAATTCTAGGAAGCCCTGTTTAACTTGTTATAATTTTGACCTAGTTGACCAAAATGAGAGAATTCCTTTTGTGTTGCATTTTATAGGTTAGAGACTTCCTATGTTTCAATTTTGAGCTTATGATGAATCTGTTTGATCAGTTTTCAAATGCGATTCCAAATGCAATTTCTAATTTTTAGTGGTGTCAAAAGGAGCAGATTGATTAGTACCCCTCTTCATGATGTCATATCTCCAAATCCATGATAGGTGAGATTGAAGGAGTAGATTTATTAGTACCACTATCTTGTCCTCTAAAAATAATTCAAGTGTTCCAATTTGCAAGTCTTGATGAATCCGTTTGCATACTTTCCTAGGTCAATTCCATTTCCAAAAACCACTTTTTTGCCATTTTTTCCAGTCTGCAAATTTGAATAGCCCACTTTGATCGCTTGCCATTTGTGTCCTATTATTCATCATGAGCCCAAATCATAGATTCATATTGCCCTCATGAAAGTGAACCAATGCCCCAATTTTCATTTTCTCAAGTGTGAGTTTGCCTTGTTTTTAGAGCCAAATCTGAACACAATTTATTGTTTTCTGACATATTTTTTTGGAGGTAGTTTTGAAAGGGAAACTTTGATAGTCAATATCTTTTGACTAAGAATTTTTCATGAGATGAGATTTGATAGGGTGCAAGTATGTGAAACAAAGAATCAATATGTTTGGTTTCAAAGTCTAGTCAGGTGTTTTGGTAAGTTTTTAAAGCCAATCAAAGGACATCCTAACACAAATTTGACAATTTGCAAATTAATGATAAAGTGAGTTTTTAATGACAAAATAGTGCTTGAATTTGTTTCCAGTCAGTATTGGAAAATTAATGGATCAGTTTGAGGAATCAGATGTTTAAAAATGATTTTTTTTTAGCCCAACCTACTTTGTAGGCCTGACTGATGTTAGACCAATAAGGCATTGTGGATTAAATTTTGGAAGAAATTTTATAATGATTTTCAATCATTATAATTTATTGTACATTGAAAATCAATATTGTTGAATTAGATGGATAACACTTCTGGAGTAGATGGCTCTAGTAACCCAAACACAAGTTATTGTTGTTAGCGATAACTTTGTCATTACAATTCACATGATTATATGCAAGGCTTAAAAGAGGACAATATCTTGTAAATACAAAAGATTCAGTTCTAAGAGGCAACTAAAAAGTATATGGAATGAATGATCATAACTGTTTGCAAAAAGAAAAATATCTCTTTTTGCATCCCATCCCTTGTGCTAGTAAAAGTGAAGTTCAAGAGTGTCTTACTGATTGTAAAAAAATCCCGTTAGATCCTTTAAACCCACTAAGTGAAGGCTATCTAGAAGCAAGAAAGGGTGCTTTATTCTTGGACAAGGAAGACAAACAAAATTTAGATCCTCTCTATTCATCAAGGATCCACCAAAAGATTTGTAGGTGAAATCTCTTGTAAGTGATATTGGAGAGTTTTGGGTTGAAGGTAGATATTCTTCTAAACCTTGGGGATTGATCTTTAGAAGGTTTGTCCTCTATTAATTAGAATAAGGCCCATTTCATCTTCTATCTCATACTACATTTTTGGTTTCCTGCGAGTGTTGATTAGCTTACCTGACACTTAAATCTTCACACGCTCAATGCATGCCCTTGTTTAGTAACATTCATTTTCATTGTTTGGATCCCTTATTAGCGAACAATCTCTAATACTAGGGTGCTACAATGGCGGATGATTTTGAATTTCCTGATGTTGGAGAAATGGAGAATGAATAATTTGGAGGAGTAGATACCATTTTGAAGGTTGGGGAAGAGAAAGAAATTAGCAAAGAGGGTTTAAAGAAATTGCTTGTTAAAGAAGGACAAGGCTAGGAGACCCCAGATTCTGGCAATGAAGTTGAAGTTCATTACACCGATACTCTCTTGGATGGAACTAAGTTTGAATCCAGTGTGGATTGGCATACCCCATTCAAATTCAAGCTTGGTCAAGGTCAAGTGATAAAAGGGTGTGATTTGGGGATTGCAACAATGAAGAAGGGTGAAAAATGCAATCTTTACTATTCCATCTTAGCTTGCATATGAAGAATCTAGTTCACTACCTGCAATTCCACCCAATGCCACTTTAAAATTTGATGTGGAACTTCTCTCTTGGTCTAGTGTGAAAGATATCTACAAAGAGGAGGTATTTTCAAAAAAATCATAAAGGAAGGGAAGAAGTGGGAGAACCCTAAAGATGCCAATAAAAAAAGGCACTCACTTCCATATAGAACACACAGTTAAAAGAGGAAGCAAATGTAATGCCAGTAATAATATTCTCTCCATGAGCCTCCACATGGAGCAAGGAAATGAAATGTTAAAGAGGAACATGACACCTTGTAATAGGGGAGTGCCAAGCAAGAAGAATAAGCTGCAAGCCAAAGACAAAGAAAAAAAAATGAAGCTACAAGCCAAAGACAAAGGCAAAACCAGTTTCGATTAATAATCCCACATGGCCCATATTGGAAACTCTTAGGTGTTTAAATACTCCTCTACACCCATAGCTTAGTGTCTAACAAGACAATAGGATTTTGCAAGCTGTGGCCTATGTGGTGGGGCCCATGGTCAGCCAATTAGAGGTCACTGTAGTTAAATTTTAGACAAACCAATGCACGTGATGATGTCGCAAGATCAAAGGCAAGACACATAGGATTGCACCACATGGCACATCCTGTGGTTGGTGTATTCCTACAAAATCAAGATGCTTGATAGTTAAGAAATGTGGGAATGCACCTAGGTGCCATGTGGCTATAGGCCCAGGCTAATGGTAATGAGGATGGTCTAGTCAGCAAGGTGACATGAAGGTGATAAGGATGGTCTAGTCAGCAAGGTGACATGAAGGTGATGTGAAATCTAAAGGAAAATAAGGAGGTGACACGTGGTGACCATGTGTTAGCCTGTCATAAGATGACACATGACACCTAGTCCATGTTGACATGGCATACACTGAGCAATGGCATGCTGCCATGTTGTAAAAAGTCAAACCATAGCTTGACCAAAATTTTTGGGGTGGAAAGAATAAAATATTTTTAAATATCAATTTAAAAATATTTTCTTAAAGGGCTCACATTCAATTTATTTTTAAATAAAAAAGGGGTTATTTTCTAAAGTGCAAACTCTAGAAAATTTTAAATTTTTGAAATTTGAGTTTGTAGACTAGAGCTTTAGTAGGAGTGTGATTTTCAAACTAAGATTCTAGGAGTTTCTGAGAGGTAAATATAGAAATATTATATATCACTAGAACCGGGAGAAGAAAAAGTTTCTGATTATGAGGTTAGTTTTTGCATAGGAATTCACTGGTTCAAGTTATAGGTAGAAATTTAAAATTTGGGGCCTTCTCAGTGGAATGGGAAAAAAGTGAAAATATAGTTAAAAGCTTGGTAAAACATGGTAAGAATATAGTTGGGGTTGAATTTGGTCACTTTCAAATAAGTTAAACCTTAGTTCATTTAGCATCTCAAGAGGCTTTTAAGATATTTTGGTTGCAGAATGGTTTTCATCATTGAGCAGAGATATTTCAAGTTTGTTGTAGGATAATGATGAAAACATATCAGATCTCATGGGTAGAAAGAGGAAAGAGGTTTTGCAACTACAAGGGATGGAATTTCAAGTGGACACATGTCATTCTCAGATCAGATCCAAGAATTCACTCCTTGTCTATATCTTTCTTTCTTTCATCCATTGTAAGGGCTGGTTCCAGTTTTTGGGGAAAAAATACTCACTACTGTGATAACATTTTTTGGGTTCTAGTTTTGATGTATTCCCATCACTGTGACACCACAATCTCCTTCACCAAATTTCTCTTGTATGAATAGTAGTAGGAAAGATAATACATCAACTTCAGATCTGTTAGGTACTTCTATGTTTTGATTTCATACATATGAACATATTATTTCAAGGAAATCAATACAAAGAACAATAGGTGTTGAGTTTCATTTTAAATCTTGTCTCCTTTAACAGTAATTTTCAATGCTTTATGATCTCTGAACAAAGAGCCTAGGTCATAGTTGCAGTCCCTTAAGGTTTTATGTTGTTTCATTGTTGCTTATAATTCAAGGAGTTATGTAAGTGCTTCAAGGAAATCAATAAGGTTGCAAGTTTATTGAGGAGGATATCAGGTAAGAATGAGATTTGGATTGAACATAGATGTCTATTTACAAGGTGAATGGATAGATCAAATATTTGAAGATACAAATATATCTCAGGTATCCATATGTATGTGTTTGATTCATGGAATTGTCCAATAGATAAAGCACTAATTAGCTACAAGATCATTTGTTCTTACTACTGCATATTTGGGGTTTTGTTGAAATCAACATCATTTAATCAAATGTATTTCCCTTTCATGCTGAAGAGCTAAAAAAGATGCCCTCACTCAACTTGTGAATTTCATAGATTTGTGTTTAGCTTCTGTAGATCTATGTCATTACATGAGTTAATAGGAGAATAAGGGTTAATTTTTCTTATTAGATTTAGGAATATGCTTTGCACTAGTACCATATAAGTGAATTTGAGGTCCACCATCCTAGGTTTTGTAGAGCCTAAAGTAGAAGAAGGTTCAAGCCTTATAGTTGGCTCGATGTCTAAAATGATATGTTAAAGATGGGAGTTAGCTACCCCTAGATGTACCATATTCTCATTGGCATAATTTGAAACTTGTAGCATTTCAAAATTTCAATAGACTGTTCATTTTTTCAAATCCTCTTCATCAATCATTCTCCCCCATTGATAAACCTCAATGTGCTTTCCATCAAACTATCATTCCATGTTGTACTTCTTCCAAACATGTTTTTCCCATAATGTAGTACTTCTCCCCAACATGTTTTTCATGCTAAACTTCTCCCCCATTGACATCAATGTCAAATGTTTTAGCAACCAACATTACTACATCAAACTTCACAACCACTGATTCTTACTTAGCTCAAGTGTCAAAAGGCACTATTCAAAATGACATGCAACAAGAGTCGTAGATGACTCTGTCCATCACATATACTCCCCCATATAGGAAGCATCAACATTCAGTCTAGATGACAATTGTGCTTTGCTACACTGGATTGATGCACTCTTACATACTCTACTTTGATGTAGGAAGGGGCATAACCCCAAGCATACCTAGCAAATACACAAAAGTCTCTCTAAGAAGAGGCTTAGTGAATATATCTACAATCTACTCTTTAGTGCTCACATATTCCAATAGAATTTCCTTTTCTACAACTTTCTCTCTCAACATATGATAATAGAAATGTGCTTAGTCTTTGAATGCAACACTAGATTCTTAAACATATTTACCATTCTTGTGTTGTCACAATGTATGACAACAGGTTCACTAATTTCTATCCTTATATCCTTCAGCATCTACTTCATCCAAACAACTTGATTGCAATTGTTTGCTACTGCAACATATTTTCTTTTTTTGTACTTTGTGATATACAATCCTACTTCTTGCTTAGCCAAGAAACCAATCTTCCTCCAAGAAAGAAGGCTCCACCATTGGTGCTCTTTCTTTCATCCATACTACCTACCCAATTAGCATCTGTATAAGAACTTAGAGTAAAATCATTAGATCTATTGTACCACAATATGAACTCATATGTTCCCTTCAAATGTCTAAATATCCTTTTGACTACTGCATAATGTGCTTCTCTAGGATCAGCTTGGAATCTTGCAACAATTCCAGCTACATTTGCTATATCCAACCTTGTGTGAGTCAAATATTGCAATCCTCCAATCATAGATTTGTACTTCTTCTGCTCAATAGTAGGTGTCTCATCCTTTGTAGATAACTTGTGTCTAGTAACCATAGGTGTTCCAATAGGTTTTCTTGTTTCCAAAACAAATCTTGTTTAGTAAATCCTTCAAGTACTTAGTCTGAGAAATAAAGATTCTTTCTTTATTCTGTATAATCTACAATCCTAGAAAATATTTCATTTCTCCTATCATACTCATCCCAAATTGTTTTTTCATCTCTCCTACAAAATTCTTACTTTCCTCATCATTTCCTCAAAATATGATATCATCAAAAAATATTACCAAAATCATCAAACCATCATCAATTTCTTTCTAATATAGATTATTGTCTTCCATACCTTTTCTATATTGAAGCTTTGTCAATTGCTTGTCCAACCTCACATACTAGTTTCTCAGTGCTTGTTTCAAGTCATAGAATTCTTTCTTTACTCTGCATACTATGTCCTTGTCATCTATCAAAGGACAACCTTCAGGCTATTCAATGTACACTTATTCTTCAAGTTCTCCATTCAAAAATGATAACTTGACATCCATCTGATATACTTTGAATTCCTTCTATGCTCCATAGGCTAATAATAATCTCACTACTTCTATTCTAGCCAATGTAGCATAGGTGTCTTCATAATCTATTCCAACTTGCTCTGAGTAACCTTTACATACTAATATTGCTTTGTTCCTTACAACTTCACCTTTCTCATTCATCTTGTTCCTAAATACCCATATAGTTCCTATCACATTCTTGTCTACTGGTCTAGGGACCAATTCCCATGTCTCATTTTTTACTATCTAATCCAATTCTTCTTTCATAACTTGTTTCCAATAATCATCTTTGCATGCTTCATCTACATTCTTAGGTTCAACTTTAGATATTAATTGTAGTTTTTCACTGGCTCTTCTTCTTGTCATCACACCTTTGTCTTTTCTTCTGATGATCTGCTCAAATGGGTGATTCTTTATCATATTCTTTCATGAAGTAGGAGTTTCTATCTCAATTCTTGGCTCTACTAAAAGCTCTAAGCTTTGTTCTTGTCTTGGCTCTCCTTCATTCTGCAAATCATTTTTAGTCTTGAAAAATATCTCATCATTCTTTAGCTTAGTAAAACATCATCATCTAAATTTTAATCAACTATTCTCTCTTGTATCCTAAACTTCTCATCAATTCTTACATTTTCACTTTCCATAATAGTCCTAGTTGTCTGATTATAATATCTATAAGCCTTGGTTTTCAACGAATAACCATGAAATATACCTTCATCACTCCTAGCATCAAACTTACCAATATCATCATATCTTTTGATATAACACTTACTTCCAAAAATTCTGAAATACTTAACTATAGGTGAGTGACCAAACCACATTTCATAAGGGGTTTTGTTTGTGTCATTCCTAACTTGCACTCTATTCATAGTGTAGATTATTGTATTCATAGCTTCTCTCTAAAATGTCTTGGATACATCATTCTTAGCTAACATAACTCTTGTAGCTTATGTAACTAATCTATTCCTTCTCTCTACAATGCCATTTCGTTTAGGGTTACTTATAGCTAATAACTGTCTTTTGATTCTATTTTCTTCACAAAACATGTTAAACTCATTTGAGGTAAATTGTTCTCCTCTATCTAATCTTAAACATTTAATCTTCATAGTAGATTCATGCTCAACTCTATCAAATGCCTCAGATTTCTCTTTAAGAAATGCAACCCACATCATTTTGGAAAAGTCATCAACTAGAATCATAAAATACCTTTCACCATAGAATCCTTTAGTCTTTGTAGGACTACTAAGATCTGTGTCTATAATTTTCAATTTCACTATAGTAGTAAACTTATTGAAGGGAAAATAAGTTTTTTTATTCTTCGCCAGCACACATTCCTTGCAAATTGTGTTAGAAGGCTTTATAATCTTAGGAAAATCTCTAATAGAAAACATACTACTAGTCTTCACAATATTTTCAAAGTTCATATGATTAAATATCTTATGCCATAACAAACTATCATCTACCTTTTTAACTAAACATGTCATTTCAGTAGGATTTAACTAAAATACATTACCTCTAGATGTAGTTCTTATTCCAATTACCTTTCCATCTTTATCTTTGATCATGCATGTTTTCTTTATGAACTATATTTGGTAACCTTTTCCTACTAGTTGTCCAACACTCAAAAGATTGTGCTTTACAACATCAACAAATTATACATCCTCAATGATAGTTTTATTATCAAGAGTTATAGATCCAATACCTTTAACTTGGCATGTTGCATTGTTTCCAACTCTGACAATTCCTCCATCCTAACTTTTGAAGTCAACAACCTTGTTTATATCACTAGTTATATGATGTGAACAACCATTGTCAATTATCCAATTAGATTTCTTCTCAACGTATGACACCAAAGCTACTTTTTCTAGACTTTCTTCTTTAATTGCCATGAATCCAATTTCATCATCACTAGCACTTAATGCTTGTTCATCAGAATCATTATCTTCATTTGCATACATACACTCTCTATCTTTTCTAGGCTTGTAATTTCCTTTATAGTTTTTCTATCTTTTAAAATACTTAGATGCATAATGACCATATTCATCAGAAGTCTAACATTTAAAGATTTTCTTACCTCCTTTTCCTCTTTTTACTAGAAGGGCTACTCCTTCTTCAATAATTCTATCCTCCTCAAATCTGCTATTGCTAGCAAAATCTCTTCTAGCACTTGTGCTCCTTAATAAATTAGGTTGAATATTCAAGGCACTAAAAGCTATCTCTTTTCTAGTCAATTCTTCAAACTACTTATGTTCATTCTCAACTACTTCAAGTTTTCTAGACAATGCCTCCTTTGTGAAATCTTTGGTACAAGATATAAACACCTGTATCATCTGAACTTCTGACTAAAATGGTGGTGTTAGAGTCTTCACTATCTTCCATATAAACATCATCTTGTTTGGTTCCTCCTTGAGATCTAATACCTATCGTAATTTTTGATATCCTTCTTATATATGTTCTTATAGATTCATCTTCCATCACTTTAGCATCTTGAAATGCACAAATCTAACTTTGCAACCTCAACTTCTTAGAATATGCATCACTATCAAAACTAGATCCCAAAGCTTTCCAAATAAAATGTGAAGTATTAAGTGATTTTACTTGATTGTATTCAATTTTAGGAAGTGGAGTCAATATTGCTTCTCTAGATCTCATGTCACACATAAAAAGATCTCTTTCATCTTTAGTATTATTTTCCAAATTCTTTTCAACAATTATTGTCTTTGTTGATTTGATCAAGATCCAATATCCTGGACCCATACCTAACAAATGTGTCTTCATCTTTTTCTCTTGGTTGTCATAATTTGTTACATCAAACTTCAGACTATCTTTCCTAAACATTCTTGACATGGATCTCCCAAAGTTGTTAAACTTTATCTTCAAGGACTTGATGCTCTGATACCAATTGTTAAAAACAATAGTCCACCAAGATAACTTGTGGGGGGGGGGGGGGGGGGGGTGTGAATCAGTTATCCAAAAATTAATACATTTATCTTCTTTAAACAAGATTAACCATTCAACCAAAATAAATAACAACCATAACAAGATGCACATAGACAATTACACCAAATATGTTGACTAGGGAAACCCTTAATGAGAAGGAAAACCTTCGTGGGAATGATGCCCACAAGATGATGTACTAATATAAATATTCCTTGTTAGAGGATGGACCTTGTTAGGAGTCTATTACAACATTTAGTACATAGAGTTCTTGTTAGGAGAATTTGAATCCCTATTAGGAGATTCCAACCCTGTTAGGAGTTGTGCCAACCCTATTAGGAGTTGTAGTATAATGTATGCAAGAAGAGCCCACTACCCAAACATGCAGTTTCAACTACAAGAAGAGCTCACAGCTCAAACATGTAATTTACTATAATGTTCTTCTTTCCTTTGTTCTATCAATCAAACCAATCACTATTAGACCTTGTAGACTAGATCATGTACCTCAGATCCAAATATCAAACCTCAGATCACTCAACTAAACCTCGGTAATGAAGTTTCCTTCACTTCTGCACTGCTCTACTAAAAATCTCATTCTACTCTTATTACAACTTACCATGATAAAGGAAAATGTATTTCCTTTATACTTAGTCCATAAAATAGTTTACTGAGTTGGCTATTAGACCTTCTAAATTAATCATTATAGGGACACATTAAGAATATGTTACACTTAGCGATAACATTAATCTTCCACCTTGCAACTTGAATAATTTTTTCTACATGTAATATTATAATGAAAAAACTTAGCCATGTCATCGCCAACATGTCTTCTTCATGTTCTCAACTTCAATTCTTAGAATAAAAACTTTGCTAAGAGATATAACAAGTTTACTAGAACATGCCTCTATAAACTCTAACTCAAAAGAAACATCACCAAAACTTACATAACTTCTTCTAGACTTATAATTTCATCTTCTAACATTAAATAGATATACTAGATACTTAGAAGTATCTCCCATAACCTTGGATTGTTAGAATACTCAACTAATCATCCATACCAACTTGATCTTTCCACTGTTCTTCTGTTAGATACCACAAAAAACTATTATGTTGACATGAATGACAACTCAGTCATGAATGTTACATATCATCATAGTAACATATCTACAATACTCCACATAGGAATATCATTAGCATTCATGCTTGCAAAAAAATCATGTACTACTTAACTCATTGACCTCATATTTAATATTGGACATTAAATTTCTTCCCTGATATTAAATAATTACATCAAATATTATCATAATGTTACAATACAACTAATCAAGGATAACCCATGTGCATTGAGCTACATGTTGCACATCCATCTAGGTTCTTCTAGATGCAATATTATATAATAAAATAAAATAATACAATAAAAACAATATTATGCAATGTGTGAAATACCCATTATCTCAATAATCTCCCACTTATTGTATACATTGCATAGGGTAGCCACATAAATGAATAAGGGAATAATATCTCCTAGCACATCCACCATCATGGATCAAAGTAAATCATATGCCCCATCTTGGTACTTGTAAAAATATCAAAGTTTCTAGCATCTCAAATATGAATGATCTCACCTCCTATTATTGCACTGTGACTAGAAATCCATATAATCCATCCTAAGAGAAATTCACCCAACCTGTCACATAAGAATCATAAAATCTTGTACCAACTAATGATCTATGATGGTGGATGTGCTAGGAGGTATTATTCCACTACCAATAGAAATACATATAATCCATCCAAAGAGAAATTCATCCAATCTATCACATAAGAATCATAAAATCTTGTACCAACTGAAATGCCAAGCATAACAACCTGATCCAATAGGTAATCACATGTATCTATAGCTATCAAATATCAATAATTTAAATAGAACCTATAGTAAGTGCCAAACCCATCCAACTATCCAAACCTCTAAAGGTATACCTACTGAATCTCATATCATGAAAATATCCAATCTGTAACCTACAATAATAAGCTTCGAGTGAAATACCTACTACACATATACCAAGAATATCACATTGGAAAAGATATTGTCAAATATGTAACAATTCCACTCAAAAAATCTCATAGAAGTGAATCCATGTAATATTAAGGACATACACAATACATAAACCAATAGCCCACAAGAAAAACTCTAATAACAAGTCTCCAATGCTCTCCCAAATTCTCCACAACCAAAAAAAGGAAATAGATAAAGAAATAAACATGCCATCTCTCACATGATCTACATAGAATCAAAGTAGTGGTCAATATTGCCAACCAATATCAAATCCAATATAAGTGAAACCAAACATCTAGGAAGATAACTAAGACCAAAGAGAAACTATGCAAAGCATAACCTATATCATGTCCTTTTACACACACCATCTCCTCCATAAAACAACAACCCAGAAGCCACAACAACACCCAAACCATACCATATAAGCTATCATGGATGTAAGACTCTCAAAATAGGATTAAATCCATAAACCATTCCTAATCCAAGGAATGTTCCCAATGCAAAACCACCTCTCAAACTAAACCAACATAACAACATATGCACAAGGAGATAACCAATGCTAAATCATCTCTCAAATGAACCCTCTAGAACTAACTCATATACCATAGATCAAGATCTAAGTAAGATCTCCTCCATAAAACAACAACCCAGAAGCCACAACAACACCCAAACCATACCATATAAGTTATCATGGATGTAAGACTCTCAAAATAAGATTAAATCCATAAACCATTCCTAATCCAAGGAATGTTTCCAATATAAAACCATCTCTCAAACTCAACCAACATAACAACATATGCACAAGGAGATAACTAATTCTAAATCATCTCTCAAATGAACCCTCTATAACTAACTCATATACCATAGATCAAGATCCATCAATGAAAGACAAGCATAAACATAATATACCTATGAATAACAATGGTCTATTCCTCTCAAGTAGTACACCACTGAATAGACCAAGACTAGGGCATAAGAATGCTCATAAAAATATCCAAGTCTCAAACTAAGACTCATATAAGAATAATATCCTCTCATGTAATATAAGGTGAAGGCCCCTCAAACTTCCCACGAAAACCATCAAATGTCTCCAAAAATACATCTCCAATCCAAGAGAAATCAAAATTACCACCATCTCTAAGTATCCATGAGCACCTAGGTATGTGCAAGGTCATGGTTAACCAAACTATGGCCTTAAGTGGCAATGGAAAACTAGCAAATCAGGGTTATTTTAACTTGACACATAATTTTAAAGTAGTTCTAAACTTTATATCAAAAAGTTGTAAGAAAATAATCTGTAGAAAATTTAATGTAGTTTCAAACCTACTAGGCCTTATCTAGAGAAAAATTCTTTAATTAGTCAAAAGTTAGGATTTTAATGCACTACTACAAATATTTTAGGGAAAAAATAAAAAGTAGGTATATGTCTGACTAGCTTAATCAAAATAAAATTATAATATTTTTTAATATAGTTATAGATATAAAAAGTAGACTCGTGCTTGAATGTGACACATATTTTTGGTATTTTTATTCCAAATAAATAATTAATTACGAATTTTCTACTATACTATTTTCAAAATTATAAAACTCCCTATCTAACCACTTTAACTAGTTCAAAATAATTCAAAATTAAATTTTCTTTTTTCTTATACTAGTTGAAGCATAGAATGTGATGCATCTTTTGGATTTCAAAAATATTATATTGTTTGAAAGTTATGGCTATTTTTCAATCAGTATGTCAATCAACACTTTGTAGCTAACTCTATTAGAAAATAAATAATTATTGATGGAAAGTTAAGAATGTTCTCAAGAAACAATTTTTGTTTCATCAAATTTGGATGAAAAAAGATGTCAGCTACATCATTGAAGTGAGATACACACAACAATAAGCCAAAAATAGATTTTTGGGATTTTTCGGTGTTGATCATGGAGGGTTAGAATCCAGAGAAAAACCAAGCCTAATTGGGTACCTATAGTATCAGGTACTCGTTTCCAAATTGGATACTCATTCCCAAATCAGGTACCCATTTTTTTTGAATTTTTTTTGAAAATTCTTTTCTATTAGTATGACCCCTTTTTAGGATACTTAATATGTTTTTTAAAGGCTCTAGGACCCTTAATCATACATATAATGGTTCTAAAGGACAAAAAAGGGTCATATGGTACCCTTTGACACTTTTAAACCCATTTAATCACAATATGTATGCTTATGGTTCTTAGGACCCCTAACTGCATAAATGATGTGATATAATGACTCAAAATGGGTCATAATACCCTATCACCCTATTTGACCCATTTGATTAAATTAAGTGTGATTAGGGTCATAAGATATTCTAACAACTCTTTTGACTCATTCACACACATAATATATATTTCAAGGACCCCTAAGAATGTATTTTCTTATTTAATGGGTCAAAAGGGGTCATAGGAAACTTTATGATCCCATTCCAACCATTCAAACACATAATGTATGTCCCTAGGGGTCTTAGGAACCCTAAGAAAATATGTGGTCCTAGGACCCCTAGGAACTTATTAGCCCTTTGGACCCATATAAACAATTATAATGTCTTTAGGAGTCATAGGACACCTAGAGACATATTTTGTCATTAAATGTGTCAAAAAGGGTCATAGGTTATCATATGACCCTTTTTCACCCATATAAATGATTAAGATATGTCCCTATAGGTCTTAGGACCCCCAAAGACATATGTTATAATGAAATTTGTCAAAAAAGGTCATCAGTTATCCTATGACCCATTTCCACCCATATAAATGGTTATAATATGTCCTTAGGGGTCCTAGGACCCCTAGAGACATATGTTGTAATTAAATGTGTTGAAAGGGGTCATAGGTTATCATTTGACCTATTTTGACCCATATTAATGATTTTAATATGTTCCTAGGGGTCTTGAGACCCCTAGAGACATATGTTGTAATAAAATGTATTGAAAAAGTTCATAGGTTATTCTATGACCTCTTTTAATCCATATAAATGATTATAATAAGTCCCTACAAGTCCTTGGACCCATAGAGACATATGTCACAATGAAATGTGTCAAAAAGGGTAATAGGTTATCCTATGATACCTTTAGACCCATATAAATGATTATAATATGTCCCTAGGGATCCTTGATCCCTAGAGAGTTACGTTGTCCTGAAATGTGTCAAAAAAGGGTCATAGGTTATCCTATGACCCCTTTTGGCCAATATAAATGATTATAATATGTCCCTAGGGTCCTAGGGCCCTTAGAGACATATGTTCTCATGAAATGTGTCAAAAGGGGTCATAGGTTACCCTATGACCCCTTTTGACCCATAGAAAGCATTATAATATGTCCATAAGGGTCTTGAAACCTTTAGAGACATATTTTGTAATGAAATGTGTTAAAAGGGGTCATAAGTTTTTGTATGACCCCTTTCAACCCATATAAATGATTCTAATATGACCCTAGGGGTCCTAGGACACCTAAAGACATATGTTGTCATGAAATGTGTCAAAAGGGGTCATAAATTATCCCTGGACCCCTTTTGAATCATATAAATAATTATAATATCTCCCTAGGGCTCTTAGAACCATTAAAGACATATGTTGTCATGAAATGTGTTGAAAGGGGTCATAAGTTATACTATGACCCCTTTTCCAACCATAAAAATGATTATAATATGTCCCTAGGGGTCTTATGACACCTAGAGACATATATTATAATGAAATATATCAAAAGGGGTCATACCTTTCAACTCATATAAATGATTACAATATGTCCTGAGGGGTCCTAGGATCCCTGGTGACATATGTTGTAATGAAATGTGTTGGAAGATTTCAACCCATATAAATGATTATAATATGGTCCTATGACCACCTATGACCCCTTTTCAACTCATATAAATGATTATAATATGTCCCTAGGGGTCCTAGTACCCCTAGCGACATATGTTGTAATGAAATGTGTCAAAAAATTTCAACCCATATAAATAATTATAATATGTCCCCAGGGGTCCTATGAGCCCTAGAGACATATGGTGTAATGAGATCTGTCAAAAGGGGTCATAGGTTATCCTATGACCCCTTCCAAACCATATAAATGATTATTATATGTCCCTAGGGTCTTGGGACCCCTAGAGACATATATTTTCATGAAATATATCGAAAGTGGGTCATAGGTTATCTTATGACCCCTTTTGACCCATATACAAGATTATAATATGTCCTTAGGGGTCCTGTGATCCCTAGAGACATATGTTGTAATGAAATGTGTCAAAAGGGGTCATAAGTTTTTTGATGACCTCTTTTGATCGATATTAATGATTCTCATATGTTGCTAGGAGTCTTGGGAACTGTAAAGACATATGTTATCATGAAATGTGTGGAAAGGGGTGATAGGTTATTCTATGACCCCATTCAATGCATATAAATGATTGTAATATGTTCCTAAGGCTACTAGGACCCCTAGAGATATATGTTGTATTGAAATGTGTCAAAAGGGGTCATAGGTTATCCTATGGCCCCTTTCGACCCATATGAATGATTATGATATGTCTCGATGGTTTTTAGGAGCCCTCGAGACATATGTTGTCATGAAATGTGTCAAAAAGGGTCATGGGTTATCCTATGACCCTTTCAACCCATAAAAATGATTATAATATGTCCCTAGGGGTCCTAAGACCCCTAGGGACATATGTTGTAAAGAAATGTGTTAAAAGGGGTCACAAGTCAACCTATGGCCCCTTTCAATCCATATAAATTATTATAATATGTCCATATGAGTCCTAGGACCCCTAGAGACATATGTTGCAATAAAATTTGTCAAAATGGATCATAGGTCATCCTATAGCCCTTTTTGATGCATATAAATTATTGTAATATATCACTAGGGGTCCTTAGACCCCTAAACATATATGTTGTAATGAAATGTGTCAAAAGGAGTCATGAGTTATCGTATGACCCCTTTTGACTCATATAAACAATTATAATATGGCCCTAGGATTTTTGAGACCCCTAAAGACATATGTTGTAATGAAATGTGTTGAAAGGGGTCATAGGTTATCCTATGACCCCTTTCAACACATGTAAACAATTATAATATTTCCCTAGGCATCTAGGGACCCCTAGAGACATATGTTGTCATGGAATGTGTCGAAAGGGGTCATAGGTTATCCTATTACACGTTTCAACTCATATAAATGATTATAATATTTCCCTAGGGGTACTAGGACCCCTAGTGACATATGTTGCAGTGAAATGTGTCAAAAGGGGTCACAGGTTATCTTATGGCTCCTTTCAACCCATATAAATGATTATAATTTGTTCGTATGGGTTGTAGGACCTCTAGAGACATGTGTTTTCATGAAATGTGTCAAAAGGGGTCATAGGATTTGACCCATATAAATGATTGTAATATGTCCCTAAGGGTCCTCGAACCCCTAGAGAAATATGTTGTAATGAAATGTGTTGAAAGGGGTCATAATTCAACCTATGACACCTTTCGATGTATAAAAATGATTATAATATGTCCTTAGGGATACTAGGACCCCTACAGACATATGTTGTAATAAAATGTGTCAAAATGGGTCATAGGTCATCCTATGACCCCTTATGACCCATATAAATGATTGTAATATGTCCCTAGGGATCTAAGGACCTCTAAAGACATCTGTTGTAATGAAATGTGTCGAAGGGGTCATGAGTTATCCTGCAACCCCTTTTGACCCATATAAATGATTATAATATGTCCCTAGGGGTCTTGGGACCACTAGTGACATATGCCATTATGAAATGTGTTAAAAGGGGTCATAGGTTATCCTATCACCCCTTTCAACCCATATAAATGATTATAATGTCTCTAGGGGTCCTAATACCTCTAGAGACATATGTTGTAATGAAATGTTTTGAAAAGGGCCTTTCGAACCATATAAATGATTCTAATAAATCCCTAGGGGTCCTAGGATTCCTAGAGACATATATTATCATGAAATGTGTTCAAACGGGTCAGAGGTTATCCTATGGCCCCTTTCCACCCATATAAGTGATATAATATGTTCCTAGGTTTCCTAGGACCCGTAGAAACATATGTTGTAATGAAATGAGATGAAAGGTGTCATAGGTTTTCTTATGACCTCTTTCGACCCATATAAACTAGTATAATATGTCTTTAGGAATACTAATACACTTAGAGACATATATTGTCATGAAATGTGTTAAAATGGGTCATTGATTATCCTATGACCCTTTTCAACCCATATAAATGATTATAATATGTCCCTAGGGTCTTGGGACCCCTACAGACATATGTTGTCATGAAATGTGTGGAAAGGGGTCATAGGTTATCCTATGACCCCTTTTGACCCATATAAATAATTATAATATGTCCCTAGGGGTCCTCAAACCTCTAGAGCCATATGTTGTAATGAAATGTGTCAAAAGAGGTCATAAGTCTTCCTATGACCCCTTTCAACCCATATAAATGATTCTAATATGTCCTTAGGGGTCTTGGGACACCTAGAGACATATGTTGTCATGAAATGTGTTGGAATAGATCATAGGTTATCCTATGATCTTTTTCAACCCATATAAATGATTATAATATGTCCCTAGGGTTCCTAAAAATCCTAGAGAAATATGTTGTAATGAAATGTGTTGAAAGGTTTCATAGGTCATCCTAGGCACCTTTCGATCCATATAAATGATTACAATATGTCCCTAGTTTTCCTAGGATCTCTAGAGACATATGTTGTAATGAAATGTATTAGAAGGGATCATAGGTCATCCTATTGCCCCTTTCGACTCATGTAAATGACTATAATATGTCCCTAGGGGTCCTAGTACCCCTAGAGACATATGTTGTAAAGAAATGTGTGGAAAGGGGTCGCAGGTTATCCTATGATCCCTTTCAACCCATATAAACAATTATAATAAGTCCCTAGGGGTCCTGGGACCCTTAAAGACATATGTTGTTATGAAATGTGTCGAAAGGGGTCATCGATTATCCCATGACCCCTTTCTACCCATATAAATGATTATAATATGTTTTTTTCATGAAAAGATATTGAAAGGGGTCATAAGGTTATTCTATGACTCCTTTTAACTCATATAAATGATTATAATGTGTCTCTAGGGGTCTTGGGGCTCCTATAGACATATGTTGTTATGAAATATATTGAAAGGGGTCATAGTTTATTCTATGACCCCTTTCAACCCATATATAGTTATAATATGTCCCTATGGGCGCTAGGAACCCTAGTGATATATGTTGTAATGAAACATGTCAAAAGGACCTATGACCCTTTTTGACCTATATAAATGATTATAATGTCTCTAGGTGTCTTAGGACCCCTAGAGACATATGTTGTAATAAAATGTTTTGAAAGTGGTCATACGTTATCCTATTACCCGTTTCAACTCATATAAATAATTATAATATGTCTATAGGTGTCTAAGGACCCCTAGAGACATACTTTGTAATTAAACATGTTGAAAGGGGTTATAGTTTATAATATGACCCCTTTCAAGCCATATAAACAATTTTAATATGTCCCTAGGGTTCCTCATACCCTGAAAGACATATGCTGTCATGAAATATGTTGAAAGGGGTAATAGGGTACTCTATGACCCCTTTCCACTTATTCAAATACATGATATATATTCTTAGTGGTCCTAGGACCCTTAGGAACATATGTTATCATTTAATGAGTTTAAATAGGTAATAGGTTACCCTATGATCCCTTTTAATCCATTTAAACACATTATTAATGTCCATAGAGTTCCTAGGACCCCTAAGAACATATGTAGTCATATAATGTATTGAAAGGGTTCATGGGGTACTCTATGAACCTTTTTGACTCATTTGAACACATGATATATTTTTCTAGGGGTTTTAGGACCACTACGAACATATGTTATCATTTAATGGGTCAAAAGGGGTTATAGGGCATGCTATGACACATTTCAACCTATTACATGACAAACTATGTTCATAGGGTTTGTAGGACCCTTAGGGACATACATGTTGTGTTCCAATGGGTTTAATTGGGTTAAAGGAAATCCTATGACCCCTTTCAACCCTTTACATGACAAAATATGTTCATATGGGTCCTAAGACCTCTAGGGTTAAGCATGTTGTGTTGAAATGAGTTGAAAGTGGTTATAGGATAATCTATGACCCATTTCATTCAAATACATTACAACTTATGTTCCTAGGGATCCTATGGCCCCTAGGGACATATATGTTGTGTTGCAATGGATAGAAAGTCTTATATTCCAATGTGTAGAAAGTGGTCATAAGGTATTTTATGACTGCTTTTGACACATTACATGAGAACATATGTTCCTAGGGGTCCTAAGACCCTTATCATCATGTATGTTGTGCTCCAATGGGTCAAATTTTGATCCATTACATGATAACATGTGTTCCTAGGGGTCCTAGTGCCCTAGGGCCATACATGTTGTATTCCAATGGGTCAAAAGGGTTCATAGAGTATCTTATGACCCTTTCAACCCATTACATGACAACATATGTGACCCCTAGGAGTATATGTTGTCATGTAATGGGTCAAAAGGATCATAGGATACTCTATGAACCCTTTTGACCCATTCGAACATGACACATATGAATATAAAGGTCCTGGGACCCCTAAGAACATATTTTATCATTTATTAGGTCAAAAGAGGTCATAGGATACTCCATAACCCCTTTCTATCCATCAAAACACAAGATGTATGTCCCTAGGCATTATCTGACCCTTAAGAAGACATGTTGTCATATAATGGGTCAAAATGGGTCATAGGGTATCCCATGACCCATTTGGACTCATTGGAACACATTTATGTCCCTAGTGAGACCCCTAAGAACATAAATCATCATATAGTTTATTAACTTAGGTTAGTAATATATATAATATATAATAATATAATATATGATATATAATAATATAATAATATAATTATATAATAATAAGTAATAACTATATATAAAATAATTATATAATAAATTATTATTATTTAATACTATATAATAAATTTTAGTAGCTATATATAATAATTGGACCCACCCCCCACCCAATTATGCTATAACTATATTATACTAGGACTTGATATAACTTAAAAATTGGTCCTTACTCCCTTTACATTTTAATTTTTCACCATGATTTAGAAACATAGATCAGATACTTATTCTCAAATCGGATACCCATTCCCAAATTAGATACCCATTCTCAAATTAGATATTCATTCTCAAATTGGATACCCATTCTCAAATCAGATACCCAATCAGGCAAGGTATTACATTTTTGGTTTGGTACTAGGATGGGTGGGAAAACAGTCAAAGTACATTTTGAAACTCTTTTAGGCATTTCAAAACTACACGTTTTTCACATCACCACTTTTTGGCACACCGTGATCCTACACATATCCACCTATAACTAGTTAGTCCATTCCAACTCCAAATGAAACATAACAACATCATGAAGTATCTAGAAAATGATCAATTTACTTAATATCAAGAAAGATAAACCAAGATCAATGTCAAAGTTCTAACTATGGTCTCAAGAATAGAAACATGACAACATGATCTAAACTATCTCAACCAAAGAGATAACATGCTCCATATGAACATATCATAATATGTCACAAATCTAAATGTGTATTAAGAGTATACCATGACATATTAATGTAACCATCCTAACACCAAGTATAACATGTGAAATGAAAGAATAAATTACACCTTAACCAAGAACCCCATGAGTCCTTAAGATGCAACCATCTCCACATACTATGAAGAACCAAGTGCACCATGCAAATGCCAAAGACACTTCTGCAAAAACATGTTCTAAGAAAAATATCCAACATTCAAAAACACTCAATAATTATATCAATGCAAAAAACTCTCAATCAACCATGGTATTGCATCACCCATAGAATCATTACATCCATTTCCTACATGAAAATCCTCCAAGTCTACTCACACAACACCAAATTGTTAGTACCAAGTGAAACCAAGATCTCCAAACCAAGAAGATACAAACCAAACTATGAATTAATCATGCACTACCACCTCATCACTATAACAAGACCATAATAAACCATGTATCCAAGCTATCTATGACACCATGATGAAAAAACCATCCTCTAACCACATGAATCAACCAAGGAATCAAACCATCAAATCTCCTCAACCAAGGAGATATACTACCACAACCAAATTAGGAATCCAAACCAATGAACATGAAGGACATACCTATGTGTCCAATAATGTCATGCCAAAATCCATAACACCATAAAATCATCTATAAACCAAGCATCTAAGTCTCAAAGTGTCCAACCTACCAACATAAAATAGTCAACTACAATCCTCCACCATGACTATACTTGGTAATGATTTCTCAACCTTTCTACATGAAGATAAATTAGTGAATCATGTGACTAAGCACATAGAAATCTCAAATCCAAGCCACAAATATGAATATTCATCAATTAGGAAAGATCAATGGGTAGAAGCAAGCCATATCCAAGTCATAAATGTAACTTATAAGTATGATAAATGTGTTTCAATCATTAATTTTTCATTGATGTCAAACCTACTATTTGTTGGTAAGATAACTACTTATATGTTTTAGTTACTATCACTTGTTTGATTGATGAAGAAGATTTGATCAAATGATGTAATAATAGCACATAGAGGAAATGTTGAGTTATAATATGAAAAAAGAGTACAAGAATCAACTAAGACAGTGATATCATAGTGCATTGATAATCTACTTATGGTTGGAAAGGTTGGTTACACTGAGAAATATTAGAAGAACAAGTTAAATAGAGTTTTTCTACCAAGCTTGATCGAGTGGAAAGTAGATGCTGAGAAAAGTTAGTGCAAGCCAAGTAGAAAATTAGTTAGAGCCAAGAAAAAGTCAATTTTAGTGTGAGTCAAGTAAAATAGTTGATGCTGAGTAAAGTTTAGTTGATGCCAAGCACTAGTAAACTTTAGTTCATGTCGAGTGATTTTAAAGTGGATGCTGAGAAATGTAGTATGTGCCTAGTATCAAAAGCTAGTTAATGTCAAGTGTAAACATTATTAGAAAAATTGTGAATTTGATGGATTTAAGCTGACAATTTTGTTTCTTGGATTGTGTGAGCCATGTGAAAGATAAGATTGATGAGCTTGTGGCACAAAATTCATCATAAATAGTTTTGAGGTAAATTCAAAGAGGATTGAAGGAGAAGTTTCTAGAAGGGAATGAAATGAAATAAGGGGTAGATTCATTGAATCTTACCTAATCTATTTGAATCCTAAACTAGATGATAGAGAATGAATGGAAAAATATCTTAATTCTCTATATATAGAGATGGTTGGTCAAGAAGAAAAAGTTGTCATGTGCGAGGAGCTAAGGAAGACAAGCAGTCTAGGGTATTTTTCGTTTAGTGACCTAAGTGAAGAGTTTATATTGGAAAGTTAAGCATGAAGGATTAAGGGCGTGGATACTTGAAGGGTGAGTAAGTCATCAGATCTGAAGTGTATGAAAACTAAGTAGAATGGAGGACTAAAATAGAGATCTATAATCTACAAATGGAGTTGTAAGTTGTTATTAGATCAAGCATTACTTTTACTCTCTAATAATTGTATTAGTCTAGGGTAAATCATTTAGATTAAGATTGACCTAAGGTTTGATCATTTTATCCTAAGCCTTATTTAATTAAAATAAAATCTCTCTTTTAATTAAATAATTAATCCATATTTAATTAATTAAGAGAAAACTCCCTCTTTTAATTTAATTAAATATTTCTTATTTAATTAAAAGAACTTGCTCCCTTTTAATTAAATAAAATCCCACCTGAAAAAGGAAATAAATTAAACAAAAATAAAATATTTTTTTCCTCTCCACTTAAATGCACTTATCTCTAAGTGGGATTCCTTTTTTCCTCTTTCAACTTTCTTCTCAAACACTCCACTTTTATCATTGGTTGAATATTATCCCACATGGATCAAACTCTATTATCCCATATTGGTTGTGATAAGCCTTCAACCTCCACATTTTCCTTTATAAGGATCCCTCTCCTTCTCATTTTGATATAGAGAAATATAGAGAAAATAGTTTATTGCTATAGTATTGTTATGCTACAGGTTTAGAGAGTGATTTTGGAGGAGTTTGAGCCTTAGGGTTTGGACATTGGAACTTTATTGAAACTTTTCTATTCTTATTTTATTCTCTCTTGCATCCATGGCTTCCATCATCAAGTTTCATCCTTGCATTTTCATATTATCTTAGAGTCATTTTTTTTTCATGGATTAATATTGCATTGTTATTTCCTTTTAGAGATTAGATTTCCTTTCTTGCATTGCTTTGAATTGTTATCATTTATATTAGCTTGCATTTTATTTACATACATATTTTAATATTTCAAATTCTCATTTTATGGTGTACTTGCATGGGCACAAACTAGGTCAAACTAAGAACCTCCATAACAAATCCTTGCACTCCATAAATAGAGTGCTATGAGCTGCCATTCGAGACCTTATTCTTGAGCAATCTTGGATATAATTACTCATAGAAATGTGTCAACATTTTAGCACAGATCTTGTGGGTCCCACCATGGGACAACCCATCTTTACTTGTTGGTTTTAGATATTTTTGAAACCTCCTTATGTGGATTTGTTTGGGGACAAAAAAATCTTAGATCTTAAATATTTGATCATATCATCCAAATGGCTTTGTGGTTCAATGTGAATTGTTTTTTGTAGGTTGCCAACATATCAAAGAAGCTTCAGTGTAATTTTTAGATTTTTCTTAGGTACTTTCTATTTTTTATAATTTTTTCTTGATTTTTCATTAAAAATTGTTTCAAGGTGCAAATTATCAACTTTTTCAAAAAAAATGACATTTTTGGAAAGGACTCTAAATTCAAAATGTGGTTGGTTCTTTGTTTTTGATTTTAGAGATCATATTAAGGCTCAATAAATTGATTTGCAAAAAATGGTCTATTTTGACAAAATGCCTCCCTAGGGCACAAATGAAAATATCTTTTCAAATTTTTAACATTATTGGAAATCTCTCTAATTTTTAATATGGGTTTCTTTTCTGCATTTAGGTTATTGGATCTAAATTCATATCATATAGGTCCAATCATGTTGACTAGGTTAAAAATCATGATTAACTAGCACTTTATTTGCACAAACTTCAATGAATGATATGATTTGTCATTTTTCATGGAATCAAATAGTTCAATATATTTTCATGCAAATTTCCTATTTTTTCATGATTTCATGCACTTGATTGAAGTTTGTGAAGGTAACTTGGAGGTCTAAAGAGCAAAAAATGGAAAAAAATGGAAATCATGAAATCAAGGTGCACACATTTCAAACCTTCTCAATTGAATTATAAAAAGTGATCATTGTTTTCTTTTTCATTGTAAAATAATTTTATTTCTTTTGTAAACTTATTTGGTGTGTCTTCCGAACATTGAAAAAAGGGCTTTAAATGAATCATTCACATTTGAATTTGAGCTTAAAATAAAAACCCCCTTTGTCTTTTAGTCCCCAAGATTTTTTTATTGATGTTTTCTTCTTGCACCCTTGTTAAGGGGTTTTAGGGGAACCTAAATAAGGGATCTTGACTTCTATTTTTTTAGGGGGCCTGCATAGAAAAGTGATAACTCTAGGGGACAACCTCAACTCCCATGTTCTAGTGGAGTATAGATAGCGTGGCTTGAATTTAAAGATAGGTCTCTTTGAAGTAGCAATATTGTTAGTCTTGGATAAGCCCCAAAGAACTTTATACCTTTGGGAAGTGAAGGTGAAGATTGAGTTACCATTTCCTCCTAGCTATTTGGCAGTATTCTCTTTCATTTATGGATTTGGATCTTACATACCTTACGTATATTGAGGACATCCCCTAGTTGAGCTTGTGCATCCCTATAGAAACCTAAATATGTTGTTGGTGCATTTGATCTATTTGAATGTTTAGAACCTTCCCCACTTTGAACAAAAGGGGACACATCTATTAAATTGATCCTTAAGTATTTTTTCCTTTTATATGCTTTCAAAACCACTTTGGGTTTCAAACCTTGCACTACCAAACCTCAGTCAATTCTAGATGATCATGAGTCCTCCTCTTCCATTAAAATGTATCTAGACTTACCTTTTAGTCTCCCTAGACACATGATAGAAATGAATAAAGTGCTAGAGAAAGAGATTGCATCATTACATGAATCTTCCTAAAAACCTTTACATAAATGTGAATCATCTTCTTTAAGGTCTACATCTTCTACTCAAAGACATCAATTATCTTCATCTTCTACATCTAAAGACTTCTTGAGATAGAAAGTGAGTAATAACTCCTTTGATAATATGTCAAAATTTCCTGATGGGCCTATCTTTGACCGAGATAAGAATGACAAAAATGGTCCTAGATATACTTTTGATAGAACTTTTACTCCTTGGGGATTTTCATATGACATGGTGCTTGAGACCTTAGTTGCAAAAAAGATCATTACTCTACCATACAAATTTTCTACACCTTATGAACCTGAGGTAAAACCTTATTGGTGGAGAGATGATCACTATTGTGGCTACCATATGTGCAAAGGTCATAAAACTGAAGATTGTATTTTATTTAAATGTATAATTCAAGATCTTATTGATGAAAAAATCATTGATGTTGAAATTGTTAAAGACTTATATAATGAGGATACTTCTCTTGAGCATGATCATATTGATGAACCTATGTCTAGTGATGGTTTCCTTGATACATCCACTTCTTTCAATACTTATGCATCTCCCAAAACTTCAAAGCTATCCAACATTATTCCATCAAACAAAGGTCCTAGTGCTTTTCATGCGGTTCCCTATAATTATCCTCAAGGGCTACCTCTTAAAGAAACTCAAGCTAATCTACACTTGACTAAAAACCCTTTTCATGCTTCTAAGACTAAAGATCCTCAACCTTCATGCGACATTATGTATTCTATGCCCACTTAGGCTAGTCCTTCATTACTCGTTCAAGATCATATTAGGAAAACCTCATAGACTCCCTTGTCCTTAGAAGTGGCTCCATGTCAAGAAGACTCTCAAAAAGATAAAGATAAAAATGTCAAGAAAGATCAAGATAAAGCACCCCTTCATCTCCTTCAAGGTGTCACTCCATATGTTATGTCTTATCCACCTCCTAAGTATGATGAAGATGCTACTTCCACTATTTCCCTTAAACTTATTGAAAATTGTGAAGAAAGTTCTGTGCCTATTTTATCCAAAGAAACTTGTCAATATCAAAGAATCCCTTCTTGTTTGACTTCTTCATATTCACTTCAAAACTATGCCCAAGCTTCAAATACTCCTATCATAGGTGTTTTTCCTATTAAAGATGCTCACAAGTGTCTTGATGGCCTTGGTCACATTGCTCACTCTAAAGATGCTAATATCCCTATTCACTATCCCTTCACATGTCCTAAATATATCATTGGCCTTTATCTGTCAAAGCTAAAGCCTTCAAACCTTCCATCTATATAGGGACCTTATGTTCCTCCATCTCCTACTTTCACTCCTATCTCATCTCCTATCTCTCCTATCATACCTCGAGATCAACAAAGACACTTATCCTTGATGAATTCTCATTCATCTATCCATATGAACCAGTCGTATAATCCTTATTCATCCACAAATCCCAAGTATTTTGGAAGAAATTTGGATGACAAATTTAAGAAAAAACATAAAAATCCATTGAAAAATGAATATCACTATGTTCCATATAATCAACTTGTTAATAAAAAGAAAGATAAATTATTCAAGAGACCACAAAGATCTTCTACCCAAAGAGCTAAATCAAAGCAAATATGGGTTCCTAAATCCATCATTGAAGAAATGTGTTCTAAATCATCCAAAGGACAAAAAAATATAAAGCTATATGGATTCCCAAGTCTCTTTTGAAAGACTTGAATATTGAAAATACTTCAAAGTTGACATTCAAGCTTCTAAAGGTTTCCACTCCATCTTCTTCCAAAAAAAATCCCTTAGAAGATTCTAAAGGATTCCACTCCATCTTCTTCCAAAAGTCTCTTACTTTCTCATACATCTAAACCTCAAGCTATTTCCTCCATGATTACTCCATTTCACATCCATTCAAGTTGTGTGTCAATGTTGATCTTGGCTATTTTCTCACCTAACCTTATGCAATATTTTCAAGCCTACACTTACCTACTATCCATATTCCTTCTATCTTTCCAAAGCATAAAACCTTGTCCTCCATTTACATTACCCACCATCTCCTTTCCATCACCCTATTAGAATCTTTGAGAAAACTTTTACATGGTCTTGGCTTATCATGACTCATCTTTCTTATAGGATCACTATCCAAATTCAAAAAACTTGAGCTCTTTCTAAAAATTCAAAAAAAAAGAATAAAAAAATGAAAATGTGTTAGGATTAAACCACAGATAGAAATAACAATTACATGCAAATATAAACAATATAAAAAAATAGTAGATCGCACATAAAAGAACACAAGACACTAAAATTTAACCTGGGTCACCCAATTCCTAGGCTATGTCCACTAAACAACAAGTCCAATATTATTATGATCCAATGATTACAAACTAATTACAATCTGTAATCCCTTACAACTCAATACCACTGCAAGAACCAATTTTCATATCACAACAATAAAATAATACAAGTAGCATTACCACTTTAGGGTTATAATTAATAATTACATGTTGGCCCAAAATCTCAATAATGTATAGTACTTTCCTGATTAGTCACCACAAACTAACAATCTCCCACTTGGAGACTAATCAAATTCAACACTAAACAATAATCTTCCACTTGGAGACTAATCTTGTAGAAATACTACTACCACATGGGGTTTCACTGGATCAAACCACCCTAGACTTTGCTATTCTTTTATTCTTATTTATTCTATAAGACCAACCAAAGTTGAAGAGGAGTTTGACTTCTCCCTTGTCACTACCTTTGTAAACATATCTAAAAGATTGTGATTTATATGTATCTTGTCCATCTTTAACTACCCATCATCCAAAACTGACTGAATGAAATGGTACCACAACTATATGTGTTTGGTCTTTGAATGTAGAGCCAAATTCTTGGCAAGATGAATGAAATTCTAACTATATATAAATAAATAATTATCTTTTTGTTGGTGTCCCTATTCTTTCAAGAAGAACCAAAGCCATATCATCTCCTTCACTACCTTTGTAGCAGCAACATACTTTACCTCTGTAGTGGATAAAGCATTAACCTTTTGTAACCTATAAACCTAGCTCATGGCCACTCCACCAATAGTAAAGACATAACCTATAGTACTCTACCTGAAATTAATATCCCCTACCAAATCTAAGTCAACATAACCCTATAAAGCAATAGTATAGCCCCTAAAGTGTAAACACTTATTGGATGTTCCTCTCAAATATCTGAAAATCCATTTGACTTCATTCCAATGTTCAATTCCCAAATGAATCATATACTTGCTAACTGTATGCGTGAATATGTAGCCTTTGCTAACACACACACTTCAACATAGTCATTGTATGCAGATTTATCCAGAAATGAACATTGGATTGTTCATTCAAAAATCAGCCGGCAAGGTGACCTGTTGGCTTCTATCTAAAGGGATTTTTCTTGTTAGATATCCTTAGATTTGAGGTGTTAAACAATCAGACCCTCTAAGAATGAAGGATTTAAGAAATGAAATTAAACTATATGATTACACAGATTAATCTAGAATGAGAAATGCATTCTAATCTAAGAACAAGTAAAGGAAACTAGATTAATCATATGCATATTATGCTAAATGAAATTAAGCTAGAAAATGAATATCTTATGAAAGTAAGGAGCTCAAATGAATGCACAATCCACCAGTAATTTGATGCAAATTATCATTCAACGTCCTCTCAAAATGAAGAGATGAGGGTCTCTTAAATAGACTTTCGTGGAATCCATCAATGGTTGAGATTGATTTCTATCAACGGTCAAGATCAAAGGTGAAGTTTAGTCATAAAGGAAGATTTCCAAATTAAAGGGAGTTAATTGATTTAATTTGAGTAGAATAAGGAGTTAACTAATTTAATTTGAGTAGAAAAAGGAGTTAACTGATTTAATTTGAGTAGAATAAGGAGTTAACTGATTTAATTCCTTTTTGATCAATAGTGAACTGAAAATTTCCCTTTTTTGAACTGAAGAGAGATTTTGGTGAGATATTTAATTTAGTAAAATGAGATATGTTCTCATAATTACCTTTTTCATTTAATTAAATAATTTTATTTAATTAATTAGAGGCACTTTTCTTATTTAATTAAATAACTTTATTTAATTAATTAGGAATGACTTCCCATTTAATTAAATAACTTTGTTTAATTAATTAGAAGTAAGTTCTCCATTTAATTAAATAATTTTGTTTAACTAATTAAAATAGGCATATTTATTAAATTAAATAAATTTAATCCCATAGTACATTAGTCTTAGGATATAATTTAATTTAATAAAATGAGATATGTTCTCATAATTACCTTTTTCATTTAATTAAATAATTATATTTAATTAATTAGAGGCACTTTTATTATTTAATTAAATAACTTCATTTAATTAATTAGGAATGACTTCCCATTTAATTAAATAACTTTGTTTAATTAATTAGAAGTAACTTCTCCATTTAATTAAATAATTTTATTTAATTAATTAAAATAGGCATATTTATTAAATTAAATAAATTTAATTCCATAGTACATTAGCCTTAGGATATAATTTAATTTAATTAAAGTATAAATACTTATTAATTAAATTAAATATTAATCAATAGGTTTAACGTAACTAATATGAGTAAATTCTATAGGAATTAAATAATAAGCATGATGAATGTAGATTAGGATTTTCTGCATCTGACACTTAAGTAGCGAGTAGCAGAATAAGAATTTGCCTAGTGAAATAGGACTTAGGATTGATTGGTATCATGGCAATGAGCCAATTTTGGGGTATTACATTTTGCCCCTCTTTGAATGAATGTGCGAGCAATACATTCAATTCAAAGAAAAATCAGAAAACATGATTTGAAGATGAGATTGGTTCTGAAGGTGATGACATGGAGACCAATTGATAAGATTTTAAGGACTATCTCTAGAATAGAGCTTAATCCCAAGGAATCCAAGCAGAATGTGTAGATACCTAAAATTTATTTGAAGATGAGATTAGTTCTGAAGGTGATGACATGGAGACCAATTGATAAGCTTTTAAGGACTATCTCTAGAATAGAGCTTAATCCCAAGGAATCCAAGCAGAATGCCTTGATACCTGAAATTGATAGCATATAAAAGACTATCTCCAGAACGGAGCATAATCTTTAAGGATCCAGACAGAACATCTAGATACCTGAAATTGAAAGCATTTAGAAGATTATCTCCAGAATGGAGCTTAACCTTCAAGGATCCAGATAGAACACCTAGATACCCAAGAGATTGAAAAAAAGATAAAAAGGTCCAATCATGAGTCATAGAATCATCCCCGAAATGAGGCTTGATCCTTAGGAGTCAGGGTTTAGACTATCCCAATACCTGTCTATCGAACTCTGAGAAGAGTTGTTATAAGGTTGATGAAAAGATAAGATAGATGGCAAAGATGCCAAATAGAAGGGAACAAAATGCCCCAAGTGATGAGATGCCCCAAGTGATAAGGAGATAAGATGGGAACTAGATGCCCCAAGAAATAGGTATTCAATGATGTAATCATCCTGCCCCCTCGGGAGTGAAATCGAAAGACAACACACCAGAAATAGATGTGAAGCAATATAGCAATAGATATAGAAGAAATCTGAGATTCAACAGAATGTAGAAGAGATCAGAATGATTAGAAGAAATATGAAGAGATCAGAATGATCAGAAGAAATATGAAGAGATCAGAATGATCAGAAGAAATATGAAGAGATCAGAACGATCTAAAGAAATATGAAGAGATTAGAATGATCTAAAGAAATATGAAGAGATCATAATGATCTAAAGAAATTTGAAGATATTAGAATGATCTAAAGAAATTTGGAGAGATCAGAATGATCTGAAGAAATATGAAGAGATCAGAATGATCTGAAGAAATATGAAGAGATCAGAATGAGCTGAAGAAATATGAAGAGATCAAAATGATCTGAAGAAATATGAAATGATCAGAATGATCAAAAGAAATATAAAGAGATCAAAATGATCTAAAGAAATATGAAGAGATCAGAATGATCTCAAGAAATTTGAAGATATCAGAATGATCTAAAGAAATTTGGAGAGATCAAAATGATTTGAAGAAATATGAATAGATCAAAATGATCTAAAGAAATATGAAGAGATCAGAATGATCTCGAGGTCCAAAAGACCAAGTTTGTGTTGAAAAGATTCCAAGATTCGCAAAGTATTAGAAAAATTTGGATTGCACATAAAAAATTTAAATGCATTTTTGAGCCACTTAAGTGTGTCAGATTTTGAATTTGATCTAAAAAAAAATGGGTTCAGAGAAACCAAAGTAGCCAAGAGGGTGATTAATCAATCATTTGTGTAGTTCTTGAATGAATTTGATTCTTTGACGAGATCAACAATCCCTCATCACAGAAGGTGAAAGTAGATTTGCAATTGAATTGCATTCTTATGCAAGTGAAGTATGCAATTCAAGACTATGTTAAATGCAACCCTAGGTCTGGTTATCAAGCTTTGATATTTAATCATCACCAGATATAGAACAAAGCTTGTACGTTATACAATTCCCACTGACATTGCATTCATGGAAATATGAATATAACATAAATTATTGGTTTCTTGGGATTAAATGTAAGCATTCGAGGCACAAGAAGGCAGAATGACCAGAACATTTGTCCCTTTTAATGTAGCAAGTTAACATAAGCATCAAAGCATAGACGCTATGATGACCTGAATGTTGCTTGCATAACAGACACACCAAACACACGGGAGATCCATCTTATGCTAAGTACTCAGTATTTATACTATCTGCAATGACCCTTACGTTCATAACCTAAGACAGAAGTGTGCTAGATATACTCGTAGTGACTCGTACTTTCACTTAATAGGATGAGTATCAGTATGTACTATAGCATGAAGAGTTCACTCCAACAAACAAGGAGAAGAACCAATGTCATTGATGTATCTATATAAAAGGAGTCAAGGTACACACTGCCATCCAATACAAGATGGAGGCTCTTATAGTGGACACTTCTTTTATATGAATGTATCAACTTGTTGGAACTAAACCACAGATAGAAAGCCAAGAAAAGATCATGCCCCCAGTAATTACTTCTCTAGTCAAAGATGACATCATCGAGTTGCTCAAGGAGATATGATAAAGAAAAAAAAATCAAACAAAGAAAAAGCTCAGCATATCAAAACAAATATATCATTTTTTTGAATTCAATGTTTTGGATTGATGTCAAGTGTTAATGTCCAGAATACATTTGAAAGAAATCTCTTCAGTAGGGTGACAACAGTAGGCAGACATAGTCAGAATGACTGGTGATTGAGGTCAAAGATGAATCTTCACAATGAATAACCTAAGAAGGACTGAGAAATAGTAGACAGATAGCCAGGATGACTAGTGACTGACGCAAGAGAGAGATCTTCCATAAAGGAATTTGGAGACATAACCCGAGCAATAGTAGGCAGACACAGTTGAAACAACTGGTGACCATTGCAAAAGATATTCTATGAGGAGAATCTCCAAAAAGTGACACTTGCAATAGTAGGCAAACATAGTGAAGACCAATGGTGATTGTCATGAATGAGATTCTATGAGGAGAATTTTGAAAAAAGTGACACTTGCAATAGTAGGCAGACATAGTGAGGACCACTGGTGATTGTCGCGAAGGAGATTCTATGAGGAGAATCTTGAAAAGAGTGACACTAAGGGGGGATGCCCCCAAGCTATGACAAGACTCAATCCATGGATACATGAGCGAGAAAAGCAGGAAATCAAAAGCATGAAAGCGACTGTACATAAAGCCTGAAGGTACACTGCAAGATGAGGCATTGGGAACAAGAGGCACTTGGTTACTAGGTTTTCACCTTCTTGGAAAGATTTTTTCTTTCTTTGCTACCATGATTCCTATTTCTAGGTTTTCACCAATGGTACTTTTCTTGTTTTTCAAAAAAATTTAAATTTTTTTTTGGATTTTTAGAGTTTTTGGAAAGAATTCAAGCCTTTCTCAAATGAGATAGCACTCCTATAAGAAAGATAAGTTATGATAAGCCAAGGCCATAGCAAGGTACACTCAAAGATGCTAATAAGGTAATGGAAGGGAAATGATAGGAAAATGAGAGGTAGATGGAGGATAAGGTTGTTGGTTTTGGAAGACTGAAACAAGCAAGGATGGCAAGCAAGCATAAGATTTAGAGGATCTCATGAGGGTGGATGAGATATTAGGCAAGATCAACATTGACACACACCTTGAAGGGTAGTGGAATGATGGAGGAAATATGGATGAGATAGATTGAGGCTTAGATGTATGAGGTGGTGGAATAATTTTGGAGGAAGGTGGAATGGAAGGCTTTGAAACCTTTTTAGGAAGATGTTGGGAAGAAGATGGAGTAAAAGCCTTTGGAAGCTTGAATGCCAACCTTGATTTGTTTTCAATATTCAAGTCCTTCATGTTGGAATATTCAAATATGGAAAGAGTACTTATGAGAGGGGGGGGGGAGTGAATCATAAGTATCACACTTTAGCCAAGAAATTTTTTAATAGAAAGTAAATTACATCCATGTAAATACATCAAATAAACATGTAACTAAACACATGCATCAACAACTCATAACACTGGAATTTTGGTAACCCAGAAACCCTCCAGGAATAAGAAGGTAAAACTGGGGTGGGGATGGTACCCACAAAAATTATTGCAGCAATATTGTTCAACCACTTCTGATGGTCTGCCTTATTAAAAGCCTGCCCTATTAAAGGCTTTACACTATATCAATAGTGACCTGGTTAAAGGATTTCAAACACTTAACATGAAGTGTCACCCTGTTAAAGGATTTAATCACCTAATTAAAGGATTTAAAAAATAGCTGTTAAGCTTAACCTATCACCATAGGATTTTCATTCTAATATAATTGCTAGAGAGTATTAGGTATCATGAACCTGGTAGATTACAATCCTTGATTGCTGAATGCAGGCACCTATTCCACTTTCTTTGATCTTGATCCTTTTGTGATCTGATAATCCTCACTTTTGAAAATAGAATTCTTTGTGCACCTTTGTATATCTTCTCACACATTTTCAATGAAATTTCATCTTCCTTATAAAGACATTTGAGAATTTAGGGTTAGGTATGGATCTACGATCCATATTCAATCTTCATTTTCCACTTATTGTTTGCACTTCTTTTATTGGTTGCATGCCTTCATCATTTTTCTTATTGCCTGCATGTAAATTGCATAGGAAAAATAAAAGATTCGATCTCATCATTAAATCCTTCGAGATTTACCTTATGTCAGCTGTAAAATTTTTTTGCATCATAGTTTGTGTAATTACAAACTCCTATGCTGATATACTCAATTACTCGGCTCCTGAAGTATTGTTGATACTCAGCACATGATGTTTCCTAGATAGCTTGGCACTTAAACAAAACTGTATCACTTGGCACCTTATGTTACTCGACACTTGTTAACACTTGGCAACTTGTGTTGCTTGGCACTTGTTAACACTCGGCACCTTGTGTTGCTTGGCACTTGTTAACACTCAAGACCTTATGTTGCTCAGTATCTATTCTTTACTCGGCATCTGATCTTCACTCGGTATCTAAAAACTACTCGACACTTGAAGATCACTTAGTATGCATGGTGTAGTTGGTTCCAATGTGGAATGTGATTAAGTGTGTTGGCACTCAAGTGTCAAAAACTATTATGAGGTTAACAATCTCCCCCTTTGACATGAGTGACAAAAACACTTAACTGACCTTATAAGTACATTTACTAATCTGATTGGTATGTACAAATTTTAAAGAAAACTTGATCAAAATTTGTAACTTACAATCTTACAATATATACCTCAAAAATTTGTAACTCACCCTGAGTTTATTGTGCCTTATCTATCTATCAAGCTCCTCCTTTGTATCTTTTCATCCTTTGTATCTTTTCTCCCCCATTAATTCATCTCATCTATATCTCCCCTTATTATGTCTGTTTTCTCCCCCTTTTTGACACTTATGTCAAAGAATGTTTAAGGGTTAAGACCATATTTAGCCAAAAATGTGTTGTTTTCCTACATAATCATCCTGAGAGCTGCATCCCAATTGTTCAAAGAAATTTCTAGTGACTTATGCTGGATGGCAGTCTCAGCAGCAAGATGAATAATTCCATCTGATGTAGAAAGATTTGGGTCTTTCTTGAGAATAGTTTCAGCATATACTTGCTCTTTATGGAGTATCTCTAAATGTGGGGTAATGGAGGACTAGAGCTATATTAATTTGGCCTTGATATTAGCCTCATCTGTTATTAATATAGCTATTTCTTTGTGAGTGTGAAGCGATTGAGCAAAATGCTTCTCACTTTGAGCTGGATCATTTGGTAGTTGCATGCTTGAACTATTTAAATTTCTTTCCAAGCTCAGTATCTTTTGGCTTGTTTCTTGCGTGAAGTATGAAAAATCACACAACCTTTTGTACAATGAGAATATATTCTCAAGTACCTTTTTTACTTTGTCAATAAGCTTTGCCAATTCAACTTGTGAAAGTGCAATTTGTCTTGATATTTTCTCATTCACTTTCCCCTGAAATTTTCTTTTTGACCATTCCATAAGTTTTGCATTTGTTTCTAGGTCTTCATTTGTCACCTGGTCAACAATATCTATTAATTTCTCCATGATATGCTTTGACTCATCTGGTGATTGTAAACTGAAGGCATCCATAAAGATGTCCTTAATCTCATATAGTGTTTGCTTATGTTTATACTCCTTCCTGAGTATCTTCTATCTTTTCCTTCTATTTAATGCATCTTGTACCTCATTGATTTGATCAATGGTTATTGATTTTGAGTCATAGCTCAGTATGACTATCTTCTCATCTAATTCAGGGTCTCCATAGTGAAATACCCTTGCAACTCTGGTAGTACTAGATGTTGGTACAGATATTTGCAATGGCCGGTGTGAAGGAGTTCCCGAGGTAGGAAAATTTATTAATGTTTGTATTGCCTCCTATTCTTTAGGGGTTTTCACTGTTTCCTCCTCCTTCTGTCTACCATGATCAATTATTGTAATTTGTGGAAGTGCACCTTGTGTTTGTGCTATAGGATTAGATGTAATAGTCTATCATGTTTGTTCTATTCCTTTTTCTACAGCTGCACTTTGCTTCTGTCTTGTAGCATCAATTATGCTTGTTGGTATTTGGAATTGACTACTAGTAGTTGTAGAGATGATAGAAGGTGGTTCTTGTGGATTCACCTTATCTTTGACTGTATTTTCTACTAGTTTTTGTAATTCATCTATACTGACCAATACTGGATCTGTATACAATATTGCTTGTTGTGTAGATTGGTCAAGAATTCTTTTAAGATCTTCTGTAGTTAATGGATTGATATTCTAACCAAGAGTATCAGGAACATTAGTAATAGTTACAATGTCTATAGGTGAGATGAATTCTTGAGGAGGGCTAGGGGGTGGCAATTGTGTGTCTTGCACACTCTGATCTGGTTGCTACTCTTGCTCAGCTATTTCCATTATATCCTATTTTTGTGTCTCTTCCTCCTCTCCATCTTTCTTTTCTTCTTCCTTCTTCTCTTCTTTTCTTTTCTTTTCTTCTTCTTATTTCTTTTTTCTCCTCTCCTCTATTGGTACAACAACTTCTTCCTTGTATTCTTCCTCAAGAAAATCTTCAATCTTTTTGTACAAGTTCTTCCATGATTTCATTATTCTTTGAACAATCTCTTCCATCCTATTTTGAAGTATGAAGAATTCCCTGTATTTAGGTGTAAACCTATTATTATGCCTTTTGATTGCCTTCCTAACTTGTTCCCTAGTCAAATATAGCAATACACTTGCTAGGGTTGATTCCCTCATCTCCTTCTCCATTTTCAAACAAAAATGCCATCTGTCTTCTACAATTTTTGACAGTTCTTTTGGAAATTGTCCATCTAGTTCAAGTGGAGTGTACTTGAACTGTGCCATGATTCCATAAACTATTTCTTCTATATTATTTTGTTCTTCTTTAGTAAATTTACTGAAATCAACTTTATTTAAATTACTTAAGTCACCATTTCCAATCTTTTTACATAAGGTATCAACTGATGAATTGCTTACCTTTTTCAGATTGGTCTTCTTCATCAGTGTTACGTTGAGCCACATACCTTCTTCTTTTCCTCAGCTCTTCCTGTGTTTCCTTGATTTATTTCTTCTTGGTAACTTCCTCTTTGGCCTTTTGAGTGGAGGCCCTTTTTGATGCTCATGTTGGTGGCTTTTGAGGTGATGGTGTGGCAACCTTCTTTGACCTGGGCTTAGCTGAAGGTTGTTTTGTTGCCTTTCTCTTCTTTGGCTCAGCTTCCATTGGTGCTTCCTTGGCTTCTTCTTCCTCTGCACCTTCCTCCTTGTCTTCTCCAAGACCTTGAGTTAGTTCCATTGGCCCTTGTTCTTGCTCATCTTCATTATCACTGTCATCTTCTTCTTCTTCTGCTTCAGCCTCAATTTCTTTACCAAACTTCTTCTTAATCTTCTTTATTAATTTGTCTTTCTTCTTCAATGTGGAAGTAGTTTTTAATTCCATGTTTATCTTTGATCTTACCACATCATAAGTGCCAAAATGTGGAGCACTTTTATCTATTTCTTCTGCCAATAATGCAGTTATTGCTGTTGATGCCTCATCAATATTAATTTCATATCTAAATGGCCTTAACCATCTTACCCTTGGTATTACTACTTGAATATAGGTAAAATCAATGTCAACTAAGAAACATATATCATTAGTATGTTTTTCTACTAAGGAAGCTGGTATCCTTGATCTTTGCTTCATGGATTTCTTGAAATCATCAAAATAGCTTGTCATCAAGGTATCAAAATTTTCTCCCATTTGTTCTATATATTCATTAATTTGGGCAATGATGGTTCTGTCATTCCTCCATGCCACTTTGCCAAAAGAAGGAAACTCATTCTAAACATAAAAGAATATGCAAACTAGGATTGCTCCAAATTTGCATTGAGTGCCCTTTGTTCTTCTTATCGCAGCTAGGTTTTCATTGATCTGTTGTAGTCGCAGTTCTACAATATCATAAGTATGATCCTTTTTCACCAATTTGTAGCCTACATCTACTACAATGCATGGTACACTGTTGAGTCTACTGGATTGACAAAATTTATGGGTGATGACTCTAACAGAAAACTCAACTAGAGGATCCTATATGGTATGAATTGTCATTCCTCTTTTGTTCTATTGTGCACAAGTATTCTTTTCAATAACCTCCTTTGATTCACTTCTCAAGGTTTTGTACCGATCTAGGGTTGGGTACCCTGTTACTCTATGTATGATTTCTTTTGTCAATTTGATGGGAATATCTTCTAACCACAGATTTTTGCCATGAATTTTGCTCAGTACAAGTCTAACCCATTCTGTTTTGAATACGGTGGGAAAGCTTAAAACTTGGGTCAAACCCTTTCTTTCAATGATTTTGAATTCTTCTTTCAAGACTCCATCTACACACAGTTTATCATATGCTTGTCTAATTTCCATGTCTCCTAGAGCTCCTATCTTGCAGTTGTAACATTTTCTCACGTCTTGAACCATTACAACTTTTGGGGGAATATGGGAGAGACCTTTGGTTGGGTCATTTTTGTAGGCAACTTCAGGAATATGATGGAAATCAAGTTGCTTGACCTCATTTCAAACTAACTAAACTTCAAAAGACTCTTTTTCCTCGATTTTCTTTGAACTTGACACCATTTATGCAAACTAGGGTTTTCACAACAAAAGGATATGAAACTACATAGCTTGGCACAAATGAGAATACCTTAAGATTGATGAAAAACGTGTTGAATGAGGTTGCAATCTGCTTGATATGCTAGATTCTTGCTATGAAGTCACTCAACTCTCTTTCTTCTTCTTTGCTTCTTGATCGTGATGAGCAAAACTGATTGAAATCATGATAATATACCCTAATTCCATCGCATTAAATGCTTAACTGCCAACTCGACTTCTAAAGAAATTTTAACCTAACTTGGCTTCCATTGGAGTTATCCAACTTGGCATCAGTTATCAGCTCGATCGTTGTTCAGAGCTCAGCATCTGTTTTAACTCGATATCCAAAGACAGCTTGGCAACAACATTTAGTTTTTTTTTTGTCTTGACATCTTGTTTCATGTAGATTTATACCTTGCTTAGCTTTTCTTTCTTGTGACTAATGTGTAATATAGCTTTGTATATCAGTCCTGTGTACTTCTCATGCTTAGTTTGATGAAGTGTGTATCACTTGACCCATTGGGTGAAGTGATCCCTCCACTTGATGTGTTGCACTCATCTTTCTTTTTCCAAGTCTTATTCATTTGCCCCCTTATCTTTTCGACATCAATCTTTTGTTTTCCTTTATTATCTTCAGTCTTGGGTGCCTTTGATCTTGTAGGACAGTTTCTACTGATATGACCAATTTTCAAACAACTGAAACATGTAGTTTGATTCAACCATCTTTTTTAGTTCTCTTTGAAATGTGTTTTTATGCAGTTCTGTGGTATATGTCCATATTCTTGGCAATAGTGACAACTGTACCTGGTGTTGTAATCCCAATGATAATGACTTTGATTCCCTTCTATTTTTGCTGGTTGATTTGATGTCCACATAGGTTTTGATCTGCATTCAAATGCTTATGTCCATACTTTTTGTAATTATAACAATGTCCATCAAATCTTCGAGTCCTTGTGACATTGGATCTGCAATTTTGTGTCATATGTCCTTGCATGTTGCACTTGTGATAGAAACTTTTGGGTATGTTCGATTGATTGAATGTTCTACTCCTGCACACATTAGCTATATGCCCCTTCTTATTACAATGATGACAAGTGGGTTTTGAATTCTTACCTTTATCACTTCTTTGTTCAACACTTTTTGATCATTCCCCAACTTCAATGCTATTGTATCCTTGTCCTGATGTATCATGGGAAGATTTTGGGGATTTCAACAATTGTTCAAAATGCTTGATGGCTTCACTTGATTTGTTGAGATTCTCTACTACCTCTTTTTCTCTATTCAATTCATTCTGCATCTTCAAAGTAGAGATCTCAATATCTTTTACATTGAGTTCATGATGAAGGTTCATCATTTGGGCAAGTGTATCCATTTGCATGTTTGAGATCCTTGTCAATTTAGTACATTTCTCTTCAAGTTTGTTTGCAAGATTTCTTTTGTCATTTTCCATCATGACTTTATCTTCAATTGCTCTTTTCTTGTGTTCAGTAATTTCACATATCATTATGGCCTGTGGCTCATGCTCCATCTTGAGAGATCTTATCTCATCTACTTGAACTTTGTTTTTCTCCATCAATTCTGCTATTGTTGCATCAAACTCTTTTGTATCTCCATTGGAAAATATGTTGGTGGTATCAATCTCCTTGTAGTGTATATCATTTTCAGCTATGGCTAGATCCTTCCTTTTTTTTAATGAGTTTCTCAACTTGTTTCTAAATTCCTCCAAGCTATGCAGATAAAGTTGTACATCTATCACCTAATTTTCAATGATCTTTCCAAGTTTGAAAGCTTCCATCTTTAGATCTTTTCCTCCAAGCTGTTAGGCTTTTCTCTATAAAAACCTGGATTAGCTCTAATACCAATTGTTGGAATATTCAAATATGGAAAGAGTACTTATGAGAGGGGAGGGGGGGGGGTGAATCATAAGTATCACACTTTAGCCAATAAAACTTTTAACTGAAAGTAAATTACATCCATGTAAATACATCAAATAAACATGTAACTAAACACATGCATCAACAACTCATAACACTGGAATTTTGGTAACCTAGAAACCCTCCAAGAATAAATAGGTAAAACTGGGGTGGGCATGGTACCCACAAAAATTACTACAGCAATATTGTTCAACCACTTCTAATGGTCTGCCCTATTAAAGGCTTTACACTGTATCAATAGTGACCTAGTTAAAGGATTTCAAACACTTAACATGAAGTGTCACCCTGTTAAAGGATTTAATCACCTAATTAAAGGATTTATAAAATAGTTGTTAAGCTTAACCTATCACCATAGGATTTTCATTCTAATACAATTGCTAGAGAGTATTAGGTATCATGAACCTGATAGATTGCAATTCTTGATTGTTGAATGCAAGCACCTATTCTACTTTCTCTGATCTTGATCCTTTTGTGATCTGATAATCCTCGCTTCTGAAAATAGAATTCCTTGTGCACCCTTGTATGTCTTCTCACACATTTTCAATGAAATTTCATCTTTCTTATAAAGACATTTGAGAATTTAGGGTTAGGTATGGATCTACGATCCATATTCAATCTTCATTTTCCACTTATTATTTGTACTTCTTTTATTGGTTGCATATCTTCATCATTTTTCTTATTAGCTGCATGTAAATTGCATAGGAAAAATAAAAGATTTGATCTCATCATTAGATCCTTCAAGATTTACCTTATGTTGGTTGTAAAAATTGTTTGCATCATAGTTTGTGTAATTACAAACTCTTATGTTGATATACTCAGTTACTTAGCTCCTGAAGTATTGCTGATACTCAGCACATGATGTTTCTTAGATAGCTTGGCACTTAAATAAAATTGTATCACTCGGCACCTTATGTTACTCAGCACTTGTTAACACTTGGCACCTTGTGTTGCTCGACACTTGTTAACACTCGACACCTTGTGTTGCTCAACACTTGTTAACACTTGACACCTTATGTTGCTTGATATATGTTCTTTACTTAACATCTGATCTTCACTTAGTATCTGAAAACTACTCGGCACTTGAAGATCACTTGGCATGCATGGTGTACTCGGTTCCAATGTGGAATGTGATTAAGTGTGTTGGCACTCAAGTGTCAAAAACCATTATGAGGTTAACACTTCAAAAGAGACTTAGGAATCCATATAGCTTTTGATTTTTCATTAGATGCTTTGGAATGCATTTCTTCAATAAAAAATTAAGAACCCACATGTTCTTTGGTTGAGCTCTTTGAATAATGGACCTTTGCAGTCTCTTTTGTGTATTTTCCTTCTTGACATTCACATGTCGATTAGAGGAGACATAGTGAACTTTTGAGGATGGATTTATGTACTTGTGTTTGAGTTGATCATCCAAATTTCTTCCAAAGGACTTGGGATTTATGGATGAATGAGGCCAATATGACTGGTTTAGATGGAAAGGTGGATGTGAAGAGTTCAAGTATGTATATCTTTTTTGATCTTGGAGTAGGGTAGGAGGAAGGTGTAGTGAGTTAGTAGTGGCAATTGGAGATAGAGGAACATAAGGTCCCATTATGGATGGAAGACTTAAAGGTTTTAGCTTAGATGGGTAGGGACCAAGGATAGATTTAGAAGAAGTGAATGAACCATGAGTATGGATATCAGCATCTTTATAGTGAGCAATATGACCAAAGTCATCAATAGATTTATGAGTAATTATTATAGGGGAAATACCTTTGACAGGAGTATTTAAAGCTTGAGCATAGTTTGGAAGTGAATGTAGCAAGGTAGAATAAGAGAGTGAGGGAACACTTTTGTCTTCAAAAGGAATTTTAGGTAGTAGAGGAAAAGTATCCTTCTCTTGGTCTTTAATAGTCTCCTTAAGGTTGGTGAAAGGAATATCTTGATCTTGCTTAGTAGAGGTGCATGACATGGGAGATCAAGGACTATGTGGCTCTTGAGATGGAGGCACGAGATCTTGGAAGACTTGAAAGGGGATGAAGGAATCTTGGTCTTGATCAACACTTGTTTCTTCATCATTTAAGTGGTCCTCTTGACATGAAACCAAATCCAAGGATGAGGGAGTATCTAAATCTATATTTGAATATATTTCTAGAGTCTCCATAATAGGCTCTTGAAGGGACAATGGAGGAATAGTTGGATTGGGGATAATAGGAGGAGCAACACATGGAGGTTTTGGATCTTTGCTTTGTGTAGTATGGGAGAGGTTTGCAGCTAAGTCAAGATTAGCTTGAGTTTCCTTTAAAGGTAGTCCTTGAGGGTACACATAGTCAACTGGGGGAGTAGTGGGTTCTTTTGGTGAATATGTGTTGGAAAGATTGGACAATTTAGAAGGTAGATGTATGTTGGAGGAAGTAGAAGTTGCATTTGAACCATTACTAGACATGGTTTCATGAGATTGATCCTTCTTGAGAGTAGAATCTTTAGTAGCTAAGAGCTTAGATTTTTGAATTATGCCATTGTCAAAGAGATCTTGAATCTTGTTTTTCAGCTCCCTACAATGTGAAGCTTTATGTAAATTATGTCTATGATAGGCACAATAGTTACTCATAAAGGAAAATCCCACCAAAGTGAGCTTAGGTAAAGTAATGAGTTTTTCTATAAGAAGTTCTTCCAAGGCTAATTCATAAGATCTTCCCAAAGGGGTGAAATCACACTTTGGTTTAGGTTCCCAAGGTTTTTCTTCAAAGATATTTCTAGATTTCTTGGGTTTATGTGAAGTGTTCTTAGATGTCTTGGATTCAAGATCACAAGAATGTGATTTTTGGTTATCATTGGAGAAAGAGAAAATTTCTCTCAAGGAGAATTTGTTTGATGATGTGTTTTCCTCTTCTTTTAGTCTTTGAAGTTGAGTACTCATTGATTAGATTTGTTGCTTCATGTTTGCAATAAGTAGCTTTTCTTCCTCACTCAGAATATTGGATTTAGTACATTTGTTGTTAGCCATTTTTATGTACTATGTTTCAAGTAGTGACAACCAAGTTTTAGAACATAAGTCAAGTTGCCACAGTCATAGACATTGACAAAAAGCAAAAGCTTAGAAAAGGACCACACTAGAACATAGTCTCAGAAAAGCAAGATAAGAGTGCAATATACTAAGGTATGAATAGTATGATTTGAAGGCTAGAACAACCAAAGATTATGACTATCATGACATAGAGTACAAAAAGCACTAAAGGACAAGAGCAAGATAACTAAGAGACAAGACTAGTTAAAGTATGGATCGCAAGTCATTAGCTAAGCAAGATGCCTCTGTTTGGGACTATTTTCAAACAAAGAATTAGTAAACCAATGTAGGAAACAAACTTGGTATAGAGCACAGATAGCTCTAAGAAACTAACTTGATAGTTCAGACTCAAGATCTCACGTGAAGATCCTCTGAAAGGTGCATGAGAAAGTACACAGGGCCATGTAAAGACTCAGGATAGCATAAAGATTTCACACGAGGATGTGCTATAGGCCAAGCAAAGTAGTGCAAGGTTAACTTGGATAGCATAAAGATCTCGCATGGAGATGTGCAACTATTTGCACGAGAACTTGGAAAAAGTTGCGTGAAGAAGTAGTAGGACAACAAGTATTCCTTCAAAAGTTTGCAAACTATGTGTGAAAATGGAAACCAGACTAACAACTGAACTAGATTTTGAAAAGACTTTGAAGATTTCAAATAGTTTTGGATAGATTGTTGATTTGCTTTAGTAACTAGGTAGATAAATAGGCACGTAGAATAACAAGCAGGTGATTTCAAGCATGTCTGAAAACAATGAGCAAGGGCAAAAGAAACCTTGCGCATGAACAATCAAGTGACTTAGTTCGTGCTAATCCCTAGGAGAGCTATTTGTGTATGTTTTCAAAGAGTTGTGCAATCATTGCACACATTCCTAGAAAGTGAAAAGTTTGGTCTCTCTAAGGTTTTTAGTAATGTTTTGACTCTGCAACTTTTATGACTCATAGGGGTGACCTCCAATCCTGGCACACCGAGGTTTCAACACAGTCCAAGAACTTAATCTTCAAGAGCTGCTAGGGAGATCTGACAACCCACAATGAACCATACCCGTGGAGATTTCTTCCACATGGACATTTATATAGAAGTTGTCACTACCACGTCAAAAATGGCTATTACCACTCAAAGTCTCGTCAATGTTGTTTTCCCTGTAGAGGGATTGTCTGCTACGGTTAACCCTCTCTAAAGGTGACTGACTCACAATAGTGTACCACAAGGGGACTTAGCTTTCAGATTCAAGGTCTTGACACATTTTCACTTTTATCCCAATCAAAGCAGATAGATTAATCTGACACGCTAAACTAAGAGTATCTATTAAAGATCTATGATATCAACTCCCAGTGATCTATCAACCTCTCCGGAGAAAGGATGCCTCAATCAAAAAGTTGAAGATTCATCTATCTGCTAGATGCTTAAAGTATCCTCCCCACCTACAAGGAATCTGTCTTAGAGAGGAGCTTCACTAGGAACCCACTCCCTCAAGATCCATGAATAGTGTTCATGGGGGCCTAATTACTATGTGTGTACAAATGTTAATTCTCAAAAGAAAATATATCCAAAAGAAATCAAAAATCACAAGGTGGTACACTTAATTCTTTAACTATTGTGAGGTGAGTCCAAAGATGTGGAACATGTAACCCCTCACACAAGCCAAAACGAGTCCACAACTCATAAACTAGTGAGTTCTAGAAGGCACAAAAGGGTTACCTTGTGGAGCATTTAACACTTATTTTTTGTAGACCCCTCCCCTTTAACGTGGTGCTGATCTTGCAACCATAGGGTGGAATGAGGGGCCAGTGGATTAGCAAGTCCAATAACCCAAGATAGCTAATTAGATCTATCACTAGTAACTAAGCCTGCTAGATGAAACTAATAGAGATCACAACCTAGTATTAAATTATGCATGTGTTGTAAAATGAGAACATGGAAGGAAATACACACAAGCTTGACACAAGAGATGTTTTTTTTAGCTCCAAATGAATTGTTATCAGCTAGGGAAGGTTACCTGGTGATCTTCACAACGCGCTTAGTAGATTTTACCTAATTTTTAACAATTCTTGTGTTGTTTTCAAAGCTAACAAAAGCGAGATGCATTTTTATTTTATTTTATTGCTTTCTTTTGTCATATTTGGATGGCCTTTCTTTCTTCCTTTCTTTTTTCCAAAAAAAGACCTACAATAAAAATTATTGATTAAAATTCCAAGATTTGCATCATGAGTTAATAATTATTTTTATGAAAACACATAAAAAAATAATTAAAAATAGAATTATGATCCAAAAAATCTGAAATTTTTGCTGTAGTCTACAGAAAGTGTCCCAAATTGATAATAAAAATTTTAGATCAAAATTTTGAGATTTATCTGATAAATTAATTTTTTTATGGAAAGCCATAAAAGAATTAATAAAAATATATTTTAAATCTGAAAATTTTGAATTTTTTATTACAATATTTCGACATCATCCTAAAATTTCGATAAAAATTTTAGATTTTAATTCGATTATTTGCTATGTAAATTAATTTTTCAATGAAACAACCATTAATGAATTACTAACAATCCAATTTTGATCCAAAAATTCTGAAATGTTTACTATACATGCCAAAAATTGTCACAAATCTACAAAAAAAAATCAGATCAAAATGTGTTATTTTACTAGCTCAAATAATTCGCATATGAAAAAATCATTAAAAAAATATATAAAATAAAGCTTTACCCAAAAAAATCTAAAATTTTGCATGTGATTTTTCCCTATTATCTAGAACCTCCAATAAAAATTTCAGACCAAAATTTATCAATTTGGTCTACTTTTTATGATTTTTATGAAAAATCATAAAAATGATTAAGAAAAGAATTTTGATCAATTTTTTTAATTTAAAACTTTAGAACATGAGAAGGAAGAAAAAGAAGAAGAAGAAAAGAAATAGAAGAAGATTAAGAGGAGAAGAGGAAGAGGTTTCTCAAATGCTCATTTTCTCATCATTGTTGGATGCCTTCTCGAAATGTCTTCAAACTTGCAACAAGTCAAATCTGCAAAACAAGATATAAACAGAAAACTAAAATGAAAAACAAAAAGAATGAGGCCAGAAAATTGATTTCTCAGCCTCACGGTGGGCGCCAGAAATGTATGCGTGAATATGCGGCCTCTGCTAACACACACATTTCAACACGGTCATTGTATGCAGATTCATCCCAGAATGAACATTGGATTGTTCATCTGAAAATCAGCCGGCAAGGCGACTTATTGGCTTCTATCTAAAGGGATTTTTCTTGTTAGATATCTTCAAATTTGAGGTGTTAAGCAACCAGACCCTCTAAGAATGAAGGATTTAAGAAATGAAATTAATTTATGTGATTATGCAGATTAATCTAGAATGAGAAATGCATTCTAATCTAAGAACAAGTAAAGGAAACTAGATTAATCATATGCATATTATGCTAAATGAAATTAAGCTAGAAAATGAATATCTTATGAAAGTAAGGAGCTCAAATGAATGCACAATTCATCAGCAATTCGATGCAAATTCTCATTCAACCTCCTCTCAAAATGAAGAGACGAGGGTCTCTTAAATAGACTTTGCTGGAATCCATAAACTGTTGAGATCGATTTCAATCAACGGTCAGGATTAAAGGTGAAGTTTAGTCATAAAGGAAGATTTCCAAATTAAAGGGAGTTAACTGATTTAATTTGAGTAGAATAAGGAGTTAACTGATTTAATTTGAGTAGAAAAAGGAGTTAATTGATTTAATTTGAGTAGAATAAGGAGTTAACTGATTTAATTCCTTTTTGATCAATAGTGAACTGAAAATTTTCATTTTTTGAACTGAAGAGAGATTTTAGTGAGATATTTAATTTAGTAAAATGAGATATGTTCTCATAATTACCTTTTTCATTTAATTTAATAATTCTATTTAATTAATTAGACGCACTTTTCTTATTTAATTAAATAACTTCATTTAATTAATTAGGAATGACTTCCCATTTAATTAAATAACTTTGTTTAATTAATTAGAAGTAAGTTCTCCATTTAATTAAATAATTTTATTTAATTAATTAAAATAGGCATATTTATTAAATTAAATAAATTTAATCCCATAGTACATTAGTCTTAGGATATAATTTAATTTAATTAAATGAGATATGTTCTCATAATTACCTTTTTCATTTAATTAAATAATTATATTTAATTAATTAGAGGCACTTTTATTATTTAATTAAATAACTTCATTTAATTAATTAGGAATGACTTCCCATTTAATTAAATAACTTTGTTTAATTAATTAGAAGTAAGTTGTGCATTTAATTAAATAATTTAGTTTAATTAATTAAAATAGGCATGTTTATTAAATTAAATAAATTTAATTCCATAGTACATTAGCCTTAGGATATAATTTAATTTAATTAAAAGATAAATACTTATTAATTAAATTAGATATTAATCAATAAGTTTAATATAACTAATATGAGTAAATACTATAGAAATTAAATAATAAGCATGATGAATGCAGATTAGGGTTTTCTGCATCTAACACTTAAGTCAAGTAGTGAGTAGCAGAATAAGAATTTGCCTAGTGAAATAGGACTTAGGATTGATCAGAAATAGACCAGAATTGGTATCATGGCAATGAGTCAATTTTGGAGTATTACACTGACGACTTCCACTACATGTGCAATATCTACTAGCGTTGTACATACCATAACATACATCAAGCTTTCTATAGCTAAAGCATAGGGTACCTTTGACATATTGTCCTCCTCTTCTTGTGTCTTGGGACACATCTCCTTTGTCAACTTCAAATGACAAGGTAAGGGTGTGCTAACAACTTTAGCATTCTCCATAGAGAAATGTTGCAACACCTTCTTAACATAATCAGTCTAAGATAGCATCAATTTCTTGTTCTTCCTATCTCTACAAATCTTCATACCAAGAATTTATTTTTCTACCCTGAAATCTTTCATAGAAAATGCATGTGCTAATTGGCATTTCAACCCCTTGATCTAATCCATGTTAGACCCACCTACAAGCATATCATCAACATATAAATATAAAATAATGTAGCTATAAGAATTCAACCTCTTAAAGTAAACACAATGATCTAAATGACACCTACTATATCTATGCTCATGCATAAAGCTGTCAAATTTCAGATACCATTGCCAAGGTACTTGCTTCAAGCTATATAAACTTTTCTTCAATTTGCACACTAAGTTCTCCTTACCTTTGATCTCAAATCCCTATGGCTAAGCCATATATATCTCTTCATCCAAATCACCATGAAGGAAGGCTATTTTAACATCAAGCTTCTCTAAATGCAAATCTTCATTAGCCACAGTGCTTAAAAAAATATGGATAGAGGTCATCTTAACAATAGGAGATAATATTTCATCAAAATCAATGCCCTTTTTTTGTAAAAATCCTTTTACAAATAACCTAACTTTAAATCTTTTCTTACCTATATCCTCTTCTTTTAACAAGTAAACCCACTTATTCTATAAAGACCTTTTACCTATAAGCAACTTGCATAAATCTCATGTCTTATTTTTTAGTAGAGTCCATTTCATCTTTCATTGCAAACTCTCACTAAAGATTAGTATCTACCTATACAGCTTAATCATAACATTTAGGTTCACCAACATCTTTTAGTAAAATAGAATACAAAGAGGGAGAAAATCTTTCTAGAGGTCTAATTTTCCTTATTGACCATCTAACATTCACTAGTGTGTTTCGTATTTGTTGTTACGATTGTTGCACATCATGAGGAATGGCTATTGGAATTATAGATGGAGTAACTAAGAGGGGGGGTGAATTAGTTACCACAAAAACAAATCCACATATCCCTTAGATGTCTTAAATACCTATTTACTGCTGATATTCAATAAACATGGTAAGATTGTTGTAACTCGGTAGATTAACTAGTTATTGATCATCTAGCATTCATAATTATTAATATGCATGAAAAAGTTGAATAAAATGAACACAAGAGACACCATACTTAATGTGGAAAACCAATATGGGAAAAACCACCAAGTAACTAGCTGCAAATTTTTCACTCTTCTGAAGTGAGTCTTTTTAGGAGCCAACCCTATGAAAGGTTACAATACACACTATTAGGTGTGACCTTATCAGAGGATTTAATCACCCTGTTAGGAGTGTTCTTGCTAGAGGTCTTTAGAAAAATTCAACTGAATTGTCACCTTGTTAGAGGATTTACAAAATAGTTGTTAAACCAACTCTATTAAAATATTTCAAATCACTACTACAATGGTTAGAAAGTAACAATGAATTGATCTAAATAAGATGCAACTAAATTTTCTGATAATAGATCTCCATTCTACACTATTAGATCCTTCTTGATCAAATATAGCTTTGCTACTCCTCAATGATCTCTAATCATCCTTCAAAAAAATTTCTTAGTCCTTCTTCTCATTCACATCCATCACACACTTAGAATTCGTAACTTGACCTCTTGTATATACCATTCATATTATCAAGTCAGCTCATTCACAAGTTACATTTACCAATAAAACATATATAAGTCAGCTACAAATATTACATTAAAAAAATAAACTTTATTTCATAAAATAATGGAATCCTTTATTGGTTGACCTTGCTTGGTAAATACTACTTTTAGAAATAATTTCCTGAGTTAACCATCTTAACTTGGTTAACACTGCAAAAGCTGCAAAATCCTTTGGCTGCTGAGTTAACTCTATAAGAACTAGATTTCCTTCATAGTGAAAGCTCAGTTAGAACTATTTCCTCCACTATTTTCTCTTGATGACCGAGTGAGTTCGATAACAACTAAATTTTCTTCACTGTCCATGAAAGCTTGGTTAGAACTATTTCTTGCACTATTTTTTCTTGACGACCGAGTGAGCTCAATAACAACTAAATTTCCTTTGCTAAACCTTGAAAGCTCAGTAGCAACTACCTGTGCAAGGTAAAGCCTAAGAATGCTGGGTAGACACTGTAAACCTTCTTTGCTAACCTTCTGAACTCGATAACCTTTGTCTTATGCCTTGCTGACCATCTGAGCTTGGTAGACACTGCAAACCTTCTTTGCTAACCTTTTGAACTTGTTAAAATTTGTCTTTTGCCTTGTTGACCATCTAAGCTTGGTAGACTCTAACTGATAACTGATATGACATTTTTGTAACATCAAAGACAACACACAATTTAATAGTTTTGTCCAATAATCTCCCTCTTTGGCATTGATGGCAACACATGTCATAGTAGAATGAAATTTGAAAAAATGGGTCTAAACAGATCTTTTCTTTACAAAAATCTTCCTCTTTCATACTAATCTCTCCCTCTTACACACACTCTCATTTTCTTACAAATTTCAAAAAGATATGACAATATACTCTCCCTCTTTGAAAACACATGCCAAAGACAACACAAATAAAATAAATAGCATTGTACCTAATGCACTGATTCATATGCAATGTCTTCATTACTTTGCTGCATCAACTGATAGATCTTCAATTCTGTTCCTATTGATGCATCACTAAAACTATTTTAGTGAGCTTTAGATAGGGGAATGACCCCTAACTTACTTCTTAGATACAAGAATGTATCCTTAGGTAAAGGCTTTGTGAATATGTCAGCAATTTGTTCCTTTGTATGGGCATATTCTAATCTAATTTCCTTTTCTTGTACCAATTCTTTAACAAAGTGATAGTTTATAGAAATATGCGTAGTTTTTGAATGCATTATTGGATTCTTGGATATGATGATTGCACTTGTGTTGTCACAAAACAAAATAAAAGTTTCTTTGATTTCTTGCTTTATACCTTCCAATAATTGTTTGAACCATACAATGTTTGAGTAGTTTACTATTGCTGCAACATATTTAGCCTTTGCTGTGGACTAGGATGTACAGTTCTACTTTTTACTTGTCAAAGAAACCAACCTCTTTCCAAGAAAGAAAGCTCCTCCACTTGTACTCTTTCTATCATCAACATTCTCTACCTAATCTACATCAGTGAACACCTTTACATCTAGATTTCCTCTAAGTTTATATCATACTCCATAATCTTTAGTTCCTTTTAAATATCTCATGATCCTTTTGATTTCCATCATGTGATTTTCTTTTCATTTTGCTGAGAATCTTGCCACAATTCCTACTGCGAGGGCAATGTCTAGTCTTGTATGCATTACATACTGCAACTTTCCAATCATAGATCTATATAATGTCTGATCCACTTCCTTTGATTCACCATATTTAGTAAGTTTCAATCCAGTACACATAGGAGTCTCAACTGGTTTGCAGTCTTCCATACCAAACTTTTTTAGTATCTCCTTGATGTTTTTAGATTGAGTGATGTAGATGCCATTCTTATTTTGTTGAATTTGAAGACCAAAAAAGAATTTGATTTCACCAAACATTGACATTTCAAATTCCTTGTTCATTTGTTCTGAGAATTCTTTTCAAAGATCACCATTTCTTGTGAAAAAAGTATCATCTACAAATATCTCTGCTAAAACAATCTTATTATCCAGTCCTTCCTTTATGTACAAACTACTATTATCATTAGTTCTTTGAAAACCAATCTGAATAAGATAGTTATGCAATCTTTCATACCATTTTCTAGGGGCTTGTTTCAGACCATATAATATTTTATGCAATTTGTAGACCATGTCTTTCTTGTTTGGATCAACAAAACCTTCAGGTTGTTCAATGTAAACCTCTTCATCCAATATGCCATTGAGAAATGCTGACTTGACATCCACCTGATAAACTTTGAATCCTTTGTATGCAGCATATGCAAATAAAGTTCTAACACCTTCCAATCTTGCAATAGGAGCAAAAGGCTCACCATAGTCTACACCTTCTTCTTGAGAGTATCCTTTGCATACTAGTCTAGCTTTGTTCCTTGACACCTTATCGTCTTCATTTAACTTGTTTCTGAATACTCACTTAGTTCCAATTACATTTTTGTCTTTAGGTATATGTACAAGAGTCCATGTTTTGTTTTTCTATATTTGTTCTATCTCTTCATTCATAGCTTCAATCCAACTTTCATTTTCTAATGCATCTTTGACATTTCTAGGTTCAAAATCAGCAAGTAAATAAGTGCCTTTCAACTTAATTCTCGTCATTGTTCCTTCCGCTTTATCTCCAATGATCTGATCTAGTGCATGATGCTTTCTAACATACTTGGCTAACATAGGCTCCTTGCCTTTTGAATGACTTGCATTGTTATCCTCCTGTGTCTCAACTTCTTGTTCTTGATCTAGTTGCTCAGGCTTAGTAGATGTTGATTTGGTAGCTTCTATTTGCAACTCAGGTTCTTACAACTCAGTAGGCATTAGCTCAGTTTGAACTTTCTACGACTCAGTTACTGAAGACTCTAGAGTTGAAGATTCCTGATTAACAGGTATATTTGGCATTGTATTGGGTTTAGTGTAAACAAATCTCCTGTAGTCTTTAGGTTCCCTTTTGCTTTCTCCTTCATTTCTTTCTGTAAGCTCATCAACTTTAACATGTGCACTTTCTATGACTTTGTGAGTAGACAGATTCAAACATCTATATGCTTTACTTTGGCAAGAATATCACAAAAATATTCCTTCATCACCCTTTACATCAAATTTACATTTTCTAGATTCTTTCAAAATGTAGCATTTGCTTCCAAATACTTTTAGGTAATTTACATTGGGTTTGTAGCCATACCACAACTCATAGGGGGTCTTGAATGAGTCCTTGTTCAATAGTACTCGGTTCAAGGTATGAACTGCAATGCTGATAGCTTCCTTCCAGTATTTGATAGCAATGATTTTCTCAATCATTAAGGTTCTTGCATAGTCCATGATAGATATATTCCTTCTTTCAACTATTCCATTTTGTTCAGGAGCTCCTCGTGCTAAAACCTATCTTTTGATTCCCCTTTCAATGCAAAAGTTATTGAATTCATGTGAAATAAATTCACTGCCTCTGTCAAACCTTAAACATTTCAATCTTTTGCCTATTTCCTTTTCCACTCTAGCCAAATACCATTTGAACTTTTCAAATGCTTCTGATTTCTCTCTTAGGTACATGATAGTCATCATTCTTGAATAATCATCAACAAAAAGAATAAAGAATTTTTCATGAGTATAAATTTCAATGCCAATAGGTCCACATAAATTAGTATGCACAATTTCTAAAATTTCTTTAGGCTTATAGCTCTTACTTTTAAAACTAGTTTTTTCCATTTTGCCAATTTGATAATTCTTGCATAGACCAACCTCAGGTTTCTTTATGTTAGGAATTCCTCTTACTTTTTTGGATTTACTTATTTTTACCAAGTTGTAAAAGTTTACATGACACAACCTCCTATACCATAACCAACTTTCTTCAACTTGAACAATAAAACATGAACATTCACCAAGTTCAAGATTAAAAAAGTTACCTTTTGTTTGAGTGCCTGATCCAATCAGCTTTCCTTTGCCATCCAATAGTCTTTCTTTCCATGTATAAATTTCACTTTGAATCCATTATTGAGTAGTTGTGCCACACTTAGCAGATAATGATTTAGTCCTTCTACCCAATATGCATTATCACATACAAGATCTTTGGTCAGTGAGATTCTTCCTTTTCCTCTTATACAACAAGGTTCATTGTTATCAAATCTCACATTGCGACCATCATATTCTTCAAAGTGTTCAAACTTAGTTTTATCACCAATCATGTGATGAGAAAAACCACTATCTATAATCCATGTATCATTTTTGCTCACATGAGAAATGAGTGCCATTTCTTCATCATTATTAGATTCATCCTTTATAGCAATGTAAAAAAATTCATCTTCTTCTTCATCATCATAATCATTAGAATCTTTTGCCATAAAACATGTTTTCTTACCTTTATCCTTCAATGATTTGAAGTCTTTCTTGCCATTTCACTTGTGACCTTTCTTCTCATCTTTATTTTGCCTATTTGGGCACCTAGCAACAATATTTCCTTGCTAGCAGAGCTTCAACCACTTCAAGATCACTGTCTAAACTTTGTTCTGATTTTTTATCACTATCTGATTGAGAATCCTTTAACTTTTTGCCTTTTTCTTTGAGTGAAAGTTTGGCTTAAAATGTTGATTCAATGTTCTTGGTAGCTGGAACATAATTATCATAGTTGTCTAGCTCAAATGCAGTCAATCTTCCAACTATGGCCTCTAAATTTATTTTATGATTTGCTCCACATATTCTTTCTTGAACTACAAAGACTTTGATTGCATAAATGAGAAGTAGAGTTATAAGAACTTTACTTATAACTGTCTCCTCCTTGATATCTCCTCCAAATATTTTGATTGCACTAACACATGCTTTAACTCTTTCAATGTATTTTGCAATGTTTTCATGCTCTCTCATCCTCATTTGATCAAATTGTCCTCTCAAACTTTCTACTTTGGCTCTTCTCAGATTAACATCTCCTCCATAGATCTCTTTTAGCTTGTTCCACATTTCAAAGGTAATTTTGCAATCCTTGATGTCATCAAATTCTTCATAACTCAGAGCAGATGCTATATCTATCATCATGTTGTTGTGAGTCTTCTTTTCAGCAATATCATTGATAAATAATGTAGCAGAAGGTTCTTCATGTTTTTCATCAAGGTGCTTCAACCCTATATCACCAATGGAAGCCAGATGAAGTCTCATCAACCCATGCCATGCTAAGAAGTTATCCCTGTTAAGTCTTGGAATTTCCCTCTTATAAGAAATCTTGACCTTTGGCTTAGATCTTTGAAATCTTTTCCTGCAAGCACCAAAATCTCTAATACCAATTGTTGGAATTATAGATGGAGTAACTAAGAGGGGGGTGAATTAGTTACCACAAAAATAAATCCATACATCCCTTAAATGTCTTAAATACCTATTTACTACTGATACTCGGTAAACACAGTAAGATTTTTGTAACTCAGTAGATTAACTAGTTACTGATCATCTAACATTCATAATTATTAATATGCATGCAAAAGTTAAATAAAATGAACAGAAGAGACACTAGATTTAACATGAAAACTCAATATGGGAAAAACCACCAAGTAACTAGCTACCAATTTTTCACTCTTTTGAAGTGAGCCTTGTTAGGATCCAACCCTGTTAAAATTTACAATACACACTACTAGGTGTGACCCTATTAGAGGATTTAATCATCCTATTAGGAGTGTCCTTGCTAGAGGTCTTTAGAACAATTCAATTGAACTGTCACCTTGTTAGAGGATTTACAAAATGGTTGTTAAACCAACTCTATTAAGATATTTCAAATCACTTCTACAATGGTTAGAAAGTAACAATAAATTGACATGAATAAGATGCAAGTAAATTTTCTAATAACAGATCTCCATTCTACACTATTAGATCCTTCTTGATCAAATATAGATTTTCTACTCCTCAATGATCTTTGATCATCCTTCAAAATTTTCTCTTAGTCCTTCTTCTCATTCACATCCATTACACACTCAGAATTTGCAACTTGACCTCTTGTATATACCATTCAGATTATCAAGTCAGCTCATTCAAGAGTTACATTTACCAATAAACCATATATCAGTTAGCTACAAATATTACATTAAACAAATAAGCTTTATTTCATAAAATAATGGAATCCTTCACTGGGTGACCTTGCTTGATAAATACTACTTTCAGAAATAATTTCCTAAGTTAACTATCTTAACTCGGTTAACACTGTAAAAGCTACAAAATCCTTTGGCTATCAAGTTAACTCAGTAAGAACTAGATTTCCTTCACTATCCATGAAAGCTCAGTTAGAACTATTTCCTGCACTATTTTCTCTTGATGACCTTGTGAGCTTGTTAACAACTAAATTTCCTTCACTGTCCATGAAAGCTCGGTTAGAAATGTTTCCTACACTATTTTCTCTTGATGACTGAGTGAGCTCGGTAACAACTAAATTTCCTTTGCTAAACCTTGAAAGCTCAGTAGCAATTGCTTGTGCAAGGTAAAGCATGAGAATGCTTGGTAGACACTGTAAACCTTCTTTGCTAACCTTTTGAACTTGGTAACCTTTATTTTTTTCTTTGTTGACCATCTGAGCTCGGTAGAAACTATAAACCTTCTTTACTAACCTTTTGAACTCAGTAAACTTTGTCTTTTGTCTTGCTGACCATCTAAGCTCAGTAGACTCTGATTGATAACTGATATGATATTTGTGTAACATCAAAGACAAAACACAATTGAACATTTGTATCCAATAGAGGAATGGCTAGAACATCATCTTTTTGAGTATCATCCAACACTACATAATCATCTTCTTTCTTCTCATGTTGATGCAATAGATCTTCGTACAACACTTTCTCATTGAATATGACATCGTTTCTTCTTAAAATTTTATTATTTTCAAAATCTTAAAGCCTATAACCAAATTCATTAATACCATATCAAAAAAATACACATTTCATTGACTTAGCATCTAGCTTGGTTCTGTTAGATACAATTGATTAATTGTGTGTTGTCTTTGATGTTACAAAAATGTCATATTAGTTGATAGTTCGTGCATGTCAAGCTTACTTGGTCAATGAAGATAGTTTTCCTATTCTATCAAGCATTCTTGAGTTTACTCTATACAGAAGGTAGTATCTACCAAGCTCACTTGGACATGGAAGGAAGTTATGTAGAAAAGAGTCTTAATTGAGCTCACTCGATTAACAATGGGAAAGTTGAATAGAGTTAGTATTAACTGAGTTCACTCAGTTACCAAAGGAATTTTTTAAGTTTGTATTATTAATCAAGGTTCTATTAGTTAACATAGGAAATCACTTCAAAATCAATTTCTACCAAGCTGGGTCAGTTACAAAAGGATTCTCTTATTTTGGCATGTAAAGCTTAATTATTTTACCTATTGATTCTAGTTGACTAAGTTAATGAATATTGGTTATTCTAATTTGTTTTTGACCTGACTTAATAATCTGGAAGGTATAAGTAAAAGGTTAAGTTATGATTTCAAACCGTGTGATATTTAAGTTGAATGAATTGAAAAGAGATAAGAAGAGAGGAAGTGAACTTGAAGGATAAGTAGGTATCCTTGTGGAGTAGAAAAGTGTTATTCAATTAGGAAGGATCAAGTATGAACCAGAATTGAGATCTGTAATCAGCAATTTAGTTCCATAACAATCAGGTCATTTTATTGTTACTCTCTAACCATTGTAGCAGTGATCTAAAATTTCTTAATAGATTTGGTTTAATAGCCATTTGTAAATCCTCTAACAAGGTAGCAATTCCATTGAATTGTTTCAAGACCTTTTACAAGGCCACTCATAATAGGGTCACACCTAACAGTATGTTTTGTAATCTTTAATAGGGTTGGCTCCTAACATAGCTCTCTTCAGAAGAGTGAAAAATAGTAACTAGTTACATTGTGTTGTTTTTCTCAAATTGGGTTTCCATGCTTAATCCTAGTGTCTCATGTGTTCATATTATTTCTTTCATGCTTGCAAGTAATTACTAATAACATTTTATGATTTTCTAAAGTAATTCACACTATGCATTTACTGAGTTACAACAATTTCTATATGCTTATCGAGTATCAACAATAATCAATTTTATCAGTCTAAGTTTGTTTGACATCTAAGAGATCTAGGATTTATTTTAGTAGTAACTGATTCACCCCTCCCCTCTTATTTACTCTTCCTATATTTCCAACAATTGTTATCAGAGCTCTTAGTGCTTATAGAGAATGTTTCAAGGACCTAAGCTAAAGATCAGGATGTCTTACAAGAGAGAGATTCCAAAGCTAAATAGAGATAACTTTGCACCATGTCAAGGACTTATGGGGCTTCATTTGGCTGTCATCAATGATTCAAGATGTAAATATCATGATGAAGAATATAAAACTCCCATTGGAACATTATTAGTTGAAGATATTGCTAAGAAAAAGAACCATAACATCATGACTATTGACATTGCATCTACTCTTAGTTATGCTAAATTTGATGAGGTCAAAGACTATAAAACTACTTTTGATATGTGGAATAAACTAAAAGAAATCTATGGAGGAGATGACAATGTAACAGGAGCCAAAGAAGAAAGCCTTAGAGGACAATTTGATCAAATGAAGATGAAAGAAGATGAAAATGTTGCAAGATATGTGGAAAGAGTCAAGGCTAGTGTTAGTGCAATCATAGCATCTAGAGGAGAAATCAAAAGAAGAAATTGTTGTAAGTAAAATGCTCAGAACTTTGCTTCTCATCTATGCAATTAGAGTATCTACTATTCAAGAAAAGAGATGTGATCCAAATAACAAGATAGGCTTGGATGCCCTTGTAGGAAGATTGATAGCTTTTGAATTAGACAAAGTTGAAAACTATGTTCTTGCTTCCAAGAATATTGAGTTTGCATTTGAAGCTAAACTCTCACTCAAAGAAAAAGGCAAGAAAATTAAAGAAAATCAATCAGAAAGTGAGGAAGAAACTAAAGAAATTTTGGACAGTGATCTTAAAATTGTTGAATCTCTACTTGTAAAGAAATATTTTAGGAGTAGAAGAAAGCACAAAGGTAAAATCCCTTCAATCTATTTTTCTTGTGAAAAACTAGTCATATCACTACATGTGTCCAAACAAAGAAAGCAAGGAAGAGAAGAAAGGACACAAGTAAAAAGTCAAGAAGGAATTCAAAGGTCACAAATCCTACAAAGACAAAGGTAAGAAAACTTGTTTTATGACTAAAGATTCTGATAACAGTGAAGATGAAATATAGTCTAATGATGAAGGAGATAAGATGACACTTGTCTCTCATGTTAGCAAAAAATACACATGGATCATAGATAGTGGATGTTCTCACCATATGACTCAAGACAAAACTAAGTTTGAACATTTTGAACACTATGATGGAGGTAGTGTGAGGTTTGGAAACAATGAACCTTGTTGCATAAAAGGAAAAGGCCAAATCTCAATAACCAATGAACTTGTATGTGATAATGCCTATTGGGTTGAAGGACTAAAACATAATTTACTGTGTGGCACAACTAAACAACATTGGATTCAAGGTAGAATTCATGAATGGCAAGGAAAGATTACTAGGTAACCAAGGAAATTTGATTGGATCAGGTAGGCAAACTAAAGGTAACCTATTTTATCTTGATCTTGGTGATTATTCATGCTTCATGGCTCAAGTAAAAGAAAGATGGCTATGGCATAGAAAACTATGTCATGTAACTTTGATAATATGGTCAAGATTAGCAAACTCAGAAGAGTAAGAGGTCTTCCTAATTTGAAGAAATCTGATGTTGGATTATGCAAAAATTGCCAAATTGGCAAAATGGGAAAGACCAGTTTTAAAAGAAAAAACTATCAGTCAAAAGATGTCTTGGAAATTGTGCATACTAATTTATGTGGACCCATTGGAATAGAAACTTATAGTGGAGAAAATTTTTTCATTCTTTTTGTTGATGATTATTCTAGAATGATGATTGTTATGTATTTCAAAGAAAAATTAGAAGCTTTTGAGAAATTCAAATCGTATCTGGCTAGAGTAGAAAAAGAAATTGGAAAAAGATTGAAGTGCTTAAGATTAGATAGAGGTGGTTAATTCATCTCAAATGAATTCATAAAATTTTGTATTGAAAGATGAATCAAAAGACAAGTATTAACCCCTGGTACTCCTAAGCAGAATGGAATAGCTAAAAGAAGAAATATATCCATCATGGATTGTGTAAGGACACTAATGATTGAGAAGAATGTTGCTATCAAATGATTGAAGGAAACTATCAACACTACAATTCATACTTTGAACTGAGTTTAGTTGAAGAAGGACTCAAACAAAACTCCCTATGAACTATGGTATGGCTACAAACACAATGCAAGTTACTTGAAAGTATTTGGTAGCAAATGTTATATCTTGAAAGAATATAAAAAAGACAAATTTGATGTAAAAGGTGATGAAGGTATATTTCTAGGATATTCATATAGAAGTAAAGCATACACATGTCTGAATTTGTCCACTCACAAAATCATAAAAATTGTACATGTGAGAATTGATGAGTTTGCAGAAAAGATTGAAAAAGAAAGCAAAAAGGAACCAGAAGATTACAAAAGATTTGTCTACTATGAACCTAATACATTTCCAAATACATTTGACAAAAAGGAGACTTCATCTCCCAAGCTCTCTGAATCTCCAATAGTTACTAAGTTGTAGGAAGTGTAAATTGAGTCACAGGGTCCTAAGTAACATTCAAAGGCTACTGAGTTAGTGCATACCAAGTCTGAAGAATTCAAGCCATAGATAGAAGGACCCGAGCCTAAAGTTGAGATTAAAAATGAAGATAATACAATTTATTCAAAACTCAAAGAACTTGTATTGGCTAAATATGTCAGAAGGCATCATGTACCTAATCAGATCATTGGAGACAAATCAGATGGAACAATGACAAGAAGAAAACTAAAAGGTACATGTTTACTTGTTGAATTTGAACCTAGAAGTGTTAAAATGCATTAGAAAAGGAAATTTGGATTGAGGCTATAAATGAAGAAATATAAAAGAATAAAAGTTGGAATCTTGTACTTATGCCCAAAGATAAAAATGTGATTGGTACAAAATGGGTAATTAGAAATAAGAAAAATGAAGATGGAAAAGTGTCAAAAAACAAAGCAAGGTTGGTATGTAAAGGCTATTCTAAAAAAGAAGGTATTGATTACGGTGAAACTTTTTCCCCTATTGCAAGATTAGAAGGTGTTAGGACTTAACTGGCTTCTGCAACTCACAAAGGATTCAAAGTATATCAGATAGATGTTAAATCTACATTCTTGAATGGAATTCTTGATGAGAAAGTATACATTGAATATGAAAAAGGTTTTGTTGATCCAGACAAAAGGTACATGTTTTCAAATTACACAAAGGCCTATATGGTGTACAACAAGCTCTTAGAGCATGGTATGAAAGACTACATAACTATTTGACACTGATTGGTTTTCAAAGAACAAATGACGATAGTAGTCTGTACATCAAGGAAGGACTATATAAGAAGATTGTGTTGGCATAAATATTTGTGGATGATACTCTATTCATAGGAAATGATGACTTATGCAAATCATTCTCAGAACAAATGAATAAAGAATTTGAAATGCCCATGTTTGGTGAAATAAAATTCTTTGTTAGATTGCACATACAATAGAATAGAAATGGAATATATATCACTCAATCTAAGTATATCAAAGAGATACTCAAGAAATTTGGAATGGAAGATTCAAAACTAGTTGGAACCCCCATGTGCACTAGACTTAAGCTTACCAAAGATGATGACTCCAAAGAAGTAGATCAGACCTTATACAGATCAATGATTGGGAAATTATAGCATGTGGTATATACAAAGCCTAATATTTCCTTAGTAGTTGGGATAGTGGCAAGATTCTTAGCTAAACCTAGAGAAAACCACATGATGGCAATAAAAAGAATCTTGAGATATCTAAAAGGTACTGAAGACTATGGCTTATGGTACAAACTAGGAGGCAACCTTGACTTAAAAGTATTTACTAATGTTGATTGGGTAGGAAATCTTGATGATAGAAAAAGAACTAGTGGTGGAGCATTTATTCTTGGTAAAAGGTTGGTATCTTGGACAAGCAAGAAGCAAAACTGCACATCTCAATCCATAGCAGAAGCATAATATGTAGTAGTAGCAGCGAATTACTCTAACATTGTTTGGTTCAAACGATTTTTGGAAGGAATGAAGGTTGAAATCAAAGAGCCAATAGTGATGTATTGTGATAACACTAGTACAATCAACATATCAAAGAATCTGGTGATGCATTCCAAAAAAAAGGACATTTCTATAAAATATCACTTTGTAAGAGAATTAGTTTAGGACAAAGAAATCAAACTAGAGTATGTGCATACAAAAGAACAAATTGCAGATATATTCACCAAGCCATTACTTAAGGATGCATTTTTGTATCTAAGAGGTTAGCTTGGGGTCATTCCCATATCTAAAGCTCACTATATAAAGTTTAGTGATGCATCAATAGAAAATAAGTTGAAAATCAATCAATTGATGCAATATTGACAAGGACATATTGTAGATGAATCTATACTCAAGGTACATTGATACTAATTAGAATTATCTTTGGTATGTGTTGTCAAAGAGGGAGAATTTTACTATCATATATTTCTAAAATTTTGTAGAGGGAGAAATTAAGCAGTTCATTCATAGAGGGAGAAAACTAAAGGAGAAGTTTTCTATGCAAAAATCAAAGATGGTAAAACCTTCTAACAAAGGGAGTCTTGTTCTCAAAATTTCATTGTGTTATGACATGTTGTGTTGACATTAATGCCAAAAAGGGAGATTGGTGGATAAAATTGATTAATTGTGTGTTGTCTTTGATGTTAAACAAATGTCATATTAGTTGATAGTCAGCGCATGCCAAGCTCACTTGGTCAATGAAGACAATTTTCCTAGTCTACTGAGCATTCTTAAGTTTACTCTATATAGAAGGTAGTATCTACTGAGATCACTCAGGCTTCAAAGGAAGTTATGCAGAAAAGAGTGTTAACTATGCTCACTTACTTAACAAAGCAAAATTTGAATAGAGTTAGTATTAACCAAGTTCACTCGGTTATCCAAAGAATTTTATAAGTTCACATTGTTAACTAAGATTCTATTGGTTAACATAGGAAATCACTTCATAATTAGTTTCTACTAAGTTGGGTCAGCTATCAAAGGATTTTTTTATTTTGGCATGTAAAGCTTACTTATTTTACCTATTGATTCTAGCTGACTAAGGTGATGAATATTGGATATTCTAATTTGTATTTGAGCTAACTTGATAATCTAGAAGGTAAAAGTGAAAGGTCAACTTGTGATTTCAAAGTGTGTGATACACAAGTTGAATAAATTGAAAAGAGATAAAAAGAGAGGAAGAAAATTTGAAGGATAATTTAGTATCCTTGTGGAGTAGAAAAGTGTTATTTGATTAGGAAGGATCAAGTATGAACCAAAACAGAGATCTATAATCAGTAATTCAGTTGCATCACAATTAGGTCATTTCATTTTTACTCTTTAACCATTGTAGTAGTGATCTAAAATATTTTAATAGAGTCTATTTAATAGTCATTTGTAAATCCTCTAACAAGGTGGCAATTCCATTGAATTGTTTCAAGATCTTTTGCAAGGCCACTCCTAATAGTGTGATTAAATCCTTTAACAGGGTCGCACCTAACAATGTGTTTTGCAACTTTTAACAGGGTTTGATCCTAATAGGGCTCACTTCAAAAGAGTGAAAAATAGTAACTATTTTGGTAAAAGCACAAATCTATGTCACCCTTTTATAAAGGAAAAGGCTAACAAAAGTATAACTCTTCACTTTCAATGACATAAAACTGGTAATATTTTTTTTGAATTTTAAAATGAATTAAACTAATGAAATATGTAGAAATGGATGAAATTTAGGATTATAATTTTTAATAATTATTTGGAATAAGAATTAATATATTTTTCTAAATTTTATAGATAATTTTTCAGTTGCTAAAAAATGCTAAAAATTAGGGGTCTAGTTCCCACCACAAAACTATATGAAAAAAAGTGTATTTCCCTTTGATCTCAAACTATGTTATAGATAACATATGCATCTAGAACAATCAAAACTAAAAATTGTCTTTAGACCTTTATTTTCTCTTTTATAATGATTCAAATATCAACTCACTTGAAATTGATAGTTTTCATCTCCCACCACAATTTTTCAAAACAAATTTATTCTAAATAAAAGAAAAATTATACATTCTAGAAGAGGGCCCTCTCCTCTAGAATGCCATATAATTTTTAATTTTTTCATATGATTTAATATTTTTTTCTTTCTCAAAATCAACATCTTTTTAAGTAATAAAATGCGTACCTGTAAATTTTTTTTAATTGCAATATAGTATATCTAATTAAAACACTATAAAATCTATATGAGAATATTTCTAACTTTGATCTCTACAAAATGGTGTTTATATGTTATTAAAAAAAAAAATCATAAAAAATAGTAAGAGTTATTGAAATGTCACTTTTTTGAAATAATTTTATTTCTTTAGTAATTGGATACAAACTAGTATAAAACATGCATTAATAGACATTTCCAATTGGAAAAGTGTGAGATCATATATAACTATGCTACAATGAATTTATCTAGGTCACAAGTTTGAAAAAAATTGGTTTTTAGATAGAAATACTCAAATTTAGTCATTCTAATTAGTCAACCTAAACGATGACACAACATCATAATTTGATTTGATTACATTTGGTGGTTTTTCCCAAATTGGGCTTCCATGCTAAATCCAAGTGTTTCATGTGTTTATGTTATTTCTTTCATGCTTGCAAGTAATTACTGATAACATCTTAAGATTTTCTAAATTAATTCACACTCTGCATTTACTAAGTTATAACAATTTCTGTATTCTTACCGAGTATTAGTAGTAATCTGTTTTATTAGTCTGAGTTTGTTTGACATCTAAGGGATATAGGATTTATTTTAGTAGTAACTAATTCAACCCTCCCCTCTTAGTTACTCCTCTTATATTTCCAAGAGTTTCTATTTTCATAATCTATATGAACAAATGCTTCGTAACCAAAGGTTTTGAGAAAAAAATAACTAACCTGCTTACCAGTCCATGCTTCCTCTAGAGTAACACAATCCAAAAGAATAGAGAGACCTCTATTAATCAAATATACAATAGTATTGATAGCCTCCACCCACATGTGTAAGGGCAACCCAACATGCAACCTTATGGTCCTTGCACACTCCATTATAGTCATGTTCATGCATTCAACCACTCCATTTTCCTATGGAGTCCTTGAAACAATTTTCTATCTATAAAAACCATTAGTGGAGCAATAATCTTTAAATTCATGATTGCAATACTCACCACCATTATCAGATCAGAGATATTTTAATTTCTTACTAGTCTCATTTTCAACCAAGCATTTCCATTTTTTGAAAGTTTGAAATACATCATATTTCTATTTAAAGAAATAAATCCATACTTTTCTAGTTGCATCATCAATAAATGTAACATAATAATGAGAGCCACCAAGGGAAGATACCTCAGCTAGTCCTAATACATCAGTATGCACAAGCCCTAATTTCTCCTTTCTATTTTCCTTCCTAGTCTTCACAAAACTCACTCTCTTTTGTTTTCCATACACATAACTGTCACATAAATTCATTTTAACACATTTTAGACCTAGTAAAACTTTCTTTGAGTGAAGTGATTTTATATATTTCCTACTCATATGCCAAAGTCTATTGTGCCACAAAGCTGCATCAGAATGTACAATATCTATTTGTTCTCTTAGCTCAACTGCAACAACTATTCTTGAACATTCATTTTTCTTTAAAACAATTAAAGTAGAAGGAACAATATGACCTGTAAAAAGATATAAGGTTCTTAATTTCACACCTTTTTCTACTACAAGGAAACCTTTTGAAACCTTCCAATTTTTATCATTAAAAGTATCTACACAACCCTCATTACCGAGTTGTCATGCAGAAATTAAATTCCTACTCAACCTTGGAACATATTTTGCCTCATGTAATAGCCAATGATTCTCATTCTACAACTTAATCTTAACTTTTCCCTTTCCAAAAATCTAACAGGGTTCATTATCCCCCAAATAAACAAGTCCAAATTTCCCTTGGACATAATCAATGAAATAATCTCTATGAGGTGTAGCATGAAATGAAGCACCAGAATCTAAAATAGATGAATCGTCAACACTTTCTGAAGACAAAAGAAAAGCATCCTCTTTAGATTTGTTACTTACCACATTTGCCTCCTTATCTCCATCTAGTTTATCTCCTCCATTTTTCTTTTCAGTCCAACAATCTTTATTTTTATGCCCTAGTTTCCCATAGTACCAACAGTCATTTGGTCCTCTCAATTGAGACCTCCTTTCTTTTGACTTTCCTCTTGATTTCCAACAATTTTTTGAATTACATCTTCTCTTAGTAGTTTCGCCTCTGCTTTGTGCATTCAAAGCACTTCCTAAAGAAGATCCACCTGAAGATTTCTTACAAATTTCCTCACTCAAAATAACACTGATCACATCACCATATTTTAGGGTACTAGATCTAGGAACAAAATTACTCACAACCATTACCAAGCCATTCCAGCTTTCAAGAAAAGAACACAAAATCAAGAGAACCCTAATTTTTTCATCAAAATTGATACCCATAGAAGATAACTAACTAGTAATAGTATTAAACTCATTTAAATGATCTATAATAGATCTACTTTCTGTCATTTTCATATTAAATAAATGCTTCATGAGAAATACCTTGTTTGTAGCAAAGGCTTTTCATACAATTTCGCTAGGGTTTGCATCATCTCTTCTACTATCTTTTTTTTTGTAATATTAAATGCCAATAATGGTGCTAGGCATAATCAAATGCTTTCAAGTGTCATTTTTTCTAAAAGATCCAAGTTGTCATTTAACATAGATCCCTAATTCTTGATTTTTCCTTCCAATAGCTTCCATAAGTCCTTTTGATAAAGATATTCTTCTATTTACATCTTCAATAACTGAAAGTTCTGCCCATTAAATCTATCAACCCTCAGCTTATCTCCATCTACCATCACTCCCACTCAACTATGAGACTTTCCTGCAAAGGATAACTAAAAGAATAACTTCTCTCTAAGACCACTTGTTAGGATTAAACCATGAATAGAAATAACAATTACATGAAAATATAAACAATATGAGAAAATAATAGATCACATAGAAAAGAACACAAGACACCAAGATTTAATGTGGTTCACCCAATCCCTAGGCTGCATCCACCAAAAAGCAAGTCTGATATTATTATGATCTAGAGATTACAACTTGGTTAAAATTTGTAATCCCTTACAGCTCAATACTAAAGTAAGAACTAATTTTTGCATCACAATGATAAATTTTTTTCTAACCCTAAGCCCTTTTATACAAGTATTTTTACCACTTTAGGGTTATAATTAATAATTACATGTCCACCCAAAATCCTTTCCTAATCAATCACCAAAAACTAAAAAAAAATTCCTTGGTGAAAACTTGGTAAACAAGCACCTTGGTAGCAAGGGTAAAGAGAAATAAATTCATCCTACAATAAAAACCACTTCTTGTGGCACCTTGGATAAGTACCATGATGAAAACTTGACAAACAAGCATGATGTTTAATTATTCCCTAATTCATCTATCCCATATTTCCTCTTTGATCTTGACAATGTTGATTTATCCTTGCATATTGGCTATCTTATCCACAAGCTTTCCTATTGTTCTTTCTCATTCACTCATAGCCTTCATATCTAGCTTCATTCTTATTGCTTTATCCTACCAATATCCTATCCATTTTGGCCCCTTGGTCTTGATCACACAAAGAAAAGAATGGCTCTCATAGGTATCTTGACATGCTTACATTTTTTGGACTATACACTTTCATGTTATCTCACTTATTAGTTTCCACTTCTTATCCCACATGCTATCTCCTTTCATGGCTTTCTTTTCTTATCCAACAAATGCTTTATATGGTTATCTTTCCCTAGCTTGGGTATTCTTGAGGAGTTAGTCCTTGAGGATCACTTTCACTTGCTTTATACACTCCTTGCTTATCCATCATATCCATTAGCTTATTGCTCCATCATGTCCTACACCTTGCTAAACATTGGAACAAAATGGTGTGATCTTTCTTCAGAGTGAGTAGTCTCTAAGTCATTCTAAAATTCTAAAGAAAAAAAATTCATATATGATGCTGAAAAAATAAATCCTAAAAAGCATAAAATATCTTGAAAAAATGGCCATTTTAGTGAAACTCTAGCAATAGGAGCTTTCATGTATTACCAAAAAAAATCAAATATCTCAAAAATACACATAATTTATAAAAAGTCTTGCAAAAAATTAAAAGTAAAAATTAAAAAATCATTCCAAGTGGTGAAAGCTTAGAAAACAGCTCTACTTGAGACCCTTTTGCTTATATGTATCAACATATATCTTTGTGCTCTAAGCTTAATCCGTTTCACTTCATATGTCCTATTGGTCTGAATTTTTGCATGATAAAATTCCTTTGTCCAAGTGTAAAAATTTAGATTGGAATCCATTAATGGTGAATAGGGTTTCTAGCTAAATCTTCCATTTCTTAGCCTCTAAATTTTTTTTTTAAAACCCTATGTCTCATTCCATTTAAAAATTTTCAAGCACAAAATATTTGAAAAAGGAACTTGGGCAAATATTTTGTTTTCTTTTTATTTTTCCACACCCTCAAGTTACCTTTCCTCTTAGGTTCCTCACCATCCGATTTGAATAGATCTACCATTACTATTACCTCGCTATAAAAACATGAGCACTTTTTATACATAGCAAGGTAGTGAGTGCCAAAAAATTTATAAAACGGGATTGTAAAATGAAGATATGGCAATCAAAGATTTGTTTTTTGGCCAACTTTTCAGTCACGTACACCTTGCAAGTACTATCAAAACAGGAAAAGGGACCCAGTAGAAGTAGCTAGAAGTCAGCACCAGAATGAAAGGTCCTTTTGATGCCTTACTACCTCACTATCAGAAAAATTTGACATCTCACCATTAGTAAAGTAGCGAGGTGCCATGAAATCAAAGACATGATGGCCTCCAAATTTGTCGATAACCATAGTCTATCCAAGTGGCATGACGAGTAATAACTACTATTGTCAGAAGAAGTTAGTAGGAACAATGGTGATTTAATGGGTTATTATATTTCACGGCACCAAGTTTTATTGAAGTCATTGGAGCTTGCTACCTTGCTATAAAAAAAAATGGACATCTCACTATTAGTGAAGTAGTGAGGTGTCATGAAATGAACAGCTGGTGGGACCTCAAGTAACATGGATGGGTGACTAGGATTAAAAGTAAGGTCTTGTTGGGTGTCAGCAGTACAAAATTTCCTATGTCATCGATGCCCCAGACCCACGCCCCATTCATAAAGTGTATAAGGGATCCTAATTGTTAGATCAAACTATAATAAACAGTCCTTGCTATCTCACTATGGAAAATTGCAAGTTGTTTAAACTATGTGACATAGCGAGTATGGAACCCACCACCTTTCAGGGTACTTTGTGCAGTTCCTTTACTTTTGATTTGATCTCAAATCAATGGTCATTTCTATCTCACCATGAAGAGTTGCTTGGAGGATATTTATAGCAAGGTAGTGAATATAGGCCCCATGACCACTATTCTTGTAAGCAATGTAGTAATGTATCATTCACAAGATCAAGATCAAATCAATGGCTATCATTGCTTCGCTATGGCAAGGTGCTTGTTCTTTATGTATAGAAAAGTAGTGACCTATTGACACGTGTCCTCAATCGCTAGTGGGTCCAGACAGAAGTGCCATCAAGGAGGGAGCTATGTACATGGGCAGTTTTCATTGGGTTGACAGGCCAACTTGTCAAGTGCAACACCAAGTTGTCTTTCTCTATATCACATGATCTTAGGATTTTTAAAAATCGACGATGTAAATTTAAACACAGAAAGTGGTGCCACTCTATGTATTAATTAGGCATGAAAGCTTCACATGTGAGGAAAAATAGAGTATAATACAGAAGATTTTATTAGCTTCACCTTACACGAACATAGATTTTGAGCTTATCCTGAGCATTAGCAATTACTGAAGAAAATCATGCTAAAGTTTGGCAAGATTGTGAAGCAGTTTGTTCACAAAAAAATTGCAGAAATACAGAGGAAAATGAGGATATAATTCAAGTAAGTAATCCTATGGTAATCTCTATAAGTATTTCAATTCTATAAAGCATAATCAAATATGCCTCTAAAGAAGGAGTTTTTTAGGTCAAGTAAATTATTTGGATAGAAATGTACATGATGATTTGCTTGAGTTGATTCCTAAGTCTACTATAGAGATAGTGCAAGTTAAAAGGTTGACCTCATTAAAACCTAGGTTAGGGATAGCTGATGGATTGTATGATAAGGGTAATTGGGTCTAAGATGCTCAAACCTCACAAACTGGTTTAAATTTTTTCAAGAAATGGTTTGCAGAAAGGAAATTGTTTGCCCCACATGCAAATATATGGAATTTTGACCTAGAAAAATTAGTTTTCCATAGTGTGTTTATGGATTATGTCCTCCTTGAGGCTATGGCGAAGAGTTATGATCAAGACACTAGGGTAGTGAGAAGAGTAGATGGTGAAATTCTAATCACCATTAGTCTAGAAGAGATTAGGGAATTTTTTCATTTGGGACTTCTCACTAGGTATCGTGTGCCCATTAATTTGATAGATTTAGAAAAAGAATATAGTTTAAAGAAGAATTTAGTTAGACAAGGTGCACTAAAGGCCCACATTGGTAAAATTGGAACCCTACCAGCAATAACATCATCCTCTAAAGAACCTTTCAAGAAAGCATGCTTCAATGCTAGGGCAGTAGAGATATACAAGACCCTATGCAGAGTTTTTGGAGAGGGTGAAGAAGATTTTATCCCTATGAGTTTCATGTATATGATTTCTCAAATCTCCTCTTTTGGCGTGGAAATAATTTTTTATTTTGCTTCTTACTTGGTTGATGAGATTCACAGTGGATTGGTTTGGATTCCTAAGGGCAAGGTGGAGAAGGTTTGGGACCAATAATCCCTGTTGATGAACATGTTTCTATTTAAGGAGGCTACATACTTTGGTAAAGAAATGGTTTTGAACGAAGAACGGGAGGGGGAAGCATTGCCAATTCAATTATGGAGTGTAGATATGACTGGGGAAGCAAAAAATGCTAGTTTTTTTAGATTTGATAGGCACTTTGCCTCGAAACTGAGGTGACTCATATTAAGGGACAATCCTAGGATTCCTAAGGCACTAGTGCACCTTATTAGGCCTATGGACAAACCCCATAATCTGAAGGTTTCACATAATTGGGGAAATATCATCCCATATTTAGTTTCAGCTATTATCAGAATTTATGGATTCAAGGGAACACCCCATGTACTACCTTACCAAGTGCCCTTAAAGGTAGGAGTAGCTAAATTCTTGTGGTAGTTAGGAGGAGTAGAAGAAGCCCTTTGTACAAAAGGGGAACAAGATCAATTTTCCCACTTGCATAGTAGCCCACCAATTTGTAATAACCAAGGAAGGGTGGGTCTTCCTGTACAAATTTTTGGATCAGTATAAAATGGTAGTATCTCACCCTTATTTTTGTGATGTAGAAGGTTTTTTTAGTTTGGCTCTTAGGCATAGGATCAAGCTTCATCTAGTCAAGCATGAATTTTATTTCCCTAAAGATGTAGTAAGGAATGAGTACTCTCTGTAGGAGCAAGAAACAAAGAAATAAAAATGGAGAGTCCATTCAAAAAATTTGAATTTTATTAATTGTTTTGACAAAGATTACAAAGCTCTTAGTAATGTTGTAACTACTGCAAATAAAATAAATAATATTATGAGTACATTCCCTAAAATAATGGAGGTAATGAATGCGAAGAAGCAACCTTTCATTGATTCTTTTCCAGATAAGGCCAAGGAAATAATGAGAAGATTGGGTTTCACTCCTAATATAGGGGTAGGCCCACTAGTTATTCAAAGGAGGTCAGGATATACTATCATTCAAGATCAAAGGCCCATTGTGCATAAAGGAAAATAGATAGTTGAATCTACTAGTGCTATTTTTGAAGAAAGGCCTCCTGAACCTTCTCCCAAGAGGAGAAAGATAATAAGGGAAGATGAACCACATGATGAGAGTTACTCACCTTCCCAAAACCCCATGAGAATTGAGGAGGAGTAGCTCACTAATGGGAAAATTGCAAAAATGGGATCACAAGGGGGAGCTTTTGTTACCCAAGTAGAGATCGATGAAGGGAACCCCCAAGAGCCTCCTGTGCCATGTTTTGAGTTGACTGTAGCAAATTTTAGGGGAAGGGAATTAGACCCTATTTTGGAACAAGCCAGTTAATAATTTTTGTGTGACGATGGTTTTGTAAGGTCTAGGGCTTTCCATCAATTTGCTTCGAGGGAAAACACACACATTTTTGAGGAAAGATGTAAGAATATGAAAATAAAGCATCCATAAATGGATGAAGCCTCCATTCAAAGTCAAATAAAGCAAAAAATGATTCAAGAGTTCTAGAATATAACCCCTAAAGAAGGGAGACAGATGGTAAAGGCAACAAATTTTTTATTATTGCCCAATTGGGACATTGTTGATGCCTTGATTTTTAATTTTGTGTAAAATAATTTGGGATTGCAAGATCCAAATAAAAAAGAGTTCTTGGAAATTACATTTAGTAACGACCAAGCTACTCTTATCATGTGGTCATTGAGAAGAGGATCCAGGGCTACTCCATCATAGCCTGATGATTCAAGACTAACAAGGAGTATCATTGTGAGGAGAGTTGCCAATATTACCTCACATGAATGTAGATTAATCTCAATATTCCTTGGCTACTGTAGAGAGGAAAGAAAAGGAAATGACTGAGCTACAGAGCAAGTATGTGGTAGTTGTGGATGCCTATAATAAAGAGGTAAAGAGGAGAATTGAGCTTGAGAACAAGCTAATGGGTAGGTCAACAGCACCAGGAATAAAATACCCTCATCCCCTAGTTGGACCCTTCAAATCCACCCCCCTCATAGAAATACTAGATACACCCCAAAGGGCACAAAACTACACTGATGAGGATTTTGAAGAAGAAAAGGGTAAACTGTGGGCCTCACATGTAGTGTTGGAGGAAAAATATAAAGATAAATTAAGGAAAGCTCTCACATATTTGGGGGACAAATTTGAATGGCCACTAATTCATTATCAGTTGGCCAGGGTGATCAGTATCTGGGAGGAGTTGAAAGCCAATGACGAGGCCTTAAAGCCTATAGTGAATAAATGGGTGAGAAGGGAGAAAGAAATGACATTTTTTTGTTTCTCTATCATAAATAATTCTTATGATAAAATTGAAAAAACCTTTGACATTGTTTTCGATCTTGCTAATTTTGACAATAAAAGGATTCATTTATAGAGAATAATAGTAGGCTACTTGAACAAGTACAAGAGCCAAAAATTTAGTTTGTTTCCTCATGCCCTAGATAAAAGAAATAATTTGGAAAACAAAGATGAATGGGAAAAGAAACTTGATGATATTTTTTGTTTAAGGATGAATAGAATTATAAATGAAATAGGGCATGCATGATGGGCTGCCACAAAGAAAGAAATGGTGAAGGCCGAAATATTCTTTGATTCTTTAAAACAAGAATTTTTTGCTATTGATAATGAGGTTGAGTATGTACTCAAGAGGTAGAGTGATATTTTGCAATTCAATTGGCCAGATGACAAATTGTTTGACAAGTGGATGGTAGAAATAGCTCCTGATGAATAGTTTGAGGAAGTAGAAACTGACAGTGATGAGGTGCAGGGTGATGAGATCCAAATTATTGACACCATCACTACAAAAGGCCAATAGGGAGAAGAAGACAAGAATGATCAGTCACTTTCAGTTGCAGGCCCGAGCCCATAGGATGTTGATACAACCAAAGAAGAGAAAAAAGTAGAAGTTACTCCCACCATACAGGATAAAGATGGTGAAAACCCACAGGTGGAGATTAATGTGCAATCACCATAACAAGCTTCATCATTGGCTAACATGGTAGTTGCATACATGAAGGATTTAGAATAGTGGCCAAATCAACAACACTAGAGGATGTAACAAAAGCAAACCCACCAAACAGAATGTTTGATGTATAAGTCTTTTTGTTACTCAAAATTTTATCTTTTGTGATAGGTGTATGTAAATTTTTCTTCTACAGGACATCTATCAATTTCTCTTAGCCTAAAGCTTGTTGCATCTCACACTATATAAGTGAGATTCCAAGGCTAGAGAAGGGTCTGATTTCTATTGCTTCTAGGTGATATACTTAGTGAGTTTTTCGGTCCAATATTTTGAGCAAGTTTATGATCTATTTTCTCTGTTAGTTCCTAAGAATACATTAATATAGAATAATCTTTGTGTTTCTTCTTAAGGTCATTCTGAGTTTACTGCAAATGTATACAATTTTCAAAGAAAATGAATACAAATTATGAGTTGTCCCCATATCAGTTATTTCTGAATTTTGTCTCCTTTTAGTTACTTGGTTATCTTGATATTGTATGAGTAAAGGCTTGTGCAATTGAATGCAATCTAATTAGGTTGTATATATGTCCACCACTGCTATTAGTTCAATGGATTAAATAAAAGATTTGATGAATTTGATAAGGTTGCTAAAGTAGTACGAAGGATTTTTGAATGATAAATTTTGATAAGAATTGCTGATAATATTTGTTGTAAGGAAACAAATTAGGTCTAAGGATTTGTAGTGGACTCTGAACCCTAATGGATTAGGCACTGGTCAAATTAATTCAGCTGAAAGAGAAATATGTCATAAATGGTTTTCAAATGCAAAATTATAATCAATTTAACTTTTATTTCCTGAAGATCTTCAAAATTGGCTAGTACTTGTTTGCATGGAATGTTTTAGCTTCAGTTAGCCACTATTGTTGAGAACATGTGCAGACCTATAGAAGAATTTTGGCTAGATCTATTATATGGGATGTGTTTATCAAATTATCAAGAATTATGCATGTATTTGAGGATTTGAGATGAGAATCAAAATGAAACTAAAATAATTCTCATATAGTTTTTCCTAGTCTTAAATCATCCCTAGGTATACCCACCCTAGTTTTGCAGAGCCTAAAGAGTAGAAAACCACCCTTGGTTTTGTTGAAGTTGGGTCCAGATGGTTTGCACATATAATTGTTAATAGGAATTGGCTAATCCTTAGGTTGTCTGAGTGATATCATTTTGGTATTAAGCATTTTGTTTCTTCGTAGTTTTAAAACACCAACATGTCCTTTTGGTATTCTTGGTTTGGAGTTGATCCTAGTCTGGGTCTAAGGGGCATAGGTGGTCTTCACTTTATCTAGGGTCTCTTTGTTACATTGGGATTTCTTTGGAAACTCTTGCAAATAGAATTTCTCAACACTTATCATATTTATTTTCTATAGTCTAGGATGTCATGATGCTTCTCAATGAAAAATTTGATGTCCTAAGGAAAGTAGTCATGTGACTTACATACATACACTTAAAACTGGTTGAGACTTGTTGGCTTATTTTTCTTTTGTGTGTTGTCTATGATGATTTATTTGTTGAGTGTTCCCTACCTAATAGTCTCTTAAGGATGTTGTAAACTAGAGGACTTGGGGCATGGAGCATGTTTTTATTTTCTTTTTGCTTTTGGGTGTGGTCTTGAAACTCTAGAGTGTCTCTTGTTGTCCCCTTGAAACACTTAGGAGATTTGAGGCATCATCCTTGACTAATTTTGCAAAATCATTCTTATGGTCATCTTGACATCTATGCCTTGATGTGAGCATGGTTTTTCTACATTAAATTGGGTAAGCTAACATCGAAGTCATCTTGACCTTTATGTCTTTGATTCTTATGCTAGAATCTTTCCACATTCCAATCCAATATAAACCACATTCATACATTCATAGTTGCATTTGTAATTAATGATGATTGTGTGATTTTATGATGTCTATTAATAATTTCCTAATGATGAAAGTAAGTTCTTTTACATTCTCCAAAGAATGATGAACACAAAATCCTATGTTACAGTTGCTCTATTTTAGGTACACCTTTGCATTTTCATGTAGCTTGCATTATTAGACTTCATGTTAGTTTACATTTTTAGGCTATATAATGAGTTTGAGAGGGTTTTCCCTTCGAATTTCTTATGGACTTTTAATAAACCGTGGTCATGTTTTGATCTTCATTTCCTTATCTTCTTCCATGATCTCAATCAAAATTTCTATCTTAAACAGTTGATTGATTTTGGGGCATTCTATTTCTTATGGAAAATTTTCTTTCTTCTTCTTTCTATTTCTTTCCATATCTTCCAATTTTCTCCCTTCCATTCACTTTCACCCTACTTATTTTCTTCTAATTCACCTTTGGGGCATAATATTTCATGTTTGATGATCTACCTTTGTTTTGTGATTCTTATATCTTTTATCTTACATCAAGAACTTTATCTTTTGTTTGATTTGATCAAATTTATCAATTTTTTATTTCTCCTCTATCTCATTTCGATTTTGATCATGAGGGGGAAATACTTATCAACTTTAATCCTTGATTTAGTTTTATCAATTGTATCCATGACTTTTTAAAGTCAAAATTTATTTGTATTCTTTGTCCTTATGTGTTCCTAAATCAACCACACATCTGGGTTGTTTTATGATCCCAAATTGACCTCACATTTCAACTACATTCTTTGACTACATGTGTTCCCAAAATCATCACACATTAGTCAAAGAGGGAAAAATGTATGCACCATAAAATGGTCACCTAAACTATGGGCCCCCATTCTTCAATTTATCAATTTTTTGAATCAATTTATCAATTTCCTAAATCAATGGTTTGTAATAATTTATTAAATCAATTCAAATCAAATTTTTGATCAAATTGTAATTAATTTAATTATTTCTACATTTCCTAAGGTTTGATGATTTTATCTTAAGTTATATTTAATTAAAAGAAAACCTCTCTTTTAATTAAATAATTAATCCATATTTAGTTAATTAAGAGAAAAACCTTTTTTTTCATTTAATTAAATATTTCCTATTTAATTAAAAGAACTTGCTTCCTTTTAATTAAATAAAATTCTACTTAAAAAAGGAAATAAATTAAATAAAAATAAATAAATATTTTTTTTGTCTACACTTAAATGCACATATCTCTAAGTGGGATTCCTTTTTTCTCTTCTTTCCACTTTCTTCTCAAACACTTCACTTTTTTCATTGGTGGAATTTTGTCTCACATGGATTAAACTCTATTATCCCATATTGGTTGTGAGAAGCCTCCCACCTCCACATTTTTCTTTATAAGGAGCCCTCTCCTTCTCATTTTGATATAGAGAAATATAGAGAAAATAATTTGTTGCTATAGAATTGTTATGCTATAGGTTTAGAGAGTGATTTTGGAGGAGTGTGAGCCTTAGGGTTTGGACATTTGAGCTTCAATACAACTTCTCTCTTCTTGTCTTATTCTCTCTTGCGTACATGGCTTCCATCATTAGGTTTCATCCTTGTTGGTGTTTTTCAACTACTAAAGAATGAAAGTTGAATACCAAGATAATACACTAATACATTAGGGGTCAGTTTGCGACTGTAGGCAAATGTAATGTATTTTTGGCTCTTTTTTTTTCAATTATTGCCTGTCGATGTCACAATTGTGACATAGGTGTCACAATTATGACGTTGTCGAGCTATAATTTCAAAAAAAAAAAACAATTGTTGGTCATTTTGCGGGTTTTGTTCTGTGGGTATACAATATATGCTATGCAACATATCCATCTGCCATTTCAAACATTTCCTATCATGACATATTCATCTACCATTTCAAACATTTTCCATCGTGACATATTCATTCACCACTTCTAGAGAAGGGTGCACTATTTTTCTTTGAGGTTGCATTTTTTCAAGGTAGGGGCGCATCCACCATTTGCAACCTATGTCATTTTATCAAATGGGAGCTACATTTTGCACATGCCTGCATTCCATTTGATATTGGACACTACGTTCCAAGCTGGGAAAGCCTACCTTTTGAATATTACCTACACTTTCATTTGATGAGGGCAATGTTTCAAATGTGTGCCTGCGTTCAAGCATTGGGTGCACTGTTCCTAAATGGCATGCCACCATTTTGATGCTTGGCGAGCATGTGCAATGGAGACTAGTGTGTAGGTCATGGTGCTACAGTTTAAAGGAGGGGGATTTGGCTTGTGTTTACAAGGCAGCATTCCAAGGTAATGGCCAATGCTCTTTTGTGATTTGTGATTATTTTGTACATTTTAATTTCTATACCAAAACCCTATATTTGGTTGCTACAGTTATGGTTTTATTAGACATTATTAGGGTTACAACTTATTGATATAGTTGTAATGAAAATTTGTCAATACATATGAGGTGTTCATATGGTCACTTGAGCCCTACAACAAGAAAATGCTTATGATCTATTTTAAACTATCATGAGATTTTTTCATTAATGTTTGTAAAGGATATATATGCTTTAGATTCAGTTTGTTGAGTGTGGGTTTTATAGTCCTGGGAGAGGATGTGGAGAAATGCTGAGGGTGTCTTTCCATTCCTATGCATATGATTTGGAGAATCTTTAGAGAGAGAGAGAGAGACTATGATGGTAAAGTATTGATATCAAATGAGAACACGTAAATCTAAATTATTTTGAAATGGCAACAATTTTCAGTAAATTTTTGAAATCATTGACAATTTTTGTTTGGATAAAATTGCAGAGAATTTTTTCCTATTAACATAAGAAATAAATAGCAGCAACAATGTAAAATTATAGGTAAAAGAATTAATGTTGCATACATAACTAACAAAGTAACTGATTGTTGTTAGTTTGTTTAAAAACATGTCTACTATTTTTTCAACTGAGATAATATGAAAATATTAAGAAAGTTTAGTACATTACATCATATAGCAATGAATTTCTATAAACATTTAGAAATTAGGATATATCAATGGACAAAAATGCTGCTAAAATGATATCAGATATTTCAATTCATTGAAAAATTCAAGAAAGTGAAATTGCACTCTAAGTGTAGAATCCAAACAACAATCATTTATGTAATCCATTTTAATTTGCATGAGGAACATAATCAGCATAAACAACATCAATTCCTCATAAAAAAATTTTGACATACAAATAAAAAGTAATATAAAATTAAATAACCAAAAAAGAACAGCCAAAGGCCATATTTTTTCAACCTATTGTTTGGATAGGGTTGGAGTATGCATATAGCCTAGTACATGGATATGCTGGGAGCTCATGTTCACTACATGGATAGGTAGGGATGGTCTCTTCAGAAGCCTAATATCTTCCAAGAGCTTCAAAAATTGATTTTCATTATCATTATAGTCTTCATCTTCATCATTAAGAATAATTTCCAATGCTTCAAGAGAGGGTGCACTCTAAAGTAAGCAACTTATTATTTCAACTTCTTTTTGACCATACTCAAAAATTTTGATGGTCATTTTCTTGAGATTAGGATGTGGAGGGGCAATGTGTAAATAGGTATAACCATCTCCTACATTTCAATGAATAATTTAAGAATTTAAGACAAACTATGATAACTTACTTTAACAAGAACCACATTTATCTATTATTTACCTCAATTCAAGACATACTACCTAAAACAAGAAACTTATACAATTGATATGTAATTTTTTATGTTTGAACATACCTAACTATTTAAGCCAAACATAGAGAACATTTGAAGATTTGGAAGTCTGTGAAATAGTTTGAATAATGGAAAAGTCATTTCTTACCATTGCAAGAGTATGTGAAATTTCTTCAGTGATTGAAAATGACCTATAATGTCAAGAAAACTTGCTAGAAATTCCCTATATCTAAGATAGCCATCATTAGGTGTGGATTCTAGTCGCAGTTCCCTTAAAGTGTCTCCATAATAAATTTCAAGATGAGAAACTGCATAAGAAAGATCATAGAACAAAGTACCATTTACTCTTAGATCCTCAATCATAAACGCATCCATACCTTTGAGTTTGGAACAATCAACTAATACAAACTCAACTTCATAGATATTAAGGTCTTCTATAAATGATGAAGACATTACTGCATGAATTAGCCCCAAACAATATGTCATGACAAGTTTCTAAAGAAGGGGAAATAAAGATACCAAGGAGGCTAAAGAATTATCTATCATTTGAACATGAGAGAGGTAACAACTAATGAGGTTGGGGAACCCAAGAAAACTAGTTGGAAAGCTGGTGAGAATGTAATCACCTAGATTAAGTGTGACAAGACATAAACATGAAAAGAGATCAGGGATATCTTCTTCTACATATCTTGGATTAGTAGGGCGATTAATAAAGCAATTATTTGTAAGGCAATCTGAGAGATAGAGATGTTGGATATTGTGTTGAGATGTATATTCTATCCATTTATGCACATTTTTAGGAGAGAAGTATATTTTTTAATCTAATGTATATTTTAACTAGACTTTTAGCTTATATGTTTTGAAATTTCTTTTAGTGGCTTAATGTTGTAAGGTCTCTTGAAATAAGACCTTCAGGTGGTTGGTCAAAGTTTTACAAATAATCTTATCCACAAATTTTCCTAGAGCAATTGACTGAATTTTATAAAAGGTGATTGGGTTAAATGTCTTAGGAATAAAGTGAAAGAAAGTATTTTTAAAATATTAAAGTATTTAGCTAGGTCTAAGAAGATTTGTGTACTTTCAACAATTTTTCTTAGTTTGTGAAATTTGTAGATCGAAGTTTTCATAGCCTAATTTTTGCTTCCTATGAAGAACAATCATGTCAGATAATATAAGTGAAGAACAAAATAGGGAGACAATCGCTAGATTGTGGTCTAACTTGAAAAGAAAAGGTGATGGAAAATGTTATTGTCCTTGCAAAATTTGTAAGGGCTTAAACCGTAGAAGACTGCTAATCAAAATAGTTAAGAGACATTGTAGGGAGAATGGTCACATTGAAGGGGGGCATGACTATCATCCATTGATAAGTTGTTCATTATATCATTTTAACAATTTATATACATATGAAATCACTTGATGATGAGTTGATGATCATTGTTTATTTATGTTAATCAATTTTATATAGGTTGATCTCCCCAGAGAAGTACATGATATGAACCACAAAAAATTGAAGAATATGGTTTTTGAAGTGGAGGAACATGGAGGTGCAAATATCTAAGGTGAAGATAATGATCCCATGGAAGATGACGATCATCTGCCAGAAAACACAATTGAAGATAATGGTATAGATACATTGATCCATGAAACATTTAGTCCAAGTGTATCTAATGATGATGATGATGATAGCCTCGATGTACCTCTACTTGAGAAGGCATACAAGCCCCTATACAAAGACTCCCAAACAACTCTTCTCTCTGCTATATTATTTTTTTTGAATTTGAAGGTTATGAATGGTTTATCCAACATAAAAATGTCACGTATGTTTAGGTATGTCATATATGTCTTTAGTGTTAACAAAGGGTGAATAATGTACCACTAATATTGTTTATATTAACAACTTATATTTTTTCTGTAGATTGATAGGTGAGTTTCTATTAACACCATCAAATATTCTACCTTGCTCATATCAAGAATTATCTGCTATTATGAAAGATATTGGAATGGAGTATGAAGCAATACATGCTTGTCCCAATGATCATATTATATATTATAAAGAATATTAATTTGCAACACAATGCCCTGTATGTCATACAAGTAGATATCAAATAGATCGACCAACAAAAAATGTACCTCAAAAGGTTCTTTGTTACATCCCCATTATTCCACAGATGCAATAATTATTTAGGTGTAGTAGCTTGGATCAATTTATGGATTATCATGCATGCAATAGAAGTCAAGATGACATCATTCAAATCCCTGCAGATGGTTCGACATTTATGCACATAGAGGAAAAGTGGCAACACTTCGAAGAAGAACCTCATAATCTCAGGATTTCATTGGCAGCGGACGATGTTAATCCATTTGGAGAGATGAGATCTATTTACTTGGTGTGGCCTATTTTTGTTATCAACAATAATATTCCTTTGTGGATGTCAATAAAGAGGGAGCACATTATGTTGGCAATGATTGTTCAAAGTATCTTATCATTTGATAGTTATTAATTTACATGTACTTACAAATCTTGCAGTAAAACGGTCACAATAATTATCTAATGTTACTGTTCATTCAAGTAGGTAAATATCAAGTAAAAGATATGAATGTATATATTGAGCCTCTTATCTATGAGTTGGAGTTATGGAATGGTGTCACTATGTATGATGTGTCTAGACCAATAGGACAAAGACAATTTTAGTTTCATGCAATACTTGCATGGACAATACATGATGCCCTAGGCCTAACACATTTTTGTGGTATGTTATAGTGAATTCAAGTTGTGCACGATAATTTTAATTATAAAAATCAACATATTTAATAATCTAATTATATCATTATCTTGTAGATCTTCAAACAAAGGGAAAATTTGCATGTCTAGTTTGTGGTCCAAAGATGAAATCGTGTCATTCAAAAAGTTTAGGAAAGTAGGTGTTTGATGAGTGTAGACACTTCCTCCATAGGAATCATAAGTATCAAAGTACGAAAAAACATCTTTTCAATGGAAAAAAAGAGACTACATCAAAGCCACAAAGAATGACACCTTGCCTATGGAAGTCAGAATATAATAGAATTAATCATCGAGGTAATGTCATTCTACCTAATGGTTTATTTTTGTAATTTATATATTTCTATTGTGATTTTAGTTTACTAATTGTGTAATTGATGATTGTGAAGGTCATCAAGGCAGTATTGACAACCTTCCAAAGGGACTAAAAAGTTATCCTAGACAATTTAGTAGGTTTCCCTACTATGTGCACTTACAAATTGTGCATTTGTTTGATACTATGCATATTGGAAATATGTTATTGTAATAAATTATATCTTAATCTTCAAAATAAATCAGTTGTAAGTTGTCTATTTTTTTTTTGTATAGGTGCTCGAGAGTGGGATGCACTACATTTGTATATTGCAAATAATCTTGATTGGATGATGGTATGGATTAAATGATGTCAACATTCTAGTTGAACATTAATATGGGAAGATGTATCTTCATTGGTTAAAGGAGCTCATCGTAATGGAGATTCCAATGTTACGCTAAGGGAAATAGATTTAGCATGTGGTTTAAGAGATTTCCAGGTATGTACAAATTTATTAATCACCTGTATGTTTATCAACTCATGATACAATAATTTTGACATGTTTCACATATTATTGTAGGTTAAACACCAAAAGGCTATGTTCTGTAATGGTTAGAAATTTCACATCAAAGTGTTGGATGACACGAAGAAAACTTGTGATTCAGGAATAACTGTAGTCTTTCAAGTGACTAATATTTCATCTAGAAATGACTTACATCCTCAATAGTCTAAAAATTGATACTATGGCATTTTGGATTATATACTTGAGTGTGACTTTAGGTCCTTCAAATTAGTACTCTTCATTGTCAAATGGTATAGGCTACGACTTAATCCAAATGATCCTAATAGAACTATTATTGAACATGATAATGGATTTACAATGCTTGATACAAGGTTGTTTGAGCCAGTTGGGGATGAGCCCTATGTTCTTCCAAGGCAATGTGAGCAGGTATTTTACTCAAAGGTTCCACATAAACTAGGTTGGTCATTTTTTGTTAGACATGAACCGAGAGGAAGGCCAATAAATTATAATGCGATGGAAGAAAAAGATACCGAAGAAGTAGAAGATGATGTAGATGGTGATCATGATTGACAGTTATTGGATGAGTTTCCTGACACATATTTTCATGAAGAAGAAGAAGAAGATGATGACAATGATGCTGCTATTGATGATGATGATGAAGATGATGTTGATGTTGATGATGATGATGTTGATGATGATGACAACGATGATGATGATGGGGAGGATGATGATGATGATGACGATGATGATGATGATGATGATGATGATGATGATGATGATGATGATGACGACGAGGATGATGATGATGAAATTTAGAGGTATGCCATCAATTCTTAATCTATTTAATATTCATTTCTTGATAGAAATTTATTTGTCTTATATGGTTACATAGTTTATTCATTATCTATTTAAAAGCTATAAGTTTCAACTACAAAAAGAATACTGCTAATCTAAATTAACTATTAATCTAAATTAATTAAATAAAACTATTTAAAACACATATTGATGCGTGAATGTATTGAGCCTTATTTTCTTTCAGGTCAAAAGCATTTGTAAGTGTTTAGTTTAGAAAAGGGAATTCATTAAATATCTATAAAAGGGAGTTGTACCTTGAATAAAATTCATAGGGAAAATATAATATAAGTGCTTACCCAATTTTTTGTGTTAATAATTTTGCCTCTATAGGTGATGCAAAGACCCTAGGTGGACTTGCAATCATTCATAACAAGAGGGAATTCCATAGTGTTCTCACAACACCAACCAAGCATCTTCATAAGATCCCTCTCCTTGATCCAAGCCTACTCCATAACCTATCAGAGTGCACACCAAATCCTTATGCCACCTTAGGTTCAAATCTTTGGAATAATCCCATGAATGTCCCTCAATCCATCCAATGGATTCATCCAAGAAATCTAATCAACAAACTATCAAATGCTCAAAATGCCTCAATGGGTGCCAAACTTGACTTCACCTTAACTAGGTGTTTCATCCACATCCACAAACATCAAACAACTTCAAATAGAATGTCCCCAAAGTGACTAAGCCCTCAACTCATCAGCTGATACAAAAACCTAGTTTTAGCCCTTCACTAGGCCTACTTCCCTAGTAGGCTTATAATGTGAGCCTGATTTAAGTGTTATATTGTATAATTTTTAATGTTTTTAATTTTTATGTGATGCTTATGATGGATTTTATTATTATTATGATGTGATTATGCTTACAATAATTGAATTACATTTGCAGGAAACTGAACCCCTTTCAGGAGCATCCCACACAGTCTCACGGATTGATAGGTATAAGTCAATACTCCTTATAGAAAGCCTATTTAATACACTTATCAATAGTAAGATTGATGTCTTCTAAGATATCTCCTATTTGCAAGTACCAATGAATAGGTATTTGTCAAAAGCGTCTTCCTCGAGTGAGAGAAATATAGGAATAGAAGAGGAAAGTGAGACATGCAGTTTATGTAGAACAAGGAGATTAACTAGAGGTCAAAGGACTAGAAGGAAATTCAATAAATGCATGACATTTTTCCTTGCTCAAGGGGGGTCATGTTCTTATGATGATGATATGGAAGGCGACATTGAGGTTCCCTTGAGGTACCAACATCTATAGAAACATTGGGTACCCAAGGAACTTCCTCCAATAAACACTGGTTTTTGTGTTAACGAGAGGATATATCACATAGCACCATCATTATTACATGGTTTGGGCCTATTTTCTATGGATGGCATAAAAGTGTCTTAAAACAAAGTTTTTGAATTGATGGAGTATGTTGGACCATGTTACGATTACAAAAGTTGGATGCATATTGTTCAATATAAAAAAAGTATGCGTAGGTATGCCCTCTCAAAAAATTATATACAACAGCAAGACAATAATCAAAGTAAAAGTTTGGCTATATACATTGATGGAAAGCCAAAAGCAATAGGGAATATTGCAGGTTTTATAAATAGTACATGACTTGGGTCAACTATAAAGCAACCCAATTGCATATTTGAGGCGCGTGAGGGAAATTGTGTATTCATCTGTGTGATAAAATCAATATGTGTAGGGGAAAAGCTTTTTATTGATTACAATTTGAACCGCATAGATAAAAATGAGGCTACTATCATGGGGGTGGTACATACTATTAAACCAACTTCAAATCAATGACTCCAACATACCATTTAGTCAATAAATTTTTTGCTAAACATTTTTATACTTGATCTTTGACACAGGGGCACAATATGTAGCAACCGCCCGAAGGGGATACTGGCAATGTTCCCAGCTCATCTACACATGAGTAGGTAAAACTCATTGTAATTGTGCAAACTAGATAGAAGAAAAATGTTTTTTTTAATGTTGTTTTCTTCATTGTTTTGGAGTAATTTTGATAATACTAATACTACTGTTGTCACAGAGGGCCAGTGGTTGGAGGGAGGGAAAGGAACCTATAGTCCCTCAATAGCCCCCCCTTGAGGAGGACCCTTTCTATATTTTTTTAGTAGAGATCGATGACCCGATTGGTTCGATTAAAAAGGTGCTAAAGAAAATTGGAAAAGAAATTATACATTTGGTAACCATAAAGCCTACTGCTAAAGAAATAAGAGATAGGGGATCTGAATTGTTGCACACCTATGAAACCTTAAAAGTAAGTATTAATGAAACTTTTAATTATAACAAGAGTTCAATAATGGTTTTTATGTTATGCTCTTTTATGGCATTAATTAAAATATGGATGGGTTGTCTTTACAAAAAAATTTGCATGATTTCGAGCCCCATTCCCATGATGAGGGTGCTACAGGTGGTTCAGGTAGATCGCATGTTCCATTCTCCACTTGTGTTTTCCACTGAATATATTTAGGAATGATCATAATCATTGACAATACATGCTCGAACAATCCCTTTTTTTAATGCTCTAACAATCTTGTCCATGCTTGTCCATGTGTTCTATATTTATGCATGCTCTAACAATTTTATTCTTCAACTTCAAATCAATTATATCCTATGACGAAGCCGCCTCCATCCAAGACAACCACAAATCTCTTTTCGACTGCTGAGTCGACAACATGCAGCTTACAGGCATCGATTGTTGCACCATCTACTGGTACACAAATCCCTCTTTTTCTCTCTTTTGTTATGTGTTTAAGTGTTATGTGTTTACGATGTAGATTTTAATGACCCCCCTTTGGTAGTCACTCAATGTTTAAACTTTTTCACAATTTTATGATTCCAAACCATAAGAACTTAACTCCATTCATAGCTTGGATATACAAGGTTATGTTATAGGTCAAACTTCAATTAACTCTCTTTAGTTATGAAAGATTGTAATATTGAAGATCATCTTCTCTTGTAGTATATTATCGCAATTATATTTTGATGCAAAGTCTAGCAACCACTTCTTCTACTAGCCTTCAGAAGGCTTTCACAATCTAATTTTTGTATCCAGGACTTGGTATAAGTCCCCTTACCCACACCGGGTATACAAAACTGCTGAGCCCAAATGAGGAAATCCACTTCAAAAACTTCACTCACTGACACAAGCAATGGTGATAGCAACCAAGACCTTTAGTCCAACCACAATCCTCAATTTGTTTGGAATCTACCAAATCCACAACAATCCTTTGCACTTCTAGGCCTACAATCCTTGTAACCTTTCCAATCCATTTTCTTGTATTTTCACCAACTATCCCTCTATGGCATAGGGACTTCTCCACTATTTTAGGCACCTCTTAAGACACTTGCAAGAATCCCAAAAGCTTCTAGGATGATCTTGCTCTAGCACCCTCCAAATTGCTACTTGGTACCTAGGCCTAGTTGATCAAGTTAGGCTAGGGCTTCAAGGAAGGATGGACTGGGTGGGTTCCCAAGACCTCCTAGGTTAGGTGCCCTACACCATATTCATGTGCTTGATCATGCAATGAGATGTGAATAAATATTGCTTTTATTGATGAAATAATTGTCTAATATAATGTCCTTGATTTCATAGAATGGTTAATGTGATAATAAATCTATAGTGATTTAGTTGATATTTCAGATGAGCCTTATAAACTTACATCAAGTATGATTCTATTTCTAATGCGTATGAGTTACTTCATGATAAATGGAGTTTTCTTGCTTTGATCTTCCTTAGTAGTAATCAATGCTTTCATCATATTCGATATATATATATATATATCCATTGCCAAAACTATGTTGTAATTATTGGCTCTGATCTATATCTGATTTGTCGTCTTCCCAATAGTCACCCTTCATAAGTTACTTGAGGATTCAACAATGTCTTAGAATCCACTCAAGGATCAATAAGAAGTCCCTGACTTTAGGATATCAACCAAACACTCCTCTGTAATAGGTTCACTACCTTGATTCATTTTGAACAACTTTCAATTTGCTTTGTCCATGTTTCAACTTCCCTTTCATTGGGAACACTCCTAATTCACCCTTCATTCAATCAAAACTTAATCTCTATCTTCAAGGATTCTCCTGATCCTTCCAATGCCTCAATAACCTTCAAAAAACATAACTAAGGAGTTCCAACCCCTACCAAGCATCAACTCTATACCAATCTTCAAAACTGCCTTTTGTAGGACTGTCCTATTAGCCCTATCTTGCAAGAAAATTGCATTTTTCTTCCAAATTTGTCAAACACCATGGTAGCTTCTCCACCTCTTCAAATACTCTTTAATGATTTCTTAAACCCCTACAAATATCAACCTTTCAACTTGTGATTGATGAACCCTTCTATGGCTATCTCTATAATCAATTAGGCCTAATTAGCCCTTGCCTAACAAAGCAACTACCTTTTGTGCTTATTATCAACCTCCCAAACCTTTACACAACCTTAAGGCATCTAATAAATAGTAGGATTCCTCAATTTTTTTAACCCTCCATGCATTTCTAGATACTTTTCCATGAAACCCTCCCTTTTAGGGTTTCTAGCCTAGGGCTTCCTAGAAAAGACCCTAAATCAACTTATAAAATATTTCTAATGGCTCAAAAAAATTTAAACAAACCCTCTCAGATGTTTTCAAGCAATATTTAGTCGTTCCAACCCTCAAATCATCATATTCACCATATGGTGCCTTGCAAATGCTCCTTCACTCTTTGGTTTAACAGTCACCCTGTCGTTCCTTTCTTTGTTCACTATCACTTGAATCTAAATCATGTTAAAGTCATCATATTTACAAGCCTTAGTACCTCTCCCATAAGTTACATTTTAATCATAGAAAGTGGGAGAGGCACATTTTCCCAAATTACTTCAAAATAGTGACAGACTGTCATGTTTCCTGTGACAGTAGAGATCTAAAAAGTAGTTTTGCTTGAGAATAAATTACAAAACCCTTGCACAAAGTTAACCAAACATGAAAATATCTTCAAGAAGAAAAATAGTAACTTTTGAATGGCAAGAACCTTATTAAGTTACCAATCTAAATCTTGCAAATTAGAAAATTGTCCCTATGACAGTTAAGTGCATAATTCTTTTATTTATATCTTTTCTTCATACACACACACACACCCATTTTCTTGACTACAACACTTGTGTCTTATAAAGACCTTTCTTTTCAAGCCTTTTTCCCATCTAACTAACTCATAAAACTGAACAAAGACTCCTTGGATGCCAACTGCCCTTCATAGCTGTCTTATGACAACAACAATCAGTTTTTTTTTTACAACTTTTTAACATCAATTATCATTTGTTCTTTTATACTTTGTGACAAAGACTTATGAAACTTATGAAAATTTTTGCAAGAGGAGCTACAACATCATTTCCTGGATGTTCTTATGTTCCTAGTATGGGAACGGTGAAGGATGTCATATTGATCATCAGTGACGATGAAGGCATTCCATTAAAAGTAGCCAAAGTTCTAGGTACTTTAAAGTTATTATTATTCTATAGTGATATAATAGTAATTTAGTTTTTAATCACTCTTCATTGACTAATGATCCCATGATTGTTTTTTAGGTAATGATGTTTTTTGGAGAAAATTTGGTGATGAGTGTTTGTGAATATTCGAATCCACCTTATGTACCTGGTGGAACATCATATCCTCACAAAAACCCCAAACCACTATTCTGATTTCATATCATTGCTAGAATAGTTTTCCTTTTCATCCATTTCCTGAACTATATTAATGGTAGCTTCACTTTATTTATGAGTCTAACATATTTTTTTTTACTTAAAAGGTGGAATAACCAAAAAAAAAAAAGTTGAAGGATGATCTTATAGAGAGCATGACCGAACTTTTTGGACCTCATGCATTCGAGAGAAACAAGCTCCTTGAAAAAACTAGTATATGTTTGAAGTATATTAGGGACTAGTACAGAAAAAATTTATAAGGTAATCCTAGGTACGAACGTTCCCCCTATGTTCTTGAGGCTAAGTTATAGGCTCTGACTTTGGATGGAAAGTATAAAGCTAACATGAAAAAAGAAATTACACTAGTAGAGAGTAGAATAAGGTATGTGATACTATTGAGAATGTAATTATGTACTAATTAACCTCTATATTTATGCTATCTAACATATTTCAAACTTTTCATAGATTGTGTGACACATCAAAGGCAACAAAGGAAAGACTAGAAAAGCACGAGATAAACAAGCTCGGCTCTGGTGGTTTTTTGAAACTTCAAGCATGAGTTGTAAGTATTAGTAAATGAAAAATTGTATCAAATTTTTTTATATATTGTGATGGGAAATGCTAGGATATACTAGCTTGTCTATGCTCCTGATCCTCAACTTGGATGTTAGTGTTCCTCCACACCAATATATGATGCAAAGTAACATGCTTTGGAAGCACCAAAAAACTCCTAGCACCTTGGAACAACTAAGAAATTCAAGTTATCACCCCAATCCTCTGTTCTCCACAAGAACATTCAAGGCTTGATTCACCTTTAAACAAGGAACTAATCTGCTATTACAACTTCTCCTTTAATTCATGGACCCAACTCATCACATAAGGCTGCATACTAGTTACTTTTCCCTTGTACCATTCAAGGCCTCATACACCCAACCTTGAAACCAAGTGTTTTGGACAACTCCAACCCTCTAACATAAATGGAAACCAAAACAAACATCAACACAACCCAAAAAAAATTAGGTCTAAGGCAAACTTGTTGTTACCAGTCACAGGGCAGATTGTAGCACTTGACCTTTATTCTACACACCCAACCAAGAGTGAAATTGGATCCTCCAAGACTCCCAAACACCAAAGGTAGTTTAGAATAACTCCAACATGACCAAAATAAGGTGTAACAAGGGTTGGAAACCCTGCTAACTATTTACCATGCAAAGTGTTGCAACCAACCTAACAAGCACTTAGGTTTCTTAACACTGTTTTTCACCAACAACTCAAAATATTTACAAAGGACAAGGAAAAAAAAAAGAAAATTCAAACACCCTTTTCAAAGTGCCAAAAGACTCCAAAGTTTCAAAATTCTACTCCACTCCAGCATAGCCTAACCTCAATCATGCACTTAGGCCTAATTAGCCACTTTAGGCTTGGTCTACAATGAAAGGGTTAAAAATATGGGTGCATGGGTCAAATCTTCAACTTCAGTATGTCCTCCTAGCCAAATTTGAGATGCCTTGCCTCCACACCAAGGCCCAACTTCCCTTTTTCACTCTAACTCATCAAATTGCAACAAACAAGGTCTAATACATGGGTCTTATTAGACCTAGGGCTTGTTCTTAAAATTACTTGCTGGAACCTCCTACCTCCAGGCTTTTGACATATGATAAAACATTTCCCTAGTTTGCTCCATACCAAATTGGAAAAAATTCCAATGGTGGGAATTCAAACTAGGGCCATTTCTTTGGCCACAACCCTTGTTTTGAGGGTTTCATAGGCAACAAGAAACAAAAATGGATAACTTGCAAATGCAAATAGATCTTTCCTTGAAACCAATGCCAAAACTTCTTAAAATGTAAACTCCAACTTTTCAATGCAAAACAGCCACCGTACAACCTTCAAGAGTCCATATAGTATGAAAAAAAGTCAAAATTGCCCAGAAACAACAAATTTTTTTAATTTTAAAGCAAGCACATAGATTTTTATTCATCCCATGGATGTTTAGAGCCTTTATAGGCTTGTAAAAAGTGGGTAGAACAACCCCATGATAGTTGCAGCCATTGGGAGTGGTTTTTACTAAGAGTTTTGCAAAAAGTTGTTGATGCAACTTTCCAAATTTTGTATTTCCTTTTGATATTTTAACTACCCTCCATTGGTTGATGAAACAATGCAAGTAAAAATTCACCATATCACACAAAATGTAGGGCTCAGATTTCAAGAGATTCCTCATAGAAGAGGATAAGAGAATTGGCTTCCAACAAGGCTATAGAGCCGTGGCTGAATGGCTACGAGCTGAAATCATTGTGGAAGGTTCTAATAATGATGCATCTGAGCCACAAGTAAATAAGCTAAATGAAATTTATTTCAAATTAAATACTTCACCAATTAGTCTATTTAATGTTAAGTTCCAATATAAAGTGAGTATATCTATTTTAAGCAAGCAATGATAACAATGCGTAGGATGTTAGAATGTAGCTTGATAATCCTTCTACACAATTTGTGGATGCTAAAGGTTTGCATGATGTGCATCCCAGTGGTGGAGGTATACATTTTCTATTAAATATTTTTTATGTAATTGCAATTGGTGTTTGGATTAACATAACATTTTGTATAGTAGCTGTAGAGGATCGAGGGGTCGATGTTCATGAGTGTGTTGACTTTGTCCAGACAAAATGATGTGGTCAGATTAGGTAAAGAGCATCACAGTTATGTTATTTAAAATAATTAAATACTTGTAACAATTATAATAAATTATTTTTAATTTAACTCTTTTATTTGTTATTGTAGAGGACCCCCCTTTGCAACATCATAGGAATTTGAGATCATCAAGAATAGAGAATAGAACAACTGATGATGGGGGAATTGATGATGACACTAATGCTCCTCTTACATCTTACATAGAAAAAAGAAATAGAAAGAAAAAAAGAAAGAAATTATTTTCATCTACATACCTTAATTGATAATGACTAAATTCTATGTCTCAATGAATTTAATTATGTGCTAATGAATGTTCATGAATTATGTGTTAATGCAGAATATTGATGAATGTTGCGTGTTAATGAATCTAATGCGTTAATGAATGTTATCATGTGATATTGATTGAATGTTACATTTTATTAATGGTTGAAAGAATGAATGAAATTTAGATGTTAATGGGGAATATAGAGTGATTTTAGGGGGAGGGGGGTGGGGCCAAATGAGCTTCCACCTTCACATGGTTGGCCCTATTTAGTAGAGAATATTAAACTATTCTTGAAACAAAGTGAAGCTCAATAAGATACTAAATATTTCTCTATTTCTCTAAAGTAGGTTTCATATCATATGTTTTTATTACTTTGTAGGTAAAGCCATTGATATGGGTTGAAGCTCAAGTAAAAAAGCATTCAAGAAGCTAGGTTGAATAGTAGGAAAGTTGGATTGAAGAGATTGAAGATCGATCTTAACTATTAGATTCTGATAGGGTTTGATTAAAACTTTCTTTAATGAAAAGATGCAAATCTATCCTTATTCAATTTATATACTCCACATTTTAAAAAAATTATGGATTCAATGTTTAATCTTTTTGATCCAACTATCTTCCTATTCAAGCCTGTCCTAACTGGATTTGTATCCTCAACATTCAACAAACTTATGAATTCTATCCTCATTTTTTTTTTAAATTTCACCACATCTTCCTAGTAGGGTGTTTTATATAAGCTTTTTCTTGAAACTTTTACTTAAAAGAGCTATTACTGTTCATGGCTTTCCTAAACATTGTTTCTTGTTTATTTACTGAAGTTAGCTTGGGTTGTATCTTGATATGTTTTGTGTATTTATTTTAGTGAAAGTTGCAAAGGGCTAATGTGAAATTACATTTTTTAAAAAGCACATGTAAGCCAACTTTCATGGAGCTCCCTAATCATTTGTTGTTATGAAATTTTGCTATTTCAAACTGTGATAATAAATTCTAATATCTAAATTTTGTGTTATTTTGTCATTCTATCTATTTATGGTCTCAATGTTTCTTTTGAACACAAACTAGTTTCTTATTTCAATTCTAAGGTGATAGGGAACAAATTACTTCCCAAGCATGCCCCTCTAGATTCAGGGATGTTCATGAAATTCACAAAATGGATCTTTTTGTTGTTGTTGTTGTTGTGATTTAACTTCTGAAACGTGAAGTAAAAAGCTAAATAGTAAATTTTTAAAGTATGATCAAGATAGTTTGATGATTGGGCTTTTTTTTTTATAGGAAGAATGTAGAAAGTCTCAACAGAAGGCAGTAGAAATGGTTGGAACTTTCAAATAAATTTCATGATGCAATTAAGGTTTGTTTTATATCTAAATTTGATTTTTTGATATACAGATAAGACATCTACGCATTCTGATTCTCAGCATGATGTTTATGTTTCATTTTCCCCAAGTTGATTCCTAAGTACAAGCCTACTATGCCAATAATTTATGTTGTCATCCCAAGATTGACAACAAATCAACTAAGATGGGGCTTTACGGGTGCATTCAAGGTATGCTATACATATTAAAAAAGAAATTTCTATTTTTCTTCTACCTGAGTGACATGGATTAAAAATCAAAGTAGCTTTATTATTCTATGTAAGTTTTTGTTCAAATCATTCAAGTAATGCTAATTAAATAAAAAATGATGAGATCAATATGCACATCTCAGAAAATTATGATGCTGCCTTACTAGCATTAATATCTAGAGATATTTTTGATCCAATTACATATATCGATGTATTCAATCTAATGCCACATCATTATAATCTTTCTTCATAATATTTGTTTTCATTGAACCTTCTCAATTTTACTAGCTTTTGCTTCCATGGTTTCAGTACTTCTATATTTGTATAATCAGTTTCACTACATGATATTGTAGTGTGGAAAATATATATTGCACATTCCTAGTCCACCATAGATGGAAAAGTGTGTGCATGTTCAAGAGATTGTTTCTATCATAGTTTATCTTTATAAGAAAGCTTCTAAAAAGAGAAATATAAGGAATCAATTTTAGCAAAATTGTCAGTACTCAATGATTTAAGCAACATAAGTATGACATATTAAGGTCTAAGAAGGAGTGAGGCAAAGGGAGGAGACAAGGGAGGTGAAGCTTCTAACTACGTCATTCTCAACTACCTCTAACATCAAACCAAATCAGACCTGCTAAACCCTACGTAACTTCATTTGGTCACATCTTATATTTGAGTAGGATGGTGTCTTATTGGTGCTCCTTCCATTATTTCATGATATATTTTTATCAAGCCATCCAATCAGCTATATGACAAAGATGATTCCTAAATAATCAAATTAGCAATACAGTCAATCTACATTGCATTTGGACACTTGGTTTGAGGTTCATCTCATCGATTCCCATTCATCATAGGATCTTTATCTGATTAGACCTCGATAGAAAACATTGAGATTTCCCAAACCTAAAGCCCAAATTGTGCAGGCTTCAATCTCCACATATCATAAAGCCTATATATAGAGCTGAGCATTCTCACACCATCCGAGAGTTGATGCAAGTGAAGCTTTCAGCTATAGGATGCTCAACTCTATATACAGGCTTTATGATATGTGCAAATTGAAGCCTGGATGATTTGGGCTCGGGGCTCGAGAAATCTCAATGTTTTCTATCGATGTTTAATTAGATAAAGATCCTATGATGAATGTAAATTGATGAGATGAAACTCAAACAAAGTGTCCAAATATAATGTAGATCGACCGTATTGCTAATTCGATTGTTCAGGAATCATCTTTGTCCTATAGCCGATTGGATGGCTTGATAATAATATATCATGAAATAATGGAAGGAGCACCAATAAGACACCATCTTGCTCAAATATAAGATGTGACCAAATGAAGTTATTCAAGGTTTAGGAGGTTTGATTTGGTTTGATGTAGCTGGAAGCCAACAATTTCTTTTTTGTTTTACTTTGTATCCTTCACTATTGCGATGTCAACCACACGAATTGTGATAGGGTTTCTATAGCAGTAATGCCCAACTGCCATCGCAATTGCAACAGTGTTCATCACAATTGTGATGTTAGCCACAAGCATTGTGATGGGGTTGTTGTAGTGGTGATGCCCAAATGCCATCACAATTGCTAGGGTGTCTATCACAATTGTGAAACTAGCCATAAGAATTGTGATGGGGTCTCTGTAGCGACGATGCCCCAACTGCTATTGCAATTACTTGATGTTCGTTGCTATTGTGATGTCAGCCCCAAGAATTGTGACATGGTTGATGTCACAATAAAGTGGTTGCATAGTGATGGCTATGTGTCATAATTGCAACGGTATAGGATAGGAATCATAATTTACGACTAAAAAAAGTGATGTCTATGACTGTCATAGTGGCGACACATTTCTATTGTGATTATGAAACATAGCCATTGCAAAATGATGCCAAATGTATTAGTGATAATACTCAAAAATCCAAGGATTAGCTACTTCCTCTTAACAATTATGTATGCAAATTACTTAGATCCAACTTCAACAAAACCAAGACTAGTTTTCTACTCTTTAGGCTCTACAAAACCAATGTGGATATACCTAAGGGATGGTTCAAATGAATGCTACTATATGAGGATATTTTTAGTTTCATTTTGATGCTCATCTCCTATCTCTAACATATACATAGTTTAGCCATTCCTTGACATTTTAAGATGATATACATCCCTTATAAGTAGATTTAGTCACAATTCTCCCTAGGTTTACAAATATTTCTAGCAATAGTAGCTATCTAAGACTCAGAGATCAAATGTAAACAAGTTTTGACCCTCTTTGATGATCTTCAAAATAGTGGAGTAAAGTTGATTTCAAATTTAAGCTTGATGGTTCTTCATGATATTTCCTTCTGCAGACCAAAATAATCAGATCACTACCTAATCTATTGGGATCTAGAGTCTATTCAATTCCTAGATCTTATTGATTATATTACAATTAATATTATTAGAAATTCTAATTAAAACTCATTATTATAGACATCCTTTCTATTATCATGGTAATCCTATCAATTCTACCGAAGCAATTACTTGATTCGTTGTATTAAGAGCAATAATTTAACTTACAATCTAATTTAATTGTAAGAGAAAATGATAGTTGCCCCTTAAGACAAAAGATATTTACATTCTAAGACAAAATTTTGTGTAATAGAAAAATTGTACATCAAAGCATTCCTTTGGTAGGTCCCAATTCTATTACATCTCCAAATGCTACTAATTCCATAATTTTATCTTATGTTACTCTAATTCCTTGGAATATGTAGCCATCATACTTGTTAATGTTGTATCCTAATCTGATAATTGCAAATAAACCTCAACTCTGGGATCTCCACTAGCTTCGTCATCAACTAATAAAACCACCTTTTTTCTTTTCTCTTCCTCATCCATGTCATCATTGTGGGCCTCTAAAACTACAACTAAAATTGGTTGCTCACTTTTATTCTTTTCTTTCCTCTAATCCTATGGGAGTGTATCATTGATCTGTACTTCATCTTCATTTATCTCATCATCGTTACTCTCAACTTCTTCCAACTATTCATTAGAAGAAATATCTACCATCCAATTGTCAAAAATTGTGTCATATGGCCAATTAAATTGTAGGCTATCATTTTTCTTCTTAATCACATATTCAACTTCTTTATCAATGCTAACAAAATCTTGTTTTAAAGAATCAATGAATAACTAGGGCTACGCTAATTCTTCTATTGTGGTTGCCCACCACACATGTCCTTTTTCATTTATGACTTCATTCATTCTTAAACAAAATAAGTCATCTAATTCCTTGGACCACTCAACTTTAATTTTCAATTTATTATTTTTATCTAAGGCTAATAGGAATAAGTAAAATTTATCACTTTTATACTTATTCAAACAACTAACAATTTTCCTCTATAATCCAACTCTTCTATCATCAAACTCTGATAGATCATGGGCAACCTCATAAGTTTTTTCAATATGGTCATGTGAATACCTTATGATAGAGTAACATAAGAATGTAATTTCTTTTTTCCTCTTATCCTACTTATTGACAATGAGTTTCAAAGTCTCTTCATTTGTCTTTATCTCTTCCCATATATTTATTAACCTAGCTAACTAATCATTAAAAAATGGCCATTCAAGTTTGTCAACCAAATACATAAGAGCTTTCCTCAATTTATCTTCATACTATACATTTAGCTCTACATGTAGTGCTCATAGTTTTCTCTTCTCTTCTTCAAAATATTTAGTCGTATAGTATTATGGCCTTTATGGAGTTTCTTGCATTTCAATAAGAGGAGTGGATTTAAAAGGCTCCAATGGTGGGTGAGAGTATGCAATCCTTGATCTAGTAGACCGTCCCAAAACCTTATTTTCATGTTCTATCCTTTTTTGAACTTCTTTATTATAGGCTTCTAGAAACTTTCATATTTACTATGCAATTCAAACATTGTCGTTTCTTCTTTCTTTGCAGTGGCCAAAACTAAGTTAGATGTACCAGCATTTAAATGTGTAGCCTCCACATGAGTTTTATTTGCTACCCTTTTGAAAATTATATTTCCCATCTAGCATCATCTAACTGAGATGAAATAGCCCTCAATCATTTCCTCAATGACCAAATAACTATGGCAGCATAGTCTTCACTAAAAGTGGTGCCTTTTATTTCTTTCTTATTTTGATCTTGTAAATTTAGTTTATTTTAAATAGAGTTAAAAACTAGGGCATTTTTTATATCCCAATTAGGTAGCAGTAGAATATTTGATGCTTTCACCATTTGTTTCCCCTCTTTAGGGGTTATATTTTGGAATTCTTGCATCATTTCTTCTTTCACTTGATTTTGCATGGCTACCTCCTCCATATCTAAGTGCTCAATCCTCAACTTATTGCACCTCTCCTCATATTTTCCCATATTTTCTCTCCATGAAAATTGGTAGAAGGCTCTTGTTCTAACAAAACTATCATCAGACAAAAAATCATGGCTGGCTTGTTCTATTACAAGGTCAAATTCCCCTACTCTATAATTTTCCACTGTCAAATCAAGGCATGGCATAGGAGGTTCTTGAGGGTTTCCCTCATCTAGCTCTACCTAGGTTATAAAAACTCTCCCTTGGGACCCCATCTATTCAACTTGTTCCCCAGTGAGCTACTCCTCTCCAGTCTACAAAGGGAATTAGTTAGGTGAATACTCCTCAATGTGAGGACTTTGTTCCTTCATTTTTCTTTGCCTCTTAAGAGAAGGCTCATCAAGTGTTTCTTCAAAGACAACACTAGTGGATGCCATTATTTATTTTCCTTTATCCATAGTGATCTTCTTATTCTATATCACATTATAACCTAACCTCTTTTGGAAAATCAATTGTCCTATGCCAATAATGGGAGAAAATTCCAATCTCTTCATAACCTCTCTAGTCTTATCTGGATATGCATTAATAAAAAATTTCTTTCTCTCATTCATGGCTTCCATTGTCTTAGGAAAAGTAATCATGATTTTATTGATTCTATCTACCTCTATTTTTATAGTACCAAGAGGCTAATAATCCTTTTCAAAACAATGAAGAAATTCCAACACCCTTGAGAGAACTCTCCATTTTTCTTTTTTGGTCTCTTGCTCCTATAAGGAGAACTTGTTTCTAATTGCATCCTCAGGGTAATATGGTTCATGATGAATGACACAAAATTTTACCCTTTTTCTAAAAAGTTGGTTATAAAAACCCTCTATATCACAAAAATGGGCATGAGACACTACCATCTTTTAATGATCTAAAATTTTGTATGAAAATAACCAACCATCCTTTGTAATAAAAAAATGATGGGCTACAGTAGAAGTTGGGAAAATTGAGCCTCTATTTCTTTTCACCATATAGGTTTCTTCTAGTCCTCCTAGTTTCCATAATACCTTAGCTATTCCTATTTTCAGTGGCACTTGGTAAGGAAAAACATGAGGAGTCCCTTGAAAACCATAAACTCTAATAATAGTAGCAACAGGGTATGGTATAATGTCTCCCCAGTTATGAGATACTTTTAAACTAGATAGGTTATCCATGGGTCTAATAAAATTTACTAGTGCCTTAGGAACTTTGAGATTGTCACTTAATAAAAGGCACCTCAACTTTGAGGCAAAATACCTATCAAACCTGACAAAACTAGCATTTTATACATCCAAAGTCATGTCTACACTCCACAACTAAACTAGCAGAGTCTCTCCCTCATTTTCTCTATTCAACTCCATCTCTTTACCAAAATATGTTGCTCCTTTGAACAAGAACATGTGCATCAGTAGAGAATAATGACCAAAAGTTTCTTCAATCTTGCCTTTGGAAATTCCAACTAGGCCTACATGGATTTCTTCTACTAAGCAGGAGGAAAATTCAAAAATAATATCAACACCAAAAGAAGAAACTTGAGAAATCATATACATGAAACTTCTAGGCATAAAATTTTGGTCATCTTCACCAAAATCCCTACATAGAGTCATGTGTATTTCCACAACCTGGGAAGTTAAACATTCTTTTTTGAAAGACTCCCTAGAGGAAGCTATAATCACTAGCAAGTTTACAATTATGCCTATATGTGCCCTTACCACACCCTACCTGATCTTATCCCTTTTAAACAAATATTCTTTTTCTAGACCTTGTAGGTCAATGGGTGTATGATAATCTAATAGTGGTGATAGGAGAAATGCTTCCCTAATTTCCTAAGGGCTTACTATGATTATGCATTTACCATCTATTATTTTTACTACCCTGATTATTGGGTCATAGCTTTTGGCAATAATCATTAATAAATCAACATCCATGAAGACACTAGGGAGCACTAGCTTTTCAAAGTCAAAATTCTAGATGTTGGCATGAGGGGCAAGTAGTTTCCTTTCTAAGAACCATTTAAAAAAAAGGGAAAGCCCTATTTGAGCGGTTTTAACATCCCTATCCCAATTTTCCTTATCAAAAAATTTGTCAGCAATCTTGAGTCTAGGATTTAGGGAGATTAACTTTTTCACCTTGACAGCCTTGTTTGTGGATTCAGGCAATAATTCGAGAAGATCATCATGAATATTTGTAGCCAAATAATCTTATTGAGCCAAAAAAAATTATTTGGAGGTATGGTGAACGTCTTTGCAAAAAAATAAAAAATTGTAATGTAAATAGTGAGAATAGGGACTTACTTAATTTTTTGATATCATTTTCTACAATTCTGCAATACTCTATGAACAAGTAGAAATTCTTTCACGTCCTAATCACCTCAAGAACAAGTTTTAGTTAGCTTTGAGTTCTTTTGGAAGCCTAAAAATTTGTTCATGTATGAAAACATAACAAGATCTCTGCAATATATCCTATTACTAGTTCACATGAGGAGCCTTCATTCTTCATAAATAAACTATAAGGAAAATAGGGTGGCACCACATTTAGTTTAAAAAATAGGACATTGATCTCCAAAAATTTGACGATCCAAGAATAAAGCCCTGGGATGACTCATCTTCCACTTGCTAAGCTAGAAGTCAATCCAGTAAGCTTTCTCCAGATAAGTTTTTCTTTAACTACTAGTGGCTTGGACTGGACCCATTAGCACTTGAGGACACATGTCACCATGTCACTACATTGCCATACATAAAAAGTGAACAACTCCTCATAATGACACAACACCCACCATTGATGTGAAGTTGATTTGAAAGTGGAGAATCTGCATTTCTTCTACTTTAACTATGCTGGGTCTATGTGTTCTTTCCCTTAGTCACCATGTCATGTTAAATAAACAGTGTGGAAATTTTGATGGTGACTTGGTGATAATCATTGATTAACTTTAATCCAATGGTCATGATTCTTCATCTACTCTTTGTTGAGTGCTTTTCTAGGTCATATATAACTTGGAAATATTCTGACAAGCTAGGAAATAAATTAATATTTTAATCCTTTCTATAATCACCATGTAACTGAGCTCCATCATGTTTCATCTTTTTTAGTAAGGCACTATGTCGCTACCTGCAAAAAATGAGGATTTTCCAATCATGACATAGTGGTCTCCCATAGTTCTTGCAAATCTTGGTGCATAGGACACACACATGCTCAAATGATGCCAACATGTCAAGGTAGTTACATGGCTTTATTTTGATGAAAAAAATACATGGGACCCACCTTTTGGAATTATTACCGCATTCCCTTTTTCTATCAAGGTTCTATGTTGCTAATAGTGGGATTCCTTCATTTCCCGATCGTGACATAGTGACCTCCTTAAAGCTTTTGAAATTTTGGTACTTAGAAAACATCCATGTTTCCACCATGATTACTATGATCAATATTTTTGACAAAGAACTAAAGTCACAGAACCACATTAACAACAAGGAACTTTATGAGGCCTGTCCATTTCATAATCTCCTGCCTTTCTTAATTTTAGGCAAGGCGCTATGTTTCTATTGGTAGAAAACAAAGATTTTCTAGTCATGACATAGTGACCCATTGAAAAATTCCAAAATTTGGTGACACAAATCATAACAAACTCTAGTTGGTCCCTTCTCTAGTACTGATAGTTTTGACATTAGTCACATCATTGAAAAGCTTAGAGAAATTTTAAAAAATTCAGTGCCCACTTTCCACTTTATGACATTGTCCTTCTATTTTGTGGTAGTCTCTGTGTCACATAGGCTAAGATCATCTCATTTTCTTTATATGACATAATGACCACCATGGATCTTGCAAAGATCTGATGGTGTAAATAACTTCAGGAACAAGAAGTGAAAAAGTGGAAAATAGATCTGAGAGAATATTCCAAATTCAAAATAATAGCCCACCCACTAAAAATTTAAAATACATAGGACCTAACACATTTATTTGGAATAGAAAAAAAACTTTAGTAGGGTTTCACATAGGGTTAAAATTCTATAAAGCCAAAAAACAAAACCCTAAGCAAGACATAGAACTTATCTGATTTTCTACACCTAATTCTTAGGAAAAATTCACCTTGTGAAAAATTAGACCAATAGTAGCTTTGTCTAGGGACATTGAATACACTAAATTCAAGCAAGGGCTTAGAATCCCTAGGAAAAGTAAATCATAAACCTAAACTTTTTTTAACTTGACATATTTGAGAGCAACAACAATAGGAAAAGGACTATGCACAAGAAACTATACAAAGACCAAAGTATATACAAATGTACAAAAAATACCCTAGACTACTATTCATGGATAAAACAGTTATTTCAATAGAAGTACCCATTCAAGAACTATCCATGAATTGGTAGCTCAAGAAGTTACCAGATAAATCCTTCAATAAATAAGAATCCTATCCCCATGAAGCTTCAATTAGGTAGGGATCAACTATATAAGGTCAAAATTTCCATGTTTTCCCTTATCCTCAATTCTAGCATTCCACATGAGGACTAGATCTTGAATTTCAAATTTCTTACTCACTATTCTTTTATCATGAAGTGTTTTGACCTATAATTGTAATGTCTGATTCCCAAGAGATGCATCCTTCCTGGTCTTAGTCGATCCTACCAGCTCATCTAGTCTTTCTTGCATGTCATCAATGATATCCTCATCATATTTTTGGATGTAGTTATAGAGTCCCACTAGATTATTCTGAGGCATCCTCACCTAGATTCCATACGCAATATCAAAGGGTGCTACTCCTAATGCTTTCTTTGTCAGCCCATATTGCTAATTGCAATTTAAAATCCCAGGCTTTCTTATTATCATCTAATGTCCTTTTTATTACCTTTAGTAAGCTCTTTATGGACTCAACTTGTCTTTTTCCTTGCGGATGATAGGGTAAAGATGTTGATCTTGTTATCCCATATTTATCACAAAATTTTGTGAATTCCTTAGATCTAAAAAACATTGCATTATCTGTCACAATTCTCTAAGGAAAACCAAACCTTGATATAATGTTATTTACCAAAGAGTTGTTAACAACCTTACTAGTTGCATTTCTTTTAGGGATTTCCTCCACCCATATTGTAAAGTAATTAGTAGCAACTAATATCCAAGAATAACCAATGCTAGACTTTAGAGAAATCTCACCTATCAAATCCATTCCCCATTGATGGAATGGTGCTTGAACTTCCACTAGTTTTAATGGAGTGTTTCTTAAATTTTTTAGCTTACTTACAAATCTTTGATAGGCATCACATTTTATTACCATCAACTGAGCATATTTAAAAAGAGAAGGCCACCAGAATCTTGCTCCCATCACCTTGTGTGTAGTGGTCTTGGCCATGTAATGTCCTCCATAGACTCTAGAATGCATTTCCTTCAATATTTCTTTTGACTTTTCTTGATCAACACATTTTAGCAATACTCCTTCAAAGTTCCTCCACCATAAATCATTCTAAACAATAATATATCCAATGGTTTGTAACTTGGTACTCCTTTTTTCATTCTTAGTCAAATAGGAAGGGGCTTTCTATATGTTGTAAATAATGAATAAGAGTAGTATACCATTCACAATGGTCCATATCACATAAGACTGATCTTGGGTTGTCTGCTATGTTGATCTAATTGACATCTATGTTGGATTAAACCATAAGCTTGGCTAGTCTTTGACCTCTTACCAACTTGGCTATCTAAATTTCAGTATTAAATTATTGGATCTTGTTGATCCACCTACACCTTCTACCTAAGACCTCTTGTTGAGAAAAAATGTCCTTGACAGCTATAGTAGGTACAAAAGCAACGACAATAGCACCTACCAAAGAAAATCTAAAAGCTTTAACAACCTTCACCAAAGCATACACTTGTTTCTCATTTATCTCATATTTTAGCTTAGTAGGTTGTAAAGATTTACTAAAGAAAGCAATAGGTTGTTCATATCCTTCCTCATTTTTCTGCAACAAGATTGTAGCTACAGTATGGAAAGATGCAAAAGAGAATATGTGCATTGGTTTTGTATAATCTTGAGTCCTAAGGACTGGGGCATTCTTTATGACAATTTTAATATCCTAAAATTCCTGTGAAGGTTCACTATCACAATTAATAGTAGCTCCTTTCTTAAGCATTTTTGAAATGGGTCTACTAATTTCAGCAAATTTTGTAACAAATCTCCTTAGAAAATTATCTTGCCCAAAGAAAGATTGTATTCCCTTCACATTTTTTGGCTTAGGCACCTTATCAATAGCTACCACTCTTTTAGGATCTATCTTTACACCATGTTTTGATACTATGTGTCCTAATAACTTGCCTTCTATTACACCAAAGGTACATTTCTTTGGATTTAGAGATACCCCATATTCTAATCCCTTGATAAAGATCTTTTCCAGATGGTTGCAATGATCAACAACTTTCTTGGAGTATGTTGTAAGGTTATCTTGGTATACTACCATAAACTTATTTATGTAATCATGGAAAGCTACATCCATGGCCCTCTAAAAAGTTTTGCCAACATTAATCAACCCAAATGACATTCTCACATACACATAGGTTCCCCATGGAGTTTTAAATGTTGTCTTGAATTTTTCATTTTCTTTCACAATGACTTGATTGTACCCTAAGAATACATCCATCATAGACATCAACTCAGAACTAGTTTCTTGTTGCAACATGGCCTCCATGTTTGGCAATCCATAGTTATCATTTAGAGAAGCAATGTTTAGGTTTTTAAAATCTACACAAAGTTTGATGTCTCCATTCTTTTTTCTAATAGGCACCAAATTTGAAACTCAAGTAAAATTCCTAATAGGTTTAATTATCCCTCCATCCCTTAACTTCATCAACTCCTCTTGCATTTTGGGGGCTAGGGTGGAATTTATTGGTCTTTGTTTTTGTCTAAAAGGTTTTACATTATCTTTAGTGGTATGACATGTTGGAATAGATCTTTGCTATAAGCCTTGAGGTCATCATATGACCATACAAAAACATATATATACTTCCTTAGCAAATCAATCAGTGTTTTTCTAATTTCAATAAGTAATTTTTGGTCAATATAAGCCTTCTTGGGAACATCAAGAGTACTAAGATTTACTTCTTCCAGTTCTTGAGGCTTAGAATCTCTATTCCTAGATTTTTTTCTATCTTGATTATCAAAAATATTCTCCAAAACCACTAACCCCTTAGGTACTTTATTGGTTTTCAACTACATAATCTCCTAGCCAAAAATAGTTTCCTTACCATCAATGGTTTCAATTAGATCACTACAATCCATTTCTTGGCCATGGTATTTGTCCTCACTTAGCATGAAGTTTATAATATCCTTGTCATATTCAAATACTTGCCAATTTTCAATATTGTCAAGTATTGAAGGTCTATTTTGAACTTCCATTTGTGAGATTCCTACAAATGACATTTTCTTAGGTTTGATTATCACATTTGCTAATAAGTCCACCATTTTATTTTGACTTCTATCTCTCCATGAAATACCAAATGCATCAAAAAACTCTATTTGATCCCAAACTATATTTCTATATTGTTTCAACCTTTTGGTTTTTAAAGAATAAGTTTCTTTTATCTGTGAAATGACCAATTCAAAATCACCTATGACATGCAACTTCCTGATTTCATGATTGGTAGCAACTTTTAGTCCTAACAATAGGGCTTCATATTTTGATATATTGTTTGTGCAAGAAAATTTCAAAGTAAATGAATCCCTAAAGGTATTCTTCCCATGAGATACAAATACTACCCCTACCCCTAAATCATCTTTGGAACTAGCCCTATCAAAATATATAGTCCATAGAACTCGTGAATCCATACACCATTCTACTTCATGTTCAATCACAACAAGAAATTTCTCAACTTCCTGAATAATTAATTCTGCCCTAAAAGCATTTACACTAGTGTCCAAAAAGAAAGTTGAATCTTTATCAATTCCTTCCCCTAGAATATTATTAACCCTTGGCTCCCTATCTACTCTGATAGCCTTTTCACCTATATGGAAGGTAGCATAAGATAGGTCACATTAAAAACTACCCCCATAGTTGCACTCCATTTTCCTAAGAGCAACATCCCATAATGTGGGGGAATGTCAACCATAAGGACTAACATGGTCAATTCTAAATTAGGATATGCAACTAACTTGAATGGAAGACCATTAATGGTGCCTATAATAGGCACTTTCCTAGCATCCATACCTCTACATCTACCTTGTTTGGAATCTACCTTCAAACCTAAAGCTCCCATGAATTTGAAAGGCATGATGGTGTTAGATTCTCCTAAATCTATCATGCAGTTCTTTAGGGTTTTTCCTTTTATAATTAGACTAAGAAAAAATGGGTCAATATCTTCTATGTAGGCTACTGATAAATCATCCAAAAACATTTGTGGGATTTGGGATATAATACCATTATCTTCTACCACTACTATAGTTTGCTAAGTACTACTTGGTTCAACCATATTACTATGATTTCCTATCCTACCCAACCATGATAAGGCCTTACTCTTATTCTCCTCAATTCTAAATAATTCAAACAAAGGTACTTTGATAGTAATTTGTGACAACATAGATATCATATCAATAGGTTTTGACATAGTTGGCTTCACAAGCATACCTAGAGTGGAAGTCCTTTAAATAGCAAGAAATACAATCTGCTTGGCTAAATTAGATTCTAAATTCTTTTCTTGCACTACTATTTTAGGGGAATCACTTGTTTGAAATTGCACTTTCTTTTTAGGCTCCCACTTCTACATTTTACTAGCTTTGGCCTTTGTTGGCTCAGTATGAGTTTTACTGCTCTCATCCTTCATCTTATGTGTAATATCCTTAATGAATATACCAAAAAAATTTCCAACATCACTTTCAATTATCCTATTCCTCAAGTTATAGTTACTGTGCACTTAAGAAATCATTTCTATAGTGATTTTTTCAATCTCCTCCTTTGAAGGCATTCTCAAGTTTATATTCTTAATATTTGAAGATACATTACATACATTTTCTTTATCATAATTTTCATCATTTGAGAATATTTGTTGATGATGTAGTTGGTATGCAATTCTCTAGCTAGTAACATCATCCTCATTTTCCTCTAAATTAGAATCTACACAATTATCAAACATACCTACCATATTACAACTCACATCATCATGGCTCTTTTCTTCTTCTTCTTCATGTTGTGTACTTTGATCTAAAGAAAATGACTAAGCAACTACACAATAATTTGTAGAGTGGGGTGATTGACATATGATGCACCATGGTACATCATCATTCATATTAATAGAACATCTCTGTAGACGATCTGGTGTACCCTTATCTTTTACATTTTAGGTTTGGTTGGGAATTGGTTTACCATCCTTCCATTGAGTGGTGTAGGGGTAATTCTGCATTCTAGACTATCTATTGAAATGGTTATTATTTGTTAGGGCCTTTCACCAAAAATGGACTTTTTTGAACTCAAAGTTTATGGATTCATCTTCTTTAATAAGTCTAATACTTGACCTATTGAGGGTTCTTTATGTTTTTTACCTATAGGTATTTTATCAACTTCCCTTTTGTTGTTATTCTTGGTATTAAATAGCTTTGGATCATCACTCCTCCCAAAATTACCAAATGCTTTCTATTATTTTCAATATTTATTGCAATTCTAAAAGCATCCTTCAAAGTATTAGGTTCCTTATCCCTCAACTGATAAGCCATCTTGCTATCAAAAGCATTAAAATATGTTGTACGACAAACATCCTCATTCAATCTCATGACCTAAAACAACTTGTACATTTCTTTCTAGAATCTCACATTGAAATCAAATGTAGATTCATTTAGGGTTCTTCTTAATATTATTGAAATTATTCAACACAAATCCAATGTTGGTATTGTCACCATACTATTCTTTGAACAACTTTTCCATATCAATCGAGGAACTAATGCAATCATCTAGTAATCTCCGAAACCAATCTTTGGCATCTTCTATTAATGAATGTAGAAATAGTTTCATCACCACATTTTTATGCTCAACTACAAAGTTATTCAACATGTCTAAATAGACTCTCAAGTGCTCCTCTCTAGTGACAACATTTTTTCTAGAGAACTTGACCACTTTATCTCTTAGATCAAAAGATATGGGATGAGGGAAACTAGGAATCCCTAGGAATGATATTTTTGTAAAGTTTCCCATATATATGGGCCTTTTCTAAAAACTAGTAGCATTGGATGTGCTTTCCATATTGGCCTAATTTTGAGAAATATTGGCTTGAGATTGTTGTATTTGAATAGTAGGGATTAGGATGCTAGTAGTGCATGAAAAGATAGGGGCGGACTGAGACATAGCCTAACTGGATATTATTGGTCCACAAGTAGGCACAAAAGTTGTTGTTGGAGTAGACAAATTGGGCTAGGTAGCTAAAGTAGAGTTTGACTTAATGAATTGAATCTTTCTCTTGGTTTTTGCTACTCGAGCTTCATTCTCAACCTTTTCAAGTTCCTTTGCCAAATCCTCTTTCTCTTTCCTAGCCCTTTCAAGATCAAGGTCAAGTTTAAACAGGAGAGGATTTACAAATTTTCTTAACAACTTGGGGTTCATTTATTGGAATTCCTATAGCTTTTCCCTATCCTTTATCTATGGATTTCACAATAGGTTCTATAGGATCTTCTTGGCTAGACTTGTAAGCTTAGACTTGAGAAATGACAGGTTCTTGCCTTTGGCTTATGAGCTTTTCTTGTTCTAGAACCTCAGATCTTAAAGTATCTATATCTCCAAACACATCAACATTAAGGACTGAGGTCTTTTCTTCCAACTTCTTGTTTTTTTTCTTTCAAGGCAGCCATCCTTCTAAGTAGGTTATCTCTTTCAATAATAGTGTTCATGGTGGCTTGCTCTCTTTCCTTCTCCAAACAAATACATTTTGCCTCCTCTTCTATGACCCATTTCTTCAAAAATTCTATTTCTAAACATACTTCCTTAGGATCTACAGAAGTTTCCTCTGAATTAGTAGGGTCATCAAGGTCTATAAGATTAGGTTCCATATATGGAACTATTCTAGGATCTTTCATGAAATTCCCATATCCTAGCCTATGGTTCATATCTTATACATGAAAAATATCTCCTACTAAGGAAAAATTATTATCATGGTAAACTTGGTCTTCTTGTAGTGGAGTACTAAATATCTCCCCCCCCCCAAAAAAAGCCTTGTCTTTTCTAACTCAGAACTTAATGAGGAGGACTCCCTTCCTAACACTGGTCGATATTGAGGATATACTAATGTATTAATTCTAGGTTTCTAGGTGGGATTCAGATCTACCTTCTTTTTTCCTTGGTTCTTCCTATCACTTGGGGTCAAATTAGTATATAAGGGTACATTAGGATTGGCCCTTGTGTAAGCTCTTTTATTCTTCCTTTTTTCAGCCATTAGATGGAAATTCTTATCAAATAAGCATTAGCTTCAAAACCTTCATTGAGTTGCCACCTTATTATAGGGAAAATATGTTTATAAAAAAAACCTTTAACTAAAAAGGTGAAAGTACAAGAAAATACCAAAATATTTTATAATAATAAGGGACCAATCACATACAAACATGACTATAACTCTTGCTTGATAGATAAGACACTTTGTAAAGGTTGTGTGAATCACTGTACACCTGTGGCACTAGGGCTTTTATCTCTCTTTTTTAAATTCTCAAGGTTTTTCACTAGAACAAGACCACTACAACCAAAAATAGTACTGCAAAATGATTTGACACATATTTACACTTTACACACACGTGTGGTAAGCAAGATGCCCAATATAGTCACCATTTTGTTGGTGTTTTTCAACTTCTAAACAATGAAAGTTCAATACCAAGATAATAATACTCACAAATCCAAGGATCAACTACTTCCCTTTAATAATTATGAATGAAAATTATTTGGATCCAACTTCAACAAAACCAAGACTAGTTTTCTACTCTTTAGGCTCTATAGAACTAAGATGGGTATACCTGAGGGATGATTCAAATGAATGCTACTATATAAAAATATTTTTAGTTTCATTTTGATTCTAATCTCTAATATATGACATGTACATAGTTTTTCCATTCCTTGACATTTTAAGATGATATACATCCCTTATAAGCAGATTTGGTCACAATTCTCCTTAGGTTTACAAATATTTCTGGCAATAGTAGCTATCTAAGATGTAGAGATCAAATGTAAATGAGTGCTGACCCTCTTTGATGATCTTCCAAATAGTAGAGTAAATTTTTTTTTCAAATTTAAGGTTGATGGTTCTTCATGATATTTCCTTCTATAGACCAAAATAATTAGATCAGTGCCTAATCTATTGGGATCTAGAGTCTATTCAATTCCTAGATATTAGTGATTGCATTACGATTAATATTATCAAAAATTCTAATTAAAAATCATTCTTATAGACATCCTTTTTATTATCATGGTAATCCTATCAATTTTACTAAAGAATTTACTTGATTCTTTGAATTAAGAGCAATAGTAATTTGACATATAATCTGATTTAATTGCATTCAATTAAGCAAGACTTGTTCATACAATTTCAAGACAACCAGATAACACAAATGGAAACATGATTCAATCAGAAAAGATGTGGGGATAGCTCATCTTTGCATTGATTTCTTTTGAAATATTAGCATGCAATTGAATAATACTCTGAATATCTCAAGAATAAGCATTAAGATTTTTTCATACTGACTTGATTCTCATAAATTTGCAGAGAAAACATATCACCAAGTGTTCATCAATAAAATTGGACCAATAGGCTTAACAATAATTTTGAAAGACAATAGATCCGACCCTTTCTCTAGTCTCATAATCTCACTTATATACTATGAGATGCAACAAGCTTTAGGCCAAGAGAAAATGATAGCTATCCCTTAAGACAAAAGATATTTACATTCTGCTATCATAAAGACAAAATTTTGTGTAACAAAAAACTTCTACATCAAAGTATTCCTTTGGTAGGTCCCAATTTTTTTACATCTCCAAATGCTACTAATTCCATAATTTTCTCTTATATTACTTTTATTCCTCGGAATATGTAGTCATCAAATTGGTTAATGATGTATCCTATTCTGATAATTGCAAATCAACCTCAACTCTGGGATCTCCATTGGCTTCATCATGAACTAATAAAACCACCTTTATTCTTGTCTCTTCCTCATCCATTTCATTTTTGTAGGTCTCTAAACCTAAAACTTAAATTGGTTTCTCAATTTTATTCTCTTCTTTCCTTTAATTCTATGGTAGTGTATCAATGATCTGTACTTCATCTTCATGTATCTCATCATCATCACTCTTAGCTTCTTCCAACTATTCATCAGAAGCAATATCTACCATCCACTTGTCAAAAAGTGTGTCATCTAGAAAATTAAACTATAGGATATCATTTTGCTTCTTAATCACATATTTACCTTCTTTATCAATGCTAACAAATCTTACTTTAAAGAATCAATGAATAGTTGGGCCTTCACTATTTCTTCTATTGTGGTTTCCCACCATGTATGTCCTTTTTCATTTATGAATTCATTCATTCTTAAACAAAATAATTCATCTAATTCCTTGGCCCACTCATCTTTACTTTTCAATTTATTCTTTTTATTCAAGGCTAATGGGAATAAGTAAAATTTCTCACTTTTATACGTATTCAAACAACTAGCAATTTTTCTCTGTAATCCAACTCTTATGTCATCAAACTCTGATAGATCATGGGAAACATCATAAGTTTTTTCAATATGGTCATGTGAAGACCTTATGGTAGAGTAACATAAGAATGTAATTTCTTTTTTCCTCTTATCTCACTTATTGACAATGGGTTTCAAAGTCTCTTCATTTTCCTTTATCTCTTCCCATATATTTATTACCTTGGCTAACTAATCATAGAACATAGGCCATTCAATTTTTTCAACTAGATACGTAAGAACCTTCCTCAATTTATCTTCATACTACATATTTGGCTCTACATGTAGTGCCCATATTTTGCTCTTCTCTTCTTCAAAATCTTTTGTTGTATAGCATTGTGGCCTTTGTGGAGTTTTTGGCATTTCAATAAGAGGAGTGGATTTAAAAGGCTCCACTGATGGGTGAGGTTATGTAATCCTTGGTCTAGTAGACCATCCCAAGACCTTATTTTCAAGTTCAATCCTTTTTTGAACTTCTTTATTGTAGGCTTCTAGAACCTCTTCATATTTACTCTACAATTCAAACATTTCCTTTTCTTCTTTCTCTGCAGTGGCCAAAACTAAGTTAGATGTACTAACATTTAAATGTGTATCTTCCACATGAGTTGTATTTTCTACCCTTTTGACAATTATATTGCCTTTCAATCTAGTATCATCTGAATAAGATGAAATAGCCCTATATCCTTTCCTCAATGACCAAAAAACTAAGGAAACCTGGTCTTCACAAAAAGTGGTGCCTTTTATTTCTTTTTTATTTTGATCTTATAAATTTAGTTTATTTGAAATAGAGTTAAAAACTAGGGCATTTTCTATATCCCAATTAGGTAGTAGTAGAATATTTGATGCTTTCACCATTTGTCAGACCTCTTCAGGGGTTATATTTTGAAATTCTTGCATCATTTCATCTTTCACTTGATTTTGCATTTTTGCCTCCTCCATTTTTGGGTGCTCAATCCTCAACTTATTACACCTCTCCTCATATTTTTCCATATTTTCTCTCCATGCAAATTGGTAGAAAGCTCTTGTTCTAACAAAACTGTCATCAGACAAAAATCCATGGGTGGCTTGTTCTATTACAGGGTCAAATTCCCTTCCTCTATAATTTTTTATTGTCAAATCAAGGCTTGGCATAGGAGGTTGTTGAGAGTTTCCCTCATCTAGCTCTTCCTAGGTTATTAAAACTCCCCCTTGGGACCCCAACTGTTCAACTTGTTCCCCAATGAGCTACTCCTCTCCAATCTACAAAGGGGGTTGGGTAGATCAATACTTCTCAATGTGAGGACTTTGTTCCTTCAATATACTTTGACTCTTAGGAGAAATCTCATCAGGTCTTTCTTCCAAGAAAACACTAGTGGACACCATTATTTTTTTTCCCTTATCCACAGTGGTCTTCTTATTCCATATCACATTATAACTTGACCTTTTTTGGACAATCAATTGTCCTATTCCCATATTGGGAGTAAATGCTAATCTCTTCATAACCTTGTTGGCCTTATCTAGATATGCATTAATAAAAAATTACTTTTTCTCACTCATGGCTTTCATTGTCTTAGGAAAAGTAGTCATGAGTTTATTGCTTCTATTTTCCTCTATTTTTCCATTACTAAGAGGCTTATAATTCTTGTCAAAAATAATGAATAAATTCCAAAACCCTTGAGAAAACTCTCCATTTTTCTTTTTTGGTCTCTTGCTCCTACAAGGAGAACTCATCTCTAATTACATTGTCAGGGTAATATGGTTCATGATCAATAGCACCAAATTTAACCCTTATTCTAAAAAGTTGGTTATAAAAACCCTTTGTATCACAAAAATGGGCATTAGACACTGCCATCTTATACTCATTAAATTTTTTTATAAAAATAACCAACCATCCTTTTTAATAACAAAATGATGGGCTATAGTACAAGTTGGGAAAATTTAGCCTCTATTTCTTTTCACTAGATAGGTTTCTTCTGTTGGAGTTGAGGAAAGCCAACTCCGAAGATGCCAAGATCACCTGCATGCGAACCTATCAAAGAGAAGCCATAGAAGGGGAGGAGCATGGAGCATGGGCAAAACCCTAAATGGACATGAGAGCCATCATAATGCAAACACAAGAAGAAATGTATTTACAATAAGAAATGATATGATGATCAATGTTACAATGAGAGAGAGCCCGAATATAAAGAGCTCATGGAAGCTTGTAGAACAAGCTGGAAGGAGGTAGAAGATAAGATTGACAACTCAGCACACATCCACAAAAAGTGGAATATGCTAAAAAAGGAACAAACTCCCGAGTTGTCAACAACTAACCACTACATGAATTAAATATAAAATATTAAATAAATGCATGACCTAAGTAAGCTTAAGTAATAGAATAAATAATTAGATATTAATTATTTACTCTAACACCCCCCCTTAAGTGCAACTTAGGGAAATGCCTTAAGCTCACAAAGCTAAGATGAATGCATAATGGGTCCCGGCAATGAGGCCATTTTAGGTACCCAAGTACAATGCAAGAAGAATGCAACCTCTGTAAGTGAGGAAAGAGAGAAAACCACATGGGAAAAACCCTCCCCCAAAAAGAGGTAAGAACCCAGTGAAGAGCTGAAGAAGTCTCCAACTAGGGAAATTGTCCCCTAAAACAGGAAAAAAGAATGATCATGAAGAAGAAGCATCACTGAAGCATGAAGAGCCGCAAATCTGTCAAACTGCTGATCTGAAGAAACCTCCATGGAAGAAGAAGGCACGAGCCGAGCATGTCTATATGGTAGATGATCCATCTCACCGAAATGCATAGGTAGCCAGCCACTGCAATCGCCTTGTATATAGGATCAACCACTGAATACATAGTTCACACTATCAAACCATCGAACCATGGATGCATTAGAATACAGCATAACCCCCCCTTAATGCAGACAGGGTGTGATGACAGGCAACTAAGAAGGTGAGCCAAAATCTCCTGCAAACGAACCAAGAACGAGGAGAGAGGGAAAGAGGTACAGACATCGATAAAGACACGGTCTAACTGACTCTGCATGGGGCTAATGTCGTGGAAGGGACACTCACTTGACAAAGGGAGAATGCCTAAAACAGCAAACAAATAATCCCCCCCATGGTTCTTTATGAAATAGTGCATGCACAGCTGACTCAAAACAACGTTCATGACTCCCGAAATACAAAAGTGACAGTTTATCTCAGTGCAAAATAGAAAAGTGCTTGAAAAGGATAGCTACAATGATCATAACTGAAAAAGAGCTGCAACAAAAGAAAGTATAGCCGAAAAGAAAGCAAACCATGCCAGGAAAATGATCCTTGGGCCTAAAATACTCAAAATATCCACCATAGAGCAAAAACGCCAAAACTATGATAGAAAGAGAAGAGGCCAAAAATGAAGAAAAAGGACTACTTTTCTAAAAAGATGAGAAAACCAGCTTTCCAAAAATATAAAGTTTTCCAAAAACAGACATGGGATGCAAAAGATATGCATGCCGGAGTCAAAAATAGGACTTTGGACTTTAACAGAACAAAAAAGGCAATAAAAATGCATCAAAACCAAAAAATACCTACACTAAAATATCCGTCTCGGAACCAGCTTTTCGGCGCTTCTTTCGGATCGAAAAAATACCACCGTATGCAAGAGTTATGGCCAAAAAACCACAAGTAGGTCCAAAAGAGATCGGGAGAGGTGCATGCAAGGGCTGATGCAGCGCTGATGTCAGCAAGTCATGAGATTAAATTTGACGACTTGGAGGCCATCGCCACAAAAAAAGAGTGCCACGTGGCATTGCCATGTGGCAGTACGGATGATGATGTGGCAGCGGCCATGTGGCAATGTGCCACGTGGCGCGCCTGCCACGTGTCAGTCACAGAACGCGGCAGAGGATGCCATGTGTCGCTGACTGTGCAGAAAACGGCTGAATTGTTGGAGCGGCGCTGGAGGGCAGAGGCGGCCATAGGGCGGCGAAGCCAGGAGGAGACTGGGCCGTGGCGGAGCGCGGGCTGAGAGCTGGAGAGGCGCCGCCGGTGGAGGGCGGCGGCCAGGAGGCGGCCGGGCCGCGGTGAAGCGCAGGCGGCGCTGCCTGCTGCGGCCACTACGGGCGGCGCGCGGGTGGCACGGTGGCGGCCCCGCAGTGGTGCAGCGGCGATGCGCCCATAAACCCTTTTTTCTTTAAATTTTTTTACGCTCTGCGTCCATACGATCCGTACGGCAGCGACCCTGGAAGCCTCAAAAAATCGCCAAAATTGCCCTGTCTCCAAAAATGAAAAGCTTTATATGAATCCTGACTGCAAACGGCCTTTCGGATCCAATGGTGATGTCTGTTTGGTCCCAAAGTGCTCCGTAAAATTGCTGATCCCCTGATTTGAAGAAAAATTACACAAACAAACTAGGGTTTGTGACTTCAAATCACGGCTTCAAAATTTCTTCAACAAAGTTGCAGCAGGAAGGCTCTGATACCATGTTGGAGTTTAGGAAAGCCAACTCCGAAGATGCCAAGATCACCTGCATGTGAACCTATCAAAGAGAAGCTATAGAAGGGGAGGAGCATGGAGCATGGGCAAAACCCTAAACGGACATGAGAGCCATCATAATGCAAACACAAGAAGAAATGTATTTACAATAAGAAATGATATGATGATCAATGTTACAATGAGAGAGAGCCCGAATATAAAGAGCTCATGGAAGCTTGTAGAACAAGCTGGAAGGAGGTAGAAGATAAGATTGACAACTCAGCACACATCCACAAAAAGTGGAATATGCTAAAAAAGGAACAAACTCCCGAGTTGTCAACAACTAACCACTACATGCATTAAATATAAAATATTAAATAAATGCATGACCTAAGTAAGCTTAAGTAATAGAATAAATAATTAGATATTAATTATTTACTCTAACATCTTCTACTCCTCCCAATTACCATAACACCTCAACTATTCCTATTTTTAGTGGCACTTGGTAAGATAAAACATGAGGAGTCCCTTGAAAACCATAAACTCTAATAACAGTAGCAATAGGGTATGGTATAATGTCTCCCCAGTTATGAGATACTTCCAAACCAAATGGGTTATCCATGGGTCTAATAAAATCTACTAGTGCCTTAGGAACTCTGGAATTGTCACATAATAAAAGACACCTCAAATTTGAGGAAAAATACCTATCAAACCTAACAAAACTATCATTTTCTACATCCCAAGTCATGTTTGCACTCCACAACTAAACTAGTAGAACCTCTCCATCATTTTCTCTATTCAATTCCATCTCTTTACAAAAATATGTTGCTCCTTTGAACAAAAGAATGTGCAAAGAATAATAACCAAAAGTTTCTTCAGCCTTGCCTTTAGAAATTTGAGCCAAGCCTACATGGATTTCTTTTACTAAGTAGGAGGCAAAATAAAAAATAATATCAACACCAAAAGAAGAAATCTAAGATATCATATACATGAAACTTATAGGATAAAATTATGTTCATCTTCACCAAAAACCCTACATAGAGTCATGTATATTTCCATAGCCTAGGAATTGAAATGTTCCTTTTTAAAAGGCTCCCTAAAGGAGGCTATAATCACTAGCAAGTTTTCAATTGTGTTTATATGTGCCCTCAGTGCACCCTGCCTAATCTTATCCCTTTTAGACGAATATTCTTTTTCTAGACCTTGTAGGTCAATGTATGTATGATAATTTGATAGTCTCTCTAAGACAAATAATTCATTAATTTCCTCAACGCTTATTGTGATTAGTAATTCACCATCTATTCTTCTTACTACCCTAATTGTTGGGTCATAGCTTTTGGCAATAGTCATTAATAAATCATCATCCATGAAGACACTAGGAACCACTAGCTTTCCCAAGTCAAAATTCTAGATGTTGGCATGAGGGGTAGATAATCTCCTTTCTAAGAATAATTTTTTAAAAAGGGAAAGCCCTATTTGAATAGTTTTAGCATCCCTAACCCCATTTCCCTTATCAAACAATCTGTCAACAATCTTGACTCAAGGGTTTAGGGAGATTAACTTTTTCACCTTGATAGTCTCATTTGTGGATTCAAGCAATAATTCAACAAGATCATCATGGACATTTCTAGCCAAATAATCCTCTTGACCTAAAAAAAATTTCTTTGGAGGCATGGTGAGCATCTTTGCAAAAACCTAGAAATCTATAATGTAAATAGTGAGAATAGAGACTTACTTGATTTTCTTCTACCCTTTTCTATAATTCTACAATACTCTATGAACAAGTGGAAATTTATTCACATCCTGATCACCTTAAGCACAAGTTTTGAATATATTTGATTTATTTTGGAAGCATGAAAATTTGTTCACATATAAAAAGATAGCAAGATCTTTGTAATAAATCTTGTTACTGGTTTGCACAAGGAGCCTTCATTCTTCATAAATAAACTGTAAGGAAAATAGGGTGGCCCCACATTCAGATTTAAAAATACACCGTTGATCTCCAAAAATTTAACAATCCTAGAATAAAGCCCCAAGATGACTTGTCTTCTACTTGCCAAGCTAGAAGTCAATCCAATAAGCTTTCTCCACATAAGCTTTTCTTTTACTGTTGGCAGCTTGGACTAGACTTACTAGAACTTGAGGACATGTGTCACCATGTTGCTACATTGCCATATAAAAAAAGTGAGTAGTTTGTCTATGTGACATAACAACAATCATTGATTCCACTTCAATCTAATGATTTGAATTTGATTAGTGTTTTAATATGACCATGGTGGGTCCCTCCTTCTCTTCATTTGGTCATTATGTCATTAACCTTTAAAAAATGAGCAACTCCTCATAGCAAGGAAGTGCCCACCATTGATGTGAACCTAATCTGATGGTGAGGAATTTGTATTTATTTTTCTTTAATTGTGTTGGGTCCATGCATTCTTTCCCTTAGTCTCAATGTGACATTAAATAAATAGTGTGCAACTATTGATGGAAACTTGGTGACAATCATTGATTAACTTTAATCCAACAATCATGATTCTTCATCTGTGCTTTGTTGAGTGCTTTTCTAGGTCATATGTAACTTGGAAATATTATGAAAAGCTCACAAATCAATTAATATTTTAATCCTTTCTCTAGTCACCATATAAATGAGCTCTGCCATGTTTTGTCTTTTTTGGTAAGGTGCTATGTCACTACCAATAGAAAACAAGGATTTCTTGGTTGTGACATAGTGACTTCTCATATTTCTTGCAAACCCTGGCACATAAGACACACATGTGCTTAAATAATTCCAATGTGCCAAGGTAATTACATGGCTTATTGTTGATGAAGAAAATACATGGGACCCACCTTTTGGAATTGTTACCACATTCCCTTTTTTTGTTAAGGTGCTATGTCACTATCAACATGATTCCTTCATTTTCCAATCATGACATAGTGACCTCCTTAAAGCTTTTGAAATTTTGGTATTGAGAAAACATCCATGTTTCTACCATGATTACTGTGATCAATATTTCTAACAAAGAATTGAAGTCACACAACCACATTAACAACAAGGAATTTTACAATGGTGCTATGTCATTACTACGAGAAACCAAATATTTTCTAGTCGTGACATAGTAACCCATCAAAAAATTCAAAAACTTGGTGACACAAATCATAACAAACCCCAGCTGGTCCCTTCTCTGGTACTGATAGTTCTAACATTAGTCACATCACTAAAAAGTTCAGAGCAATTAAAAAAAATCTGGCACCCACTTCCACTTTATGACACCATCCTTCTATTTTGTAGTAGTCGATATGTTGCATAGCCTAAGATTCTCATGTTTTCCTTACGCGATATAATGACCACCGTGGATCTTGCAAAGATCTGACAGTGTAAATAACTTTGGGAACAAGAAGTGAAAAAGTGGAAAATAGATACAAGAGAATATTCCAAATTCAAAAAAATGCCTACTATTGGAATTAACAAGTGGGAAGATTTACTTTTGAGGGGGAGTGGGGGGGGTGAATAAAAAATAGCTAACTTTAACCCTTTCAAATTATTTTAACTAAAACCATTCACATGCATCCAATCTATCTAATAAACTTGAAAGTAAAGACATGCATAAAGACTTTACACTTTGTTAAAAGTGACCTGGTTAAAGGATTTCACTACCCTACTAAAAGTAGGCTTGGTTAAAAGACTTTTGTACATTCACTTGGAATGCCACCCTGTGAAAGGATTTATAAATGGATTCTAAGCCAACCTAAGTCCATAGGATTTCCATATCTAATATAATTGCTAGAGATTATTAGAAAAGCTTTGACCTAATAGCTTTGTAATCTTCAATTGTTGATTCTAGATCCTTGTTCTACTCTTGCTAATCTAATCCTTGCTTGATCTAATATGTCACTTTGCTGGGTTCTAATACTCTATTCTTCAACAATTGGATTCTACAATGCTACTCTATTCTTCACTAAGTTTCTTAAACTTCTCTCTAAATTTTGCTATAGTTCACTCATACACTTCTCTCATCCATGCATACAATGGGGTTTTTTCCTCCTTTTAAAGATTTCAAAGACTTAGGATTAGGTATGAATCTATGATCAATATTAAATCTTCATTTCCCACTCATTCCTTGCACTTTTCTTATTGGTTGCATGTCTTCTTTATTTTTCTTGTTGGCTGCATGTTGATTGCATAGGTAATGCAAAAGATTCAATGTTATCCTCAAGTTCATTCAAGATTCATCTCATGTTAGCTCCAAAAATAATTTACATCTAAGTTTGTGAAGGCACAAACTCATATGTTGATTCTATGTTACTCAACACATACTAGTTGCTAATTCTTGACACATATAGAAAAATTGGCTCACTCAGCTCCTATAGTGACTCTATTTCACTCGGCATCTATACTGACTCAACACCAATACTTTTCTTGGCACTTGAACTTTGCTCAAAACCTAAAGTTCACTTGGCACCAATTAATTTTTCTAGCTCGGCATCCATCGTAGCTTGACTTCTATATTATACTTAGCATTGTCTTAAGAACTGGTTAAGTGCGTTGACAGTCAAATGTCAAAACCAATCTAAGACCAACAATCTCCCCCTTTTCCATGAGTGGATAAAACACTTAACTGAACTTTATGAATCTAATCTCTGTGAGTATACTACACATTCTTGTTTTACATATGTACAAGACTTTAAAAACTTATTCAAAAGTTTGTATACCTCAAAATCTTGTAACTCCCCCTGAGTTGATGTGCCATTACCATTCCTGTAGCCAAAATTCTTGTGTTGAATATGTCTCATACTAGTATATCTAATTACTCTTTTCCTTATCTACCTTTACTGTATTTGTGTCCTCAAAAATGTGATATTCTCCTCCTTTTTTATTAGATTCAATGAATAATGAATTGAATATTCTTATTCTCCCCCTTTAGTATATCTCCCTCTTTTTGACACTTATGTCAAAGGGTCCTAACGATGAAGAGAATAATTTTCCAAAATTTTTTTATTGATCTCCATAATCATCTTGAGAGATGTATCCCAATTATCCAAAGCAATTTCCAATGATTTATGTTGGATAGTTGTCTCTACTGCAAGATGAACAAGGCCTTCTAAAGTAGAAAGATTAGGATCTTTCTTTAGAATAGTTATTATGTAGGCTTGTTCCTTATGGAGTACTTCTAGATGTAGGATAATGGAAGACTAAATTTGCATCAGTTTGGCCTTGATATTGGCCTCTTCTACTATCAACACAACTAAATATTTCTTTGTGTGAAGTGTTTGGGAAAAATGCTTCTCACTCTAAGCTAGATCTTTTGGTAGTTGTATGCTGGAAATCTTTAGATTTTGCTCCAAGATTAGTATCCTTTGGCTTGTTTCCTATGTGAAGTATGAGAAATCACACAACTTTTTGTACAATGAGAATACATTCTCAAGTACTTTATTTACTTTTTCAATCTTCTTTGCCAATTCAACTTGTGAAAGTGCTATTTCACTTGATATTTTCTCATTAACTTTTCCTTGAAATTTCTTCTCAAACCATTCCATGAGTTTCACATTGGTTTTGTGTTCTTGATTAGTCACTTGTTCTACAATATCTATTACTTGTTCCAATATAGGCTTCGATTCATTAGGTGTCTACAAGCTAAAGGCATCCAAAAAGATGTCCTTAATTTCATGTAATGCTTGCCTTTGTTTATACTCCTTCTTGAGTATTTCTTGATTCTTCTTCCTGTCTAATGCTTACTGCATGATGTTTATTTGTTCAAGGCTAATGGTTTTTTAATCAAATTTGGGTATCTCTATTTCTTCATCTAATGTAGGGTCTTCATAGTGAAGTGCCCTTGCAATCTTGGTAGAGCTCGAGCCTAGTGTAGAAATTTGCAATGGCATTGCATCAGTGCTTGGTTGTTGAAGGCTCTATATTTTGGTGCAAATTTTCTCCCATGTTTCTTATTCTCCTTAGTTATTTGACCTTTAGTTAATTCTCGCATTACTTGTGCCAATGTGGATTCTCTTATTTCTTTTTCCATTTTAAAACAATAATGCCACTTATTTTCAACAGTTTCATATAACTCCTTAGGCATTATATTATCTAATTCAAGAGGAATTTTCTTGAATTTTTCCATCATGGCATATACTAATTCTTCAACTTTATTCTCATCTTCTCTACTTAATTTACTAAAATCAATATTTTTCAATTCAGAAAAATCTACATTCTTCCTAACATTATCACAAATTTTATCAATATTTGACTTAGGAGCATGGCTTACCACTCTAAATTGGCTGATATCTTTAGATTCTATCCTTTCCTCATCATCTAACCTTGGTTGTGCAACATATCTTCTGTTTGGTTTGTTCTGCATAGGACCAATCAGCTCAGTAGTCTTCTCTTCTCTTTGTCTTGCTCCTTGGCCCTTTGAGTTGAGGCTCTTGTGGTGGCTCTTGTTACTGGTATAGTTGTCTTGGCTTGGGTTGGATTTGCAACCTTCTTTGCTTTAGGCTGGGCTATAGGCTGAGTTTTTTCCTTTCTCTTCTTGGGCTTGGCTTGAGCTAGTGCTTCCTTGGCTTCTTCTTTCTTTTCTTCATCCTCACCTAAGCCTTGTGTTAATGCAAGAGGTTGATTTTCCTCTTCATCATCATCATCATCTTCCTCTTCCTTAGCATCAACAGCTTCAACAAATTTTTCTTTAAGATTCTTAACAAGCTTGTCTTTCTTCTTCAAAGTGGAGGTAGTCTTCAACTCTATATCCACTTTGGATCTCACCACATCATATGTTCCAAAATGCGGTGCATCCTTCTCAATTTCCTTTGCAAACAATGCGTGATTGCTACTAATGCTTCATCAATGTTTAGCTCATATTCTAATGGTCTTAGCCATCTAGTCCTTGGAATTGCTACTTGGATATAAGTATGATCAATATCAACTAAGAAACAAATATCATTGATGTGTTATTCCACTAGGGAAACTAGTATGCTTAGTCTTTGCTTCATGGATTTATTGAAATCTTCAAAATAACTAGTCATCAAGGTCTCAAAATTAGCTCCTATCTACTCTATATGTTCATTGACTTGAGCTATGATAGACCTATCATTCTTCCACATTTCTATTAGAGTAAATTATTTATTACTCTAGGTGCTTAAGCTCTCTTAGGTTCATATAATTAATATTTTATATTAATTATATTGTGCAAACCTAGCTTTCTTTCCTTTAGGGTTTTGTTCACCTTAAAAGGTTGAACTGTTGTATTTTGTTTTCATAACTTAGAATACATTTTTTTGCTCTCACATTTCTAAGAACTTCTAAGCTCTATTTTTTCCATTTTTTGACTTCTCTTCATTGTAGGATATTTGCATGTAGGTGTTCTTGAGGGTCTGTGACGTTGGATTTCTCAACTTCTACATGGTATCAAAGAAAGCCTGTTATTTCCTTGTCTGAAGATTCTTGAAGCCACGATTCACAGTTAGAAACCCCAGCTTTTTTAGAGTTTTTTTCTTGAAAAGGGTGAAGGGAAAATTTTCAAGGCACTTTAAGCTCAAACAGACATTGCCATTGGATCCAAAAGGCTGTTTGTAGTCAAAATACATAAAAGACTTGTTGTTTTTGGCCTCAGGGTGTCTGGGAAAATTTTTTAGCCCCTTCGAATGTCGTACAGACACATTTATCAAGGAAAAAAATAAAAAAATTTCAAAAAATGGGCCACAGCTAGGCGACCACCACAATGCCATCATGCGCCCACCCCCGCGCAACCCACACATCGCTCGCTAGCAGCCACCACCGACCGCGCTACCGTAGCTCAGCCCAGGACCAGCTGCTATCGATGGGCCACCCGACCACCCCTGCCACCAGCGGTGGACCCACATCTCTTAACCTCCACCGACCGAGTGCCTCGTTGCTCTGCTCAAAGTGCTGCCAACTATTTAACACTGCTGATGTCATTTCACAATGCGCTAACGTCATCCTCCGATAGGCATCATCACTTTCAGGCATGATGTCATCCCATTTTTTGGCACAAGCTGATGTAATTTCTCGATATGCTGACATCATTTTCCCGATTATTGGATTTTTTTCTCAGCAATAGCCTGTGATAGCCATACGACCATCAAATTTAAGATATTATCTATAATTTTCCAGAGAGTTGTTTTTCTAGACCTGCAGTCGATTTTTTGGCTATAACTTGAGCATAGAGAGGTCTTTTTCTGATCTGAAAGAAGCATCGAAAAGCTGACTCAAAGATGGAGAAATTTGTGCTATTTTTGTGTGATTCTGAGTTCATTTGAGCTTCCAAATTTGGCATTGAAGTAGAGGCTTTTATTTTCCCCTTCTCCACATTTGAATTCCAGGTTCTTTTCTCAGTTTTTGTGCTTTTCCATAGTTGTTGCTTTGGCTTTGGGGGATATTTTTTATTCATTATGGGGGGATTATTTTCTATTCTATAATTTTCTTCAGAATCAAACCCTTCTACTTTCGTCTTTTCTTTCTCTCAATGTCGAATCCTTCTGTGATCCGGCTCACACCGCACAACTATCACACTTGGAAGACACAGATGACCAAGCTTCTCATGTCAAGAGGCTTATGGTCCTACCTTGATGCAAACTAGCTAGCTCTTATGCACCCTTATGAGGTTCTTTAGCACAGAAAAAAAATGGATGAAGCCATGGGACTGATTGCACTCAATATTTTAGATAGTCTATTATTTCACCTAGATGGTTTGGCCACTCCACGAGATTATTGGCTTAAATTTTAGACTTTATTTGTTCAAGTGAATGAGTTTTAGGAACTTCAACTTGATGCAAAGTTGACATCTTTGACACCTGATAGCTTTTCCACCATTAAGGACTTCTTGATGAAGTTCAAATCTCTGCACACAGTTTTGCAGGGATGTGGGAGAAAAAAAACAGATGATGAGTGTATTTTTTTAATACTCTTAAAGTTGCAAGGATAGTATCAGATCTTTTCTTCTACTTTCTACTCCACTATGGATACCTTGGATAACAGACATCAGATGCCCTCTTTTGAGATTTTCTGTGATAGGTTAACTTGTGAGCAATCCAAGCTCACTTAGATGGATTCACTTACATGTTCACCATCACATGCATTACTTGCCAAGGATACATAGGAGCAGAAGCTGAAGCAGATATCTAATTCCTCTTCTTAGCACTCTACTGGTCCATCCTCTTCTTCTAAGAAGAAGGAGAAAAAGAAGACTGAGACTCCTTCTTGTTCCTATTGTCAGAAAGGAGCTCACGATGAGGTACATTGTTTTTAGAAGAGATTTGATGGCTATGAGAAATAGATTGTAGATTTGCAAACCCTTCTTCAAAAGAGCTCTATTTCATCCCCATCCTCTGCTACCTCACAGGGGTCTACTTTTCAGTCTTCTTCCACCTCTTTGACATCTTCATTGGATTTCTGATAGGGTCATGCATTACAAGCTTCCATTTCCTTCCCTTCCCAAGTCCCTTGGATATTGGACTCAGGTGCATCTCACCATATGGCATCCTCTCAAGGGGTCTTCTCCTCTATTGAGGCTTCTCTGATTCCTCATATTCTCATGGGGAATAACATTGCTGTAACTGTCTACGGGAAAGGTTCTGTTCGCATTCAGGATGGCACATTCAATGATGTATTGTATGTTCCATCTCTCTCTGCCAACCTTCTCTCGATGTATCAGATTACACATAGTGGGTCAAGGAAGTTAGTTGAGTTCACTATAAATTTAGTCTACATTCAAGATAGTGCAACAGGAGGCCTTATTGCTATAGGGACAATTGATCATACCAGCCGTCTCTACACCTTGTCGCACTATGGTCCATCATCTCTATTATCAAAGCATTCTTCTTCTCTTTCGCGAGAGCATCATGTGGTGCAGTCAGGACACGTGAACCTTTGTATTGTTCCTAAGTTCACCACACCTCATTCCATTGAAGTCTTTTCTTCTTCAGCTCTGCCAGACCTTCCAGCTCCACTCATTAATCCTTCCAGAATACTTGTTGCTGATTCTATAGAGGACAGACATCTCCTCTGTCATGACAGTCTAAGCACACTTGCATTGGGGATTCCTTTTTAGGATCCTCATGTCTACTCTTTTGAGCATCAGTTAGGCCTTCCTGTCATTCAGTGGTTTCCTTGTTCTATGCCCTTATTTCTTCCGCATTGGAGTTCACTTGGTTTGTTCATTTCTACAAGGACTTCATCATTCTAGGGGGGCTTTTTTGTCTCATCTCTCTCTCATGGGGGGTGTGTTTATGGTTTTGAGAGTCTCTTGAGCCATACAATTTCTGTTATTTTTTTTCAACATGTTTTTTCTATCTCTTTTTGGAGAGGGGTTTTTCCCACTGGGTTTTCTCCTTTGTCTCTGGTTCACAGAGATTTCCTTGTATTGGGTACCTGATCAGGCCTTGTTGTTGAGACCCATTTTTTTTTGCTTTCATAGCTTTGCTAGGTTAGCTTCCTCCTAAGCTTTGCTTAAGGGGTGGTGTTAGAGTAAATTATTTATTACTCTAGGTGCTTTAGCTTTCTTAGGTGCATATAATTAATATTTTATATTAATTATATTGTTCAAACCTAGCTTTCTTTCCTTTAGGGTTTTGTTCACCTTAAAAGGTTGAACTATTGTATTTTATTTTCATAACTTAGAATACATTTTTTTGCTCTCACATTTCTGAGAACTTCTAAGCTCTACTTTTTCCATTTTCTGGCTTCTCTTCATTGTAGGATATTTGCATGCAAGTGTTCTTGAGGGTCTATGAAGTTGGATTTCTCAACTTCTACCTTAGTCTTTGCTTCATGGATTTGTTGAAATCTTCAAAATAACTAGTCATCAAGGTCTCAAAATTACCTCCCATCTACTCTATATGTTCATTGACTTGAGCTATGATAGACCTATCAGTCTTCCACATTGCTACTTTACCAAAAGAAGGGAATTCATTCTATACATAAAAGAAAATGCATATCAAAATTACACCAAATTTACATTGTGCTCCCTTTGTTCTTCTAATTGCTACTAGATTTTCATTGATCTATTGTAGTTGCAGCTCTGCAAGATCATATGTATGATCTTTCTTCACTAGTTTGTATCTGACATCAACTGCAATATAGGGCACATTGTTGAGTCTACTGGACTGGTAGAATTTGTGTGTAATGACCCTTAATGAAAAGTCAACTATAGGGTCTTGGATAGTGTCAATTTTCATCCCTCTTTTATTCCATTTTGCACCTGCGTTCTTCTTAATTGCCTCCTAGGCATCACTTCTAAGAGTCTTTAGTTGATCTAGGGTTAGGTACCCTATCACTCTATGTATAATCCTCTTTGTGATCTTAATAGGGCCATCTTCCAACCATAAACTACCATCATGCACTCATCTCAACACAAGTCTAATCCATTCAGTATTAAACACTGTGGGGAAATCTGGGGCTCGCATTAAACTCTTCCTCTCTACAATTTTATGCTCTTCCTTCAATACTCCATTATCACACAATTTCTCATATGCCTCCATCATTTCTATATCACCTATGGCTCCTATCTTGTAGTTATAACATTTCCTTACATCTTTAATCATCACAACTTTTGATGGTATAATGGAAAGGGCACCGGCTAGGTCATTTTTGTATGCAACCTCTAGGATAGGATAGAAATCAAGTTGGCTAACCTCCTTGGACACTAATTGGAATTAAAATGTATCCTTTTCCTATGATTTTCTTGAGCTAAACACCATTTTACACAAACTAGGGTTTCAACATAATGAAAATATGAAACTACGTAGCTCAACACTATTGGAAATCTGATTGAAAAGATCATTATGAGAAGAAGACTAAAGATCAAATAGGGAGATTTCTATTAAAAGAATTTTTTCAATAATTTTTTTTGTCATTGATGTCAAACCTACTATTTTTAGGAATGGCATTTTCTTATAAGATCCAAGCACTATTACTTAGTTGATTGATGAAGAGGATTTGATCAACAAGATATAACAAGAGCACCTAAGGGAAAGGTTGAGTTATGATTTTGTAATGAAGTGCAAGGTTTAGTTAAGATAATGGTTAAATGATGTATTTATAACATAATAAAATATACAAAGGTTGGCCATAGGTAGAAACATTGGAGGAATAAGTTTTAACAAGGTTGACTACAAAGCTTAAACTAAGTTCATTAGTGGGTGTTGAGCAAGCTAGTTGAAGCCAAGAAAATTCTTAGTTGGAGCCAAGAAAAAGAAAAATCTAATGTATGTTGAGTGAAATTTAGGTGCCAAGTGAAGTTCAAGTGTTGAGAAAAGTAATAGGTGCCAAGCATCATAAAATCTTAGTAGGTTTCAAGTAAACTTCAGGTGTCGAGCATCAATAAAACACAGTTGATGCTGAGTAACATAGTATGTGTCGAGCATCAGAATTTCAATAGTGTCAAGCTCTTGCATTATTTTAAAAGATAAAGATTCACCAAATCTGAAACAACAAAGTTATTACCTTGAAGTTTTTGAACTAGTTGGAGGATAAGGATGATGAGCTGGTGGCACAAAATTTTATGCTAACCATTTTTGAGCGAATTCAAGAGGATTCTTCATGATGTTTCTAGAAGAAACAAAATATGGGTTAGATATAATGAATCTTACCTAATCCATATGAATTGAAATTAAAGGAGGGAAGAATTGAGTGAAAAAATGAATTCCAAACTTCTATTTAAGGAGTCACAGACCAAGAAGCAATAGCTATTGGTGTGCCAAATTGTAAAGTGGTTAGAAGGGTGTCAAGGAGAAGACATCTAGGAGAAGAAAGAATAGAGCACAAAGAATATACTTTGACAAGTGGTCAGACATAGATTATTACACTAGTACATTAAGCATGGAGATTCAAGGAGAGCAAGCAATTAGAGTTACAGAGACTAAAAACCAAGCAAAGATATGAGCTAAGAAGTGATCTGAGATTTGCAAGTTGAGTTGTATTCTATAATCAAGTCAAAACCCCTTATTGTTACTCTCTAGCAATTGTATTAGTTAGGGTAGAAGGAAAATCCTATGGTATTAGGTTGGTCTAATAGCCATTTGTAAATCCTTTAATAGGGTGGCATTCCAAGTGACTGTTCTAAAGTCCTCTAACCAAGCCCACTTGTAATAGGGTGGTTAAATCCTTTAACCAAGTCATGTTTAATAGTGTGTTGTAGCCTTTAATAGGGAAATCCTTTCACAAGGAATCACTTCATAAGAGTGAGAATTGAGTAGCATGTTACTAGTGGTTTTTCCCAAATTGGGTTTCCACATAAATCACTGTGTTATGTGTTGATCTTTTTATGTGTTATGCTTGCATGTTGATTTATAGTAACTTGCTAAATAGGAAAGCTTAAGCTTGGATGAATGAATAGTTAAATGAGCTCACTAAACTTAGTGAAATTTTTTGAATTTGATGACGAGCCACACCACCCGTACCAACTCACAACCAAAAATGCAATAATATGGAGACAAGAGAGATATAGAACCATCTTCATCTTTACCACAAGCTTCCACCTCAATAGGGACAAGAAAACCAACATGCAAATCTTCCACATTTTTTTTTTTGCTGATGCATGATGCTCCTGCATCCGACTCCCATGGTAGAAAAATTTTTGTGAATATGGATTCACAAAATGAAGTAGCCACTGTTGACAGATTTTTTTCCTCTTCCTCCAACACATAGTTGGAACAAGTATTCGATGCCGATATATTTCCTTCTTTCTTCTTTTCCAACACCTAGCTGGAACAAGTGTTTGATGCATAAATCTCTCTTCCTCATTCAATCTTGTTGAATTAATCACACCTGTAATAAACCCAACAACACCATACCAATCTTCCTTTGCATACCATACATCATGAACAAGATCCTCATGCAAACCATCATTAGTATCTTTCAAAATCACCTCAAATTCAGCATCATATAATTCATAAGAATTTACCTCTTTGACATATTCATCTTTTCTTGCCTCTTTCATGCATGTAACTACTTCACTTGTTTGATCCCCAACTAAGGCACTATACTTCTCCTCCATTGCTGCAATCTTCAAATCATCTTGATCTACTTCAGGTTCGTAAGTCTTGTCATCTTTATGTTCTTCCTCTTCTCGTTCATCTTCTTCAACTTTAGGTTCGCAAATGATTTCCTCTTCATCCACTTGCTCTTCCACTGGATCATCTTTCTTTTCCACATCCAAGGAATTATCAACATCTCTTTTTTGGTGACATGCTCTTTGTTTCTACAACTCAGCTTCTAATTCATTCACTTGCTTCTTTAAATCAACTAGAAATGATTGTTGATTTTTTGCTCTAAATTTCTCAAGTTGAGGAATCCTCAGAATCCATCCAATCACAAAAGTCATCTTCTTCTTTCTCTTCTCCATAATCAAGTCTTTAGAAGACAAATCTCATGCAACACAAGAACCTTGTGAAAAATTCCTCACACTCGACGATCTATCTACACAATCAAGAACTTCTTGACAAACTTCAACCAACTCAAGGTCCTGGTGCAAACTACCTCACATTCGACGATCTGTCTGAACTCTCAGGAACTCCTGCTCTGATACCACTGATGACGGGCCACACCACCCATACCAAATCAAAACCAAAAATGCAATAATATAGAGACAAGAGAGATATAGAACCATCTTCATCTTCACCACAAGCTTCCACCTCAATAGGGACAAGAAAACCAACATGCAAATCTTCCACATTTTTTTTTTGCTGATGCATGATGCTCCTGCATCCGAATTGGACATGTTGGACATTGAATAATTGATTCACAACCCCTCCCCTCTTAGTTATTCTAAAACATTTCTAACAATTGGTATTAGAGCCGTCTGTCAATTTAGTTTCAAGGTACTAGAAGGAGGAAGATCAAGATGTCCAAGAGAGAAGTTCCCAAGCTCAACAAAGATAACTTCATTGCATGGCAGAGTCTTATGAAGTTGCACCTTGGATAAATAGGTGATTATGCAAAAACCTCAATTGGAATAGAACATCTAGACCCAGCTAGACCTCTTACTATAGATGATTTGAACAAAAGGAAGGAGTATAGTCAAGAAATGTTAAAGATTACCTTTGCACTCAATTATGTTAAATTTGATGACATCAAAAGATGTGACACTACATTTAGAATATGGAAAGCCCTAATAGATATCTATGGAAGAGATCAAAATTTTTAGATAGTAAAGAGAGAAAGCCTCAGAGGAAAGTTTGATGACATGAAAATAGAAGAAGGTGAAAATTTTGCTTAATACATTGCTAGAATGAAAGAAGTGGTAAGTACAATAAGAAGTCTAGATGGTCAATGGGAAGAAGAGAATGTCAATAGAAAATACCTAAGAACCCTACTACCTATCTATTCTATTAGAGTTTCATCCATCCAAGAGCTAAGATGTGTACAAGGAAATACACTAACCTTTGAAGGAATTGTGGGAAGACTCACTGCATTTGAACTATCCAATTTTGACAACTACAAACCTAAGAACCTTGAATCTACATTCAAGGCCAAGTTGACAATGAGAGACATTGAGGAAGTAACATCAATGAAGAAAAGTAGAAAAGGAAAACATGCATCTAGTGATAGCAACATAGATGAGGAAGATGTGGAATAGTTGGAAGCACTATTAGCTAGAAGATTCCATAGAGGCACAGGTAAATTTAAAGGTAATCTCCCTATCATTTTTTTCAATTGCAATGAAGTAGATCATATTGCTGCAAGGTGTACACAAAAGAAGAGCTACAGATAAGGAAACAAGTACAAGAACAAAAGAAAATATGATATCAAAGATTATAAGGACAAAGGCAAAAAATGCTACATTATTGAAGAAGATTCTGATGAGAATGATGATGAAGTAGTCTATGTGGCCATGAAGGATGAATCAAATAAAGATGAAGATGAAGCAACAACATTGGTAACTTGTGTGAACATGAATGAAAAGTGGATCATAGATAGTGGATGCTCACATCACATGATAGGAGACAAAAGTAAGTTTATTACCTTTACTCAATATGATGGAAATAGTGTTAGATTTGGAAATGATGCTCCATGTCAAATGAAAGGAAAAGGTTCAATTAAACTTACAGAAAAAATTTCATGTGATAATGCATACTATGTTGAAGGATTGAACTAAAATTTTTTGAGTGTATCATAGTTAGGAAATGTAGGTTGCAAAGTAGAATTTGGAAACAAATCTACCAAGATCTATGAGAATGATGGAAATCTGATAGGAAAAGATGAACAAACTAGGAGTAACTTGTTCTACCTAGATATGGAAGATGCAACTTGTTTTATTATTAGATTTGATGATGTGTGGTTATGTCATAAAATATAGTGTCATGTTAACTTTGACAATCTAATTGGCATCAGCAAAAGGAAGAAAGTTAGGGTTGCCTAAACTAAAGAAACCTAAAAACACAATGTGCAAACATTGTCAACTAGGGAAGATGACTAAGTTAGTCCATATAGACTTATGTGGTCCACTAGAAGTGCAAAGCTACCTAGGAGATAGATACATAATGCTATTTGTAGATGACTATTCCAAGATGATGACTACTATATTTTTGAAGAAAAAATTTGATGCATTTCAAATGTTCAAATGGTATTTAGCCAAAGTTGAGAAGGAAATAGGTAAGAGTCTAAAGTACCTAATATTAGACATAGGAGGTGAGTTTACATCAAAAGAGTTTGAGGTATTCTATAATGACGAAGGTATCAAAAGGTAAACATTAGCACCAAGAACTCCACCATAGAATGGAATTTCTAAAAGAAGAAATAGATTAGTAATAGACTATGCTAGAACCCTTATGATGAGGAAAAATGTTTCTCTAAAGTACTAGAGAAGCTATAAGTACTGTTGTTTACACCTTGAATAGAGTCCAAGTCAAGAAAGGTACAAATGTAACACCTTTTGAATTGTGGTATAGTCACTCACCTAATGTAAAACATATCAAAATATTTGATTGTAAATTCTATATTCTTAAAGATACTAGAAATGGAAAGTTTGGTGCAAAGAATGATGAAGGCATATTTCTTGGATACTCCACTAGAAGCAAAGCATATAAGTGTTTGAACACTAACACTAACAAAATTGTGGAGAGTGCAAATGTAAATTTTGATGAGCATGCAAAAGTGCAAGTTGATGAGTCTAGGAAACCAAAAGATTATAGGTCCTTTGTATACTTCTATGAAGGAATGCCTATTGAAGGTTAAGCTACAAATCAAGTTGGAAATCAACAAAAATTCATAGTATCAACTGAATCATAGCTAGTGAATATCAAGTTGCATACAAAAGCCGAGTTACAAAATGAAGGAAATGGACATTTTGATTCTAAGGATAGTATAAATGAAATAAATGATGAAATAATAGATGAAGAAGAATAGAATGAATCTGAAGCTGAAGGATCAAACATAGAAAGAAGGACAGAACCAAGGTTAGCCAAGTATGTAAGAAGACATCACCATATAGATCAAATCATTGGTACTAAGGATGCTAGACCAATGACAAAGAATGGATTAAGGAATGAATCATTTATACTGATCAAGATTGAGCCCATAATAGTGAAAGATGCACCACAAGATGATGATTGGTATAAAGCTATGGAAGAGGAGATAGATTAGATTGACAAGAACAAAACCTGAGCACTAGTTCCTAGACTAGCTGATGAGAATGTAATTGGTACCAAATGGGTGTTTAGGAACAAACTTGATGAAAATGGTGAGATAATTAGAAATAAAGCTAGATTAGATTACAAATTCTATGCACAAGAAGAAGGACTAGATTATGGAGAAACATTTTCCCTTGTCTACTAAAAGAGGAAGTCTACATAGAACAACTTGAGGGATTTGTTGATGAAAACAACAAGGATATGGTCTGCAAACTGCATAAAACACTTTATGGTTTGTAGCAAGCACATAGAGCATGGTATGAGAGACTATACATTGGATGTATCCTCTCCCCTTTCCATTTGTGGATCTTGGGTGTAAGAGAAATCCATGTAACTTCTATAGGAGGCCTACCTTGGACCAAGATACTCAATATTGGGTATGCTAGGGGATGACCTCAGAGTGGTAATGGGCCAAAAGCTAGGTCAACATTCTAGCTATTATATAAAATTTGATTATGGTGAAAGAGATGTCAGTAGTATTACTGCATGATAGCTCTCCTCTAGTACCCTTGTGGTGTGTCAAACTCTGATTCTTAGGGCTAGGAGACCTTCTACAAAATTTTATCATTCATGTGTCAAAAAGAATGCCCTTACTAAAAATTATGTTTTAGTAGCCAAAATCCTTTCTATCCACTGGCTCAAGGGGTCACCCATGCCCGTGAAGACATCATACATTCTCCTAGTCCTTAGTAGAGACAATAGTCCCTTGGGAAGTCATGACCCTTGGGAAGTAGATCTTGGTAGCCCTGAGAAGTGAGTGCACTATAAGGGGAGCTTGTGGTGCCAAGATCCTACGTTGTCTACTTTGGATAAGTGTAGTTGAACTTTAGTTCAAGTACAAATTTAGTGGATACAATCTTAAAGCGTAGGTTGTGGTGTGACTATTCACTTTTAATAATTGCTATTCTTGTCTTAATGTTTCATATGTGTATGTGAAACATTAATCAAGATAATAGCCAAAATTAAAATTTATACCTTGAACCTTCTCAAAACATTACACATTGTCAAAATGCTATAAACTTTGTCAAAACTTTGCAAAATTTGGTCCAATAAATTCAACACTTGGAAAACATGGCAACTTGTGATCTTAAACGTGCTTGGAAAAACATAGATTTCATCCTTGCATAGAACTCACTTGCATTCACGCTAGTTTGCATTCATTTTTCACCTTTTATTCCTCATTTTTTATCCCTCATTTTCACATTGCAATCATTATGGTTTAGCTTGCATTCTTTGCATTCCAACCTCAAAATCTGAACTTTGCATCTCCCATCTTGCATCTTTGCATACCCAACCCTCATATTTCCTACTTCAACCATCATTTTGGGTGTCATAAGAATCATTTTGAACCTCCATTTTGATCTTAGAATTTTCCTCTACTGTTTAGCTCTTTGTGACATCAATCTAGAAAATATAGTACCTAGAATTGCCTTAATTTCAACCCAGTTTACAAACCGCACCCTAAAATTACCAACTGCACCCAAACTAGAGCCAACTACACCATAGGCATATTTGGTATTTTTTGAGTGCACTTGGTGGTCTGAGAACCTAGTTTAGAATTCTAGATAACATTTTGTGGCTTCAACAATTTCCTTGGGTACCTGGATAAGTCCCCTTGTCTTAGCATGCCCTAATTTGCATCCTACATCTCCTAGTCTTTATTGCCTTCAATTAGGACATCATTACTTAGGTCATAACCCCTATTTTGTACCTCCTAACCCATCTTAACATCAACCCTAGTATCTTATCTTCCTAGTATATCAATTTGGCAACCACATTGCTCAGATTCAACACACATTAAACCTAGCTTCCCAATTGTGCCCAGAGACCACCAACCCTACCCAAACTGGCCCCAACTACACCATAGGCATATTTGGTACTATTGGAGAACACTTGGTGCTGCTAGAGTGTATTTGGGCACCTGCATGACCATTTTGGGCCTCCAAACTGGATTTTGGGACCCTAAAACTATATCTAGAAGCCTTTATACGTCCTCATTCTGCATTTGACCCAAAACAACATCTAGCACCCAAAATATAATTTTTCATCTTAGGACCTTTTCACATCACATATCCACTTAGAATCATCACCATTTCAAGTCCCCTAAATTTCATTTCGAACCCAAAAACCTTTGAATTTAGTCAAAAATTTGAACAAATGTATGCACGCTAGAGTATTACATTGTGTCAATGGATAATGGATCTTGACCATGGTCATTTTATCATTTTATTTTATCATTTTATTTTCTCAAATTCTACCTATATCAAGGTAGATTTTTCTTTATCATTTTGATCTTATCACTTCTTCTCCTTTTTTTGGTCAAGATCCAAAGTCTATTGTCATAACATTGAACTCTTAGATTAATACCTTGTAAATATTTCACCTAAGTTCAAGAGAGTTTCCATATACCATTTTCATTACATTATTATATTCCTAGTGTCCCTAAACATCATTTTGACCTACCCTAGTGTCATATCCCTTTCATTTTGCATTGTTCAAATCCTAGCATCATTTTCACTATCAAACCCTACCAATTTGTCCATCAATTAGATTGTCTTCTTGATCATTTACCCTCACTTTGCATATCCCAAAAATCATTATCAAACCTTCAAGACCATCCCTTGCATAGTCTACCTTGCATACATCAACCTTTATCATCATTACTAAGTCCAAAGAATAACCCTAACCTTCATTTTGCATACCTTCAAAACATCATCTTGCATTTGCACTTGCATAACATCCCTAGGAAATTTGCACTTTTTATATCAAAACCCTAGTTCATTTGTCATTATCCCAGGTTTCATATCATCCCTAAACACTTAAAGGTCCTAAAAACACTCATATCTTGCATACCCACATCTTAATTATCAAGTTTTGTCCTATTTTACCAACTACAACCCCTGTTTTACCAATAGCACACTTCAGGTGCGCAGTTGGTAGTTTTAGAGTGTACTTGGTAGTTTTAGAGAATACTTGGTAATTAGGCACTTCTTTCTAGTTTCTAGAACCTAATATACATTTCCATAGGCTTCATTGCATCCCAAAACCTTGCAAAACACTGTGAACCACTCAAAACACTAAAAATTTGCATTTTAGGCACCCTAGCACCTCTGTTTACCCATTGCATACCTCTTACTTACCAACTGCTTACCTTTAGGCCCCCAAGTGCACCAAGGGTACACTTGGTACTATCTTGGTGTAGTTGGTAGTTTAGGTGTGCACTTGGGAGATAGAGAGTCCATTTAGGCTTTCCTCAACTTCATCTGCATCGTTAGGTATCATGCCAGCACTTACTAGGACACAATCAACTCAGAGGCTTGAAGAACTTTATCAACCCTTGTTTTCTAAGGCACCAACAAAACTAAAACCTCATCCAAGACAAAAGAAGAGCAAGAAAACCCAACAAACCTTTGACAAAGACCAAATCAAGGCATCACAACCATTACTTGCGGACCCCTTGAACATGTATCCACAAGATCACCATAATCAAGCTATGACACAACAAACCTTAAACAATGCACCTACCATGAGGTTTACTTCACGCACTTCCCCTACACATGGGATGGTTCAATGGAGTCCTAAATTTTAACCTATACTTGTGCCAATATCACCCAAAGGTGAAAGAGTACCAACCACACCCGAGGATGAACAAACACATTCCTTTGAATTCAAAAAACCCAATGTAAGTACCTTCAACTATAACACATCAAACATACAACAAGGTACTATACACCTAAGTGATGACTCTAACACTAACTATTGCATCACTAATGAAGAAATGGCTAGGGCATGTCAAGACAAAAATTTTTGCAAGAACTTCAAACTTTTGGCAGCCCAAGAAATTGTCAAATTCAACCCAAATGTGAAGGGACCTAAGTCCAAACATCAAACCAATAAAACCATTGAAAATCTACAACCTGTGATGAATTTGGACTTAGATAAGGGAAAAGAACCTTTGTTCAAACACAATAATGGGACCTATAAGGTCCCATCAAGAAAAAACAATCAAAATCCTCCAAAGTACATTTGAACACTTCAACATTAATCCCTTGTTTGATGAACCAAAACCAATGAAGGGATTTGTGCACTAGGGATTTGATGAACCACAACCAATGCAATAACAAGATGCTCCTAAAGGGATTTGTGCACTAAGGATGCAAGACATACCTCCTTTGAAGAAAAATCAACAAGGTGCACCTTTGCTTGTAACTCTACTAAATGTTATGACATCAAATGTTATGGAGCCTCTCATGAGTGCAACATGTGAAACATCAATTGCAACTATCCCTATGGACATGCAAAGGAAAAGTATTATTGACATTACACCCATTCCCAAAAGGAACACATCTCATGGTCAAGTCAATATGATGTCTGAAGGAGGAACATCTAACACACAAGGGTACCAAAACAACAATTCAAACATGATGTTAAATTCTCAAGGACTTAGTCAACCCCCACAACAACATCAACCTATAAGGATACAAGGAATTAACACTTCCAACCCACAACCAAGTATACATTCACTTAACACACATTCCACATATCAACAACAACATCAACCACAACAACAACAACATCAAGTGGTGCAAACATCCAAAGTCCCTAGCACAAAACCCAATGTAAACCCACTTGACTTACATGTAATGTATCAAAAACAATTCCAACAACAAAAAGCCATGTTATCTAAGCAACAAGAGAAACTCAAAAAATAGTTGGAATACCAAAGATGCCTCAAGGAACAAATTGTATACTAGCAATATTTGTTACAATAACAAAATGTGCCACAATAGCCTCAACATATACCTCTACAAAAACAATCACATACATGGTCTCACATACAACCAACATAGGTATCCCAAAAAAAACACAACAAATGGCACAACAACAACAGTTGGAACATCAACCATAATTGATATCACAACAAGTACCACATCAACTACCACAACAAGTACCCCAACAAGTATCACAACAAAAAACCTTTTGTCTTTGAGGTACCAACATACCTCCACCACCAAGTGATACATCATCAGACTCATTAGATATAGAAATGTTAGAATCGAGTAGACATAGTTCTCACCATAGAAAATAGTTTACTCATAGACACAAAAGACTTGAAGGAAAGATTATGATGCAAAACCCTATGAAGAGCTATTGCAACAATTCAAATAACTTTCCAAACAAATCGAGGCATTGGGAGTCCAAAAGAAACAAGCTCTATATACAGAAATGGACCTACAACCTAATCCATTTGGCAAAAGTCTATATATGCTTCCATTCTTGAAACATTTTGAGGCTCCAAGGTTTGAAAAATACCAAGGAAAAGGCAACTCTATTGATCCTATCAAAGAGTTTTGTGTCTCATGTACCCAACCCAGTGATGAGTCCACTTACCTCATGAGATTGTTCCCTCATTCTCTAGGTGGGCCCGCACTTGAATGGTACTCCAAACTTCCCAGTACTATCAAATCTTGGTCAAAACTTACAGACAAGTTCATCTCCCAATTTTCCTTTAACATTACAAATGAGGTTACACTTTTTTATTTGTGTTCAACTAAACAAAAGATGGGAGAACCATTCATCACATTCTTACTTCGCTAGAGAAGTTTAGTCAGTCAATGCTCACTAGACGATCCTGAAGAACAACAAGTTAACTTGTAAATTGAAAACTTAGTCCTGGTATGAACTCAAAATCGAGAGTCCAAGCACTATTTCTAAAATAATGAAGAAATGGGCTAGTATTGAAGATGCCCTTATCTGTAAGGGAATCCTCAAGATAAATAAGGAAAACACAAACACCAGTTCCTCTAATGGCAAGGCAAAATTTTTCTCCAAAAACCAGAATGTGACTAATGATGGCATTATGGATGCCCACATGATTAGCAAAGAACAACCTCAACTGACTTTGAAAGGTGAAAATCCTACAAATTCTCAAACATCCAAACATTAGCCTCACAAAAAAAAATTGAGACTTCCATGCAAGACAAACCTCGAAGACATTCTAGAACCAAGGAAAGGAAATTCACACCATTGGGGATACCTCTTAAGACTGCACTACAATAGTTACTGAGTAATAAATTCCTAGAGTTACCCCCAATCAAAGATGAACCATTAACTAAAGTAGATTGGTGGGATGACAAAAATACTATGATTACCACTACACCAAAGGACATAAGACCTCATCATGTTTCCAACTAAAACATGCAATACAAGACCTTATTGATGATAGTGTAATCATGGTTGATCCATCACTATTAGCATCCAACTCTAATCAACCTATTTTCAAAGATCCTTTGGGTAATCATGACAAAGAGAAACCCTCTAGTTCAAACCCAAATTCATGAGGTAATGTGAATTGCACATGCATTGGATATGACTACACCATCAATTTCTTTAATGAATCTAATTCCTACATATCCACATTCACATTAAAGGCTAAAGACCCTCATTGCACTGTCACTACATGTCATACCAAGATTAACCTACCTAGAGCCCCATCGACACCTACTACTTCTAGTAGACCTACACCCCCTAGTAGACCTACTAGTTCTACTTCATTTGATTATAACCTTGTTGAATAGCTTGGCAGGACCCCTACACAAATATAGATCTTGGACCTATTGCGTGTATCTCCCCAACATCAAAAGATCTTAGATTAAGCCCTTAAAGAGTCAATAGTCCCAGATAACATTGATGTTTCCCAATTCCAAGCCATGGTGGGGAACCTATCTACCTCACAAAATATCACCTTTTCCCCTTAGGACATTCCTAAAGATAGACCAAACCACAATGACCCTCTTTGCCTTGAAGTCTTTATCCACAATGTTAAGGTCAAATGTGTCTTGATAGATGGAGGAGTAGGGCTGAATATCTATACACTTAAAGTAGTCAAAGGTTTGGGTCATTCTAAAACTGATGTGGATCCCTCTCGAAGGATCATAATCAAAGCCTATGATTATGGTGAATGTTTCTCTACAAGGGTCATCATCTTACCTATTAGAGTTGGTCCAACTACTGAGAAAACTTTATTCCACATCCTAGATATAGAAATGAACTGCAACATGATACTAGGCCACCCATGGATCCATGCTATGAAATCAGTTCCTTCTACATATCACTAGTGCCTAAAATTCTCCTATAATAATCTAGAGGTAACCATCCCAGGTGATCCAAATCCCTTCCAATTCTATTGCAATCTTAGAGGAACCATTGCATACCAGGTCCCAACAAACCATGCATGAAATGCCCTAGAGTCCTCCAAGTATGTTGACCCTTCCACACTTGCACTCGCATTCAAAGGAAAGCTCAAAATCCAAGACCAAGGTTGTGGTGAGTACTCCATGTCACATGCCTTTCACATTGGGAAACTTCCTTTATCTCCCAATTCATATGATAAACCTCAACTTATACAGAACAAGCCTATGTTCGCATTTCAAAAGAAACCTTCTATGGCTTGCACTAGTGGAGGTGGACTACATGAAGAACATGTCTATGAAAATACCTCTACATGGATTGAAAATGCTAAGTTAGAACAAGAACTTACTCCTATATCCCCCAACAACTATGGACCTGGATTCACCACCATGCAAAAAAAGGGATATGATGGATATAGTGGCCTGGGACTTCAAAAGCAAGGCATTGTTCAACCCATCACTGCATTAGGATGACCTGTAGCTTGGGGCTTGGATTCAAACCATTTGTTTTGGGTCTTCCTAATACTAAGTCATCCTCATTTGAGGAGGGGAATGCTTCAAACGATGACAAGGAATCTAAGAACAACCAACCCAAACCCACCCAATCTATATCCAACATTGATGATCCTAATACTTCCCTTGGTCTTGATCATATGTTTGCTGACCTTGATAGCCTACCTATGGAAGATAAACATGTCAATCCACCTATCTCTCAAACCAATTCTTCACCTTGGATTGAAACATTTTGGGATGCAAGCCCTCCTACTTCTGAACATGATCTCGATGATATCACTGAAGAAGATATCAACATATATGCCTTTGACCAAAGCTTATTCAACATTGATGATGGAATTTCCCTAGTTTTCCATAAACTTATTGATTAGGACCACCAATGTTTGACCATTTTGAAAATGATGATGTCATCACATAATTCTTTGAGCTTCATGAAGATGTACCACAAGGTGATCACAAGTTTGGATTTTCTATTGATCTAAACATCATGGCATATTTTGGGGAGTCAACTCCATCTTCTAGTCACAAAATTGAGAAAATAACAAAAAAAACAATAGTAGGTCTCTTGGTGAAAATCAAAAGGTGCCATTAGACCATGAAAAAGTAAAAATAAAGGAAATTTCTAAGGGTGAAAACCTCTCTAAGGCACTTGAGGATGGAAGATTGGACACACCCTCATTGAAGGAAAGATCAACACTAATTGTAGAGATTACAGAAGAGATTAACCTAGGAACTCCTAACAAACCCAAGGTCATATACTTTGTAGCCTCATTATCACCAAAGGAAAAGGATGAATTTGTTAGATTCTTTCTAGAGAGGTAGATCAAATTTGCATTGTCTTATGTAGACATGTCCAGATTAGATCCTGAACTAGTCCTTCATCACTTGCCACTAAAACCAAGAATGAAATCAGTAAAGAAAAAGTTGAGAAAAAATGCATCCTCAAGTTGCCCTCCTTGTCAAAGCTAAATTGAAGAAATTATTGGATGGTGGCTTTATCAGACCCATTGATTATGCTAAGTGGATATCTAATCTAGTACCAGTTAGCAAACATTCTAGGGGCATCCAGATGTGCAATGACTTCTATGATTTTAACAAGGCATGTCCCAAGGATGATTTTCCTTTACCAAACATAGATATCATTATAGACATGGCAACTGGGTATGAGATGTTATCACTAATGGATGGCTTTTCAGGCTATAATTAGATAAGAATAGCCTTTGAAGATCAACACAAAACAACTTTTACATGCCCTTGGGGAACATACTACTAGAATGTTATCCCATTTGGTCTTAAAAATGCCATGGAAACATATCAAAGATCAATGATCACCATCTTCCATGATTTCATGCGCGTCCTCATGGAAGACTATGTTGATGACTTACTTTGCAAATATTATAAAAGAAAATATCATTTAGGCATCCTATATCAGATATTCAATAGAATGGAAAGTTATAAGCTCTCTCTAAATCTAAAAAAGTGTGTATTCAGGGTTGTTTCTAGAAAGCTCCTAGGATACATTATTTCTCAACGAGGCATTGAAGTGGATCCTAAGAAAGTAAAAGCAATACTTGACATGCCTCCTCTAACAAATCTCAAAACCTTAAGAGGACTACAAGGAAGATTACAGTCTATCCACATATTCATTGCACAATTGGTAGATAAGTGTCACTCCTTTCAACACCTCTTATGTAAGGTAGTATCCTTTCAATGGAATAAGTAGTGCTAAGAATCTTTCCAACAACTCAAGGATTATCTTCTACATCCACTAGTTTTAATGGCCCCTATTCTAGGCAAGCCATTCATTCTCTACATATCTATTACATATACAACACTAGGAGCTCTCTTAGCACAAAATGATGGACAAGGAAGAGAGCGAGCCATATATTACATCAGTAGAACACTTGTGGGCTATGAACTAAATTATTCACTCATTGAAAAAGCTTGCCTTCTTGTTGTCTTTGTAGCCCAAAAGCTTAGACATTACATGTTCCATCAGTAAATAATGCTTGTCTCTAAGATTGATCCACTGAAGTATCTCCTAAGAAAGGCTACTCTCACTAGACACTTAGCCAAATGGGTCATGATCCTTAGTGAATTTGATATAGAATATGTAGACAAAAAGGAAATCAAAGGGAAAGTGATAGCAAATTAGTTAGCAAAATCACCTATGTTAGATGATCATCCCATACTGATAGACTTTCCAGATGAAGCCATATTTCACATGGATGTAGCTAATGAAGGGAAGCTTTATTTTGATGGATCATATACACAAAATGGTTCAGGAGCTAGCATTATGTTTATCACTCCTCAAGGAGACATAATCCCCAAGTCATATAGGATAGCATTCCACTGTACCAAAAATATAGCAAAAAATGAGGCACTAATCATAGGACTCAAGATATCTATCTAATGGAACATTCAACATTTATAAGTTTTTGGTGACTCTTAGTTGGTCATCCACCAAGTCAATGATGACTATGTAACCAAGGATGATAAGTTAGTGCCATACAAGCAGATGGTGGACTTCCTTAGGTCTAAATTTGTCACTATCTCTTTTCATTAGCTACCAAGAATACACAACAAGCAAGCTGATGCTATGGCTACCATCACTTCTATGATTGATATGCCTCAAAATTTGGAACATTGTGAATTCATTATGGAGCAACTTTTGATTCCAATATTCGAGCTCCCTCAATTTGAGTATGTGTGCAAACTTGTTCGTCCTAATTCTTTATGGTATCAAGACATTTATGATTAGCTACATGCACAAATCCTACCACCCAACTTATCCAAAAATGACCATTGAGCCTTTATCTGTCAAGCCACTAGATACATCATCATCGATGATACCCTTTACAAGAGATCCTTTGACCAAACCCTTCTCAAATGCCTTGACTCACAAGAAGTTAAAACTACCTTATGCAAGGTTCACAAAAGTATATGTGGAGGTCATTTCAATGGTCTAAGTCTAGTGAAGAAACTTCTTAGAGCTAGATACTATTGGCCAACCATGGAACAAGATGCCCATGATTTTGCCAAAACATGTCGTAAGTGCCAAATATATAGCAATCTAATCCATGCACCAACACAAGAGTTGCAGCCAGTCATATTTCCATGGCCCTTTTCACAATGGGTATTTGATCTTATTGGAGCCATTTCTCCTCCATCCTTTGATGGTCATAAGTTCATTATCATAACAATAGAATAATTTACCAAGTGGGTTGAAGATGTCCCTTTGACCTTCACCACTAGCAAGCAGATCTCAAGGTTTATTCTAAACTACATCATATGTCAGTATGGAGTCCCCTTGGCTATTATTATTGATCATGGTAGTTAATTTCAAAAAAAAGATGTCAACAAGCTCTGTGAGAAGTACAATATCTACCACAAATATTCTAGTATTTACCATCCATAGGTAAATGGCCAAGTATAAGAATCTAATAAGACTTTTGTTAAGATTCTCCAAAAGACTATCAATGATTTTGGTTGATATTGGAACCTACAACTAAATCTAGCTCTTTGGGCATACTGAACAAGTGTGTGTGCTCCTACTGGTGCAACACCCTACTCTCTTGTCTATAACACTGAGGCCATACTTCCCATTGAAGTTGAAATTCCATCATTGAGAGTGTCATTGCAAGATGTTGTTGATGATGAACACTACCACATATCTAGACTCCATGAACTAGAAATTCTTGATGAAAGGAAATGATTTGCCTTGACACATCTCCAAGTTTATGAAAACTAACTCAAACAAATCTATAACAAGAAAGTTTGAGCTCATCATTTTGAGTTTGGTGATCTAGTCTTGAAGATGAACTACAAGACTCAGTAGCATAGAGAAAAAAAAGGCAAATTTGTGCCAAATTAGGAAGGACCTTATGTAGTTACTACATCATTTGGGTCTGGAGTATATCAACTTGCAACTCTAGAGGGTGAACCATTGCACATGTCCATCAACAACATGCATCTTTGCAAGTACTACACTTGATTCTATCTAAAAGTCCTGAAAAAATATCAAAAAATGGCGAAAAGTCCTTAACAAATATCAAAAAAATTGCAAAAACTAATGGAAAAAGAAAAGAAAAATGTGAAAAAAGTCATGAAAAAATGGATGCCTTGATGAAAACCTAGCATACAGGCATGTTGGCATGAAAATTTGAGTCAAGCGAAAAATTTTGTACATAAGTGAAAACCTGGCAAATAGGCACTTTGGGCAAGTACCATGGTGAAAACTTGGCAAACATGCACAATGTGTAATCAGTTATTGCTCCTCCTTCTATCAAGATTCCATCTATTTTTGCCCCCCTCTTTTTGTCATTCCTTGATCATATCCATCATACGAAAAGACATCCTTGGCTCCTTGACCATGGATCATGAACTAGTTGCTATCCATTGTTATCCTACCTAAGCATCACTAGTCTGCACACACTTTGTCCTTGGCCTTTGTACATAGTTTGCATCTTGTCTGGGGGCATATTACCTACATAGTGCATGAGTTCAAAATTGAACTGGGGGCATATCGACCTTAAGAATTTTTTGTCCATTGGGCTTATTGCATCATGGATTGGAGCTAACACTTGTATATGCTTATACGATCTTAAAAAAATCCTAAACATTCAAATATGATCTTGAAAAAATCGTAAACATCCAAATATGATCCTAGAAAAATCACTAAAAATCATAAAATGTCCTAAAATTTCTTGAAATAAACCCTAAAAATTGTAAAATGTCCTGAACAAACTAGTCACTCAAAAACATCAAATATCCTCAAAAAACCCTAAAAAAACACAAAAACCCATCAAAAATCTGCAATAAACCTTGTAAATATTCACTATGGATAACCACCCCTTTTTGTACACAATTGCACTTTGCAAACTAAAACTCAAAGCACTACACTTTCACGACAATCACACTATCTATGAACCTATCAACTAAATCTACAACCAAAACTATCACACCATCAACCTATCAAACACCATCTAAACACCTAAAATGTTAAAAAGAAAGTAATAATAGAAAATAATAGCTATTGGCTCATGTTATTTAGTGATTGGTTTATTTTTACTTTTCTTTTCTTTGATCATGTTCCTATGCCACTCGATGATATAGGCTTATCTATGAGACTGGTCATGATGGTTTACGATCATCTTTTTCTATTTTTGTCTATTACAATGTACCTTTGAGAGTTTTGAGCATGTACATATGCCTCAGGAAGGGCAAGACCATTTTCTATCTACATCATCCTTGTTTACACAAAAGTCTTGCATTTGCACTTTGGCCCTTTTTGCCATGATGCATTGCAATCTATTTTCCATATCAGAATAAAGCTCCATTTGACATATAGTGCACTTTACAAAAGAAAAATTCTTCTCATCATACTAACAATTCTTCATCTCATCTCCTCTATCTTCTACATCTCCTTCATCCACTACCTTGGTCTTGTACTCTAATACACAAAAAGCATTGTCATCCTACATTCCTGCATATGTCAAAAGTCCAAAATGGTTCAAAGCAATAATTCTTTGCATAAACATGGCATTTATATCATCTTCACATTTCATTTGCATTTCATTTTGCATGTCATTTTGTATTTCATTTGCATATCATCTCACATTTCATTAGTACTCATTTCATTACTATTCATTCCATATCATTTTACATTTCATTCATTCGTGAGAACAACATGTGGCAAAAATAAAACATGGCATTTCCTATGGATAACATGTGATAAATAAATGCATGATGTCATCATTTATAAATCCACGTAAAAAAGCATAAATGCATTCATATAAAACATCTAAAGCACACACATAATCCATCTCAAATAGTCATCATAACATAAGTACACCTCATAAATGTCTCACAAAAGTATCAGAGTATATGACCATGGTTTACATCAATACTAACTACCTGTAGGCATGAACCATGAAAGAGCATAACAAAAACCAAAAAGAAAAATAGAGAGGCCCCTTTGTACATGAGTCTATCAATGTCGTCCCAAGCTATCCCTAGCCTCCCAACCTCTGTTTGGCCTCAAGAATGGTAGCTCTTCTCTCTGTGGTGGCCTCATAGGCCCTATCACCCATGTGTTGCTTTGTGTCCTCTGTGTCCTATGGGAGTGAGATCTTAATGCATGAAAACTCTCTACTCTCTACCCTATTGGCACCACTCTCTCATACTGATGTCATCAATACTATACTTCCATGTGTGCCCTACTCATCATCATTTCCATCTCCTAAAAGTTTGTATCTCTGATGCTGCTAATGAACTCCTAAGACTCATGTGCTACCATCTCTGCCCTATGCACTATTGCATCTCTCTTAGCCCTAGCTTGGTCTCTCTCAGCTATTGCTTGATCTCTCTATACTACAACTGCATCCCTCTCTCCTATCACAACATCCCTCTCTACCACAACCCAATCCAACTAAATCCTTAGCCCTCTGATCACCCCCGTCAGCTCTACCTAGCTAGGCCCTACCTGTACTAGTATGAATACCCTCCCGATGTCCTCCACTAGATTGTCCTCCACATCCATAATAGTTGCATCCCTAGCCTCCCAATAGTCATCCTCATCCTCTCCCTTATCACCACCTCCAAAACTATCCCCACCCCCATTATCTCCATCCTCATCATCATCTCCCTCATCCTTCTCCTCAGCATCCTCCTCATGATCACCCTCATCCTCCCCCTTAGCATCCTCATATCCATCCCCCACATCATCCTCCTCATCCTCATCTCCCCCCTCATCATCCTCAACATCCTCTCCCTCCTCATCACCCCCACCCTCCTCCTCCTCAACATCATCCTCTCCCCCATCCTCCTCATCCTCCTATCCTCCCTCCTCCTCATCCTCATCATCTTGCTCTACCTATGGCCTCCCTCATGGTACTAGTACTACTAGATCTATCAAAGGCCCAGGACAATGTTGTACAAACCATTTGCCATATGTTGTTGTCACACCTACATCGACTATATCTGTTGCTACCCCCCATAGCCTTAGTTGTAACTCTACGAGCTATGCATATGCTACTTATGTCTTGATGGGTGGGCCCTACTCTCAAACCTCTACTCTAGATTGGAAAAATAATGCTAGACTAGTCGATATATCCTATATCTCCCCAAACTATCTCTATCACCAAGTGCTCAATCACTATACACCCTATGAGATAGCGCTCCTTTCTATAGTATGGTAAGTGAATGTCATCATTGTCCCATCTCGGTCAATCCCTATAAGGTCTCTAGATAAATTGTTTCATAGTGTCTATCTGATGGCAAAAGTACCTCGCATATCCTAATGGTCCTTGGGCTAGTACACCTCTGTAGCTATATGCATATGGCATGTCATCCACTAGCTCTCTCTCCACAAGAAGCCTAAATACTAAAATGTGCTCATAGGCCCAGATCTATAGTACTATACCACTAGTGCTAAATGATAGTCCAGCTATGTATGCTACCTAATGTAGATAATAATATAACATTACCAACATGCATGGGCCCTAGGCAAACATGGTACCCTCCATGATCATCTGCTCAAGAACTTGGCTCCATCCAACCAAAAATCCATGTCCTTGTCTATCTAGTATTAATAATCCCTAGATCACCTAGTAAATCGCAACTGTCAACCACTCATGGCATGCCACCAATAGGTCCCACCCAATCTCATAGTCTTAGATCCCTAGCTCTACATCTTTGCATCCAAATAAGTGTTGTAGTATTGTGCATTGTATAGCTGGGTCATACAATGCTAACTCTCCATTAATAGGGATCCTAATAATGTGCCATACATCCTCTAGTGTTATAGTCACCTCCCCTATTGGTAGATGGAAAGAACTTGTCTCTGAGTGCCATCTCTCTATCAAAGCTATTAGTAGAGTCCTGTTCCCCCTCACCTCTGGCATAAATGTAACATGATATAATCCCAACCCAACCAAAATCCCCTACTCACCAACTATCATCTAATGCCATAGTTCAAGGCTCTATGGCCTATGTCCCCTTATCCATAACAAGGGCAGATCCTCTTGCATGATCATATAGCCTATGTCACCCTCCAATAGTTTTGCATCTAGTTTACCCTACTTTTGACCCAAGTTTGAATTAGTTTAACTTTTTCTAGGTATTTTTGACTAAATTGACTTATGTTTTGAACTCTTCCTAGGGTTTTGAACATGTTTAACAAGTTTTGGGCCATTTCAAGCTCATTTGTATCATTTTGACTCTATCCATATCCATTTGTCAGCCTTTCTCCTCCATTAGAGCTAAGTTTGACCAAGTTTGACTTTTTCCTAATCATCCTAACCTTAGATAAACTATGTTTTCAACTCTTTGTTAGAATTGTTTAGAATAATTGAGTCGGGTTGAATCAGTTATTCAAGGTCCAAATGCCCTATTAATACCTTTTTACTACTTTTAATAAATCCATACACTTTTCATCCATCCAAACTTAAATCAATCATATAAGCAAGTTACAGTAAATCAACATGCAAAGATAAAACATCTAAGATCAACACATGACACAATGATTTATGTGGAAACCCAATTTGGGAAAAACCACCAGTAACATGCTACTTGATTCTCACTCTTTTGAAGTGATGCCCTGTTAAATGCCTACCCTGTTAAAGGCTTACAACACACTGTTAAATGTGACCTTGTTAAAGGATTTCACCAAACTGTTAGGAATGGGCCTAGTTAAAGGTATTTAGAACATTCACTTGGAATGTCACCCTGTTAAAGAATTTATCTAATGGCTATTAAACCAACCTAATTTCATAGGATTTAAACTTACTATTACAATTGATAGAAATTAATGATAATGGTCTTTTGATCTGATATAACTTACAAAACACTTTGTAGATTTTAGATCACACTTTTAGTTCAATCCTTATGCTTGGCTTCAATCACTTTAGCTCTGACTGCTTGTCTTTCTCTCAAGATTCGTCTCCTTGAGTCTTCTTACTCATTCTGCCAATGCAATAATCCTTGTGGTCATCTATCCAAACAAAGTTCCTATGCTTTCTTCTCCTTAGCATATTCTTCAGCACTTCATGCTTTTATGCTTAACCACCTCCTCTCTCCTTCTATCCCCTCTTTTTCATTAACTTATGTCTTCTTAAATAGAAATCTGATTTTCCTTTGTTGCTCAATTCTCCCTCTCCAATTTTAGGGTTTCAAAATGGATTAGGTAGGATATAATGTATCTACCCCATATCTTGTTTTCTTCTAGAAACTTCACAAGTTGTTTCCTTTAAAAGAAAACGTTCTACATGGTGTTCAGTGCCACCAGCTCATCATTCTTATCTTTCTTTTAATTCACAAATTTTTAGATAACAACCTTGTCAGCTTAGATCTGGCGAATCTTCAATTTCCAAAATAATGTAGCAGCTCAACATTATTGAGTTACTAGTGCTCGACACCTATGTTACTCAAAACCTATACCTGCTCGACACTTGGTTCTACTCAACACCTATACATACTCGGCACTTGATAAACTCTGTGTCACTCGGCATCTGAACTTGCTCGGCATCTGAAGTTTACTCGGCATCTGAAGTTTTCTCGGCATTTGAAGTTTTCTCAGCATCTGAAGTTTTCTCAGCATTAACTAGGAATTTTCCCAACTCTTACTAGCTTGCTCAACTCCTTCTCTCTAATGAACTTAGTTGAGCTTTACAAAAGACTTAGCTAAAACCTTAAATCTTGGATATGTTTCAGTGTGCTCATTCTTTGTATCTTATAGTATGTCATCAAATACACTTTTTCATCAATGGCTTAGCTGATCCTTGTACTTCATTACAACATCATAACTTCAACCTTTCTCTAGGTGTTCTAGTTACATCTTATTGATTGCCTCCACCTTATCAATCAACTAATTGATAGTATTTGGATCACTAAAGCAATTGTCATTCCTGCAAGTAGCAAGTTTGACATCAATGACAAAACAATGATTGAGGACATTCTTTACCAGTCCCATATATTATTCCAACAACTCTTCTTATGATCATTTCAATCATTTCCAACAATATCCCTCTTTGGTATTGATGGCAAACCAAACTGATCAATTAATCAATTCAGTTACCACCAAGATTGTATACGTTGTCTTGCTGCATTTTTACTACTGATCTCATATATCACCCTCTTTCATATATATATATCTCCCTCTTTCTTTGTATTGATTAGTTTTCTGCATATTTCTCCCTCTTTGACATAAATGCCAAAGATGTAGCATCTTTACTATGCAAAATATAAGCTTTGGTTTCTTGTTGTTTTTCTCCCTCTATCACCATACTTGTTACTGATTTGGAATTTCTTCTCCTCCTATCATCCTTTGCATCAACCTGTTTATATTCCAATGATTTATTCTTGTTGATGCAGGACAACTTCCTTGTTTCCTTAAACTGCTTGAGTTAGGGGTATGACCCCCAACTTGCCTCTAAGATATTCATAGGCATCCTTGGGGAATGGTTTGGTAAAGATATCTGCAGTTTGTTCCTTTGTGTGAATGTATTCCAATTTTACTTGTTTGTCTTCTACCAATTCTCTGACATAATGATACTTGATTGCAATATGCTTGGTTTTTGCATGCATCACTAGATTTTTGGATATATTTATAGCACTTGTATTATCACAATACAATATCACAGGTTTTGTTACTTCTTCTTTCATTCCATTCAATAGATGTGTGAGCCATACAATGTTTGTGCAATTGACTACAACTACCACATATTCTGACTCTGCAGTGGACTTGGATGTACATGTTTGTTTCTTGCTAGTCTAGGTAACCAACCTTTTGTCTAGAAATAATGCACCTCCACTTGTACTTTTTCTATCATCAATGTTTCCTCCCCAGTCTACATCTGTATATGCATTGAGCTCAAATTTTCCATTCTTTTTGTAGTGCAGACAAAAGTCATTAGTTCCTTTGAGATATCTCATTATTCTTTTTACTGCTATGAAATGATTTTCTTTAGGATTAGCAGAGAATCTAGCCACTATTCCAATTACTAATGCTATGTCTGGTCTACTATGTATAACATATTGTAGTTTTCCAATCATGGATTTGTACATTGTTTGATTGACTTCAGCTGACTCATCATTTTTGGACAGCTTATTTCTAGTTGCCATTGGTGTGCTGACTAGTTTGGATTCCTCCAATCCAAATGTTTTAAGAATTTCTTTGATGTATTTTGATTGTGTAACAAATATTCCATGTTTGAGTTGATGTACTTGCAATCCAACAAAAAAATTGATTTCTCCAAACATAGACATCTCAAATTCATGTTTCATTTTGTCAGCAAAGCCTTTGCAAAGTACTTCCTTACCACCAAACACTATGCAATCCACAAAAATTTTAGATACAATGATGTATTTACCTTCTTCTGCTTTGATGTACATGTTGCTATTATCATCAATTCTTTCAAATCCAATTTGCACTAGATAGTTGTAAAGTCTCTCATACCATGCTCTAGGTGCTTGTTTCAAACCATAGAGTGCTTTACGTAACTTACACACCATATCCCTATTGTTTTCATCAACAAATCCTTCTAGTTGTTCAATGTAGACTTCTTCTTCTAGTATACTATTTAAGAAGGCAGATTTTACATCCATCTAATAGACTTTAAAATCTTTATAGGTAGCATATGCAAGTAAAATTCTTACTCCTTCCATTCTAGCAACAAGAGCGAATGTTTCTCCATAGTCTATTCCTTCTTCTTGAGCATAACCCTTACATACTAATCTAGCTTTGTTTTTGGTAATCTCACCATTCTCATCTAGTTTTTTTTTTAATACCCATTTGGTGCCATCACATTCTTGTCAGTTGGTCTGGGAACCAAACTCCAGGTTTTATTTTTTCTTGTTTGATTAATTTCTTCTTCCATAGCTTTATACCAAACATCATCTTGTAATGCACCATATACTATTTTGGGTTCAGATTTGTTGATCAAACATGATTCATGTCTTAGCCCGTTCCTTGTCATTGGTCTTGCATCTTTTTCACCAATTATCTGTTCAATAGGGTGATGTCTTTTTACATATTTGGATAATCTTGTCTCTGTCCTTGTTTCCATGTTTGATCTTTCAGATTCAAGATCACTATGCACTTCGTTCTCAGGTTGTTCTTCATTATGTGTATTGTCTTCAGAATCAGATTGTGCATTTTCTTCATTCTGCAACTCCTCTTTTGAATGCAACTTGACATTCATTGGTTGAGATTCGGCTGAAACTCATACTTGTTGTAGATTTTCAATTTGATTGACATCATCCTCATCAACAGTCATTCCTTCATAAGAATATAAAAAGGTTTTTTACTCTTCCATTTTCTTTGGTATTTCATCTTGGACTTCTGTGTGCTCATCAAAATTTGCATTTGCACTTTCCACAATTTTGTTAGTGTTGATATTCAAACACTTATATTCCTTACTTCTAGTGGAGTAACCAAGAAATATACCTTCATCACTTTTTGCATCAAATTTTCCATTTCTAGCATCTTTAAGGATAAAACATTTACAACCAAATACTTTGAAATGTTTTACATTGGGTGAGTAACCATACCATAATTCAAAAGGTGTTGTATTTGTACCTCTCTTAACTTGTACTTGGTTTAGTGTATGAACAACTACACTTACAGCTTCTCTCCAGTATTTTAGAGCAACATTCTTTTCCATCATTAATGTTCTGGCATAGTCAATTACAGATTTGTTTCTTCTTTCAACAATTCCATTGTGGGGGAGTTCTAGGAGCTGATGTTTGTCTTTTGATTCTTTTATCATTACAAAATATCTCAAATTCATTTGATCTAAATTCACCACCTCTATCTAATCTTAGACATTTCAAGCTTTTTCCAGTTTCTTTTTCAACTCTAGCTACATACCACTTAAACATTTGAAAAGCATCAAATTTTTTTTTAAGAACATAACAGTCATCATCCTAGAATAGTAATCTAGAAATAGCATTATGTATTTATCTCCTCTATAGCTTTGTATTTCCATTGGACCACATAAGTCAGTGTGAACTAACTCAAGTATCTCTTTAGATGTATAGTTTTTTCTTTTGAAACTTGACTTTTTCATCTTTCCTAGCTGACATTGTTTACACATGATATTATCAGGCTTCTTCAATTTTGGTAGACCTCTGACTTTCTTCATTTTACTGATGTTGACTAGATTGTCAAAGTTGAAATGACATAATCTTCTATGCCATAACCATTCATCATCAAATTTTTCAAATAGACAAGAAACATCATCCATATCAAGGTAAAACAAATTACTCTTTGTTTGATCTCCTTTTCCCATCAGTTTACCATCAGTATCATAGATTTTTGCAGTTTTGTTTCCAAATTCCACTTTGTAACCTATATTGCCTAACTGTGAGACACTTAGTAAATTGTAGTTTAATCCTTCAACATAGTATGCATTGTCACATGAAATTTGTTCTGTGAGCTTAATAGAACCTTTTCCTTTGATTTGACATGGAGCATCATTACCAAATCTAACACTATTTCCATAATACTGAGTAAAGTTAACAAACTTACTTTTGTCTCCTATCATGTGATGTGAGCATCCATTGTCTATGATCCATCTATCATTCTTGTTTATGCATGTTACCAGTACTATGGGCTCTTCTTCATCAGATTGGTCCTTCATGGCTACATAAACAACTTCATCATCATTGTCATCAGAATTTTCTTCAACAATATAACACTTCTTACCTTTTTATTTGTAATCTCTCTTGTCATCATCTCTTCTATTCTTGTATTTGTTGCCTTCCTTGGAATCCTTTTTCTGTGGACACCTTGCAGCAATATGACCTACTTCATTGCAATTGAAACAAATGATAGGCATATTACCTTTGAATTTTCCTTTGCCCCTGTGAAATCTTCTGGCAAGCAATGCTTCCAATTGTTCCACATCTTCCTCATCAGTGCTACTATCACTGGATACATACTTCATTTTTCTTCCTTTCTTTGATTTCACCTATTCGGCATCTTTTAGTGATAACTTGGCCTTAAAAGCATATTCAACATTTTTAGGTCTATAGTTGTCAAAGTTAGATAACTCAAATGTAGTGAGTCTACCTATTATACCTTCAAAACTTAGGTTATTTCCTGGTATACATCTTAGCTCTTGTATTATTGATACTCTAATAGCATAGATAGGGAGCAAGGTTCTTAAGAACTTACTATTAATAGTATCTTCATCTAGTTGACCACTCAAGCATCTTATTGCACTTACCACTTCCTTTATTCTTGCACCATACTGAGCAACATTCTCATTTTCTTCCATTTTCATGTCATCAAACTTTCCTCTAAGACTTTCTCTTTTTGCTCTTTGTACATTTTGATCTCCTCCATAGATGTCTGATAGGGCTTTCCACATTTTGAATGCAGTGTCACATCCTTTGACATCATCAAATTCAGCATACCTAAGTGTAGAGGCAATTTTCAGCATTGTCTGATTGTGTTCTTGCTTGTTTTTCATGTCTTCTACAGTAGGAGCACCTGTTGGATCTACATCTTCAGTGACAATTGAAATTTGGGCACAATCTCCTATGGATCCAAGATGTAGCTTCATCAAACTTTTCCATGCAACAAAGTTGTCTTTGTTGAGCTTGGGAACTTCTCTCTTTGGCATTTTGATCTTTTCTTCTTGTAGTCCCTTTAAACTGAATCAGTAATCAGGCTCTGATACCAATTGTTAGAATTCTTTAGAATAACTGAGAGGGGGGGGTGAATCATTTATTCAAGGTCCAAATGCCTTATTAATACCTTTTTACTACTTTTAATAAATCCATACACTTTTTATCCATCCAAACTTAAATCAATCATATAAGCAAGTTACAGTAAATCAACATGCAAAGATAAAACATCTAAGATCAACACATGACACAATGATTTGCGTGGAAACCCAATTTGGGAAAAACCACCAGTAACATGCTACTTGATTCTCACTCTTCTGAAGTGATGCCCTATTAAAAGCCTGCCCTATTAAAGGCTTACAACACACTATTAAATGTGACCTTGTTAAAGGATTTCACCAAACTATTAGGAATGGGCCTGGTTAAAGGTCTTTAGAACATTCACTTGGAATGTCACCCTGTTAAAAGATTTATCTAATGGCTATTAAACCAACCTAAGTCCATAGGATTTAAACTTACTGTTACAATTGTTAGAAAGTAACGATAATGGTCTTTTGATCTGATATAACTTACAACATACTTTGCAGATTTTAGATCACACTTTCAGTTCAATCCTTATGCTTGGCTTCAATCACTTCAACTCTGACTGCTTGTCTTTCTCTCAAGCTTCATCTCCTTGAGTCTTCTTACTCATTCTGCCAATGCAATCATCCTTGTGGTCGTCTATCCAAATAGAGTTCTTGTGCTTTCTTCTCCTTAGCATATTCTTCAGCACTTCATGCTTTTATGCTTGACCACCTCCTCTCTCCTTCTGTCCCCTCTTTTTCATTAACTTATGTCTTCTTAAATAGAAATCTGATTTTCCTTTGCCACTCAATTCTCCCTCTCCAATTTTAGGGTTTCAAAATGGATAAGGTAGGATACAATGTATCTACCCCATATCTTGTTTTCTTCTAGAAACTTCGCCAGTTGTTTCCTTTAAAAGAAAATGTTCTACATGGTGTTCTATGCCACCGGCTCATCATTCTTATCTTTCTTTTAATTCACAAATTTCTAGATAACAACTTTGTCGACTTAGATCTAGCAAATCTTTGATTTCCAAAATAATGTAGCAGCTCAGCATTATTGAGTTACTAGTGCTCGGCACCTCTGTGTTACTTGGCACCTATACCTGCTCGACACTTGGTTCTACTTGGCACTTGGTTCTGCTCGGCACCTATACCTACTCAGCACTTGATAAACTCTGTGTCACTCACCATCTCAAATTGCTCGGCATCTAAAGTTTTCTTGACATCTAAAGTTTGCTCAGCATCTGAAGTTTTCTTGGCATTTGAAGTTTTCTTGGCATTAACTAGGATTTTTCTCGGCTCGTACTAGCTTGCTTGGCTCCTTCTCTCTAATGAACTTAGTTGAGCTTTACAAAAGACTTAGCTAAAACCTTAAATCTTTGATATGTTTCAGTGTGCTCATTCTTTGTATCTTATAGTATGTCATCAAATACACTTTTTCATCAATGGCTTAGCTGATCCTTGTACTTCATTACAACATCATAACTTCAACCTTTCGCTAAGTGTTCTAGTTACATCTTATTGATTTCCTCCACCTTGACAATCAACTAATTGATAGTATTTGGATCACTAAAGCAATTGTCATTCCTGCAAGTAGCAAGTTTGACATCAATGACAAAACAATAATTGAGGAAATTCTTTACCAGTCCCATATATTATTCCAAAAACCCTTCTTATGATCATTTCAATCATTTCCAACACTCTTCCTAGAGTTTTGAACATGTCCTCTAGGTTTCAGGTCATTTCAAGTCCATTTGCACCCTTTTGGGCCCTTTGCACTATTCTTCGTCAGCATTTACCTGAGTTTGACCTACATCTGCCCTAAGTTTGACCAAATTTTTACCACATAGACCACCTTTTACTGAATTTTAACATATTTATAAGATCCCCCTAGGGATATGGTGGTCCACCCCATGTTTTAGGTCGAACTGGAACCATCTGGACCTCATTTAGACTCCCAGAGCATCCTGGGGCATAGTTGGGGCTCTCAACTACACCTAGGGTGCACTTAGTCATACCAAGTGTGGCCATGATGCACATGGGCATGCCAAGTGCCCCCATGGTGCACTTGGATGTGTTTTAAGCATAGTTGGGGTGTTTGGATGCCCTATCTTGGCCCTAGGACCCCCGTTTGACCCTTGTTTGGCCCCGTTTGACCTTGATAGACTCCTAGGTACCTAAAAAGCATGAAAAAGTAGTAAAAATCAGAAAAAAGCATAAAAACTACAAATATGTCATTGATGTACTCATCGAAGGTCCAGCATTTGCCTACCATTGGAAGGTCCGCACTCGTTCACCATGATGTTGCTCCCTGTGTAGTCAATCCATTCTCCTTGCTCTAAACATCTTTTCTTCTAAATGAGAGAGTGAAAATGACTTGAAAAGTCCTCTCCAAGACGTTTTATAGTGTGTTTCTACCTAGATGGATGTGCATGAGGTCTTTTTTGTGTTGGTTACAATGCCATTTTTCACTTCAGAGCACATAACTTTCATGTTTTAGCTCTGATTTTCAATCCGTCAATTGCTATGGTTTTTTTTTTTCTCATTGTCAATTCCTAGGTATTTTTGTGGCTTTCAATGCCTTGCAAACCTGTCAATCTATCAAATCTTATCAATCTTGCCTTAGTACTATGATGGCTCTTAGTGCTAGGTCAAACTATCATTCATGTCATCTGATCATTGGCATTGTCAAGGCTCTTAGTGTTAGACCATGACATTATGAAACCCCTTTAATAATATTGGTTGTATTCATCGATATTATTATAATCAACCTTATCAATCAATCTTGATTCGGTAGCATTTACAACATTACTTAAATGCTACATATCTTTAGTTCATGTCATATGTCCTTAGCATGTTGTCAATTTCAATCAATCAATCAATTTGACCATGGCCTTGGTCTACCTATCATCATCCTATTCAATTCATATCATCATCGCATTTCATCAAAGGATACTATTGCATTTATTTAATCAATCTGGCCAATCATTTACTAATTTTCCCTATAGGATTAAATAACCAATAATTTAATCCTATGTCATTTCACTAATTATTCTTCTTGGCTAACCTCCTCAATTAATTGATATTTTATTAATTAATTGATTTATTATTCAAAAACCATGGAAATTCTTAATTTCCTATGTCCTATTTTCCATCATTAATCCCATTTCACTAATTTCTATTTTGTGGGATAAAGGATTTTTAATTCAAATATTTCACAAAATATTGACATCATCATGATAGTTGGGTATGACACCTTGTGGATTCTCCTTCAACACTTGGCTAAGATATTTCATAATCCAATATTCTTATTCTCTTACACACGTCCATATTTGGCTTCTTTGTCATAGATTCTTGGCTTTAAGTGGGCTTGAGGTTCCTTATGACGCATCATAGATTCTCTTTCACATTTAGCCAAGTTTAACTTCCATGCATCATAGAATCTTACACTTGGCATCTTGTGTCATATGTGTCATAGATTCTCAAAGGAATCTCATGCCAAATCACATATCTAAGGGTGACAAATCCAATTCTCTCATCCTCCATGCCAATTATAAAATGAACATTCTTAATTCCTCTCACTTCTAGTCCCTAGCTTTCTTGTCTTTTACACTCTTGCTTTCACATTAAAATCACAACTTCAAGTATTCTCATAGCCTCACCATTGTCATAAGCTTTTCTTCAACTTTGTATGCACTATAGGAAATTTTGGAGCTACATCATTTGGAGAAGAAAGAAGGACATGGGAGCTACAAATGAAAGAGAGGGTTTCTAACCTTGTGTTGCTTTCTTTATTAGTTTGGCTTTCATGGTAGACTAGTGGGTGCTAGCATATGTTGATTGGGTTTATGATTTTCTCCATTTTCAGGTACTACAGGTAGAAAGAAAATCGTATGGATGTAGGTTGGTGTAACAACCATTTGTAAATCCTTTAATATGGTGGCATTCCAAGTGAATGTTCTAAAGTCCTCTAACTAGGCCCACTTCTAATAGGGTGGTTAAATCCTTTAAGTAGGTCACATTTAATAGTGTGTTGTAACCTTTAATAGGGTAGGCCTTTCATAGGGCATCGCTTTAAAAGAGTGAGAATTGAGTAGCATGTTATTGGTGGTTTTTCCCAAACTGGGTTTCCACATAAATCACTCTATTATCTGTTGATCTTTTTATATGTTATGCTTGCATGTTAATTTATAGTAACTTGCTAAATAAGAAAGCTTAAGCTTGGATGAATGAATAGTTAAATGGGCACACTTTACTTGCTAAAAAGTTTGAATTGGACATGTTGGACCTTGAATAACTAATTCACCCCCCTTCTCAGTTATTCTAAAGCATTCTAACATGCATAGTCATAAATACCTTAAAATCGATGGGATTGTGCTTGAAATGTTGTTTAAATCTTTGTATGCACTGGTTTCTTTGCCTTGGATTTTCTTTGTGCTCTTTCTTGTCTCTGCTTTGCATTCTTGATGAAGAAAATGAATAAAATTATGATATTATACCCTATTTTCATTACATTTAATGCTCAGAACATTCACAACTATCCACTCAACTACTAAAGGATCCTGCATAACTCAGATTCCATTGCCTTTCTACTACTTGGCTTCCACTGGAGTGTTACTTTCTCAGCTTCAACTATATTTTCTTTTTGCTCAGCTCCCTCTATCAACTCAGCTCCTACTAATCATTTAGCTCATACAATCTTTTACAATCAACTCGGACTATACTAGATTTTTTCTCAACATCTAAAGGCAACACTTATGAAATCAAAAACTTTTGACTTTGCATATCTGCTCATGCTGATCTATTCTTTTTCATTACTTTCTTTTCTTGGAACTGATGCATTATAAATCTTTGTAAATCAGTCCCTTATGCCTTCTCTTTCTTAGTTTGATGAAGTGTGATCACTTGACCTATTAGGTGAAGTGATCCCTCCATTTGATGTGCTACACCCATCTTTCTTCTTCCATGTCTTGTTCATTTCTCCTTTGATGTGTTCAACATCTACCTTCTCTTTACCTTTGTCATTCTTTGAGTTGGGTGCCTTTAACTTTTTTGGGAAATTCCTACTAATATGACCAGTCTTCAAGCAACTAAAACATGTGGTTTGGCTAAACCATCTACTATAGTTCCCTCTAAAATGTGTCCTTATGCAATTTTTAGGAATGTGTTCAATTATACCTAATAGTAATAAAATTATACCTGGTGTTGTAATCCCAATTGTAGTGATGACCATGGTTACTTTCCCTTGTTGCCTAATTTGATGTCCACATAGGCTTTGATCTGCACTCAAAAGCTCTATATCCATACTTATTGCAATTGTAGCAGTGGCCTTCAAATTTTGGTGTTCTGATAGTCCTAGTTTTGCAATTAAGTGCTTGATTTCTGTTGGCTTGATTTTCCACTATGTAGAGGTTAAAGGAATATCTTGTGAAAAATCATTTAAATCTTGAAATTTTGAAAATTAGGGTTTTATTCCTTGTGTTTTTTCAAAGTCATCAGATTGTCCTAGCTTTAGAATACCCTCAAAATTATTTTCAGAAAAAATGTTTTCAATGACATTTTTCCCCAAGGGAGGGCTTGCATAAGCATGAGGTCATTATAATTTTGCTTAATCTTATGTGACTGCGCTTAGCATACAAATTGATTAATCATTTCGTTAGCAATTACCTCTAATGATGCAAAGTCTTTCTAATTTTTTATCTTGTTCAGATCAACAAGTATCGCATACCCACAATTTCAAGATGCAAGGCCTTTAAGTAAAGCGGGCATGCGACTTGGTGACACATAGCCTTTACATTCCTAAATTCTAGTGAATCATAAATTGTCAAGAACTTCTGTAGGTTTGTCAGTACTTTTGCGCATGTCCTAATTTTCCCACGATGCCATTGGTGGATTTGCCTGTAGAGATATGCAATTTATCACCCAGAAGCGTCAGCCATTAATTTCATCTCAATCAAGGGCTAGCACTTTCCTGTAAGAAGAATATGCTTGACAGATAAATAATGCGGGGAAGTGAAAGTTGGACAAGTGGTATGGTCTAATGAGATGGGTTCATTGTTAAAAGAATAACGGTGAGATGTCCTCTGTGGTGTGTGTTAGATGAGTTGGAATAGGTGGAGGAACATCATTCGTCACTATCAGCCAATATGCTACTCAAATGGTGAAGTTTATGTAACCGTTGATCTATCAGAGATCAAAGGCCAGTGCATTCCTGTAATTTGAAACTACACAAGAAATAAGTAGTACGGGCAAGCATATTTTTGACATGTGGCAGGGTGGGGTTAGGTATTTGCAAAGAAGTATGCCACTCTGTAAACAATTGATGACATGCACTGCTAGATGTGCCACATGGAGGAGTTTTGACTCCTAGATGGAAATGAAATCTTACCAACTATAGACCTTTAAAAGATCTATGGTTAGTGCAATCCCACATTATGAAGCTACAAGTCAGATAAGAAAAGCGAGAAGGCATCTTTGCGATGCGTGTCATAGTGGGACCAGACCATGAAGAATGTAGGAGTCACACTATAGGTTCTCCCAAATGTGCTTAGCTGGAGCTATTTATGATCTAGGCTAGAAAGGTGTCAAAAATAAACCTAATAGTCAAAACATGCGAGTTAAAAGCAGTCATGTCATTGGCCCAAGTGGATAACGTGAGCATAAAATGAAGAGTTGTTTCTGATTGTTGATCTTTATCCTGATCAAAGAAAGGCACTTCCCCGCATTTTGAATTTGAGTGATGATTAAACAAAGTGGGAATGTGCCCTATAGACACGTGTCTGTGGTGACATTGAAAATTCTATTTAGATGCCCTATAGGGTAAGATCAGTATCACCGTTGATCTTTCAAAGATCAATGACTAGCACAAGACCACAATTTGAAAATGCTTGTTAAATAATGAAAGTGGGAATGCACCAGCACAACATGTGTACTAAATGATGCCAAGTACTTTCTCACCCAGAAGAAGATATGGGATCTGTTGGCATGGAATGTGGTTAGATGGCATGAGGTCATGTGGTAGTTTCTTATTGGTCAGTGCAGCTAACTATTTTTTATTAGAAAGTGGATTAGTCAAATCGTTGATCTTGTCTTGATCGACAAACAATGCTTTCCCACAATTTTAAGATGAAGGGATTTTAAATAATGCAGGGAAGCAAAATTGTGACACGTAGCATTGTTTTAAAAGCTATAATGCTTGTTACTTTTAAATCAAGATCGTCCGATCCAATGAAAATCTATGGATAGGTTTCAAACTTGGATGTAAATTGCAGGTAACAGTTACTGAGAGTAAATATGATTTAGACCTTATGCGTGAAATTTTATTGCATGGTAAGAGCCCACAATTTCACCATTAATGAACCACTAAAGCACAAAGAAAATATCAGGGCATACAAAATTTTCAGAGCCAGGGTACAGAATTTCTTGGTTAACAATCCAGTAAAATTGCAGAAGTTTTCACATAGTGTAGAAGTGCAAATTTTGGCGGGTAAGTACTCTGTGGTTTTTTAAATAAATTTAAAGTATTTTCTGTTGTGAAATTTCTAGGGTTCATTCAAAATGCCTCCTCAAAAAGATTTTACTAGGCAAATAGATTATTTGAAACATTCTATGCGTGATGATTTTCTTGAACAATTCCCCTTATCAGTGCATGAAATAACTAAGGGGAGGGAACTCATCCCAAAACATCCTAGAATAGTTGTAGCAGAGGGTTTTTACAACAAAGCTAATTAGGCAAGAGATGCTCGGGTTTTCATGGGAGGTCTAGAGTTATTTAAGAAATGGTTTTCAGAGTGAAAACTGGACACTCCTATGAGCAATGTTTGGGAGTTTGATATTGGTAAGTTAACAGTCCCCACTATTTTCTTTGATAGTGATTTACTGATGGACCTGGCAAAGAAATATTATCCTATTATGGGATGGGTAAAAAATAATTTTGGAATCAATATTTTTAGAGTTTCCCTAAGCTATTCAGTGAGGTTTTCAACCTTAACTCTAACCACAATGTGCATGAAATCATTGATATGGATGATCTGTAAGCCAGATATGATGCACAATGAATTTACCTAAGAATAGGGCCACTACAGGAGCATGCTTCCAAGGTTGGTAATTTGCCTATGATTATAGCTAGTAACCCAGAGCCATTGTTAAGAAGACATTTCAACTTGAGAGCTCAAGCACTATATTTTTCTCTTTGCAATATTTTGGGGATAGATGAAGGTGATAAAATTCTAGGTTCTATTGTCCTTATAATGGCTCAAACCCTTCAATTTGGAATGAGTATCATTCTGGATTTTGCCACTTTTCTATCAAAAGAGATTCAAAATGGTTTGGTTGGAATAGCAAGGGGAAAAGTAAACAAACCTTTCTGTTGGTATTCATTGCTGATGCATGTATGCTTATACAAGGGATACACTTTCTTCTCCAAGGGTATGGAGTTGGAAACAACCAAGGATGGAGAAAGGAATCCAGTGCAGTTATGGAGTGTGGATATGACTTCAGAGGCCACAGATGCTAGTTATGTAAGGTTTGACATATTTTTTGCATCTAAGATGAGATTGCTTTTGAGAGGGGACAACCCTAGAATTCCACAAGCATTGTTGGAATTGGTTAGACCTAGAGATCATGCAAAAGGGTTGTTGGCTAGTCATAATTGGGGGGATATAATCCCTTATAACATTTCAACTATGATAAGGGTATATGGTTTTATGGGAAAGCCACATGTGTTTCCTTTTCATGTGCCTTTGAAGATTGGGATTGTTGAACTCTTATGGCAAATAGGCACTATAGATGAGAGGGAATTGATTAAGAAGGGCACTTTCTTTCCAATTGTTACTGTAGTGCATGATTTTGTCTTTGTCTTCTTTCCAATTGTTACTGTAGTGCATGATTTTGTCTTTGTCAAAAAAGGGTGGAAGCACTTGAATTTATTTTTGGATAGATATAACATGGCAGAGTCTCACACCAGATTCATTGACCCTGAAGGATTCTATGATCTTTTAAAACAAAGGGTAAGAGCTTCTCATATGGTACATCAGGTTTACTATCCAGAAGATATAATAAAAAATATCTTTACATTGTAGGAACAAGAATTGAGAAAAGAGAAATGGATAGTTTTTAGTAAGACCCTAGAATTTATTAATACTTTTGACCCCCAGTATGACCCATTGAAAGATAAGAAATACTGGGGAGCTAAAATACAAGCATTAATGAATAATTTTTCCATAATAATTCAAACCATGAATGAAAAGAAAGCTATGTATGTTGAGACACATCCAAACAAGGCTACAAAAGTACAAAGAAGAATAAGCAGTAGAAATGTGCTAGCTCCTGGCCAATATAAATTGTAGAAGAGGGCAGGTTATGTTATGATTTGAAATGTGCAACAAGCACCCTCTCATTAGAAGCAAAGGTCAAGAAGCCCATTTGCAGCCCGCTCTCCTAAACGGAAAAAATTAGAGCAAGGGTCTTCTTCTTCTCAAAAGGAACAATACTCCCCAAGTCAATCCCCAATCCATATAGATGATGAAGCATCTCTAAGGGAACAACTTAGACAAATGGGTGGAGAAGGGGATGTGATTGTCACTTCTACAAACTTGGATGTTGGAGAGCCACAAGAACCTCCTACACCTTCCTTGGACCTAACCATTGCTGATTACCAAGGTAAGGAAATTGACCCAATAGTTGCACAGGCTTTTGAAAGATTTATTAATGGTGAAAATTTTGTAAGATCTAGGTCTTTTTCTTAGTTTTTGTGGAGATTAAATATGGGAAATTTTGAGAAAGCCTGTGAGAAGATCAAAGCTAAGCAACCAAATAAACCTGACTCAGTTATCAAGGGAGAGGTGAAGTCAAAATTTTTGAATGACTTTGCCCAGTTTACTCCTGAAGTAGGGAGGCAAATAGTTAGATAGTTAGGAGTCCTCCTTTTTCCAGAATGGGATATAGAAAATGCAATTGTTTTTTATTCAGTAAGGAAGAAAAAAGATGTTCAACTAACAACTGCTGAAGAAATATTATAGGCTCAAAGAGGAGTCAAATTTAGTGATGACCACCAAGGCCTTGTTATATAGTCTATGGAAAAGAGGGAAAATACCAGGTTGCATGAGTTTCCCACTGCAGAGCATACTGGTACATTGACAGTATACAGGGCTAGTGAAGTAAGTAGTAAGAAAATAATGGGAATGCCTTCAAAGTGCTGAAATTGGGTGGTGTTGTATCTAGCCAAGAAGAAGATAAGTTTACCCAACTCAATGCTAGGTTTGAAGAAGTTTTAAAAGCATATGAGGAAAGGGGTATACAGATACAGTCACTGGAAAATAAAGTGTCTTAAATGGAGAAGATACTTGGGAAAAGAAAGGTGGGAGAACCCAGTGCACCTAGAATTGCATACCCTCATAGTCATTTGATAGAACAACCCCTATTTTTGAAATACCAGACACCCCTAAAAGGCCCCAATTCTATACTGTAGAGAACTTTGAAGAAGAAAAAACCAAATTACATGAGTTGCAGGTAGAATTAAAAAATCAATATGAAGGAAAATTAAAGCAGGGTGTGATGTATTTAAGGGATAAAATACAATGGTCAACCTTCTTTGATCAGTTGACAAGAATTGCAACCCTCATGGATGAGTTGAATAGAGATAAGGATAAATTGACTCCCCTTGCATAGAAGTGGAGGGAGAGGAATAATGATATCACAATTATGTGTATATCTACCATCCAAATGCCTTATCATCAAGTAGAAATTTTTTTTGATTTGTTAAATAAACTAGAAGATTTTGATGATAAAAGGGATTCTTTGTAGAAAAGGTTGACACCTTGTTTTTTTCCATTATATTGCTGAAAAATTCACTTTATTTCCTTGTGCTTTAGAATCTGTTGATACAATAAAGGAAAAGGAAAAGTGGAAAAAAGAGTTGGATGAAATATTTTATGAAAGGATCAAGAACATCATGAGTGAAACTAGCCATTGGTTTTGGGCAAGGACAAATGAAGAGTTAGTAAAGATATAGTCATTTTATAATGCCATGAGAAAAGAGTTTGATGATTTAGAGGAATTTGCAAATTCTTTAGTGATTATACAAAGAGAGGCTCTAAATTTTGATTGGCTAGATGATGCTACTTATAATAAATGGAAAAATTAGTTTGTAGAACAAATGTCAGAAGATGATGAGGAGGAAAATGCAAAAGTAAAAGTTAACCTCATAGTTAGTAATGAAGATATGGAAAATCCCCAGATTAAAGTAAGTTTGTAGGTAGTTGAAGATGATACGTCACTTTTTAACCTGATGGCCACTTATTCTAAGGATGAATAATAAATGAAGAATTAGATCATATTTTCTTGTCTCAATAGTTGAGAAGCATAATAAAAAGGGACCCACCAAGGAATGTTCGATGTAATAGCCTTTCTATTATTTTCTTTTGTCTTTTATGACAGATAGTTGTTAGTATCTTTTAGAAGACACGTGTCACTTTCTTTTAGCCTGAAGCTTGTTGCATCTTAGTGAGATTCCAAGGCTAAAGAATGGTCCAAATTCTAATTTTCTAAGTGATATGCTTAGTCTGTCTTTGGTCCAAATTTTTAAAAGAAAGTTTATGATGTATTTTCTCTATCAATTCTCTAAGAATACATGAATATAGAATGAGTTGTGTTTCTTTCTGAAGGTCATTCTGAGTCTATTGTAAATGATATACCAGTTTCAAAGAAAATGAATACAAATTGTGAATTGTCCCCATATCAGTTCTTTTTGAATCTTGTCTCCTTCCAATTACTTGGTTGTCTTGATATTGTATAAGTAAAGGCTTGTGCAATTGAATGCAATCTAGTTAGGTTGTATATCTGTTTATCACTATTGTTAATTCAATGGATTAAATAAAAGTTTTGATGAATGTGATAAGGTTTCTTTAGTAATGGAAAGGGTTTTGAATCATAAATTCTAATAAGAATTGCTGATAGAATTTGTTGTAAGGCAACAAGTTAGATCTAAGAATTTGCTATAGACTCTGAACCCCAATGGATTAGGCACTGATCAAATTAATTTAGCTAAAGGAGAAGTATGTCACAAATGGTTGTCAAAAATGCAGAATTAAATCAATTTTACTTTTGTTTCTTGTAGATCTTCAAAGCTGGCCAACACTTGTCTACATGTAATGTTTTAGCTTTAGTTAGCCACTATTGTTAAGAACATCTGTAGATCTATAGAAGAAATTTTGGCCATATCTATTATATGGGATGTGTTTATCAAGTTATTAAGAATTATGTATGTGTTTGAGGATTTTGAAATGAGAATTAGAATGAAACTAAAAATAATCTTCATATAGTTTTCCCAATCTTGAATCATCCCTGGGTATACCCACCCTGGTTTTACAAAGCCAAAAGAGTAGAAAACCACCTTAGGTTTTGTTGAAGTTGGGTCCAAATGCTTTACACATGAAATTATTAACAAGAATTGGCTGACCTTTAGATTGTATGAGTATTATCATTTTGGTATTATGCATTTTTTTTCTTAGTAGTTTTAGTCCATTCAAAAACACCAACAATGTCCTTATTTTTTGCACTTATGACAATAACTTGTATTCTTAGGTTTTTCATGCTAATGGGCATTATTGCTCCTACATACATTAGAAGCATGTTCCTTTTTACCACAAAAATAACAAGTAGGCTTAGTGTTCTTACCTTTGTTACTCATTTCTTCTACAGTCTTGGATGACTCTCCTTGTTCAGTGCTAATGTAACCTAGTCCTAAAGTGTCATTGCTAGCCTTTGGTGATTTTGATAGCTACTCAAAGTACTTGATGACCTCATTAGATTTTTTGAAGCTTTCTACAATCTCCTTTTCTCTTTTTAGATCATTTTTTAGTTGTCCATTTTGCATCTTTAGTGTAGAGATTTCAATGTCCTTGATATTTAGTTCATGATGTGCATTCATCATCTGACTTAGGGTGTTGAGCTACATGTTTGAGATTCTTTCTAGTTCAATTGATTTTTCTTCCAATATGTTAGCAAGATTTCTCTTTTCTTCTTCAAGAATAGCCTTTTCTTCAATGGTTCTTTTCTTTTGTTTAGTTACTTCACAAAGCATCACAACTTGTGATTCTTGTTCAAGCTCAAGTATTCTAATTTCTTTTTCTTGAGCCCTATTCTTCTCCATCAAGTCTACTATTGTTGCATAAAACTCTTTGGAATCTCCATTTGAAAATAGATTTGAGGTGTCAATCTCCTTCTACTATGTGTCATTTTTAGCTATGGCAATCTCTTTTCTTCTTTTTAAGGATTTCTTTAATTCTCCTCTAGCTTGTTCCAAAGTGTGTAAAGCAAGTTGTACATTAATTGTTTGATTCTTTATGATCTTCCCAAGTTTGTAGATTTCCATTTCTAGATATTTTTCTCAAAGCTTTAAGGCTCCTTCTTATGAGGACTGAGCTCTGATACCAATTGTTGGAATTAACAACTAGAAATATTTACTTCTAAGAGGGGGGTGAATCAAAAGTAGCTAACTTTAACCTTTTTAAATTATTTTAACTAAAACCATTCACATGCATCCAATATATCTAATAAACTTGAAAATAAAGACATTCATAAAAATAAACAACACACAAATTTTTTAACCTAGAAACCCTCCAAAATGAGAAGGTAAAACTGGGGTGGGGATGACACCCACAAAATATCACTACATCAATGTGTAACATGTTCAAGGATACAATGTCTAACCACTTCCAATGGTCTAACTGTGAAATGCATGTCTTGTTAAAGACTTTACACTCTATTAAAAGTGATTTGGTTAAAGGATTTCACTACCCTACTAAAATTAGGCTTGATTAAAAGACTTTTGTACATTCACTTGGAATGCCACCCTATTAAAGGATTTACAAATGGCTGCTAAGCCAACCTAAGTCCATAGAATTTCCATATCTAATATTATTGCTAGAGAGTATTAGAAAACCTTTGACCTAATAGCTTTGCAATCTTCAATTGCTGATCCCAAATCCTTATTCTGCTCTTGCTAATTTGATCCTTGCTTGATCTGATATGTCACCCTATTGGGTTTTGATACTCTATTCTTCAACAACTAGATTCTGCAATGCTACTCTATTCTTCACTAAGTCTCTTAAACTTCTCTCTAAATTTCTGTATAGTTCACCCATACACTTCTCTCATCCATTCATATAATGGGGTTTCATCCTCTTCTTAAATATTTTGAGGACTTAGGATTAGGTATGAATATATATGATCAATATTAAATCTTCAATTCCCACTCATTCCTTGCACTTTTCTTATTGGTTGCATTTGTTTTTCATTTTTCTTATTGGATGCATGTTGATTATGTAGGTAATGCAAAAGATTAAATCTTATCCTCAAGTTCCTTCAAGATTCATCTCATGTCAGCTCCAAAAATGATTTACATCTGTATTTGTGAAGGCAAAAACTCATATGCTGATTATGTGTTACTCAACACATACTAGTTATTGATGCTTAGCACATATAGAAAAACTAGCTCCCTCAACTCCTATAGTGACTCTGTTTCACTTGGCATCTATAGTGACTTGGCACCTATACTTTGCTTGGCACTTGAACTTTTCTTGGCACCTGAAGTTCACTTGGCACCTATTAACTTGTATGGCTTGTCATCCATTATAGCTCAACTTTTGTATTATACTTGGCATTGTCTTGAGAATTGATTAAGTGTGTTGACACTCAAATGTCAAAACCAATTTGAGACCAACACCTACCCACTAAAAATTTAAAATACATAGGACCTAACACATTTATTTGCTACAAAAAACTTACTTTAGTAGGGTTTCACATAGGGCTAAAATTTTGCAAATCGAGAAAACCAAACCCTAATAAGCAGGACATAGAACTTATCTAATTTTTTACACCTAATTCTTAGGAAGATTTCATCTTGTGAAAAATCAGACCAACAATCCTTACATTTTCTTATTATCTTAGAGTCATATTTGTTTTCATGGATTAATATTGCATTGTTATTTCCTTCCATAGATTAGATTTCCTTTCTTACAATTCTTTGGATTGTTATCATTTAGATTAGCTCACATCTTCATTTGGATGTATATTCTGATCTTTGAATCTCTCATTTTATTGTGTACTTGCATGGGCACAAACTAGGTCAAATTGAGGGCCTCCTTTATAAAACCTTTCACTCCTTGAGTAGAGAGCTATGAGGTGTTATTCAAGACCTCATTCTTGAGAAATCTTGGACATAATGGCTCATAGAAGTGTGTAAACATTTTAGCACACAATACTTAACAAGAGTTGAAAAGGAAATAGGTAAAATTCTAAAATGTTTGAGATCAAAATACTAAACAAGAGTTTAAAAGGAAATAGGTAAAAGTCTAAAATGTTTGAGATGTGACAGAGGAGGATAATTTACATCAAATGAGTTTAAGATTTTTTGTAATGAAGAATGCTAGAGAGAAGTTGTAAGTAGAGTTGTCTATATCTTGAACCATGTACAAGTTAGCAAAGGTGTTAGGATTAAACCACATATAGAAATAATAATTATATGTAAATATAACCAATAAAAAATAATAATAGATCACATAGAAAAGAACACAAGACACCAAGATTTAACATGGTTTACCCAAACCCTGAGCTACATCCACCAAATAGAAAGTCCAATATTTTTACAATCCAATAATTACAACCTGATTATAATCCGTAATCCCTTATATCTCAATACCACTACAAGAACCAATTTTGCATCACCTTATGAAATAGTCCGTAACCCTAAGCTAGTTTTATATAAGTATTAAACCACTTTAAGGTTATAATTACTAATTACATGTTGGCCCAAAATCCTAATAGAATATAGCCCAAAATATTTTTTGAGGTGATGCCCTGAGCCCTAAAGAATTTATGAATTATGTACAATACTTTCCTAATTAGTCACCAAAAACTAACAATCTCCCACTTGGGGATTGATCAGACTCCACACTAAACAAAAATATCCTACTTGGAGACTAATCCTATAGCTATGCCACTACTGGATGAGACTCCCACTAGATCAAACCACACTAGACTCTATTGTTCTATTATTCATGTTCGGTCTAGAAGACCAACCGAAGCTAAAGAGGAGTTCAAATTTTCCCATGTTACTACCTTTGTAAATATATTTTCTAGATTATCATCTATATGTATCTTGTCCAACTTTAACTATCCATCCTCCAAAATTGTCGAAATGAAATGGTACCACAACTATATGTGTTGGGTCTTTAAATGTAGAGTAGAATTCTTTACAAGATGAATGGCAGTCTAACTATCTGTAAAAAAAAGTTATCCCTCTGAGGGTGTCCCAATTCTTTCAAGAAGAACTAAAGCCATATCATCTCCTTGGCTACCTCTATAGTAGCAAAATACTCTGCCTCTGTAGTGGATAATGCATTAACCTTCTATAACCTAGAAACCTAGCTCACAATTGCCCCACCAATAGTGAAGACATAACCTTTAGTACATTGCCTGGTATCAATATCCCTTGCCAAATCTAAGTCAACATAGCCCTATAAATTAGTAGTAGAGCCCCCAAAGTGTAAACACTTATTGAATGTTCCTCTCAAATATCTGAGAATCCATTCGACTACATTCCAATGCTCAATTCCTCGATGACGCATATACTTGCTAACAACTCCCACTGCATGTGCAATAACTAGCCTAGTACATACCATATCATAAATCAAGCTTCCTATAGCTAAATTATAGGGTACCTTGGACATCTTATCTTCCTCTTTTTGTGTCTTGGGACACATCTCCTTAGTCAACTTCAACTCACTAGGTAAAGGTATGCTAATAGCTTTAGCATTCTCCATGGCGAAACATTGCAACACCTTCTCAACATAATTATCCTAAGATAGCATCAATTTTCTATTATTCCTATCTCTAAAAATCTTCATACTAGGGATTTGTTTTGCTGCCCCCAAATCCTTCATAGCAAATGCATGTGCTAACTAGCATTTCAACCCCTTAATTTGATCCATGTTAAACCTAGCTTCAAGCATATCATCAACATATAAATATAAAATAATGTAGCTATCATCATCCAACCTTTTAAAATAAACATAGTGATCTGAATGGCACCTATTGTATCCATGCTCATGCATAAAATTGACAATTTTTAGATACCATTGCCGAGGTGCTTGCTTCAAGAAATATAACCTTTTCTTCAATTTGTAACTAAGTTCTGCTTACCTTTGACCTCAAATCCCTGTGGCTGGGCCATATATATCTCTTCATACAAATTACCATCAAGGAAGGTTTTTTTAACATCAAGTTGCTCCAAAAGTAAATCTTTAGTAACCATAATACTTAAAATAGTATGGGTAGAAGTCATTTTAACAACAGGAGAAAATATCTCATCAAAATTGATTCCTTTTTCTATGCAAATCCTTTTACAACTAACCTGGTTCTAAATCTTTTCTTACCTCCATCCTCTTCTTTCAACCCATAAACCCACTTATTTTGTAAAGCTCTTTTACTTGTAGACAACTTGCATAAATCACATGTCTTATTCTTCAGCAAAGAGTCCATTTCATCTTTCATTGCAGACTTGCACTGAATCTTAGTATCCACTTACATAGCTTCATCATAACATGCAGGTTCACCAGCATCAGTAAGTAAAATAGAATACAAAGAGGGTGAAAATCTTTGTAAAGGTCTACTTTGCGTTTTTGACCATCTAAGATTCACTGGTGTGTGTGGTATTCATTGTTGAAGTTGTTGCACATCATGAGGAATGGATGGAACATCATCTTTTGGAGTATCATCCAACAGTACATAATCATCTTCTTTCCTCTCATGTTTCTGCAATAGATCTTTGTACAACACTTTCTCATTGAATATGACATCCTTGCTTCTTATAATTTTATGATTTTTAAAATCTCAAAGCCTATAACCAAATTAAATAATGCCATATCAAAAAAATACACATTTCTTTGACTTAGCTTCTAGCTTGGTTCTATTTTCAGAATGTATGTGAGAAAATGCTTTACAACCAAAGGTTTTGAGAAAAGAATAATTCACCATCTTACTAGCCTATGCTTCCTCTAGAATACCACAACCCAAAGGAGTAGAGGGACCTCTATTAATCAAATATACAATAGTATTGATAGCCTCTGCCCACATGTGTAAGGGCAACCCAACATGCAACCTCATGCTCCTCGTACGCTCCATTATAGTCTTGTTCATGTGCTTGGTCACTCTATTTTCCTGTGGAGTCCTTGTAATAGTTTTTTGTCTATGAATACCATTAGTGGAGCAATAATATTCAAATTCATGACTACAATGCTCACCACCATTATCAGATCTGAAACATTTTAATTTTTTACCAGTCTCATTTTCAACCAAGCATTTCCATTTCTTAAAAGTTTGAAATACATTAGATTTCTATCTAAGGAAATAAACCCATACTTTTCTAGTTGCATCATCAATGAATGTAACATAATAATGAGAGCCACCAAGGAAAGATACTGGAGCTGGTCCCCATACATTTGTATGCACAAGCTCTAATTTCTCCTTTTTGTTTTCCTCCCTAGTCTTCACAAAATTTACTCTATTTTATTTTTCATACACACAACTTTCATAGAAATCCATATTAGCACATTTTAGACCTAGTACAACTTTCTTTGAATGAAGTAATTTCATATCTTTCTCACTCATGTGCCCAAGTCTATTGTACCCCAACACTATATTAGAATCTACAGTAGCTATTTTTTCTTCCTACTCAACTACATCAATTGTTCCTAAACATTCTTTTTTTTCTGAAACAATTAATGTAGAAGGAAAAATATGACCTGTACAAAGATATAAGGTGCTTACTTTCACACATTTTTCTACTATAAGGGAACCTTTTGAAACCTTCCAATTTTTATCATTAAAAGTAACTACACAACCCTCATCACTGAGTTGGCCTACTGAAATTAAATTCCTACTCAGCCTTGGAACATGTCTTACCTCATGTAGTAGCCAATGATTCCCAGTCTACAACTTAATCTAAATTTTTCCCTTTGCAACAATTTGATAGGGTTCATTATCCCCAAAATAAACAATTCCAAAATCCTCTTGGACATAATCAATGAAATAACCTCTATGAGGTATAGCATGAAATGAAGCACTAGAATCTAAAACCCATGAATTTTCCTCTTTGTTTTCATCTGGTTTGTCTCCTTCATTTTTCATTTGATTTCAATAATCTTTCTTTTTATGACCTAGTTTCCCATAGTACTAGCAATTGTTTGATCCTCTTGATTGAGACCTCCTCCCCTTTGACTTTCCTCTTGATTTCCCACAATTTCTAGAATTAATTCCTCTCTCAATTGTTCTACCTCAACTTTGTGCATTCAAAGCACTTCCTGATGTAGATCCATCTAAGGTTTTCCTATGAGTTTCCTCACTCAAAATAACTCCAATCACATCATCATATTTTAGGGTACTAGATCCAAAAATTGAGTCACTCACAACCATTACCAAGCCATTCTAGCTTTCAAGAAAATAACACAAAATCAAGAGAGCCCTAATTTATTCATCAAAATTGATACCCACAAAAGATAATTGACTATTAATAGTATTAAACTCATTTAAATGATCTGCAACAGATCCACCTTTTGCCATTTTTATATTAAATAAATGCTTCATGAGAAATACCTTATTTGAAGTGGAGGGCTTTTCATATAGTGTTGCTAGGGTTTTCATCAACTCTTCTATTATCTTCACTTTTTTAATATTAAATGCCACTCAAGGTGCCAGGCATAATCAAATGCTTCCAAGTGCCTTTCTATCCAAAAGATCTCATTCATCATTTGACATAGATCCTTGATTCTTGGTTTTTTCTTCCAATGGCTTTCATAAATCCTTTTGATAAAGATGGTCCTCCATTTGCAATTTTCATAACTGAAAATTCTATTCGTTAAACCTATCAACCCTCAGCTTTCCCTTGCCTACCATTGCTACCACTCAATTATGAGATTTTCCTATAGAAGATAACTGAAAAAACAACCTCACTCTGATAACACTTGTTAGGATTAAACCACAGACAAAAATAATGATTATATGCAAATATAACCAATATAAAAAAAAATAGATCACACAAAAAATAACACAAGACACTAAGAGTTAACGTGGTTCACCCAAACCCTAGGCTATGTCCACCAAATAGCAAGTCCAATATTTTTATGATCCAGTGATTACAACCTTATTACACTCCATAATTGCTTACAGCTAAATACTACCGCAAGAACCAATTTTGCATCACCTTATAAAATAGTCCCTAACCCTAAGGCCTTTTTATACAAGTATTAAATAGATTTAGGGTTATAATTAATAATTACATGTCAGCCCTAAAGAATTTATGAAGTATGTACAATACTTTTCTGATCAATCATCACAAACTAACAAAAGGTACTCATTCAACACCTTTTGAAGTATGGTATGGATACTCACCCAATGTAAAATATTTTAAGGTATTTGGAAGAAAATGCTATATTCTTAAGGATTTTAGGAATGGTAGACTAGATGCAAAAAGTGAAGAAGGTATATTTCTAGGTTATTCCACAAGAAGTAAAGCTTATAAGTGTTTAAATACTAACACTAACAAAGTTGTGGAAAGTGCAAATGTGAAATTTTATGAATATACAAAAGTATATGAGGTTGAACCTATGAAGGAACCAAAAGAATACAAATCATTTGTATACTTTTATGAAGGTATACCTACTGAAGAGGATGCTAAAAATCAAGTTACAAATGAACAACAAGTTTTAGTGATTTTCAAGTCACATACTATGAATTCCAATTTGCATTTAGGAACACAACAACATTTAGGTTCCAAGTTATAGAATGAAGTTGAGTCACTTTATGATTATGAGATTAGTATAGATGAAAGAGATACTTAAATACCTAATAGAGATATACATAGTGATTTAGAAGTTGAAAGACCAAATGAAGAAGCCAAAGTTGAGCCAAGATTGTCTAAATATGTCAAGAAACATCATCCTGATGCACAAATCATTAGAGATAAAGATACTAGACCAATGACAAGGAATAAGTTGAGAAATGCTACATGTTTTCTGAGTAAAAAAGAAACCCAAAATAGTGAAAGATGTCTTAGAAGATTAGGACTGGAGTAAAGCCATGGAAGAAGAGATTGAACAAATTGAGAAAAAGAAATCATGGACTATAGTTCCTAGACTAGAAAACAAAAATGTGATTGGTACCAAGTGGGTATATAGAAAGAAGTTAAATGAAAATGGTGAAGTCACAATGAATAAGGAAAGATTAGTCTATAAAGAATATGCACAAGAAGAAGGGATTAACTATATAGAAATATTTTCTCCTATTGCTATATTGGAAAGAGTAAGAAATCTTCTTGCTTATTCGACATATAAAAGTTTCAAAGTTTATCGAATGGATTTTAAGTTTGCATTTCTAAATGGTATATTAGAGAAAGAATTTTATATAGAACAACTAGAAGGATTTGTTGATGTTAACAATAAAAATATGGTATGTAGATTACATAAAGCTTTATATGGTTTGAAGCAAGCACCAAGAGCATGGTATGACAAACTTCATAATTATCTTATAAAGATTAGATTTGAAAGGACTAATGATAATAGAAATCTATACTTGAAGATAGTGAAAGGAAAAGGTATTTTGTTATCTGAATTTCTTTTTTTTATGATATCATATTTTGAGGTCAAGATACTTTATGTAAGGCCTTTGAAAATGAAATGAAGAAATAATTTTAGATGTCTATATTTGGAGAGATCAAGTTCTTTGTGAGTTTGCAAGTAAATCAAATGAAATATGGTATATACATCACTCAGTCAAAGTATGTTAAGGAAATACTAAAAAATTTTGGATTGGAGGATTTTAAGCTAGTAAGTACATCTATGGTGATAGGACATAAATTTTCAAAGAATGATGATTTATATGAGGTGAATCAAACATTATACAGGTCTATGATTGGAAAATTGCAATATGTAGTACATACAAAACCTGATATTGCATCATCTGTAGCAATAGCTACAAGATTCTTTCCTAATCCCAGGGAGAATCATTTGATGGTTGTAAAGAGAATAATGAGATATCTAAAAGGAATAGAAGAATATGGTCTATACTATTAAAAAAAATGAGAAATTTGAATTAAGAGACTATACTAATGTTGATTGGGTAGAAAATATTGATGATAGAAAGAGCACTAGTGGAGGAGCATTTTTCTTATGCAAGAGGCTAGTTACATGGACTAGCAAGAAACAAAACTACACTTCTCAATCTACTGCTAAAGCTAAATATGTTGTTACTACAGTAAAATGTATGAACATTGTATGGATCAAACAACTACTCAAAGGTATAAAGGAAGAGATAACTAAACCAATGATACTTTATTATGATAATATAAGTGCTATGAATATATCAAAAAATCTTGTGATGCATACAAAAATTAAACACATTTCTATCAAGTATGATTACTTGAGAGAATTCATTAAAGAGAAAGAGGTGAAGATGGAATATGTAAAAACACATAAGAGGAAATTGGTGATATCTTCACAAAAGTAATACCCAAGGATTCTCATGAGTATCTAAGAGGTAAACTAGGGGTGATACCCCTATCAAAGGCTATCTAAGAAATAAGAGGAGTTCCCTACATCAAACAAGTTGATTGACATATGTTCAACATTGATGCAGTGGATCTTACTTTAGGAGCTACCTAAAGTAATAAAAGAGCTAGAACTACAAATCAGTTATAGGCAAGATGACAAATAGAGAAACTAAAGATATTCACATCTACATATTAAGATGACAAGTTTTTGGCATTATTGTCAAAGAGGGAGATATGACTGAACAAAAAAACCCTATAAAAGGGAGATATACAAGGAAACTAAACACAAACCTAAGAGATAATGAAGATAGACATTGTTAACATCAAATAAAGGAACCAAGCAAAGAAGGACAAATCCTAACACATAGTATGAGGGAGAAATTATAATTGTTGAGAGACAAAGTGTATCTACTAATTACATCTACCTAGTACAAGGAAGATAATGTAGAGGGAGATATAAAAGTAATTCAGAGGGAGTCATAATGATGAGTTGATTATCTATTAACTAGAATAGAACATAATTTTGTAAACTATTCAGAAGATGAAATGTTTTGATAGAGGGAGAGATTTCAATACAAGGAATTATTTTCTTTTTGGTATTTTATTGGTCTTACTATTTAAACCTAATTAGTTTGGTTGAACACTTTGGTTTTTCATCAATGCCAAATAGGGAGATTGTTGAAAAATGATTGATAAAAGTATGATAAATGTGTTTCAATCATTATTTTGTCACTAATGTCAAACTTTCTATTTGCTAGTAAGAGAACTACTTATATGTTTTAAGTACTATCACTTGTTTGATTGATGAAGAGGATTGATCAAATAATGTAACAATAGCACCTAGAGGAAAGGTTGAGTTATGATATAGAAAAGGAGTACAAAAATTAGCTAAGATAGTGATATCATAGTGCATTGATAATCTACTTATGTTTGTAAAAGTTAGTTACACTATGAAAGTTTAGAAGAACAAGTTAAACAGAGTTTTTCTACCAGGCTTGATTGAGTAAATAGTAGGTGTTGAGAAAAGTTAGTGCAAGACAAGTAGAAAATTAGTTGGAGCCAAGAAAAATTTAATTTTAGTGTAAGCCAAGTAAAATAGTTGATGCCGAGTAAAGTTTAACTGATGTTGAGCACCAGTAAAATTTATTTTATATTTAGTGATTTTACAATGGATGTTGAGCAATGTAACATGTGTTGAGCATCAAAAGCTAGTTAATGACAAGTGTTGACATTAGTAGAAAGATTGTGAATTTGATGAATATGAGCCAAAATTTTGTTTTCATGAATTGTGTGAACCATGTGAAAGATAAGATTGATAAGCTGGTGGTACAGAATTCATGGTAAACCATTTTGAGGTAAATTTAGAGAGGATTAAAGGAGTAGTTTCCAGAAGAGAATGAAATGAAATAAGGGGTAGATTCATTGAATCCTACCTAATCTTTCCTAACCCTAAATTGGATGATGCAGAATGAATGAGAAAATGTCTTAATTCTCTATATATATAGAGGTGGTTGGTGAAGAAGAAAAATTTTTCATGTGCAAGAACCTAATAATGACAAGTAGTCTAGGGTATTACTTCATTTAGTGACCTAAGTAAAGAGTCTGCATTGGAAAGTTAATCAAGAAGGCTTAAGGGCATGCATGCTTGAAGGATGAATAAGTCATCAGAGTTGAAGTGTGTGAAAGCCAAGTAGAATGGAGGATTGAAGCAAAGATCTATAATCTACAAATGGAGTTGTAAATTGTCATTAGATCAAGCCTTACTATTACTATCTAATAATTGTATCAATCTAGGGTAAATCCTTTGGATTAAGGTTAATCTAATAGTCATTTGTAAATCCTTTAACCAGGTGGAATTCCAAGTGAATGGTCTAAAGTCCTCTAACAAGGCTCACTTCTAATAGGGTGATTGAAATCCTTTAACAAGGTTATATTTAATAGTATGCATTGTAACCTTTAATAGGGTTGGCCTTTCACAGGGCATCACTTCAAAAGAATAAGAAAGAGTAGCATGTTACTTGTGGTTTTTCCAAATTGGTTTTTCACATAAATTATTGTGTCAAGTGTGTTATTTAATTTTTTATGTTTCATATTTACATTTCTACAAATTGATTTGATAGTAACCTAGAAGTTTTAAGTGATTGCATAATCTTATGAATGTATGTATGATGATAAATGTTTTATGGGTTCAATAAGCTATGAAAAGTTTTAATAGTACATCTAGACCTTGAATAATTGATTCACCCCACACCCATTAGTTATTCTAAATAATTCCAACATAAAAAACATCTAACTTTCAGGCTCTTAAAACCTAAGAAAATGCCAAAATCATAGAACCAAAGCTACACCAAGCTATAGTTCTCTAAATAATATTTTCAACAACTATAACGAGTCCAAAATCTAATATCCTAAGTGAATGCTATGGCCATTTTATCAAGACAATTTTTCTTACCATCTTCACTATGAAATTTTCCTCTTTTTTTGCTGACAAAAATTTGAATGTGATTAAATTTGATGGTCATCATAGGCTGAAACTTTTTTTTTTATTTTGCATTTTCTCTTCACATGGCCAAACTAGGGCATATTATATATACATATTTATGGAAAAACCACTCAGATTCAATGGTGAGGTCTAATTTTTCATAGGAGGTTACTTTTACAAGCTTCACCCTAAAATCCTCATTTAAATGAAACATTGAAAAAATCCATTCGACCAATAATTTTACATGCTCGAAATATGTCAGCATCTCATCATAACAAAAAACCTAAAAACCCTCAAATCTACAATAGACAATTAGCAAAACCATATATCTTTCCATCTCTCTCATTATTTTATGCATTCCCATGGATTCAATCTAGGGTTACAACAACCAAACCATAGATCTAATACCACTTTTAAGGAAACTTGCAATAAAAAATATAATCATTTCTACATAACCTGTAATATATCTTAACAAAATATGCAACTAAAATCCACATGAAAGAGAATAGACAACATGCCCACAAAAATGTGACACAAGATATATCTTGGAAAACCCTCATTGAGGGAAAAACCCAACCTCAAAAAGCATCCATCACCATGTATTATTCGAACACAACACCATTACAATACAACCATGGAATACTTCAAATCCATTTCTATAACCAAGCAATGCTTGTGAACAAGCATGAATCCATACATTCCACACCATGCTTCCAACCTTTACAAATACTCCCTTGGCTAAGCCATCAAACCTTGTCATGCTTGACTTTCCTTTTTTTTACCTTCTTTCCTTTTCTCTACAACTATCTTGTGGTTTCTTATATAGTAGCAACTCCTACAAAACCACCAAGTGGTATTACATAAATCATGTGCTAATTAACTCATTCACCTCACATTTAATATTGGATATCTACTTTCTTTTCACTAATATTGAATAATTGCATCAAATATTATCACAATGTTACAATACAACTCATCAAGGATATTCCATGGGAATCTCTACATGTTGCACATCCATCTAGGTTCTCCTAGGTGCAAAATTACCTAATAAAATAAAAATAGTACAATATAAATAATATTATGTAATGTGTGAAACACCCATTATATTAACAAAAATAATACATTTCAATGGTTGTTACTACAATTGCAATACATTTGGTTATAGATCTCAAGAATATGTGACATGATAAAATGGAAGAGAAATGGAAAGTAACTTTAATGTTTATTGTTACAAATAAAATTAGTATGGTTGCAAGGAAAATACATGTAAGATAAGACCACTCACCTCTACCTATCCTTTTCTTTTGATCAACAAGTTTTGGTTCATCTTTAACATCTAGTTTAGCTTTTTCTAAGTAGCATTGCATTTCCTATCCTCTAGAATTACCATAACTTGTCCTCTTGAGCTTATCTTATACCTTTAGAGCATACTAATAAGCATCCTCAACCAAATTAATATTCAACATACCAACTTCATCCCAAAAAATCTCAAACCATTAATGCACCGAGCTACCTTCTCCTTTAACAATTCTCTATGCCAAGACTAAATAGTCAACTTGTAGAACTCCTTGGTATAATCTTTCATAGTCATATCATTTTGTTTCAAATTTTGCAACCTCTTGAACAACTCAAGCTCATAATCAATAGGAATGAATTTAGCCTTCGACTTGGTTACCATCAACCTCCATCTAGTGAAATTCATTTCACTTCCTCATCTCTATCTCTTTGCAGTTCCTTCCACCAAAGAGAAGCATGTCCTCTCAACCTAGTTTGTTCCAACCTTACTCTGAGTGGATCCTCAATATCCTCAAGATCAAAGTAGTCTTCTAATTCACCAATCCAATCAATCTAATATTTAGGAGTCAAAGTACTTGAGAAATTAAAACCTCTATCTTATGCTTCAACCTCAATAAGATCTAGGCCTAGCAAAATGACTAGGCTTATTTCCCATAGGCCTCTCCATATGATCATTTCTATCCTCGCCAATCAATCCAACAATTTCAAAGTCTTCAAAAACTTCCTCATAACTATCTTTAGTACTTGAATGCCTAGGTACACCACCTAAAGTACTCACAATTTAAGATCTAAAATATTCTTTAACCTTTTTTGAGATCCTATCCTCCATAGCATCACTAATATCATCAATCCCCATAGGGTCCAATATTCTTGGAGGCATCTTCCAAGGTCCTCTACAAACCTAAAGAAATAAATCAACAAATCTAGAAGATTAATTAGCTTCACAAGATCAACCTTCTCTTCTAGCCTTTACCTAAGTCCTCATTAAAATTACCTCAACTTTGGCACTCAATCTACACATTTAGGAACAAATGTCGTTTGATACCACCTAATGTAGTGAGAATCTAAAGGTACCCCTACTGGAGGTAATCTAGATCCCTACAAATAACCATAGTCGAAATACAACATAGGATACAAAATCAAACACTTTATTTATAAATCAATTGTTTACATGTAATATGCTCAACTATAAGGCCTTTCAGATTAGAGCCAAATGCAAAAAGAAATGACAAAAATAGTTATGTAAGGTCCCTCAAGATCTAGCTCTACACTAATCCTAGCTAGTCCATATCCACACTCTAGTAGAAAACCCCAATGAAATCTCAATTTGTGCTTGCAAACCCACCAAAAAATTTCCTAGTTTCCAAGCCTCAACTACTAGTCCTTCAATGTTCGCTCCTATACTTCATTCTTTTCTCAAAGCTAGATGATTCTACCATCTCATGCCTTAAGACTCCACAAAATGTCTTATTTATACCCAACTAAGAAACAATTTGTCCTAGCCCATTACAAATAAAAATAAACCCTTAGATGAAATTTTTTAATAAGCTAAAAGTTGGTTGCACACACAAATTAAATACCCATACATAAATTAAATGCCAAAAATTGGCTCATTGACAACTCGAGCACCATAGGAACTAAGACCAAAATAAATGTTAGAGAAAACCATGTTGAGTGTTAGCATTCCACTAGACATAACTAAGTTCCTTCACTGATCACGTATTAGTATGTGTCAAGTCCTCTAGAAGCAACTGAGCCCCTTCATTGATCAAGCTACTTAGGAAATACTGCTATCAAGCTCCTAGTGCAAATTAAGCTCCCAATATGAACACCTTCATTAACTGAGTCACTCAGTTAACATTGAAACAAAACCAACTCTGTATCTATTGAATCACCCATCTTTCTTTGACTGACTTCCCCAACTCTAAACCCAAACTGCACCATCTTGCAAGATTTCTAGAAATCCTAGGATGCTCCTGATCACAAATATAGGTCCTCATAAGAGAGCATTACAACAAATCAACAATTATAAGGCTATTCTAACCATGTATAATGATAATGCCAAAGTGCCTCCTTTCTTTCTCAATCTTAGAATTTTCAAAAGAAACCTACACAATTGTCTTATAGATTTAGGAGCTTATTGTAATGTCATGCCACTTTTGATAGCTCAAAGGCTAGGAGTCACTTTGCAATCCTCAAATTAGATAGTGATACTAGAAAAAAAAAAAGTAAAGGTTATCAAGGTATTGAAAGATATTCAAATATAGTTAAATGTAGACCCCTAAATTCAAGACAATAGAGACATACATGTGGTTAAAATTTTGGAAACATACAGATTGTTGTTGAGTAGAGAATGGACAAAATTCTTAAAATGATGGTTCTCAACTAATTTTACCCAACGATGGCTACCATGGAAGGGATTGAATAATCATATAAAGATAGATACTGATCCAAAACTAAAAATAATGATCACAGAATACAATGCACTGAACAAGGTAACATTTCTCCAATCAGATTTAGGATCTTACAAGGTAATGTGACATAGTGCAAGGCAAGATGATCCCCAAAGGAGATGTCCTAGGCCCCAACAAATAATCATACAATAGAAACACAACAAAAATGCAAGATTTGATACCAAATTACAACTCTATATTCATAGATATAATTGTTTACAAGCAATATTCTTGGCTATAAGGTCTTCTAGGTTAGAGCCAAATACAACAAAAATTACAATAATAGTTTTGGATGATCTTGAAAGATCCAACAGACAACACTATTCCCTGATAGTCCACATCTACACTCCAGAAAAAACCACCAAGGAAATATAACTTGTGCTTGCAAGCCCACCAAGCAATCTCATAGTTTTCCTAGCCTTAGCTACAAGCCCTTCATAGTTGAATCTCACACTTCATTCTCTTCTCCATACTAAATGATAATAACTAAAGACTCCACAAGACCCCTTAGTTATACCCAACTAAGCCAAAAGTCATCCTAGTAATTACAAATTAAATAAAACCCTTGCATTAAATGCATATTTTATCCAAAAGTTGGCTCACAACAAACATTAAATACAAAATGTTAACCCTCATGTTAACTCGTAGTTAACACATGATAGCTACACAAAATATTTAGGTCTGTAGACACCTAAATTTGTCCAAAACCCATTTCTTGATCAATTAGATAAATATTTATTAGTTATTTAATTACCTTATCATTTAATTAAATAAATTTACATTTATTTAATTATATTCCCCTTTCCTTGATTTAAATAAACTAAGGTTTATTTAAATCTTAACCTATTCCCCTTGCATCCTAACCCATTCCTCTTAATTAAGTACTTTGTTTACTTAATTAATCCTTTCCTAAATCCCACTAGAAATTAAATATTACATTTAATCCTATTTGAGCACATGGCTCCTACATTTAACCCTCACCTAACCTCACTAGCCTACATAACCCATCATGTTAAACCTACCCACTTCCTTAATCATGCTTTCTTTTCCTAATCATCCTAGCTAATCACCTCTTAATCCTAAGTGTGTTCTCACACATGTGTGAGGAATCCTCACACATGTGTGAGAGATGTTCACACTTTTCTTATCCCTCATATCTTGCATGAGAGTCAAGGTGTCTCACACATGTGTGAGAAGCCATCCTTCTCACACCTCTTGCACACTTGTCCTCTTGCATGAGAATCAAGTTGTCTCACACACATGTGAGAAGCGATGCTTCTCACACCTCATTAATCATGTCACCATCAAAAGTTGCTCACACATGTGTGAGCATATTACCCCCTTTGAATGGTCAAAACCCTAATCCATGTGGAGTCTACTTGTCCTCCACCTCATTGACACCTCATCAATCCTGAGGGATCCTAGCCCTCCATCTTGCATTCGATCTTAGCCTTCCGTTGCATCCATTTTTCTATAAAAGGAGAGCCCTCTCCTCATTTTTCATGAGGCACTATCTATCTTATTATTATGTTGCTGAACTTGTGAGCAACCACATCCCATGAGCAAGGAAATTATCTACACTTGATGATTTGTGAGGTTTGCATAGTGCTATTTTGATGTTCATGTTATCTTTATTTTACATTGTTTTCTTTCATATTTTGAGGTTTTACATAAAAATGTAGGAATGTGCATTAGTTTCTTGATGTTTATTCCTTGGTAACATTTTTAGGCAACACATTTTGGCATGCCCGATGGGACCCACTTCATAGGTTCGAACTAACGATCTAATGTGTTTTTGAGTATTTTGTGAGCTTGCAGGTTGAAAGCTTGCATTTGGGGATCAAGTTTCATGAGGAGTGTCTAATCAAGCCATAAAGCCCATCATCATGTTTGGAGGACATAAAGGAAGTTTTTGGACATATAACACTCTATATTTTATTTCTCATGGCTTTATTTTTCAAGTTTTAGGGTGTATATACGTTGAATATATTTATTTGCTAATAGGAAAACTTTGAAAAATAAATAAATAAATAAAAATACTCCCATTTGGTTGATAAATAACTAGGTTTAAAAAATTAAAAAAAAAGGAGTGGCGAGTTTATTTTTGTTTCATTTGTCTTCTTTATGCATTCTAAGCATATATACGTGTGTGTGTGTGTGTGTGTGTGTGTGTGTGTGTGTGTGTGTGTGTGTGTGTAAATTGTTTTTAAAATTTAAAAAAGAAAAAATAAATCATATTCATGTTTGTTAATTTACATATGTTAGTTTAAAAAAATCAAAAAATATTTGAAAAATATTAAAAATAAATAAATAAATAAAAATTCAAAAACAAAAAAAATAATAATTAAATTTGCTTTTGTAGTGCAAGTTGGGCACCCGCGGCGCCACTAGCGGCGACGCCCACTAGCGCTGCCCCTACACCACCTCCTCCACTAGCTCGCCTGCAACCACAGCCATCTCCCTGCAATCTCCTCCCTAATAGCTCCCCCTACTCTGTCACCCTCTATAATTCCTTTGCCTTGGCCCACGCACAGTCTCCTCAACCTTGCGGCTCCCTACATCATCGCTCGCGACCTTTTCCTCCGCCATTCCCATTCAAACCCCATGACTCCCTGCAGCCCATGGCCAAGCCGCCTCCCCCTCTTTGATTTCACCAATGTCGCCGGTCATCCTCCGGTGGCCCTCTCCTCTTTTCTCATCCTCATTGCCGCGTCCATCGAAACTCCCACTTCAAGCCAATGCAATGCCCCCCATGCCGCTCGTCGATGACTTCCTGCGCTTGAATAGTTCTCCCCCTTATCTTAGCCCAGCACAATCTCCTCGCAGCCACCAACTACACCTTCATCTGCCACTCCATTGTGAATGCCCATCGTCCATGCTGTTTTCCTTCCTTGCATTTTCTCGACGAGCTCCGCCCTCTGCATCCATCGAACCAACCACTCGCGGCAAGAAACCCTCCTTCACAACCAGTAACCCTTCGGCCCTGCCTCTGCTCCCACCCTGAGCTACCTTTCTCAAACTCCTCAGCCTGCAACCTGAAAACCAGCACACCTCTGCTTAGCTACCAAAACACAACCCCCTACACTTGTCGCCCACTTTTTTTTTTTTCTTAGCCTTTCATATTTAGAGTAAGTTCATACAGCTTTAATGGTTTTTTAATTTTATTATTATGATTTTGTTTTTTTAAAAACCAAAAGAAAAAATTCATCTTTTTAATAAAAAGTCATTTTAAGCATATTTATGTATGGAAAAAATTACAAAAAAAGTTAAATTTTTTTTTTTTCATAGTTAGTCTTCATTTTTGAGATTTTGTTGAAGCTAATTAACTTGTTTGTTGCAACATTGTAGATGGGAGCATTTTAAACACTTAACCATATTTTCTTGCAGGTTTTTCTTAATGTTTATTACTCTTGGGAATTAAGTTTGAAAGACTTAAAACAAACAATAGTGATTTTCATCACTAAGGGAGTTTGTAGTGATTTTTATCACTTAAACTTAAGGGTTAATTAACTTGCATGTTTAATCACTTTCATTTAAATGTATGATGCAAGTTAATAAGTAAACCCTAAACACAATCTTGAATGCCTTAAAGGAAATTGACTTTATTTTCACCATCTTTCATTTTCAACATTTCATTTATGCACACTCACTTTACTTTCTTGTTGACGAATTCACATTTTCATTTACATTGGCATTATTTCAAGTTGGAAAGAACATTGTATGTTATAAACATGTGTGTCTTCAAGTAGATTACAAAACCTAAAGTTTCATTGGGAATGAACGCATGTCATTTTGAACCCCAAGGCCACTTACATATTCTCTCCCCTCGCGCCTTCGGGTGATCTTGGGTGCACAAGAAATAAGTGGTCTTGTTTTTCATTTTTAGGAGGCCTGCTTGGGGATTTCATCACCCCTTGGGATGACCTCAACTCTAGTATTCTGGTGGAGTATAAAAATTGGGAGGTGAATCAAAAGACATCTCTCTTGGAAGCAAAATATTGTCACTCTTGGCTAAGCCCCAAAGAACTTTATACCTTTGGAAAGTGAAGGAGGAGATTTGGGTTACCGTCTCCCCTCGGCTGTGTGGCAATATTTTCTTTCATCTACAAATTTGGGCCTCACATACCTTGCATATATCGAGGACACCCTCTAGTTGATCCATGTACATCCTAGTCAAAATCTTATAGGATTGTTGGTGTGTTTGACGTTCTTGAGTGTTTCAAACACAGTTGCCTTGTACATATTTCCTTATTTGCTTTTGCATCTTAAACCCTAAAAATCCAAAAAAATCATAAAACTTCAAAAAAATCAAAAAAAAATTCAAAAAAAACAAAAACAAATCTTGGTTTAAGACCTCTTAGTTACGTTGTCCACATCACTTCCCTATCACATCTTCTTTCTATCACAATCATCACCCTCATACATCTCGTCTTCATCATTCAAACCATTTTCTCGACATCTTCATCATCTCTATATTTGTCCAAATCATTTCCTCATCATTCAATCTCATTCCTAATCTTCATCCTAGTCATGCTTCATCATCATCCAGATCCAATTTCCTCCGCCAATCTCATGATTCATTCTTAATTCAATCCTCCACATCATCATTCTTCTAATCCAATCCCTTGTCAAATTCATTCTTTTCTAATCAATTCTTAATTCAATCCATTTACATATTCCTCCATAATCCATCTTCCTAATTTCATTCGTCTTCCTCTAATTCAACTTTTCATCAAATATTCTACTTTGGTCATAGGAGCATTGTCATTAACATTGGACTTTAATCAAATCTCACATTCACTTGTTCACAATCTGATAGGGTTTTTATCAAATCAAATCAAACCCTCATCCAATCCAATCAATATTAAATCAACATCAAATCAAAATCAAATCAAATCAATATCAAGTCAAATCCATTTCAAATCAAATCAACACAAAGTCCAAAGCTCCTAGTCCTAAGTTCATCTTCCATCCATCATCAAATATTTCATCACTCTTCTTCTAACATCTATGGATTTGAATTTTCTTAATCACATGGTTGACAATCTTCAAAGACAATATGGAGTTATACCTCCCGTTCAACCTACATATCAAATCCATCCTTCACACTTCATATCCAACTCTAATCCATCTCATGTTCATTATTCTTCTACCTTTGACAAGGGAAATCCACCTCATTATCCTTATGCTACATACAATTCCATTCATAGCCCACACACTTCCTCAAACACAAATGACCTTGCCATGGAAATGGAACAATTGAAGAATTATCTTTTAGCAAGTCAACAAAAAGAGGCTGCCTTCCATGTCATGTGTCCTCTTCCCCCATGTTTCAAAGATCATAGTCCTCATGTCCCATCCAACCCCAACCCTCCATGCAATTCCCCATACTTTGATCCTAATGCCAAAAACCATCATTCTAATCCCCTACCTATAGTTCCACCTGCCCACAATCCTAATCCTCCAAAATCCACATCCTCCCCACCTCGTAAGCAGTTTTTCACATCACTCTTGGCTAAGTGTAAAGAACAAGATAAAGCGATCCAATCACCCAAAGTGATACCCCTAATTCCATCTCATGACCTTCATCCAAAGCATGACATTATAGATGCCGCTTCTCCTCTAGATCCAAGCATTTTTCCATCCTATCCTTCCCCTATCCCTCAAGATCTGTTTATCCCCCCTAGTCCATCTCATGATTCCCTTCCTAATCAAGATCAAGACATTCCATGTTCCACCAATTCCATTCCATCTCAAGAATTAGCCTCCATAGATCCTCCACTTCATGAAGAAGTTCCTTCCACTCTGCCCACTCATATTCCTCCATGTCAAGATCAAATCACTCCATCTCATGATCCTATTCCATATCATGATCCACACATTCCACTTCATGATCCTCTTCTAAGTCAAGATCAAAGGACCCCTTCATTTTCTTTTCATGACCCCACTCCATCTCATGATCCTATTAGCCCTCATAATCACCTTCATGATCCTAATCCTCCACATAATCCAATCACACCTATCCAATCCACTCGTGAACCCCATCTACCTATACTCACATCTTGTATTGAAAATTATAAGCATCCCATTGAAGAAATAATATCTCAAGATGTTGGTATGCCTTCCACAATTCCTCCATCCAAACCCAAATGTGCCCATCTTCCATATTCCAATTCCATTCTAGGTCCTTATCTTCCATCCATTCTAGGTCCTTATGTTCCATCATCAAACCCTTCATCCCTTCCTTCCATTTTGGGTCCTTACATACACCCATCCATCATTTCCATGTTTTTCCCTTCATCCCCTCATGGTCCTAGTAAAGATCAACAAAAGCACACATCCTTGAATTCCTTCCAACATTCACCATCCATACGCTCTTTTTCATGCACCCATACCATGGCCAATGGAAGCAAATTGGATGCCAAAGAAAAAGAGAATAAAGCCAAATATCCACAAAAATCAAAGGATCAACATGTCCCCTCTAAATGAAATGTCCAAGAAAAGAAAAATCTGATCCAAAGCAAAATCAAAAGGCCACAAAGGCTGAAAATCAAAAATGCAAAAATTTTGTGGATACCAAAGCTACTTAATGTAGCAATGAATCTCAAAGAAAGATTCAAAATGACATCCAATTTTGCTACTCCAAAGGCTTCCTGCATTCATAATCCATCCAAGCTTCCATCTTCCATCTCCATTTTGGGTCCTTATGTACCCAAATCCACCATCCTAAATCCATCGTCTCCTTCCTCCATTTTGGGTCCCTATATCCCAAAATCCCAACTTTCACTTACATATCCTCCACACTTTCCTCCTTTCCATCACCCTTCAAGGTGTGTGCCAATGATGATCTTTCCACTTCATTCACAAGCCTTCCAACCTAGAATCCATCAACCATGTCTTCCTCCCACCCACTCCACCCCCTTAATCCAAACTTTTTCATAAGTCATTTTCCTCCATTCACTACCCTCCCAACATCTATGAGCAAATAGTAAACATTCCTTGAACATATACAAGAAAGGAAAAATATATCAAGGGATACCATCCACGTATATAGATGCTTGAGTCCTCCCTTCATTTTCCTATCGTGTATCCATTGTCTTCCACTTCTGCTTATCCATCCATTCACTTTTCCTCTTCCACTTGCACTCTACACTGGGGGCAAGCTCCATCCATACTATTTTCCCTTACATACCTTCCATGCTTCCATCCACCATTCAATATCTTTTTCCATCTTTGATCTTGACTTTCACTTTACATTCATTCATCCATATGCACTTTCCATGTCCCTTTCTCCTTATCCATACATTATCCTACATATTTCCATCCACTTTCATGTCTTTGATCTTGACATGCTATCCATATCTTGCATCCCATACTCCTTTTCATGTTCATTTCATCCATTTTCCATCCATACTCCTACATGCTTCCATCATTTTTTTCATATGTCCTAGATCTTTTTCATCCCTTCCATCCCATCCCCTTCATATCACACACTTCATCCATATCCTTCATATCATTATCCCTTTTTCATACCTTCCCTCCCATATCCCTTATTCATTTCACTTTCATGCCCATGCTCGTGATCACTACTAGAGGCACAATAAAAAAATGTTCATACATGCTTTTGAAGAACACATGCCTCTCTTCCTCCACACGCTAGCCTTCATACCACCTTTCCATTTTCATGCATCCTTCCCCACCATTTTTCCTTCCATTTTCATATCCTTGGTATGGGGCATTTGGACTCCTTTGAAACATGATCCTTGGCCCCACATTTTTTTTGATACCATATCCTTTGGCCCCTCATATCCTTTCACCATTCTTGTCATCCACCACCTCACATGGCTTTTCCTCCATTTACCATACCTTGACCCTCCCTTGTCATTGGTTCCATTCTATTCATTCTATCTCACATTCGTTCGATCAATTCATTTCTATCCATTCTATCTCACATTCAGTTCTAATTCTTCCACTTCAATCAAATTCATTCATCCTCTAATTCAATCAATTTTCAATTCTTCTAATCCTTTCACATCAAATCAATTTCAACTCTACTATCATCATTATTCATCCTATCAACATCATTCTTCCAATCTTATCCACGTTCATTCTTCTATCTGCCATAAAATCAAAAAATCAAAAAAATGTCAATCACTGTGCAATCAATACTAATTCAATCAATCTAATCTTGCAATCTTGAACATCAATCCTTAATCAATTCATCAATTTGACCTGATCAGCTGATAATCCATTGACCATATTCAAACATCATTATCATGGGATGAATCCTTCCCAATCCTTGGATGTGCATTATGCTTAGCATTAGCTTTCCCATCCTTAATCAATCATCATCAATCAGTCCATTCATGGGTTTTTAGCTTGACTAGGGGCAAAATGGTGGTTTTCTTTTGGTCTGTTGTGCATGGTTGCTTGATTACTTGTATGCATTAGCATTTTTTGCATGTATCATGGTCTTTGCATCATATTGTCCCAGGAATCATGATCTTCCATATCAGGGTTTCATAAGGCATATGGTTGTATTCAACCCCTTTTTATCACGTACTTGACACATGGTCATCTTGGTTCCTCATACCTTGGTGCATAGTGTCGAATACATATCAAACTTAGGTTGTTCACACCATTGCAGCATAACTTTTCCCCCTCCCTTGCATCCTCCCATCCATTTTGAGAGAACATCTGTGTTCTCCTAACTTGCATGTCCTCTCGAGGGGGCATACCTTTCCTCATCCTTCCATGACTGGGGCATCATGCTACTAGTCTTATCCTCCTAGCCACTATATTTTATTCTTCTTTGATATAACATTATTAATGCTATATCGGAGAGGGGCAAAATGTCGACACCTAAATTTGTCCAAAACCCATTTCTCGACAAATTAGATAAATATTTATTATTTATTTAATTACCTTATCATTTAATTAAATAAATTTAGATTTATTTAATTATATTCCCCTTTCCTTGATTTAAATAAACTAAGGTTTATTTAAATCTTAACCTATTCCCCTTGCATCCTAACCCATTCCTCTTAATTAAGTACTTTGTTTACTTAATTAATCCTTGCCTAAATCCCACTAGGAATTATATATTACATTTAATCCTATTTGAGCACATGGCTCCTACATTTAACCCTCACCTAACCTTACTAGCCTACCTAAGCCATCATGCTAAACCTACCCACTTCCTTAATCATGCTTTCTTTTCCTAATCATCCTAGCTAATCACCTCTTAATCCTAAGTGTGTTCTCACACATGTGTGAGGAATCCTCACACATGTGTGAGAGATGTTCACACTTTCTTTATCCCTCATATCTTGCATGTCTCTTGCACACTTGTCCTCTTGCATGAGAGTCAAGGTGTCTCACACATGTGTGAGAAGCCATCCTTCTCACACCTCTTGCACACTTGTCCTCTTGCATGAGAATCAAGTTTTCTAACACGTGTGAGAAGTCATGCTTCTCACACCTCATTGATCATTTCACCATCAAAGGTTTCTCACACATGTGTGAGCATATTGCTCCCTTTGAATGGTCAAAACCCTAATCCATGTGGAGTCTACTTGTCCTCCACCTCATTGACACCTCATCAATCCTTAGGGATCCTAGCCCTCCATCTTGCATTCGATCTTAGCCATCCGTTGAATCCATATTTCTATAAAAGGAGAGCCCTCTCCTCATTTTTCATGAGGCACTATCTACCTTATTATTATGCTGCTGGACTTGTGAGCAACCACATCCCATGAGCCAGGAAATCATCTACACTTGATGATTTGTGAGGTTTGCATAGTGTTATTTTGATGTTCATGTTATCTTTATTTTACATTTTTTTCTTTCATATTTTGAGGTTTTGCATGATAATGTAGGAATGTGCATTAGTTTCTTGATGTTTATTCCTTGGTTACATTTTTATGCAACACAAGGTCAAACCCCAAGTTTACAACCAAGATTAAATGTACATAGGAGACATAATTAAGACCAAAAATAGGTCCACTCAAACTCCCAGATTGATCCATGCCATGATCACACACTACATTCATTAAATGCATCAAGAACTCTAGTCAATGCCAACACACTACTAAGTGTCAACAAAATCCCAAGCATTGTTGAGTAACCAACACATGTCAAGAAACCAACACATGTTGAGCAGCCAACACATGTTGAGTAACTAATACATGCTAATCACAACAATGAGTGCAAAGAAATAATATTTTTTGAGCTCTTCAGTGACCAAGCACCTTCAATGATTGAGCTCCACTCCTTTAGTCATCAAGTGTGCAACTTCAAATCCAAATACCCCCAACATGCAGGATTGTAAGAAAGCCCAAGATGCTCTTATATCAAACATCCCAAGCTCAAAAAGATGTTCTAGTAGCTGGAAGAGAATCTTTTTGGATTCAACACATGAATCCCAAACTGGTTCTTCATATATAGATCCTGCAAGTCTTCAACTTGTACACTCTTTCCCTTGTTCTTGTTCTTCTTCTTCACATCCATCATAGGTGTTCTATAGCTATACTTTCCATACTGATCTCTAATCTTCTCAAGATTTTCCAACTCAATTTGGCTACCAATACTTAGGTTTGTCCTACCAAGCTCTTCATTCTGCAAAGGAATCAAGGAAACATTCCTACCACCTTTCTCAACTATAAACACATTCCTAACACAATCATGCATAGCTCTAAAATCATACTACCAAGGTCTACTAAGAAACACATTAAAATTATTCATGTTCATAATATCACACAACACTTGATCCTTATAGTGTCCAATCTAGAAATCACCAAAGAATTACTCCATCACTTCGAAAGCATGCTTACCTTTCAACTAGCCCAAGGAAAACCTTGGTGGCTAATATTCATCAATTGGCTAATATCAATCATTATAGACCCCAAATTTGGCTAATGTTTTTACACTTTTGGGGTGGCAATGTCACCTACACTTTAGAAAAATTGGGTCTCGTGCTTAGGCCAATCGCGAATAATAGTACAAAAGTATTTGTATTTGAGTGATGAATTCGCCAATTTAATCTATTTTTTCTATGTAGTAAATTAAATATTTTTGTCTACAATTTCTAAGTCTTGCCTTAATCAATATCCATATTTACCAATATTTGGTAAAAAATTAAGTTAGGTTATAGGTTAAGTATGCACATTTGGCATGTGTCTTTATTCCAAAGACTTTTCATGAAACTTTTTATCCATTCTTACTTTGGCCCAAAATAGGTTTGAATGGGAACATGTGTCTTTATTTTTCAAAATTTATTTAAAACTTGGTATCCTTTTAAAATTGTAGCCTAAAATAGGATTTAGGCCATTGATTTTGGATCATCCAATGGTTATAAATAATAGGAACATTTCCTCCAAACCACAATTAAATAATTCAAAGGGAAATTGTAATGATAAATGTGGGGTAAATTTAACCTTCAAGTTAGATAATTAATTAGGCTCCATATAATATTATTAATAATATCATGGTTTCTAGGTATATGTACCTTTGCCCGTGATTTTCATCAATAATAAAATATTCACTAGGATTTTATAGAATTTTCATATGATTGAAAAAATTGCCAATAATTTTTTTTTTTCCTACTCAAAAGAATAAATTCCCCAATAGAAATTAATTGTATTCCACTAAACTAAAGTTTGATATGCCAAAATTCTATACTTTTTTCCAAAGGGGGGTTTCTTCAAGTTATCCTTGAACTAGCCAATCCTATAAAGATAAGGATGTTTCTCTTTCTTCAAACCAAGTTTTTGAACCATCTCCTCAATAACAAGGTTATCAGTACTACCAATATTCATAATCACCTTGCAAAATTTACCACTAGACTTACACCATCCTAAAAAAACTAGTCCTCTGACAAGAATCCAATGTTTCCTAACCCACTAGTACTTGATGAGCCAACAAATTATCTCCTTGCTTAGGTTGATTGTCTTGGAATTCAGCTTCATTCACAATAGCATCTATCCTACTAATCAGACATTCAAAGGATATATGATATCTCTACCTATCCTCCTTTTCTGATCAATAAGTTTTGGTTCACCTTGTGCACTCAGTTTAGCTTATGCCAACTATCCCACTTCTCCTTTCCTCGAGGATTACCCTGATGTCTCATCTTTAGCTTCTCTTCTACTCTCAAAGAACACTGATAAGAATCTTCTATTGAAGAATTATTAAACATACCAACCTCATCCTAAATATTAAATTTCAAATCATTAATGTATTGAGTACCTTCTCCTTTGACAATTCTCTGTACCCAGAGTGAATAGTCAACTTGTAGAATTCCTTAGTATAATCCTTCATAGTCATATCCTTCTATTTCAGAGTTTGTAACCTCTTAAAAAACTCAATTTCATAATCAATAGCAATGAAATTATCCTTCAATTTAGTCACCTTCAATCTCCATGTAGAGATCCCCATTTCACCTTCCTCTTCTTGATCTTGTTGCAATTATTTCCAACAAAAGGTAGCATGTCCTTTCAAATTATCTTGTACCAAACTTACTCTAAGTGGATCTTCAATATCCTTAAGCTCAAATTAGTCTTCCAATTCACCAATACAATCAATTAGGTCTTTAGGATTTAAAGTACCTAAGAAATTAGAAAACTCCATCTTATGCTTCAGCTTCAACTGAGATCAAGATCTAGCAAACTGACCAGCCCTAATTCTAATAGGTCTCTCCACACAATTAGTTTGGTCCTCACCACTCGATCTAGTAAATTCAAAGTCTTCAACAACTTCCTCATAAGTAACTTTACTACCAACATTCCTAGGTATGCCACCTAAAGCACTCACTATTTCACCAATCATATTACTCTTCATCAATGTTATCTGAGATCTGAAACTGGATGTAACCTCCTCCATTTTAGATCTTAAATTTTCTTTAACCTTTGAGATTTTTTCTTCCAAAAAATAACTAAGATCATCAATTTTCCTAGGGTACAATCTTCCTAGAGGCATCTTACAAGATTTTCATAAACCCTAAGCAATAGATCCACAAATCTAAAAGATCAATCAACTCTACAAGATCAAACTTCTTTAACCCACGATCCTAGTGTAAACTGCCTTAGCTTTGGTGACCTATCTATGCAAATAGGAACAATCTTCACTCTGATACCACCTTATGCAATGTAAAGTAGGAGAATCCCCAAAGAAGATGTCCTAGGACCCAAAAAATACCCATACAACAGAAACACAAATGCAAGATCTAATACCAAATTACAACTCTTTATTAATAGCTATAACTATTTACATGCAATATACCTAGTTGTAAGGCCTTCTAGGTTAGGGAAAAATACAACAGTAATTACAATAATAATTCTACAAGATCTCACAAGATCCAACTCACAACACTTATCCCAGCTAGTCCACATATACACTCTAGAAGAAAACCACCAAGGAAATCTTACTTGTGCTTGAAAGCCTACCAAGAAATCTCCTAGTTTTCCAAGCCTCAGCTACTATCCCTTCAAATTTTTCTCTCACACTTCATTCTCTTCTCCAAACTAGATGATAATGACCAAAGACTCCACTAGACCCCTTACTTATACCCAAATAAGCCATAAATAAGCCTAGCAATTACAAATTAAATACAACCCCTTGTATTAAATGCATATTTAAGCCACAAGTTAGCTCATAAAAACCATTAAATAAAAAAATTTAACCCTTGCATTAACCCAGAATTAACATGTGATAACTACATAAAATACTTTAGTTATTCCCCAAGTTTACAACCAAGATTAAATTCACATAGGAGAGATAACGAAGACCACAAATAGGTCCAAACAAACTCCCAAATTGATCCATACCAGGCTCACATGATACATGCATTAAATGCACCAAGAACTCCAAGTAGTACAAACACACTACCGAGTGTCAAAAACCTCCCAAGAATTTTTGAGTAACCAACACATGCCAAAAAACCAACAAATACCGAGAAGCCAACACATGTTGAGCAACTAATACATGTTGAGCACAATAGTGAGTACTAAACAACAATATTTATCAAGCTCTTCGGTGACTTAGCCCCTTCAATGACCAAACACCACTCTTTTAGTGATTAAGTCCACAACTTCAAAGCCAAATACCCCCAATATGGAAGATTGCAAGAAAGCCTAGGATGCTTCTACATCATAATGGCTCACAACATAATTTTAGCCAAGAAACTAGACAATATGGATAAAGAATCCATGATCCTTATCCCAAGAAAATGTTAATCTTAGATTGGTTTTGACATATGAGTGACAATATACTTAAGTCATTTACTTAGTTCATGCTGAACAAGTAATGTATGTTGAGAATAAGTTGTCACATAGTATATCTTGAGCAAGAGATATTTAGTATATGCCAAGTAACTAGTAAGTGTTGAGCCACTCAAGTGTCAAGTAGATAGTAAGTGCTAAATCATTTAGATTTTGAGTGATTAATGGATGTCAAGTCATTTAGAGGCCGAGTAACAACATTGAAGAGATAGTGGATGTTGAATATTAGACACTTCAAATGTTGATTAATATACTTTTGAAATATTTTTTTGTAATGGCACAAACTACTATGTAAACCATTTTGGAGTCCACTTGAGGATTTTCTTGCGATCTTAGATGATAAGGATGAATCTTTATTAAGGACACATATGCAATACATGTAGCTCATCATAAAAAGGGAAGGATTAAGTGGAAATATGGGTGAATGACAATCGTTGATTCATACCTAACTCTAAGTCACCTAGGTCTTCTTAAGGAAGAAAAATCCTAAAATTTTATGCATGTAAAAGGAGAAAAGAGGGAAGTTTGTATGCATAAACAAAGAACTCATGGTGACTAAGGTATTGTGAACTAAGATACATCACATAATTAGTTAGAGGAGATCAAGAGGAAAGGAATTAAAGGAAAAAAGAGTTACATGTAATTAGTTAGGATCAAGTACACATTAGGAAAGAGGTGATATGTTATCTAGTAGTAGAGTGCTAATCGTAAGATCATTGCTGAGACATTCTAATAGGTAAATTAGTTGAATATCTTAATAGATTAGTCTTAATAGGTTGTTATAAATCCTTTAACATTTTGCTTACTTCATTGTAATTTTAAGTCCTTTTACCAAGTACACTTTGAATAGGGTGTTAAAATCCTTCAATAGAGTAAGATCTAACAATCCTATAAGCCTTTAACAAGACAAACCTTTCATAGGGTAGATCATGTTTTGTGATCAAACGTTATAAACTTAATTGGATACACTTTAGTACTCTAGTCACAAATATTTATGAGTGACATCCCCACCCTATTTTTACCTTCTCTTTGGAGGGTTTTTGGGTAACCAAATATGTTGTCTCATACATGTGTTGAATGTTATTTGCTTTGATACTATGGATGAATATGTTTACCTAGCTATTTTAGTTTAATTGCACAATAATGAGATGGATGTGTGGTGAATGAATTTATGGTTAAATTTTTAAAGGAATGATTCACTCCCCCTTTCAAAATTTACTTATCTTATTGTATTTTCAACAATTTCTATCAAAGTGAAGGTTCTCTAAAAAGGAAAGCTTTGTAGCTTTGAAGAAAGATCTATTGGATACAATTGATTAATTGTGTGTTATCTTTGATGGTACACAAATGTCATATAAGTTGACAATTAGTGCATTCCAAGCTCACTTGGTTAGTGAAGATAGTTTTCCTAGTCTACCGAGCATTCCTAAGTTTACTTTGTATAGAAGGCAGTATCTACCGAGCTCACTTGGGTGTCAAAGGAAGTTATGCAAAAAAGAGTGTTAACTAAACTCACTCAGTTAACAAAGGAAAAGTTGAATAAAGTTAGTATTAACCAAGTTCACTTGGATACCAAAGGGATTTTGTAAGTTTGTAGTGTTAACCGAGCTTCTATTGGTTAACACAAGAAATTTCTTCAAAATCAATTTCTACCAAGTTGGGTTGGCTACCAAAGGATTTTCTTATTTTGGCATGTAAAGCTTAATTATTTTACCTTTTGATTCTAGTCAACTATGGTAATGAATATTGGTTATTCTAATTTGTATTTGAGCCAACTTGACAATCTAGAAGGTAAAAGTAAAATGCCAAATTGTGATTTCAAAGTGTGTTATGCGAGTTGAATGAGTTAAAAGGGATGAGAATAAAGGAAGCAAATTTGAAGGATATGAAGGTATCCTTGTAGATTAGAAAAGTATTATTTGATCAGGAAGCATAAAGTATAAACTAGAATAGAGATCTATAATTAGCAATTCAGTTGCACCATAATCAAGTCATTTCATTGTTACTCTCTAACCCATTGTAGCAACAAACTAAAATCTCTTAACATAGTTGGTTTAATAGCCATTTGTAAATCATCTAACAAGGTGGAAATTCCATTGAATTATTTCAAGACCTCTTATAAGGCCACTCCTAGTAGGTTTATTAAATCCTTTAATAGGGTCACACCTAACAGTGTTTTGTAACCTTTAACAGTGTTGGCTCCTAACAAGGCTCACTTCAGAAGAGTGAAAGATAGTAACTAGTTGCATTTGGTTATTTTTCCCAAATTAGGTTTCTACATTAAATCTTGGTATCTTATGTGTTCATGTTATTTCTTTCATGCTTGCAAGTAATTATTGATAATATCTTAAGATCTACTAAACAAAATCACACCCTATATTTACTAAGTTACAACAATTTCTATATGCTTGCTGAATATTAATGGTAATAAGTTTTATCAGTTTGAATTTTATTTAACATCCAAAGGGTCAAGGATTTATTTTAGTTGTAATTGATTCACCCCTCCCCTCTCAGTTACTCCTCTTATATTTCCAATAATTGGTATTAAAGCTTTTGGTGCTTGCAGAGAAGGTTTCAAGGACCTAAGCCAAAGATTAGGTTGCCTTACAACAAAGAAATTCCAAAGCTGAATAGAGAAAACTTTGTATCATGGAAAGGACTTATAATGCTTCATCTAGCTACCATCAGTGATTTAGGTTGCAAATATCTTGATGAAGAATATAAAACTCTCACTGGAACATTGTTAGTTGAAGATAATACTAAGAAGAAGAACCATAACATCATGATGATTAACATTGCATCTGCACTTAGTTATGTTGAATTTGATGAGGTCAAAGACTATAAAACTTCTTTTGATATGTGGAAAAAATTAAAATAAAATCTATGGAGGAGATGACAATGTAAGAAGAGCCAAAGTAGGAATCCTTAGAGGACAATTTGATCAAATGAGAATGAGAGAAGATGAAAATGTTGCAAAATATGTGGAAAGAATCAAAGCCAGTGTTAGTGCAATCAAAGCATCTAGAGGAGAAATCAAAGAATAAATTTTTGTAAGTAAAATACTTAGAACTTTTCTTCCCATCTATGCAATTAGAGTATCTGCTATTCAAGAAAAGAAATGTGATCCAAATAACAAGATAGGCTTGGATGCCCTAGTAGGAAGATTGATAGATTTTCAACTAGACAACATTGATAACTATGTTCATTCTTCCAAGAATATTGAGTCTACATTTGAAACTAAACTCTCACTCAAAGAAAAAGGAAATAAACTGAAAGATAATCAATCAAAAAGTGAGGAAGAAACTGAAGAAAGTTCTGATAGTGATCTTGAAATTCTTGAAGCTCTACTTGAAAAGAAATATTCCAAGAGCAAAGGAAAGTACAAAGGTAAATCCCTCTAATCTATTTTTCTTGTGAAGAAATTGGTCATATTGATGCTAGGTGTCCAAAAAAAGAAAGAAAGGAAGAGAAGAGAAGAAAATCCAAAAGTACAAAGGCGAGAAGGAATTCAAAGGTCACAAATCCTACAAAGACAAAGGTAAGAAAACTTGTTTTATGGCTAAAGATTCTGATAATAGTGAAGATGACTTAGTGTATATTGCTATAAAAGATTAATCTAATGATGAAGGAGATAAGATGGCACTTGTCTCTCATGTAAGTAAAATTGACACATGGATCATAGATAGTGGATATTCTCACCATATGATTGGAGATGAAACTAACTTTGAACATTTTGAACACTATGATGGAGGTAGTGTAAGGTTTGGAAATAATGAACCTTGTTGCATAAAAGAAAAATGCCATATCTCATTGTAGACACTCAAAAACGGTTCACATCTATGGTTTCATCACACTTTCATACTAATTTGTGAGATTTTCTTATTCCACTAACTCTGATCTTTTGGCCAAATTGATCATATTTCATCATTTGTATCCTCTTTCACATAAATTGCATGTCATTTCAAAATCATTTCATATCAACTCAAAACCATGTCAAATCAACTTAGAATCATATCATATCAACCCACAATTACCCAAAATCAGTCCTAATCAACCCAGAACATGTCAAAAATCCCAAATCTACCATCATTTGTCCAATCTTAGGCATTTTTGTGGCTTTTATTTCCTTGGAAACCTATCAATCTATCAAATCTTACAAATCTAACCTTATTACTATCATGGCTCTTAGTGCCAGGTCAAACTATCATTCATATCATCTGACCTTTGACATTGTTGAGGCTCTCAATGTCATATCATAGCATTTTCAACCATTTAATAACATTGGAAGTGTCCATTGATATTATTATGATCAACCATATCAATCAGTCTCAATCCTGTAGCATTTACGATATCGATGAAGTGTTACATGTTCTTAATTCTTGTCATGTTTCCTTGGCATGTTATCAATTTCATCAATCAATCAGTTTCACCATGCCTTTGGTCTATCCACCATCATCCTAGTCAATCTCCATTATCCTCACATTTCATCAAAGGATACTGTCGTACTTATCAAACTGGCCAAACATCTACTAATTTTCTCTATAGGATTAAATAACCCATAAATTAATCCTATGTCATTTCACTAATTATTCTTCCTAACTAACCTTCTCAATTAATTGATATTTTATTAATTATTTGGTTCATCATTCACAAACCATGGAAATTCTTAATTTTCTAACTCATATTTTCCACCATTAATTCCATTTTTACTAATTTCTATTTGTGTGAAGTCTTAGATTTTTAATTCAAATATTCCACACAATATTGAAATCATCATGACACATGGGTGTGACACCTCATGGATTCTCCTTTGACACTTGGCTAAGATATTTCATGATCCAATATTCTTATTGTCTTACACACATCCATATTTGGCTTCCTTTTTCATAGATTCTTGACTTTAAGTGATTTTGAGGTGTGATATGACAAGTCATAGATTCTCTTCCATCTTTAGCCAAGTTTGACTTCCAAGCATCATACAATCCAACATTTGGCATATTGTGTCATATGCATCATGGATTCTCAAAGGTATCTCTTTCCATGTTGCATATCCAAGGTGACAATTCCAATGCTCTCATCTTGTATGTTGATTATAAAATGGGCATTCTTCCTCTCATTTCCTGTCCTAAATTCTTAAGTCTTTTTAGGTCCTTGGCTCTTTAGTATTTTTACTCCATCTCTCACACTAAAACAAAAAATTTGAGTATTCTCATAGCATTATCATCACTATAGGCTTTTGCTTCATAATTGTGTGCATTATAGTCTATTTAGAGCTACATCATATGGAGAAGAAAGAAGGACATGGGAGCTACAAATGAAAGAGGGAGTTTTGACATTTTGTTTCTTTCTTTGTTTATTTAGATTTCATGGTAGACTAGAGGGTGTTAGTGTATGTTTAGAGAGTTTGTGATTTTCTCATAGTATGTTAGACATTAGCCAATTTTTTGGTTCTACATTTGGTTACCTTGATGTGAACATGCTTAACTAACTTGGGTTTCTTATGTTCATGCTTGTAGGTGCAAGGAAGGAGCTCACTTCGAAGGGTATAATGACTATTTGCACTTCCTCATCAAACCTAGACTAATTAGGTAGTCTAGTAATATGGTTATATTCTTTCATTCTATGCATTTTGTAAGCTTTCTATCCTAGGGTGCACTCTGCTCTATTAGGGTGCATTTAGGACCCCTAGGAGGTAGTTTTAGGGGCCTAGGAGATACCATAATGCTTGCTTGTTGTTCCTAACTTACCAACTATGCCTAGAAACTACCAACTACACCCTTCTAAGCCCCAATTACACCATGGGCATAGTCTGCACTATCTAGATGCACTTGAGTGTATAGGTTTCAAAAAAATTAGTTTCTAGGTCTTGCTTAGGCACCATTTCCCCACAACTTGCCATTGACCTCCCTACTATGCCCATAAACTATCAAATACACCCTTATAAGCCCCAAGTGCACCATTGGCATAGTTAGCACTATCTAAGTGCACCTAGGGGCATTCTAAGCCATTCTAGCCTTCTAGGGTGCAATCTACTCTGTCAAAGTACACTTGGTTCATATAAAGAACCTATTTCGATCAGAATTTGCACTTATGGTTTCTATTTGCTTCTAGGACCTAGATTAGATGTTTTTGTGTTACTGATGGTTTTTTTGCAGCATGTGGTGATTGTTGGATGAAGACTAGTAATTGAAAACTACTAATGCTTGTTTGTAGGACATTGTCGAAGACCTTGTGTGTCTGTCAAAACCATGTGTGTGGATTTCCTAGATTAGATAACACTTTGTTTGGTGCTTAAAATGAACTTTTCCTTTTTTCTTGGCATGTCTACAACATTTAAATCCCTAGAAGTTGCATGGATGTATCCTCTCCCCTCGCCATTCGTGGATTTTGGGTGTAAGAGAAATCTGTGTAACTTCTATATTGAAGCCTGCCTTGGACCAAGATATCCAATATTGGGTATGCTAGCGGATGAATTCAGAGTGGTAATAGGCCAAAGCCAGGTCAACATTCCAATTTCTATATAAAACTTGTCTATGGTGAAAGCCATGTTGACAGTATTGTTGCCTGATAGCTCTTCTCCAGTACCCTTGTGGTGTGTCAAACCTCATTTCTCAGGGCTAGGAGACCTTCTGCAAAAGTTTATCATTCACTTTCCAAACGCAATGCCCTTACTAAAAATCATATTTTAGTGGTCAAAAACCCTTCTATCCAGTAGCTCAATGGGTCACCATGCCCATGAAGATATCCTACATTCTTGTTGTCCTTAATAGAGACAACATTCCCTTGGGAAGTCATGCCCCTGGGGAAGCAGATCTTGGTAGCCCTAAGAAGTGAGTGGACTATAATGGGGAGCCTCTAGTTCCAAGATCCTAGGTTGTACACTCTAGATAAGCACAACTAACTTTGGTTCAAGTATGAATTCAATGGATATAGTCTTAAAGCCTAGGTTGTGGTGTGTTTGTTCACTTTTAACAATAGCTATTCTTGTCTTAATGTGTCTTGCATGTGTGTAAAACATTAATCAAGATTTTTTAAAAATACTCAAATTTACACCTTGAACCTTTTCATAACATTACACATTGTCTAAACATTACAAACTTTGTGAAAAATTTGCAAACTTTGGTCCAATACATTCAAGACTTGTAAAACATGGCCATTTGTGATCCTAAACATGCTTGGCATAACATAGTTTTCATCCTTGCATAGAACCAATCACATTCACCATAGTTTAGGCCTCATAATTAAATAATCTAGGCTTTATCTTGCATCTTTTAGTCCTCACTTATTATTCCTCATCCTTGACATTGCATTCATTAGGGTTTAGTTTGCATCCTTCATTCTTTGCATTTCAACCCCCAAACTTCCACTTTGCATTGTCCACCTTGCATCTTTGCATATGCTACCCTCATCTTGAACACTTTAACCATAATTCCAAGTCTCATACACATCATTTGGAGCCTTCATTTTAGTATTAGCATTGTCCTTTACTATCTAGCTCATTGTAACATCAATCTAGAAACTCCAACACCTAAAATTGCCTTAGTTTCAGCCTAGCTTCCCAACTGTAGTTTGAAACTACTAATTGCACCTAAACTAGCCCCAAATACACCATAGGAATAGTTGGTACTATATAAATGCACCTAGTAGTATGAGAACCTAGTTTGTGCTTCCAGATAGCATTTTGAGGCTTCAACAGTGTCCTCGGGTACTTGGATAAGCCCCCCTATCTCAACATGGCCTGATTTTCATTTTGCATCTCCTAACCTTCATTGTATTCACTTAGGAAACCATTACCTATATTTTAACCTTCATTCTATCTCTCCTAACCCATCATAACATCAACCCTAGCATCATAGCTTCCTAGCATAGCAACTTGACAATCACCCCACTTCGAATCAACAACCCTTCAACCCAACTTCCCAACTACACCATGAAGCTACTAGCTGGACCCAAACTAGCCCCAACTGAACCATAGGTGTAGTTGGTATTTTTGGAGCACACTTGGTGCTTTCAAAGTGCAATTGGGCACTTGTATGACCAATTTAGGCCTTGAAACTACCTTTTAGAACCCCAAAATTGCATTTAGGAGCCTCTATAGGTCCTCATTCTGCACATGACCCAAAATGACATATAACACCCAAAACCTCATTTTCCATCTTAGGAAATTTCCATATTGCATATCCAACCAGCATAAACAGCATTTTGAGTCCCCTAAATGTCATTTTGAACCCCCAAAACCTTTGAATTTAGTCAAAAATTTGAACAAAGTATGAGTCCTAGAGTATCTCGCAGTGTTGATGGATGATGGATCTTGACTAGACTTTTTATCTTTTCTTATCATTTTCTTTGGTCAAAATCTATCTATGTCTTGATAGATTTTACCTTTTCATCTTTTATCAATTTGATATTTTTTGTCTTTTATCACTTTTTGGTCAAGATCCATAGTCCATTATCACAAGGTTAAACTCCTAGACAAAATACTTTCTAAAGATTTCACCTAAGTTCAAAACCTTACATATACCTTTGTAATTAGTATAATTATATTCCTAGTATCCCTAAACATAATTTTTACTTACCCTAGTGGTATATCCCCCTAATATTGCATTGTTCAAAACCTTAGCATCATTTCCACTATCAAACTCTATCAACTTGTCTATCAACCAAATTGTCTTCTTGATCACTTATCCTCATTTTGCATATCCCAAACATCATTTTCAACCATAGGACATCATCCCTTGCATAGTTCACCTTGCATAAATCAACCCCTAACATCATTACCAAGTCCAAAATCAAAACCTAACCTTCATTTTTCATACTATAGGGTCATTTTCATCTCCTTTAGTCAACCTCCAAAATGTCACTTTACATTTGCATTTGCATAGTTTCCCTAGGAAATTTTCATCTTTCATATCAAAAATATAATTCATTTGGCATTTTCCTAGTTGCATAACATCCTTAAACACCTAAAAATCCAAAAAACACTCATATCTTGCATACCCACATCCAAAGTATCATGTTTTGATCTATTTTACCAACTCCACACTTCAGGTGCATAGTTGGTAGTTTTAGAGCACACTTGGTAATTAGGTACTTCATTCTAGGTTCTAGAACCCTAATATGCACTTTCACACCTTGCATTACATCCATAAACCTTATAAAACACTCAAAAACACTCAAATCATTCACATTTTGCATTTTAGGCACCTTAATGCCTCTATTTACCCACTACATACCTTCTACTTACCAACTGCTTACCTTCAGTGCCCTAAGTGCACCAAGGGTGCACTTGGTACTATCTAAGTGTAGTTGGTAGTTTAGGTGTGCACTTGGGAGGTAGGGAGTCCATTTAGGTTTTCCTCCACTTCATTTACATCCTTAGCTATCATGCCAGCACTCACCAGGACACAATCAGCTCAAAGACCTGAAGAACATTATCAACCTTTTTTTTCTAAGGTGCCAACACAACCAAAACCTCATCCAAGATAGAAGAAGAACAAAAAAACCCAACAAACCTTTGACAAAGACCAAATTGAGGCATCACAACTATTACTTGTGGACCCCTTAAACATGTATCCACAAGACCACCATAACCAAGAGATGATGCAACAGACCACAAGACCATAAGATTTCCTTCAAACACTTCCACTACAAATTGGATGGTTCAACGGAGTCCTAACTTTGGACCTATATTCATGCCAATACCACCTAGAGGTTGAAGTGTACCAACCACACTCGAGGATGAAAAAACACACTCCTTTGATTTAGCAAACCCAACCCAAGTACCTTCAACTATAATACATCAAACACACAAAAAGGTATTGCATGCCTAAGTGATGACTCTAACACTAACTATGGCATCATTAATATAGAAATCGCTAGGGTATGTCAAGACAAGAATTTCTACAAGAATTTAAAAATATTGGTAGCCTAAGAAATTGTCAAGTTTAATCCACACTTGGGGGGACCTAAGTCCAAACATCAAACCAAAACAACAATTGAAAACATACAACCCATGATCAATTTGGAATTAGATAATGGAAAACAACCTTTGGAGTTTTCAAACACAATAATGGTGCCCATAAGGTCTCATTAAGAATCAACCATTGAAACCCTCCAAAGTACATTTAAACACATCAACATTAATCACTTGTTTGATGAACCACAACCAATGAAGGGAAACATGACTCTTCCTAAGTATCCCAAGAGGACATTAAGACTTGATCTTTATCACATGATGCAACAACAAGACATGCCTAAAGGAACTTGTGCTCGAGGGATGCAAAACATACCTCCTTTGGAGACAAATCAACAAAGTACACCTTTGCTCCCAACTCTACTAAGTGCTATGACATCAAATGTTATGGAGCCTCTGATGAGTACACTATGTGAAACATCAACTACAACAATCCCTATTGATGCACCAAGGAAAAGTCTTATTGACATTACACCCATTTCCTAAAGGAACACATCTCATGGTCAAGTCAATATGATGTCCCAAGGAGGAAAATTTAACACACAAAGGTACCAAAGAAACAATACCAACATAGTGATAAATTCTCAAGGGCATAATCAACTCCCTCAACAAAATCAACCTATGTTGGTACAAGGACTTAACACTTCCAACCCACAACCAAGTCTACATCCACTTAACACACATTTCACATAACAACAACAACATCAACCACAACAACAACAACCTCAAGTGGTGCAAACATCCAACATCCCTAATATGCAATCCAAAGTAAACCCACTGGACTTCTATGCAATGTATCAACAAAAAATCCAACAACAAAAAACCATATTTTCTAAACAACAAGAGCAACTCAAAAAATAGTTGGAATATCAACGATGCCTTGAGCAACAAATTGCATATCAACAAAATTTTTTTACAACAGCAACATGTGCCACAACAACCTCAACAGATACCTCTACAACAAAAACCACATACATGGTCTCATATACAACCAACAGAGGTATCCCAAAAACAACCATAACAAATGGCACAACAACAACACATGGTACATCAATCATAGTCGATACCACAACAAGTGCCACATGAAATACCACAACAAGTACCCCAACATGTGTCACAATAGGGCCCCTTTTTCTTCAAGGTACTAACATACCTCCACCACCTAGTGACACATCACTAGACTTATCAGACATAGAAAAGTCTAAATTGAGTAGACCTAGCTTCCACCATAGCAAATAGTCTACTCATAGGCACAAAAGACTTGAAGTGAAAGCTATTATGCAAAACCCTAATGAAGAACTATTACAATAATTCAAACAACTTTCCAAACAAGTCAAGGCATTGGGAGTCATAAAAAAAAAGCTCTATATACAAAAAGGGATCTATGTCCTAATCCATTTGACAAAAGTCTATTTATGCCTCCATTCCAAAAACACTTTAGCCTCCAAGGTTAGAAAAATGCTAAGGAATAGACAACCCTATTGATCACATCCAAGAATTTTGTGCCTCTTGTACCGAACTTAGTGATGAGCCCATTTATCTCATGAGATTATTCCCTCATTCTCTCGGTGGGTCCACACTTGAATGGTACTCCAAACTTCCTAGTACTATCAAATCTTGTTCAAAGCTAGTAGACAAGTTCATCTCCCACTTTTCCTTCAACATTACAAATGAGGTGATGCTTTATGATTTGTGCTCAACTAAACAAAAGAGGGGAGAACTATTCATCACATTCTTACTTCACTAGAGAAGCTGAGTCATTCAATGCTTAGTAGACATTCCTAAAGAACAACAAGTTAACTTGTGGATTGAAAACTTATTCCCGAACTTAATGTATGAACTCTAAATAAAAAGTCCAAGCACCATTTCTAAATTGATTAAAAATGGGGCTAGTATTGAAGATGCTCTTATCCATAAGGGAATCCTCAAGACAAATAAGGAAAAAGAAAACACCAACTCATCTAATGATAAGGTAAAAAATTTCTCCAAAAAAAAGAATGTGAGTAATGATGGCATCATGGATGCACGAACAATTAGCACAACACAACCTCAATTAAATTTGAAAGGTGTAAACCCTACAAATTGACAAACTCCCAATCAAACACTACCTCCACAATAGAAAACTAAGACTCCCACATAGGAAAAACCCTGGAGACATCCTAGAACCAAGGATAGGAAATTCACACCATTGGGGATACCTCTTGAGACTGCACTACAATAGTTACTCAATAATGACTTCCTACAATTACCCCCAATCAAAGATGAACCATCAACTAAAGCAGATTGGTGGGATGACAAAAGAATTTGTGCTTACTGTCACATCAAAGGACATAAGACTTCATCATGTTTCCAACTAAAGCATGCAATACAAAACCTCATTGATGATGGTGTAATCATATTTGATCCATCATTCCTAGACTCCAACTCTAATCACACTATCTTCAAAGATCCTTTGGGAAATCACGACAAAGAAAAACCCTCCAGTTCAAACTCAAATTCACAAGGTAATGTGAATTACACATGAACTAGATATGAATACACCATCAATTGCTTCAATGATTTTGATTCCCACATATCCACATTTACATTAAAGGTTAAAGAACCTTGTTGTGTTGTCACTACATGCCGCAAGATCACCCTACATAGAGCCCCATCTTGACCTACTGCTTCTACTAGACCTACACCCCCTAGTAGATCTGTTGCTCCTACTTCATCTGATTACAGCCTAGTTGAATAGTGTGGCAAGACTCCTACACAAATATCCATCTTCAACCTACTATGTGTGTCTCCCCAACATCAGAAGATCTTGGTTCAAGCCCTTAAAGAGTCAGTAGTCCCCAATAAAATCAATGTTTCCCAGTTCCAAGCCATGATGGGTAACCTATCTACATCACAACATATTACCTTTTCCCCTTGGGATATTCCTAAAGATAGACCAAACCACAATGATCCCCTTCACCTTGAAGTCCTTGTCCAAAATGTTAAAGTCAGACATGTCTTGATAGATGGGGGAGAAAGGCTGAATATTTGTACTTTTAAGGTTGTCAAAGGTTTGGGTTATTCTGAGGAAGATGTGGATCCCTCTCACAGAATCACAATAAAAGCTTATGATGATGGCAAACACTTCTCCAAGGGCATCATCATATTACCCATAAGAATTGGTCCAGCTACTAAAGATACATTATTCAATGTCCTAGATATAGAAATGAATTGTAACATAATACTAGGATGCCCTTGGCTTCATGCTATGAAAGTGATGCCTCCTACATATCATCAATGTTTAAATTTTTTCTATAATAATGTGGAGGTTAGCATCCTTGGTGATCCAGAACCTTTCCATTTTTGTGCTAATATAATAGATGCTACTGCATACCAAGTGCCAACAAACAATGAAGCACAACCCACGTATTCCTCTAAATATGTGGATGCAAATATACTCCTCAGTAAGGCCAAGGAAAAGATGAAGATTGAAGATAATGAGTGTGGTGAGTACTTTATGTCTCAAGTATCCCACATTAGGAAGTCACCACTTTCTCCCCAATATTATGGTAATAACAACTATTGCTAGCACAAAATTCTAATATTAGTACAAAAATACCACTTCTACCAATGAGAATACTTTCATTTTTATGGAGAAAGCACAAGCAGAACAAAAACCCACTTTGATATCTCCTAGCAAGTATGGACTTGAGTTTACTATCATGCAAAAACAAGGCTATGATGGATGTAGTGGTCTTAGACCTCCAAAAAAAGGTATAGTTGAACCTATCACCACAAAAGGACAACTTCCTAGTTTGGGGCTTGGATTTAAAGCATTAAGAATAGGTTCTCCTAGTACTACACTACCTACATGTAAGACTATGGACATTTTGAATGATGAAAAGGCATCAGAGGATATCCCACCTAAAACCAACAATCCTCTAGCTTATGAGCATAACCCCAATGATAGAATGGAATCTAATGCCCATATCCATACCTTTAACCAAATCCCATTCAGCACTGATGATGACATCCCCTCAAGTTATCTTGAACTATTGGATTGGGACCAACGTGGACCACCAATTTTTGATTGATTCAACAATGATGACACTCTTATAATAGACTTTGAAATATATGGAGGCATTATGAACAACAATCATATAAAAGAAATTTCTCTAAAAGTGAAAACATTGGCATATTGTTGGGAGTCAACTACATCCTCCGGTTATGAAACTGAAAGCAAAGGAAAAAATGACAAGAGTAGGTCTCTTGGTGAAAGCTGAAAGGCACCATTAGACTATGAAAAATCAAAAGTTAAATAGCTCCCAAGGATACAAGATGAAAAAGATGATGCCATGAATATCAATGTTCTAATCTTCAACATGCCACAAAGTCTTTTTGAGCACTCTTGATCAGCCTTCATGTGGAAGAACATTGGTCTCAATCCTCCCAATCCTCCCTTATATCTAGTTGTTTATCCTCCAATCCAACTACCTAATGTGTCCAACACCCAAGATCAAATCTTTGGCCAACAAGCCTTCCCATACAAAGAATCCTTTTACCCATTTATCCTCAAATTCCTTGATTCACAAGAGGCAAAAACTATCTTACATACGGTACATGACAGTACATCTTGAGGCCTTTCTAGTGGTTTCATCTTAGCTATAGACTTAGAATGACTTCTATTTAGTTATTAATAGTTGTGGGTCTAGAGATTATTAGTTAGCAACACCAACAAAAGATTTCTTCTTAGGATTTTTTAGCAACATTCTTAATTTCATCTAAAAGTCCTGAACAAATATCAAAAAAATGCAAAAGTCATGAAAAAAGAAAAGAAAAAAGTGAAAGAAGTCATGGAAAAATGGATGCCTTGATGAAAACCTGGCAAATAGGCATCTTGGCACAAAAATTTGAGTCAAGAGAAAAAAAATTGTCCACAAGTGAAAACCTGGCAAATAGGCACTTTGGGCAAGTACCATGGCAAAAACCTGGCAAATAGGCACCATGTGTAATCAGTTGTTGCTCTCCATCTATCAGGATTCCATCTAGCTTTCTCCCATTTTTCTATTCCTTGATCATATCCTTCATCTTGCAAGACATCCTACTCCTTGATCATAGCCCATGAACTGGTTAATGTCCATTGTTATCTTACCTAAATTATCACCACTTTGTACATACTCTATCATTGACCTTTATACATAGTCCACATCTTGTCTGGGGGCATATCACCTACATGGTGCATGAGTTTGAACTCGAACTAGGGGTATATCCCTTAGAACTTTTTATCCATTGAACCTATCACATAATGGATTGGAGCTAACACTTGTATATGCTTATATGATCCTAAAAAAATTCATAAAAATCATAAAATGTGACTAGTTGTTGCAGGAGAAGAATGGATCTGAAGAGGTTGAAACATTTAAATGGTTACAAGATTTGTGATGTGTTGATTCAAAAGGTTCAGTAAGGATTTAATAAGACTTTGGGTTAGCTATTCTAAATGGTAGGTAGAGAACTTTTAGCCATCTGGATCTTGAGGCATTCTCATTTTCATATATTCTCTTTTCATGAAAATTGATTATGAAATGTTTTCTCCATCAAGTGAATTTTAGGACTAAAAGGAGGAGAATAGTTTAAAATGTTTTATACACTTCATTGGATCAGTTTTTACCTTGTTGTATAAAGTTGTGAAGTGTTTTTGAAATGTTCATTTGGTAAAAAGTTGTGTAAGCCTACTGAAAATTACAAATCATAATTTATTATGGGTGAATGCGTTTCATATTTTGAAGAATGTTGAGTTTCCTTTCACCTAGTATGCAGTCAGTTTGTAAAGTTTCTAGATCCATTTCTACCAAGTGGTATATGCCATTATGTTTCAATGGCATTCATGGTTTTCCGAATATCATTCATAATGATATTAGAAAATGTTTGCCTAAGTTTAGTGGGAACCATCTTATTTCAGCTAGTCACCATATTGAGTTATTTACTAATTTGATAGGTGACTATGAGATTTCTCATGAGGACATTCACATGAAACTTTTTGTTCGAACCTTAGAAGGTGATGCTAGAGACTAGTTTTCCTTTCTACTAGCATGTTTCATTTCATCTTGGGGTGAGTTGCATTCTACCTTCATGGAGCAATTCAGAGAATGGGTAAGCATATCTGATTCTTATGATAAGTTCTTGAAGATTCATGTTGAAAATGGTGAACTTCTTCCTCAATTTAACATCAGATTTGCAAAATTTTTGAATGAAATCCCTGAGAGTTATAGAACCAATGATCAGATGTGTTTATCTATTTAATTTGATGCATTTGACAAGAAAATGAATTATCTGCTAAGGGATAAAGAACCAAAGGCATTATATCAGGCTTTTATGACTGCTATAGAAATTGAAAACAATCTGAAATATGGATTGACTAGAACCCATTTTGCTAGAAATGTGTGCCAATATAATGCATTTGAAAGAAAAGAGGAAAATAGTGTTGATGTTTTAGTTCCAAATCAATATATCAGCACCCCTTCTGTAATGAATAATCAGACGAAAATTTTAGATCCGAATATGTGTATAAAGAAGGTTAGTTTGGTTACAAATGAAAACACACATGTTTTTGATGATATAGTATTAAGTAATATTTTAGACTCTGATAGGTTTCAGCATTCTGTTGTGCGATATCCCCATCTTGACATATATAATCTAATAATAGATAAGTGTAATATAAGTATTATACTTATATATATATATATATATATATATTTATATTAGATATTAAAACATGATATTAATTAATATATATGATGAAATATAATATATGATTAAATATAAGAAGGAATATGCTAAAATATAATATATAATCATAATTAATATAAAATATGATCATCTTATTATCTTATTAATGTAATTAATATTAATGAAGGGGCATGACTCTTGGAGAATATGCATATAAATATAGGATATCAAACAATGAAAAGAAAATGAGACAAGAATACATTACAAAATGGATGAAAATGAAAGAAAAATATGGGAATGTCATGTCCCCTTTTCAAATAATTAAAAAATAATAATCTTTGCTAAGGCAGGCAGGCCCAAGAAAGTGAAGTTTCGGAAAAAGAGGGTTAATCTTTGGAAACTGTTGGACTAATAAATGAAAATTATTATTAAAATATGTTTCATTAACCTCTTTTGAATGTGAGTTACAGTTATGCCCTCTTTTAAGGAGTTTAGAGGCATTTTGGGCACATTTTCAGAACTTGATTTTTGCTCATTCTTTGTTATTCTTCAGAGGCTGCCAAACCTGTGGAGAAGGAGACCCAAGAACGGGAGTTTGCAGGTTTCCAGGGAGACCCAAGAATGGGAGTTTGCAGGTTTCTAGGAAGGCTAAGGATTGGAGTTTGAAGCCATTCCATGTGCATGCTCATACAGAGTTTTCTTTTGTGCTGAACAGTGTAGATTTGTGGGTTTTTTGGTGTGTTTTTTGCATGAGTTTGGTGTTTTCAGTTGAGCATTTCATATCAATTTTGGTTGCTGTTGTATTTAAGATTTTAAGCTATTAAAATAGAGCTGAATATATGTATTGGAACGTGATTAAACTTTTGAGATAGTTTATTAGTGTTTTTGTGGTGTTTCCGAGCATTTTTGTGTTAATTTCGGGAGCCCGATGAGCATAGTTTTTGTCCTACATTTGTGAGCTATTGTGTAAAGTCTATATAGATTTGGAAATTTTATTTTGTAGGCTGTTATGATGCTGAAATTTCTATAAAAATGGCCATTTTCAAATTTATTAATAATAGGTGAAGCTATGAAGCTTTTGGCACCATTTCTAGCATACCCGATTTGGGGTTTCTTGAGAAATTTGGAGGATCTTTGTGATATTAGTTGTTTGATCTTAAAGATCTAATTAAAGGTTGAAAATATCATAAAAAATCAGAAAAAGGGAAATTTCAGTGGTATCAGAGCCATGATCTTGCTAGCTTGAGGGTTTGTAGAAGTTGCATGTCAGTTTTGACAACTACCCAGATCTTGCATTTCAGTTTTGAGAACTACCCAAATCTTGCATGTCATAATTTATGGTTGCATGTTGCTTTTAATCAGTTGCATGTCAAAATTTATGGTTGCATGCTACTTCTAATCATTTTCATGTTAGTTCTTGGTGAATTTGGTGGTTGTAGAAGTTTGCATGTCAGTTTTGACAACTACCCAGATCTTGCATTTTTGACAACTACCTAGACCTTGCATGTCAGTTTTGATAACTACCCAAATATTGTATGTCAAAATTTATGGTTGCATTCTACTTCTAATCATATGCATGTTAGTTCTTTGTGAATTTGGTGGTTGCATGTTGCTTCTAATCAGCTATATGCCAAAATTTATGGTTGCATGCAACTAAGTGAAAGAGAAAAAAGATATTTGCAGCGAGAAAAGAATAAAGAAACTTTGATCAAACCTCCAGTTGAAAGTAAAAGTACAAAATCCAAGGAAGGGAAAAGTATGGCTGATCCAGATGAGATGGCAAAGAAATTCTTCCAAGACATCCAAAATACTCAGAAGCAAACAGTGGATAGTTTGGCAGAAACTAGAGAAGCTTTGCGAATATTGACAAAAAAACTACAAGGAGTCGCATCTATTAATGAGAAAGGGAGCACTTCAGAGGAGCCAAGAAATCTAAAATCCACACCATCTAAATCAACCAAAACTATTTTCTTGCCTGCAGATGAGCCACCAGTACCAAATCCAACCATTAATCCTATGGAAGAGGTTACAGGTAACTTGATTACATTAAGAGCTACTTATAATGGCTTAGACAATGACTTTCGTAGTTCAGTTCCTTTTAGAGAATATGTGGATATGATGAACACTTTGATGCCCAAGAAAAAGTACAGAAGGGAGCATGACATAAGTGGAAGAGAGCTCAAAAATAAAATAAGCAAGTTTATAGCACCTACTTTTGATGGAACAAGTAAAATTTCAGCTAGAGCATGGCTACAAAAATTACAGACCTTCTTCACACTTAACCCTATGAAGGAGAGTGATGTTGTTCAAATTGCAAGTCTACACTTGGAAGACGCAGCCTATGATTGGTGGTATGATGGAATGACTACTCAAGGTCATGATCAGGTAACTACATTTGATGATTTTAGTCAAAGAGTGATAGATAGATTTGACCTTAAGGATGATGATTATGAGGATGTTGTTGTGCATGATGGTGAGATACCTGGTGTAGATGAGCAGACATTGAGCATTCATGACTTTTCTGAGAGAGAGTACTAGGCACAGTTAGATGTTTCGTCACATGAGGTTGAAGCTAGTAGTACTTCACATGATTTATCCCGCCAGCTGAAGGTGAGTGAAGACAGTATTGTCACTACATTATCTCATCATGACAGGTATGTGGAGTTAGTTGGTATTGGTCATATTACTCAAGTCAAGATTTTGCTTGAGTTACTAGCTAATTCTAGTTTACAGATATGGACTCGAGATTGTTATATTGGCATTTGGGGTTCAGTTGACTATAAATCTTTAGCACTTTTTGGTAGCAGTGATTGTTTGGGTGCTACCATGGATTTGATTAGCAAATTGCATGGTGTTTTCTTTTCTTGTGCCAGGAGCTTATCTGATGTTGGTATTAGTTTTTATACACCGATGTTGGGCTTTGTTCATATATCTAGTCGACCATACTTGCTGGAATGTGTTGATGATATTTCATATTTGGCAGTGTGTATAGATGAGTCCCAGGATCATATTGGCATTGATGACATCTAGGAGGATGCAGTGGGCAATTTTGAAGACTTAGTTTCCTTGGGTATAGAGGAGTTGGACAGCAATGCTAATGTTTTTGATACTCTGTATGTTGATATGATCTTTAGATTTGATTCACATGATATGGATGGTAATACTCTAGAGACTAGTAACTTTGAGGATACTCTTTTAGACAATGCATCAGAGGAGGTTTGTGGGAGACAGTCAAGCCAGCCATCATGTGTCTAATCAGTTGAGAGTTAGTGACCGAGACATTGCTATCACTTGCCAGCATTTCGATGCTGCTCATCAATTGTTAGCAGTTTATGGATGGGGTTCTCCTACTAGTGATGAGCAAGAAGGCAGTTATCTTTCCTTGATAGAGATCCACTCTTTATGGGAGGCTATTCGGATTTTGAGACAGGATTATATGCAGTTGCTAGCCAATAGAGATTATCTTATGGAGTGGGGCAGTACAGCATATGATGCATTGTTGGCCAAGAAAGATGAGGTGAGTGAGCTTACTGAGCAGCTTGAGGTGACTTCTGAGATTCTTGAGAGTACACAGTTGACTTTCAAGGAGTCACAGTTTCATTTGGCTAAGGTGACCATGGAGTTAGAGCGACTACAGCCTTTACCTGATTCTATACAGTCACAAGCTGTGGTGTTTGGTGATCCGAGGATGTCCATGGTCGAGATTGTCAGAGACAGTGGAGATGGGGATGTATCCATCCTTGATATTAACATTGGCATATCAGGTTCATTCCCACTAGAGTCAGGTTCAGTTGAGTTGGGTGTTGTAGAAGATTGTTGTATGCCTGACATGGTAGTGGCCTCTAGTACTGATGGCACAGAGACTAGAGATGTATTAAAGATCGTGTATGATGTTGGTGAGTCGACAGTTGGCATGGTTCCTGCTAGTAATACTACTCCCTTGGTGATATCTTTCGAGGTAGTAGTCAGTTCCAACATGGTTAATGATCAATTGCAGTTAGTTTCATTTAGATTACAGTCTGAGCCACTGACTGAGATTGGTGCATTCTATCAGTATTACACTATGAGGTATGCTCATCAATTTACCTTTGATGACCATGTTGATGAGATTATGATACAGAGATGTACTTTGGTTCCTAGTGCTTATCATCAATTATGGAATAGTTTGATGCCTCGGGATGAGAGTTGTGATGGGCACGGCATGGTGATAGGTTCTGTAGTTGACAGCTTGATAATATGTGACTTAAAGCAGGAGTTTGGGAGTGATGCTTCAGTGGGTGTTGTTATTGATTCTATTCCTTTGGCTATGACATCTCCTGACTTAGCTAGTGATCAGTCACAGTGGGTTGTATCACTTGTTCATGGTGAGCTGTTGTTGAGGTTGGTTTTTTTAATCAACATTATATTGTAGGGTATATACATCAATTAGCATTCGATCCTTGTTTTGAGGAGTTGATGGCGGGAAAATTTGGTTTGGATTCCATTTCTTACTCTTTATCTTATAATGTCTTTTCACCATTAGCAGTGCATGGGAGTTATGGTTATGAGATAGTGGCCGATGATTTGCAGAGTTGTGTTGACTGCAGGAGTTGTATAGTGTGTGGATTCTCCATACTTGGTACAGTTTCATTTGAGAGCATTTGCCATTGTTGCAAATTTGGATTGTACATTTCGTATAGGCCAGTGGGATGCATTGATGGTATTTACTATGTTGGTAGTTTGATTTGTCCACTTTACTTGGGTTCTGATATTCTAAGAGTTTGTGTCTCATGGGTTTTTGACTATGGTAGTGGTGATTGTGGAGTTTGGTTGAGCTATAATTGTCAGTTTGATTATGGATTCCTCTTGGTCATATTGCAGAGGATATTGCAGGAGCCTATGTTAATTGGTAGTAGTATAGTTCATGACTACATTTGGGATCCAGGTGGATTGATTGGGTTATTGTTCAGCCATTGCTTGAGAACAAGCAATGTTTGGGAGGGGAGGACTTGTCATGTCCCCTTTTCAAATAATTAAAAAATAATAATCTTTGCTAAGGCAGGCAGGCCCAAGAAAGTGAAGTTTCGAAAAAAGGGGGTTAATCTTTGGAAACTGTTGGACTAGTAAATGAAAATTATTATTAAAATATGTTTCATTAACCTCTCTTGGACGTGAGTTACAGTTATGCCCTCTTTTAAGGAGTTTGGAGGCATTTTGGGCACATTTTCAGAACTTGATTTTTGCTCATTCTTTGTTATTCTTCAGAGGCTGCCAAACCTGTGAAGAAGGAGACTCAAGAACGGGAGTTTGCAGGTTTCCAGGGAGACCCAAGAATAGGAGTTTGCAGGTTTCCAAGAAGGCTAAGGACGGGAGTTTGAAGCCATTCCATGTGCATGCTCATACAGAGTTTGCCTTTGTGCTGAACAGTGTAGATTTATGGGTTTTTGGGTGTGTTTTTTGCATGAGTTTGGTGTTTTCAGTTGAGCATTTCATATCAGTTTTGGTTGCTGTTGTATTTCAGATTTTAAACTGTTAAAATAGAGTTGAATATATGTATTGGGACGTGATTAAACTTTTGAGATAGTTTATTAGTGTTTTTGTGGTGTTTCCGGGCATTTTTGTGTTAATTTCGGGAGCCCGATGAGCATAGTTTTTGTCCTACATTTGTGAGCTGTTGTGTAAAGTCTATATAGATCTAGAAATTTTATTTTGTAGGTTGTTATGCTGCTGAAATTTCTGTAAAAATGGCCATTTTCAGATATATTAATAATAGGTGAAGCTGTGAAGCTTTTGGCACCATTTCTAGCATACCCGATTTGGAGTTTCTTGAGAAATTTGGAGGATCTTTGTGATATTAGTTGTTTGATCTTAAAGATCTGATTAAAGATTGGAAATATCATACAAAATCAGAAAAGGGGACATTTCAGGGAATATCCTCAAATAGGGCATTACAAGTGGTATCAGAGCATCCTTCCTATCATCCTATGGAAAGTATTTAGAGGAAAGTCATCAAAAATGTTCCTGCCAACCTAAGGAAAAGAAGAAAGTGAAAAATAAATAAATTTAGATCATAATATACAAAGGAAATTTGATGGAGAGTGGCAAGTTTATTTCCTTAAAAAAAATCAAATGATATTTGAATATTCCTGTGCAAACTATTTCAGATCAGAACCCTATTTTTTTGTCCAAAATTGGTACAACAACAATCATGCATAAGAGATCATTTCCCTACTTACAAACGCTAATCTTTTCCATCGACCAGTACCTCTGATCAGATTCATGCAATTACACCATACAACCTCCAACTAGATCAAGCGTACCAATGATCCACACTCTTTCTTCTTTGCAACGCAAATGGAACGCCTCTAATGTCTCATCAAAAATAGATAAACAAATCATACACTTCATATCATCACGATGATTTTTTGAAACTTGGAAAGTACGTAGGCCTTCTACCACTTTCATTCTCTCCTGTTCCATCTACCGCTCTACTCTTTCTTCCAATTGCTGGACCAGATTTCCCCAATCATATCAATTACTTCAAATAAAATAAGAGTGGCATCCTTTAGTGGGTCGCAGTGTATTTTGCACTCAGGCCCGAGATTCTCCCTTATATATCTGTTTATTTCCATATCGTATTCATGCATCTCCTACCGTAGTGAATCGAAAACAATGCAAAACAGGTGCGAGAGTTTAAGTCCTCTATACACTCTCTATCATACAACTCTGTCCTACAAATGGAAAGCGTCACCTAAAAGCATGATAGAGAATTTTGACAACCCTAAATTTCCCTGGTAGGAGATCATCACAGAACCACATTGGCCAAAGTACATTCAAATAAAGAGGTACAAACTATAGCATCGAATATCCCCTTTTGCAAATTAGATGTGGAAGGTAGAGAGTGTCAGGAGCGGCATGTAAATGTGTAGGAGTGGCATGAAAATGTGCATGAAGATCTTTATTGGGACCCAAATTGGCTTTCAAGAGTGAATTTATCAGAGTACTCACGTCTTAAATTCTAAATCATTTTGAGTTTTATGAACCAAGAAATCCCTGAACCTATGCAAATATTTTAGACACATTAGGTCCAAATTTATTATAGAGAGCCGAGTACTGAAGTCTCTGCGTGAGAGGACCGACATGGGAGGATGGACATGGGTACTGTTTGCTGCACGTAGGTGATTATGAACTTTAGGTATGAATATATATCAACTTTCAAATCAGTACTTAGTAGTAAAAGGTAGTTAAGAAAAAGTGATCAATGAGATTAAAATGAAAAAGTGATTAATATTAGCTTTATTCTAAAAGAATATACATTAAATTGATAAGGGAATCAATATTAATTTCTTTATTAAAAGAATACATATTAAAATTTGGTAATTGAATTAATATTAATTAAAAGAATATACACTAAAGTTGATAATAGAATCAATATTAATTTCTTTATTAAAATATACATTAAAATTGGTAATTGAATCAATATTGATTAAAAGAATGTACATTTAATTTGATAATTGGATTAATATTAATTTATCTATTAAAGGAGTATATTATGAGAGTAATTGAATAGGTTAATTTCTCTATTAAGGGAGATTTAGATTTGAAATGGCTAACCAAAGGATAAGCAAATTTCTCCCCATGCTTTAAATCGAAGGTTTAATAAATTCTAATGTTGTTAAGCAAAAATGATTAAATTATCTTAGGTCATCATCTTCCAAGATAAAGTAAGGCTTGTGGTGGAATGGTTGGGTGACATCACTCGAGGTACCGAATAAAGCCTACGAGTGTCGGGTAAGGCCTTGGTGACAAGATATCTCAGGGTACATCATACAAAGGCACTATCTTGGAGATGATGGTTGGAGAGAGGTAACGATAATGAGGGAGAACGATGAGGCTCACTAATTGGGTAATAGGGCACCCCATTATGGTTTCTCCTCCTATAACTGAGTGATAAGATTAACTATCTGATAGTTCAAAGATTATGCTTGAAAAGACTTATTATTGAAAAATAGTTGATAGAATCACCTTAAGATCATGATTCTCCAAGTTGAGATAAGGCCTGCGGTGGAATGGATTGGGTGACATCACTCAGGGTACCAGATAAAACCTACGAGTATTGGGTAAGGCCTTGGTGATGGGATATCTCAGGGTACATCATACAAAGGCACCTTCTTGGAAATAATGATCGGAGAGAGGTAACAATAATGAGGGTGAATGGTGAGGCCCACTGGTTGGGTAACAGGGCACCCTATTATGGTTCCTCCTCCCATATTTAGAAAATGATGAGTTAATAAATAGATTGAGACTATAAACACCTTGTCAGGAGATTGATTTATAAATAATATGTACTAATGAATTTTTTTTTGGTTGCAGGTTCACAATTAAGGAAATGCATAATGTGTGTCTTATGTGTTTGCATCATGTTTGCTCCGTGTCTTCATCTATATGTGTCATATCTACTTCATGTTTTCATGATCTGTCTACATCATGTATGCTTTGTATTTTCATTCAATGTATATTTCATAAATCTTTTTGGCCTTTTGAATGCAAGTATGTTTTTTGTCTATGAAAAAGCTTATGTATGAGAGATTTTGCTTGAGGGCAAGAAAATTCGAGAGGGGAGGACTATGATATCCCCATCTTGACATATATAATCTAATAATAGATAAGTATAATATAAGTATTATACTTATATTAAAATGATTAATAATGTATATAAATTAAGAATATATATATATATATATATCATATAACTATATGTGTATATAATATATATATACTTATATTAGATATTAAAACATGATATTAATTAATATATATGATGAAATATAATATATGATTAAATATAAGAAGGAATATGCTAAAATATAATATATAATATGATCATCTTATTATCTTATTAATGTAATCAATATTAATGAAGGGGCATGACTCCTGGAGAATATGCATATAAATATAGGATATCAAACTATGAAAAGGAAATGAGACAAGAATACATTACAAAATGGATGCAAATGAAAGACGAATATGGGAATGTCCTCAAACAAGACATTACATGTTAATTTTATGGATCAAGGTTTAGTTACAGTAGTAAGTTATTCTCATGATGATTATATGCATAATGGCATAATGATGCAACTAATGCTTCAAATTTTGAGGTTGATGGACCTAGACCTCAGTCTTGTGCAAGTGAGGAGGCTGAAAGTTATCTCTCTGATCATAAGTTTGATGTTGTTAATCTGACATGCCATGGAAAGATAACACAAGATGAATAATGTAAGTCACATTTATTTCAATTTCAGTCAGAACAACAAAATGCATATATTTCTAATGTTTTAGCCGTAGATGGTAATGTGGATTTAGTTGATTAGTCAGATATGCAAGAAATGAATTCTCTTATTGAGAGATTGCATTATGCTGAGAATTTTTTAAAGTTTGAAGTGGAAAGATATGCATCTCAATATGAGTACGAACAAGCTAAAAGTCATGTTTCAAGTGATGATAATGAAGTTGTTGATTCAACATATTATGAAGAAGCCTCATATGAAGATAATAATGAAAGTTGTTTCTCAAATAAAAGTGATGAAAATGACACTACATGTTCACCTACATATGAGTTTGATGCTAATTGGGAAGAAGAAAGCAGTGATGGTAATGAACATTCATCCGAAGGTGAAGGTATGACTTATTTTTCTAATTCTGAAAAGGAAAGTGTATCTCAGTTTTTGTGTTATACAAATTAGTTAGCCAATGAAGAATTTAAGAGTGATTTGTCTTCAAAGTATGAAGATAAAGAAATGTTGAATCCAGTTAATGTTAATGAATTTGAATATGAAGATTTCAGCGAAGAGTTGTCAATTGTTCCTACATTAGACAATAAAGATTCAGCATGTAGTGAGATGTTTAGGAATGATGCATGGTCTATTTGTAATGATTATCCTAAATGAGCTAATGAAGAGAATGTTATTATGGACACTATATGTTTGGTGGAAGAAATAGAAAGTGAATCTTCATATGGTTCTGACTTTTCTTCATATGTTGAAATTCTCCATGAGGATGAAGTGGGTAGTGATTTTAAAGTATATACTAATGCTTTATATGATGAAGATTGTGATGATGAACAACCCATCTTTTGTTCAAATGTTCAAAGAGGATCCCTGCATGGAGTTATCAATCCATTGTTTGAAGAAAACGTGGAAGTTTCATGTTTAGTTGAGCTAAATGCAAATGGTGATACACTCTCATACTGCTCTAACAAATCAAAATATTGTTCTTCCATTTGTGATGTTGAATTCCTAATGATGTTGCATTTTGTGAACTTGAAGATGACGTGTTTGATGGAATCATCTTGGAAGAAAAATTGACACTTCATAGTAAGTTTTATGATGATTCAAATGAGGAAAAAACTAATCAGCATTTCAATTGTGAAGATACATCAGGAGGTTATGAAGTGATTTCAGATTTGATGATGATGTTATGTGTGAATATAAATCTGATTGCTCATTTGAAATTCAGTCGGCAACATTTAAGGAGATCCAAAGTCAAGGTATGAGCGAAACATATAACTCATTTAATACGGTTGAATATAAGGCTTTTGTATTTCCATTTGATGGCATTCATGAATTAGTTTATGAAGATCAGTTTCAGTTTGATGTTGAGGTTCATGAGCATGCTAATGTTCTTTTTCATAGTAAGCAAGAGGTTAAAGTAGTGCCAAGTTTTTACATGCACTATGAAAGTGATGGTGATGATTTTGTTTTGCTAAGTGATTTGTTTCATGATGATAATATGATTGGCAAAACTAATAGGAGAAGTAATCATAGTTTACCTCATGAGGAAAGGAATGAAAATTAGGTATATGATAGAAGTAAACAATTTTGCTAAAGTTTGGTGACCCGAGGTCATCATGTGTACATAGTAGTGGTAGCTGTTTCTCACTTTCAATAAAGCTATGCAAGAGAAAATTTTTGCTATCTTGTGAGTGGTCTACTTCTTCCAGAGATCTGAATCCTTGCCATGCCCGCAAGGGACATGCATCCCCAAATAGAGCCATTGTTGGCACTCAAAATTGTAGCCCGAATATTAAGCACTATTGAGAAAATCAACCCCTATGAATACCCATAAATGATATTGTACCCAGCTATAATTTTGATCCCCAATAGGTGTTTAATGTTTCAAACACCTTCCATTTAGCCTATTTGAATATTTGATGAAGACAAATTGACATTCTGAGCCATTTCGTGAATTCTCATTTTGAGCTAGTTTCAAATCTGCATTCTCACCTGTGTCAAATAGTGGCAAGATGACATGTTTGCAACTAAATATTTCACAACTAGAAATGTTTCATGATTCAAAAATTTGGGAGTGTCTAGTGTCCATACTTGAGAACCTATTTTTTAGATTTCAAGTCATTTCTAATCAATTTGACTAGGTTTTGAATCCCTCAAAGTTGGTAGTTTACTATTTTCATGTTGATGCACATTGCACATAATTCTGGAAAGCCCTGTTTGACAAGTTGTAATTTTGACCCAGTTGACCCAAATGCTAAATTTCCTTTTGCATTGTATTATATATGTCAAAGACTTGTTATGTTTCACATTTCAGCTCATGACCAATCCATTTGATCAGTTTTCAAACACGATTCCAAACACTTTTTTTTATCTTTTTACTAGTGTCAGCATTTGCAGATTTGTCGGAACCCCTATTTGTGATGTCATATCCCAAGATCTATGATCGTATAGATCAAATGGATTGTACCACTATGTTTTCCTCTAAAAATAGTCTAAGTGCACCAGTTTGCAAGCTTTGACAAACCCATTTGCACACTTTTCCAGGTCAATTCCATTTGCAAAAATCATTTTTCTGCCATTGTTTCAATCTGCAAATTTTGAGTAGCTCACTTTGACCACTCACCAAATGCACCTAGTTATTTTTCATGAGCCCAAATTGTAGATTCATATTCTTCTTGTGATAGAGAACCAACACCCTAGTTTTTGTTCTCCCAAGTGTCAGTTTACCCAATTTTCAAAGCCAAATCTAAACCCAATTTAGTGTTTTCTAACATGTTTTCTTGCAGGTAGTTTGAGAGGTCAACTTTGATGGTCAATATCTTTTGACCCCAAATTCTTCATGAGACAAGATTTGACATGGTGCAAGAATGTGGAATAGAGAATCAATTGGTCAGTTTTCATAGCCCAGTCAGGTGTTTGGACCGGTTTTTAAAGCTGATCAAAGGACCCTTTTGCATTAAATTGACACTTTGCAAATCCATGGTGAAATGAGTTTTAAATGATCAATCAATGCTCAAATTTGAGATTAATTAGTATCAAATTGATCAATAGGTTGCTTTGCAATGACAGTCACCCGAAAACCAAGAAAAAATTAGCCGGACCGACTTTGGGGCCTGGCTAAATTCTTCAAATTTATGACATTTGTAAGAATAGTATATTTTATGCCAAGTCAAATTCATATTGTTCAAAGAACAACTAAATCTCCGGTGGAGTGATATTTGAAGGTTGTTTCTAATGTGACAATGAAGTATGTGTATATCATTGGTCTGAGTTTTAAAAGGTGGCCTTTTAAAAAGAACCATACATCCACATGTATGTTAAGGTAGAAGGGAGAGAGGCTTGGATGATAAAGATGATGCTGCAAGCTCAAGTCTGGGACTTCAGATATTATCCAACTCAAGGCTTATGGGAATGTTTGAAGGATTCCAAATGAGAAGGGAGTTCAATTCGGATTGAGATCATAGCAAAGTTGAAGATAAAGTTTAGGAATTCAACCATACGAGGATGGTATTATCAAGTTCACAAATGCACAGAATAGTTACATCAAGATCACGAGTTCAAGCTACAAATTCAAATCAAAACCATAAAGGAAACAAAGGAAGATGTCACCAAACTAATGAATGAAGCAACATCAATTAAAAAGAGGGAGCCGACTAAAGTCAAAGGAGGAAAAGTAACCTATCTCCACATTAACAAAGGCCCACATAGGAGCAGCCATGGCATTGGTGAGAAAACCCCATGCCAAGGAAGAGAACAAAAATGTTAAAGATCAAACAACCATGCCATAAGAAAGTCAACAGAGACTACACCAATGTAAAGAAATTTATGAAGCTGCCCATAACTAAATAAACACAGCCTACCTTTTCATATACTCATGCCAATTCAAAGATAAAGGAGCCTCACAATGAAAAGACCAAGGGTAGACGTGTATAAAATAGAGATCCACGTTAGAAGATGTGAGGCAGAGTTTTCCAAACTAAAGGGAATCCGCGGGGGCTAAAGATGTTTAGAATCCATAGGGATCAAAAATGGAATAAGCCCACGCACATAATAAATAAGGCAATTCGTAGCATGTAAAAGGCAGGCAACATCCAACAAAAGAGGATCAAGCCACAATAAGTTTAAGGCAAACAAGCCAGTCCACATAGATAGAAGGCAGTCTGGAGAAAGGGACGGCTTACATTCAAGCCCCAGTCACATCCATTCAAAGCAATGTAAAAATAAGATCCCATGCATTCAAAGAAAGAGTAGGAGCCGTTGTGAATGAAAAAGGCATTAAGCATGGACTCCCATGGTTTTCAACTAAGAAACAGAGAGCTCCTTTCCACCACACCAATGTAGTAGGTCAAACCATGTTTTAGCATAGGGGAGCTTTTTTTTAAAGGAATTTGCAGCCTTTAGGGGAGGCATTGTTAAGAGGAGTTCCAACACATTAAAGAGTAGCTCATGTGTTTTAAAAGAGAAGACAATAGCCAAAGACAAGCCGTGGCATTTAAACACAAAAAAATGTAGTCTCAAGCCTTTATCCCACATGCGATAAGAGTGGGAATATTATGCTAGTTAAATACTTCAACACACCAAAGGCTAGTTATCTTTAAGACAATGCCTTTTAAAGGAAAGAATTGTGTAGACAGCCTTGTGCATCAGATGTGGATGCTAGCTGGGTGATGACATCATAAATTTTACATTAAAGTACAAATGTGATGACATGGTAGGTTTAGAGGCAGTGAATGAGATTGTGCCACGTGGTGAGATGGACAGTGAGCACAAGCCTGGAAGATGAAGTTACTCAGAGGATAAGAAATGCAAGTATGTAAAAAGATGCCACATGGCATGGTTCCCAGTTGGTGATGAGATGGCATCACAGATTGAGACCTACATGGACACACCAGATTGTGACACATGTCATGATCCGATGGATGACACAATCCCACAAAATTAAAGTGCTCATGGGTTAAAAAAATGTGGGCTTGTGGGTGGCTAACACGTGTCAGTGGGTTGGGGCAGATTGTGACATGGCAGTGTGATAGACAAGCCAATCACAAAGCACCATGTGGCACTCAGTCAATAGATGTTTGACTCCAAGTTTCAAGGAAAGGGAAAATTTGTAAAGTCATAAAAACTTTATTATTTTAAATTCCTTCTGAGATTAGGTACTTTGCAAATTTTTAAATGTCAAAAGAGTAATAATCTAAAGTTTTAACTTTAGGTTATTTTAAATTTTTTAGAATTTAAAATATCAAAGTTGCAGACCTCAATCATATACTAGAGAGAACATTTTTCAAATCAAGATTCTGGAGGTTTCCTATAAGCTAACATAGCGATGTTATGTATTGCCAAAACTGGGAGAGAACAAACTTTCCAATTTTAAGGTCAATTTTTGCATAGAACACCACTTGTTTAAGCTATAAGAGGTTTTCTATCAGGTTTCCAATTTGCAACTGTATTCAGGTGAGGAATTTCAAAACTGATTTCTAACATGGTAATGACCTGAATGTGGTTAAAAGGTAGTGAGAATGCTATTTGGGTCAAATTCTAATCACATTCACTCAGTAAAAACTCAAATTTCACAAGCTTTTCATGAAGTTATCAGATATTTTGATAACTCAAAATTTTTCATCATTTCATCCAAGATATTTGCAAATTAGTAACAAAGTAATGATGAAACCAAATCAGATCAAAATGGGAGAAGGTAGAGAGAGGTTTTTCAGTTGCAAGGGATTGAATTCCAAGTGGATAGATGTTAGTTGCATAATAGATCTAGGAACTCATCTTCTTCCTATATCTTTCTTTCTTTTATCCATTGTAAGGGTTCTAATCTTTGGTGAGAAAATGACTCACTACTGTGATACCAAGTTTTTGGGTCTATTTTTGATGTGTTCCCATACTGTGACACCACATTCTTTTAGCATAATTCTCTTGTATGAACAACATTAGGAAGGATAATATAGATAGTTTAGATCTGTTAGGTGTTTTTCTGTATTTTCATTTCATGCATATGAATGTATTATTTCAAGGAAATTAATATAAAGAATAGCAAGTTGAGTTTCATCTTGAATCTTGTCTCCTTTATCAATGATCTTCAATGTTTTATAATCTTGGAACAAAGAGCTTAGGTTGTAGTTGTAGTCCCTTAAGGCTATATGTTATTTAATTATTGCTTATAACTCAAATGGTTATGTAAATGCTTCAGGGAAATCAATAGGTTTGCAAGTTTACTGATGGGGATATCATGTAAGAATGAGATCTAGATCGAACATGGATGTCTATTGACAAGGTGAATAGATAGATTGTATATCTAAATATACAAATAAGTATAAGATATCCATATGTATGCATTTGATTCATGGATTTGCCCAATGGATTAGGCACTGGTTAGCTACAAGATCATTAGTTCTTGCTGCTACATATTTGAGGGTTTTGTTGAATCAACATCATTAATCAAAAGCTTTTCCCTATTATGTTGAAGAACCTAAATGTGATGCCCTCACTCAACTTATGAACTCCATGGTTTTGCATTTAGCTACTATAGATCTGTGTCATTGCATAGGTATTAGGAGATATAAGGGCTTTTAATCTACTTTTTTGGATCCAAGGATATGTTTTGCACTAGTACCATATTAATTGTATCTTAGGTTCACTCACCTAGGTTTTCCAGAGCCTGAAGTAGAAGAAGGGTCATGCCTTATAGTTGGCCCGGTGTTTGAAAAGATATGTTGAAAATGGGAGTTAGCTGCCCCTAGATATGTTTTGTTCTCATTGAGGTAATTGGAAACCTACAACATTTTCAAACACCAACACATGCATAGTTTTGGGTAATTTCGAGTCCAATCGAGCTAATTTTGGCCCCCGGAGCTTTCTAGGGCATAGCTTGCACTTTCAGAGCATAGTTGGGCTTCCCAAGTGTGCCCAAGGAACACTAGGTACTATCATATCACACTTGGGCATACCAAGTGTGCACTAGGTGCAATTGGGTGTGTTTTGGGCACACTTGGTGTAGTAAGATGCCCAAAATTGCTCCTAGAGCCCCTATGTTGCACTCTAGAGGCCATAACTTTTTTGTTTCAACTCTAATTTGAAATTTTCTAGTTGTGTTGGACTTGTATATTTGTTGTGAAAAAAATGAGATATAATTTTAAATTATTTGGTCACTACATTTAGTGTTAAGCTAAGAAATTACTCTTAGGCTCCTGATTCACCCCAATAAGGTTAAGTTTGGCCCCCAGAGCCTTCTAGGGCACATTCTACACTTTTTGAGTACACTTTGGCTTCCCAAGTGTCTCATGGGCACACTTGGTACTATCATAATGTACTTTGGCTTACCAAGTGTGCACTAGGTGCACTTGTGTGCATTTTGGGTGCACTTGGGTGCATAGGATGCCCAAAACTGCTCTCAGAGCCCCTATGTTGCACTCCAGAGCATATAACTTTTGCATTTTAATTCTGATTTGCAATCCATCAATTGCGTTGGATTCATATCTTCATTGAAAACAAAATAAACTATCATTTTTATCATTTTGTTACATTCTTGAGTGGTAACCCATGTAATTACTCTCGAGCTCCTGACTGACCCTGTTTTGCACTCTAGACCTCATAACTTTCACATCTTAGCTCTTATTTGTTATCTATCAATTCCTATGGTTTTTTATTATCTTTTTTGAGAAATTGAATTATCATATGCTTATCTTAGTCAATTTCTCAAGGGGGCACCCATATATATCATCCCTACTAGGGCATGTTGTGGCTTTCTCATCAACTATTCTTTGACACAATGCTCTAAAGCACATTGTATCAAACAGAGACAAAATGTAGATGATCAAAAATGGTTCACATCTATGGTTTCATTTCACTTTCATATTAATTCATCCCATTTTATTATTCCACTAACTCTGATCTTTTGGACAAATTGATCATATTTCATCATTTGTATCCTCTTTCACATCATTTCATATCAATTCAAAACTATTTCAAAAAACTCAAAATCATATCAAATCAACCCACAATCACCAAAAATCAGTCCTAATCAACCCAAAACATTTCAAACATCCCAAATCTATCATCATTTGTCCAATCCTAGGCATTGTTGTGGCTTTTAGTGCCTTGGAAACCCATCAATCTATCAAATCTTATCAATCTGACTTTAGTATTGTCATGGCTCTTAGTGTTAGGTCAAACTATCATTCACATTATATGATCTTTGACATTGTTGAGGATCTCAATGTTAGATCATAGAATTTTCAACCATTTAATAACAATGGCAACGTTCGTAGATATTATTATGATCAACCATATCAATCAGTCTTGATCCTGTAGCATTTACAATATCGGTTAAGTGTTACATGTTCTTAATTCATGTCATGTGTCCTTGGCATGTTATCAATTTTGATCAATCAATCAATTTTACCATAGCTTTGGTCTATCCACCATCATCTTAGTCAATCTCCATTATCATCACATTTCATCAAAGGATATTGTCACACTTATCAAATCAAACTAGCCAATCATCTACTAATTTTCTCTATAGGATTAAATAAGCCATAATTTAATCCTATGTTATTTCACTAGTTATCTTTTCCTAACTAATATTCTCAATTAATGGATATTTTATTTATTAATTGGTTCATCATTCACAAACCATAGAAATTCTTAATTTCCTAACTCACATTTTCCACCATTAATTCTATTTTTACTAATTTCTATTTGTGTGAAGTCTTGAATTTTTAATTCAAATATTCCACACAATATTGAAATCATCATGACACATGGGTGTGACACCTCATAGATTCTCCTTTGACACTTGGCTAAGATATTTCATAATCCAATATTCTTATTCTCTTACGCATATCCATATTTGGCTTCCTTTGTTATAGATTCTTAGCTTTAAGTGGGTTTGAGGTGTCATATGATGAGTCATAGATTCTCTTCCATCTTTAGCTGAGTTTGACTTCTAAGCATAATACAATCCCACATTTGGCATATTGTGTCATATGCATCATGGATTCTCAAAGGAATCTCTTGTCATGTTCCATATCCAAGGTGACAATTCAAATGCTCTCATCTTGTGTGTGTATTATAAAATGGGAATTCTTCCTCTCATTTCTAGTCCTAAATTCTTAAGTCTTGTTAGGTCCTTGGTTCTTTAGTATTTTCACTCCATCTCTCACACTAAAATCACAACTTTGAGTATTATCATAGCATTATCATCACTAAAGGCTTTTGCTTCATAATTGTGTGCATTATAGGAAATTTGAAGCTACATCACATGAAGAAGAAAGAAGGACATAGGAGCTGCAAATGAAAGGGGGAGTTTTGAAATTTTCTTTCTTTTTTTGTTTATTTGGCTTTCCTAGTAGACTAGAGGGTGTTAGCTTATGTTTAGTGAGTTGTGATTTGCTCATAGTATGTTAGACATTAGCCCATTTTCTAGTCCTACACTCATTAACCAATGAACTTGTATGTGACAATGCCTATTAGGTTGAAGGACTAAAACATAATTTACTGAGTGTAGCATAGCTTAACAACATTGGATTCAAGGTAGAATTCATGAATGGAAAGTAAGACTACTGGATAACCAAGGAAATTTGATTGGATCAGGTAGGCAAACAAAAGGTAACCTATTTTATCTTGATCTTGGTGATTTTTCATGTTTTATTTCTCAAGTAGAAGAAAGATAGTTATGGAACAGAGGGCTATATCATGTAAACTTTGATAATATGGTCAAGATAAGCAAACTTAGAAGAGTAAGAGGTATTCCTAGTTTGAAGAAACCTAATGCTGGATTATGCAAAAATTGTCAAATTGGTAAAATGGGAAAGACTAGTTTTAGGAGCAAAAAGTATCAGCTAGAAGATGTCTTGGAAATTGTGCATACTAATTTATGTGGACCCATTAGAGTAGAAACTTATAGTGGAGAAAAAAATTTCATTCTTTTTGTTGATGACTATTATAGAATGATGATCGTTATGTATCTAAAAGAAAAATCAGAAGCTTTTAAGATATTCAAATGGTATCTGGCTAGAGTAGAAAAAGAAACTGGAAAAAGATTAAAATGCTTAAGGTTAGATAGAGGTGGTGAATTCACCTCAAATGAATTCAAAAAAAAATTCATTGAAAGAGGAATCAAAAGAAAAGTATCAGCCCCTAGTAATCCTTAGTAGAATGGAATAGCTAAAAGAAGAAATAGATCCATCATGGATTGTGCAAGGACACTAATGATTGAGAAGAATGTTGCTATCAAATACTAGAAGGAAGCTATTAGCATTGCAATTCATATTCTAAACTAAGTTTAGTTGAAGAAGGACTCAAAAAAAACCTCCTATGAACTATGGTATGCCTACAAACCCAATGTAAGTTACTTGAAAGTATTTGGTAGCAAAATGTTATATCTTGAAAGAATCTAGATAAGGAAAATTTGATGCAAAAGGTGATGAAGGAATATTTCTAGGACATTCTTGCAGAAGTAAAGCATACAAATGTTTAAATTTGTCCACTCACAAAATCATAGAAAGTGCACATGTGAGAATTGATGAGTTTGTAGAAAAGACTGAAGAAGAAAGAAAAAAGGAGCCAAAAGATTATAGAAGATTTTTCTACTATGAACCTAATATATTGCCAAAAATATTTGGCAAAAAGGAGACTTCATCTTCAAAGATCTCCAAGTCTCCAATAGTTACTGAGCTACAAGAAGTGAAAACCAAGTCTCAGGGACCCAAGTCACATTTAGAGGCTATCAAGCTAGTGCATACCAAGTCTAAAGAACCCAAGCCATAGATAGAAGGACCCAAGCCTGAAGTTGAGATTCAATATGAAGACAGTACAATTCATTCAAAAATTAAACAACATGTATTGGCTAAATATGTCAGAAGGCATCATGCACTTGATTAGATCATTGGAGACAAATTAGACAGAACAATGACAAGAAGTAAACTAAAAGGTACATGTTTGCTTGCTAAATTTGAACCTAGAAGTGTTAAAGATACAATAGAAAATGAATTTTGGATTGAGGCCATGAATGAACAAATAGAAAAAATAGAAAAGAATAAAACTTGGACTCTTGTACCTCGGTCCAAAGATAAAATGTGATTGGTACAAAATGGATATTAAAAAATAAGCTGAATAAAGATGGAAAAGTGTCAAGAAATAAAATAAGATTGGTATGTAAAGGCTATTCTCAAGAAGAAGGTATTGATTATGGTGAAACTTTTTCCCCTGTTGCAAGATTAGAAGGTGTTAGGACTTTATTGGCTTATGCAGCACACAAAGGATTCAAAGTATATCAGATGGATGTTAAATCTGCATTCTTAAATGGAATTCTTGATGAGGAAGTCTACATTGAGTAGCTAGAAGGTTTTGTTGATCCAAAAAAAAGGGACATAGTTTGCAAATTGTACAAAGCCCTATATGGTCTAAAACAAGCTCCTAGATCCTAGTATGAAAGGCTACACAACTATTTGATATAGATTGGTTTTCAAAGAACAATTGATAATAGTAGCCTATATATCAAGGAAGGACCAGATAAGAAGATTGTGTTGATAGAAATATTTGTGGATGATACTCTATTCATAGGAAATGATGACTTATGCAAAGCATTTTTAGAACAAATGAATAAAGAATTTGAAATGTCCATGTTTGGTGAAATAATTTTTTTTGTTAGATTGCAAATACAACAGAACAGAAATGGTATCTATAGCACTCAATCTAACTATATCAAAGAGATAATCAAGAAATTTGGGATGGAAGATTCAAAACTAGTTGGAACCCCCATGTGTACTAGACTTAAGCTTACCAAAGATGATGAATCCAAAGAAGTAGATTAGACCTTATATAGATCAATGATTGGGAAATTATAGTATGTAGTACATACAAGGCCTGATATTTCCTTAGCAATTGGGATAGTGGCAAGATTATTAGCAAAACTAAGAGAAAACCACATGATGGCAATAAAAAGAATCTTGAGATATCTAAAAGATACTGAAGACTATGGCTTATGGTACAAACTTGGAGGCAATCTTGACCTATAAGTATTTACTAATGCTGATTGGGTAGGAAATCTTGATGACAGAAAAAGCACTTGTGGTATAGCATTTTTTCTTGGTAAAAGGCTAGCATCTTGGATAAGCAAGAAGAAAAATTGCACATCTCAATCCACAACAAAATTAGAATATGTAGCAACAATAGTAAATCGCTCTAACATTGTTTGGTTCAAATAGTTGTTGGAAGGAATGAAGGTTGAAATCAAAGAGCCAATAGTCATGTATTGTGATAACACCAGTGCAATCAACATATCAAAGAATCTAGTTATGCACTCCAAAAAAAAGCACATTGCTATAAAATATCACTTTGTAAGAGAATTAGTTCAAGACAAAGAAATTAGATTGGAATATGTGCATACAAAAGAACAAATTGTAGATATATTCACAAAGCCATTACCTAAGGATGCATTTTTGTATCTAAGAGGTATGTTAGGGGTCATTCCCCTATCTGAAGCTCACTAAATAAATTTTAGTGATGCATCAATAGGAATTAAGTTGAATATCAATTAGTTGATGTAGTATTGACAAGGACATATTGTAGATGAATCCGTACTCAAGGTACATAGGCACTAATCAAAATTGTCTTTGGTATGTATTGTCAAAGAGGGAGAAGTTTACTATCATATTTTTCTAAAAAAAATTAGAGGGATAAGTTAAGAAGTTCCTTTATAGAGGGAAAATACTATAGGAGAAATTTTCTATGCAAAATCAAAGAGGGAGAAACTTTCTGACAAAGGGAGTCTTATTCTCAAAATTTGATTATGCTATGACATGTTGTGTTGCCATCAATGCTAAAGATGGAAATTTTTGGATACAATTAATTAATTTTGTGTTGTATTTAATGTTACACAAATGTCATATCAGTTGACAATTAGTGCATGTTGAGCTCACTTGGTTAGTGAAGACAGTTTTCCTAGTCTACTGAGCATTCCTATGTTTACTCTATACAAAAAGTAGTATCTATTGAGCTCACTCGGGAATTGAAGGAAGTTATGGAAAAAAGAGTATTAGCTGAGATCACTCAATTAATGAAGGGATACTTAAATAGAATTAGCATTAACCAAGTTCACTCAATTACCAAAGGGATTTTTTAAGTTTTTAGTGTTAACCAAGCTTCTATTGGTTAGCATAGGAAATCACTTCAAAATCAGTTTTTACTGAGCTAGGTTAGCTACCAAAGGATTTTCTTATTTTGGAATGTAAAGCTTAATTATTTTACCTATTGATTCTAGCTGACTATGGTAATGAATATTGGTTATTCTAATTTTTATTTGAGCCAACTTGATAATCTAGATGGTATAAGTAAAAGGTCAAGTTGTGATTTCAAAGTGTGTTATGCAAGTTGAATGGGTTGAAAGAGATAAGAAGAAATGAAGCAAACTTGAAGGATAAATAGGTATCCTTGTGGAGTAGAAGAGTGTTATTTAATTAGGAAGGATCAAGTATAAACTAGAATAGAGATCTATGATTTGCAATTTAGTTGCATCACAATCAGGTCATTTCATTGTGTCTCTCTAACCATTCTAGCAATGAACTAAAATCTCTTAATAGAGTTGGTTTAATAGTCATTTGTAAATCCTCTAACAAGGTGGCAATTCCATTGAATTTTTTCAAGACCTCTTGCAAGGCCACTCCTAATTGGGTGATTAAATCCTTTAATAGGGTCACACCTAATAGTGTGTTTTGTAACCTTCAAAAGGGTTGGCTCCTAATAGGGCTCACTTCAGAAGAGCAAAAAATAGTAACTAGTTATATTTGGTGGTTTTTCTCAAATTGGGTTTCCACATTAAATCATGGTGTCTTATGTGTTCATGTTATTTATTTTATGCTTACAAGTAATTACTTATAATATCTTAAGATCTACTAAACAAAATCACACTATGCATTTACCGAGTTACAACAATTTGTGTATGCTTACTGAGTATCAACAATAATCAATTTTATCAGCCAGAATGTTATCTGACAACCAAGGGACCTAAGATTTATTTTAGTTGTAATTGATTCAACCCTTTGTTCCTAGTTACTCCTCTTATATTTCCAACAAGATCTTGAAAATGGAAGTCTACAAGTTGGGAAAGACTATTGAGAACTAGAGTATTGTAATCCAACATGCCCTACATTAGGTACATGAAGAAAGAGATGAGTTAAAATGATCATTAAAAAGAAGGAAAGAGATAGCTATTGAAGAAAGTGACACACATTACCAAGATATTGACACTATTGGATTATTTATAGATGAAAACACAAGTGAATTTGATGCAACGGTTGTAGATCTGATGGAAAATAATGGAGCCCTAAGTGAAGAGGTAAGAAATCTCAAGATAGAACAAGAAGTCCAATTAGTATTTCTATGGGAGCTGACTGAGTAGAAAAAGAAAGTTGAAGAAGAAAAACTCATGATTGAAGATGACAAAATGATACTAACCAATAGACTAGAAGAGAAGACATCGAAGATAAATAGGATTTCTCACATACAATTGGAAATATTGAATCAAAAGATGATTGCAAATCATGAATTGAATGGAAAAGATATTGAGATTACAAAACTAAAGTTGAAATGTGAACAACTAAGAAATGATCCAAAAAGAGAAAAATAATTTGTTGAAAGTTTCAATAGACCTAGTGAAGCCATCAAATATTTTGAGCAACTGATGAGATCCCCTACATCCAATAGTGATACTACTGGATTAAGTTACACTAGTATTTAAGGAGTATCATCTAAAAGTGGTGGATAGAGGAATGTAATTGGTAAGAAATCCAAACCTACTTGTCATAATTGTGGAAAATTAGGACATAATACTAATGTTTATATAAGAAAGACTGCAAATTAGGATCCTAAGAAGTTTGTGGGTCACTGCCACAAGTGAAATAAGCAAGGACATCAGGTTCATGAATGCAATACCAAGACTATAAGCACACAAAGATTTGAAGGATACATCTATAACCATCAGAAGTATGGGCATAGAGCATATGAGTGTAGATCCAAGCCCAAGTGGTCATCAAATAAGTAGAAAAAATTAAAACATAATGGGAACTCTTATAATTGGGATTATAATACAAGGTATAGTTGTCACTATATTGCCTAATTTTTAGTCTAGATTTTTGCTCTAGGGCTTTGAGTTAAGTGAAGTGTCAATGTCTTGAGTCCAAGTCTAGATTTCCTATAGTATGATCTTACTTCTCATCATTCCTTTGAGCTAACATAATGTAGGAAATCATGTGAGCAATGCATCAATCCAAAGCTAGGTGATTAGGGTTTGGAGGGTTTGTTATGCATTCTCCTAATGAGAAGAAGGTCTAGATTTTTTGATAATTCATATTTTCTTGTTTGTAATGATGTTGAAGACAAAGGTTAATGTTGAGAGGTAGTCCCTCATGAAATAATTCTTACAAATATTTGAGAAACCCTAATTCTATGATCAAGTGTTCCATTAAAGGCATAATGCAAGTAGAATGAAAAAATCATAGACATATATAGAGAAAATATAGTAGAGAACTTCAAAGCTTGAAGCTTAAAAATGATATGAAGATCATGAGAATATGTCAGAATCAAGATTAGTCAAATATTACGTAGAGTGAGCACTCAAGAATGCATAAATGGTGAAGAACATAGTCAAAGGTGGTGAAGACCAAAGTTTGAAATTGAATTGATGAATCAAAACATGTCTGATCATCCAAATCACCAAGTTGAAATGTTAATAAATGAAAGAATGCATGTTATTGGCTAGTTGAAAGTCAAATTCTTACCTATCAAATTAGGTCTGATATAAATATTAAACAAAATGAGAATGCATTCAACCATTAGATCTTACAAGATCTATAGATGTTTGTTTCCCACTTTTCAAAGTTTCACGATGTTGAGACAATGTGGGAAAGTGACAATTCAACATGTAGAGCTATGGGGCCAAATTTAGTTTGTGAGATACAAAAAGGAAATACATTGACTTACATTTGCTAGGTGTCATGATTGGGAAGGCCAAAAAATATGATTGTCAAAAAGGCTAATTTTTTTGAAGCCATTAGATCTTGGAAGATCTATGACATGTGCTTTCTTTCTTTTCAAAGTTATACAAAGTTTAGACAATGTGGAGAAGTGAAAACATGACATGTGTACACAGAGGGACCATTCTATTCTACATGGTATAGTCCAATCATGAAGTTCTATAAAGTATAGACAAGCCAACATCAAACTCTTTTGTCAATAAGGTATTCCCACATTTATGCCATGATGCACCTAGTTGGAAAATAGACCCACACACCACAAATTGAATAATAAATCTATAGTCCTTTTCATTTTCTATTAGATCTTACAACATTTTTGAACATCACTTTCCCACTTTTCAAAGTTGACATCACATTCCATGAAGTATAGTCAGAATCTAGTCATGAGATGCCAATGAAGAAAAGTAGTCTAACATTAGATCTTCCAAGTAATGAAGTAATGACACATGTTTTCCATAGTGTACCTAGCTAGAAAGAGGGACCTACACCAAAAAGTAAATAAATTTAACATCATTCTATTATCACCATTAGATCTTACAAGATCAACTAATATTGCTTTCCTACTTTTCAAAGTTGTACAAAGTTTATACAATGCGAGGAAGTGAAAATGAGATACATGGAATGGTGGACCCATGAAATGAAATCCAATGACAATAGTAGAAGTTTTAAATGATTTAATCATGGTAGTTAATTTAAGATCAATGGCCAAAATTTAAAAAGACAATGATTGTTGGAATATGAAATATATGGGTTAGGCATAAAATGACAGAACATGAAGAACAAGCAATTTTCTATAGGATTTTTTGAGATTGCATGAAGATGAATAGTGATGGTGTTTTTTTAGGAATATCATAGATTAAAATCATTAATAGAAGGAATACCATGTGCTCATATCACAATGCATATTCAATAATTTCATATTTTATTCTCATTCTATATGACTGTTGCTTTGCTACAGTTAAGAAATGATAAAGAACTATAAATGAAACCTGATTTGATAATAAAAAGGTTGACAAACTTGATGGTGAATTGGTCTATAATTCTATTTACCCTATTTTCTTGTCATGTTTTTTTGCCTGTGCATAGATTAGTTGAAAATTAAGAGTTTAATAAAAATCATAAGTGATTGTGTGATAATCATATGGATTCCATTTCATTTTGGTGATTATAGTGAAGGTAATTCCATTTACTTTCATCATATATGGTTCTATTTTCTCTCTTGCTAGTTTCATATCATAGTAGATAGTTTCATTGGGAATTGAAGAATATATGTGTATGAATCTATCAATAACTTGCTAAATTCCATTTTATCCAAGCTTAACAGTCAAAGAGATTCCATTTGTTGCTTTATGTGCATTTCTTCCTCTCTTCATCTTTTTACATATAGATGGTTAACTTGCATTTAGAATAGAAATAGTAATTAAAAAGTATCAAGATAATATATTATAGTCATTCCATTGAGTGTGATAGTTCATTCAAATTCATATTTCCTATGTTGTTTGTGCCTACAAACAATTTGGTTATCCTTACTGCTCTCATGTTAAGATCTTATAATGTCAAAACTTCTAATCTCATAAAAACATATTCATTGCATATTATTGAAAATCATAGGGAGTTGTACCTAATCAATTCAGAGGGCAATGATAGAATACATACATTGACCCATTTGTTGGTCAACATCCTTTGTATCTCCAAGCATTGGGTATCAAAGAGTCAAGATTATAAAATCTAGTGGGAAAACAAACTGTTAACCAACAATTTTTGGTGACTCTGCTTGGGAGATTTAGATGAAAGTTCTAAAGAATTTTCCTTTATATTAATTTGAAATCTAATTCTATGTATTTGAGTTATAAGGAACTACTTTTTGTCACTAGGTGTTTTCCGTAAGGACTTGATACCAATTTTACAACCTCAACCTGCTAAAGAAAAGAAGAAAATTCAAAGTTGAAGACTGGTAAGATAAATCCAAAACACCATTTTTCTGAATATTTGATATACTCTAGATTCCAAATATACCATGAGTGCCAAGGAGAAAGGAAAGATTGACCCAATATATGAAGAGCTCAAGAAGGCTAACTTTCCTATCCTTGAAGACCTTTGCAAAAGAGGAAAAACATGTGCAAGGGAATCTGTAACTAAAAAACTCCAAGATACTCTCTTATCTATAACTATTCCTCCAAATAGAACACAAAGGAATCATTTGGCTGCTACTCCTATTATCAAGAATTCTATTCCTTCTATTTTTGATGTTTTTTGTTGATTGGTACTACTCTTCCTATTTTTGTTACTTTTCAAACAAATCAATTAATTGTACCAGTAATCATGGAATAACCATGGGGAAATGCTATTGGCCCTCTTCTCCTTATTGCTAACAATAATTTTCCAAGAGAATCAATGAAGAATATTTCAAGATTTAATGGTGATGGTGCCACCTTTGTAGATAAACACTTAAGTGCTTTTCACAAGGTTTGTGGTGTTGTAAATCCTCAACATGAAGACATGGTTGTGAGGATGTTTGTAGATACATTGGTGGACAATGGTGCTGATTGGTTTCAAGACCTACATATAAGATGCATCACAAATTGGGACATTATGAAACAAAGGTTTGAGAAATGTTAAAAAAGTACAAAGGATGCACAAGTATTGTTGTTGCAATTAGCATAGATAAAGAAAGAAAGATCAATTTCCATGAAAGATTTTAATGCAAGGTTCAACAAACTCATCAAAAGAATACCTATTGCAAGTGCACCTAAAAATGATAATAAGAAGACTTTCCATATTAGTTCCATACCTCCTGATTTGGGATATTAAATTAGAAGAGAAAATGTAGAAAACTTGAAAGTTTCCTAAACACTATCTATGGAGATGAAAGATGACATGATAGCCTCTAGAAAATGAAAGAGAGAATTTCAATCTAGAATTGAGTAATACAACCAATACTTCTAGCAATACCAAGGCTATGCTTCAAAAATTGTCTAATGAACTAATTTCATTAAAGAAATGAATCAATAGGCCTGCTCATTCTTTTCATCAACCTCATCAAGAAGGATATAGAAACCCAAGTGGAGGTAAAACAATGCAAATACCACCTGTTGGGACTCAAAATTGCCTTCCTAATTTGAGTACCATTGCAAGCTTTTGAGCCCTTTGAGCACATTTTTATGCATGTGTACCTAGTTGTTTGTTTGAATCCTAATAAGTTTTTAATGTTCATAATACCTTGAATTTAGTATATCCATACATCCCATGAGGATAAACTACCATTTTGAGTCATTTAATAAAGTTTCATTTTGAGCAATGTCCATATCTATAATTTTGCATAATTGTCAAATAATGATAGGAGGCCTAGTTTTCATTTAATATCTCACACCTAGTAATGTTTCATGACTCGTTGATCTTGGAGTGTTTAATATGTATATCAAAGAACCCATGTTTCAATTTTCAAGTCATTTTGACATGTTTTGACTAGGTTTTGAATTCCTCAAAGTTGGTTGCTTACTATTGTCATGCTAATGTAATTTGTTCAAAATTTTGGGAGGCCTTGTTTAACTTGTTTTAATGTTGACCTAATTGAACAAAATAAGAAAATTCCTTTTGCATTATATTCTAGAGGTCAAAGACTCGTTATGTTTCATATTTGATCTTATGAAAAATTTGTTGGCTCTATTTTCAAATGCAATTCAATATGCAAATTGCAAAGTCTTACTGGTGTCATAAAGTGTAGATTGATCGATATGCCTATTTGGGATATCATATCTCTAAATCTATGATAGTTGAGATAAAATGGATTGTACCACTATATTCTACTCTAAGAATTCTTTAAGTCTTCTAGTTTATAGGTCTTGATGAATCCATCTACACATTTTCTTAGCTCCATTCCATTTGCAAGAATCACTTTTTTCCATTATTTCTAGTTCTACAAATCCAAGTACCCCACTTTAACCATTTTCAAAATTTGTCTAGTTATTTTCCATGAGCCCAAATCCTAGATTTATACTCTCCTAGTGATAGTGAACCAACTCTCCAATTTCTAATCCCCCAAGTGTCAGTTTGTCCTAATTTCAAAGCCAAAACCAAATGCAATTTATTATTTTCTAACATGTTTGCTTGGAGGTGGTTTTAAGAAATGGAACTTTGACAGTCAATATATTTTGACGTCAAATTCATCATGAAATGAGATCTAAAATGGTAAGAGAAGGTGGGGTAAATAATTAGAATGTCTAATTTTAGAGCCCAGTTAAGTGTTTTTGTCAGTTTTTAAGGCCAATCGAAGGACCCTTTGGCATGAAATTAATAGTTTCCAAAAATTTCAAACATTGAGTTAAACTTTAATTCTTCAGTGGTCCAATTTGAATTTGTTTAGCGTCAGATGACTAATGGTCAGTTTTAAAGCATTAGGTGTTTGAGTTTGAATATTTTTTTAGTCAGACCCACTATAGGCCCTAACTGATTTCATTTGGTTGAAAGCATACTATTGAAATCAAATATTTTTTGAAGGGATTTTAGTCTTTTTATTCATTCTAAAATACGTGAGAAAAAGGAAACCTTGGTAGTGATGACTTGTATAAATAAAATGAATTTTAAGTCAAATAAAGAGAGAGTTGTCTTTAATGATTTTTTTTAAAAGAAAAGGGTATGGATATGTTACAAGGAGAATGCTCATAAGTTTTGTCTTGTGCAAAATGAGAGCCCCTTTTTTTGTGTGGAAAGCATAATTCAAGGTTGAATTCAAGAAAATAGTGAATAAAGTGGGCATCCTTCCCTCTACATCAAATGCTATAAACAACTATAAACACTCTCTAGACATCAGGAACATACATTGTAAGGACAAATATTAAAGTCAAAAATTCCTTATCAAGGGGAATTTTTCCACACAATTCATACACTTCCATTGGTTGAGTAGAGATAAAGCTTTTGTGAGGAAAATAAGATAAAGCTTTCTTTCAAAAGAAGCTTTGCTAATTGAATCACCCATCCTTTGTATCTAGTCATTGATCACAAAGGGAGTTTAGGATGTTTACGGGTGGTGGTGGTTTTAATGAATAAGGGTAGGGATATGCCAAGTGTTTAGACTAAAGAAGGAGGTTGCAAGTACTTATCAAGAAGTGGCACCATCACCCTCTTCTATATCTCTACCATTCTCTTGATGTTTCTTTTCATTTTTTTTAAATTTAAGTTTCCACTTTTTTTTGATGTCCTTCGATGGAAGCCAAATCTATGGTATCTACATCTAAGGTGTGGCCTTTTGATAGCACAAAATAGTTTGGAAGCAATAGAGATTTTGGTAGTATCCCCACACAATAAGAGGCATGAATGCTAGAGAAAGCATCAAGTAGGTGAGTGGAGACTACTAGCCCCAATGATTGGGATGATAAGTGTGTGTAATAAAATTCCAAGTAAGGAAAATATGGAAGCCCCCAGTCATTCATATCCCTTCTCAATATGATTTTAATAGTGCCTAGATTGGTATATTTGTGAAGTTCAGAGCAGAGCATTGTAAAGTTTTTTTTTGTTTTAATAGGTGAATGGGCATTGAAAGATACACAAGACAAGAGATTCCCTAGTACCGAGGGTAAATAGAGTACAGGAAGATCTTAAAAGAAAACATTTACGATTTTCACTAGCATGGGAGTATGTGAGGGAAAGGCATCACAACTCATAGTCTATTTGAAAAGCTTAGTGATGCATGCAAGGAAGGCACTGAAGAGATTTCCATAGACATGATTTCTAGCTTGGAAAAGAAAATTAGATACATAACTTTTATCTCACATTCATTCCATGGGGAAACCTTTTACTTTTTAAATACCTTTCCACAAACTATCATGCTATCTTGAAGACAAGAGACTTTTAGAAGCCGAATGCATGTGGTGGGCTCGATACCATTTGTAGAAAATGTGAGTTGATTTTAAACCCACATGCTGACATAGACAATGACATGGTGGTATGACTCAACCCACCAAATGAATCATAATGTAACACCTAGTATGGAAACCAAGAAGAGATGACATAGAAGATTCAGATTCAATGTGCTAGGTTTCAACACATTGTGAGATCCAATGGTTGGTGCTTCCCCACATTGTGAAATTGATCAACTATTAAGCAATATGGGAAAGAACCTAGATAACATGTGGTAGCAGGCCTTGATTGGCACTGACATGGAAAAATAGGTTCCCGACCAATAGCAAAGTGTCACATGGAAGTGAGGTGACAAGCACCCGACAAGTGATGATGTGGTGGTGACTGAGTGACAGGAGGTCCAATTTGAATATGCCATGTTGTAGTGTGTTAGGTGACCAATAGAAAAATTAGAAGGTGCCACATGGTACCTAGGTGGTAGGTGATATGGAATACCCCAACCAATGGTGTGCTTCCACATGGTATAGATGGTTAAATGAGTTTGACTCAAATTGGAATTTGGAGGGAAAATACATAGGCATGAAAAAATATTATTATATAAATTTTTAATTTCTATGTATAGGATGCTTTTAAATCAAAAGAGTTATATACTAATTAGCTTTAGGAGATGGCTAAACATTTGTGATGTGTAGATGTGTGAGTCATGCTAGAGACCTAAACTTCAAAATGATCTTCTGGATATTTTTGATGTGCCAATATATGACTATTATATATTGTGAGACTCAAGAGAGAACAAATTTTCAAATTTTTTGGTTTAGTTCTACACAAGAAGCCATTGGTTTAGGTTATGCAAGGTTTCATCTTATGTACTCAATTTTTAACCACATTTAGGTATTGAAGTTTAGATTTGATTTCTAGCAAGATGATGGACTGAATGTGTGCTAGAGGTAGTAAGAATGTAGTTAGTAATGGGTTTTCTCACCTCCAAGTAAATTAAATGAAGATATTATCAACATACCTATTTGATATTTTTTTAAAGATAGGGTTTCTCATCAGTTAAAGGAGATATTTTTAGTTTGTTATAGAATAATGATGAGAATCATATTAGATTTTAGTTATAGAAAGATGAGATATGCTTTGCAATAGCAGAGAGTGGAGATTCAAGTGGACACATGTCACTTCAAGATTAGATCTAGGATTTCATTCCTTTCCTATAGCTTTCTCTTTCTCATTCATTGTGAGGGTTCCACTCTTGAAATTTTTCTCACTATTGTGAGACTAGGGTTCCATTTTTGGACAGTTTCACATTTGTGATACCATTCTCTTTAGAATATTTTTCTCTTGTATGAACAATAGTGAATAAAGCTAACATAGATAGTTATGAACTATTTAGTGGTTTCAAGATTTTTTTACATGCATCTTGAATGTATGGTTTCAAAGAAATGAATACAAATGAGAGAGACACTTATTAGTTTCATTTTGATTCTCATCTCATCTCCCTATAACTTGCAATGTTTTGTGGTTTAGGGACAAAGAACTTAGACCCTTTGGCATCCCCTTAAGGTTTTATTTCTAGTATGTTTTGCTATTGGAATGAAGAGCCAAGAAAATGCTTGATGTATTTGACAAGGTTGTTGGTTATTTGAGAAGGATTCTTCATGAGAATGAGGTCTTTATGAACACTAAGGTCTAATTCACAAAGTGATAAGATAGATCTGATATCTTGATCTATGGAATATGTTACTTGTATCATAGATGTGGGTGTGTAATTTGTTGAATCTCTCAATAGATAAGGCACTAATTAGATGTAGAATCAACTTGTTCTTATTGTTGTATATTTGGGGATTTGCTAAAATTGACAATATAATCATCTATTTCCCTTTCCAGTTAAGAGCTACTAAGATGCAATCACTTATCTTATTAATTTCTTAGGTCATTTCATTAGCTATTTCATGTCTATGATCTTTGGATAAGTACAAAAGATATAAGGGTTTTTATCTACTTTGTTTAGATTCAGTCTATGCTTTGAATATCGGTACCATATGAAGAATCTATAGATCCACCTGCCTAGGTTTTGTAGAGCCTAAAGTAGAAGAAGGGTCTAGCCTTATAGTTGGCCCAATTTCTAAAAGGATATGTTGTAGATGGGAAGTAGTTTTCCATAGATGTATTCTATTCTCATCAAGATAATTTAAAATTGTGACATTTCAAAACACCAACTCCACCTATCCAACAAAGATTGGCAATTGAAGGTGCTCCTAAGAGACAAAATATGTGTGCTTTTCATTTAAGAGAAGACCATGATGGAGACACGTGTGCTGATATGATTAGATATAGGCAGATGGTGGATAATAAAGAAAAAATAGTTGAATATTCTAAAAGTGAGGATGATCACGCTCCTTGTAGGGACTCTAAAAACTTTTTATTTGAGTATGAATCAGATTTATAATTAGGTGGTGACTATTTTTCTACTCTAGAAGGACCTCAGTTGATAGGAATGACAAAAAGCTAGAAGAATAGAAATAAAATGAAGAATTCAATCCCTATAAAAAATAATGAACCATAAAAAAAAATTGATAAAGATAAAAGCATAGTAACTTCAACTTCACAAAAGGAACATAGAGGTAAATCATCTGATTCTTTTGATATAATACAATACTATGAAGAAACAAGAGTTCATATTTCTCCACTAGATTACTTGAAAGATAATCCTCATCAATTGAAAAGGTTAGTTGAACACTACAATAAGGATAAGGAACAAATTAGTATTAATGCTGATGTTGATCATCCCAATAGAGTTAGTACTAATGGATCTTCTTTAATTGATGAATATGTTGCACTCTCTAAGTTGATTAAAGAAGAAGAACCTCTTCTCTTAGCCACATATACAAATGAAAAACCAAATCCTTTCTACATTTCCTTATTCATTAATGAAAATAGAATGAGTAATTGCATCATAGATTTAGGAGCTCTAATAATGTAATGTTTTCTTTTGTAGAAAAAGCTTTGGGACTTCCCCTAACTAAAACCTTTGGTAGATGCTATTGAATGGATGTAAAACAAGTTCCTTTACTTGGACAAATTAAAGATGCTCAAGTTTCCCTAGCTACTTATCCCTCAAAAAGACTCAAACTTACCATCCTAGTGGTAGACATCCCTACAAGCTATGGCATGCTCCTAAGCAGAAGTTTCTACAAAGACATGGGGGACAAATAAAACTAGATTGGTCTTGTAAAAATACTCTAGTTGGAGATAAAAAGGTAAAGCTAGAACTAGAAGAAAAAAAATTACTATCCTAAAATTAGTTGACCCTAGATCCTAGATCTTGTATCATGAAATGCAATTTGATAATTAAATACTTTTCTCTAACACCCTTGATATCTCAAAAGAATAAGAACAAAATAGAGGTAATCACTTGTGGACTCTGGAATTTGATGGTAGTTATGCTAAAGTTGGTTCTAGTGTAGGGGTAGTGTTGATATCACCTAGTGGGGAGATGACTTGCTTGGCCTATAAGTTAGATTCTAAAAATACTAACAATGCTACACAATATGAAACCCTTCTCCTTGGAAAAATGGCCACAAAACAAAAAGGAGTCAAAGTGCTTAAAGCTAAAGGAGATGAAGATTTGGTGGTAAAACAAGTCAAAAATCAATACGCAGTAAATAAATCAAGATTGAAAAGCTACCATAATAAGGTGTGGGATGAAATTGATAGTTTGGATAATTTCTCAATTATGTTAGTGCTCAAAGAATTCAAATCAAGAGTTGATCCTTTAGCAGTTTCTACATCATTACTCTTACCACATCCTAATTTTAAAGATCAAACCTATAAAGTAGAAGTTCTATTTAGACCCTATTTCCCTAATAATGATGACTCATGGTAGGTGTTTGAAGATGATAAAAACATACTAAAATTCATTGAAGGGGAAGATCCTTTTGAATTCTTGTATTTTGAGAGAATCACTAATGCAAATGGTGATGATTCGATGACAGGGAATACAAAGAAAATAGAGCCTAATATGATTCAATTGAAAGGTAATAAGACTTCACCCCATCTAATCTCTTTGGAAAAGCTTTTTGATAGGCATGATGCATACATAAATAAGGAAAGAGGTAAAAAAGGAAAAACTCGTGGTGAATATGATGGAAGCAATATAGGGATAGAAGTCAGCCCAAAGATGATAAACATAGAAAAGTTGCACACTAGATGAGAGGGTAGAGATTAAGTTATTACTCATTGAATTTCAAGATGTATTTTCTTAGAGTTATGAAGACCTAAAGAATTTCATGGGTGGAATGTTCAAGCATGAAATCCCTCTTAAGCTATAAGCAACACCATTCAGGTAGAAACAAAGAAACTATAATCCTATAGTTGATGGAGAAATATTCAAGGAGATTGACAAAATGCTACATGCGAAGACTATATACCCTATTCATCATTCTACTTGGATTGATAATATTGTACCAGTGAGGAAGAAGAATGAGGAGATAAGGATTTTTGTAGATTCCAAAAATCTAAACCAAGTCTCACTCAAAGATAATTTTTCTCTCGCTAATATGGACCATCTTCTACAAACTATTGTAGGATCAAAGATGATGTCCATGTTGGATGGATTTTTAGGATATAATTAGATTCAAGCAGATGAAGCAAACCAATTCAAAACTACATTTACTACACCATGGGGTACTTTTCTTATAATAGAATTCCTTTTGGCTTAATCAATGTAGGTGTAACTTTTTAGTGGCACGAATTTGGCCTTTGAAGATTTTGAAGATAGAATTATTGTCATATACCTTGATTAGTAGATAGTATTTTATAAGAAGAGAAAGGATCATATAGAAAATATTTTAAAAATATTGCAAAGATGTAAGGATCATGGTATCTCATTGAATCCAAAGAAGTCAGTATTTTGTGTGACAAAAAGAAAGTTGCTTGGTCATATTGTTGTTGGAAATATTCAAGACTATGCTAAGTTACTAAGAGGGGAGGGGTGAATCAATAACTTCTAAAAATTTAACAATTTCAATAAAAAAAATTAGAATTCAATTCATCACATGTGATCTAATTGCATGCATGAGAGACTAAAAACATGAAACCATTAATAACACTTGAACACAAAGATTTGGTGACCCAAAAACCTTCCAAATAGAAAGTAAAACTATGGTGGGGATGATACCCACAAACTTTAGTACTATAGCTATTAGAATTCTTTAGAATAATTGAGAGGGGGGGGGGGTGAATCAGTTATTCAAGGTCCAAATGCTCTATTAATACCTTTTTACTACTTTTAATGAATCCATATACTTTTCATCCATCCAAACTTAAATTAATCATATAAGCAAGTTACAGTAAATCAATATGCAAAGATAAAACATTCAAGATCAACGCATGACACAATGATTTATGAGGAAATCCAATTTGGGAAAAACCACTAGTAACATGCTACTTGATTCTCACTCTTCTAAAGTGATGCCCTGTTAAAAGCCTGCCTTGTTAAAGGCTTACAACACACTGTTAAATGTGACCCTATTGAAGGATTTCACCAAACTATTAGGAATGGGCCTGGTTAAAGGTCTTTAGAACATTCACTTGGAATGTCACCCTGTTAAAGGATTTATCTAATGGCTATTAAACCAACCTAAGTCCATAGGATTTAAACTTACTGTTATAATTGCTAGAAAGTAACGATAATGGTCTTTTGATCTGATATAACTTACAACATACTTTGTAGATTTCAGATCACACTTTCAGTTCAATCCTTATGCTTGGCTTCAATCACTTCAGCTCTGACTACTTGTCTTTCTCTCAAGCTTCGTCTCCTTGAGTCTTCTTACTCATTTTGCCAATGCAATCATCCTTGTGGTCGTCTATCCAAACAAAGTTCCTGTGCTTTCTTCTCCTTAGCACATTCTTCAACACTTCATCCTTTTATGCTTGACCACCTCTCTCTCTCTTCCCATTTTTTTATTAACTTATGTCTTCTTAAATAGAAGTCTAATTTTCCTTTGCCGCTCAATTCTCCCTCTTCAATTTTAGGGTTTCAAAATGGATTAGGTAGGATACAATGTATCTACCCCATATCTTGTTCTCTTCTTGAAACTTCGCCAGTTGTATCCTTAAAAATGTTCTACATGGTGTTCTGTGCCACCATCTCATCATTCTTTTCTTCCTTTTAATTCACAAATTTCTAGATAACAACCTTGTCGGCTTAGATCTGGCGAATCTTCAATTTCCAAAATAATGCAGCAACTCGACATTATTGAGTTACTGGTGCTCGGCACCTCTATGTTACTTGGCACCTATACCTACTCGACACTTGGTTCTATTCGGCACTTGGTTCTGCTCGGTACTTGATTCTACTCGGCACTTGATTCTGCTCGGCACTTGATAAACTAGGTGTAACTCAGCATTTGAAGTTTACTCGACATTTGAAGTTTACTCGGCATTTAAAGTTTACTCGGCATCTAAAGTTTACTCGGCATCTAAAGTTTACTTGGCATCTGAAGTTTACTCAACATTAACTAGGAATTTTCTCAGCTCTTACTAGCTTTCTCGGTTCCTTCTCTCTAATGAACTTAGTTTGAGCTTTACAAAAGACTTAGCTAAAACCTTAAATCTTTGATATGTTTTAGTGTGCCCATTCTTTGTATCTTATAATATGTCATCAAATACACTTTTTCATCAATGGCTTAGCTGATCCTTGTACTTCATTAGAACATCATAACTTCAACCTTTCTCTAGGTATTCTAGTTACATCTTATTGATTGCCTCCACCTTAACAATCAACTAATTGATAGTGTTTGGATCACTAAAGCAATTGTTATTCTTGCAAGTAGCAAGTTTGACATCAATGACAAAACAATGATTGAGGACATTATTTACCAGTTCCATATATTATTCCAACAACTTATCTTATGATCATTTTAATCATTTCCAACAATAGCATAAAGTTGGTAGGTTAAGGCTTATATTGATCACTTCTAATGATTTTCCTTGTTATGAGCAAATAAGGCTGCTAGGTCCACCTTGTGAGAGGATTTACAAGCACACAATGAAGTATGTAGTCAATAAAGAGATTTTTAGAAGATTGTTAGGTCTACCTTATTAATGGATTTTGACTAGTTCACCTATTAGGATGAAGTAGTAGATCTCTAACTTGCAACTAAGTTTGTTGATAGAGATTCCTTAGTGTATTGGTCACCTTTTTGTGCTAGATTTGTCTCTATTGCTCCTTATGCTGATATGGCCTTTATAATTCTTTATTTCCTACTATCATAACTTGAACTTTTTTGCATTCACAATATATATGCTCACATTTGTATTCTTGCACTTTCTTTCTCTTTCGTACATTGGAAATGATACAATACATCACATATATATGCCAATCTAATTTATAAAATTACAAAGTCAGCCATGACACAAGTTAACACAAATATTACAAAGTCAGCCCACATGAAGATACTCGAGTTCTAAAGACTGACTCGGTAAGGTTCTAATATGCAACATCCACTATCTCTTCTTGGCATCATCATGCTCTCGGTAGATGTACAAGCTCAATCCATACTGATCACTTTCAAGTAGTCTTGAACTTGGTCTGTACTAGTGAGTTGGTAGATATTGTGCAACTCAGATATTGTGCAGAGCTTGAACTAGGGTCAAGTTGCAACTACCTAGCAGTTGCTTTAAGATCAATATTAATTTTGGACAATTTGTCCTTTACTTCCTTGGTATGTTCAGTGACATCACATAGTTTTGTAAAATGTGATGACACATTGGAATAAGATGCCTCAAGATTGACCAATGTTGTTGAGAGCTCAACTTGATAGATGGTTATTTGCTGAGCAATGTGCTCCAACACTTTATTATTGAATTTATTTTTAGCCTTTTCAACCAATTTTTGTTGACCTTCAATGTCATTGAAATTTTGGACTACCTCTCCAAGCTTAAACAAAATAGGTTAAGAAGAATCAACCTCAATTCCAATAGCCTCAATTAGGATATTCTTAGTGTTATCTATTATCTTGTACTCTCTATCTCTTTCCTCTCTTAATCATTTTTGTTTGGCCTTTTTCTAGAGGAGTTCACCAAATATGTGCATTTGGTTTGTAGAAAGATTGTAGATATCCCATTTGGGAATTTCTATTTCTTCATCCAAATCTTAATCTTCTTCTATCATGTTTCTTTTCAAAAACTTTGTATTTGGTTGAGCCTTAGGTTCAACTATCCTTGTACTTATTGCCTTTATACCCAGAATGGAAACAATAGTGGACATACTTGGGCTTATAGTAAAAATTGATAATGTACTGACTGATGGATTACTTACATAAATGCTTGAAGAATCCAAAATTGATGAAGTCAAAATTGTAGAATCCAAAGCTAAATTAGACAAAACTGGAAAGCTTACCATGGATGTACTCAAAACTAAAGAAGTCAAAACTGGAGGAGTGAAGATTGAAGAACTCAACTTAGTGGATGAAGGAGTTTGCAACCTAGTTGATGAAGTGAAGCCACTTTTTCCAATGATATGCTAAGCTAAGTTGGTGCAAAGAGTGATTGGACATTTGATGTATTAGTAGTAGTCACAACCAAACTTTTTGAAGTTGTCTCCATACTTGATGTAGTCAATGGTTTGCTTAGGGAGTGAGGAAGTGAGGCAATGACTATAGCAACTATCTTGAGCGGATCATTCTCCTCTCATCTTTCTTATCTTCCTTGGTAGCTTTTGGACCTTGATCCTTTTTATCTTCTTCATTAACAAAATGAGTCACTTCTTCAACATTTTCTTCATCATCTTTCTCCTTGTCTTCTTCTTCATCAACATCCTTTACTTCAATTGGAAATTCACTTGGTTTATGAAGATGATAAATTTTCTTCCAAGTGTTTGTAGCATTCTTAACAATATGCTCTATATCCGTAATCAAAATTAAACAAGTATTAAACCTTACAGTCAATTTTTCTTCATTTTTCTTTAAAGAGTCTTTTACCTCAACATTTGATATGCTCGGTAGTAACTACCTCATGGTTTGTACATAAATGTCTTTTACTTTTTGCATGGAAAAATCTCATCTTGGCTTTATTTTCTCTAGCAATTCATTAGAGAGTTGAGAAGAAATATTGTCTGGTGAGTACTTCCATTTACCCATTTTTCTCAGCATAAGTTCCTCAACTTTCTTCTGCTCTACCTCTAACTTGTTTTCATATTTCAAAGATCTAAAATTTGTTAATCCAACTCCTTCTTCCAATTTCTTCAACTTTTCGTAGAAGGTGGGTGGAGGTCTACTGAGTACAATGTCACTTCACTTCTTCTATGACCTCCTTGTGAAGACTATAGTGGATGATTTTGCAATCTTGGTGATGATCACCTTTCCCTTTTTCTTCAAATTTTCTTCTTCTTTCTCAAATTCCTCCTCATCCTCTACTTCTTCCTCATTCTCACCTTTTCCCTTGGTTAGCAAGAGAGGTGCAATTGATTTTAGTTTGGCTATCCTTCTCTTGCCTTTGTTAACTGCCTATGGGAGCTTTATTTCTAGCTCTATTCTTGCCTTAGCTTCTTCATAGGTTCCAAAATGAGGGGCCTTGGGATCAATAGATGCATTGAAAAAGGCTTTAATGATATCCTTTCTCTCATAAATATTCACCTCATAGCCAAGAGGTTTGACCCATACAACTCTAGGTTTGACTACTTGGATATATACCATGTCACAGTTAACCATGAATCACACATCATCCTTGTAGTCTTCAACCAACTTCTTTGGAATTCTGAACCTATTGTTCATTTTCTCTTTTAACACATTGAAGTAGTTGTCCATGATGTTTCTATAGTTCTCAACTTCTAAACATAAGAGAATAAATAGGTTAACAGTGAACAAAATTTGTAAGGGTTGTTCTTGGAAGTTCTAATAATTTCCATATTCTTATTTAATTTCCTTAGTAATAACTTGGGAAGGTCATAAGATAGGATGTTCTTCACCACTTTATACACCAAATCCACAGCTTCACATGATACGCTATTAAGATGGCTTGAACTATATATCTTTGTTGGAAATATAGATGGAGTAACTAAGAGAAAGGTTGAATTAGTTACCACAAAATAATTCCTAGATCCCTTAGATGTCAACAATAAAGTTTTAGACTTAGAAAACTAAATGCTACTGTTACTTGTTAAACACACTGAAAATGTTGTAACTCAAAAAATATAGAGTGTGAATTACTTTTATCAGATCTTAACACATTAACATTAATTAGTCTTGCAAGCATAAGAGAAATAACATGAATACATGAGACACTAGATTTAACATGGAAACACAATATGGGAAAACCACCAATGTAACTAGTTAAAGGTTACAAAATACATTGTTAGGTGTGACCTTGTTAGAGGATTTAATCAACCTATTACAAGTGGCCTTGTGAGAGGTCTTAAAATAATTCAATGGAACTATCACCCTATTAGAGGATTTACAACTAGCTATTAAACCAACTTTGTTAATAGATTTTGGATCACTGCTATAATGGTAAGAAAGTAACAATGAAATGACCTAATTGAGATGCAACTAAATTACTGATTACAAATCTATGTTCTACTTCATACTAGATCCTTCTTGATCAAATATTACTTTACTACTCTAGAAGGATATCTAACCATCCTTTAAGTTTTCTCACACACTTTCCTTCTCAATCAATCAATAAACTTTCGTTCTACCAAAAATCACAACTTGACCTTATATTTATATCATTCAGATTGTCAAGTCAGCTCAATATAAATTATAATGACCATTAATCATCACCATAGTCGGCTGGAATCAATACTTGAAATAAATGAACTTCATATTAGAAATCAACAAAATCCTTTGATATCCAACCTAGCTTGGTAAACACTAGTCCTGAAATGATCTCCTATGTTAACCAATAGAAGCTTGGTTAACACTATGAACTTGGAAAATCCTTTGGCAATTGAGCAAAATTGGTGAACACTAACTCTGACCAACTTTCCTTCATTAACCATGAGAACTTGGTTAACATTTCTTTCTACTAGGATTTCCTTCAATGCTCGAGTGAGCTCGGTAGACATAGTATTTGCATAGTAATTTCTAGGAATGCTTAGTAGAAAAATAAAACTATCTTTCTAACCAAGTGAGCTTGGTAAACATTGACTAATAACTAGTATGACATTTTTGCAACATCAAAGACAACACAAAATTAGACAATTGTATCCAAAAATCTCCCTCTTTAGCATTGATGGCAACACAACATGTCATAGCACAATAAAATTTGAAAACAAGACTTTCTCTGATATAAATTTTCCCCCTCTTAGATTTTATACCACAAGCTTCTCTTTTATGCAATAATCTTCCTCTGTGAAGGAGTTACATAGCATCTTTCTCAAAATTTTTTTTAGAAAGATATGATAGTAAACTCTCCCTCTTTGACAACACATGTCAAAGACAACACATACCAAATGAGTATCAATGTACCTTGAGTACTGATTCATATGCAATGTTCTCTTTTGACTATGTTGCATCAACTAATTAATCTTCAACTAGGTTCCTATTGATGCATCAATAAACTTTACTTAGTGAGCTTTAGATAGGGGAATGAGACCTAACTTACCTCTTAGATACAGGAATGCATCCTTAGGTAATGGCTTGGTAAGTATGTCTACAATCTATTCTTTTCTATGGACATATTCTAATCTGATTTCTTTGTCTTACACTAGTTCTCTCACAAAGTGATATTTTATAGCAATATGCTTGGTTTTGGAATGCATCATTGGATTCTTTGATATGTTAATTACACTTGTATTATCACAAAATATGACAAATAGTTCCTTGATTTCAACCTTCATACCTTGCAACAACTATTTAAACCAAACAATATTAGAACAATTCATAGCTACTGCAACATATTATGCTTCTGTTGTGAATTGGGATGTGTAATTTTTCTTTTTGCTTGTCCAAGATACTAACCTTTTACCAAGAAAGAATGCTCCACCACTTGTACTCTTTTTTTCATCAAGATTTCCATCCCAGTCAGCATTAGTAAATACTTTTAGGTCTAGATTACCTTCAAGTTTATACATAAGCCATAGTCTTCAGTGACTTTCAAATATCTAAAGATTCTTTTTATTGCCATCATATGATTTCCTCTAGGTTTAGCTAAGAATCTTGCCACTATACCAACTTTAAGAGCAATATCAGGTCTTTTATGAACTAGATACTATAATTTTCCAATCATTAATCTATATAAGGTCCGATCTACCTCTTTTGAATCATCATCTTTGGTAAGCTTTAGTCCAATACACATGAGTGTTCCAACTAGTTTAAAATCTTCCATATTGAACTTCTTGAGTATCTCCTTGATAGACTTGGACTGAGTGATGTAGATACCATTCCTGCTTTGTTGTATCTGAAGTCCACCAAAGAATTTTATCTCACCAAACATGGATATTTCAAACTCATTGTTCATTTCCTCTGAAAATTATTTGCATAGATCATCATTCCTTGTAAATAAAGTGTCATCCACAAATATTTTTGCCAATACAATCTTATTATCTGGTCCTTCCTTGATGTACACACTACTGTTATCATTAGTTCTCTAGAAACCAATCTGCATAAGGTAGTTATTTAATCTTTCATACCATGCTCTAGGAGCTTGTTTCAGACCATACAATGCTTTTTGTAACTTGCAAACCATGTCCCTTTTATCTAGATCAACAAAACCTTTTGGTTGTTCAATGTAGATTTCTTCATCAAGAATACCATTGAGAAATGTAGATTTAACATCCATCTGATATACCTTAAATTCTTTATGTGCTACATATGCAAGTAAGGTCCTAACACCTTCCAATCTTGCAATAGGAGAAAAAGTTTCACATAATCAATTCCTTCTTCTTGAGAATGTCCTTTACACAACAATCTCACTTTGTTTCTTGATACTTGTCCATCTTCATTTAGCTTATTTCTGAATAACCATTTTGTTCCAATTACATTTTTGTCTTTAGGCCTAGGAAAAAGGGTCCAAGTTTTGTTCTTCTCTATTTTCTCTATTTCTTCATTCATAGCCTCAATCCAATTTTTATTTTCCAATGCATCTTTAACACTTCTAGGTTCAAAATCAGCAAGTAAACATGTACCTTTTAGCTTACTTCCTATCATAGTACATTCTATTTTATCTCCAATAATCTAATTAGGTGCATGATGCCTTCTAACATACCTAGCCAATACAGGTTCTTTTCCTTTTGAATGATTTGTGTGTCTTCATTTTGAATTTGAACTTCTAGCTCTAGTTGATCTATTTGTGGCTCGGGTCCTTTAGACTTAGTAGGCATTGGCTCGATAGCTTTAGACTATGACTCAGTTTGAACTTCATGCAAATGTATGACTGAGGAAGACTCGTGAGTTGAAGTCTCCTTATTGATAGATGTGTTTGGAAATGTATTAGGTTTGATATTAAAAAATCTCTTGTCATATTCTAGTTCCTTTTTTCTTTCTTCTTCAATCCTTTCTACAAACTCATCAATTCTCACATGTGCACTTTCTATGATTTTGTGAGTAGACAAATTTAAACATTTATATGTCTTGCTTTTGTAAGAATATCCTAAGAATATACCTTCATCACCTTTTACATCAAAATTTCCTTTTCTAGATTCTTTCAAGATATAACATTTACTTCCAAATACTTTTAGGTAGCTTACATTGGGTTTATAGCCATTACATAATTCATAGGGAGTTTTATATGAACTCTTCTTCAACTAAACTCTATTCAAAGTATGAACTGCAATGTTGATAGCTTCCTTCCAGTATTTGATAGCAACATTATTTTCCCTCATTAGAGTTCTTGCACAATCCATGATGGATCTATTTCTCCTTTCAACTATTCCATTCTACTCTGGGGTTCCAGGGGTTGATACCTATCTTTTGATTCCTCTTTCAAAGAAAAAATTGTTGAATTAATTTGAGATTAATTCACCACCTCTATCTAATCTTAATAATTTTAGTCTTTTCCTTGTTTCTTTCTCTACTCTTGCCAAATACCATTTGAATTTTTCAAATGCTTCTGACTTCTCTCTTAAATACATAACAGTCATCATTCTAGAGTAGTCATCAACAAAAAGAATAAATAATTTTTCTCCACTATAAATTTCTATTCCAATATGTCCACACAAATTAGTATGCACAATTTCCAAGATATCTTCAGATTGATAGTTTTTGCTTTTAAAACTAGTCTTTCCCATTTTTCCAATTTGATAGTTCTTGCATAAACCAACCTCTAGTTTCTTCAAACTAGGAATACCTCTTACTTTCCTAAATTTTCTTATTTTCACCATGTTATTAAAATTTACATGACATAACCTTCTATGCCATAACCAACTTTCTTCAACTTGAGAAATAAAACATGAGCAATCACCAAGATCAAGATAAAATAGGTTACCTTTTATTTGTTTTCCTGATCTAGTCAGTTTTCCTTTGTCATCCAATAGTCTTGCCTTGCCATGCATAAATTCCACCTTGAATCCAATGTTAATTAGTTGTGCCACACTTAGTAAATTATTTTTTTTCTCTTCCACCCAATAGGCATTATCACATACAAGGTCTTTGCTTAATGCGATTCGGCCTTTCCCTTTTATACAACAAGGTTCATTGTTTCCAAATCTTACACTTTCTCCATCATAATGTTCAAAATGTTCAAACTTTATTTTATCTCCAGTCATATGATGTGAACATCCACTATCTATGATCCATGTGTCATTTTAACTAATATGAGAGATAAGTGTCATCTTATCTCTTTCATCATTAGATTCATCTTTTACGACAACGTAAACTATTTTGTATTCATTATTATCAAAATCCTTAGCCATAAAAAAAGCTTTCTTACCTTTTTCCTTGTATGATTTGTGACCTTTGAAATCCTTTTTGTCTTTGAAATTGTGACTCTTCTTTTCATCCTTTTCTTTGTTTGGGCATCTAGTAGCAATATGACCAATTTCTTCACATGAAAAACAAATTAAAGGAAATTTACCTTTGTATTTTCCTCTACCTCTAGAATATTTTCTTGAAAGTAAATTTTCAACAACTTCAAAATCACTATTAGAACTTTCCTCTGATTCTTTTTCACTTTCTAACTAAATGTCCTTTACTTTCTTGCCTTTCTCCTTAAGTGAAAGCTTGGTCTCAAATGCAGATTCAATATTCTTGGAAGTTGGAACATAATTGTCAAGGTTTTCTAACTCAAAAGTTGTTAATCTTCCCACTAAGGTATCCAAAGTTATCTTATGATTAGTTTCACACCTCCTTTCTTGAATAGTAGATACTCTAATTGCATAGATAGGAAGCAATGTTCTGAGAGCTTTACTTCCAACAATTTATTTCTTGATTTCTCCTCTAGATTCTCTAATTCCACTGACACTGGCTTTGTTTCTTTACACATATTTGGCAACATTTTCATCTTCTCTCATTCTCATCTGATCAAATTATCCTCTAAGGCTTTCTACTTTGGCTCTCTTCACATTGCCATCACCACCATAGATATCCTTTAGCTTGTTCTACATTTAAAAAGTGGTTTAGCAGTCATTGATCTCATCAAATTATTCATCATGGTGTTATGGTTCTTTTTCTTAGCAATATCTCCAATAGATAATGTACCAATAGGAATTGTGCATTCTTCATCAAAAATTTGCATCCTGAATCACCAATCAAAGCCAAATGAAGTCTCATGAGTCTTTGCCATGCTAAAAAGTTGTCTCTGTTAAGCTTTGGAATTTCTCTCTTGTAAGACATCCTAATCTTTAGCTTAGGTCCTTAAACCTTTCGTACAAGCACCAAAAGCTCTTATACCAATTGCTGGAAATATAGATGGAGTAATTGAGAGGGGGGGTGAATCAGTTACCACAAAATCATTCCCAAATCCCTTAGATGTCAACAATAAAGTTTTAGACTTAGAAAATTGAATGCTGCTATTACTTTTTAAAAACACTAAAAATGTTGTAACTCAAAAAATGTAGAGTGTGAATTACTTTTATCAGATCTTAACACATTAACATTAATTAATCTTGCAAGCATAAGAGAAATAACATGAACACATGAGACACCAAATTTAACATGGAAACCCAATATAGGAAAAACCACCAACATGACCAGTTATGGATTTTCACTCTTTTGAAGTGAGCCGTGTTAGGAGCTAACCTAGTTAAAGGTTACAAAACACACTGTTAGGTGTGACCTTGTTAGAGGATTTAATCACCCTATTAGGAATGGCTTCATAAGAGGTCTTAAAACAATTTAATGGAATTGTCACCCTATTAGAGGATTTACAACTAGCTGTTAAACCAACTTTGTTAAGAGATTTTGGATCACTTCTGCAATGGTAAGAAAGTAATAATGAAATGACCTGATTGAGATGCAATTGAATTGTTGATTACAGATCTCATTTCTATTTCATACTAGATCCTTCCTAATGTAATTTTAATTTGTTGCTCGACAAGGATATCTTACCATCCTTCAAGTTCACTCACACAATTTCCTTCTCCATCAAAGAATACACTTTCATTCTACTAAAAATCACAACTTGACCTTATATTTATATCATTCAGATTGTCAAGTTGGCTTGATAAAAATTATAATGACCAATAATCATCACCATAGTTGGCTAGAATCAATACTTGAAATAATTTAAACTTCATATCCCAAATCAACAAAATCCTTTGATAGTTGACCTAACTTGGTGAACACTAGTCTTAAAATGATCTCCTATATTAACCAACAGAAGCTTGGTTAACACTACAAACTTGTAAAATCCTTTGGCAACTAAGTGAACTCGGTGAACACTAACTCTAACTAACTTTCCTTTGTTAATAATGAGAACTTGGTTAACATTGCTTTCTACCATAATTTCCTTTGATGCTCGAGTGACCTTAGTAGACACAATTTTCATATAGTAATTTCCAAGAGTGTTCTGTAGACAAAGAAAGTTATCTTGCTGACCAAGTGAGATCGATAAGCACTAAATAACAATTGATATGACATTTGTGTGATATCAAAGACAACACACAATTAGAAAATTGTATCCAACAATCTTATGAGCAATAACTTGATCTCCAACTTTGATCGACCTAGGGTTTTAGTTGTTTTTTCTATTTTCATTTTCTTGGTTATCAAAATTGGCTACTCTAATTGTTTTTTATGCACCTAGCTAAGGATATACCTAATTCATTTAATTTGAAACTCTCAAGGTATATGGGGAATATGTGTTAATCCTTTTTCTTCCAAATGTTGATGCTTAGGTTTTAGTGTTCCATCAACACATAACTAACCTAGGGAATCATCCATCTCTAGAGTACCAATTTCTTGAATTGCACATTTAAAATGAGTACAAATTTTACTAACAAGAAGTACCTTGGAAGGGATTTAAGATTGAGCTCTGCTGGGGTCTAGGGTTTCAACAACTGCAGGTGTGAGCTTGAAATCTAATGCTTTACATTCAACACCTTCAACCAACATGTCAAAACCTTTCTTGACCTTGCTACTACTGGATGCCATTTTCACTCAGTCTCTTGAGAGAACTTCAAAAAACTCTTGTAAGAAATTCACTCAAGTCAGTTGCACAGAAAATAGCTCTTCGCAATAGCACTTGAAAAATTCATGGTAAGAAATGAATTTGATTCCATGCCCTTTGTCAAAACTTTTTCATTAATACTCAGTACAAAGGTAGATAAGTTACCATTATGCTTAACAGTCTATCATCCACTATGCCAATGATCACTCAGTGATGTCTTCATGATTTGGTAACCATATGTGCCTTAGTTACTCTTGACCTTTCTTAGTAGAGTCTATGACCCAACCTTACTTGGTAGAGAAGGTAACTCATCAATAATTGATATCGTTCTTGCTTAGTTATCCCTTTGTATCTTGTATATGGATTTGGATCTTTGTCACCTTTCAACTGGGATTGATTCAGATGTCTTCTTTGATAGCCTAGTTTGAGTTCTTTCTTGAGAACTTAATTAGGAATGGTAGAGTCACCCAATTCTTGAGTGACTTGATCATCATTACTCAAACTAGTATCCTGGGTAGACTTAGGAATACATTGTTGTCTCATCTACTTTTGGATGTTATCAACCTTTTCTTTCTTCTCATCTTCAATTTTACCAGTGTTCATACAATTTTTGGCAAGATGACCAAGTTTTGTACAAATGAAACATCTTTTAGTGGTATATCTTTTCCTCATATGATGTTTAACACAAATCATATTGATGTGTCCAAATTCTCCATAGTAATGACATCTACACTAGGTATTGTAATCCCAACCAAATATTGTTTTAATAATTTGTTCTATAGGGTTCAATGTCTTTGTTTTGCATTTTTATGTCTTGTGTCCATGTTTCTTACATTTATGATAGTTGCCTTTAAATCTTGGTTTCTCTTTGCATTAATTAGCCCTGTGACCATGCCAATTGCAATTGAAGCATTTTCCATTGAGTTTTACTTTTCCATTACTCCAACATTTTTTTGATGTATGACCTATCTTACTATAGTGATTGCAAGTAGGTCTTTGATTCTTTTGATTACCTTTTTTGGAGGATTCACCTTATTCTTTGTATCCAATTCCTACTTTTCCTTTTTGCCTATAGAGGTTTTTCTCATTTAATTGATCCATGTCTGCTTGAGATTTCATTATTCTCTCATTGATTTGCTTCTCAATGTTTAGGTCATTTCTCAATCTTTCACTAATTTTTTTTTTAGATCTCAGCTCATTTTTTTATTCTTTCATTGATTTTCCTTTCAAAATTTAGATCATTCCTTATTCTTTCATTTTCAAGTCTTAGGCTCATGATTTCCTCATTTTCATTGGAGGTTTGATCAATAAGGTTTACTTGTTCTCTTTTCATCTTTCTTACTTCTTCTTACAGGGAACCATTCTTCTCTAGGATTTCGTTGATTGCATCATTTTCTTCATTTGAGTTTCTTGAAGGGTGAAAGTCTTCAATTCTTTCTTTAATGTAGAGATGATCACTCATTTAATTTACAAGCTTCTTTCTTCTTTTTGGGATTGGGAAAGTTGATCCTTAGCTTTCTTGAGTTAAGCAATGGCCATTTCTAGATCCAAATTTTTATTGCCAATAGCTTTGTCAAGTTTGAATATCCCCATATCCTTGATCTTTGCTCATGCTATTAAACTTTCTTCTGAGAACCACAATGCTTTGATACCAATTGTTAGAAATATTCAAGACTATGCTAAATTACTGAGAGGGGAGTTGTGAATCAGTAACTTCTAAAACTTTAACAATTTCAATAAACCAATTAGCATTTGATTCATCACATCTAATCTAATTGCATGCATGAGAAACTGAAAACATGAAACCATTCATAACACTTGAACACAAAGATTTGGTGACCCAAAAACCTTCCAAATAGAAAGTAAAATTGGGGTGGGGATGATACCCACAAAATTTAGTACTGCAACTTAAAGTTGCCTAGTTAAGGCTTACATTGATCACTTCTAATGATCTACCTGGTTAGAAGAAAATAAGACTGCTAGGTCCACCTTGTGAGAGGATTTACAAACAGACAATGAAGTATGCACTTGGTAAAGAGATTTGTAGAAGACTATTAGGTCTACCTTGTAAAAGGATTTTGACTAGTTCACCTATTATGATGAAGTAGTAGATCTCTAACTTGCAACTAAGTTTGTCGATAGAGATTCCTTAGCGTATTGATCACCTTTCTATGATAGATTTGTCTTTGTTGCTCCTTATGTTGATATGGCCTTTATAATTCTTTATCTATTGCTATCATAACTTGAATTTTTTTCACATTCACAATACATATGCTCACATTTGCATTCTTGCACTTTCTTGCCCTTTCTTACATTGGATATGATACAATACATCACATATATATAGTAATCCAATTTACAAAATTACAAATTTGGCCATGACACAATTTAACACAAATATTACAAAGTTGATCCACATGAAGATACTTAGGTTTTGAAGACTGACTTCGTGAGGTTTTGATACATGACATCCATTATCTTTTCTTGGCATCATCATACTCTTGGTAGATGTAGAAGCTTAGTCCATACTAATCACTTTCAAGTAGTCTTGAACTAGGTCTACACTGGTTACTCAGTAGATATTGTGCATCTCGGCAAGTATTGAATCACTTGGTTACCATGAAGTAGCTCAGTTAACACTAGTTTCACATCACCTAAACTATGAACTCAATAGATACTATAATGCTCAATAAATGTAGGCTTTGCATCACATGAACTGCAAACTCCGTAACCATTGATAAAATTGGTATACACTAGAATCCATGGTTTGAACTACTGAACTTCACACTAACTAAATCTACTCGATAACCATTGATATTAGTCCAAAAGACTCAATAGCAATTGTAAAGCTTGGTGGCTACTGAATTACATGGAAAACACTATAAACTATTCAATCATCTTAGTAGCTATATAGATTCTGAATAAATGTGTGTCACTAATAACAAACTTGACTAATATGTCAATAATTGTATCCCAAGGAGTAAAGATTGATCTAGATAGAGTTAAAGTTATTTAACAATTAAGCCTTTCATTGAACAAAACTAGAGTAAAATCTTTCTTTCAATAGATAAACTTCTTGAGAAGATTTCTAGCTAATTTCTCTAAGATAGTTAAATGTATAGTTGATATGATGAAAGACAGTAAAAATTTCAAATGCAGTGATTTTGGGGAAAAGGATTTTGAAGATATGTCATTGCCAAAGCCCTTGTGCTTGTTCATCCTAGCTATACTAAGGGATTCATCATTTACTATTATGCCTAAGAACATACTATGTCAACTATGTTGATGCAAGAAAATAAAGAAATAATACAAGCTCCAATTACTTCATGAGTATACCATTGAAAAATCAAGAATTGAGATACTCACAAATGGAAAAACATGCATATGCAATGGTGAGAGCCCTTAGAAATTTTAGGTTTTATGTGCTGGATTCTCATTCAGTAACATATGTACCAAATCTTACAGTGAAAATTATTCTAGCACAAGAAGAATTTGGTTTTAATAATAAAGGAGTGTGGATAGAAAAAGTCAAAGAATATGATATAGAAATTGAGCCAACTACACTTGTAAGAGGTAAAGGACTCTGTAAAATCTTGGTAGAGGATCAACAATTCAAAGAAAAAGATACTCCAAATGTTCTTATGGTAAGTCTTCAAGATACTTGGTTCTCAAACATTGCTTACTTTCTAACATATGGTGAATTCCCTAATGGATTGACTACTAGAAAAAGGAGAGGTCTTTAAAAAAGGCCTTAAAGTATGTGATTCATGATGATTTCTTGTAAAAGAGAGTAATTTATGGAACATTTATGAGATGTGTGGATAAGGAATAATAGGTGAAGTAGTTACGATCTTTTGATGATAAAACATGTGGAAGACATTTTTCTAGTACTGTCACTATATTCAAAATTTTGAGGCAATGTTATTATTTCCCTAATATGTTTAAAGATACATACAAGTGGGTGGCTAATTGTGAGAAATAAAAGATTTTTATTGGTAAACCTTAGTTAGTTGCTTTACCTCTTATGTGAGTGGTAATTGAAGCTCCATTCCATCAATGGGATTTAGATTTTATAGGGCCAATCAATCCCCCTTATAGTCAAGGATACTCATATATATTAACTACCATAGATTATTTCACTAAATGGGTTGAAGCTAAGCCAATTAAGAATACTTCATTAAAGGTAGTATATAAATCAAAGACTATCATATTGAAGATGTTTTCAAAGATGGATTAGAGAAGAGAATCATGGATCTCACTAAACTGCCAGAAGAAAGAGAAGAGATGGTTGACAAAGTTACTAAACATCAAGGATGGATAAAGAAGTTGTTTGATAAAAGGGAAATATGTAGAAAGTTTATGGAAGTTGATTTAGTGTTTTTATGAGATAAGAGACATGAGCCATGAGGTATGCATTCCAAGTTTCAATCCTTGTGGAAATGTCCTTTTCAAATTATTCAAGTGAATCAAAATAATTCCTTCAAGTTGGCATATTCCACAAGAGAAACCTTGCCATATTCTTATAATGGGAAGGATTTGAAGTTCTATAAAATGCAAAATTTAAAGAAGGTAACCCATATATAGTAGCTAGATAGGTAAGTTTTTCTTTCATGTTGTTTTATTTAGCTTAGTTGTTGTTTCCTAGGTAGTTTATTATTGTTTCCAAGTTTAGTCTGTTCTTTTTGTCTTCAATTTGTCACCTTTTGTGTAGAACTTTAGATTTCTAAAGTTCTTTCAAACATTATCATGCTTGCATCCCTAGACAAAGCCAACTATTCCCCAATTTTTAGTCTATATTTTTGCTCTAAGGTTTTGCAAACAAGTGAAGTGTCAATGTCTTTAGTCTAAGTCTAGATTTCCCATAGGATGATATTTCTTCTCATCATTCCTTTAAGCTAACCTAATGTGGTAAATCATGTGAGTAAGTCATTAGTCAAAAGCTAGATGATTAGGGTTTGGAAGGTTTTTTATGCGTTATCCCAATGAGAAGAATGTCTAGATTTTCTACTAATTCATATTTTATTGTTCCAAATAATGCTAAAGAAAAAGATACATGTTGAGATGTAGTCCCTCATGAAAATGTTCCTATCAATCTCTGACAAACCCTAATTCTATGATTAGGTGTTCCATTAAAGGCATAATGCAAGTAAAATGAAGAAATCATAGACATATATAGAGAAAATATAGTAGAGAACATCGAAGATTGAAGTTTAAATATGATATGAAGATCATGAGACTAAGTTAGAAGCAAGATCAATCAAATCTTACACAAAGTGAGCACTCATGAATGTATAAATAGAGAAGAACATAGTCAAAGGTGGTGACAATCAAAGTTTAAAATCAAATCAATGAATCAAAATATGTCTGATCTTCCAAATCACCAATTTAAAATGTCAATGAATGAAAGAATGCATGTTATTGTCTTGTTGAAATTCAAATACTTACTTGTCAAATTGGGTCCCATTTAACTATTAAACAAAAGGATAATGCATTAAATTGTTAGATCTTACAAGATCTATAGACATTACTTTCCTTCTTTTCAAATTTGCATGAGGTTGAAACAATGCGGGAAAGTGATGATTCAACACATGGAGTTGTGGAGCTAGATTCACTTTGTGAGATGCAAAAAGGAAATACATTGACTTATGCTTGTCAGATGTCATGATTGAGAAGGCCAAAAAGTTTAATTTTTATAAAAGCTAATACCTTTTGGAAGCCATTAGATCTTGGAAGATCTACAACATGTACTTTCCCACTTTTCAAAGTTACACAAAGTTTAGACAATGCGAGGAAGTGACAACATGACTCATGTACATAGAGGAATCTATTCTAGTCCACATGGTATAATCCAATCATGAAGTTCCACATGGTACAAACAAGCGAATATCAAGTTCTTTGATCAATAAGGTACTACCACATGTATGCCATGATGTGCCTAGTTGGAAAAAGGACTCAAACACCACAAATTCAACAATGAAGCTATATATTTTTTGCAAGTTGTTATATCTTACAAGATCTATGGATGTTTCTTTCCCACTTTTCAAAGTTGCAAAAATTTTAGACAATGCATGGATGTGACAATTCAATATGCATCTCATTTGACCCATCACATTTCATGAAGTACAATCAAAATCTTGTCATGAGGTTCTAATGAAGAAAACTAGTCTAATGTTAGATCTTCAAAACAATGAAGTAATGTCACATGTCTACCATGATGTACCCAGTGGGAAAGAGAGACCCACCTTGTGAAGTAAAGAAATTAACATCATTATATTATCACCATTAGATCTTACAAGATCTAAGGACATCACTTTATCACTTTTCAAAGTTGCACAAAGTTTACACAATGTAGGGAAGTGACAATGAGACAAATGGAATATTGGACCCACGAAAGGAAATACAATGAAAATAGTAAAAGTTTTAAATGATTTAATTGTGGTCATTAATTTAATATTGACAACTAGAATTTGAAAAGGTAGTGACCATTGGAATATGAAATATATGGGTTTGGCATGAAATGACAGAAGATAAAGAATAAGTGATTTTCTACAGGATTTTCTAAGATTGCATGGAGATGAATAGTCATAGTGTGTTTTTAGGAATATCATAGATTCAAAATCATCAATAGAAGAGATACCACATGCTCATATCATGATGCAGATTGGATTTCATATTTTATTCTCATTTTTATATGATTTTTTCTCTACTAGAATTAAGAAATGATAGAAAACTATAAATGAAACCTGATTGTATAATGAGAAGGTCAAAAAACTTAATGGTGAATTGGTTTGTGATACTATTTACCCTATTTTCTTGTCATGTTTTATTTCCCATGCATAGATTAGTTCTACATTAAGAGTTGAAAGACAATCATAAGTGATTCTTTGATAATCATATGGATTCCATTTCATTTTGGTGATTACAGTGAAGGTAATTCCATTTACTTTCTTCATATATGGTTTTGTTTCCTCTCTTGCTAGTTTCATATCATATTAGATAGTTTCATTGGGAATTGAAGAATAAATGTGTATGAATCTATTGGTAACTTGCTAAATTCCATTTCATCCAAGCCTAATGGTCAAAGCAATTCCATTTTCTCCTTTATGTGCATTTCTTCCTCTCTTCCTCTTTTCGTATAGACGGTTAACTTTCATTTAGAATAGAAGTGAGAGTCATAAAGTATCAAGATAATATACTATAATCATTCCATTGAGTGTGATAGGTTATTCAAATTCATCTTTCCTAAATTTTTTGTGCCTACAAACACTTTGATTATCCTTTACTGCTCTCATGCTAAGAGCTTATAATGTCAAAACTTTTGATCTCATAAGAACATATTCCTTGTATATTATTGGAAATCATAGGGAGCTACACCTAATCAATTCACAGGGTAGTGGTAAAATACATACACTGACCCATTTGTTGGTAAACATCCTTTTTTATGTCCAAACATTAGGTTTCAAAGAGTCAAGATTATAAAATCTAGTGGGAGATCAAACTATTAACCAACACATTATTGTCAAGAGTATGGACATGTTGAAAATTTCATTAAAACACATTTTAGAAGTGACTACAAAAGATGGTTGAGTGAAATTACATTTTTTAGTTATTTAAAGATTGGTCACATAAGAAAAAAATGTCCAACAAGGTCAAAAGAACCTAGTAGTGAGTTAAATAAAGGAAAGGGAAAGGTTCATGTTGAAGAAGTCAAATTGGAGATGAACAAAACATGGAAGAAAAAGGAAGATTACAAGAGATCAAGTTCAGATGGGATCACTTCATCCAATGGATCAAGTGATCACACCATCCCTATTTAGGCAATAAAGAGGTATGTATGGGACTAATATTTCAAAGTTCAATTATACATTATTTCCAAGGATTGAGTTTTGAAAAGATCATATGTGCATGAAGTAAGATGCAAAGTATTGGTTAGTACTTAGAAGAAATCTATAATTTTTCAAGTTGTTGGCAAGCATGAAAAGTTTAACTATATTTGCTGAGCTATCAAAGGTGATAATGTTGGTCGAGCTCATAGTGATTTCCAAGTGCGAAGGAAATTACATGGAAGCCAAGTGAATCAAGATTGCTATTGGAGCCAAGCTTACATTGTCTAAGCACTAAGCATCTATTGTGAAGTTTTAAGGGATATATGGTTGATTTTTGACTCATTTTCAATCATTCAAATTTGGAGAGAAAATGAAGAGATAAAGGAAAATTGGAAAGAAAAATTCAAGCATTTGCAAACTGAATTTAGTTCCTACTCAACACCAGTCATCAAATTTTAAAGGTATTTATTTTGTGTTGAGCTATGTTGTTTGAATTTTTATAAACCCTAATTACTTGTTATGGCATAGAGTTATTTTTTTATTGTAGTAAAGGAAGGAAAGGAAGTTCTAAATCTTCAATTGATAATTAATGAGATCAAACAACCACATTTTCAGGCAATTCCTGACATTGGATATAAAGGAAAGCCATCTAGTGTATTATTGATGATACAAGATGTAAGGTGTTGCTACACTTGTAAGGTTGGAAGCATTGGAGACATGGAGATAAGAGAGCTATATGGAAATTTGTGTGAGAATGGAGTATTAAAAGAATAATTCAAGGTTGTAGAGAGAAAAGGGTTAACTCATGCCCTAGATTTTCTAAATGTGTTCAAAGAAAAATGAATTAAGATTATTCTTAGTAGAATTCATGACAATTTTGTATGGTTGGAGGATGGCACTATAAAAATCACAAAGAGGATCATTCATAGAGTGAAAAGGTATCCAACCCTAGACAGACCTATGACCATGAGAAGTGATGCAAAAGAGGCAATTGAAATGAATATAAGGGCACTATGGAACAAGAGAGGAATGACCATAGACACAATTTATGATCCCGTAATTGCTTTTGCAATATGAATTATTGTACTTAAGTTCTTTCAATCTAGAAGGTTAAATAGTGTACCATGTATGGATATGGACTTGGGTTACATGATAATGAAGAAAGACTACTCTTATGACCTTATGACCTTATTGAGTTACAACTCCAATAGTTATCTGAGAACTTGGGAGCAATAAGGAAAACAAAAAGTTCACAATGGAGATTTGGTTCAATTATTGGTTGTATAATTTTCTATGTGCATAACACTTTTCCCACATATGGGAAAGTAGCTTGGAAGACTAACATATCAGTTGTAGTACAAATAGGTGAATTTATAGAGCAACATGGAGATATTTTTGAGAGTGTGATGACTAGCTATTTTGAAGACTTTAAGAAGTCAATGAAACAAAGATAGAGGATTCTATTATCACTAGCAAAGAAGCATTTCAATGATGTTTGTTTTCTAGTTGATGTTCATTTCACATATGTTCAAGTTGTTGTTCCAAGGGTGAGCTAGCTCAAACCACTTCTTTATGAGATTAATGTTGATGAGGTATTTGTAGCCATTACTACATAAATAGAAGAATAAGTAGATAAGGATGCTACTACTTTTGGAAACTATGATGTACCAAAGTCAAAGATCATAATAGATTTAAAAACAACTTCTATGATCAAGAAAAAGAATAGGCTTGTGAAGAAACTCAAAGAAAAATTTGGTGAATAGGTAGAAGGAGATAAAGAAGAAGAAGATAATGAAGATGATGAAGACACCTATCCAAGAACCACTTTCTATCACACAGGCTCTAGGTGAGGACCAAGGAGAAAAAGAAGCACAAATTGAAGAAGGTGTCAAGGGAGAAGTGTTAGAAACAATAGTCCACCAAGATGACTGAGAGGGGTGAGGGTGAATTAGTTATCTAATAATTAAAACATTTATTAACCTTAAAAAATCTTATCCATTAAACCAAAGAAAACAACAACCATGACAAGATAAACATAAATAATTACACTAGATATGTTAACTAGGGAAACCATTGATAAGAGGGAAAACCCTAGTGGAAATGATGGCCACAAAATGATGTACTAATATAAATATTCCTTATGAGAGGATGGACCCTATTTGAAGTCTATAGCAACATTTAGTACATATGAGTCCATATTAGGAAAATTTGAATCCTTGCTAGAAGAATCCAACCTTGTTAGGAGTTGTGCCAACCCTATTAGGAGTTGTAGAAGATAGAAGGACCCACTATTGAAACAACTTCTAAGGAAAGGCCACTGAACTCATTTTCCAATTGATCTCTCAACTATTCCTTGTAGAATAATTATATGTATTGTACTTTCACTTCTTTCCTTTGTCTTTTCAACTAGACTATTTATTGTTAGACCATGTAGACCAAGTCATGAACTTTAGATCCAAGTATCAATATTTGGATTACATAATAAACCTCAACAATGAATTTTCCTTCACTTCTTCTTTTCTCTCTTTATCTTTACTTTCTACTCTTTATTTTGTTTATAATCATTGACATTTATCCATGCATCAATCTCCATGTTAAAGGAAAATGGCATTCCTTTATATTGAATCCAAAAAAAAATTCCCTTAGTCATCTATTACACCTTCTCAATTAATTTTTATAGGACCACATTAAGAACACATTACACTTAGCAATAACATTAATATTTCACCTCGCAACTTGAATAACTTTCTATACACATAACATTATGATGAGCGAGCTTACCTACATCATCACCAACATATTTTCTTCAAATTTTTAACTTCAAATTCTCATAATAACAAATTTTCTAAGTGATATAACAATTTTACTAGAGCATGCTTCTATAAACTCTATCTCAGAACAATCTTTACTGAAACTTGCATAACTTCTTCCAGACTTAATATCTTATTCTTCTGAGGTTAGCTATGTATACTATACACCTAGCATAATCTCTCTTTAACCTCACTACTAAAAGTACTCAATGATCTATCTGTACCAACTTGATCTTTATTGTTGTTCTTCTGTTAGATACCATAGAAAACTACTCTGTTGACATCAATGAAAAATGTAGTCATGAATATAACATATCATTATGATAATGATATAATCATGTATCTATACTCCCCCATAGGAATATCATCAACATTAATGCTTCCAACAATCTCCTCCTTTGGCATTGATGGAAACATAGATGAAAAAAATCTACTTCCAAGAATACCAATTGCAAAAGATTATTAACCTTTCTTTTCAAATCCTATTCATCAATCATTCTCCTCCATTAATATACCTCAATGTTCTTTACATCAAACTATCTTTTCATGTTTTACTTTCTCTTGGTGTACTTCTGTCGAACATGTTGTACTTCTATTTTCCATGCTTTATGAACTATTTTTCCATGCTATACTTCTTTTTCATGTTGTTCTTCTCCCCCATTGACATCAATATCAAAGGTTTCAACAACCATCATTCTTTGTAACAACTAATTCTAACTAGCTCAAATGTCCAAAGAAACTATTCAAAAACAACATCCAACAAGAGTCCTAGATGATCATGTCCATCATAGATGCTCCCCCATATAGGAAGCATCAACATTCAATCTTTACAAACAATAGTGCTCTATTACACTGGACTGATGCACTCTTTCATCATCTATAATAATGTAGGAAGTGGAATAACCCCTAGCATACCTCACAAATACTCAAAAGTCTCTTTGGGAAGAGGCTTAGTGAAAATATCTACAATATACTCTTTAGTGCTCACATACTCCAATCTAATTTCCTCTTTTGCAACTTTCTCTCTCAACATCTAATACTTGATAGAAATGTCCTTGTTCTTAGAATGCAACACTGGATTCTTAGACATATGTATTGTGCTTGTGTTGTCACAATGTATGACACTAGGTTCACTGAATTCTATCCTTATATCCTTCAGCATTTTTTTCATCCAAACAACTTGATTACAATTATTTTCTAATGCAACATATTTTTCTTCCACTATACATTATGAGGTACAATCCTTTTTTTTCTTAGCCAAGAAACTAATCTTCCTCCAAGAAAGAAGTCTCCACCACTAGTGCTATTTCTGTCATCCATATTTCTTGCCCAATCAACATTAGTATAAGCAAATAGAGTGAAATCATTAGATCTATCATACCACAATATGAACTCAAGTGTTCCTTTCTGATGTCTAAATATCATTTTGACTCCTACATAATGTGCTTCTCTAGGATTGGCTTGGAATCTTAAAATAATTCCAACTACATTTGCTATGTCTAACCTTGTGTGAGTTAGATATTGCAACCCTCCAATCATAGATCTATACTCCTTCTTCTCAATAGTAGGTGTCTTGTCCTTTGTAGATAACTTGTGTCTAGTTACCATAGGTGTTCCAATGGGTTTACATTTTCCCAAGCTAAACCTTTTTAGTAAATATTTCAAATACTTAGTCTAAGAAATAAAGATTCCTTCTTTATCCTATACAATTTTAATCCTAGAAAATATTTCATTTGTCCTATCATGCTCATTTTAAATTCCTTCTTCATTTCTTCTATGAACTTGTCACTTTCACCATCATTTCCTCCAAATATGATATCATCAACAAATATTACCAAAATCATTAGTCCATCATCAATTTATTTCCAATAGAGATTACTATCTACCATACCTTTTCTATATACAAGCTTTGTCAAATGGTTGTTTGACCTTTCATACCATGTTTTGGGTGCTTTCTTCAAGCCATACAATGCTTTCCTCAATCTTCATACTATGTCCTTGTCATTTGTTAAAGTAAAACCTTTAGGATGTTGTATGTATACCTCTTCTTCAAGTTCTCCATTTAGAAATGTTGACTTGACATCCATCTAATATACCTTAAATTTTTTATATGTTGCATATGCTAAGAATAACCTTACTAATTCTTATGTTCTTTCCACAAGAGCATAGGTTTCATCATATTCTATTCCTTCTTTCCTTGAATAACCTTTACATACTAATCTTTCCTTATTTCTTACAACTTTGTCTTGTTCATTCATCTTGTTCCTGAATAACCATTTAGTTCCTATCACATTCTTATCTATTGGTCTATGAACCAATTTCCATGTCTCATTCTTTACTATCTGATCTAATTCTTCTTTCATAGATTGCTTCCAATAGTCATATTTACATGCTTCATCTATATTCTTAGGTTCAATTTGAGATATCAAAAATAGTTCTTCATTGATTTTCTTCTTGTCATCACATTTGTATCTCTACTTATGATGATCTTCTTGGGTGTATGATTCTTTGTCATATTCTTACCTAATGTAGGAGTTGTTATCTCAACTCTTAGCTCTATTGAAAGTTTTGAGATTCATTCCTACCTTATCTCTCCTTCATTATGCAAATAATTTTTAGCCTTAAGTAATACTTCATCATTCCTTGATTTAGTAACAACATCATCATCTAAATTGTAATCAACTACTCTTTCAGGTATCCTGAATTTCAAATCAACTCTTATATTTGCACTGTCCATAATAGTCTTAGTTCTTAGATTATAACATCTATAAGCCTTGATTTTCAATGAATAACCAAGAGATATACCTTCATCACTTCTAGTGTCAAACTTACCAATATCATCATCTCTTTTGATATAACACTTACTACCAAAAATTCTAAAATACTTAACTATAGGTCAGTGACCAAACCATAATTTATAAGGGGTCTTGTTTCTATCTTTCCTGACTTGCACTTTGTTTATAGAGTAGACTATTGTATTCAAAGATTCGCTCCAAAACATCTTGGATACATCATTCTCAAATAACATAGCACTTGTTGCTTCAATTACTAACCTATTTCTTCTCTCTGCTATACCATTCTATTTAGGGGCTCTTGAACCTGATAACTATCTTTTGATTCCATTAGCTTCACAAAAGACATTAAAATAATTGGAAGTAAACTTTACTCCTCTGTTTGATCTTAAATAATTAATCTTCATACCCGATTCATTCTCAACTCTATTCTTGAATATATTGAACTTATTAAATGCCTTATATTTTTCTTTAAGAAATGCAACCCACATCATTCTAGAAAAGTCATCAACTAAAATCATGAAATACCTTTCACCATTGAATCCTATTTTCTTTATAGGACTACTAAGGTCTATATGTACAATCTCCAATTTTTTTGTAGTAGTAAACTTATTATTGGGAAATGAAGTTTTGTTATGCTTTGCCAAATCACACTCCTTGAAAATTGTGTTAGTAGGATTTATAATCTTAGGAAAATCTCTAACTACAAACATACTACTAGTCTTCCCAATGCTCTCAAAGTTTATATGAAAAAATCTCTTCTGTCATAACCAATTGTCATCTACCTTTGCAACAAAACATGTCATTTCAATAGGATTCAAATAAAATACATTACCTCTTGATATGGTTCCTATTCCAATTACCTTTCCCTATTTGTCTCTGATCATGCATGTATTTTCTGTAAATTGCAACTAATAACCTTTATCCACTAGTTTTCCAACACTCAAAAGATTGTGCTTCAAACCATCAACAAGATATACATCCTCTATGTTAGTTTTACCATCTAGAGTTATAGATCCAATCCCTTTAACATGGCATGCTGCATTGTTTCCAACTCTAACAATGCCTCCATCCTGACTTTTAAAGTCAACAAACATGTTCATATCACTAGTCATATGATGTGAACAACCATTCTCAATTATCCAACACATTTTTTTTAAACCTGTGATACCAAAGCTACTTTCTCTGGACTTTTTTATTTAATTGCTACAAATCCTATGTCATCATCACCAACACTTACTACTTGTTCATCAAAATTATCTTCTTCATTTTCATATAGATACTCTCTATCTCTTCTAGGTTTGCAATTTCCTTTATAATTTTTCTCCATTTTAGGACACTTAGATGCATAATGACCAAATTCATTGCAAGTCCAACATTTAAATATTTTCTTACCATCATTTTCTCTTCTTACTAGAAGGGCTACTCCTTTAATCTTTTTATCCTCATCAAATTTGCTACTACTAGCAAAGTCTCCTCTAGCACTTTTACTTCTTTATAAATTAGGTTAAATATTCAAGGCATTAAAAAGTGTTTCTATTCTTGTTGGTTCTTTGGACTGTCTAAGCTCATTCTCAATTGCTTCAAGTCTTCCAACAAATGTCTCCTTTGTGAAATGTTTAATACAACATATCAACAACTGTATCATTTAAATTGCTAACTTAAATGGTGGTGTTAAGCTCTTCAATATTTTCCATATTATCTCATCATCTTCTTTGGTTCCTTGTTGAGATTCAATACCTATAATAATTTATGATATTTTTCCTAAATATGTTCTTATAGATTCATCTTCCATCATTTTAGCATCTTGAAATGCACAAATCCAATTTTTTTAGCCTCAATTTCTTAGAATGTTCATCACTTTCAAAACTATTTTCCAAGGCTTCCAAATCAAGTGTGAATTACCAAGTGATTTTACTGGTTGTACTCAATTTTAGGATGTGCAGACAATAGCGCTTTTCTATCTCTCATGTTGTGCATGAAAATATCTCTCACTTCCTTAGTACAAGTTTCCAAATCACTTTCAAGAGTGATTGTCTTTGATATTTTTTCAAGATCCATACACAACATATGTGTCTTCATATTTTCCTTCCAACTATCATAATTTATTCCATTGAACTTTAGATTATCTTTCTTGAACATGTTTTCCATGGATCTCCCAAAGTTGTTAAACTTTAATTTCAAGGACTTGATGCTCTAATACCAATTGTTAGAAACAACAGTCCACTAAGATAACCTGCGGGGGGGGAATCCAATAATTAAAACATTTATTAACCTTAAAAAATCTTATCCATTCAAATAAATTAAACAACAACTATAACAAGATGCACATAGATAATTACACTACATATGTTAACTAGGAAAACCTTTGATTGGAGGGAAAACCCTAGTGGGAATGATGCCCACAAGATGATGTACTAATATAAATATTCCTTGTTAGACGATGGAGCCTATTAGGATTCTATAACAACATTTAGTCCATATAAATCCCTATTAGGAGACTTTGAATCCTTGTTAGAAGATTTCAATTCTATTAGGATTTGTAGAAGATAGAAGGACCCATTATCCAAATAGCTTATGGGGCAAGACCACTGAACTCACTATCCAACTGATCTTTCAACTATTCCTTGTAGAATAATTATATGTACTCTACTTTAATTTCTTTCCTCTATCTTTTCAAGTAGACCATTCACTATTAGACCTTGTAGACCAAGTCACAAACCTCGAATCCAAGTATCAAACTTTAGATCACACAACAAACCTTGACAAAGAAGTTTCCTTCACTTCTACTCTTCTCTTCTTATCTTTGCATTCCACTCTTAATGCTATTTATAATCATTTTCATTCCTCCATATATCCATCTCCATCTCCATGATAAAGTAAAATGTCCTTCCTTTATACTCAGTCCACAAAATAATTCCCTAAGTTGGTTGTTACACCTTCTCAATTAATTATTTTAGGACCACATTAAGCACACATTACACTTAGAAATAACATTAATATTTCACCTTGCAACTTGAATAACTTTCCATATACATAACATTATGATGAATGAGCTTAGCTACATCACCAACATGTCTTCTTCAAATTATGAACTTTAGCTTCTTACAACAACAACTCTGCTAAGAGATATAACAAGTTTACCAGAACATGCTTTTGTAAACTCTATCTTCGAATAGTCTTTACTAAAACTTGTAGAACTTCTTCTAGACTTAATATCTTATTCTTCTAAGATTAGCTATGTATACTAGACATGAAGTATAATCTCCCTTTAACCTCATTATTGAAAGTACTCAACTATTTGTCCATACAAACTTGATCTTTATCATTGTTCTTCTATCAGATACCACAAAAATTTCTATATTGAAATCAATGAAAAATGGTCATGAATGTAACATATCATTATGATAATGATCTAATTATTTATCTAGAATACTCCCCCATAGGAATATCATCACCATTCATGCTTCCAACAAGAAGAAGCCAATGAAGCACCTATTTCCACATAAGAAAAGAAGAGTAAAGAAAAGAAGTTGGCAAAAAGAAAATCTAAAAAGGTTGTGAAGTCTTCACAAAAAAATCTTATAGCTCCTATTACCAAGGATAGCACTAGAGATAATACCAAGAAGATTCAAGAGGTTCAAAAGCCTAAAGGCAAGAGAGCTAGTACAACTACAACAGGAGATGATCCCGAGAAGAAGGAAAGAAGGAAGTATATTGCCTTAGTTGAATTAGATGAGAGAGAAAATAGTTAGATGATAACAACCAATTCAAAGTGATAAGTCGTAGTCCTTCTTCTAATTTGGATAAATTGTGTGAAAATGTTAAGAATAATGCTAATTTATGTAGATTCACACATGTTGAGTTTGGTAAAGGGTAAGTGCACCAAGTTGTGTGCCAAAAGGGGGATATAAGTGGACACCTTTTTTCTAAAAAATTTTGAACTTCAACAAGAATTTGAAGATAGTTACACTCAAAAAATTTAGATATGAAAAAAACAAAAGTAGTAGTCCTTTGAATCTAGTTTCTAAACTACTAATTTTTCATCCAAATGGTTTAGTTTTAGGTCCTTAAAAAAAGAGACCATAGAAAGTGGTACTATTTATTCCAAAAAAACATAACACATTACAAAGTGTGGCTCCCCTAAAATTTTAACATTTTTTTTGAAATTCTTTAATCTCTCTGGTCAACAGTTACTTAACACTATGTAATTTATCCTAGATTTTTTGGGTAATTTTATAATGTGTAGTTTTTAATGAATTTTTTAACTAGACACATCCCAAAAACATGAAATATTTGTGTGGTCCCCCTAGAAATGATTGAAAAATAATCTAAAATCAAAACATCTATTTTTCAAAGTGTGTAGAATGGAGTCTAGTTTCTTAAGAACTAAGTTGTTGCAAAATTCAATGAACAAGCTAAAATCTACAGCCCAATTAGTTCATGTTGGTTTTTTACAAAAAATGGACATACATTCAAAAGAAATTATAGATCAAAGGCTTGAAATAGTTCAAATAAAATATAAATTATATGATTATATAACTAACATAGAGACCTAAAATTTCATGTAACCTAATCTTGTCGATGCTCAACCATGAAGAATCTTGAAGGGTAACATACAAGAAAAATCAATCATTTTTTGTATGTTTGCAGCAAAACACATCTCAGACCAATTTATAGATTCCAAACTTTTCGGTTGGATCCCTAAGTCAAAATCAAGTCTTAGGCTTGGTAGAATGCATAGGACTGAATAGCATGTGTGTCCTATAACACGTGCATGCTACAGTGCACACACACTATTTAGAGTTTTTTAAATTTGATTCTTAATAGAACATACATGCTTTAGTGTGAATGCGCTATTGAAACCTAAGCAGTGCATAAAGAGGGAAGAAGAGAGGAAAAGTGAGGGCAAGAGTGATAGAGAGAGAGGGGGGATGAGTGTGTGTGTGTGTGTGAGAGAGAGAGAGAGAGAGAGAGTAGGGGATGGGAGAGAGATAAAATGAGAGAGAGTAGGAGTGGCAAAGACAGTACGAGATGGGAAAGAGAGGAAGTGTGTGAGAGAGTAGGGGTGGCAAAGAGAGAGTATGGGATGGAAGAGAGAGATATTGAGAGTAGGGGATGGGAGAGAGGGGAACTGAGAGAGAGAGTAGGTGTGGTAGAGAGAATACAGGATGGTAGAGAGAGTAGGCAGTAGGAGAGGGAGAGAGAGACAGAGAAGGAGGAGGATGGGAGTGTGTGCAAGAGAGAGTAGGGAATGGAAGAGAGTGTGAGAGAGAGTAGGGGTGGAAAATAGAGATAGTAGTGGATGGGAGAGGGGAGAGAGAGGAAGTGTGAGAGAGTAGAGGTGGTAGAGAGAGAATACGAGATGTGAGAGAGAGACTGAGAGTATGGTATGGGGGAGAGAGAGAGAGTAGGTAGTGGGAGACAAAGTGGGAGAGGGAGAGTGAGAGAGAGAGGAGGATGGGAGTGTGTGTGTGTGTGTGTGTGAGAGAGAGAGAGAGAGTAGGGTATGGTAGATGGGAGAGAGAGAGAGAGGGGGTATGGGAGTGTGTGTGTGTGTGTGTGTGTGTGCAAGAGATAGAGTAGGTGATGGGAGAGGGGAGAGAGAGTAGCCTAAGAGAGAGAGAGAGAATATATGGTGGGAGAGGGAGGGAGGAAGGGATGGGACTATGTGTTAGAGAGAGAGTAGGGAATGAGAGAGAGTGTGAGAGAGAATAGGGGTGGCATAGAGAGAGAGTAGGGGATAGGAAAGAGAGAGAGTAGAGAGGGAGGGAGAGAGAGGGAGAGAGAGTAGGTGGTGGGAGAGCGAGTGGGAGAGGGAGAGAGGTGGCAATGGGAGTGTGTGTGTGAGATCTAGAGAGTGGGGGGATGAGAGTGTGTGTCTATGAAAGAGAGAGAATAGGGGATGGGAGAGAGATAATGAGAGAGAGTAGGTGGTGGGAGAGGGAGTGGGAGAGGGAGAAAGAGGGGGATGGGAGTGTGTGTAAGAGAGAGAGTAGGGGGTGGTTGAGAGTGAGTATGAGATGGGAGAGAAAGAGTGAGAGTAGGGGATGGGAGAGAGTGTGGGAGTTAGAGAGAGAGAGTACGAGGTGGTAGAGAGAGTAGGGGATGGGAGAGAGAGTAGGCAGTGGGAGAGGGAGTGGGAGAGAGAGAGCAAGAGAGAGAGTGGGGGATGGGAGAGGGGAGAAAGAGTAAGATATGGGAGAGGAGAGAGAGAGAGGTGGGATGCGAGTGTGTATGTGTGAAAGAGAAAGAGTAGGGGATGGGAGAGGGGGGAGAGAGAGAATAGCTTGAGAGAGAGAGAGAGAGTAGGGAATGATAGAGAGAGAGTAGGCAGTACAAGAGGGAGTGGTAGAGGGAGAGAGAGGGGGGATGGAAATGTGTGTAAGAGAGAGAGAATAGGGAATGGGAGGGAGTGTGAAAATGTGAGAGAGATTAGGGGGTGGCAGAGAGAGAGTAGAGAGAAAGAGAGGGAGGGAGGGAGAGGGAGAGAGAGAGAGAGAGAGAGAGAGAGAGAGAGTAGGTGGTGAGAGAGGGAGTGGGAGAGGGAGAGTGAGTGAGAGATAGAGTAGGGGATGTGAGAGGAGAGAGAGAGAGTGGGGGGATGGGTGTGTGTGTGAAAGAGAGAGAGAGTAGGGGATGGGAGAGGAGAGAGAGAGATAGAGAGAGTAGGGGATGGGAGAGGGGAGAGAGAGATAGAGAGAGTAGGGGATGGGAGAGAGAGAGAGAGAGAGAGAAAGCAGTGGGAGAGGGAGTGGGAAAGGGGGGATGGGAGAGTAAGAGAGAGAGAATAGGGGATGGGAGAGAGTGAGAGAGATGGGGGTGGCAGAGAGAGAGAGTAGGGGATGAGAGAGAGAGTAGGAAGTGGGAGAGGGAGTGGAAGGGGGGATGGGAGTGTGTGTGAGAGATCTAGAGAGTAGGGGATGGGAGAGGAGAGAGAGAAAGGGGGTTGGGAGTGTGTTTTTGTCAAATAGAGAGAGTAGGGGATGGGAGAGGGGAAAACAAGTAGCCTAGAGAGAGAGAGAGAGTAGTAGATGGGAGAGAGAGTAAGTGGTGGGAGAGGGAGTCTGAGAGGGAGAGAGAGGGGGATGGGAGTGTGTGTAAGAGAGAGAGAGTAGGGGATGGGAGAGAGTGTGAGAGAGTAGGGGGTTGCAAAGAGAGAAGAGGATGGGAGAGAGAGAGAGAGAGGATGGGGGGGAGAGAGAGAGAGAGAGAGAGAGAGAGAGAGAGAGAGAGAGAGAGAGAGGGATGGGAGAGGGAGAGAGTAGAGAGGGAGATAGTGAGAGAGAGATAGTAGGTAGTGGGAGAGGGAGTGGGAGAGGGAGAGAGAGGGGGGATGGGAGTTTGTGTGAGAGATCTAGAGAGTAGGGTATGGGAGAGGAGAGAGAGGGGGATGGGAGTGTGTGTCTATGAAAGAGAGAGTAGGGGATGGGAGAGGGAGGAGAGAGAGTAGCTCAAGAGAGAGAGAGAGTAATAGATAGGGGAGGGAGAGTAGGTGGTGGGAGAGGGAGTAGGAGAATGAGAGAGAGAGGGGGATGGAAGTGTGTGTAAGAGAGAGAGAGTAGGGGATGGGAGAGAGAGTGTGAGTGTGAGAGAGAGTAGGGGGTGGCACAAAGAGAACATGATGGGAGAAAGAGAGAGAGAGTGAGAGTAGGGGATGCAAGAGAGAGAGTAGGTAGTGGGAGAGGGAGTGGGAGAGGGGGAGCAAGAGAGAGAGGAGGATGAGAGTGTGTGAGTGAGAGAGAGAGTAGAGGATTGGAGAGGGGGGGAGAGTAGCCTAAGAGAGAGTTGGAGATGGGAAAGAGAGAGTAGGTGGCGGGAGAGGGAGAGGGAAAGGGAGAGTGAGAGAGAGTAGGGGATTAGAGAGGAGAGAGAGAATAGGATATGGGAGAGGAGAGAGAGTGAGAGAGAGTAGGGGATGGGAGAGAGAGTAGGTGATGGGAGAAAGAGTAGGATAGGTAGAGCAAGAGAGAGTAGGGGATGGGAGAGAGAGTAGGTGATGGGAGAAAGAGTAGGAGAGGTAGACTGACAAAGAGTAGGGGATGGGAGAGAGAGGATGTGGTGGGAGAGGGGGATAGAGAGGGGGGATGGGAGTGAGAGAAGAGAGTAGGAGATGGGAGAGGAGAGAGGGTGAGAGAGAGTAGGGGATAGGAGAGAGAGAGTAGGCAGTGGGAGAGGGAGAGTGAGAGAGAGAGTAGGGGATGAGAGAGTAGGTGGTGGGAGGGAGAGGGGGTGGATGAGAGTGTGTGAGACAAAGAGAGTAGAGGATGGAAGAGAAGAGAGGGTGAAAGAGAGTACGGGGTGGGAGAGGGAGAGCAGGAGAGAGAGTAGGGGATGGGATAGGAGAGAAGGTGAGAGAGGAAGAGAGAGAGTAGAGGATGAGAGAGGAGAGAGAGAAAGAGAGAGTAGGGGATGAGAGAGGATAGAGAATGAGAGAGTAGGGGATAGGAGAGAGAGAGTGAGAGAGTAGGTGATAGGAGAGGGATATGGAGAGAGAGTAGGGGATGGGAGAGGGGAGAAAGAGTGAGAGAGAGTAGGAGATGGGAGAGGAGAGAAAGTAGGGGATGGAGGATGGTGGAATAGGGATAGATCTATTTTCATATAGTGTGTATGCACTTTATAGTGCATAGGTACTATAGTGCATATGCACTATGTTAAATCACCAAAAAATGGTCATATTTGTCTATTGTGAATTCTATTGTTATAAAAAAAAGCATGGGTTTCAAGCTGTTGGAAGTTAGCAAACACTATTTGAAGACTTTTTGAAGCTAGCAAACACCAAATTCAACCATTGGATATGCTATTTGAAGGCTTTTTGAATATTCTTTCTATAGAAAAAGTTAGTGCAATTCTTTTTAAATATTGTTTGTTGATATATAAAGACAAATTTGATTATAATTTGACATGTTTAATATATAGTGATTTAAGTGAAATTTGGATGTTTGAATGAATTGTCATTTGGAAATGGTTAGAAATTTTCCAAGTTGTTTGATATATATCGTGTATTCATTGAAATAATTGTAATTTTTATATGCATTTGAATGATTTCTAATTTATAAATTGTAAGTAATTTATATGTTTGAATAATTTGACATATAGAAATCATCATCATGCCAAGGAAGAAACCAAAAACTCAAACAAAGGAAGAGAGGGATATAGATTTGGCAATTAAAAGAGATAAAATGAAACTACTATGTTAATAAAGAAAATTGCAAATCAATAATGAAGAATTGACTTTTGAAGAGGAACAAGAATCACTGATACAAAGAGACAAAGAGGAAGAATTGGAAAGACAAAGAGAATGAATGAGACTATTATGCTCAAGAAGACAATTGAATTTGAAGCTATACCATCTTCCAATGTTGGAGTCATATCATCCTCTGATGTTGAAGAGACACTAATTTGTAGATCTAATGATGTACACACTCTATCATATCATGTTGAAGGCACAAATCAACATATCAAGTAGGTGATGTTCCATCTTTTGCATCTTATTGCCAAGGCACATCATCTTTGGTTCAAGGTATGTAAAACACTCAACCTTGTGTTGATGTTCAAAATTTTGAGGGAATGAAAAAGATTATAACTCCTAGAATTTGTTTTATAAGACCAAAATATTTGATTGATATTGATACTAAATTTTTGAAATAAATGCTTGACAAGATTTGCAAACATACTTGTCAAAGAAAGTAAATCATCTGTGGAGATTATTATTTGAAGAATTAAATATTACAAGGCCATGCCAATTATTTTTTGAAATGATGAGGAATTTGAAATTTAGGCCTATAAAGAAGATTCTTGGGCTAAGAATGATGGATAATTAAAATGAAAAAAGTATTGTAAAGAATCTAATGAGTGCTTATGACAAAGTGGGTTCTAAATCATGCACCAAAGATAGTAATATCACAAGAAAAGTACTTACATTGATAATAGTAAGTACCCAAATGAAGAAAGATTGACTCATGAGAAAGACAACCAAAACATTAAAAATTGGTAGAGGTACTCTAAGGAGAGTCATGCTAAGGCTTGAGAGATTGGAAGATCTAATAAAAAATGAGTTATGGACATTTAGTGGTAGACTACCGTGAAAGGATAAAGAAATTAGTAAAGCTTTGAAATCATTGATCGAAGATTTTGGAAAAATAACACGTGTTTTCCCTAATCAAAGAGATGTTGTAAGAAGGAGGATTGGTAGCAAAAATCGTGACACACATGCAAAACATTTTCTAGACTCAACATAGACACAATTTTTTACAAAATTTATTGGTATGTATCCTCAAATTTGAATAAGTCAAAGATTTTTTGAGATGGGTAAACCTTTTTATGTGAAGATAAATCACACACACACACACACACACACACAACTTTTTGTTGTAGAATACATATTGAATTTTCTAACCATTTTGATGTTTTTAGGCATATATGTGTTTTTTTTCATTATAAGTTTATTTTTTAGGATTATGACATGAATGAGCCATCAAGGTCTTCAAAGGAATTCATATTCAACATTTTATGTGAAATAGGGGATGGCCAACAATTTTATAAGACATGATGCTTGGATGGTACGTCCTTATTTTGTGGTTCTTTGCAACTTTTATCAACTTTTGAACATATGGATAGTACACATGCAATTGAAAATGAAATTTTAGATTACAATGAATTTAATATAGTGATATATGCTCTAAATGATGGGAAATAGGGTAAACAATGTGATTTAGTCATTGAAAAGATTCCAATGTATGAGTTCTTGAAGATTTTTTTTGAAAAGATTATTTACGAGTATGCAAGGCATAAACATAGAGCTCGATGGATGGATTTGCAATTCAAGTTGTGCAAGGACATGTTTTCACTAAATACCATTGTTTTGATTGTAGACTTCATAGAAAACTACACACTACAACCACAAAATTAGGTACAAGAAAAGTATTATTCTTTTCAACAGGTTTCCATATTTGTTCACATAACATCCATGCATTCACCTACAAGTACAGAAGATGACAAGAAGATTTTGAGGGAGTACCATTTTTACATCAGTGATGATCGATCACATTCTATGGAGTTTGTACATGGTTGTTTTCAACTATTTTATGGAGATTTGGCTAACAAGGGCATACCATATTGTTAACACATTATTTGGTTAGACAATTGTGAATCTCAATTCAAGAAATCATAGATGTTCTATTGGTTGAGTAGGATGCATAGGTTGTGTAGAATTCAATATATGTGGAATTTTACAGAGGTTGGTGATGGAAAGGGAGAGCATGATGGTGTATGTACATGCATTAAAATAGGCTTAGCTCATGAAGAACTAAAGTAAAAAGATGGAACAATATTGACAGATGCAAAATCCATCATCTAGTGGTGCAATGCTACAATGGGTCTAGGTAAGGAAGGTGAGTCTATGCTTTGTAGATTTTTTTGCTTGATAGATAATACTAACATTGCACCATATGAGGATTGTTGCACACTGATAGGATCAAGTGAGTTGCACTGTTTTAGAAGCTCTGATGCAGGTTTATGGAGTATCCACACACAAAAAATGGCATGCTATTATCCATCATTTGTAGAGGAAAATAGGGATGAATATGACTTGACTGAATGGGTGGACAAGTGGGATATACGAGTTTTGGACCCAATTGACACATAGCATCCCCCACAAGCACTAGAAATGTTAGAGATGGATTCATCTATTGACTTTGACCACTTGTCTGATATAGTGCAACCTGGTAATATATATATTGTTAGAATCTTTTAGAATAACCAAGAGGGGGGGTGAATCAGTTATTCAAGGTCCCAAATGCCCTAATAAAACTTTTTTTTTTTGACCAAATGTAGTGAACTCATAAACCTTTTAACCATCCAAGCTTAAATCAATCATATTAGCAAGTTACAGTAAATCAACATGCAAAGGTAAAACATGCAAGATCAACACATGACAGAATGATTTACGTGGAAACCCAATTTGGGAAAAGCCACCAGTAACATGCTACTTGATTCTCACTCTTCTGAAGTGATGCCCTATTAAAGGCCTGCCCTGTTAAAGGCTTACAACACACTATTAAATGTGACCTTGTTAGAGGATTTCACCAAACTGTTAGGAATGGGCCTAGTTAAAGGACTTTAGAACATTCACTAGGAATGTCATCCTGTTAAAGGATTTATCTCATGGCTATCAAACCAACCTAAGTCCATAGGATTTAAACTAATTGTTACAATTCCTAGAAAGTAACAACAATGAACTTTTGATCTGATATAACTTACAACATACTTTGCAGATTTCATATCACATTTTCAGTTTAGTCCTTATGCTTGGCTTTTATCTCTTCAGCTCTGACTGCTTGTCATCTATTCAAGCTTCGTCTCCTTGAGTCTTCTAACTCACTGTACTAATGCATCCATATCAAGGGTCTTCTTACTGAAACAGAGTAACTACACTCTCTTTCCTCTTTTCCACCTTCTTCAGCACTTTACACTTTCATGCTTGACCACCCCTCTCTCATTTTTTTTCATTAACTAATGACTCCTTATATAGATATTTGATATGCCTTTGTCGCTCAATTCTCCCTCTTCACTTTTAGGGTTTCAATATGGATTAGGTAAAATACAATGTATCTACCCCATATCTTGTTCTCTTCTAGAAACTTCACTAGCTGTATCCTCAAAAATAGTTTACATGGTGTTCTGTGCCACCAGCTCATCATTCTTATCTTCTATTTAATTTACAAACTTCTAAGTAATAACCTTGTCGGCTTAGTTCTGGCGAATCTTTGATCTTCGAAATAATGCAGCAACTCGACATTATTTGTTTTACTGATGCTCAGCATCTCAGTGTTACTCGACATCTACACAAAATTGTGTTACTCGGCACTTACAAAAAACTGTGTTACTCGGCACCTACAGAAAACTGTGTTACTCAGCACCTACAGAAAACTATGTTACTCGGCACCTACAGAAAATTGTGTTACTCGGCACCTACAGAAAGCTGTGTTACTCGGCACCTACTCTTTACTCGGCACCTGAAGATCACTCGGCTTATATGATATACTCGGCACCTTCTCTTAGTTGAGCTTTGTAAAAGACTTAGCTAACACCTAACCTCTTTAATATGTTTCAGTGTGCCCTTTTTTCTGTATCTTATAGTATGTTATCAAATACACTTTTTCATCAATGGCTTAGCTGATCCTAGTACCTCATTACAACATTATAACTTCAACCTTTCTCTAGGTGTTCTAGTTACATCTTATTGATTTCCACCACCTTGTCAACCAACTAATTGATAGTATTTGGATCACTAAAGCAATTTTCATTCCTGCAAGTAGCAAGTTTGATATCAATGAAAAAACAATGATTGAGAACATTCTTTATCATTCCAACAACTCTTATTATCAATTCAATCATTTCTAACAATCTCCCTCTTTGGCATTGATGGTAAACCAAACTGATCAATGGATCAACTTAGTTACCACCAAAATTGATTGTATATATTATCTGCTTCTTTTTTGTGCTGCTGCATCTTTACTACTGATCGCATATATCTCCATCTTTCATATATATCTCCCTCTTTCTTTGCATAGATCAGTTTCGTCATATTTCTCCCTCTTTGACATAAATGCCAAAGATGAAGCATCTTTATCATGCAAAATATAAGCTTTGGCTTTTTCTTTGTCTTTCTCCCTCTGTCACCATGCTTGTGACTGATTTGGAGTTTCTGTTCCTGCTGTCATCCTTTGCATCAACCTATTACTGTTCCAATGTTTGATTTCTGTTGATGCAAGGTAGTTTCCTTGTTGCCTTAAACTGCTTGAGTTAGGGGTATTACCCCCAACTTTCCTCTAAGATATTCATAAGCATCCTTGGGCAATGGTTTGGTGAAAATATCTGCAATTTGTTCCTTTATGTGAATGTACTCCAGCTTCACTTGTTTGTCTTCTACCAATTCTCTGACATAATGATACTTGATTGCAATGTGCTTGGTTTTTGCATGCATTACTAGATTTTTGGATATGTTTATAGCACTTGTATTGTCACAATACAATATCACAGGTTTTGTTACGTCTTACTAGTCCAGGTAACTAGCCTCTTGCCTAAGAATAATGCACCTCCACTTGTGCTTTTTCTGTCATCAATGTTTCCTCCCCAATCTGCATCAGTGTATGTATTGAGTTCAAATTTCTCACTCTTTTTGTAGTATAGACCAAAGTTATCAGTTCCTTTGAGATATCTCATTATTCTTTTTACTGCTATAAGATGGTTTTCTTTAGGATTAGCAGAGAACCTAGCCACTATTCCAACTGCTAATGCTATGTTTGGTCTGTTGTGTACTACATACTGTAATTTTCTAATCATGGATCTATACATTGTTTGATTGACTTCAGCTGACTCATCATTTTTGGACAGCTTATTTCCCGTGGCCATTGGTGTGCTGACTGGTTTGGATTCCTCCAGTCCAAACGTTTTAAGAATCTCTTTGATGTACTTTGATTGTGTAATAAATATTCCATTTTTGAGTTGATGTACTTGTAAGCCAACAAAAAATTTGATTTCTCCAAACATAGACATCTCAAATTCATGTCTCATTTTGTCAGCAAAGCCTTTGCAAAGTACTTCCTTTCCACCAAATACTATGTCATCCAAAAAAATTTTAGATACAATAATGTCTTTACCTTCTTCTGCTTTGATGTACATGTTGCTATTATCATCAGTTCTTTCAAATCCAATTTGCACTAGATACTTGTGAAGTCTCTCATACCATGCTCTTGGTGCTTGTTTCAAACCATAAAGTTCTTTGTGTAGTTTACACACCATATCCCTGTTGTTTTTATCAACAAATCCTTCTGGTTGTTCAATGTAGACTTCTTCTTCTAGTATACCATTCAAGAAAGTAGATTTTACATCCATCTGATAGACTTTAAAATTTTTGTAGGCAGCATATGCAAGCAAGGTTCTTACTCCTTCCATCCTAGCAATAGGAGCAAATGTTTCTCCATAGTCTATTCCTTCTTCTTGAGCATAACCCTTGCATACTAGTCTAGCTTTTTTTCTGGTAATCTCACCATTCTCATCTAGCTTGTTCCTGAATACCCACTTGGTGCCAATCACATTTTTGTTAGTTGGTCTAGGAACCAAACTCTAGGTTTTGTTTCTCTTTATTTGATCAATTTCTTCTTCCATAGCTTTATACCAGTCATCATCTTGTAATGCACCATACACTGTCTTGGGTTCAGATGTGCTGATTAGACATGATTTATGTCTTAGTCTGTTCCTTGTCATTGGTCTTGCATCTTTGTCACCAATTATTTGTTCAGTAGGGTGATGTCTTTTTACATATTTGGATAATCTTGGCTCTGTCCTTGTTTCCATGTTTGATCTTTCAGATTCTGGATCACTTTGCACTTCATTGTCTGGTTGTTCTTCATCATGTATTCTGTCTTCAGAGTCAGATTGTTCATTTCCTTCATTCTGCAACTCGACTTCTAAATGCAGCTCAACATTCACTGGTTGAGACTCGACTGAGACTAATACTTGTTGTTGAGTTTCAATTGGATTGACATCATCCTCCTCAGCAGTCATTCCTTCATAAGAGTACACAAAGGTTCTGTATTCTTCCATTTTCTTTGGTTCTTCAGCTTGAACTTCTATGTGCTCATCAAAATTTACATTTGTAATTTCCACAATTTTGTTAATGTTAACATTCAAACACTTATATGCCTTACTTCTTGTGGAGTAACCAAGAAATATACCTTCATCACTTTTTGCATCAAATTTTCCATTTCTAACATCTTTAAGAATAAAACATTTACAACCAAACACTTTGAAATGTTTTACATTGGGTGAGTGACCATACCATAATTCAAAAGGTGTTCCATTTTTACCTTTTTTGATTTGTACTTGGTTTAGTGTATGAACAGCTACACTTACAGCTTCTCTCTAGTATTTTAGAGCAACAGTCTTTTCCATCATTAATGTTCTAGCACAATCAATTACAGATCTATTTCTTCTTTTAGCAATTCCATTCTGTGGGGGAGTTCTAGGAGCTAGCGTTTGTCTTTTGATTCCTTTGTCATTACAGAATATCTCGAATTCATTTGATGTGAATTCACCACCTCTATCTGATCTTAGACATTTCAAGCTTTTTCCTGTTTCCTTTTCAACTCTAGCCACATACCATTTAAACATTTGGAAAGCATCAAATTTTTTTTTTAAGAACATGACAGTCATCATCCTGGAATAATCATCAATAAATAACATGATGTATTTATCTCCTCTATAGCTTCGTACTTCCATTGGACCACATAAGTCAGTGTGAATTAACTCAAGTATCTCCTTAGATGTATAGTTTTTACATTTGAAACTTGACTTTGTCATCTTTCCTAGTTGACATTGTTTGCACATAATATTATCAGGCTTCTTCAATTTTGGTAAACCTCTGACTTTCTTCATTTTACTAATGTTGACCAGATTATCAAAATTGACATGACATAATCTTCTATGCCATAACCATTCATCATCAAGTTTTGCAATAAAACAAGAAACATCATCCATATCAAGGTAAAACAGATTACTCTTCGTTTGATCTCCTTTTCCTATTAGTTTACCATCAGTATCATAGATTTTTGCAGTTTTGTTTCCAAATTCCACTTTGCATCCTATATTGCCTAACTGTGAGACACTCAGTAAATTGTAGTTTAATCCTTCAACATAGTATGCATTGTCACATGAGATTTGTTCTGTGAGCTTGATGGAACCTTTTCCTTTGATTTGACAAGGGGCATCATTACCAAATCTAACACTATTTCCATCAAACTGAGTAAAGTTAACAAACTTACTTTTGTCTCCTGTCATGTGATGTGAGCATCCACTATCTATGATCCATCTGTCATTTTTGTTTATACAAGTCATCAGTGTTGTGGCTTCTTCTTCATCGGATTGGTCCTTCATGGCTACATAAACAACTTCATCATCATTGTCATTAGAATTTTCTTCAACAATATAACACTTCTTACCTTTTTCTTTGCAATCTTTCTTGTCATCATCTCTTCTGTTCTTGTATTTGTTGCTTTCCTTGTAATCCTTTTTCTGTGGACATCTTGCAGCAATATGACATACTTCATTGCAATTGAAACAAATGATAGGCATCTTACCTTTGAATTTTCCTTTACCTCTGTGAAATCTTCTAGCTAGTAAAGCTTCTAATTGATCCACATCTTCCTCATCTATTTTGCTATCACTGGATACATATTTCATCTTTCTTCCCTTCTTAGATTTCACCTATTCAGCATCTTTCAGTTATAACTTGGCCTTGAAAGCAGATTCAACATTATCAGGTCTGTAGTTGTCAAAGTTAGATAACTCAAATGCAGTGAGTCTTCCTATGATACCTTCAAAACGTAGATTGTTTCCTGGCACACATCTTAGTTCCTGTATTTTTGATACTCTAATAGCATAGATAGGGAGCAAGGTTCTCAAATACTTACTATTAACAGTATCTTCATCCAATTGACCACCCAAACATCTTATCGCACTTACCACTTCTTTTATTCTTGCACCATACTGAACAGCATTCTCATTTTCTTCCATTCTCATATCATCAAATTTTCCTCTGAGACTTTCTCTTTTTGCTCTTTGTACATTTTGATCTCCTCCATAGATGTCTAATAGGGCTTTCCACATTTTGAATGTGGTGTCACATCCTTTGATATCATCAAATTCAGCATAGCTAAGTGCAGAGGCAAACTCCAGCATTGTCTGGTTATGTTCTTGCTTGTTTTTCATATCTTCTATAGTAGGAGCACTTGTTGGATCGACATGTTCAGTAATAATTGATTTTTGGGCATAATCTCCTATGGATCCAAGATGTAGTTTCATCAAACTTTTCCATGCAACAAAGTTGTCTTTGTTGAGCTTGGGAACTTCTCTCTTAGGCATTTTAATCTTTTCTGCTTCTAGTCCTTTTAAACTGGATCAGCAGTTTGCTTTGATACCAATTGTTAGAATCTTTTAGAATAACTTTGAGGGGGGGTGAATTAGTTATTCAAGGTCCCAAATGCCCTAATAAAACTCTTTTTTTTTTTCACCAAATGTAGTGAACTCATAAACCTTTCAACCATCCAAGCTTAAATCAATCATATTAGCAAGTTATAGTAAATCAACATGCAAAGGTAAAACATGCAAGATCAACACATGACACAATGATTTATGTGGAAACCCAATTTGGGAAAAACCACTAGTAACATGCTACTTGATTCTCACTCTTCTGAAGTGATGCCCTATTAAAGGCCTGCCTTGTTAAAGGCTTACAACACACTGTTAAATGTGACCTTGTTAGAGGATTTCACCAAACTGTTAGGAATGGGCCTGGTTAAAGGACTTTAGAACATTCACTGGGAATGTCACCCTGTTAAAGGATTTATCTCATGGCTATCAAACCAACCTAAGTCCATAGGATTTAAACTAATTGTTACAATTGCTAGAAAGTAACAACAATGAACTTTTGATCTGATATAACTTACAACATACTTTGCAGATTTCATATCACACTTTTAGTTTAGTCCTTATGCTTGGCTTTTATCTCTTCAGCTCTGACTACTTGTCATCGATTCAAGCTTCGTCTCCTTGAGTCTTCTAACTCACTGTACTAATGCATCCATATTAGGGGTCTTCTTACTAAAATAGAGTAACTATGCTCTCTTTCCTCTTTTCCACCTTCTTCAGCACTTTACACTTTCATGCTTGACCACCCCTCTCTCATTTTTTTTCATTAACTAATGACTCCTTATATAGAGATCTGATATGCCTTTTCCGCTCAATTCTCCCTCTTCACTTTTAGGGTTTCAATATGGATTAGGTAAAATACAATGTATCTACCCCATATCTTGTTCTCTTCTAGAAACTTCGCCAGCTGTATCCTCAAAAATGTTTTACATGGTGTTCTATGCCACCAGCTCATCATTCTTATCTTCTATTTAATTTACAAACTTCTAAGTAATAACCTTGTCGGCTTAGTTCTGGCGAATCTTCGATCTTTGAAATAATCCAGCAACTCGGCATTATTTGTTTTACTGATGCTCGGCATCTCAGTGTTACTCGGCATCTACACAAAACTATGTTACTCGTCACTTACAAAAAACTGTGCTACTCGACACCTATAGAAAATTGTGTTACTCGGCACCTACAGAAAACTGTGTTACTCGGCACCTACAGAAACTTGTGTTACTCGGCACCTACAGAAAAATGTGTTACTCGGCACCTGAAGATCACTCGGCTTATATGATATACTCGACACCTTCTCTTAGTTGAGCTTTGTAAAAGACTTAGCTAACACCTAACCTCTTTAATATGTTTCAGTGTGCCCTTTTTTCTGTATCTTATAGTATGTTATCAAATACACTTTTTCATCAATGGCTTAGCTGATCCTAGTACTTCATTACAACATCATAACTTCAACCTTTCTCTATGTGTTCTAGTTACATCTTATTGATTGCCACCTCCTTGTCAACCAACTAATTGATAGTATTTGGATCACTAAAGCAATTGTCATTCTTGCAAGTAGCAAGTTTGACATCAATGACAAAACAATGATTGAGAACATTCTTTATCATTCCAACAACTCTTATTATCAATTCAATCATTTCTAACATATATATCTTTGTAATTTCAATATGTAACTTTAGAACTTTTACCTAAGTATTTTCTAAATTAATGACGACATTTTGTACATTTGTCACTATAGGCCATTTTTTTTTGTTATTGCACCTAAAGATAATGAAGAAGGGACAAATTATTATTTTTGTTGTTGTGTCCAAGCCAAACAAAAATTTGATCACTGAATTATAGATGGTTAAGGTTTAGAGTACCATATCAGTGCAGTGGTTGTAACTAGCACATGGCTTAGATGATATTCAATAAAGAACCCTAAGTTGTGCTTATTCGAGGATTGGAAAATAGAGAGGAAGATTCTTCATTATCCAAACCTTGTTGTCGCATCAAACGTCCACTTGATAAAATATGGTGGAAAATCACATAATAAGATTCTTTGGAAAGTTTGCAAGTCATATCATGAGGCAATACTTGAGACATTAAATGTAGAGTAGATCTAGTTGGTTTATTAGATTGAATAGGGAGAGAGGGAGAGAGAGAAAGAGTGGTCAATTGGATCCTTAGTGTCATTATAAGCTAGGATACCAAATTGAACCAAAGGTCAAATTTGAGGAATTTGAGTTATTTTGTATGCAATAAGGAGTTTGTAGGTCTTTAGAAAGATTTAAATGCCTTGGGGTCTTTGGGAAAAGATTTAGGTGTCTAGAAGATCAAAAGAAGGTACGAGGAGTTGGAGTTTCCCTTTCTACCATTCCCTCCAAATTCATTGTATTCCTCTATCTTGCATATTTATGCATTGGTATGTTATTTGCATACTGAATGTGGACTGTCCCTCACCCAAATACAATGTTGCAACCTCTCCCCCAAGACTGTCCACATGACAAGGTGGGTATTGTTATTATGTATAAGTGATGAGATAAGTTTAAATCACAAATTTTATGTTTTTATTTGTTTAGAATATAGATACATTATTTGAACTTATATTAGATTCTTTAATAGGACCCATTTTCAGATTAGTCATTTGAATCAGTGAAAGTTTAGAATTTTTTGTTTAGATCAAAATGTAATGAAAGAACATAAAAATTGTTAGAATGTGAATGCTTTGTGATGTAAAGTCATGATTGTGTGCATGTAACCAAAAACTTGAAATAGGCGAAAGAAAGGATATAATGGGAGAAGTTTCCAAGACTCATCAAGCCATTCAGTAAGCCGCTTGATCATTGCTAGAAGCTCAAACAAATAATTCTTTGCATTTGGAACATTGTTACCAATAATGATATTATGACTAACATGCTTTTATCTTTTATTTTTTTTGTCATCTATAATTATTTTAGATAAACTCCAAAACAAATTTATTTTCGAATCATAAACTTATACAACCCATCTTATAATGCTAGATTGAATTTTGATGTGTTATCATCTAAGATATATATAAATGTATGAGAAGTTTAAATTAGTTGAATCTATTGGGATAAGTGGTATTGTAATGGATAGTTTTAAGATTCATTTGAATAATATAGAGGGGCATGAGTGATGCAGGTCATTAGAAAAAAACAATATCTTCACTAGAAATGGAATTAGGAGCAAAAAGAGTTGCGAGTGGAATGAAGATGATTGGAGTGGATAGAGCAAATAAATATTCTACCAAAAAAGATTTTTTTGTGCTGGGAATCAACACTACTTTTAGTAGTAGAAAATGACATGATTCTATCTAACACACTTGTATGCCATAAGATCAACAACTATACTCAATTAAAACACTTGTAACAATTGTAAGTTTTTTAATTTGGATATTACTATGTCTTTTTTGAAGCCCAAGAATAAAATGGGAAATGGGAAATGAGAATGGTAGGGGCAAAGCTAAAGAAGTTGGAGGAGGAGAAAGGGATAGTGATAAGATTTGTGATTGGGCATAGTGTTACACCAGGTGGCATTTTGGATCATGTAAGTGAAGAAGAAGATGCAGAGCATAATGACTTCCTTAGACTCAAACATGTTGAAAGCTACCATCAGCTCTTAGCAAAGACCAAGATCTACTTCTCTACAACACTCACTAAACATGATGTTGATTTCTATTTTAAAGTTGATGATGGCGTGCATGTCAATCTAGGTACATTATCATCATTCATGGTTTCATCTAAATAGTATATTTTATGTTATAATTTTTTTAGATAGTTCATGTGTTTTTTTTATGGGTAGAACTTATTTTTTGTTTTCATTTGAGATGGGTAATTCTACATAAAAAGCTAGTGTCATTTTATCTTTTGTTTAAAGTTGATATCTTTCGTGAAAATCTAACATCTTTTACATTTGTGTAATATTTTAATCCAAAGATAATTGAGAATTTTTTGAGTCTTGAAGAACTCAGTAAAAGGTATTTGAAAAGGTGATAAGTTGGTCTTTTCCTTTAGAAAGTTTGGAAGTTTGCCAAGGAAAACTAAATTTTGACCTACTAGGATTTCTAGGCCTAAGTTAGGGATATTGATCATTTGAAGGTTTTGGGGTCTTGAAAGTGTATGAATCCTAGTGGTTTAGTCCTAGAAATGCTGATTCAAGTCTAAATTTGAAGTCTTGAAACCTTTTTACTTGTTTTTCCTTAATTGGCCTAGTTGAGGGCAAGTGTCCCTAAAGCCATATTTTGATCCAAGTTTTCCAAGAGCCCTAGGAAAAGGGAAGGACCTTACGAGAGTGGATTCCACTTGGATAAGTAATAGGTCATCATTTGGCAAAGGCCACTAACCAAGACACCATCCTGAAGTGGTGTTGGGTACCCTTAGAGGTTTAAGAACCAAGTGGCAAAAGTAGGTTGTGTGCTCTACATCAATAAGGGTCATCAGACCTAGGTCTGATAGCTAGGGTATAAGAAGTCATAATGTATTTGGAAGAGTCACTAATTGGCCTAAAAATAAAGGTATACCTTACCATAGGGAAATGGGAAACTTAAGGGATAAGTCTCTAGCTTAGGGAAGGGTCCCTAGCATGGAATTGCTAAGGGATGGCCCATTTAACAAGTTGAAAGTGTTAGAAAGTATTTTACATGTAGTAGAAGTTTGAATCCTTGTATTTTTAATGCACTTTAAGATGCAGGGAGAAGGAAGAAACATGATGCCCTAGATGCATATACCTTGTATGCATCAATACACAAACCTATTGTCCTAGCATTTTAAGGCCTCAAAACTCCATATTATGGTCTGTAACTTGATAATCAGCATATTTGGATCATTCCTCAACATCTGCAATTGGTCTCATGTTTTGAGCATGTGTTTAAATGGTACCTCCTTTGTAAATGTGGGCTAATTAGCCCTTGTGTCTAAATGTTGTCCCCATGGTTTTGACAATTTGCTTGCTAATGGGATCTCTCCACTTTGGAATTTGATAGTACATTAGAAATAGGAAGTAATCCTAGTGTTAGTCTTTTCTTTTCATGCTAAGTGTACAAGTTTCAAACCTAAGTCTCATTCCTTGAGCTACTAGGAATCCAAGAGGTTAATGAAGGAACTATGTACTTTTCTCAGTTTGGGGTCTTCAATTTTAGTCAATATGCTTATTTTGATGTAAGAACATCATTTCTTGAGTCTGAGTTCTTGGTTCCATGTTTGGTGTAAGTTTTGTGCATTAAGCAATATTTTTGTGAAGGTGCAAGTGTGGGGTCTTGAGCCTTGTTTGGGCTATCAAACCTTGTTAGGTTGTTCTTGTAGGTTGTAATATCCCAATCTACCTTGTTAGTACCTTCCCACTTGCATCACTTAGGCCCCTTTTTTATTTCTTTGAATTCCCTTGCATTATCCTCATAGTTACTAGTGTATAGGTCGATATTTGAATCTCAACATGTGAATAGTTTGTCTTAGTTCTCATATGTAGTCAAGGTCCTTGACATCAATTACAAGTCATAAGTTACATGCATTAACAAAATGTAATTGGGTCTCAAAAACTTGATTGCATGTTTTCTCACGCCTAAGTGGTTGGCAGACCTTAAGACCCAACCAATAAGTCATCCTTCTATGTTGATAGGCACGTATTGTAATCAAGTCTCTAGGAATTGATTACAAGATCTTTAAGCATCTCCATATGTCATTGGGTTAAGTCTTGAATCCCTACAATCTAGTCTTGAAGACCTAATTGTATATCACCCTCTTAACACAATCATATTTAAGTATTTGAGACTTGACTACATATCGACATATATTGAACTTACAACTTCTAATGTAGATCTAGGACCCAATTACATATTTTATCTCTTCTACACTTGCAATAAAGTCTTTAGGGTATGACTACATATCTCATTTATAGACACTTTTAGGAAAAGTGATGCAGAGAAAGATGGGCCCTTCCAAGTTCTATGAGAAAATACTCCAAACAATGCATTTTCCCAAAGGTTTCTGAATGCAACCTTAAGGCTTAAGTTTCCTAAATCAGGTAAATGACTTATCCAAAGATTTCTTAGTAATAAAATGTTTTTTAATACCCTAATACACCCTAAATAACTAGTTTACCAAATACCAAGAGCCTATCTCTAAGGTAAACCAATCATCCCAGCCTACTAGGCCTACAAGCCCCAATCAGCCCTCAAATGCTATCCTCTTGCATTTTTCTTCACATTTTTCTGTAACATAAAGAAAATAAATTAAATATTAGGATACTAATTTGGATTATCTATAACATATAAAAAAATGAGGTATGGTTTCTTTGGACCAAGTCTTTGTTGATACACTATGGGCCACTTTTTAGGCATAAAATCCCCTCCATTTACAAAGGAAAAATATGGAATAATTATCCCCCAACCATAAAACTTGTTAAAGTATCTTAATATGATCCTAAAGTGATGATTCTTCAATTGGATTGAACCCATCAACTCTCTATATTTTCTTTTTATGAAACCCTCACCAAACAAGACCAAAAACTAGGGCCTCTTCAAATTTGACCAAGAAATCACTTCCAAGACCTATTAGTTGATCCTAAACCATGTTTATTATTATTAATTTGAATATTTTACATAAAACCATGGCATCTTTTAGGCAGATCTCCCTCTACTATACCTATGACATCAAATTTAATGCATTTTCATGCACCCAAGCACTGCAAACTTCTCCAATTTGATGATCATTGGTGCAGGGAACCAAGGAAAATAGATAGGTGTCATCATATTTTTGAATTAGGAACAAGGTTACAAAATGATGTAATAAGACCCAAGATGTAAGGTCAATTGGACTCTAGGTGCCATTATAAGCCAGAGTGCCAAATTGAACCAAGGGGTCAAAAATGAGCAATAGATGTGATTTTTCAAGGAAAAAATTATTTTAATGTTTCTTATAAGGTTATAAAGGTCATTTGGTTCATTGGGTTAAGTTTTAGGTGTCTAGGAGTTAAGATATCAAAAATTGCAAAGAAATGCAAATGTTCTTAAGCAAACTAGCAAAAATGCGAACAACTTTGCAATTTTGTTGAAAAACCAAGTGTACATTAAAACAAAAATTTTAAATGTGGTTATAAACATTGGAATGGAATCATATATGTATGATATGACCATACATTCTTTAATGGGTGACGGTTGTATGGATTTGATGTCTTTTGAAGCAATAAAAACCTAATTTTTTGCCATTTTTCTTGTGTTTTGTTGTTGTATAGCTATGTACAGATTGGCACATGTAAAAAGTTGATATGGCTCGATAGGTATTCAAATTATCTTTCATTTTCATTTGGTTTAAGGTTTTGACCTATTCATTTGTGTAAGATATTGCCATTTTACTAAGGGTTGCCTAGGTAAGCCTATAAATTGACTAGATTGCACTTATGGCCCTCTAACTTGCAATCCAATTGTGAGATCTTGAGGCCATTTGGTGAAAATAAAGTTAGGGGTGTATTCTTACATATGGAAAAGTTTTAGGGGTAGAAAATTTGGTTTACTATTTTTGTTTTTAGGCCCTAGGCTAAACATCATCATTTGTTTAGCCTGATTTTGAAGAGAAATTGGTTTAAAGCTCTCAAACTTGTTGTAATGACCCAAGTGAAAGGTGGAATGGATTTTTGACATCGAAAAGAAGAGTCTCAAGTGGTTTTGATGATTCTATGACCCCATCTCTTGAAACTTGCCTCAGAAAGCCAACCTAATTAGGCCTATTAGGGCTATGAACCTAGTTGGTGTTTGGGTATACTAGAGTAGGATCAGACCATGAGTCTTTGTAATATTTATGAGTCTAGAAAAGGGTATCCAAAAAGTTTTTATTTTTTCCAAATTGTTTGGGGAGTTTGGGTGTTAATCTTGAAAAACTAAAAATAGACCTACTAAGATTTCTAGGCCTAGATTTGCGAAATAGGTCTATTCGTGGTGTGGGAACCCTAAAAGTGGATGAATTCTAGTGGATAGGACTAAGTATGAAAAAGGAAGTCTTTGCTTGAACCCTTGAATTTTTTTTCCTACTTTGCCCTATTTGGCCTAGTTGAGGGCTAGTGTCCCTAAAGCCTTATATTGGCCCAAGTTTGCTAAGAACCCTAGGGAGAGGGTAAGACCTTGGAGAAGTGGAGTCAACTTGAAGAGATAGAGGTTAGCATAGGGTAAAGGTTGCAAACCTTGTTTGGCATCCTGCAGTGTGTTGGGTGCTACTAGGCACTTAAGAAGATTTTGGTGGATTAAGGTTATAGACTTTGCACCAATCATCTGCATCCTCTAACTATTGCCTACATTAGTATGCATAAATAGATATGATACATGTTAATAATCCATCCCCAAGTCATAGTTAGAATAGAAAGGGGATAGTTACATCATTTTGGTTGAAGGAAACTAGTGTAGGGCACCAAGGCAAAAGGATAGTGGTCCTAGTTTTGGATTTGGAACATTAATAAGAATGTTGTAATAAGACCAAAATGTAAGGTCAATTGGGCTCTAGGTGCCATTATAAGCCAGAGTGCCAAATTGTACCAATGGATCAAAAATAAGCAATTTTGGTGGTTTTTAAATGCAAATAGGATTTTTGTGATCCTTAGAAGATTTTAATAGTCCTTAGGGTCATTTGGTCAAGTCCTATCTTTTCTAAATTTGTTTATATTCTTGTATATCAAATAGACCTAACAAAGGAGACATAAACATTTTTTTGTTCACACCTCTTAATGAACTTGGTTCACACCTATCTTTAGAGTATAGAGTGGAACTTAATTTTTATGTGTAAACTACAAAAACTATTTATATTATTTAATTCTAGTATATTATATAATTTTGCTAGGTCTCTATATTGAAAAGAAATGGTGGGTGCAATTATAGTTGCATGTCTTGGGTTTAAATCTCCCTTGCATGATATTTTTTGGAAAAGAATATTGAGGGATACAATTCAAGATGCAATAGATGTACTTTCTAAACACTATAAAGAGTGGGATATGATAGGTTATCATATCATCTAAAATGACTTACATGATTAAAAAGTAATCTTGGCACAAATTTTCATGAAATCTATAGATGCATTACATAGGCCCATATCAAAACATACACTTTTCACTTTATTATATTATGTGGTTAATGGAAGATAAGTTTTAGGATCTCATATGCACAACATTCTCTTCACTTTTTTCTAGAAGTCATTGATAAACTTCCATGAATTAAATCTGTAATGATGAGAGGTCACAATATTAGCAAATTTATTTATAATCATACAAGTGTGTTCAATATGATACGTTCCTTCACAAATAGTAATGAATGTTATCCAAAATGACAAAGTTTGCTACCCACTTCTTTGCATTCTAAACTCCTTGGTCATAGAAGAGAAAATAAATATTAAAAAAATACATGAAATTTCCACAATCCATATTGATGGTTTCTTAATAGTTTTGAATTTGACCATATGGAGATTTTTTATTACAAGGCCAAATCCAAAAAAACACTAAGCAACAACGATTTTTTTTAATAGAGCAAGTTGAGATAGGTTTTCTAATCATTTGAGGTATATTTATATACTTTGTGAGATCTTTATTCATATGAGCAAGAATTGCACAAATGTAGAAATCTCTAATTAGAGTTTTGAGACTAGTTGATGGGAAAAATAGTGTGGATTATTCATATGATGCAATTGATACAACCAAGGGGATCATCAAGTCTAAAATACATAATATTTTGAAGATGTACATTCTAGTATACACCATCATAATGATAAATAGGATTAGTAGACGCAATGTTTCCTCCATGATCTTAGATACTATCCCAATCTAGTGGTTTTTACAAAGTTCATAGAGACATACAAAGGTATCAAAGGGCCTCTTCAAATAGATCACAAGATTTCCTATAATTTAATGGAACAATAGACAACCATGGTAGAGTTGTCATCATACTAATAGGAGAAAGCATCAACCTCCAATTTAGGTGTTATACCAAATTTGAAACTGATAAGCTAATAGGTTCTTGCAACTTGGTTTATATTTTGCTTTTCATGTTTTTTCTACCTACATAGGCTAGAATAAACAACCCTTGGACGAGAAGCCCATGGTTGTCAAAGAAAGACACCATTTTGTATGCTTAAGGCACTTTATGCAATTTATAAGCAAAAGTTGCTTATTAGAAAAATTTGGGATTTTTAATATTTTTGGGTACCAAATCCTAGGATTGAGTTTTTTTTAGTTGGTTTTAGGTATGTTGGAACCTTTTCCAAGTCCTATAAGTGGAATCAAGTGAAAAATGTAAAAATTACATTTTTTGTGCAAAGTTGCATTGTTGAAAGTTGTAAAAGTTGTTCAAATTTGTGACTTAGTGGGAAAAGGGTTATAATTATTAAAATATTGATTCTAACCATTAAAAGATATATAGGAGATATATATACCTCATTTGTGAGGTCTGGAGGGCATTAATATAAGGATTCGAAGAAGTTGCAAAGAAAGAAATTCAATTTTTGAGTCACTTTTACTATTGTTTGCATGTTGCATGAAATTTATAGACTTTTAGACCAAATGTGATCAATTTTTGAGATATATCTATGAATTAGATTTCTTTTTCTTCTAGTCTCATTATTCTACATGTTTTCTAACTCAAGTTATTGCATTTTTAGTGAAACTAGATTTTTAGGATAACATTTTGGTGCACACAGCAAAAAATGGGCCTCTAACTGCAATTTCCTCAGTTGAAATTTCATGCCAACTTGGGAAATGGTATTTAGTAGCATCATTTTTAAGATTCTATGGTTTCAAGAATAGAGGATGTGTTTTGTAATTTTTCCAATCAAGCCCTAGGTCAAGTACCATGAAGGATTTGACCTCTTGTAGCATGTTGATTTGTGAATGATAGGAGTTTGGGAATTGGTGAAGGGCTGAGCATATGGAGATAAGTTATTTTAATGTTTCCAAACCTTCTTGAGCATTTAATTTATTTCCATGACCCTATTTCCTACTGGTTGCTTTATAAACTAGTCATCTACTTGACTGGGACATGTTTGGAAACTGACAATCTCCATTTAAGCTAAAGTCTCCATTTAAAGGTGGCAATAAACCTTTTTTTTCTTCTATTAAGATCATTAATATATTTTGATGAGAACTTTGAGGGATCATTCCCAACTTGAATATCTTGGGTTCCCAAGTCTTGTAAATGCAAAGTTACAATGTTGCTCAAAAAGTTGCTTGAGCAACTTTTGCAAATGGAAGTTTGGGAAGTTGTAACTATCCATGCTTGGGTATATGAGCATGGGAAACATTTTGTTGAAGGTGAGAAGGTTTCTAGTCAGATTTTTATTTTCAAGAAACTTTTATAACTTTTGCAATTTTGTATAAAAAGTGCAACTAATGCAAAGTTCACTAGATTTCACTTCTAGGACTTGGAAAAGGTTTCAAACTATTAAAAAACAACTAATAAAACCTAAGCCTAGGCTATCTGGACCAAAAACTCAAAAAGACTCAATTTGGCCTAATTAGCAACTTTTGCTCATATCTTGCACAAAGTGGCATACGCATAAATATCTTGCTCATATCTCTCTCACTATTTGTCATGGGATTGAACTGTCTATTTTGTTAGCTTCGAGTGGCCAGGTAAACCCTAACCCCAAGCTCATCCCATCTTGTTGAGTGCTCAAACATTTTGAGGCATGCCAAACTGAAACATCCCTAAGGGTCACTAAATTCCATAGGGAAACAGTATTTGATGGGGCATATCTCAAAGCTCGTGGGAGGTATGGATGTGATTCTAGGTCCTATAGGACTATATTGTGGAGACCTACAATAACCTCTCTCATTTTTTGGATATTTTACTCTATTTTGATTTTGCAATGCCATCTTGAGTGATACTAAACTCGTAGTGTTGGCTAGTACAAATTTGCCATCTGCCAAATCTCCCTAAGCATTCATTATGGGATCAAACTATCTATTCTATTAGCTCTAGGTGGTTAGGTAAACCTTAGCCCCAAACTCATCCCATTTTTTTGAGCACTCGAACATTCTTGGGAATGCTAAACCAAAACATCCCTAAGGGTCACTAAATGCCATAGGGTAGTGATCTTTGACAGGGCATATCTTGGAGCTCATGTGAGTTATGGATGCAATTTTACATGCTTTAGGACCATGTTGCGAACATCTACAATAACCTCTCTCTCTTTTTAGAGATATTATTCCATTTTGATTTTGCAATGCCATCTCAAGTGATGCTAATACTCGTAGTGTTTGCCAGTACAAAGTTGCCAACTACCAAATCTCCCTCACTGTTCATCATGGGATCAAACTATCTATTCTATTAGCTCTAGGTGGCCAATTAAACCCTAGCCGCAAGCTCATTCCATCCCATTGAGTGCTTGAATGTTCTCAAGCATACCAAACCAAAAAGTCCCTAAGCGTCACTAAATGCCATAGGGCATTGATCTTTCATGGGGCATAACTCAGAGCTTGTGTTAGATATGGATGCAATTCTAAGTGCTATAGGACCATATTTCAAAGGCCTACAATAACCTCTCTCACTTTTTGAAGATCTTACTCCATTTTGACTTTGCAATGCCATCATGGGTGATGCTCAAACTCATTATGTTGGCCAATACAATGTTACCAACTACCAAATCTCCCTCACTATTCATTGTGGAATCAAACTATTTTTTATGTTAGCTCCAAGTGGCTAGATAAACCCTAGCCCCAAGCTTGTCCTATCTTGTTGAGCACTCAAACATTCTTAGGCATGCCAAATAGAAATGTCCCTAAGGGTCACTAAATGCCATAGAGAATAGATCTTTAACAAGGCATATCTTGAAGCTTGTGTGAGATATGGATGTGATTCTAGGTGCTATAGGATTGTGTTTTAAAGACCTAAAATAACCTCTCTCACTTTTTGGATATCTTACTCCATTTTGATTTTGTGGCATCATCTCAGGTGATGTTGAAACTCGTAGTGTTGGCCAATACAAAGTTGCCAACTACCAAATCCCCCTCACCATTTTTTGTGGGATCAAACTGTCTATTTTGTTAGCTTTGAGTGGTGAGGTAAACCCTATCCCCTAGATCATTCTATCTCGTTGAGCACTTGAACGATCTAAGACACCCTAAACTAATATGTCCCTAAGGGTCACTAAATGCCATAGGGTAGTGATCTTTGATGGGGCATGTCTTAGAGCTCATGTGAGGTATGAATGTGATTTTAGGTGCTATATGAATTTTTTGCAAAGACCTACAATATCCTCTCTCACTTTTTGGATATCTTACTCCATTTTGATTTTGCGATGCCATCTCGGGTGATGTTGAAACTTGTAGTGTTGGCCAATACAAAGGTGCCAACTACCAAATCTCCCTCACCATTTATCTTGGGATCAAAATGTCTATTATGTTAGCTCTAGGTGGCTAGGTAAAACATAGCCCCAAGCTCATCCCATCTTGTTGAGTACTCAAATATTCTTTGGCATGCTGAATCAAAATGTCCTTAAGGGTCACTAAATGCCACAGGGAAGTGATCTTTGATAGGGCATATCACAAAGCTCGTGTGAGGTATGGATGCAATTATAGATGCTATAGGACCATGTTTTAGAGACCTATAATAAACTCTTTCTCTTTTTGGATATCTTATTTTGTTTTAATTTTGCAATGTCATCTCAGGTGATGTTAAAACTCGTAGTGTTGGCCAATACAAAGTTGTCAACTGCCAAATCTCCCTCACCGTTCCTCATGGGATCAAACAGTCTATTCTATTGGCTTTGAGTAGTTAGGTAAACCCTAGCCCCAAGCTTTTCCTATCTTTTTGAGTGTTCAAACATTCTTAGGCACGCCAAACCAAAACATCCCTAAGGGTCACTAAATGCCATAGGGCAGCTATCTTTGACGAGGCATATCTCGGAGCTCATGTGAGGTATGGATGTGATTCCTTGTGCCATAGGACTATATTTTAGAGACCTAAAATAACCTCTCTTTCCTTTTTGAGATCTTACTCCATTTTGATTTTGTGACGCCATCTTAGGTGATGCTGAAACTTGTAGTGTTGGCTAGTGCAAAGTTGCCAACTACCAAATCTCACTCACCATTTGTTGTGGGATTGAATTGTCTATTCCATTAGCTTTAGGTGGTTAGGTAAACCCTAGCCCCAAGCTCATCCTATCCTATTGAGTGCTAAAACATTCTCAAGCATGCCAAACTGAAATGCCCCTAACGGTCACTAAATGCCATAAGGCATCGATCTTTGACGAGGTATAGCTCAAAGCTTGTGTGAGGTATGGATTTGATTCTAGGTGCTATAGGACCGTGTTATGGAGACCTATAATAAATTCTCTCACTTTTTGGTGATCTTGCTCCATTTTGATTTTGTGATGCCATCTTGGGTGATGCTGAAACTTGTAGTGTTGGCTAGTACAAAGTTGCAACTAGATATGTCATCTCATCCAATGATGGAGACTCATGATAGAAGGTAAAGGGGTGATCATACACATCATTTTGAACATGTTATTTTTTAATGGTAATAAGTTAATCCTTTTTTTTAAGGTGAAGGAACTTGAGGTCACCTATAAACCCAAATTGCCTTAGTCCTAACAATTTTCCTTTTTTTTGTTTTTGTTAATAAGTTGACTCAATAAGTGTTTTGAGAGTCATTACATCTTATATAGCTGCATGTTATCACTTAATGGAGTTAGTGGAAGATTTTAATGATCTTCTTGGTTTTTTTAATGGTAATTTCATGGGTTTGAAACATAACCACTTCCCTTTGTGAAGAGTTTCCCAAAAATCAACAAATTACATGTTGTTGCAAAGAAAATATAGTCATAGGATGTTGGAAGATTGTTTTCACTCATAGGATGTTGAAGAATCTCTTGGAAGGTGGTGTAGGAGCACACTTTCAAGGCTCCCACCATATCATTTTTGGTGTGATGAATTTCTCTGAAGAAGTATGTGAATACAATAAGGGCATTTTGCTCATGCTTGTGTGTCCAAGCTAGGACAGGTCTTAAAGTTTCATCTTTGGTCTTTGTTGAGAATGGTACCTTGACTTTGTGTAGGTATCCTTGTTAGCTCATTGTTGAGGCAAGGTTTATTTAGGAGTTTTTATTTCATTTTAGGCATGCGTGTGCATTAAAAGAACCTTCCAAGGTAGACTACTTGTTTAGAAGACCAAAGTGCATGAACAATGTAATGTTATGTAAATCTGCCACCTTATGGAAGGGATATTATTATGAGTTTTAGGATTCTTAGGTGAAGAAATATAGTTAAATTTTTACTCCCAAGGATTTTTTGGGAAGGCATAGTGTGGTCTTGAAATGTTAGTCAAAACAAGCCTGCTCGAGTAATAAAAATTGCCCCAAAATTGCTCGCAATTTTTAAAAGTTGCTGAGCAACTTTTTCCAATTGTTGCTAAAAGACCTACTTTTAAAGAAGCTTTAAAAAATCCCTAAAACCTATCTCTAACCCAAGGAGAAACCTATTTATGCTTGGAGGAGCCCTAATCAAGGGTTGGCAACTCATTTCTTGTATGAATCTGTACTGTTGGAATGTATGCAGCAGATTGTGACTGTTTTAACATAGATTTTACTAGTTTTTAATCTTGTTTGGAGGAAAATCACATGGCTATTATCATTTTGTTGCATTTTATAATTTTCTTATTGTTTTTCTTCCATTTTCCATGCATTAGTTATAGTTTTTCACCAACTTTTGAAAGGTTTTGTAAATTTCTTCAAAAATACCTATATGCTGCCAGTTTTGGAGTTGTATATCATGAAAGGGTTGTAATTATTGTCTCCACTATGGAAATTCCATGGATTTCTATATTTCAAGGCTATATAAACTAATGTATTATATTATACAAGAAAGGTCCCTAAAAGTGAGTGCAAATAATCCTTTGACCAAGCCCTAGGCGAGCTAGGAAATGTCTAGCTAGGGATTATTAGCAAAGAAAGAGCTCTCAAGAGAAAAGCTTGAAGAATGAAGACTTTCCCTTCTAAAGGATTGAAGAGGGGTATGAGTATGTTATAAATTCTGGAAGAGGAGTCCTAATGAAGTGTGCAAGGTGTCTTAAAAGTGGGGACAACAAGCAGCCAAGAAAACCATACCAAACCCTCAATTTTGCTATTTTTGTTGTATGACCTATAGGCACTCTAAGACCCTAAAAATCCTTGAGCATGGGTCCTATCTATAAATTTGTATTAAGGATAGAGGTTTTTAAACTCTAATAAAAAGGATTTATTGGCCCTATAAATCTAGGTGGAGGCCTAATTATGGGCTCTCCTTGTAGCCCTTTTGTGAAGAAATCTTGAAATTAGGTACAAACCCATTGTTGTTATCCATTAAATCATAGTACAAGTGTTCCAATAACACCTTAAGATATCATGGAAACTTTTGTTAGACTTGGGAGTGCTATGGTACCCTAGTAGACCTATAAAACCTTTGGAGGGATAGTGTTCCCAGAAGAGTAAGGGAGTGATGCTGGAAGTTTGGATTAGTTAACCTAGTGAGGAGGTTGGGCAAGGTCAGGGGATGTTCTATGTAGAAAGAGATCCTATAGACCACATAGGTGTAGAGAAAATACCAAGATCCACATATAATATACAAGGTTGTGCAGGGATAGGGGTACTTGGGGTACTTAGGGTACATGTACATGTAGGGGTACGAGTACGGGTACAACTATTTTTTATAATAAGGGAGGGGGGTACTTGGGTATGTCAAACCTTATTTTTAATTATACTTTTATATTTATAGAAAACCTAAATTTATGAGTCATGACAATGATTTTTCAAATCAAAAATAGTGATAAAGTTTGCAAATGTAATGTATTATTTTTAGTTTCAGACTTGTTATATGTTTGTAATAATAATTTATGATAAATGTTTAGATGCACCACATAGAAGGAAAAATTTAAATATGAACAAGAAGATCATAAATCATATGACAATGACATATTGCAAATGATAAATTTCTAGCTTTAACACTAATAAAGTTTATTGTTGATCAATATTGTATCAAAGTTTCAAACTAATTAGTTATTGAATTAAGCTTGATAAAAAAATAACAAAGAAGGAAAACTTTAAACATGAACAAGAATATTAATCATATGATGATGACATATTGGAAATGATAAACTTATGATTGAACAATGATAAAGTTTATTGTTAATCAGTATTTTATCAAAGTTTTGAACTAATTAGGTATTGAATTAAGCTTGATAAACAACAAGCTAATACACAAACAAAAAATCAAAAATAAAATTAGAAATCTTAATCAAGGTCCTTAGCTATGATGCTCTTCATCGAGTACCTAGTACTTGGGATATGTCTACCCAGTACTTGGGTACATGGGTACAAGTACCATAGATGTGGGTACAAGTACCCATGCAACCTCATAATATATTATAATAACCAATAATGTCATACATGAACAAAAATATAATATATTATGATAACCAATGATGTCATACATGAATGAACATATAATATATTATGATAACCAATAATGTCATACATGAATGAACATATAATATATTATGATAACCAATAATGTCATACATGAACAAACATATAATATAAAATGATAACAAATAATGTCATACATTAACAAACACATAATATATTATGATAACCAATTATGTCGTTCATGAATAAACATATCATATATTAACTAATAATGTCATAAGTCTAACAATGTCATGCATCAAATATATGTCATAAATCAAATATAAAATGTCATATATACATCAAATGTATATCAAATATTTCCATTGACATAAAATCCAACATATATGTCCATTGATGCCTATACATGTGTGTCTATCAACTATATCTTCTCCTTCCCATGAGGGGAAGGAAACAAATCTCTAAACAAGAGATGATGGGGATGATGGGGTCTTCCTCAGACGCTCACTCATCCTTTTGTTTAGGCTCTTCTCTAACTCAAGATAATACAAAAAAAGTAAATATGAATCAATATTATTATACATTGAAGTCAAATATATGTACACACAAAATTAATTATTAACTTACCACCATCAAAGAGTCACTCTACAAGTCTAGCTCAAAGGCTCACAAACAATTGGGTGTAACAAGACCCTACAAAAATTCAATCAATATAATCAATTATAAATACCATTATAAATTTTGATGCTAACTATTATAAACAACAACAAAAACCAAGAAAATTCTTTCATACTTTAGTCAATGGCTTTGAAATAGCCATAGCTATAGCCACTCCATGATCGATGGACTGTCGAAGATGAGGAGTCTCAGATGTCAAGACTTGTATGTTATACAATACATGTTACATATAACATGAAATATGAAACAAATATAATCAAATGAATTAAATTAACATGAAACAAATGTACCTCTATGAAGCTCATATCACACCTAGGCTCGAAGTCCCTAGTGAATGTCAATGGTCCAATAGAGAACTAATGCACATGCATAATTTTTTTTTCAATCCTTCATATGATTACTTAATAAATATATGTATTAATTTAAATAATTAAATTGATACATACCTCTAGACTCATCAAGGGGATGAAAAATGGGGTCAGGGGATCACTACTAGGGTCACCAACACTCTAACCTTGAATTTTGAACAATGTCAATACATGCTAATATATTAGTCATTCACTATACATATGAAATGTGATCAAATTAGTTTAGAATAATTGTAATTTACCTATGTGTCAATGTCAAATGTCTCATTCAAGAACTGATCAGTGACTAGCCCATCATCCATACTATCTCCAACATGACTGCCAAATGTGCATAAGGATCTGCATGATGTGCACATGTGACCATGATGTACAGAAGGATCCTCCTTAACTAATGGACTTGTGAAATGAATGAGAGTCTGTGTCAAAATGTAATAGTCCCTAGAGTATTGGCCTCTACATGTTCCTTCACAATTGAAGAATAATCACATGCTCAGCTTATGGCTAGACAATAGGTTCCCTAACTACATTAGGGTCATGACATGCCTCCAACCTCTCAAATAATGACCCCTCACCTCTACCCTAAGATTCTAATATATCAAAATAATTGGGGATCTCCCCAAGGATAGATTCACAATACAATTTTCTTAAGAAATACATTGGGATGTCATGATTATTGTAGGGAGGAGCATCAAAGACTATCCACCATCTATCCCAAAAATTATTTCTAATACCATCGTGTATGAACCAATGGATGGAGAACCTTTTATTTGTCTCTCTAACTATATTTTGTTCACCAAGCTTTCTAAACAATGCACAAATGCTACCTTTTGGTATATCTTTTTTTTAAATCCTGATATGATAATTTGTTTGCATAATATTTTTTTTGTTCCTCCCTCTTAACATACCAAATATCTAACTGACCACTAATAGAAGATACATGGGTCATAATGGACTTGAGGGAGGATGCCAATTGTGCTCTCATTGGATTGGTTTTTTTACAAGCTTTCAACCTACCAATAAGTGCTTGTAATGCATTTTTCCCTCTTTCTATTTCATTTTTTATGTTGTCTTGTGTGCTAGGAGGAGGTCTTCCAATTGGTGTAGGTTGTGAAATTTCTTGTTCTTATTGTGGAGGGTTTTGATTCTCATCTTGTTGAGGGTTTTCATTTGGATCTTGTTGAGGGCTTTGGTTTTGATCTTGTTGGGTATTTTTTGGTTTATTATTCACATTTCCTGATAAGAAACTAATTGCAATCTAAATAAATAAATAAAATTAAAGAAAATTTGAAAAAAACTCACAAAATAATACAAAAACATATAAAACAATGCAAAAACAAGGGTAGACAACATGCAACATGATTGTGATCTTAAACTTTGATGATGAGGAGGCATTTTGAAGAGGTGGGTGGTGAAAATCCTCAATTTCCTCAATTTGTGTATGCATTGTGAGGAGAAGAACTTGAAACATGAAGTAAAAATGAATGGGTTTTGGGTTTGCAACCCATTTATAAAATTTGTTGCTTTTAAAAAGCACGTACATGCTTTCTAAAACTAGAAAAAAAAGGGTCTCATCTTTTTGGCACCACAACTTGGTGCACTTACCCTAAACTTGGGAAGTTAGATATGGATAAAGTAGAAAAGTTTATATATTCTATGATGGCAACGTTTAGGATGACTCCAATTGAAATTTCCAACTCTCTACCAAAGAGCCTATATGATAAAGTTGAGAAAAGGCAGAAATATAGCCTCACAATACAGAGAAATATTAGAGAGATTACACTTACAAGAATGCTAGATTTGAACAAATCTAAGATGAAAAAAGCTATTGATAAATACAAGAGAAGATTTGATCCAAAGTACTAAGATTTTAACATTTTATAGAACAAGATTGAAGTTGTTGTTCAACAAAGCACACAAATATGGAAGATAATTTATTGGCTGATAACACAAAATGCTATTGAGAAAACACCTCAAGAAGTAGACCTAAAGACAAAAAAAAGGAAGAGGTTATTGAAGCAACAAATAATGAATCTATGACAGAAATACATGGAGAAGGCACTACATCAACAACAGTTGAAGAAGAGCAACAACTAGACTAGAATGTACCAATAGTACAAATGTTGAGATCCAGTCCTCAAGTAAATATAGTAAAGGTTAAGGATGTGTCTAAAACCACCATTCAAAACATCAATCCCCTAAGTGTGGATGGGATTGAAAAGGAAAAATTGGCATGTATAGGGGAGAAAAATCAAACATTATCAAGTTCCCCCTCTCAATCTACAGAGGTGCAACTTGCCATGCACATGGTAGTATACCATAGGAAAGACATCATGCCTTCAAATACTAGCAAAAAGGTACCTGCAATTACAATAATTAAAAAAGAAAGGAGACCAATTCAAATAGGTTAGGAAGCTAGTCCTACACCTACACCACAAGCACAGGGTGGAGAAGAGATCAAAGAGAAGCAGAAGGATAGGACTGAAGATTAAATCTTGACGATGAAGCTAGAGGAAGTAATAGGAATATAGACACTAGTTACATTACTATACACTACTGCTCCTACTCCTAGTCAAGCACTTCATAGGCTGAGTACTAAAGTTGCACCTTTGAAAGCCTCAAGGTCAAGTCCTAGCACATCTAAGTTTTATTAGATTGTTGAGTTACCAAAGTGTTATCTTACTAAAATCATAGTAGAGAAGATGAGCATATTGTAGGATGCTCTAGCAAGGAAGAAACATCAAGAACTACTTAGAAGGGAGCATAGGAATAAACAAGCACTTTATGACATCTAGGACATATTCATTGATGCATTTAGCCTCCCTACACCTAATGAAGCCAAGCCCATCATTGAGAAATTGGGAAATATTGTAGAGAAAATCAATGATGAAGACCTAGATACTAATGTCAAATTATTAGAATGGTCTGAGAATAAATTTCAAACCAAGGAAGATGAACATATATCTAGTGCCATTGTACTACACTAGGTTGATTAACAAAAAATATTAAGGGTGTAAATAAAGTATTAGAGAATATTTTCTCTCTTTACACCAAGTAGTGTGATACAACTATGTTTACACAAGAAGTGTAGTGACATATTGACACTGTGCAAGGAGATATGAAGCTAACATGTACTACTCTACCCAATTCTCCAGCACAAAGTCAAGAGCACTTCAAGACTTTGATGAACTCACAAGGTTAGTCGATAGCCTTGCATGCTCAAGATGCAAACATCTAGGCTACATTAATTAGTATCAGACCATGTTGACCTCACACATGGAGATTCTACACTAGGAACTAGCCTTTTTAGAAACAATGATGAAGAAATATCCTCATCTTTCTGCACATGAAGGCTTAGTTCGCCTTGCTACCAAGTTGTCTATCCATATAAAATCATTGGAACTAGCATGTGATAATTGGGATGTATCTCTGAGGATAATACTTGAGTTCCATAAAGCTTTCTTGGATAAGAACACAATTCATGTACAACCCATGACATAAGTTTCAAAAGGGGGAGAATAAATGAAGAGACAGAATGAAGAAAGGGGGCGAATGCATGAAAGGAGAGATAAGTTTTGGGGGAGACCAAATAGGGATAGATTCACCATAGTAGATCTACTTGGTAGGAGAATTTAGTTTCAATTCAAAATTCATAATAGAATAATCAACTCAAGGGAAATTATTAAATTTTGAGGTATGACTAAAGAGTCATGAGTTTTACAAAAAATTTAACTTCTGAAATTTTGTATGTAAGACAAATACTAAATGGATGTTATCTAAGTTATGCTTGAAATGCTAAGGTTATTCATGCATGACCAAGTATTTTTCCACTGATGTCAAAGGGGGAGATTGTCAATCCTAGATTAGTTTTGACATATGATTGACAATATACTTAAGTTACTTACTTAGTTCATGTTGAACATGTAATGTATGCCAAGCATAAGTTGTCAAATACTATATCTTGAGTAAGAGATATACACTATATGTCAAGTAACTAGTAAGTGTCAAGTCACTTAGATGTCAACCAGATAGTAAGTGTCGAGTCATTCAAATGTTGAGTAATCAATGGATGCCAAGTCATTCAAAGGCTGAGTTGCAAAATTGAAGAGACAGTTGATGTCGAGCATCAAACACTTCAAGTGTTGAGTAATATAGTTTTGACATAGTTATTTGTAATGGCACAAAATACTTTGTAAACCATTTTGGAGCCAACTTGAGGGTTATTTTTTAATTCAAGATGATAAGGATGAATATTTATTGGGGACCCCTATGTAGTACATGTAGCCAATTAGAGAAAGGGAAGGATTAAGTGAAAATATGGATGAATCACAATCATTTATTCATACCTAACCTTAAGTCACCTAGGTCTTCTTAAGGAAGAAAACCTCTAAATTTTATGGGTGTAAGAGGAGAAAAGAGAGAAGTTTGCATGTGCAAATAGTACATTCATGGTGACTAAGGTATTATGATCTAAGATACATTGTAGAATTAGTTAGGAGATAATGAGAGGAAGGGAATTAAAGTATAGTAGAGATACATCTAATCAGTAAGCATCAAGTACACATCAAGAAAGAGGTGATTTATTATCTAGCAATACAGTGCTAACTGTGGGATCATTGTTGATACATTCTAATATGTGAATAAGTTAAATCTCCTAAAAAAGTAGTCTTAACATGATATTGTAAATCCTTTAATAAGGTGCTTCATTGTAAGTTAAAGTGCTTTTACCAGGCACACTTCTAATAGGGTGTTAAAATACTTTAATAGGGTAAGATCTAACAATCTTGTAATCCTTTAACAGGGTAGATCTTTGATAGGGTAGATCACATTTTATGATAAAAAAATGTAACCTTCATTGGATACACATTATTATTGTAGTAGTGGAGATTTTTGGGTGTCATCCCCACCCCAATTTTACCTTCTAATTGGAGGGTTTCTAGGTAACCAAATATCTTGTGTCATACATGTGTTGAATTTTATTTATTTTCATGCTATGGATGAATATGTTTACCTAGCTATTTTAGTTTACATGCACAATTATGAGTTGGATGTGTGGTAAATGAATTTATGGTAAATTTTTTGAAGGACTATCCACCCCCCTAGAGTTTACTTTCCCTATTGTATTCCAAGAGAAAAGATAGTGTGACTTAGTTCATAGAAAGTGTGGTCATGAATTTACAATGCTAAGGACAAGAAGCAAAAACAAATGTTTTGCTCCTTCCAAGATTTTGCAGGTTACACAAAGTAAGTCATTTAGAATTTGAGAGCTCACATTAATAAGAAGTGGTTACTCGAGTACAAACTTAGATAATGCAATTAAAAAATGGTAAAACTCTAAGGGAGCTACAAGAGGAAAATTCAAGTTGCATGTACATGTCTAAAGTCATGAACAATGTTGAAAATGCAAAAGAAGATCTCAATGAATCATACACTAATACCTCTTTAGATGGTGGAGCTTTTTCTTGTCCCCCATCAGGGATGATCAAAGTACAAAGGAGAAGATTCTTTGTAAAAGGTCAAGGTTGGACCTATATATTTGTTCATCTTTAGCCAAAATTTGATAAAATCACAAAATTTATTGGGGATATTCAAGATCAACAAGAGAAATGGACAATCCCAATATGAAAGGTAAACGATGGAAACTCACCAAGCTTAGCATGTGAAACATTGAAAAGGATCCAAAAGAAAATGTCTTTCAAATTTCAAGTGAATGAAAAGCTTTGAACAAATAAACACAAGTCTAGAAATCCCAAACAACAACAAATCTAGATGCTCATTTTTGATGTATTTAAATGAAAATTAGGAATTGGTGTAGGTATTGAATTATTTAATCCAAAAGGTAGGTCTTTTTATGTGGCATATCATTTACAATTTACATGTACTAAAAATGTTGTAGAGTATCAAGCCTTGATTTGCAGACTTCTCTTTGCACCAGAGAAGGATGTCAAAGCTCTCATAATTGAAGGAGACTCCCAATTAGTAATTAGATAGGTGAAATAAATTTACTCTTGCAATGATAGAAGACTACTTGCTTACTAGAAAAGGATTTGGGACTTGATGGAAGATTTTGAGGCCTTGAACATAAGGTCCATTCTGAGGAAGAAGAACATGGTATTTGATGCCCTTGTCATTTTAGCAAGTGTATTATAGCCTATTAAAAGAAACAAAATTATTTTAAAAATTAGTTGAATTGATTTTTGCCCATCTATCCTAGACAATGTTAAAAACTTCCAAGTCTTCCAAGATGACCAACACATTATCGAGTTCAACAAGTGCAATAGTCTTTTCAAAGGACGAGAGATTGATGATACTCCCGATGACAAAACTAAGAATGATGAGCTAGAAGATGAAGATGAGATTATAAATTTGAAGACCAATACTATTCCTAAGGGGATGGTATTGTTGGAACATATATTTGATCAAGATGAATCAAAACGTAATAAAAGAACTATTGAAGAAAACAGAATTGAAGAATGTGATTCATATAATCTGGGCATGGAAGAAGAACCTAAGATGGTGAGAATGGCAGAGGAATGTAATCCTCAAAAACATAAAAGTATGCTTCCATTTCTTACATAATACAAATATTTCATAGTATGTATTTATGAATAATTCAAGATGTATGATCCTGGAATCATCACTCATGACATTCCATTGAAACCAGATGTCAAACCTTTTCATCAAAGGAAGAGATCAATGAATCCCATCATTGAACCATTAATAATGAAAGAATTCTAGAATTTTGTTGATGCAAAAATTATCTTTCCAATCCAAAATTCTAAATTTGCTAACTTGGTGCTAGTAAGGAAAAAGACTAGGGAAATTCATGTTTGTGTAGATTTTAGCAACTTAAACCAAGCATCCTAGAAAGATAACAATACTTTTCCCTCACTTGATGAACCATTGAAAATTGTGAATAGATCCAAAAAAATGTCTTTCCTATATGGATATTCTTGATATAACCAAGTGATGGTAGATGAGGAAGACATGTTAAAGACTACATTCACAACAAAATGGGGGAATTTTGTATATTTAAGTATTCCCTTTCGATCTATTAATGTAGGAGCCACATTCCAAAGAGCAATGGATGAAGGATTCGAGGAGTTGATAAAAAATGTATAGTTATCTATATGGATGACCTAAACTTCTTTTAAAAATATTGCAATACTCATATTGATGATTTGAGACAAGTTTTTAACTAATATCAAAGGTATGGCATATCATTTAATTGTAAAAATTGTTCATTTAGAGGCACCAAGTGAAAGCGTCTAGGTCATATTATTTGTGAAGTTGAGATATCCATTGATCCTTAAAGGATAGAAGTAATTCTCAAGTGGTCACCTCCTAAAGGTCATAAAGAGCTCAAATATATCTTCAAGAAGATTAATTTTTTTGAATAAGTTCATTAGTATATTTTCTCGGATACTACAACCCCTCAATGAATTTCTAAAAAAGGGAGGAAAAATTGAATGGGTTCTTGAAATAAAGAAATCTTTCAAAGACATCAAAGTAGCTATCTCCATGGATCCAATAGTTATAAGTCTAGATTATGAGTTCCTCTTCAAAATTTATTCATTTGCTTTAGAATATTCATGTGCCAAGATTCACAGTCAAAAGAAAGACAAAGAAGATGAGATACCTATTGCATTCATGATTTGTCCACTAAAAAAAGTTGAATTGAACTATACCAATCTTGACAAACAATCTTTCGCCCTAATAAAGGAAGTCAAGAAATTTTGTCACTATATACTTAGGATCAAGGTATATGCTATCGTGTTAGATCCTACAGTCAAATCATTGCTAATGTAGAATAAATTAGGAAGAAGACAAGGAAACTAGATGGCTATATTACAAGAGTTCAATTTAGAGATTTAACCAATGGAGCTGGTGAGAGGACACAGGTTGGCCAAGATGATCATTGATAATGAGATTGGTACTAATAATGAAATTAGATTTGATGAGAAAATTGATATTGGAAATGAATAAAAGATCACTGTATTTGAGGTAGATATTTATCAATAGATAATCATAAATGTTTGGTATCAAGACATTATTTACTATCTTTTGTAGAATCAATACCCTAACTAGATGAATAGTTCCCAATATAGAGAACTCATGATGAAATTTGAATCTTATATGCTTCAAGATAGGAAACTTTATAAAAGAAACTATGAGGTAATTTATTTGAAGTGTTTGGGATGTGAATAAGTGAAGGAGGTATTCGAGCAATATCATGATAAATATGGCACATGACATGGATTAGCAGATGCTACTACCCATATCATTTTGAGATTAGGTTACTTTTAGCCTACAATATTCAAGGATATATTTGAATATGTATGCTATCCAAATTCCAATAGAGATAGATATCTAACTATGCCACATTTTTCAAACAAGTTCCAATAGAGAGAGATATCTAGTGATGCCACTACAACTAGTATTTGAGGTGAGCCCTTTTCCCAAGTAAGAGATGGACTTTATTGGACCAATAAAATTACCATCATCTATCTGCCATATGTTCATCCTCATAGCTATAGAATATTGCATGCACTAGACAGAAGCTAAAACTTACAAAAATTGCATAGTAAAAGTGGTTACTAATTTCTTGGAAAAGCACATTGTTACTAGGTTTGGAATCTTGTTCTACCTTGTATGCAATAATGTGTCATCTTTTGTGTCAACATTCCTTATTCAATGGGTATTATTATTGGAAATATAAGAGGGGTAATTGAGAGGGGGGAGGAGTGAATTAGTTACTACTAAAATAAATCTTTTTATCCCTTAGATGTCAATACAAAATGCAAACTAAAAACTAAATATTTTTGAAGCTCAGCAAATACATAAAGAATGTTGTAATATATAAAATTTAGATGCTATCTATGATTACCATTAATTTAACTTATTTGTAAACACATAAATGAAAATAGCTTGAACACATTTCACACCAGGATTTAACATTGAAACCCAATTTGGGAAAAAACAACAATTGCAACTAGTTATTATTTTCACTCTTCTGAAGTGAGCCCTATTAGGAGCTAACCCTGTTAAAAGTTGCAAAACACACTGTTAGGTGTGGCCTTGTTAAAGCATTTAATCACCTTGTTAGGAGTGGCCTTGTTAGAAGTCTTTAGACAATTCAATAGAACTGCACCCTTGTTAGAGAATTTGCAAATAGCTATTAAGCCAAATCTATTAGAAGATTTTGATCACTTGCTACAATGGTTAGAGAATAACAATGAGATGACTTGATTTGAATGCAAGTAAATTGCTGATTACAAATCTCTTTTTTGGCTTGTACTTGATTCTTCTTGATTGAATATAGTTTTTCTGCTTCACAAGGATATTTTTCTTATCCTTCAAATTCGCTTCCTCTTCTCATCATTAGATCTTTAATAACATCTTCATGCATTAGATCCACCTCATACATTGAAATCAAATACTTGACCTTATACTTATATCTTCCACTTTGTTAAGTTAGCTCAAATACAACTTAAAATAAATAATATTCATCACGTCAGTTGGATGAATCAATAGATAAATCAATTAAGCTTAATATGTCAAAATAAGAAAATCCTTCATTAGCCAACCCAACTCAATAGAAACTTGATGGTAAAAAAAATTGTTCTTCATTGATTATGACTCTTGAATGCCAAAATTATGAACAATATCTGATTACAAATAGATGAAAAGCCACTTATGGATATACTGGCTTTTCTTTGAATTGATAGGTACAACTCCCTAAGGTAGATTTGCAATGAATTATGTTTTATTTCTAAAACTAATACAGGGGTGTGTTCTTGACCTAAGAACATAAGAGGTAAAACCAAGCTAGACCTAAATAAGATCTAACTTAGGTATAAAAAGACTTCTAAAGAATTGATTAAGTTTATGAACCCACACATCTTATGAACTCACAAAGCTTAGTAGCATAACAACTAATACTGAACTGAATTAATTAGAATCTAAACTACAGAGAAGAAGAAGTTAACTACAGGGAGAAACATTTAAGGTATTCCTCTTTGAACATGTAATGACACTAATTATCATATCTATTTGCTACCTTGAAACAATAGAATGAAACTCCATTATTTCCTTGCTTCAATCTAGATAAAAGAGAAGACATATAACTAATAACTAATATAAATGGAACATAAAATAGTTGATACAAAATACCATTCAATTGACTCTGCAACGTCAAGTACTTCACACCAAAAATTTACTGACCTTTATTAATCTTTCAATATCATACATATAGAATTTTGAGATGATCGTTACAATAGAAGTTCAATTGGTTCATCTCCTCAAAGAATGAAAAATGGAAAGAACCCAATTTTTCATATCACAATAATTATATAAGAAAATGAAAATGGGCCAGAGTGTGAATCACTTTGTCTTCTTCCCCTTTTCAGCTTTTTTTCTATCAGCCTTAGCAACAACTATGATTGGGATTAGTTCTTTATGCCTAGGCACATGTATGTTGGTATATCTCAAGAGCCACTTAGAATGCTCCTTGGCCAACTCCTTCATAGAATTCAATTGATTTTGTAATTATTCTATAGCCATGTGTATACATCCACTAAGTTTCTAGAGTTTCACAACTCTATTTTGATTACTAGAGGACACATCAGTCAAACTATCTAAGAATTTGGAGAAATTCTCCTTCATGAAAGTTATTCCAACAAGTGCTTTCCCTTGGCCACTAGTATGATCATGAACTCATATCCCTTCTTCTTCAATCTTTCACATAGCTACAAGATGAAAATATGAGAAAGATGAGAACTAGATAAAATAGTTTTTGAATTGATTGATAGTGGCCATTGCCTCTAGACTGAATCTCCTCTTCAGGCATCCTTGGAGTTCCCTACAAATTCTCATTGTGAATGTGACATTAACTTTGACATACTCTGCATAACTATTTTGTAATTTTAAACATGGATAGAACTCATAACACTTCACATCATCGAGAAAGTTTTATATTCATGGAAGGCTTGGCCATAATTATAGAGATGCTAGCATATAAATTAGAAAGGAAGACATATAGAAAGTGTTGTTGAACTTCATAGTGCTGAGCGCTCTGGAAAGATTTTCACTTACCTCATGGGCCTAATCAATATATTTCATATCTAAATAAATAACTTTTACCAAAAAGAAATATTATTCAATGAAATTTAGAACATCTACCTCACTTTTTAGTCTATGTAGGAGAACCAAAATGTCTACAATCTCTAGTTTGAGGTTAGTACTAAATAGAGTTTTGGGGACCTTACTCTTCGTGCTTTGTGGCTTTTGAAACCACGATTGCATAATTTACCTTCCACACACCATCTTATTCATGGAGAATTCAAAGAATTCTCCTCCTACTATCAAATCCAAAAACTCCTTCCATTCTAGAACTCAGAGGTAATTCACCATAGTTTACCTATCAATGGAGAATAATACTATATGATCAAGTAACACAATCTGTCAGGTATCTAGATTGTAGTGATTTATGCATTCATAAATCAAATATAGAACTTTGACTACCACTAGGAAACCAACTACCTCTACTAGTCCACTTCCTTGGAGCTTCTCAATTATGGGATGAATTAGATCTTACTTTAGCCTCCTTTGGAAATCTTTCATATCATAAAAATGGAGTGAAGTATCCATGAAATTCTGCAATGTGGACTTTCTTCCATTTAGCCCATCAAACCCCACAAATCTGGTTGCCATTCTATCCAAGAATGAAGTAAATTGAAATTTCCAATGTAAATGAAGAACAAGATATTGAATTCACAAATAAAGACAATTTGAAGGCATTGTACAATTTAATAGAATAATAGTTCAAGAAAAAGTGGTAGTTTGAATAACTGTTATGTTTCCATCTATATAGAAATCTCAATTCATCTGTTAATCTTCAAAATCCATGCCATACAAATGAATTAAAGGATAAATCTATTGAAATAGTAAATGTAGGAGCTCTAACAGATATTTTAGTGTCTTCACTATTTTTGTTGGCCTAATGGTAACTTTCCTTTCTTTCATACTTACTTTTCCATTTCCCATTAAGTTTTAGAGAATTATGAATAGAGTACCCTGTAAGGAAATATCTACCTAATTAAATTCTACTTAGTATACCTTTCTCACAATGGTTAGATTGTTTCCATTATCATCTTAAGATTTTTTGTGTGTAATTTGTGGGCCCGATCTGCTTACAAAGTTGATTTTCTCTTGAATGCAAAAAATCATCCTCATGGGTTGAAAACCCACCAAGGAGAAGACAATTCTCATTTTTCCACCTAGGCTTTCCTTTAAACTTAACCCTTCGAGTTAATATTTCCTTTGGATTCTAAAAATCTTGAAAGGACTACAAAAGTTGAAGAGGGGCCCACTTCCTTGTTTCTTTCCTTTACAATTACCTTTGGCAGAAAACAAACTTCATGGGTCAAAATCTCACCGATGAGAAGTCAATTTTGATTTTTTCACCTAAGATGATTTTGGGTACCATGATGAATCTTGAATGTTCCCATGGTAGAATATTATAGTGAAAATAGAGATTTTCCATAAGAAAGCTCGTCATCTTCTTACATAGGCTTGTAAACATCATTTATTTCTCTTTGTGGAAAATTACCTTCATGGGTTGAAAATCCACTAAGGAGAAGGTGATGCTCAATTTTCCACAAGCTTGCTTCTTTCATTAAAAATAAGTGATAAGCCACAAAGAAGCCTAGCTTTGTGAATAACCTTTGCATGTTGTAAGAATAACCATCGAATTAGGTACTAAGCTACTCATAAACTCTTGACATCAAGGAAAACCACCTGGCCATGAAATGTGGGAGATGGGAAAGATGGAAAATATGATGGAGACTCTTTTCACTTAAGGGGAATTAAAACTAGACCTAGAAATACCTAGATTTAACTAAGACACAATTTTTTTTTCTTTTTCAAAATGGTTACAGGGTGAAAAGTGGGGCAACAGCTGGCTTTGACTATGGACTTGGGTAGACTATACCCAAGCAAGGAACTCAAAATGTCTAGTTTTGCAAAATAAAAGGTGGCAACACAACACAACTAAAATAGGGACAAATAGGGAAGCAAAGGCAAGGAAGGAAAACTAACTAGGAAAACACAAAAAGGAACTAAATGCAATGATAATACAATATAGGGGTTACCTATTCTCAGTTTAAAATTTGATAAAGCTTCAATTCCTAGCCATTATAGCTCAGAGGTAGCACTTCTCCATCTTGATAAGCCAATTTGAAAGAATTATTCTTGAACGCCTGTTGAATTATGAATGGATGTTTCCACAAGTTGTCAAACTTTTTGTTCATACCCTTTGGAGCACTTTGCTTATCCTAGAGTAACACACTGTCTCCTACCATGAATTTCCATGGTCTTTCCTTCTTAGCAAATAAATTTTTTACTCGCATTTGGTGTTGTGTGATGTGATCCATGATTTATTCTCTTTTGTCTTCAAGCTTGCTCATGTACAAAATCCTCTTTTCTAAACCATCTTTATAGATATCATCTTCAATCACTATTCTAAGTTTTCTCATAGCCAATTCTAAAGGGAATGGGAGATTCGCCTTAGTTCCATAGACTAATTCAAAAGGAGATATGCCAATTTCCCTCTTAGATGTTACTCTATCTACCCACAATGCCTCATGAATTTTCTTATGCCAAGTCTTTTGATTATCAGACACCAATTTCTTAACAATATTTATCAAATTCTTGTTACTGGACTCAACTTGACCATTTCCTTGTGGAAAGTAATCAGACAAATGAATGATTGTAATTCCATACTCAAAGCAAAAATTGGTAATCTCAATTGAAGAGAAATAGGCTGCATTGTCCATCACTAGTTTGATGGCTACACCGAACCTCACCAATATTTTTTCCTTAATGAATTTGCATACTACTTCAGAAGTAGTTTTTTTAGTTGCTTTAGGTTCCACCCACTTAATGAAGTAATCAGTTGCAGTTATCACATACTAGTGACTAGCATTGGATGTTGGATTAATTAGACCAATGAAATCAAGACCCCATTGTTGAAAAGGTCCCTTGATGATGATAGGTCTTAATGATAGAGTAGCTAATTGAGGATGCCCAATGAACATCTTACATTTTTCACATTTTGCCACCTAGGAATAGGCATGCTTGAACATTTTGAGCTAGTAATAGCACTGTCTTAATATTTTGAAAGCCATGACTAAAGATGAAAAATGCCCTTCACAAGCTTCATCATGAAATTTTTTCAAAAACTTTTATTTCTATTGTTTTTCTACACATCTGAGGAAAGTTCCATCTATGGCTTTTTAAAACAATTTACCATCCCAAATTACATACTTAGCTAGTTTCAATTTAAGATCCTTCTTTTGTCTTGTAGTAAGCCCTCTAGACATTCTCCATATGTTAGCAGATAAGTAATATTCTAAAACCATGGATCGTGAAGACCTACAACCAAAACTAGTTTCTTTTCTCCCAATTCTTTTGATTCTTCAATGATCTTGTTTTGCGCAATCACCTTGCATAAGGTACTACCCCTTACTAGCTTGGTAGGTTTGATTTCTATATCATACTTATGTGTCTTTGCTATCCATGTTCCTCTAACATTACACCCTACATCCTGCTATGTTAACACACTTTTTATTACTACCTCCAAGACATAAATGATAGAATGTGAATGCAAGATGTAAAATCAAAAAAATTTAAGAGCTTTGACTACTGCAAAAGCATGTTTCTGAATTTGTGAGTACTTCAATTCAAGATTTTTAAGGGGTATACCCATGAAAGCTGTTGGTGCTTTTATCCCTTCATTATTATCTTGCATAAGTATTTCCAATAAAGTGTGTTCAAAAGCATAATAGTAGATGACAAAATCTCACTTATAATTTGAGTGACACATTGCTAGAGCATTAGTGATAGTAGTTTTTATATTCTAAAAGGCTTTTTTTTCGCACCTCACTCCATTTGATATTTAAATTTCCTTTCATCATTTCCATAATATGCTTAGTGGTTTTTGCAAAATTAGGTAAAAACCTTCTGAGGAAATTCACCTACCCAAACAATGATTAAACTCCCATTTTGTTTGATGACAGGCTTAATCTTTGAATGGCCTCAACTCATTTAGGATAAATTATAATACTTTTTTGAGAAACTATGTGACCAAGGAGCTTTCCCTCTATCACACAAAAAATAATTTTTTTTTGATTGAGCGAGATTCCATGTTCTTGAGATCTTTGTAAGACTTTCTTCAAATCTTCTATGAGATCTTTCCTCTTTTTTGAAAACATGGTGAGGTCATCTAGATACATAACTATAACCCAATCCTTTAGATCAAAAAATAATTTACTCATACACCTTTGAAATGTGGTGCCCACATTGATGAGCCCAAAGGGCATTCTATGACATGTAAATGTACTCCAAGGAGTACTGAATGTTGTCTTATGTTGGTCCTCCACTTCCACTTCAATTTAATTGTAACCTAAGAACCCATAAAGCATGGACATCATTTTAGATCTAGCCACTATTTTTAGTAAGTAATCCATATTGGGGAGAGTGAAATTATCCTTTAGAGATGCCTGGTTCAAATTACAAAAATCAATGCATATCCTTATTTCTCAATTCTTCATTTTGACTGGTACTATATTAGCTACCCAAGTGGAATGATGGATGGGATAGATGATTCTTGCTTTCAACATTTTATCTACTTCCTAAAATATGGTGTCTACTACCTTAGGATTATAGTTCCTTTATTTCTATCTGAAAGGGACTATATTGGGTTTAAGGGGAATCTGATATTTTAACTTCTTCCCTTTGTAGCTTTTCAAATCTTCATAACTCTAGGTGAATACATCTTGGTATTCTATAAAAGGTATCTTAGCGGATTCTTTCTCTTTTGGTGAACAACACTTACCAATATTGATCATTTTAGGATTATTGGAATTATCAATATTTACTCCTTCATATTCACCAGTGGTAGGTCCCTTTTCTACCCTCTTTTTCTTTATGTAGGCATCATGTCTATTAAACAATTTTTCCAAAGACACAAAATATGGAGGAATGATAATACCTCATAACTAGATTTCCCCTATCTAATTTTCTTTTTTCTTGTGATTAGAGTCTTCATTATTACCTTCATCAGACTGATGTTTGGAATTAGCCTTGTCATTTTCTAAGAACAATTGCAAGCTCTTGTCATCTTCAAAAACTTGCCAAGATTCTATATTATCTGGAATAGAGGCTTAATATACAATCTCAATCTAGTGCTTCTTATCTTTGAACTCCATATGAGGTAATAGTATAGAAGCAAAAAATCCCAAGGAATTATCTTTGTGTTCATCTCCCTTGGTACTAATTTGATAGAAAAAGCATCTAGGCCTTCTATTTCATCCTAAACTCTGTTTCTATAATTCTTCAACTTGTGATTCTTCACAAAGTATTGTCCTTTAAATTGTCTTATAATGAGCTTTGCATCACCTTGAGCTTTTAGGATCTTTATTCCTTTTTCTTTCACTATCATTATCCCTAATAATAAGGCCTCATACTCTCTAGTGTTATTTGTATTCCCAAACTCCAATTTGAAGGCCATGGGTTTAGGTTCTCCCTCAGGAGGTATTAATACTATACCTATGCTAGATCCTAAAGAGGAACAACTTCCATAAAATTCTAATGTCTATATGCTTGTTATATCTTTTCCCTCATTGGGAATTCCTTCACTTAGATTTTCATTTCTTTGTTCATCCAGAGCCTCTTCAGTAAATAACATGTAATTGCCAAACTCTAGTTGTTGGTAGAGGATCTGAGCTTTAGGATCATCTGATTTTAAGAAAGTCAATTTTTCCTTTTCATTAGGTTCTAATTTGAATTTCTTATTCCCTATAGGTTTGACTACTTGGGATCAATCTAATTTTATTCATCCTCCTAAGTCTCAAAAAAACTCCTACTTAAGAGAAGTCCACAGCTCGTTGGAATATCTTTCACTAGAATGGTCAATAAGAGTTCCTTTTCTAGATGTGAAGTACTTGAGCATCTTTAATTTGTATGAGTAGAGGAGCCTATTTGGCATCCACAGAATAAAATCTCCCATCCACCTTAGTGAAGTTGAGAGCCAAGGCCTTAGCTACAAAATAAGGTATAACATTATCTGACACACTTGAATCTATTATGCAATTACTTAGTTTGCATCCATTGATATAAAGTGAAATATAGAATGAGTTAGGTTTTTTCCCAAGAGAGGTTACTAAAATAGTAGAACCCTCTTGATTAAATAGATTAGATATCAAGGTTTCACCTCCTTCTTCAACAATCACATTGTGATTTAAATCTGATGTATTCCCTTTATAGTGACGTACTAGTCTTTTCAACTCAGAGGGGTGGGACTTCAAATAATCTATAGGGGAAAGTTGGATTTTTGATTCTTCAAAGAATTGAATGAAATCAAAAGGCATTTTGTCCTTACCCATTTGAGAAGTTGATGCTCCTTGATCAACATGAATATTATTTGCTAAGGGACTAGGATCATTCCTGTGAGGATGACTGTAGGATTGATTCTTTAGCCTTTGATCTCGAGTAAGCACTATATATCAAGTTCTATCAATTGTCACATAACATTTTCCCTTTGGTTTAGAATCTGACTCATATTCCAATAATAAATTTCTAGAGTCACCATTTCAATACGAATCTGACTCTAAATAAGGAGTTGTAGTATTCAACTCATTGGTGGATAATAATTGTATCATACGAGCAGTTTTCAGACAACTCTCACCATCATGATCCATTGTCAAATGGAAGACACACATATTTCCTTTCTTTGGTGTTGTTTCAATTGGCAACCTAGATTGTGGGCCTGTGAGTTGCAAAAATCTTCCATCATTTTTCCTTCCTAGAAAATTTTGATAATTTTGCTAGTAGGAATTATTGAATATGGGTAATTGCCTTTTTACTACTACCAACTCATTTGAAAATTTCTAAATTATTTCATCAGATGATGTGGTGTTACTAAAAATTTCTTTAGTTTGAAGTTCTCACTTCCATTTTCCCATAGAAATCAACTCATCTTCAAATTCAATTGCCTTCTTTTGTGCATTAGCTAAATCCATGGGATGTGCTCTTCTCAAGTCATAATTGATATTTGGGGGTATTGCACTTATGAAGAAGGTTTTCAAATTATTAGTAGTGGGCCTATTAGTAGTTAGAATTCTACTAATAATCTTATTAAAGTTAGCAACAAAATCTGTCATACTCATGGTAGGTTGCTTTTTAATAGATGTCAACTATGTTAACAAGACATGTTCATCTTCCACAATCTTAAATCTTGTCTCAAAGGCCATTCTCATTGTATCCCAATCAATGATTGAGCCATCATCTAGATGATAGAACTAGTCTGTTGCATTTTCTATCAAGGTTTCCACAAATAATCTTATGGAAACATCCTTATGTCCAACTCCTAAGATGGGAGTAGCTACATAGAAGGCCTTAATGTGTTCATCTGCAGTAACCTTCCCATCACCTAAAAATTTAGGGAATTTCTTCCTTGAACCAGCTGGGAGTGGATGATAAGTTGTTAGTGCTAGTGGTCATATTGTTGCAGCCCATGGAGTAGCCATAATTGTTCTGGTAGGGTATGGTGGGAAATTGACAACTGGGGAAGTAATGATTCTATGTAGGGCCAATACCTGGCAGGTAGTATGTGAAGTACTTTGATCTCTAACAAGGGAAGGTGGTCTACTTCAGCTTTTCTTTTCATGTTTCTATTTTAGAATGTCTAGGTTGGGAAAACCAAGCTCTATAATTTTATCAAAAATAGGCTCTTGCCCACCTTGTTCCTTGGTACTTCTAAGGAACCTTTTTTGTTCCAGGGTGCTAGGTTAGTTTTGTCTTTGAGCTTCTCATCTCAATTTTTTTTTTACTCTTTGGATGTCCCTCCTTTGAATAACTCTTTCTAAAGCTTTAGCACTTCTTTATTCCTCTTCCAATACTTGGTTAGCATTCTTGTAATGTTCAACATTCCTCCTATGTCCCCAAAAAAATTTATTAAGGGATGAAATTATGTCTTCTTGGTCATCTTGAAAACCAAGGTTAGGTTGGAGCACTAGAAAAATATTTTCATGAGGTAGTACCATTTTTCTTCATGATATAGGCTTATTAGTCAAGCAACTAGTCGTATTCCTAGTAGAGTCACCAAAAACATGTTGGCAAACAAATTTTTTCTTCTTTGATTATGACTCTTGAATGCCCAAATTATGAACAATATTTGATTAGAAACAGTTGGAAAGCCACTTATGGATAGACTGGCTTTTATTTGAATTGATAGGTACAACTCCCTATGGTAGATTTGTAATGAATTATGTTTTATTTCTAAAACTAATATGGGGGTGTGTTCTTGACCCAAGAACATAAGAGATAAAACCAAGCTAGACCTAAACAAGATCCAACTTATGTAGAAAAAAGACTTTTGAAAAAATTGATTAAGTTTATGAACCCACACATCTTATGAGCTCACAAAGCTTAATAGCATAACAACTAATACTGAACTAAATTAATTAGAATCTAAACTACAAAGAAAAATAAGTTAATTATAGGAATAAACATTTAAGGGATTCCTCTTTGAACATGCAATGACACTACTTATCATATCCATTCATTTCCTTGAAACAGGGGAATGAAACTTTGTTCTTTCCTTGCTTCAATCTAGATAAAAGAGAAAATGTATAACTAACAACTAACATAAATGGAATAGAAAATAGTCAATACAAAATACCATTCAATTGACTCTACAACATCAAGTACTTCACACCAAAAAATTTCTGACTTTTTATTAATCTTTCAATTTCATACATATAGAATTTTGAGATGACCATTACAATAGAAATTCAATCGGTTCATCTCCTTAAAGAATGACAAATGGAAACAAACCAATTTTTTGTATTACAATATTTACATAAGAAAATTAAAAGGGGGTGAAATATGAATCACTTTGTCTTCTTCCCCTTTTCAAATTTTTTCTATAAGCCTTAGCAGCAACTATGATTGGGATTAGCTCTTCATGCCTAGGCATGTGTATGTTGGTATATCTCAAGAGCCACTTAGAATGCTCTTTGGCCAACTCCTTCACAACATTCAATTGATTTGGTAATTCTTCTATAGCCATGTATATGCGTCTACTGAGTTTTTGGAGTTCTACAACTCTATTTTGATTACTAGAGGACACATCAGTCAGACTATCTAAGAATTTGGAGAAATTCTCCTTCATGACATTTATCCCAATGAGTTCTTTCCCTTGGCCACTAGTCTATGAATCTGTATGTAGCCCCTTCATGAGCTCAAATCCTCTATCGTTGGTCTTCTTCACTTTATCCTCTATTTCCTTAAGTCCTTTATCTACTAATAGGATCATTTCTAACTTGAATTGCGTGCTCTAACACCATTCAAATAGAGGTTCATCTCCCTTTGGCAAGATTTTTGCTTCAATGACTTCCTTTTCCTTCATTTGAATGATCATCTTCAAAAGAGAGATACAATCATCACACTTCATTCTTTCTTTAGCCAAAGTACTACTATTTGCTAAGATGCTATCCTTCTCTATTTCTAATCTTAAGATAACATTACCAATTTTTTCTATAATAGAAACTCCCTCTAATTTGACCTTCCCAATCCAGTCTTTACCAAGTTGGCTAAAGTTCCTATCTTCTTGAAGTTGAGAGATAAGGGCTTGAACTTTGGTAGCAGAAGGATTTCTTGTTATTGATACTCTAGAGATAGTTTCCAATAGGGTGACCAATTGTCTAATGAAACTATTCAACTCTTCTATCTCAACCTTTATCCTAGCTTTTGACAAATTTAGGTTTCCCAATTGTCCCTAAATTACTTCATTGGTTGACTTCCACAAGCCAACCTTGGTGTCATGTCTGACCTCTCCAAGTTCCACTAAGTGTAGATTAAAACCATCACTAGTCATATCTTTAATTCTCCCTTCTTTGTTGGGCTTGGCTATCTCCATTGTTAGGTGCCTTGTTTTTGGATCTTTCCCAAGTATAGACAAATTTTTCTGCTTCTTTACCTTGGTTAATGTAGATCTATAACAAACTACAAGTGATATAGTATCCTTGGTGAGGGTGCTTTCATATTTCCTTTTTATCTTTCTCTCTAGAGTATCCTCTAACTAGGAATCAATGCCTATCACTTTAGAGGTCATCCCAAGTGATTCTATGCTAAACATCTTCTTCTTAACTAGAGTGACTGTCATTAGAGTTGAAGAAAAGGGATTCTTTAGGGCCTAATAAATGGGCTTGGAAGAGCTCTAGCCTTTCTCCACCTCTGAGATTTTCTTCATTTCCTCATCAGATTTTGTAGATTCACTACTACTGCTCTTTCCATCTCCAAAATCTACTATCTATATTGGGGAGCCACTTGGTTTTAGAAGTGTAGCACTTACTAGTAGAATTGGCCTATGATGAGGAGAGGGGGTTGGTGTAACATGAGAAGATGGAACTAAGGTAACATGGGGAGATGTAACTGAGGTAACAACACTATCCTTTGTCTCCTCTGTCTTCTTCTCTTTAGCACCAGTTTGGGTTCCCATAATTGGGAGGGAGCCATCATGACAAGTCCTAGCTATGGGAATTCTTTTGTCTAGAGGTTGGTCACCTCCTCTTGAAGGTTGATCTAGTCCTTGAGTGATAGTTGGTGTTATTCCTAGTGTAGCACTCTAGGTGGAAGAGGGAGTTGTAGCTACTAGAAAAGCTTGACTGGTTCTGCCTTTACTCTGACTACTTTTGGCTATCCATTCGACCCATTTCCTAGTTATTTTGATGATTCAGGCCATCATAATGTCTAAATCTTCCTTAACATTCTCATAAGGCTATGAGCTAATGGGAGTGTTCCTTAACTTAGTCAAATATGTATTACTATACATATTTTTTCCATTATCCTTCAATCCTTCAACATTAAGATTGATATTATATGTTTTTATTCACTCCACTATGAGCCTGATAAAAGCACAATCTCAACTTTCAAATTCATCTTTATAATCTACCCAATAGTCTTCAACAATGGTAATATGTTCAATCACACTCCCAGTCTATAACATATCCCTAGCATATCCATTCAGATCAAACATAGGTCTCAAGACCTCACACATTTCCAATTTGTATTTCATCTTGAACACTTTGAGCATATTCTTTGCATTAGATTGAGACTTGCAACTGTAAGCTCCTACTTTCATAGGGAACTCATATCCCTTCTTCTTCAAGCTTTCACTTAGAAAATTCACCTGGAATGCCTACCTTACAATCTCTATTAGCACGATCATGTCACTCAAATACTTGGATAGCTTCAGGGGGAATCCATTAAAAGCTGCAAGACAAAAATAAGAGAAAGATGAGAACTGGATAAAATAGTCTCTGAACTAATTGATAGTTGTCATTGCCTCCAAACTAAATCTCCTCTTTATGCATCCTTGGTGTCCCCTACAAATTCTCATTGTGAATGCATTATTAACTTTGACATACTCCACATAACTATTTTGTAATTACAAACATGGATAGAACTCATAACACATCGCATCATCAGGAAACTTTTCTATTCTTGGAAGGCCCAGCCATAACTATAGAGATGCTAGCATATAAATTAGAAAGGAAGACATATAGAAAGTGTTGTAGAACTTCATGGCACTGAAAGCTCTAGAAAGATTTTCACTTACCTCATGGGCCCAATCAATATATAGTGTATTTGAACAAATAACTTGTACCAGAAAGAAATATTGTTCAATGGAATTTAGAGCCTCTACCTCACCTTTTAGTCTGTACAGGAGTACCAAATAGATTTTTGCGGACCTTACTCTTGGTGCTCTATAGCTTTTGAAACTAGGATTGCAAAATTTCCCTCCTCCATAGCATCTTCTCTATAGAAAATTCAGAGACCACTCCACCTAATATCAAGGTCAAAATCTCCACTCATTCTAGAACTAAGGAGGCAATTCACCACAATTTACCTATCAATGGAGATTAATACTATATTATTAGGTAACACAGTTTGTCAGGTATCCAGATTGTAGTGATTAATGCATTCATAAATCAATTCTGGAGCTTGGACTATTATCAAGAAATCATCTACCTCTAATAGTCCACTTCCTTGGAGATTCTTAGTTATGGGATGAATTGGCTCTAACTTCAGCCTCCTTTGGAAATCTTGCATTTCATAAAAATGGAGTGAAGTATCTATGAAATTCTGCAATGTGGACTTGATTCCATTTAGCCCATCAAACCCCACAAATTTGGTTGCCATTTTGTCTAAGGATTAAGTAAATTAAAATTTCAAATCTAAATGAAGAACATGATTTTGAATTCAAAAATAAAGACAATTTGAAAGTGTTGTGCAATTTAACAGAATAACAGTTCAAGAAAAAGTGGTAGTTTGAATAACTGTTATGTTTCCATATATATAGGAGTCTCAATTCATCCATTAATCTTCAAGATTCATGCCACACAAATGAATTAAAGGATAAATCCATTGAAACAGTAAATGTGGGAGCTCTGACGGATATTTTGGTGTCTTTTCACTATTTTTGTTGGCCCAATGGTAACTTTCCTTTCTTTCATACTTACTTTTCCATTTCCATTAAGTTTTAGAGAATTATGAACAGAGCACCCCATAAGGAAATATTTGCCTAATTGAATTTTGCTTAGTATACCTTTCCCACAATGGTTAGATTATTTCCATTATCATCTTAAGATGTTTTGTGTGTAATTTGTGGGCCCAATCCTAGTCCAATTACAAAGTTGATTTTCTCTTGAATGCAAAAAATTGTCCTCATGGGTTGAAAACCCACTGACGAGAAGACAATTCTCATTCTTTTTCCTAGGCTTTCCTTTAAACTTAACCCTCTGAGTTAATATTTCCTTTGGGTTTGGAAAATCTTGAAAGGACTACGAAAATTGAAGAGGGGCCCACTTCTTTGTTTCATTCCTTTACAATTCCCTTTGGCAAAAAATGGACTTCATGGGTTAAAAGCCTACAGAGGAAAAGCCTATTTTGAGTTTTCTGCCTGATGATTTTGGGTGCCATGATGAATCTTGAATGTTTCCCAAGGTAGAATATTATAGTGAAAATAGATATTTTTCATAAGAAAGCTCATCATCTTCTTACATAGGCCTATAAATATCATTTATTGCTCTTTGCAAAAATTTGCCTTCATGGGTTGAAAACCTACTGAGGAGAAGGTGATGCTCAATTTTTTGCAAGCTTCCTTCTTTCATTGAAAAACAACATGATAAGTCACGAACAAGCCCAACTTTATGAATAACCTTGGCATGTTGCAAGAATCACCATCAAATTAGGTAGCAAGCTACCCATAAACTCTTGACATCAAGGAAAACTACCCAACCATGAAATGTGGGAGAAGGGAAAGATGGAAAATCCGATGGAGACTCGTTTCACCTAAGGGGAATTAAAACTAGACTTAGACATACCTAGGCTTAACTATGACACAAAATTTTCCACTTTTGTAAAATGTTTACAGGGTGAAAATTGGGGAAACAAAACTAACTTTAAAATAATTTCCTTTGTTAATCAATAGAAGCTCAGTTAACACTGCACACTCACAAAAATTCTTTGGCAACTGAGTGAGCTCAGTTAGCACTAGTTCCATCCAGCTTTCCTTCATTAACTAAGTGATCTCGGTTAACACTCACTTTCTACATACTTTCCTTTGACACCTGAGTGAACTAAGTAGACATGACTTTCTGAACTAGGTAATCACAAGAATGATTAGTAGACACAAAAATTTGTCTTTACTTCCCAAGTGAGCTTAGCATACACTGAATAATAATGATATGACATTTGTGTAACATCAATGAAAACACACAATGAATCAATTGTATCCAACAATCTCCCTCTTTGACATTGGTAGCAATACAACATATCATAGAGAACTCCCTCTATCAATAAGCTTCTTTTTCTTTCAAAAGCTTCTCTCTCTTTGTTCCTTACTTTATTCTAGTTCCAAAAATTTCTTAGAGATATGAAAATAAACTTCTCCCTCTTTGACAACACATGCCAAAGATAATAATTTTGTTAATGCCAATGTACCTTAAATACTAATTCATCTACAATACGACTTTGCTAATTTTGCACCAACTGATTGATCTTCAACAAGTTTTGGTTGATGCATCACTAAGCTTCACTTAGTGAACTTTAGAGTGAGGAATGACCCTTAGCTTACCTCTTTGATACAAAAATGCATCCTTAGGTATTGGCTTGGTGAATATGTATACAATTTGTTCCTTTCTATTGACATATTCCAATCTAACTTCTTTTTCTTGTACCAATTCTCTTAAGAAGTGATATTTTATTGCAATGTGCTTTGTTTTGGTATGCATCACTAGATTCTTTGATATATTGATTGCACTTGTGTTATCAGAATATATGACTATTGGATCCTTGATCTCTATCTTCATTCCTTCCAACAATTGTTTGAACCAAACAATGTTAGAATAATTAACTACTACTGCCACATATTCTGCCTCTACTATGGATTGAGATATACAATTTTTCTTCTTTCTCATCCAAGACACTAGTCTTTTACCAAGAAAGAATGCTCCACCACTAGTTTTTGTTCTATCATCAATACTTCCTACCCAATCAGCACCAGTAAATACTTTCACATCCAAATTGCATCCAAGTTTATACCATAAACCATATTCTTCATTACCTTTCAGATATCTCATGATTCTTTTGATTTCCATCATATGATTTTCCTTAGGATTTGTTGACAATCTTGCCACTATTCTAGTTGCTAAAGCAATATCAGGCCTTGTGTGTACTACATACTATAATTTTCCAATCATCGACCTATATGTGGTCTAATATACTTGTTTGGAATCATCATTTTTGGAGATCTTATGTCCAATAGACATACACATTTCAACTGGTCTTGATTTCATTCCAAACTTTTTTAGTATTTCATTATATACTTAGATTGGGTAATGTAGATACTATTTTTGTTCTATTGTATCTAGAATCGAACAAAGAATTATATATCACCAAATATAGTCATCTCAAATTATTTACTCATTTCCTCTAAAAATTCTTTGCACAAGTCATCATTTCCTATAAATAAAGTATCATCAACAAATATTTCTGCCAACACTATCTTCTTGTCTGGTCCTTTGTTGATATACAAACTATTGTTAAAAATTTTCTTTTAAAAGCCAATCTATACCAAGTAATTATGAAGTCTTTCATACCAAGCTTTGGGAGCTTGCTTGAGACCTTATAATGCTTTGTCTAACTTGCAAACCATGTCTCTTTTACTAGGATCTACAAAATATTTTGGTTGTTCAATGTAGAATTCTTCATCAAGAATTCCATTCAAGAATGTAGATTTGACATCCATTTGATATACTTTAAATCCTCTATGTGTTGCATATGTAGTAAAGTTCTAACACCTTCTAGTCTTTCTACAAGAGAAAAAGTCTCACCATAATCAATACCTTCTTCTTGAGAATAGCCTTTGCACACCAATCTTGCTTTGTTTCTTGAAAATTTTCTATCTTCATTAAGCTTATTTATAAATACCCACTTTGTACCAATTACATTTTTATCCTTGGGTCTAGAAATAAGAGACCCAATTTTATTCTTTTCTATCTATTTTATTTCTTCATTCAACTTCAACCCAACTTTCATTTTCTAGAGCATCTTTAACACTTCTAGGTTTAAAATCAGCAAGTAAACATGTACCTTTTAATTTTCTTCTTATCATTGTTTCATTAGATTTTTCTCTGATGATCTGATTAGGTGCATCATGCCTTCTAACGTATCTTGCTAACACAAGCTCTTTGAGCTTTGAATGAGTTCCACCATCTTTATCTTCAATTTTAGTTTCAAGCTCGAGTCCTTTTGTTTGTGACTAGGGTCCATCGGGCTTAGTTTGAACTAGCTCAATAGTTTCTAATTATGACTCCAGTCCTTTCAGACTGTAACTCAAGTTGCACTATCTACAACTCAGTAACTGTTGGATATTTTGGGGACTCAGGAGATGAAGCTTCCTTTCTTTCAGATAGATTTGGTAGGGTATCAGATTCATAGTAAACAAATCCTTTGTAATCTTCTGGCTCCTTGTTACTTTCTTCTTCACTCTTTTATGCAAACTCATCAATTCTAACATGTGCACTTTCTATAATTTTATAAGTAGACAAATTTAAACATTTCTATGTTTTACTTCTATATGAATATCTTAGAAATATGGCTTCATCACTTTTTACATCAAATTTTCTCTTTTTAGATTCTTTTAAGATATAACATTTGATGCCAAATACATTCAAGTAACATACATTAGGTTTGTGGTCATACCATTGTTGATAAGGAGCTTTGTTTAAATCTTTCTTCAAATGTACTCTATTCAAGGTATGAACTATAGTGCTAATAACTTCCTTCTAGTACTTGAGAGCAACCTTCTTTCTAATCATTAGGGTTCTTGCACAATACATGATAGAATTGTTTCTTCTTTTAGCTATACCATTTTACTGTGGTGTACCAGGGGCTGATACTTGTCTTTTGATTCCTCTTTCAATGAAAAAATTATTGAATTCATTGGAGATGAATTCACTAGCTATGTCTAATCTTAAGCATTTCAACCTCTTTCCAATTTCATTTTCTACTCTTGCTAGATACCACTTGAATTTCTAAAAAGCTTCTAACTTTTCTTTTAGATACATTAATGTCATCATTCTAGAATAGTCATCAACAAAAATAATGATTTTTTTTTTCTCCACTATAGATTTATATTTCAGTAGGTCCACATAAGTTTGTATGAACAATCTCCAAGGCTTCTTCTGAATATTTTTTTCATTTGAAACTAGTCTTTCCCATCTTACCAATTTGGCAATTCTTGCATAGACCCATGTTAGGTTTCTTCAAACTAGGAATACCTCTTACCCCTTTATGTTTGCTTATCTTAATTAGATTACAAAAGTTTACATGACATAGCCTTTTGTGCCATAACGAACTTTCCTCTACTTAAGCAACAAAACATGAACAATTATTGAGATCAAGATAAAATAGATTACCTTTTGTTTTCTTGTCAGATCCAACTAGATTTCCTTTTCCATCTAGTAGTTTGGCCTATCCATTCATGAATTCTACCTTGAATCCAATGTTATTCAATTGTGCCACACTCAGTAAATTATGCTTTAGTCCTTCAACCCAATAAGCATTGTCACATTCAAGTTCTTTAGTCAATGAAATACATCTTTTCCTTTTATGTTACAAGGTTCATTGTTTCCAAATCTCACACTACCTCCATTATAATATTCCATGTGCTCAAAATTTTTTTTTTCTCTATTTATATGATGTGAACTACCACTATTAATAATTTCTAACGTGAGAGATAAGTGTCATCTTATCTCCTTCATCATTAGATTTATCTATCACAGTAATATATACCATTTCATCTTCACTGTTACCAGAATCTTTAGCTATAGAAAAAAATTAATTACCTTTGTCCTTGTAGTTCCTATAGTTTTTGGAATCCTTCTTGCCTTTTTTCTTATTTCTTTTATTTTCATCTTTGATTTCCTCATTTGGACACCTAGCAGCAATGTGACCAACTTCTTCTTTGAAGAAGCACATTGAAGAAACTTTACCTTTGTACTTTCCTCTACCTTTGGAATACTTTCTTGCAAGTAGGGCTTCAAAAACTTCGAGATCACTATCTAAGATTTCTTCTAATGATCCTTCTTCTTCACTTCTTGACTGACAAGATTTTTATTTCATACCCTTTTCTTTGAGTGAGAGTTTAGCTTTAAAAGTAGATTCAATAACCTTTGAACTAGAAACATAGTTATCAAAATTATCTAACTCAAAAGTTTTCAATCTTCCAACTAGAACACCCAAAGATATTTTATTATTTGGACCACATCTCATTTCTTGAATAATAGATAATCTAATTGCATAAATAGGAATAAGAGTTCTAAGCACCTTGCTTACAACTATTTTCTCTTGAATGTCTCCTCCAGATTCTTTGATTGTACTTCCACTTGCTTTGATCCTTTCCACATATTTGGCAATTTCCTCATCTTCTTTCATTCTCATTTGATCAAAATGCCCTCTAATATTTTTAGTTTTAGTTCTTCTTACATTTTCATCTCCTCCATATATATCTTTCAGTTTGATCCACATCTCATAAGTTGTCTTGCAATCTTTAACTTCATCAAATTTAGCATAACTAAGAGTAGACACAATATCAATCATCATCATGTTATGATTCTTCTTTTCAATAATATCTTCAACAGATAATTTTCAAGTGGGAGTCTTGTATTTAGTATCAAGATACTTGCATCGTAAGTCACTAATGGTAGCCAAGTGTAACCTCATAATTCCTTGCCACGCTACATAATTGTATCTCTTGAGGTTGGGGATTTCTCTTCTATAAGACATCTTGATCTTTAGCGTAGGTCCTTGAAACCTTCTTTGCAAGTACCAAAGGCTCTAATACCAATTGTTGGAAATATAAGAGGAGTAACTGAGAGGGGAGGAGTGAATCAGTTACTACTAAAATAAATCTTTTGATCCCTTAGATGTTAGTATAAAATGCAAACTAAAAATTGAATATTTTCTAAGCTTGGTAAACACATATGGAATGCTATAACATATAAACATTAGATGTTATATGTGATTACCATTACTTAAACTTAGTTACAAGCACATACAAGAAACTAACTTGAACACATTTGGCATTAGGATTTAACATAGAAATCCAATTTGGGGAAAACCACCAATTACAACTAGTTACTATTTTCATTCTTTTGAAGTGAGCATGATTAGGAGCCAACACTATTAAAGGTTACAAAACACACTATTAGGTATGACATTGTTAAAAGATTTAATCACCCTACTAGGAGTTGCCTTATTAGAGGTCTTTAGACAATTCAATAGAACTACCACCTTGTTAGAGGATTTTCAAATAGCTAAGCCAACTCTGTTAGGAGATTTAAATCACTTGATACAATGGTTAGAGAGTAACAATGAGATGACTTGATTTGAATGCAACTGATTTGCTGATTATAGATCTCTGTTCTAGCTTGTACTTGATCCTTACTAATCAAATATAGCTTTTCTACTTCACAAGGATATTCGATTTATCCTTCAAATTCACTTCCTCTTCTCATTATTAGATCTTCAATAACATATTCATGTATTACATCCATCTCATACATTGAAATCACAGACTTGACCTTATACTTATATCTTCCACTTTATCAAGTCAGCTCAAATAAAACTTAGAATAATTAATATTCATCATTGCAGTCAGCTAAAATTAATAGATAAATTAATTAAGCTTAATATGTCAAAATAAGAAAATCCTTCATTAGCTTAATATGTTCAAATAAAAAAAATAAGAAAATACTTCTTTAGCGTAGTAGAAACTAACTCAAAAATGATTTCCTTTGTTAACCAATAGAAGCTTGGTTAACACTACACACTCATAAAAATCCTTTGACAATCGAGTGAGCTCGGTTAGCACTAATTCCATCCAACTTTCCTTCATTAATTGAGTGAAGTTTGTTAACACTAATTTTCTAAATACTTTCCTTTGATGCCTAAGTGAACTCGGTAGACACTACTTTCTAATCTAGGTAGTCAAAGCAATGCTCATTAGACATAGAAAAATATCTTTACTACCCAAGTGAGATTGGCATACACTGACTGATAATGATGTGAGATTTGTGTAACATCAAAGACAAAACATAATCAATAAAATGTATCCAACACTTATCTAATTACTATCCCCAAGGGAATGGTGTGGCTAAGTCCACCAATAAGAACTTTATCATAGTGATAAAGCACTTGCTAAAAGAGAACCCCAAGGATTGGCACACTAGCCTAAAATATGCATTATGGATGGATAGAGTTAGGATTAAAAATAATTTCTAAATAAATCCATACATATCCATCTATAGATAGGAACTAGCATTTCTACTCAACCTCAAGACTAAAGTTTTGAAATTAATGAGAGGGTGTGTTGAGGATACTAACAAAGTTCAAATTAGATTGATGAATCTCTTGGAATTGGATGAGAAAAGGATAACCAATTTAGAGTTTATGGAAAAACATCAAGCTATTATAAAATATTGGTTTTGTTGAAAATTGACTAATGGAGATATGTAATTGTTATCATTTATGGCAACACATGATGCATATGCTTATAAGAAACCTCAAAATAAAGATACTTAGCTTTTGGTACATAAAAAATTGTCAAAGTATGAATTTGGTATACAACAATATTTGTTTTTTTATGTTACTTGTTATTGATGTCATATTATGACTAGTGAAGTTATATGGAGATGGTATACATGTCGATGATGATGTGTATGACCTCAGAAGTCAATACAAACTATATGGAAAAGAGATATATGTGTTTTACCAATGAAATAGGACATCGGACTTAAAGGAAAGGAATTATTTTGTTAACAAAATAATTACTTGACCAATTAGGACCAACATCCTAGATTTTTACTCTAAGTTGGAAAAGTATATTATGGCCTTAGCTGACGTAGTTGTAATTTATGTAAAGGCATGGTATTTATGCAAAGGACATCTTGTGAAGGAAAGTGTGCAAGTTGTGAAAGTGATGTGAAGTATTATGATATGCAAACTATCTATGAAAGTGATATATGCAAAGTTTAAGAAGCTATTTTGTGATCCAAGATTGGACTAAAGATCAAATATTAGACAAGAAATAAGTTATAACATTTATACTATTGAAGATGAGTTACTTGTTTGGGCAGTGATCTCTTCTTGTAATTGGAAGTGCAAGTTTGGGTAGTAGGCTCATCTTGCATCTACTCTACTACAGATCCTAATAGGGTTGGCACAACTCCTAACTGTAATCACCCAAAAATGGTCATTTAGACTATTAGCCCCCTTCTCAGCATTTTGGCCAAATTTAATTAATCAATTACCTAGACCCAATTGCTAATAATCAATTAATTTGATTATAACCTATAGTTTGATTATGCTATCCTAAGTTCATTATTTGATTAAAAGAACATGTTTCCTTTAATTAAATAAAAGATCTCATTCTTCTAACTCACTTAAAGTGCACACATAAAGTCCTTTTCTAATTTTCAAATTAAAAGAAAAGAAAGGCTCTGTGACTTTTATCTTATATGACAAGTCAACTTATATTTTATTGGTTGACTTGTGTGTGCACATGGATCACTCCTATTTTTGAATTCCACCATTAATCATCCACCATCTTCATCTTGATCTCTACCATTCATATGACTTTAAAATGGAGAGAGATTTCCCCCTCAAAGGATCCACACTCTTGAGTATTGTTATGCTACAAGTTTACTATTCAAATTCTTGAGAGCTCTTTATGGAGAACTTCTATTTCTTGTCTAAATCCTCTCATCCATGGCATTTTTAGCATATAACATTCTGGCATAGTTGCATGTTAATATAGTTTCCTTACAATAGCTTAGCTCACATAGTAATTAGTTGGACTTGTAACACTTGCATATTATTTAGAATAGTTGGATCTTGCATTCTCATTTTAGCTTAGCTTCAGCTTGCATTGCATCATTGTGGAATTTCTTATGGACATTTGCACCTTTGCATCTTATTTTTGGAACCTCCCATTGCATGGTTTACTAGCAAGAACTGTATTCCTAAGGCTCAACTGAGAGCTATTTTAATTGAAACACACTCTCTTGCACTCTATGGATAGGGAGCTCCAAGTTGGCATCCAAGCATTTTGAATTCAATGGAATCCCTTAGATAGAAGGGTTTGGAGAGAGACACTTTTGAGTGTACATTTTTGGTGCCCACCATGGGGTAGAACATCAAGTTTTGTCCCTTACTTTACCATTTTCATTGCATTTTTTCCTTACTTTCTACACTTTCTTTTCTAATTTAGTCACAGTTTTCGGGCAACATTTTTCTAGTTTCGTATGATAGTTCTGATAACTGTTGTGCAATACATTGTGGAAATTGTGTCATTTAGATATGTAGAAAATTATCACCTTAGTATTGTTAATTTTGTTACCTACCATAGTGAGAAATATCGCATAGAAATATTATGTCACCCATGTATACTGAGAAGTATCGTATGACAAGTTTCTAGCACAAACTATTGCCTCGTCTAAATTTACTTGTTTGGGGTGTTTTGGTCAGTTTTATCATTTTTTTCTTGTTGTTTACTGGTTTTGTAGGTTTTAAGCTATTTTTATAGAAGTTGATTTAAAAATTTGTTTTTGTTTTAAGGCTAACTTGTGGTGCTAATGGTTGTGGTTGCAAGGTATTGTTTTGAAGCATTAAGCATTGCCTAAATTGCCTAAAAAAAGAACACATGTCAAAGCTTCAAATGCACAAGGGCTACTAACACTTGTTTGTAGGGCTACCTGACACATAAAAAACCTAACTTGCTTGCTTTTTATTTCATGTACAACATCTACTAGTTTTTCTTTTTTTTAGGCACATTAAAATTGTGATTGTGATAGGAGAGTATTCTCCTCACCCTTACGGTGAATTAAAAATCTTAACCCACCTTTGGATTTTAAAAGCAAGAAGATAATTGAATCTTTTTAGTGCGTTTGTGGAAAGTAATCAAGGTAGAAGAGTATGCTCTTTACCCTTGAGGTTGACCTTTGAGAGTGGATCCATTTTGTGGTAGTTAGGATCCTTTAGAGGGCCTTCTCTCAGACAACTTGAGAGGAATGACCCAAGTGGGGACAAGAAAATTACTTAGCTCTTTCAACCCACTATAAACTCAAGGCTATCAAAGACACAAAACCTTAGTAGACACAATGTTTTTTTTTCTCTTAGTGTGATTGATTATGGGTTTTTGACCATAGGGAGATCACTAGGCAAGAATCCTTAAGGTGCTCTTATGGCTACGAGGTCTATTATCCTATTGGTATTTGAAAATGCTAGAGGCTTTTCAATTATACCCATGAGAATATGACATATCTAGGGGTAGCTAACTCCCATTTTCAACATGCCATTTTAGACACCAGGCCAACTATAAGGCATGACCCTTCTTCTACTTCAGGCTCTGCTAAACCTAGGCGGGTAGACCTCAAATTCAATTGATACCGTACCAGTGCAAAAAAATATCCCTAAATCTATCAAGTAGATGAAAACACTTATATCTCCAAATAAATCATGAAATAACATGAATCTACAATAGCTAAATGCAGATCTATGAATCTCAGAAGCTAGGTGAGGGTATTAGATTTCGGTCCTTCAACATGAAAGGGTAATACATGTTTAATTAATAATGTTGAATTCAGAAAACCCTCAGATATGCAGCAATAAGACCTAATGATCCTATAACTGATCAGTGCCTTAACCATTGAGAAAATCCATGAATCACAAACAGACATATGGATAGCTAAGACATATGTGTATCTTCAGATATCAGATCTATCTATTTAACTTGTAAATAGATATCAATGCTCAATTTAAATCCCATTCTTACATGATATCCCCATCAGTAAAATTACAACCCTATTGATTCCCTAAAGCATTTACATAACCTCTTAGGTTATAAGCAATAATGAAATAACATACAACCTTAAGGGACTGCAACTACAACCTAAGCTCTATGTCAAAGATTGTAAAACATTAAAAATTAGTTGATAAAGGAGACAAGATTCAACTGAAATTCAACCATCTGCTGCTCTTTATATTATTTCTTTGAAATTATATAGTCATATGCATAAAATGAAAAACATGAAGCAACCTAACAGATTTGAACTATCTATATTAACCTTCTTAATGCTATTCATAAGAGAGAAAATGTTGAAAGAAATGGTGTCTCAGTATTGGGAATGCATCCAAAACTGGATCCAAAATTTGGTATCACAGTAATGTGAAAAATTTCTCCAAAGAACTAGAACCAACTAGTTTCTCAGTGACAAAAATAGGAACCCTACAATGAGGAAAAGAAAAGAAAGATAAAGGAAAAGAATTATTTCCTGGATCTCATCAAAACATGACATCTGTCCACTTGGAAAACATTCTAAATAGGTTGAAAACATCTTTCTAGTCTCTCCCCTCAACTAGTGAATCAAATCTCAATCAGTTTTTTCCTTCAAAAGCACAAAATATCTGAAATATATGATTGAGCAAGTAACCAATTTGATACTTGATCTAGAACGACAAAATTTGGTTAAAAATGAGCTCAAGAAGGGTAAAAACATTTCCAGAACTCATTTTAAACTTCAAAAAACATCACTATATGTTCCCCAACTGATTTGATATCTCATGATGAATTCTGCCTCTTTTACTGAGAATGCCCTAGAAATTACAAAATTTCTTATAGACTAAACCGGTGGACTACTGTGCAAAATTTGACCTCAAAACTAGAAAATTTACTTCTTCCTAGTTTCGATGGTATGTTACACTACACATTTCTAACAAAAATCACCCCCGTTATGATAGTTTGAAAAATAGGCTCCTAGACTATGGCTTGGCATTTAAAATGGAAACATTAAAAAATTTATATATAGTCTAAACTATATAGAAATTCAAAATAATTCAAACTTTTCATTTTGTGGGTTGATCTTCTAAATTTGATTTTACATTCATTTTTACTCTTCCTCCAATCTACCATCGCCATGTGTTAGTCTACTATTGACTGCAACAATAATTGAGATATTTTTAATTAATTAATATTTTAATATTAATTAATCTTCTTAATTTCTTACTCCCATCTCCTATAGCACCAGAAGCTTTCCAATTTTCCTTCATGTTCTTACTTTCAAATTTCCTTTTATGCCTTTACGACCACAAGTGTATCCCTTGAGCCTTTGGAAATTTCCTTTACACTCTTACGGATTGGGTCTTTACGCTCACATGGGGAATCATGCCTTTATGCTCACATGCTACTGGCCTTTGAAATGTAACTATTACCTCTGGTTTTACCGCCAAAGACTCAAATTCAAATCCGCGGCTTGTTCAACGGTTAGCCTAAAAAATTGTTATTTTAATGCCCCGACCCGCCAAAGTTTCTCTTCCGTCAAATTTTAGATGGATCGACAGTCGGCGCGATCTCGTCATCGAAAGTTGCACGAGAGATAGTATCAGCGACATTGCACCCGATTGACACGTGTTTGGTGGGCTCGGCGGTTGGGCTACAACAGAGGGCGGGTCGGGAAAGATTTTCGGTGCCGCAGGCGCTATGGCGCTATCGCACGCCAACTGGAAAATCTCCATGGTGACATAGCGCCCGGTGGAGATGCTCACGTCGGCGGGCGGGTCACATTGCCGAAAAAATGTTGCAATGATCGGGTAAAGTTTGGCGGGCCAAAGAAAATAAACAGTGAGAGCTTCAGACAAAATATTTGGCCCCATTATGTACCTCATCTATACAGTTGGCGGAGCCTGGTGCCACGGCAGCGAATCAAAAGGAACCACGCACAGATAGGGACATGTCATCGATTGGGTGCTATGGCGCTATGGGAATTCAGCCTTGATTTTCCCATAGCGACATGGTGCCTGGTTGACACGTGGTCACCCTGTGAGGCCAGGTCGCAAGATTGCCTGGTGGTGTTCCGCTGGGCCAGTAAGGGACCACCGCGTGTAACCAGGCTGGAGTCTCTATCAGTATGGTTGGCATAGTAAAGATTTATGATCTCCACCATCGGATTTGATTGCATCAATGGATGGCGCCATCTCGCTATGGCGGAGATGCGCAGATGTTATCATGGCGACATAGTGCCCATCCGTCGCATGGCCATTCTATGGATCAAGTCTCGGGTTCACCAATCAGATGATGCCATGTGTATATGTCAGGACACGGCGTACCATGGGCCATCAGTGTGAATGTGCATCGCCTTGCCTCCCATTGGTGTATTGTTGAGATCAATGATCTACGTATTGTATCTATCTTTGGCCTATTGGATAATACATAAGTGAAATTTCCTTTTCCTAGTGTCATTCGGTTGGTTTTTTCTGATCTGTATGTGATTATTGATCGATATAAGTCTGGATGTGTATGACTTTTATGTGTTATTCTAGTTTTATAGTATATATATGGGTAGGAATGAGTCTGAACACTCTATTTTGGTGCATCACCTCCTTAGATCAGACTAGGTAGATTTGCTTTAACGCTCTCTTTCTCCCTTTCCCTTCTGAGAATAGATAGGTGCGCCCTAACAGTAAGAGGAAGCCGGCCTTCTCCAGAGACTCAACCTCATAGTTCAAGTCCCACAGCTTGGAGGTTGTTTCCATGTTTCACTAGGTTGTCCTCACGCATAGGCCTTGGACAAGGGTGCAAACCTAAGTGACAACAGTTTTTGGCATGCTCGGTGGGACAAATATCAAGAGATTTCATGTCTACTGGTGTCAAAAGAAGAAAGAGTTTTCGAGATTAATGCTAAAGAAGTAGTGCTAGCTTTAGTATTCAAGCCTTCAAGAGGCTGATTCATCAAGTACTTGGCAACTCTGAGCATCAACAAATCTGGTTTTAGGCCAAAGTTGCAGAAATTCATGCCCAAAGCTGAAATAAGGGCGTCTTCTAGAGGTAATTTTCAATATCAAGAACTCTCACTTTCAAGTCCTAGAAGAAGGAGGGCTAGAGCTTCATTATCACCAGTTAGAGGTGGAGTAATAATCAATATACCTGTGAGATCTGTCTCTACTCCTCCTACTGTCCGAACTCGGCCTAGATTGCCATCAGCACTCATCAATAGAACACTTGTTTATATGGCACAGCCAAGAGTTCATCTTTTTGCCACCTTTAATGGTGGAAGTCCTCTGTTGTTAGCCCAAAGACATGATATACCAGTAGCTGCACTAAAAAGCATACCTGATTTTACTAGTGAAACTTCTATTTCCCCCCTGGAGCATATCTAAGAGGTAGCGAATGTCTGCAATATTCATGGTATTACAGAAGATGATGTTGCTGTCAGACTTCTAGCCTCATCTTTAAAAGGAAAAGCATTACAGTGGTATAGAGGCTTAGCTCATGGTTCCATAACTGATTGGGATGGACTAGGAGCAAGATTATGCAAACATTTCAAGGATAAGAGTGACCATTTGTCACTATTAGAGCAACTGACTACAATAAAAAGAGCCCCCCATGAATGTATGACTGATTTTAATTATAGATTCCAAAAGACATGGGATAGAATACCTACTATAGTGAAACCTACCCCTGGTAATGCCTTCTTGCATTACCTTAGAGCTTTTAACAGTGATATTGCCACCACAATCCAAACTATGGGAGGAGATACATTACCTAATGCTTATGAGACAGCCATAAAAGCTGAGAACATTCTAATACAAGGAGGAAAGTTGGCTCCAAGGCCTCCTATGCCTTTCTTTCCTGATGTTCCCAACCACCAACCAGCAATAGCCCCTCTCCCTACAATTTCTACATCGCAAGCCCTTACTCCAGTTCCCCAAGCTTCCACATCCTCAAACAGAATAGATGAACTCAAGGAAATGCTCCAAGGTCTAGTACTGAATGCAGATAAAAGAGAAAAGACCCTGGATAAAATATTACAAGAGTAGGGGAGGGAGTTGAAGGACCAAGGGAAGAGACTAGAGGATAGTTTTTCTCTAATACAAAAGATGAGTAACAAGGTGGTGGCCTTAGAAAGACAGCAGGCCCAAGGTGGCAAGCCTCCCCAATTGCAATATCAAGCTCCAAGTGGTGGTAGGCCTCCTAATCAGTGGAATAGCTCTTTTGATCAGAATAGGCAGAATAGTCATGCTTCTTCTTCAGGCTCAAATTAGAACAGAGCTATAGTCCCTCAAAATAACTTGGCCCAAGACCAAGATTTTTGTCCCTCATGTAACTATTCTTATACCTACTGCCTATGTCAGAAAGCAGAATCTTATTTGGCCCTAACTATCCAGGAGTCCATAGCAAAGCAATCACACAAAGAAGATCATCCGAAGGAGGCATCATATGTTCAGAGGCAGGGTGATTGCTCTTTTATGAATCACCAGATGGAGGAACATTGTAATGTAAACTAGGACTCCATTGCTCATAACACAAGAAGCAAGAAGAGAGCTATGGAACATGCTGCTCCTTCTCCTAAGCAGGCCTCAACTTCAAGTGTTATAGCTAACACACAAACAGCAAATGAGCAAACAAACACTTCACAACAGCAAAAGCAAGGTCCGAGAAATGAGGATGCAAGTGATCCTTTTGTTGCCCCATCTCAACCTCTTGTAAGTGTAGCCCCCAAAGTTTCTACCAAAATCCCTAGTGCCCCATTAAGTGTGGTAGAGAAAATGAAGAAGACCAATGTAAACATTTCCATGTGGGATGCTGTTGCTACCATACCAATGCAGAGGAAGATGCTGCAGCAAGAATTGGAAAGGATTGAGCCCAAGGATTAGTCATCTACCATGGAGAGTGCCACTAGTTTAGTACAACCACCAGGAGATGTGGAGGCAAATAAAAAGGTTAGACCTCCTCCATTTTATGTTTCTTTGATTATAGGGGGCAAATTAGTCCATAATTGCATGATAGATTCGGGGGCTAGCAGCTCAGTAATGCCTAGGTGTGTTGCTGATTCTTTAGGGATGAAATATGAGCCCATTGTTAGGGATGTGTTACAACTAGATGGGAGTACTGTCAAAACCATAGGGATCCTTAGAAGTGTGGAAATGGCCCTACATGCATGCCCTAGTTGTACTGTGATTCAAGGCATATCTGTTGGTGAGGTTAAGCCCTATTTTGCCATCTGTCTTTCGAGAGACTTCACTGCTCAAATTGGTGGATTCATATCTGTTGATTGGTCTTACATGTCATTTAAGACCAAATATGGGGCCAATGCTTCAATAAGAGCAGAACCTCAAGCCCTTCATCACACTGAACCCTACACTCCCAACTTCATCAATATGAATATCCCTATCCTAGAGGTGAACGAAAATAACATAGTAAACGAGCCTGTCACTTCCATAGCAGAGATTCCTAATTTCTTCTTGGATGAGTGGGCAAAAACATGTTAGTTTGAACCTATGTCGGAAACCCTTGAGACAGGCCTTAGTAAATATTGCATAATAGAGAAAGATGTTCAAGTTCCTGACCTTGTTAGGACTAATGATGACATAAATGGAGTATGGAGTATGTACTTTGATGGCTCAAGGAATAGAAATGGATCAGGGGATGGTGTTATGTTGATCTCTCCTACACAAATAAGATACTACTTCTCTTTTAGGTTCCAATTCAGTTGTACCAATAATGTGGCCGAGTATGAATCCTTGATCCAAGGTCTCCTACTTGCCCAAAAGAGGGGAATTCAAGCCTTGAAAGTATATGGGGACAGCGAGTTGGTAGTGAACCAAGTGAGAAATCAGAATATTACCAAAAATGGCTTGCTCAAGTCTTATAAACATAGAGTCTGGGATTTGCTTGAGGGTTTCAATGCATTTAACATTCAGAGCATTCCTAGGAAAGAAAATAAACATGCTGATAGACTTGCAGCAGTGGGTGCATCTTATGATGTGCCAGGGAATCTTGAGGAAGAAAAGAAACAACAAATAAGGGTAGTGGTGATGCCTACTGTTCCTGATAATAATACTCATTGGCAAGTGTTCGAGTCTGATGAGAAAATTGTGAGCTTCTTGCAGAATGAAGCAAAATTTTTAGGGAGAAATCAGCTAAGACTACAAGATCAATATGGTGATCAGATCATTCATCTCAGTTCCAACAAGCTGCCCAAGGGTCTCATTACCTTGGAAGGCATCTTTAACCCTGATGATCAAACAAGAGGCAAAGGGATGAATCTAGCTGTAGAAAAGGATGACCATGCCCCAGTTACTATTGCTGATGGAAAATCTCTTAACATGGGGAAGGTATGTTCTAAAGCTGATCAAGAAGATTTCATTCATCTATGTCAAGAATTTAGTGATGTATTTGCTTGGACATATGATGATTTAAAGGGGTTCGACCCTAGTTTGTTTCAGCATACCATAGATTTAGTTGATAGGGTCAAACCAGTAAGGCAAAAACAGAGGCCAGTGAATCCCAAGATTGAACCTTTAATGAGGAAAGAACTATCCAAACTGATTGAGACTAACATAATTTTTCCCATCAAACACTCATCATGGGTAGCTAACCTTGTCCCTATGAGGAAGAAGAATGGAGAAATCAGATTGTGTGTGGACTTTAGGGATCTCAATCAGGCTTCCCTTAAAGATCACCATCCTCTCCCTTCTATGGAGCAAATTCTGTCCAAGGTCATTGGGTCAAGGAGATTCTCTTTTCTTGATGGGTTTTCTGGTTATAACCAAGTGCTGGTTAAAGAGTCTGATAGATACAAGATAGCATTTACTACTAAATGGGGCACTTATGCTTATTGCAAAATGCCATTTGGATTAACAAATGCAGGTGCCACATTCCAAAAGGCAATGGAGGTAGCTTTCAGAAGATTAATTGACAAGTTTGTCTTGGTATACCTTGATGATATAACTGTGTATTCCAAGAATGTGGAGGATCATCTTGATCATTTGAGACAGGTATTTCTAAGATGTAGAGAGTTTGGGGTATCTCTCAACCCAACCAAATGTGTCCTTGCTACAAACCAAGGAAAACTATTGGGACACATTGTATCTAAGGATGGATTGACTGTTGATCCAGAAAGGACAAAAGCAATACTTGCCCTTCCTCTCCCTAAACACAAGAAAGGGCTACAAAGTTTCCTTGGTAGGATAAATTTTGTAAGAAGGTTTCCTTGGTAGGATAAAGTTTCCTAATCTTTCCACCATGGTGAAACCCCTTACAGCCATGCTCAAGAAAGATATGGTCTTCTCATGGACCAAGGAGGGGAAGAAGAGTTTTGAAAAGATCAAGGCAGCCATAGCATCGGCCCCTACCCTCATGAACCCAAAATTTGAGAAAGATTTCATCCTCTACACCTCAGGTGGTGAGTCAAGTATCTCTGCTATCTTGACCCAAACAAATGACAAGAATGAGGAGCAGCCCATAGCCTTCTTTAGTGAAGGGCTTAAGGAATATGAAGATAAGTATAGCTTTGTTGAGAAGCAAGCCCTTGCAGTCATTAGAGCCTTGAAGAAGTTCAGACACCTCTTATCCCATAATAAGATCCATTTTTTGGTACCCCATGCAAGTGTAAAAGACTTCCTATTAAACAAAGATGTTAGTGAGAAGAGAGCTGGATGGATCACTAGGGTGATGGAATATGATGTTGACATTTAGATTACCAAATTGGTAAGAGGAAGAGGATTATGTAAAGAAATGTTATCAGATCAGAACTCAGATGAAGAAGTTTCCATGGTGATAGCAGAGCAACAGGAAGAAAGGTACGCTGATGGTCCAAGGAGCTGGATAAATGACATGAAGAATTTCTTATTAGGGAATGGATACCCTCAGGGATTGGACAGAACTAAAAGAAGACAATATAGACTAAAATCCATTCCCTATGTTGTGATTGACGATATCCTATTCAGGAGGGATTTTAATGGGACCCTGTTGAGGTGTGTTGAAGAGGATCAGGCTGAAAGGGTGATTAGAGAACTCCATGATGGCCCTGATGGCGGCCACTTCTCTGCAAGAACAACCGCTATAAAGATCATGAGGGCTGGATATTATTGGCCATCTCTGTTCCATGATTGTTACAGGTATGTGAGGAAATGTGAGAAATGTGCTTTTTTCTCAGGCAAACAGAGACTTGCAGCTCTTCCTCTTCATCCTATTCAGGTGGATCAGCCCTTCACTCAGTGGGGGTTGGATTTTATAGGCCCCATTAATCCTCCATCTAGTGCAGGTCATAAATGGATCTTGGCTGCTACTCATTATTTCACTAGGTGGACAGAGGCAGTTGCCTTGAAGGATGCCACAGAGCCATCAATTGTTGAATTCCTTGATGGAATTGTATCTAGATTTGGTGCTCCTTCTACTATCATCTCAGATAATGCCAAGTCTTTTGTTGGAACCCAAATTTGTGCATGGGCCATGAATCACAATATCTACCTGAGCACATCATCGAACTACTATCCTCAGGGTAATGGTTTGGCTGAATCTTCCAACAAGAATCTGATCAGAATTATGAAGAGGACAATAGAAGACAATCAGAGGACCTGTCACAAGAAATTAAGGACTGCTCTGTGGGCTGATAGGATAACACCCAAGAGATCTATTGGGAATTCACCTTTTGTGCTAGTATATGGTAGGGAAGCTAGACTCCCAATCTCATTGGAGTTCCCATCCTTGGAGTTGGCTCATCAGCTGGAACTGGTTGAAGATGATGCCATGTCAGTAAGAATGGCAGAACTAATTGAGTTGGAAGAAAAGAGAAACAAAGCCATGAAAACTCTAGAGATTCACCAGCAACAGATGAAGAGGAATTTTGACAAGAAGGCAAGGGCCAGAACCTTCAGAGAGGGAGATTTATTTCTCAAGTGGGACTCGGACAGAGAAAAACCAGGAAGGCACTCCAAATTTGACCTATTATGGAGTGGCCCTTATCTGATTTCCAGTTGCAAACAGGCCAACGCATTCCAACTAAGCAGGCCAAGTGGTGAAATTCTACCCATTCCAGTCAATGGGATCTATCTGAAGCCCTGTTTATGAAGGGTTGTGAATCCATGTACATAGTTAATCCAGTTGCTTCCTTCTTGTTTCTATTTTTCAATAAGCGCATGAGCACATGGCTCTCTTCGTGAGTCATTTTTGACATGTCTCATGCTGCTGAGGAGGGTTAGGGTTCTTGCAGCTCTCAGCTTTGTGCCTCCTGGTCCTCTTTCCGACTCCATAGCCCAATGGATCATTCTCAGGCACTGGTCATGCATTGAGCAGGCTCATGCCCCCTGTGAGTCGCCAGAAGTGTTACCTCTGGTTTTACCGCCAAAGACTCAAATTCAAATCCGTGGCTTGTTCAACGGTTAGCCTAAAAAATTGTTATTTTAATGCCCTGACCCGCCAAAGTTTCTCTTCTGTCAGATTTTAGATGGATCGATGGTCGGCGCGATCTCATCATCGAAAGTTGCACGGGAGATAGTATCAGCGACATCGCGCCCGATTGACACATGTTTGGTGGGCCCGGCGGTTGGGCTACAACGGAGGGTGGGTCGAGAAAGTTTTCTGGCACCGCAGGCACTATCGCACGCCAATCGGAAAATCTCCATGGCAACATAGTGCCTGGCAGAGATGCTCACGTCGGCGGGCGGATCACATTATCAAAAAAATGTTGCAACGATCGGGTAAAGTTTGGCAAGCCGAAGAAAATAAATAGCGAGAGCTTCAGACAAAATATTAGGCCCCATTATGTACCTCATCTGTCCAATTGGCAGAGCCCAATGCCACGGCAGCGAATCAAAAGGAACCATGCTCAAATAGGGACATGTCATCGGTTGGGCGCTATGGCGCTATGGGAATTTAGCCTCAATTTTCCCATAGCGACATGGCGCCTAGTCGACACGTGGTCACCCTATGAGGCCAGGTCGCAAGATTGCCTGGTGGTGTTCCGCTGGGCCAGTAAGGAACCGCCGGGTGTAACCAAGCTAGAGTCTCTATCAGTACGGTTGGCACAGTCAAGATTTATGATCTCCACCATCGAATTTGATTGCATCAATGGATGGCACCATCTCGCTATGGCAAAGATGCGCAGATGTTATCATGGTGACATAGCGCCCATCCGCCACGTGGCCATTCTATGGATCAAGTCTCGAGTTCACCAATCAGATGATGCCATGTGTATATGTTAGGACACGGTGTACCATGGGCCCAGTAGTTTTCAAAAGGGACAGCGAGTGAAGTACGATGTCACTCTAATCGTCAGATCTGCAAAGATCTACGGCTGGCGCTATCTCACCATCGAGAACTGCCCAGACTTTAGCATCGGCGACATAGCACCCGTGCGCCACGTGTCCTGGCAGGGCTTCATTTCATGTCGTCAGAAGCAGTTAGGATAGGATGACCAACAAACCAACAGGAGGATGCCATGTATTAGCGAGCTTGGCGAATCAATAGAAATATAGGGTTACGAGAGGTCAAGACGAGTCTTCATGATTGTCGGATGAAAAAAGATCAACGGTAGGCACCATGTCACCTTAGTGAAGCTACAAGATTTTTACCATGGTGACATTGCACCCGATTGACACGTGTCCTCGCGGGTCTGGTTTTTGACGTGGTGATTAGCTAACGGCCAGCGGTTAGATGGTAGGGTGACGTGATTAGTTCGATGAAGGCGGTCAACCGCGGAAGGACTCTCCAAGTGGTAAAACAAAGGATTACGGTTGGCCCACGTGGCCTAGTCGGCATATAAGAAATCGGGTCGACTGATAGGCTAGGATGATTCATGAACCAAGATGGGGAGACGATCGACGTATCTTGCGAACTGATCTTCGCAATCATTTTCGACCTACCAGGAATGAATACAGGACATAAGGACACTCCACCCATCCGATCGATCCATCTACCATGTCAGGGAATGTTGTGGCGCCGTTTCTATGTTCTCCAGGCTCTCTCAGAAAGAAATTTTTCTCGGTATGCAGGCTAGGATTTCAATCAGATCCCCGATTGGATTCTCAAGATGGGAAGTTAATGCCAATAGGTAAGAAGTGAATGTAACACGAAAATCTTTAGTTATGCCTGATCTATAAAGGAAATTTTGTGATCTGTTCTCAAGGTCGATTCTTTCTGATTTTCTCTGCTACTGCTTGCAGACTTGCAGTGTAAAACCCCTTTGTCTCTGAGCCATGTAATAGCCTGTATCATCTCTTTCAGCCATCAGTGTGAATGTGCATCGCCTTGCCTCCCATTGGTGTATTGTTGAGATCAATGATCTGCGTACTGTATCTATCTTTGGCCTATTGGATAATACATAAGTGAAATCTCCTTTTCCTAGTGTCATTCGATTGGTTTTTTTTTATCTGTATGTGATTATTGATTGATATAAGTCTGGATGTGTATGACTTTTGTGTGTTATTCTGGTTTTGTAGTATATATATGGGTAGGAATGAGTCTGAACACTCTGTTTTGGTGCATCACCTCCTTAGATCAGACTAGGTAGATTTTCTTTAACACTCTCTTTCTCCCTTTCCCTTCTGAGAATAGATAGGTGCGCCCTGACAGTAAGAGGAAGCTGGCCTTCTCCGGAGACTCAACCTCATAGTTCAAGTCCCATAGCTTGGAGGTTGTTTCCATGTTTCACTAGGTTGTCCTCATGCATAGGCGTTGGACAAGGGTGCAAACCTAAGTGACAACAGTAACACCAGAGGCTTCTAAATTTTTCTTTCCATGCACATGGGTGCAAGACCCCTTTACACTCTTACGCTCACACGTATACCCAGAGATGTTTAAATTTTTTTCATGCTCTTATGATCAGAGCATATCATCGTAAGCATTAATATTTCAATCTTTGATCTTAAAATGAGCATAACTCCGTACAGCCTTGGATTTCATCTCATGCTCATACACTTGCTTTTTCTTTTCTTCAAGTCAAAATAGTTTGACTTTGTACCTGTAGGCTAGGCCTACCACATGAGTGGCTTCAAGAACCAACGTGTCTTTAAGACACTTATGCATTTGGATCCTTCTTTGCTTACAGCTTGGGCCTTTTTGATATGTTTTCCTCCACTGACTGTCACTTTCTTTTCCTTTGGTGGGTGCTCATTACTTGGTGCTCGTTTCTTGCCCAAGTCGTGGGCTTTGCTCCTTCAATCATATGCCTTGAGAAAGGCTTTTTCTTTCACCTACAAATCTATATGACCCATTCCCTGCCACTTCTCCATCTAACTGGTGTGTTCCTCTTTTACCACTTTGTATGAGCTTTCTCTTCCAATGCTGCTCCTTGTTCACTACAGCATTGGTCTTTAGATTGCTCATACATGGCACCTCTCCATGAGTTCAAACATGTTTTACTTGGCATGGCATCTTCTCAAACTACTTACCTCTTTTTATCATGGGGTACTCTATCTTCTTGCTCATGGGTTAGTAATTTGACTATCTTTTCTTTCATTGGTGATGTATACTTGTTTTTCTTCATACCATGAGCTTTGCTATTTTTTGACATGGAATTTCTACTCCCCTTAGCATGCTTGTTATGTGAAACTCCTTCCTTGCACTAGTTTTTTGTTTGCATGGAACTTCAATGCTTGGCTTCATTGGTTTACCATCAAACATTATTGTATCCCTTCTCAACTACAACAACATCACTCATTTCAACATAAACCACCTCTACTATACCATTTGAATGACCAACACTATCATAATGAACAATGCATCATTTGAGCTCCCCGACTTCTAATAAAAGCTCCTTTATATTAGAATTTATTAATCCATAATCTAAATTTGAAATGTACATCTTGGCACTAGCTTCTAATCATGCAAGTACACCAACAACTGTCATGTTGTTCTCAAAACATGTCATGTTGCCAAACATGGGCTTTGCCTTGTACTCCTTTGATGTGTTGCTCTAAGTCTTCCTACTAGATGAACAAACTACTTTCTCCTTCATGGTGTGAGATGTAACCTATAATGTATTCTATTATCATATTCAGGCCCAGAGTTTGATTAGTAGTTACAGTAGTAATGCCAATAGGAAATGTGAAGATCAATGCAATTACACATGCCAACAATACTCCCCACCAGGGCAATTGAAGTTGATCAATGTAATACTCACATGTGAAAATGGACAAAGCAATAGTGCCAAAAAGTATTATTTGGAACCTTAATTCTAGAACTTGATTATATATATTTTTTAAAAATATTTCCTAATTACTATTTGATTTTTAGAATGCAACCCACTTCTACTAGATATAAACTTGTAAGTACAGATTAACCCATCTATCCAGAGTTCAGAACCTTTTACTCCATCTTTATAATGATAAATTTTGTTGTTATTAGGACATGATCTTGGGGGTGTTAAAGATGGTTGTTCATGCTTCAAAATATTTATGATAACTTTAATGTTTATTGGACCATTCAATGATCTATCAAACTTACAGAATCAGTCGGACCCCAAAGTGGGTCCAGCTAAAAAAAAATTCATTTTTGGACAACTAAATCTTCTAACTTGCCCATTGACTACCTGCTACTGATTGGAAACAAATTTGACCATTGAATCAGCATTTGAAACTCATTTTATCCCATTTTTCAATCTGTTACTTTTGCACCAAGAGGTCCTTTGACTAGCCTTAAAAACTAATTCGAACATCTAATCAAGCTTTGAAATCTGACACACTGACTCTCTATTCTGCACTTTTGTACCTTTTCAAATCTTCACTCATGAAAATTTGGGGTGAAAAGATATTGAACATCAAAGTTGACTCTTTAGAACTACCTGGAAGTAAACACGTCAGAAAGCAATAAACTAGGTTTACATTTGGCTTCAAAAGCTAGGTAAATTGACACATGGGAAGATGAAAACTGGGGCATTGGTTCACTACCATGAGGAGAATATGGATCTATTATTTAGACTCATGATGAATAACAGGGCACAAATGGCAATTAGTCAAAGTAGGCTAGTTGGAATTGCTATCTGGAAACAATGACAGAAAAGTGGTTTTTTGCAAATGGAATTGACCTATAAAAGTGTGCAAATGGATTCATCAAGATGTAAAACTTGGCGCACTTAAAGTTATTTTGGAGGAAACATAGTGGCATAGTCCATTCAATATCATCTATAATGGATTTCAAGATATGACATCATGAACAGGGGTTTCGACAAATTTGCAAATGCTGACACCAGTAAAAAGATAAAAATTGTGTTTGGAATCACGTTTGAAAACTAATCAAATGGATTCATCATAAGCTGAAACTTCAAACATAACAATTCTTTAACATCTAAAATGCAATGCAAAAGGAATTTTAACATTTTAGATCAATTGGTCAAAAGTTATAACACATCAAACAGGGCTTCCCAGAATTATGTGCAATGTGCATCTACATGAAAACAGTAAACTACTAACTTTGAGGGATTCAAAACCTAGTCAAAAAAACTTGAAATGACTTGAAATCTAAAAAATAGGCTCTTAGGTATGGACACTAGACACTCCCAAAGAAAAAAATCACAAAACATTTCTAGGTGTGAGATATTCAATTGTAAACAAGGCCTCCTATTGCTATTTGACACAGGTGAAAATACAGATTTGACACTAGCTCAAAACAAGACTTCATGAAATGACTCAAAATGGTAGTTTAACTTCATGGAACAAGTGGATATGTTGAATGGAAGGTGTTAGAAGCATTAAACACCTGATAAGATTTTCAAGTACAACTGGGTACATAGGCATCAAAAGGCATTTATAAGGCTTAATCTCTTAATAGAACTCAAAATCAGGGCTGCAATTTTGAGCACCAACATATCCAATGCAAGGTGGGGTGTCCCTTAAATGGGTGCAAGAGGAACATTATGAATGGAAACCCTTTCTAAAAACCCTAGGTTAGTATCTACCCTATTTTTTAGCTCAAATTCTTAGTGAAAGGATTGATCCTAGTGGACTACCTAGATCACCCCAAGATTTACACTCACCATATGTGTTCCCTTGATTGTGCTTATGGTACTTCCATGACAAAGATGATATATCTTATGAAGACTTTTTGTGAGGAAAAGGAGCATCAAGCATGGGCCAAGTTGTTGAGTAATGAACCATGACTCTAAGGTAGATTAATTGGCCACTATTTTTGAATGTGTTGGCTAGTGTTAATGTTCTTGCAAATCAAACATCATGATAATATTGGTAGAAAGGTTGTTTTGATATCACAAGTGCATGTTGGAAAGGTTTTACCCTTGTTCAACTATTTGAGACATGTTAAAACCCCTACTATTTGCAAACCTTACTAATAAACAACATGAACTAAAATCTCATACTATCTGATCCAAATTTACTTGATTGGAAAATTGAAACATGAACTTTGGAGTCAAAATTGGTCTTTTTCTTACATGAAATTGGCACTTTGTTATCTATTTTCTAGAGAAATATCACGTGACAGTCCTTTTGCAAAATTGTATTTCTCTTTTACTATAAGGTCTATTGCCCTGTAATATTGAGTTCTATCATCCTGCCTTGTGCAAACTATTGTCTAGAAGAAAAGTATTGCACATTTGTCTTAAACTATGTCATATGCCATCTTATGCTATCTCACTATCAACTAGTCTTTGAGAAAATATCACCTAGGATTATTTACTATCAAAATAGGGTCTATGTTTGGATTTTTCTAATTTAGGGTCTTCTCATCCTAGTCCTTGTTCTGGCTGCACATTCATCTATTAGGTGTTATCTGAAGTTGAAAGGATGCGTTAGCCCATTGTATGTAAGTCTTGAAATATCATTAAGGGGTAACTTATCAAAATTTGGTTACTATTCTATATTAGCTACTTTCTCACTCACTTGGCTCAATTCACTAGTGCTATAAATTCTTGAGCACTATTTGACAAGCCACCTATTATAATTTTATAAGTGACTAATCTTGATTGTAAGAGCATCAAATCTAACTTACTTTTCTTGTCCTATTAAACAAAGATGAGTCCTTACATGTTAGTTACAACTAGATTTAAAGTTGGGAGCATTAGTCATACCACTATTGTGTTTGAACAATTAGAAACCCCACTTAGATGTCCTCATGGACAACCTTGTGCGGAGGAACCTAAACCTATTCAATCACAAATAGATAATGTTAGGCATAATCCACTTTACAGCTTTGAAAACCCATTCAGCACACCCTATGAGACACCCAAGGGTGAGAATAGTTTGATCACCATGGTACAACCTAATTAAGTCCAACACCACTTAGAAGAACAAGTGTGTGAAAATGAAAGGATCCTAGAAGCCATGTATGCTAGGGAGAAAGAACATCAACAAGTTGAAAATGGTAACCATACCTGCTATGAAGGGAATAAGTGGACTTGCTCTCAAAATTCTTTTGATGGCAACGATGGTAACAAAACACCTCCAAGAACTCCTAGAGTCATTGTAGGTGCATGACCTTCCCATCATGAAAGTGATTAAGAAGTAACTAGCTAGGATGATATAAAATTCCAACAAGATGGCTTTTCTCAAAAACTGATGCTTAGAGCTTTAAAGGAAAATAGAGACCAATACTTCTAATACATGGTAGCAAGAGGATGGAAACTCCCTTAGGATTTTGATGTAGAACACATAATTCAAAAAGAAGAACCCACTGAAGCTAAAATCATAAGGGAAGAAATACAAGAATTGAGGAAACAATTTGCACAATTGAAAACTTCATTTGTCAAATCAATATACACTCTTCCATTTGATAGGTGTGTATACATGCTACCATTTTCTAAGGATATAGAGGTTCCTACATATGAAAAATATGATGGAAATGGTGATCCTCACATTCATGTGAAGCATTTTTATGCTCTTAGCATGGATTTTATGCATGAAGACACCTTTCTTATGCGACTATTTCCTAGGAGTCTAAGAGGGCAAGCTATGGAATGGTTCACCAAATTGAGTATATTTGAGAAAATGTTAGTATATCATCCCCTAACCCAAATCCTAGGCCAACAGTATCTCGAGCATCATGACCTTGTGTATGTCTTAAAGGTTCAATTAAAGCTTTTTTATTACTAGTTAAGGACCCATGGCCCCGGTTGACCATGTTTGTAACCATCTTAAATGCTTTTCCATATCATTTAGGAGAAATGGGAGTGGTGATTGTGACATCTTCTTCATCTTCATCTCCCCTATATATCCAATCTTTAATCGCTTGTTATTCTTTCTCTATACAAAATAATATATTTGTTGAGGAAAGCTATGCTTACTAGTCATCTAGATAAATGGATGATGATTCTTTCAAAATTTGACATTTAGTATGTCAAATGTAAAACCATCAAAGCTTAAGCTATAGCTAACCAATTGGTTGACTTTACACTAGAGGATATGACACCCATACAAGTTGAATTTCTAGATGCCTCAATTATGTACATTAGTGAGAGAACTTGGACAATTTTCTTTGATGGTTCTCATACACAAAATGGAGCTAGAAAAGGTATCTTGTTTGTTTCTCCTCATGGATATATGATCCCCAAATCTTACAAACTCTTATTTCCCTATACAAATAACATTGCAAAATATGAGCCATTAACAAATGGGACCAAAATGGCTCTTGAATGGAGAATAATTGAATTGAATATCTATGGAGATTATCAACATGTTATTAACCAAGTGAACAATGACTATCAATCAAAATATGACAAGTTGATACCTTACAAAAGGTTGATAGACAATATAAGGAAATACTTCACTTTTGTGACATTTCAAAAAATTTCTAGAGAAAAAACAAAGGCTACTAATGCTATGGCCACTCTAGCATCTATCCTCCAACTATAAGAACATGAATCCCCATTTGAGTTCCTGGTGGAAGAACTATGTCATCCCACCTATGATTCTTCAATTAACCAAGTGATATGCACTATTTTAGGTCACAATTTCTCCTGCTATGTGGCCATCTTCTCTTACTTGGATAATCAAATTGTTCCTAAGAACCTCATGAACAACCAAAAATGCCAATTCCTTTCCAATGCCTCACATTACACATTAGTCTCTGGTGACTTGTATAGGAAAGGTCTGGATGAAATGTTTCTTAGGTGTTTAGAACTAGAAGAATTTGAAAGGCACTTGTTGAAGTTCATGATGATATTTGTGGGGTACACTCTAATGGTCATGCACATTCTCAAAAGCTACTTCAAGTGGGTTATTATTGGCCAACCATGCAAGCTGATGTTGTTCATTATGCCAAGTCTTGTCAAAAATGTCAACTTCATGGCAACTTAATTCATGCTCCTAGACATGAGCTAATTCCTTCTATGACATATTGGCCATTCCAACAATGGGTCTTTGACTTGGTAGAAAAAATTCACCCTAGTTCATCTAGTGGTCACAAGTTTATCATTACAACAACTAAGTATTTCACCAAATGGGTTCAAGTTGTGCCACTATCTATTGCTATAGGTATTACCCTATTTATACTAAACCACATCATTTATTGATATGGTATTCCTTCCTCCATTTTCATTGATAATGAAGGATAATTCAAGAATAAGGACCTCAAATAGTTGTGCAAATTTTTTTGAATCAAAAAACACTGGTCCTCTATTTACTACCCTCAAGGGAATGGCCAAGTTGAGGCATCCAACAAAAAATTGCTAAAAATCTTACATTGCACAATTCACAAGTCTGGGAGAGATTGACACCTATAGATAAATCTAGCACTTTGGGCCTATAGAACTAACATCTATACTCCTATAGGGGCCACCCCTTTTTCTTTAGTCTATGGATCTAAGGCTATATTCCCATTAGAAGTAGAGATCCCTTCCTTGTGAGTCTCCTTACATAGGTTGATAATTGATGAAGGACCCTAGAGCTATGCAAATACATGAATTAGACTCTTGATGAACATCATAAGGCATATTTTGATCACATGAGGGCTTATTAGAAATGCATGTCTACTCAGTATAATAAGAAAGTTCACCCACATGAGTTTCAAGTAGGTGACCTTGTTCTTAGAGAGAATCCAAAAAATTAGCATCATAGAGAGCAGAAGGGAAAGTTTAAACCTAACTGGTTAGGCCCATACATTATCACAATAGTATTTGGGTCTATTGCTTATCAACTATCTAATCCTAAAGGCAAAGAACTTGCAGAGCCTATCAATGTCCTACATTTGAATAAGTTCTATGCTTAGAGGCTTATTGATCAGCTATCTTGTACATATCTAGGATCCTAAAAAAATCCTAAAAAGCATAAAAAACTATCCTAAAAAAATGATCATCCTAGTGAAAACCTAGCAATAGGCACTTTGATATATCACCAAAAAATCCAAAAAATCCAAAAAAAATGAAAAGAGTCCTGAAAAAAAAAATCTTCCAAGTGGTGAAAACCTAGAAATAGGCACTACTTGAGACCCTTGCACCTAAGTCTATTAGTCTCAATCACCCATTTCACTACACACTTTCTAGCTTGGGATTGTTTCCTATCATTGTCTCAAGGGCACAACTACTTAGCCTATTGAGTTTTTCCTTGTGCATTTGGGTTTCTTTGGAAACTCACAAAATAGTGTTTCTCAACACTACTCCCCCTAACTTGACATCAAGTGTTTCTCAATACTTTTAAGATAGTTTACCCATAGTCTTCGATGTCATGATATTTCTCACTATCAAAATCAAGAATTGAAGAAATGGCCAAGTGACTTACACACATGCACTTATGTCATGTCCCCTTTTCAAATATTAAAAATAATAATCTTTGTTAAGGCAGGCAGGCCCAAAAAAGGTGAAGTTTCAACAAAAGAGGCTAATATTTGGAAACCAATGGACCAATAAATAAAAATAATTATTAAAATATTTTTTATTAACCCCTCTTGGACATGAGTTAGGTTCATGCCCTCTTTTAAGGGATTTGGAGGCATTTTGGGCTCATTCCATAACTTGATTTTTGCTCATTGCTTTGTTGTTCTTCAGAGGCTGCCAAACCTATGGAGAAGGAGACCCAAGGATGGGATATTTTAGGTTTCTAGGAAGTATAATGATGGGAGTTTAAAGCCATTCCATGTGCAAGCTCATGCAGAGTTTGCCCTTGTGTTGAACAGTGCAGATTTGTGGGTTTTCGGGTGTGTTTTTTGTAAGAGTTTGGTGTTTTCAGTTGAGTATTTCATATCAGTTTGGTTTGCTGCTATATTTTAGAGTTTTAGATATTAAAATAGAGCTTAATATATTTATTGGGTCATGGTTAAACTTCTATGATAGATTATTAGTGTTTTGTGGTGATTCGGGCTATTTTGTGTTATTTTCGGGAGCCCGATAAGCATTATTTTTGTTCTCCATTTGGGAGCTTTTGCGTAAATGTTATATAGATTTGGAAATTTCATTTTGTAGGCTGTTATGCTGCTGAAATTTTTATAAAAATTTTTACTTTCAGATTTATTAATAATATGTGAAGTTGTGAAGTTTTTGGCACTATTTCAAACATACCCGATTTGGGATTTATTGAGAAATTGGTGGATCTTTGTAATATTGGTTGTTTGATTTTGAAAATGTGATTAGAGGGTTGAAATATCATATAAATTCAAAAAAAGGGACATTACAACTTAATCAATTAAAAAACTAAGCTATGCTAACCCTTATTTTCTTTGTGTGGTGTCTATGTTGATTTTTTTGTTATATGTGTATATGAGCAATGTTAGTATGCTAATAGAAACCAAATTTAAATCAAGCTTCTACAAACTAAAAAAAATTCATAAACTTCAAGATAGACTAAGATGAGCTCTCAATTAATAATATGAGCCATGAATGGGCTCTATCAATAAGAAGCTCTCTTGTTGAGTGGCTTTGTCTAAATAGATAGGATGTATGCTCAAGCTTATGCTTCAAAAAGGGCTTCAAATGGAGTTGGGATTTGGGTGTGAGTGTATGGTTTTGATGTAAAATGGCTTCTTAAAGTGACATTATGACTTTAATTCATGGATTTTGTTGTTTTTCAAAGGGGAAGGATCCAATTTATAGGCAAGAGGCTTGAGGGATTGAGGGCTAAGATGCAAGGATGGGAAAAAGCTCATGGAGGGCTCAGATTGCTTGAGAGGAGAGCACATGGATTTGTAGTGCCTGCCCCTAGTTTACTTTTTTCGAGCTACATTTATGATATGATTGCCAAACTCTTTTAGGCCAATTTATGTTTGATGAGTAGTATTATTATTTTAGAGATTATCAGAGGGTGTTTACACTCAGTTTATTATATGATGAGATTACTTGGTACTCTATATTTCGTGCATGTATGATGATTATTCAATGGTTTTAGTTATCGATGATGATTAGTTAGATGGCTTATTATTTCATGTGCCTCTTATGGATACTTACCCCATACTGCATGTGTATGGTGTGCGTGTTGTTTTATTTATGTATGGTGTTTCTGATATGGTTAAGGAAGGGAGTCGTAGTCACCTGCTAGTCGAGATCTACACAATGCACCACTTCCTGCCATTGCCTGTTTAGCTTAGAATATTGTGTTTGTACATGCGTGGATTTTATGCAGGTTGCAGGTACCAGGTATCGACTTCCCTGAATTGTCAGGATGAGCGTACCCTATCGCACTGTCTCAATGGTAAGAGAGGGGAGATAAACTCTTAAGTCCAAATCCTAAACCCTTTAGCCAATTGTCCTAATTGATAATTAGGACAAGTATCTGAGTTAAGTACCCTCCGAATGCATCAAATGATGTAATTTTGTGATTATAACCCTTTTGTTTGATTTGGTATGTATTTTTCTATGATGGATTTTCGTATGTTGCTTTATGAGTCCTTGGTGTATTTTCTATTAATTAAGTCTAATTAAAAAGACTAATTAGTGATTTAATTTAATAAGGAATTATTATGATATCTTTATATTTAATTAATTAATTAATTAATTAAATAAAAGAATTAAAGTTGGAAATTAAAGTTCAAGATATATTTAGAACAGGATAATATTTATTTAATTTAATAATAATATATTTGGAGTTCATTTTTAAATAAATGCTAAATATTATTGTTATTTAAATTAATTAAATATGTTATCAATTAAGTTCTAAAATAAATTAAAAAGTTGAAAGATATTAATTTATTAAGAATTCTAGATCGCATGATCTAAACATAAGTTAAATATAAGAATTAAATTAAAAGATTAAATTATAAAAATTAATAATGTTATTTTAATTTCTTAAAAGTGCACATAAGATTTAAAGTAATAAATTAATTAAGAATTGAAGTCAAGTGAAATTTTAAATAAAGTTATTTAATCATTCAACTTAATGTGCATGAAAGTTGAATGCAAAAGGATTAGAAAAGATAATAAAAGTTAATTTGGAGTTAACTGAGTTGTGCAAAGAGTCTTCTCGGGTAAACGCACAATTAGTGCCCCGAATTGAGGAGAATTTGCTTATCACAACTTTGGGGGTTCATTTTTGGGGAGAGAGGAATCTGGACGGGAATTTTTGGGGAAGACAATTTTTGGAAGCAAATTTCAGAAGGCTGATACGAAGAAAGACTTGAAGGGGAAGGTTATTGAGAGGAGCGAATTCGCATACAGTTCCTGGAGATTGCATAATAGCATCAGGATCAGGTAGGGTCTTGTGTTTTTTATCCATTAAATATGCAATTATCCCTTCCTGCCTTCTTCGTGTCTGGGGTTTGTAGATCTGAATTCTCTGTGATGAAAGTTTTAAGCTTTCAATATTGTGAATTTATTAATTATTCGTCAATAATTTCTGTATCCATGGAGACTGGATGAATTAATTAGAACCATTGTTTTCTTGATTTAGAAATTAAGATCTAATTTAATAAGGGTTGTGTTTTAATGAAATTGAAAAGTTCTAGATAAATAAAAATATATATATATATATATATATATATAAATATAAATATATATATTTATATATTACATATTTACCCTTTGGAAGAAATTGTTTTTATTAAAAATTAAACAAAATTAATTTTTAAAATAAAAACTTATTTTATTTGTATTAAAAAAAAATAAAAAAAAATATATACATAATATTATATAGTGGGGGGGAGGGAATCACCCCGTACCCGCCCCCCACTGTCGGCAGGCCAACAGTACCTGCTTCGCAGGTACTACGATGGCAAGTACAGAGTACCTGTCACCGCAGGCCCTACGACCGCAGGCCTACGGCCAAAGTCGACGGGCTATAAACGTAGTACGATTTCATTTTTTTATTTTTTTTTATAATTTTTTTTTAAATTATTAAAAAAAAATTTAATTATTTAAAAATTTTAAATAATAAAATTATATATATATTCAATTTTTATAATAGATTAAACTTTTTAAATATTTAATAAATAAATATTAATTGCATAGATATAGTTGTAAATTTTAATTTATTAATAATTTTGCTTAAATATTAATAAATTAACAATTATTAGTTGGATTAAAATAAGTAATTAGATCTAATGAATATTGATTAATTTAATTAAAATTAGTTTAATTAAGTTAATTAATAATGAATTTTATTTGACTAAATTATAAATTTGGATATTGATTTAATGAAAGTTATTATAGAAATGGGTTATTCGAAAAAGGGTAGTTGTGAAAACTTTGTTACTTGAATTCGACATTAAACTAAAACACAAACCTTACCTTAACTTAAATAATATACTTTCAGATCCAATCTCTGAGACTTTGATGTTGTCTTTGTACTTTGAATGTTTTGGGGTTGGTTTAGCGTTGACCAGTTCAGGTTGTTACCAGAGGCTCGGGGTTGTGAATGTGATGTCTTGATGATTTGGTCTTGATCTTTCTTAACCTGACCATGGTAATGTGATGAAGTGCTCTATGACATGATTGTGTTTACTGTTTGTTATTGCTTTCCAGTTTCCTTGTGTGAAGCTGAGGTGTATGTATTTGAGAATACCTAACTTAACCATTTTTGAGTCTCGATCAGTTATATTTGATAACCATTTCTGAGTCTCGATCAGTTATACTTGTATTACTTTCTGGTTGCTCATTAGAGAACCATTGGATTTTGTGACTTATCATTGATGCCTTCAGTTGCTGATAGAGAACTGTCGTGATTACATGATTACTATTTGATGTTATCTGTTGCTCATGAAGAACTGATATATTTTGTGGATTATCTTTTTATGATATTTTTAGTTTCTCGTATAGGACTGAGATGGTTTTATTATGATTCTTTGATTTATGAGTTCATGAGCTAGGGTAGGTTATCTATGTGTAGAGTCGGGAAGTGGCTTGCAATGGGGGTCGGAGCCCTAAGAGGCTGCCTTGAGAAACCCATTGTAAGTCATTTTTAATAAGTGAAAACATTTACACTAAATGAGAGAAAATGAACCTAACAAGATAATTGTATGTTCTCTCCCATGCCATTAGTGCTAGTACAGACTAGGATGGGGTAGAGAGGATGCTTGGTTACGACCTTGCATTCCATAGTATGCCTCATCAGTACGAGAGGATACTAGTGGCCGCAGGATCAGTAGGGACCCGGGATTCCTAAGGGATTGCTCGGGTAACTTCTACATGACTTTTGCGATGACACTTTCCCACTTGCATATTAGGTTTCCTACATGTCTTGTGGTACCTCTGGGATTTAGATGTCGATCTTTTTAGAAACCCTTGAGTTAGCATACTTATAGGATTTCCTGGACTTAGAGAGTATTTATGATTATAGGTTTTGTTATCCTATTTGGGACTTGAGACTATCTCCTCAGTGCGGTGGGAGTGGACCATTTAGGTTCCACGCGGTTGGGTGGTAGTGCTTTTACTCTTACCATTGAGATCCGTTCCGTGGTCACCGTGGCTGGAGTTTTCATGATTGGCATTTACCTTCACTATGTTCTTGGATTAGTATGATGGATGGTTAGATTTTATGATAGATGTTTTATCATTATGGATGTATGGATGTATCATGTATGGTGAATAATTTTATATATTTTTACTGTACTTTGTATCATGGATTTGAGGATGTTGTATCTTGATCTTTACATATGTATATTCTTTTAAGCCTTTCATACCCTGTGACATGTACAGTGGATGAATGAGCATTCCAAATTAATTTTCCAAGGAGCATTCGGAACAAATGTATATTATGGACATTGGAGTTTCTGATTATTCTTTTATATGTATGTGTTAGTGTTAAACTTAGAATTAATTAAATTTAAACGTGACTCAACATCTTGGGATCTTTAAGAAATGTAACTTGCAATGTATGTTTGTCGATGATTACATGTTATTGCTTCCGCTACTATTTGTTTGATGTGTATGTCATACTTTCTTACTTTAAAAAAAAAAAATGTTTAGCATACTTAGTGAAAATTTAGGTTAATTCTTTTGGATCCCTTGGCGGGGCGTTACATCTGGTATCAGAGCGCAAGTTTCTACATTGGGAACTCTGGGTATATTGGAACGCCACTAGTGTTAACTAGTTGAATAAAAATACAAACCTTAAACTAAAACTTGAAGCTAGTTGAACTGAAACAGTATATAAACTATTAGTTACCTATTTTATTCATACTTCAACACTCAAAACTTCAAAATTGAAATTATACTTAGACTAAAATTATAGGTAAACTGAAAATTGAAAATATCTTGTTTGCAAAACATGTGTCTTTTATCTATGTATTTCAGTAGTATGTTTCATGGTTATTTTAGCATCTTGTGTCTTGGATATTATTGTAGGATGGTATCTGGGATGAGATCTTTCGTTAGGGGCCGTAGCCTTGGCCATGGCAGAGGTCATGGATGAGGCAGAGATGTTAGTGTTCATGAATCTATCCATGAGAGCCCCATTCATGAAGAGAATAGGGTAGAGCATGTTAGTGAGCATCAGGAAGAGAACCACGATGAGGGACATGCCAACTCTGAGGAGGTTGATCTGAGGCAAATGATGCGAACCCTTATTGATCGCTTACCTCCTGTTCTTAAGCAGGATAGAGCACACCAGGTTGGACATGAGCATAGACGCAGATCTAGGAGTCCTCAGGGGGATCGACATAGATTCATAGTATCTTCTCAGATGAAGGATCTTCAGAGGTCCAAGATCAAGCCCTTTAATGGGCAAGGTTCTGGGTATGTAGCTGAGCAGTGGCTTATTGCCCTTGACAGGATTTTTGCTATGCAGGACTTTGATAGTAATGTCAAAGCGAGGTTTGCCATTACCAATCTAGAGTTATTTGGAGCCACCTGGTGGACTATTGAGGAGAAGAAGTTGGGCATTGACATGGGTAATGTCTCTTGGGAGATTTTCTTGGAGAGTTTTCATGAGAGATTCCTACCAGAGGAATGGAAGCAACATAGAGCAGATGAGTTCCATAACCTGAGACAGTTCACTATGACCGTTGTAGAGCATGAGCGCAAGTTCTATGAGCTCATGCCTTTTTCGAGATTTAGTGACAACCCAGCACAGTTGGCACAACATTTCATCCGAGGCTTGAACAACCGTCTTATTGGGGGTGTTAAGGTATTTGAGCCTAAGACCCTCAAGGATGCGGTACATCGAGCTATCCTGGTAGAGCAGAGTGTCAACTTTGGGCAAGGAGGATTTGTGGGAGCGCCTACTATAGCAGGATCTAAGGGCAACCACAATTTTGGTGGAATCAGGAAGCCTCCCTTCCCTAGGAGGAATCAGTATTCTCAATAGCATTCTCAGCAGCAGCCTCAGCAGCATAAGGGATTTTACCCTGAGGCACAGGGTGGTGGCGGTGGATCCAACTCTAGGATCAATCGCAATGCTCAACGTAATAGACAGAATCAGCAATCTCGGCCTGCACAGAGCAACCAGTCTTTTGCTAGTAGGGGTAGCCACCAGCGGTCGAATGCACCACCTATAGGGAGAGGATCTGGCAGAGGCACAGGATGTTATTCGTGTGGACAGATTCGTCATATTGCAGCATACTGCCCATAGCGAGCATCTCAGTATTCAGGACCCAGGCCTGCAACATCTGAGCCTACAGTCGAAAATACAGGTGGATCTCATAGAGTTTTTGCAGCGGCGGATCACCGTCAGGCAAACCATCAGGGGACATTAGTTGAGACTACAGGAGCTATCCGAGGTACACGTCTCTCTGTATTATTTGATTCAGGTGCTACAGATTCTTTCATTTCTTCATCTCTAGTTGATAAGTGTAAGCTGGAGTCGGTTAAGCAAGATCATGGTTGGCAAGTGGAACTAGCCTTAGGCGCTAAAGTTTCCACAGATTCTGTAGTTCATAAGTGTGGACTTAGCATAGGAGGGTTTGAGAGTTTAGTCGATTTTCGAGTTATTACTCTTGGCTCCTACGATGTGGTCTTAGGTATGGATTGGCTTGGCTCTCGACTATAGAAAGAAGACCATTATGTGTCAGGATGACCAAGGGAAAGATGTTGAGATTGTGGGGATACCGAGGCCTATATCCCTACGGATGATCTCTGCTATGCAACTTAAGCGAAGCTTTTGTAAGGGGTGTCAGGTATTTGCCGTTACGGTAAATGAGCTTGATGAGGAAGACTCTATGAGGAAGACCCTAGATCATCCTATTTTACAGGAGTATGTTGATGTCTTTCCGAGTGAGATTCCAGGCATGCCTCTGAAGAGAGACATTGATTTTAGCATTGAGCTCACTCCAGGAGCGGAACCTATCTCTAGAGCTCCTTACCGTATGACCACTCAAGAGCTAAGTGAGTTGCGTTTGCAGTTAGAGTGGTTTAGGATTAGCTTAGGGATAGGCAAGTGGATGGCATTTAATGAGGGTGGGTGAAGGAGGAGATATTTGTTAACTTTGGCTTGGGTTAGTAATTTTTAACCCATGTTTAGGGAATGTGACAAGGTTAGGAGAGGATTAGGATTAGGTTTAAAGACATCTTCTAGAAGAGTCTAGAATTTGGATGAGCATAAAGACTTTCTAGAATAGTCTAGAACTTCCTAGGATGAGGATGAAGACTTCCTAGAAGAGTCTAGAACTTCTTAGGATGAGGATAAATTAGATTTTTAGGAAATAAATAAATTTTTATTTATTTCAAGGGTTTGGGTTGAGGAGATATTTACTAAAACTTTTTTAATAAACATGAGGATTAATATTTAATCTTAATTAAATATTTTGAGTTGGGATTAGGGGTAGGAAATGATGGGATTAGCCTTGAATCAAAATTAAAGAAGGATTAGAATATTTTGGAAGAGGTTAGTGCTCTTAAGGAAATTGGCCAAGCTTTGGGCAAAAAATAAATTTTTTATTTATTTTGGGTTTTTTGGTCAATTTATTAATTAAATAATTAATAAATAAGGAAATAATGTTTAAATAAGATTTAAACATTTTTGGGAGTGATTTCTTAATTAAATATTTTTAATTAAGATAAAGGGATTTAATGGCATAAAAATAAATAAATAAATGATGATGTCATCAGGGACTTTTTTCAGAAAATAAAAATATTTTATTTTCTAAAAGATTTTTAGGTGTCTACATTTTTCCCCTCTTTGATGTGATGCCGCAAGTGGCATGGCATCAAAGATAAGAAAATAAGATGCCCAAGGCTAGAGTAGAAGAGGAGGGAATGGACTGCGAGTTGCCCCCTCAAGAAGGTGGCGGGGAGAGAAAGCGAGGCTCGACAACTTCTTGAAATGTACAAGAATCTTGGTGGGTGGGAGGACGAAGAGTGGCTTAAGAGAAGAGGTTTAGTTAGCTCAAACTCTCACTATGGGAGAATGATAAAGGAGAATCAGAGGCACAAGAGGAAGCAAGCTTAAGATCTCAGAGATTGTAGAGGATGAAGGAGTGGAGTTCTATAAAAAGGAATCCAGGATAGGGAGATGGATGATGGGATGATAAAGCTAATGCAACAAGATTTCAAAGAGTCATATTGGCGGAAGATGGGTTTCGAAGATCCCTAGGACTAGGATTGTGGAGCTCGAAAGATGAGGCTTGGTGGATTGATTGGATTGGTGGATCTCTAAGACTAGGATTGTGGATCCCTAAAGCTAAAAGTGTAGATTGATTCAAAGAGATACTGATGTATAAGCTGGGGTAGGAGAGACAGATGCTGGATATGGATGGGGCATAATGGAGATGAAGGGAAACCATTGAAGCTTTTTTCTTTTAGCAGGGGGATACTTCAAAGAGAAGTACCACCATTTAGTTGAGCACTAGATTTGCTATAGGACTATTGGTTAATTGCCAAGGTTACCAAGAACATCAAGGCCATGTCACCAACCATCCAGAGGACTGATAGACTAAATCGAAACAAACACACAAGGATTGCCCCAGCATCACACATGAAACCTAGAGAAAATAGTGTGGAACCGATAGTGGGTAACCCACAAGTAAAAAAGAAACAAACGAAAGACTTGATCAAAACCATACACTCAGAGTGCCCCATTCATAGCATACCATGATATGGAAGATCGTGGCAACCTTAAGGAGGGAACAAAAAGATTTCTTGGAAAAGGTACTTCAAGACCCAAAAGGGAAGACTCCAAATCAAAAGAAAGTGAAAATCCAAAAGAGAACCATTTGCCAATGAGATGGGTAGGATGAGGTACTAATAGACCAAGATCAGACATGAGGAAAGCTATATCCTACAAGGATCTATTGGAGAACACCTAAGCCGATGGATCTAGGTGAGTGATGCATCTGGCAAGCTAAACTAAGAAGGATAACACTTTGGTGACATGAGATCTAGCTAAAGGATGCATTGGAATAGCTAAACAAGATGTGCGATGTGTGCAAGATTCTGATCAAGGAGGAACTGACACAAAAGTTGGATAGATACAATGGTACTAAGCTAAAGAGGATGTACAAGCTGACAAACCAAGATATGTTACAAATATACAAGGTTGTTCATGTTTGGGTTTTGTGAGATGGAAATGTTGGTGAAGGGTGGGATGTCTACAATAGTTGATAAGCGGATAGGTAGACGTTTTGCGAAAAGCTTAAGTCAAAATGGGATTCTTTGTGTGTATGTGATAGGATACAAACTAGGATACAAGCTTTGGACAAGATTTTGATATACAAGCTATGGTACAAGATTTACAAGGTATAATACAAGCTCCATTAGATTTTGGATATTTGTTTGGAACACCAAGGGAACAAGCAGGTGTTTTATGGGATGGGGGGTGAATGGATGAGGGATATGATAGTGATAGATAATAGATTAGTCTTAGTACACAAGGCACTTGAATTACCAGGTTTTCACCAAGGTACCTATCCAAGGTGCTTGAATTGCCAAGTTTTCACCATTAGACACTTATTTCTCTTTACTATTTTTTTGTATTTTTCAAAAGTTGGGTATACCAAGGATCTTTAAGCATAAAACTTCTTGAGATGAATGATGTTAGTAGGATCATTCAAGAGATCTCCTTCATGTGTAGATAGCTGATAGGCTCTGGAGCCAAAGGATGCAGTGACAACATAAGGACCCAGCCATGTAGGTTCAAACTTGCCTTTCTTTTCTCGATCTACTTGCACTTTCATGTTTTCTTTGAGGACTGTGTTGCCCGATTGAAAGTGTCATGGAAGCACCTTCTTGTTGAAATTCCTTTTGAGACAAGTTTGATAGACTATGAGATGATCATAGGCTTGTTGTCGCTTCTCATCTAAGAGATCTAGTTGGGTGAGCCAAGATACTCTGTATTCTTCATCTCATATTTGCCCTTGCAAAGATATGCACAAGGAGGGAAGTTCAACCTCGATGGGTAGTATCACTTTAGCACCATAGACTAGGGAGTATGGAGTTGTGCTTATGGATGTATGGAAGGAGGTTTGATAGGCCCATAGGGCTGGATTTATTTGTAGGTGCCAATCGCGGCCGAAATCATTGACAACTTTCTTTAGGATTTTGAGGAGGGTTTTGTTAGTTGCCTCTACCTGGCCATTACCTTGTGGGAAATATGGGTTAAAAAAGTAGTGATGGATGTGGAGGGAAGTACATAATTCTTCCATGTTGATATTTTCAAAGTTACCTCTGTGGTTGGTGAAGATGGTGGATGGGATGCCGAAGCGACAAACAATGTGGTACAAGATGAACTTGGAGAGCTGAACTCTTGTAGCTAAGACTAGGGGGACTGCTTCCACCCACTTAGTGAAATAGTCTGTAGCTGTTATTATCCATTTATGTCCATTAGATGAGAGGGGTGTGATAGTTCGAACTAGATCAAGGCCCCAACAAGTGAAAGGCCAAGGTGGTGCAATAGGCTGTAGATCTTGTGCTGGAGCGTGCACAAGATTTGTGTGCTGCTAACATGGGAGACACTTTATGAAAAAGTCACAAGAGTCTTCTTCAATAGTAGGCCAATAGTAGCCTACCCTAAGGATTTGTCACGCTAGGACAATACCACTTGTGTGGGCATCACAAAGTTCAGAGTGTACTTCTTTTAACACCATCGCAACCTCATTTTGGTCAAAACATCGAGAGAGAGTATCATGATAACCCCGACAATATAGGGTATTGGCTATGATAACATAGCGAGATGATTTTCGGATGAGGTTCTGGCGTTGGGTACATGTGAGGTGAGGGGATATGATACCATTGTTAAGGTAAGCATGAATCTCATGGTACCAAGGGGATTAGGGACCAACCAAGATATAAACACGGTTTGAATCCTCATTCACATTGGTGGGTATGAGGAGCTGCTCGACTAAAAACTCATATTGTGTAGCTGCGTGGGGAATTTCCAAGAGTGAGCCGATAGTAGCCATAGCATCTGCTGCTTTGTTCTGTATTCAGGGCACTTGTGTAAACTGAAGCTTATAAAATGCTGGGTTAGCTAATCAACTAGCTCTTTGTAGGGTAATAGGTTTTCATCTTTGGTTTGATATTCATTTAGGGCTTGCTTGATGATGAGCTAAGAATTGCCAAAGATTTTTAACTCAGTGATGTTCCATTCTGTAGCTATCTTTAATCCTATTATGAGGGCCTCATATTTAGCTATATTGTTGGTGCTAGGGAATTGTAGCTTGAAGGCTTTTGGAATGTAATCTCCTTGAGGTGTGACCAACAATATTCCTGCCCCTGATTCATGAAATGTGTATGAGCCATCAAAATAAATTTTCCATGGGGGTTGTTCTTTAATTAGATAGATATGCTCATCTAGAAATTCTGTAATCAATGGATAAGCATCTATTAGAGGTGCGTCAGCTAGGTGATCTGTTATAGCTTTCCCTTTGATTGCCTTTCTGTCCACATACTGGATGTCAAATTCGCTAAGGAGCATAACCCATTTGGCCAAACGGCCTGTTAGTGCTGTTCTGGAGAGCATATACTTGAGAGGGTCGATCTTGGAGACTAGTTGGATGGTATGACTTAGCATGTAGTGGCAAAGCTTTTGAGTTGAGAAAACAACTACCAAACAAGCTTTTTCCATAGGAGTATAATTGAGTTCATAACCAACTAGGGTTCTACTGATGTAGTAGATGGCTCTTTCTCTGCTATAGTCATCAAGCTGTGCTAGAATTGCCCCTAGAGCAGTACATGTTGCTGATATGTACAAAATTAGGGGACAACTAGGAACTGGTGGAACCAAGATAGGGGGATTGGTGAGATACTGCTTGAGCTAATTGAAGCTGTGCTGACATAAAGGATCCCACTTGAAGTTCTCATCCTTCTTCAGTAAATGTGAAAATGGTGTACACTTATCTGCAAGTTGGGAGATGAAGCGCTGGACAGATTGGAGTTTTCCTTGAAGAGAGTGAAGCTGTCGCAGTGTTTGGGGAGGAGACATGTCTAAGATAGCCTTGACCTTCTTAGGGTCGATCTCTATACCTCGTTTAGAAACTATAAAGCCTAGAAGCTTGCCAGATGTGACCCCAAAGACACACTTCTTGGGATTCGACATGAGATGATATTTGGCTAACCTATCAAAGACTTTCTCCAGGTCAGCAAGATGATCCATGAAGGTGTGAGATTTAACCAAGATATCATCTACATAATCCTCCAAAATGTTATGGATAAGATCATGGAAAATGGCTATCATAGCTCTTTGATAGGTAGCCCCAGCATTCTTTAGGTCAAAATGCATCATGTTGTAGCAAAAGGTTCCCCAAGGGGTAGTGAATGCTATCTTATGCTAATCCTCTTCTGCAATCTTGATTTGATTATACCCAAAAAATCCATCCATGAGGGACAAAATTTCATGTCTAGCTGTAAGAGCTACAATCATATCTATGTTGGGTAACGGAAAATCATCTTTTGGACAAGCTTTCTTAATATCTCTGAAATTAGTGCAGATTCTAATGTCACCAGAAGGTTTAGTGATGGGGACCATGTTGGAGATCCACTCTGAGTAGTCGATAGGTCAGACAACCTTAGCAGCTAACATTCTTTGTAATTCAGCTTTGACTAGTAATGCCACTTTAGGGTGCATTTTTCTAAGCTTTTGTCTAACAGGCTTGATCTTTGGATCGACCGAAAGATGATGAATTACTAGCTTTGGATCGAGTCCTGGCATGTCTTGATATGACCATGCAAATCGGCCAATGTTCTCTCTTAAGACCTTAAAGAGGAGATCAACTTGGTCTTGTGATAGGGATGCAGCAATGTGAACAAGTCTGGGGATCTTTGATGAACCGATGTTGACTTCTCTAGTATCCTCAATTAGAATAGAAGACACCTCTGGTCGATTATCTTGAGGAGGCAATGCATAAATCCTCATGTTTTGCTTGTGGCTCTAGATTTTCTTGTTGAGGGGTTCTCTTTGCTGCCTTAGCTAGTCCCAGATTCACCTTAGTTCTAGTTTTGGGTGTATCGGAACTAGGTTGGAGATTTTCTCCAAAATACCCCTTGGGATCTAGCTTCTAGATATAGATAGAATCTGGCTTTATTTTCTTGTGAGGAGTTTCGGTTCCCATAAATCTCAGAAGTGCTTCCTCTGATGTGAACTCATTAATGTGTATGACGCTTGGTTGGTCCCAATCTATGAGTTGTGGATGGGTGAGTGGTAGGTCAATGAAATGGATGGATATTTCTTGGAGAACAAAGTCTCCTAGGGAGATTTGGTCTAGGATATCATCGTAGGCTCTCTTTTCAACTTCCTCAGGAATGTCTTCAATTTCAACAAGGTCACGGTGAATGTTCGAAAAAGCATGACCATCCGTATTGGTGCTGAAATGTCCCTTTTCTAATTTTTTATGATATTTCATGCCTCTAATCAGATTTTCAAAATCAAACAAATAATATCACAAAGATCTACCAAATTTCTCAAGAAACCCCAAATCGGGTATGCCAGAAATAGTGCCAAAAGCTTCACAGCTTCACCTATTATTAATAAATCTGAAAGTGGACATTTTTACAAAAATTTGAGCAACATAACAGCTTATAAAATTATGTTTCTAGATCTGTATAACATGCACACAATAGCTTCCAAATGGAGGACAAAAACAATGCTCATCGGGCTCCCAAAAATAGCATAAAATAGCCTGGAATCACCACAAAAACTTAATAATCTATCACAGAAGTATAATAATATCCAAATACATATTTTCAGCTCTATTTTAACATTTAAAAGTCTGATATACAGCAGCAACCCAAACTGATATGAAATACTCAACCGAAAACACCAAACTCTTATAAAAAATACACCTGAAAACTCACAAATCTGCACTGTTTAGCACAAAGGCAAACTCTGCATGAGCATGCACATGGAATGTCTTCAAACTCCCATCCTTAGCTTTCTTAGAAACCTGCAAACTCCTATACTTGGGTCTCCTTGGAAACCTTCAAACTCTCATTCTTGGGTCTCCTTCTCCATAGGTTTGGCAGCCTCTGAAGAATAACAAAGAAATGAGCAAAAATCAAGTTCTCGAATCAGCCCAAAATGCCTGTAAACCCTTTAAAAGAGGGCATAACCATAAATCATGTCCAAGAGGGGTTAATAAAACATATTATAATAATAATCTTCATTTATTAGTCCATTACCTTCCAAAGATTATCCCCTTTTTTCAAAACTTCACCTTTTTGGGCCTGCCTGCCTTAGCAAAGATTATTATTTTTAATTATTTGAAAAGGGGACATGACAAGTCCTCCCCTCCCAAAAATTGCTTGTCCTCAAGCAATGACTAAAAAATAAACCAATCAATCCACCTGGATCCCAAATGTAGTCATGAACTATACTACTACCAATTAACACAGGCTCCTGCAATATCCTCTGCAATATGACCAAGAGGAATCCATAATCAAACTGACAATTATAGCTCAACCAAACTCCAAAATAACAACTTCTATAGTCAGAAACCCACGAGACACAAACTCTTAGAACATCAGAACCCAAGTAAAGTGGACTACCAACACAGTAAATACCATCAATGCATTCCACTGGCCTATATGGAATGTACAATCCAACTCTGCAACAATGGTGAATGCTCTCGAATGAAACTATACCAAGTATGGAGAATCCACACACTATACAATGCCTACATTCAACACAAATCTGTAGATCATCGACCATTGTCTCATAACCATAACTACCATGCACCCCTGATGGTGAAAATCCATCACAAGATAAACAGCAAGAATTGGAACCCAAACCAAATTTGCCTACCATCAACTCCTCAACACAAGGATCAAATGCTAACTAATGTACATACCCTACAATATAATGTTGATAAAGAAAACCAACCTCAGTCAATAGCTCACCATGGACAAGTGATACAACCCACTGTGACTGATCACCAGCTAAGTCAGGAGATTTCATAGCCAAAGAAGTAGAATCAATAACAACACCCACTGAAGCATCACTCCAAAACTCCTACTCTAAGTCATGTATTATCAAGCTGTAAACTGTAGAACCTATCACCATGTCGTGCCCATCATGACTCTCATCCTGAGGCATCAAACTATCCCATAACTAATGATAAGAACTAGGAACCAAAGTACATCTCTGTATCATCATCTCTTCAACATGGTCATCAAAGGTAAATTGATGAGCATACCTCACAATGTAATGTTGATAGAATGCACCAATCTCAGTTAGTGGCTCAGACTGCAATCCAGATGTAACTAACTATAATCGATCACTAACCAAGTTGGAACTAACTACTACCTCTGAAGTCATCACCAAGGGAGTAGTATTACTAGTAGGAACTATGCTAACTATCGGCTCACCAACATCACACATGGTCTTTGATACAACATCTCTAGTCTTCGTGCCATTAGTGCTAGAGGTCACCACCATGTTAGGCATACCACAACAATCTGCTGTAGCACACAACTCAACTGAACCTAACTCTAGTGGGGATGAACCTGATATGCCAATGTTAGTATCAAGGATGGATGCATCCCTATCTCAACTATCTTTGAAAATCTCAACCATGGACATCCTCGAATCATCAGACACCACAGCTTGTGACTGAATAGAATCTAGTAAAGATTATAGTTGCTCTAACTCCATGGTCACCTTAGCCAAATGAAACTATGACTCCTTGAAATCAAACTGTGTACTCTCAAGAATCTTAGAAGTCACCTCAAGCTGCTCAGTAAGCTCACTCACCTCATCTTCCTAGGCCAACAATGCATCGTATGCTGTACTGCCCCACTCCATAAGATAATCTCTATCGGCTACCAACTGCATATAATCCTATCTCAGAATATGGATAGCCTCCCATAAAGAGTGGAACTCTATCAAGGAAAGATAACTGCCTCCCTGCTCATCACTAGTAGGAGAACCCCATCCATAAACTACTAACAATTGACGAGTAGCATCGAAATTTTGGCAAGCAATAGCAATGCCTCGCTCACTAACTCTCAACTGATTAGACACATGATGGCACTAGCTTGATTGTCTCCTACAAATCTCCTCTGATGCATTGTCTAAAGGAGTATCCTCAAAGTTACTAGTCTCTAGATTATTACCATCCATATCTTGTGAATCAACTCTAAAGCTCATATCAACAAATGAAGTATCAAAAACTGTAGCACTGTTGTCCAACTCCTTTGTACCCAAAGAAACTAAGTCTTCAAAATTGCCCACTACATCCTCCTGGATGTCATCAATGCCAATATGATCCTGGGACTCATCTGTACACATTGCCAAATATGAAAGATCATCAACACATTCTAGCAAGTATGGTCGACTGGATATATGAACAAAGCCCAAAATCGGTGTATAAAAACTAATACCAACATCAAACAAGTTTCTAGCACAAGAAAAGACAACACCGTGCAATCTGCTAATCAAATCCATGATAGCACCCAGACGAACACTACTACCAAAAAGTGTTAAAGATCTCTAGTCAACTGAATCCCAAACATCAATATAACAATCTTGAGTCCATATCCGTAAACTAGAATCAGCTAGTAACTCAAGCAAACTCCTCACTTGAGTAATATGACCAATACCAACTAACTCCACATACCTGTCATGATGAGATAATGTAGTCACAATACTATCTTCACTCACCTTTAACTGGCGGGATAAATCATGTGAAGTACTACTAGCCTTAACTTCATGTGACAAAGCATCTAACTGTGTCTGGTACTCTCTCTCAAAAAAGTCATGAATGCTCAATGTCTGCTCATCTCTACCAGGTATCTCACCATCATGCACAACAAAATCCTCATAATCATCATCCTTGAGGTCAAATCTATCTATCACTATTTGACTAAAATCATCAAATGTAGTTACCTGATCATGACCTTGAGTAGTCATTCCATGATACCACCAATCATAAACTGCATCTTCCAAGTGTAGACTTGCAATTTGAATAACATCACTCTCCTTCATGGGGTTAAGTGTGAAGAAGGTCTGTAATTTTTGTAGCCATGCTCTAGCTGAAATTTTATTTGTTCCATCAAAAGTAGGTGCTATAAACTTGCTTATTTTATTTTTGAGCTCTCTTCCACTTATGTCATGCTCCCTTCTGTGCTCTTTCTTGGGCATCAAAGTGTTCATCATATAGACATATTCTCTAAAAGGAACCAAACTATGAAAGTCATCATCTAAGCCATTGTAAGTAGCTCTTAATGTAATCAAGTTACCTGTAACCTCTTATAAAGGATTAATGGCTGGCTTTGGTATTGGTGGCTCATCTGCAGGCAAGAAAATAGTTTTGGTTGATTTAGATGGTGTGAATTTCAGATTTCTTGGCTCCTCTGAAGTGCTCCCTTTCTCATTGATAGATGCAACTCCTTGTAGTTTTTCTGTCAATATTCACAAAGCTTCTCTAGTTTTTGCCAAACTATCCACTATTTGCTTCTAAGTATTTTGGATGTCTTGGAAGAATTTCTTTGCCATCTCATCTGGATTAGCCATACTTTTCCCTTCCTTGGATTTTGTACTTCTACTTTCAACTAGAGGTTTGATCAAAATTTCTTTATTCTTTTCTCGCGGAAAATATCTTTTTTCTCTTTCACTTAGTTGCATGTGACCATAAATTTTGACATGCAACTGATTAGAAGAAACATGCAACCATAAATTATGACATGCAAGATCTGGGTAGTTGTCAAAACTGACATGCAAGATCTGGGTAGTTGTCAAAACTGACATGCAAACTTCTACAAACCCTTAGGTTGGCAAGATCATGGCTCTGATACCATTCAAATTTCCCTTTTTTAATTTTTTATGATATTTCATGCCTCTAATCAGATTTTCAAAATCAAACAAATAATATCACAAAGATCCACTAAATTTCTCAAGAAACCCCAAATCGGGTATGCCAGAAATAGTGCCAAAAGCTTCACAGCTTCACCTATTATTAATAAATATCAAAGTGAAAATTTTTACAAAAATTTGAGCAGCATAACAGCCTATAAAATAAAATTTCTAGATTTTTATAACATGCACACAATAGCTTCCAAACAAAGGACAAAAACAATGCTCATCGGGCTCCCAAAAATAGCACAAAATAGCCCAGAATCACCACAAAAACTTAATAATCTATCACAGAAGTATAATCATATCCAAACACATATTTTCAGCTCTCTTTTAACATTTAAAAGTCTGATATACAGTAGCAACCCAAACTGATATGAAATACTCAACCAGAAACACCAAACTCTTACAAAAAATACACCCGAAAACTCACAAATCTGCACTGTTAAGCACAAAGGCAAACTCTGCATGAGCATGCACATGGAATGGTTTCAAACTCCCATCCTTAGCCTTCTTGGAAAATTGCAAACTCCCATTCTTGGGTCTCCTTGGAAACCTACAAAATCTCGTTCTTGGGTCTCCTTCTCCACAGGTTTGGTAGCCTATGAAGAATAACAAAGAAATGAGCAAAAATCAAGTTCTCGAATCAGCCCAAAATGCCTCCAAACCCCTTAAAAGAGGGCATAACCCTAACTCACGTCCAAGAGGGGTTAATAAAACATATTATAATAATAATCTTCATTTATTAGTCCATTAGCTTCCAAAGATTATCCCCTTTTTCCAAAACTTCACCTTTTTGGGCCTGCCTACCTTAGCAAAGATTATTATTTTTAATTATTTGAAAAGGGGACATGACAAGTGCCCCCAGTTGTGGGTATGCCAAAGCCAAGACTTGACTTCGATTCCCACTTGTGTGCATCGATGGGGCACTGCATGCCTCTTTCTTTTGGTCCTAGACCACCAACTTGATAGTTCCATTTGTCAGTGATGAGCTTATGTTCTTGGGGATACTTCTAGCTGAAGTGATCAAGGTGTGCTTGATTTCTTTGAGGTGCATCCTTATGTAACCAATTGTTGATATCTGGAGTGAGATCCTCATGAAGAGGTATTTTCGAGGATACAAAGGTTGTTGGGCCAAACTCTTTGTATCGAGGAGGTGGAATCTCCTTAGCTTTGTGATATGTTGTTCGTCCATGGGCATGTGGATCAAGTGGGAGTGCCCCGACAGCAAATGCATCTAACAAACTATACTCTCCATAGCCTTTGTTATTGATCTTCATGGTCAACAGGGTGGAGGCATTGATGGTTTATGGGTCATTACAAGTGTGGGATGAGCTGGCGATAGATGTGCCAATATCAATTCCAGGGCAATGGTTTGTATATGAAGCTTCAACTGCATTGCAATAAGAAAAGGGTTCTGGATCGGCATGGATGGTTACCTCACTGCCCTGATGCGGAAATTTGATGCACTGATGGTAAGTGGATGGAACGACTTTAATGGCATGAATCCATGGGCGACTGAGGAGGATGTTAAATGGTAGGTTTAGATCAATAACATGGAAAAGTGTCTCTTGGATGACTGGTCCAACCTTGATTGGCAACAAAATAGTTCCTTCTATGGTTCTTTCCAAGTTATCATAAGCTTTGATAGTGATAACCTCACTGATGATATCTGCCTCAGTATACCCAGCTTGTTTTATGAATTTTAGGATGCAAATATTCAAGGCTGATCCATTATCTATCATTACTCTTTTCATAGAAAAATTGGATACCATGATGGCTATGCGAAGTGGAAGGGTGTGATCTAGCTTGACCATGAGTATGTCGGTGGTTTTGAAAGATAGGGCATATGAGGAGGATAGGTGTCCAAAAAGATTATGAAAATTAGTAGCATTGATATCTGAAGGGACACAAGATTCTGTAAGGGCACTATCAAGGATGTTCTTGTATACAGGACTAGTGCGAAGAAGGTCTAAACTGGAGATTTGGGCTGGCATGTTCCCAAGGTGTTCCAAGATATTATACTGGCTTTTTGATGGAGCTAATGGTTCTAGTGAAATGGGTGGGCCTACAATGTTAAATCATGCTCTTCGAGTGGTGACTACACACTCATTGTTTGGTCCTTGGATATTGATAACATTGATAGAAGACTCTTTCTTATATATACAACCTATAAGGCTACCATAGTCTATATAGGATGAAGTGTGGTCATTTTTCTTCCCATGCTGTTGGTTTGGCTGGCGATTGTTGGTGTTGTTGTTGTTGGCTTGGTGATGCAGAGCCCTCTGTATTTATCTTCAAGGAATCTTAGTTCAACTCAAGGGATTCACAATATGCTGGTACACCCTCAAGGAACCAATAACATCTCAAAGATTACAACAAAGAACCCTAACATTATACATTGATAAAGACAACATCTTCACTCACACAATCAGATTGCGATGTCTGATTTCATTGTTCATAACTTCTGTTCTAAACATCTTCTTGAAAAAACCTTTGGATTAATTGTTCCAAATTAGTAATTCTAAAACATATCCAAATCTGAGACCAATCCAATTAGTAGATTATAAATTATGTATTCTGAACCAAGACCCATTTTCTCTGTCATAAACCAGAACCAAAACTGGTAACCCTGCCTAGGACATCAAATATATTTCACAATTATTTTTTAAAATAATCTCAAACCAATTACAAATTATCCATCAATGATTATAGTTTCCAAATCTGTAAGCCATTTATTTTTCCCATTCATATATAATTTTTCAAGCACAAATCCATGCCTTCATCTTGAATGGATATATCTAAAAACCAGTTTTCACTCAAATCTTCATAACTTTCACAAATATATATAAAAATGATTCAAAAAAGTTGGAAATGAAAGTTAGTTCACATATCTCTCCAATTAATATCATTAGAGATATTGAGTCTCCAAAATATGTCCGCATCACACGCTGCAACATGACTGTATTCAGCGAATCTCAAATCTGCAAACATCCACTTTCACCAAAATACCCATAACTTATTCATTTCTTCGTAAAATTGAACCAAACCAAAAGCATGAGAAGAAGGATTCATCATACTATATATCCAATACTATATTACATGGTTTCCAGGCTGTACATAGCCGTACAAGGCCTGGAACCAACACTAAAACAGAAAACCAATCAAAATAACAACTCAGAATATTACCAAATTTCTTTCAAAATGCATCACTTCCTTTCCTCCATGCTTTGGTTCGACCTTACATACAGTTTTATAGATTTTTTTGGTTGGTTATAACTTCCAAACCACCCTTTAAACCAACCCATTACATTACTTTAACCCTTTTGCATTTTTGACAACATTTTATGCACTTTATGCATTTTTACATTACAACTTTCATACAAACCCAACCTAGACCAACATTATGACTCAAATGAATTTAGATGGATGTCAATAGATCCATTCACCAATTAAATAAACATTTTTACATTATTTATCATATTAAGACCTCCTTTGACAACTTATTACAAATGGCTTCTCTAGCTTTTATAGCTTTGTCTTCTTGAAATTTAATGTGCTCCTGCACCACTTGGATAGGTGCTTTTCTACGATTTTGGTTGTTGTGTGGAGGAAAACCATTTTGATAGATCTGTAAGCCTGCATTGGGAGAGGTTTGGGCACCAACAGTGATTTCTTTCCGATCAATGAGGTCCTGCACATAATCCTTTAGTTTCATGCATCTAAGGGTTGTGTGACCTTTTACCCTATGAAATTTGTAGTACTCATTGTCTTTGTACCATGCAACTTTGGATTATCTTGGGTCGATTTGCTGGGTAGGAGAAAATTTGATGAGGTTTTCCTTGACTAATTTCTCAAAAATGACATCCAAAGGTTCACCAAGGGGTGTATAATTTCTAGGTGCAGGTTGGAATCTGGGCTTTTGTCCTATAGCTACATTGATGGCATTAGCTTGATTGCTAGACCCTTGGAAGTTGGGTCTTGGATTATGGTTTTGATAGCTTTGGTTATTCTGTTGTTGGTAGTTGATAGCTTTTTGATTGTTTGGTTGATATGGTGGGTTGGACTGGTTGTGAGAAGAACCAACAATATTCACATGTCTGGTGTCAGTGACGCCATCTGTTGCAACATGCTTGTTTTTGTTCCAATATCTAGACTTGTCATTGGAATGTGATTGATTTTGGTTGGCTTCCTTGTAAATCTTTACCACACCATCTTTAATGAGTCCTTGCTCAAGGATCATTCCTTTCTCTTTGATATCTTTGTAGGTCTGCAAATAGTTCATGGTCATGTGGTGAGCCAAGCTAGGATGGGCATTATTAATAGACATTTTCACCAAATGGTGCTCTGGCAAGGTACAAGATATGCGGGTGGTAAGGGTTTTCCATCTTTGCAGATATTCGGGAAGGCTTTCTTCACCTTTTTGCTTAGTGTGGACAAGATCAACTACTGATAGCTCTATTTCAACAAGATTGGCATATTGGGCTACAAATGCCTTAGACAATTCAGCAAAATTTTTAATTGTGCCATAGGGGATTCTATAAAACCATTCTAGAGCTGGTCCGGCCAAGCTTTTGGGAAAGAGAGGCAAGAGGAAGACATCATCGTATGCCACTTCTTGGCAGTGCATGTAAAATTCTTTGATATGTGTGATAGGGTCTCCTTTTCCTTTAAATTTGTCAAACTTGGGTGTCTCAAAATGCTTGGGAAATGGTGTCATGGTAATGGCTCTATCAAATGGGTAAGGACGCACATTCTCAAACTTGAAGGTTTTTGGATCATTTCCCTCCTGGATGTTCTTCAAATCTATCTTCATGGCTTCCCATTCTAAATTAATGGGTGATGGCTGGGGTGTCCCCAATGTAGGAGTGCCCTGAGGTAGGTATGTGCTAGATGGGGCAATGGAATATGGATGGCTTTGAGGTATGGGCTGGTAGGGATTGTACATGGCTTGGGCAACTGAATGGTGGATGGTGGGTTGCTAAGGTGGAGGTGGCACATATTGCTGCATGTGTTGTGAGGCTTGTTGTTGATATTGGATTTGAGGTTGGGATTGAGGAACATAAGCTGGTTGTGGGACAAATGGATTGCTTTGTGGAGGTAGGGTATAAGATGGTTGTGAAGCTTGGGGAAAGGATCGGGGAGCTTGTGGAACTTGACTTTGGATTTGAGGAGTTTGACCAATATATGTGGGTTGTGCCTCCATTTGGGAAGGTATCTGCATGGCAAAGGAGGCCAAGTAATTGGTGGTTGGTGGTGGTGGATTTCCTCCCAGAAGTGGTATAGAAAAATAGTTGGTAATAGGAGGTAATGGATTAGTTGGTGGTGGAGGTGGTGGGAATTGAAAGCTTGGAAATGGAATTGATGGAGTTTGATAGCTTGGTGGCTAGATTTGAAAGCTTGGTAGAGTGGTGGTAGGAGCTTGGGTCACTTGAGAGCTGGGCAAAACACTGGTAGTAGCTTATGGGGTTTGATAGCTTTGTGGAGTGAGGGTAGTAGCTTGTGGATTTTTGGCTGATGGCACTGAGCTCCAAGGACTGAGTGGAAATTATGCAATCATGTTTTGAGCTGAGGTAAACAAGCTAGGGGTGATGAAAGGTTGATTACTTGGCCCCATTGGTGGCATCCCTGTTGTATATTTCTGAGATTGGCCAAAGATACTAGCACTAATTTGGGAGATGGGTGGATTTGGAAGGCTGGGGAGGGGAACAACAGCAGCAATAGTGAAGGGAGTGGATGATGAGGTTTTTTGGGAGAAGGGGGTTTGGGATGGAGTGGTATGGACCAATGGTGGAGTGGTGGTAGCTGGATTGGCTTGTGGAAGGGAGATCTCAACTTGAGTGGAGGATGGTATGTTTGGGTCTATTGGATCATATGGGGTGGGTTGAGGCTCTTCTTTTGGCACATATTGAGGATAATTTGAATCATAAGAGCCTATGGGTCATGGGAGTTGCTCAAAAAATGGGTGAGATGGATCTAATAAGGGGGGAGGTCTTCCAAAGTCAAAGGCTCCAATGTTGTCCCTTCGAAAGTTAGCCATGATTTTTTCCTTGTTTTTGTCTATAATAGCATTCACCAATACTACATTTCTTGGTCGGTTCATGAAAGCTTCAATATCAGTAGGTGATGGTATAGTGTTCTCTGGGCTGAAGGATGGTTGAGTGCTCAAGGGGAGCGATGCTGTTGGATCCAAATGATAGGGCTCCATTGTTTCCTTCTTCTCCTTGCCTAAGCGAGTGATGGGTGGCATGAAAATGTAGAATGTTCCTAGGGATGAGATGCAACAATGCTGAGATGTAACAATGCTGATGGATGTAAAAGGGGGGAAGGCTTTTCTATGTAAAATATTTCTTAGGTTGAGGCAAAGCTATATGAAAAAACCTAAAGAGGATTGGGTTGGGGATGCTAACTTCAAAGATATGTTGCCAAAGCATGAAAGGTCTGCTTTCCTATGTGCAAGCTTGTCAACTTAAGAATAGACTGATGATCCTTTAGGAAGAACACGAGATTGACCACTTGTGGACCCCAACCTTTAGCTCAAGGTGATGAGGGATAACAAGTGAAAAAGCTAGATTACCCTAGACAAAGCTGTATCAAAAGGGATAACCTTGGTGAGGCTGGTGGATTTGGAAGATGTTAGGAATGGAAAACTTTTGGCAAAGTGACAAATATTTTGTGAAGCTTTTCAGATTGCTGGCTAGATGGTTTGGTTCTAAATGAGATGGATGAGCTAAAATTCTTAAGGGGAGGACTAAATATGTCTGGATTTCCTACAAATATGACTCTAAAGTGAAGCTCATGCAAGAAGATGTGGAGAAATAAGGGGGTCTAATCATAGAAGTCATGCCTAGTTGGTAAGGCATAAGCATTGTTAACTCCTAGATGTTCGTTAAGTTGGATGGCATCTTGAAGGGCTTTGTCAGCAACTTTGTCCTCTACTTTGTGGAGTTTGGAAATTTGAGGGCTTGGTGTTAGTTCCTTTCTCTTGGCTAAAATTTCTTGGTATGCCTGAGATGGCTTGAGTTTAACTTTGTAAAACTTCTATTTGGGTTTGGGTTGTTCTGACATGAATTTTTGAATTTTCTTGGTTTTGAGAGATCTTGATTGTTTTGCTTTGACTTGTTTAACTTCTGGAATGGGCAGTGACTACGGTAAGTGTGTCCTAAGCTAGGATCAAACAAGTTTGGCAAACATTCATTCAATAAGTAAAAAGATCAAGCAATAGATAGAAACAACCAGATAGAAGTTTTTGATTCTCAGAATGTGATACTTGCATCGAGGAGTGTGTATGTTCTACAAATGTTTTGATCAGTCACTTCAAACACATTAACATCCTAGATGGTTGTCTACAAGGCTGACAGTTGGTTTAGCTAGGGAGTCCTTGATATACCCAAGGTACGTGAGGCCCAAATCTGTAGATGAAATCAAAAAGATGTCACACAGGTGAGAGGAGCGGTAACCCACTTCTCCTCTTTAACTTCTCAAGGGTATAAAGTTCCTTGAGGCTTAGCTCAAGTGACAAAATCTTGATTCCAAGAGAGGTGTCTTTCGATTCACCTCCCGATTCTTATACTTCGCCAGAATGCTAAAGTTGAGGTCGTCCCAAGGGGTGATGAAATCCCCAAGCAGGCCTCCTAAAAAGAGAAACAAGGTTTTGGATCCTAATCTCATGCACTCAAGATGCCTCAAAAGACAACAAGGGGAGAGAAGACTTGGATGACCTTGGGCTAAAAGATAGGATTCTTTTCCAACTGACGCTTAAGTTTTCTGATCTAGACTTTGCAAGCACTCATGTTTAAGAGACAATGTTCAATTCCAACTTTGAAATGTGCCAACAAAGAAAAATTGATCAAAGAATGCGAACAAGAAGAAGAGTTAGGGTCAACAAGAAAGTAAACCCGTGCACCCGGAGGCCCTCCACGTCAAGTATCGATTAATTTCCTTTAAAGCATTCAAGAGTTGGTGTGATTTTTTTTTAAGCCCAAAACAAAGATGTGTGAAACTCGATTGTAAAGCGCGCACCTGGAGGCCCTCCACATCAATAGTTGTTCAATTTTAGTGCCCAAATGAAGTGTTAGCAAACCTAATGTGCATTCAAGAAATTTTCTAAGTTAGAAAAACTAATAAAAATACAATTAAGTAAAGTTTGATCTTTGTGGAGCACTTAACACCCTCTTAGGTGGACCCATCCCCATAGATGGTGTTGAGATTGCAACCAATGGTTAAATTGATGGGTGATTAAAGAAGGTGAGTCCAACTACAAACTCACTTAAAGCGTCTTTATTTGGTTTTTATAATTTAGGAAGTTTCTAGAATGTAGATTCTTTTTATGTCCCAAAAGATGAAGCGTGATGATATTTAGTTCATCTTTTGCATTCAAGATTAGATTTGTTGTTTTAATCATGCATTCATAAGAAAACAAACTTGATTTTAATCCATGACACTCAAGAGTGATTTTAGCAACATGCATTCAAAGACAAGTGATTAAACATTCAATTTTTTTTCCTTTGAGCATTCAAGATTGAGATTTTGTGTGTTGTTTTAAGAACTTTGAAGTGCTTTGTTTTAACCTTAGATCATTCAAGATTGTTTTGGACTCAAAAGTGAAAATGACTCTTTGGACTTTGGTTTTCATTCAAGATTTTGTGTTCTAGTTTGCATATTTTAAGCCTAAAAATGATATTCCTAGATTGTTTTGATGCATGAAAAACCTAAGAAACATTCAAGATTTTGCAACAAGACATTTGTTTGGAAGAAATAACAAAGCTTTTAAGACAATTTTTGGCAACCATTTAGGACTCTTAGTTTTCATGAGATTTTTAAAAGAACTTTAAAATATTTGCAAATGAGGTTCAATTTATCCTTGATTGATGCTTTGAGTTTGATTTAGATTTTAGTGTGCACTTAGTGTTGATTTTGAACCTTTTGAAATAGAAACTTGAAGTTCTTTTTAAATTTCCAAAAATGAAGTGTTCCTAACTTTGCATGAATGCATCTAAAACCTTGATGTTGCAAGGATGCAAATGATTGGATTGGTTTAGTTTCACTTGTTAAAAGATTTTTTCCTTTTTTGCAAATTTTTAGTTTTTTAATGGATTTAAGTATGATTTTGGGGTTCATTTTAAGCACTAAAAAGAAGTGTGTATGATTTTTCTTCCTTAAAAAAAAAAGGCCAAGATCTCCCACAAGAAGAAGAAGAAGAAGTAGATGGAATAAGAAGAATATAGACAAGAAGAGGAAGAAGAATTCTAAGTGGTTTGTCCACCTATAAGCTTGAAAAATCTGCAAATACTATGAGATAGACTATGAGTTCCTTTGTCTTTTTCATGCTCATGTGGACCTACAAAACCAATTTATACAATCCTACCAATCACAAAAATAAGCAAAATTAGCCAAAATTAGCAAATGACATACAAAAATTGACTAAAAAAGCTAATGAAGATGACCCATGTGGGGTCCCACCGGGCGTGCCAAAATGTATATGAGCAATGTTAGTATGCTAATAGAAACCAAATTTAAATAAAGCTTCTATAACTAAACAAAATTCATAAACTTCAAGATAGACTAAGATGAGCTCTCAATTAAGAATATGAGCCATTAATGGGCTCTCTCAATAAGAAGCTCTCTTGTTGAGTGGCTTTGTCTAAATAGATAGGATGTATGCTCAAGCTTATGCTTCAAAAAGGGCTTCAAATGGAGTTGGAATTTGGGTATGAGTGTATGGTTTTGATGTAAAATGGATTCTTAAAATGGCATTATGACTAAACTTCATGGATTGTGTTGTTTTGCAAAGGGGAAGGATCCAATTTATAGGCAAGAGGTTTGAGGGATTGAGGGCTAAGATGCAAGGATGGGAAAAAGCTCATGGAGGGCTCAGATTGCATGAGAGGAGAGCACATGGATTATGCTTCCTTATAGCCAATCAAGGAGTGACACATGTCATAGGGTGAAAATATGGAGGAAAGGGGAAGGATGAGTCAACAAAGGAGGCTCAAGGGATAAAATCTTCATAAAGACCCTCATAATGGCTTGTAAGAGCAATAAAAGGGCTTGGAAGAGTCATTTATGGCCTAGTGGGCTTCATAAAGTTTTATGGTTGAAAATTTTTGAGGGAGATGAGAGGAATTTTTACTTGGGCTTGATTAGGAAGGTTTTAAGCTTGCTTAGGCTTGTGCAAATTATTAGAGGATGGATTAGGATGGTTTAGGATTAGCTTAGGGATAGGCAAGTGGATGGCATTTAATGAGGGTGGGTGAAGGAGGAGATATTTGTTAACTTTGGCTTGGGTTAGTAAGTTTTAACCCATGTTTAGGGAATGTGACAAGGTTAAGAGAGGATTAGGATTAGGTTTAAAGACATCTTCTAGAAGAGTCTAGACTTTGGATGAGGATAAAGACTTTCTAGAATAGTCTAGAACTTCCTAGGATGAGGATGAAGACTTTCTAGAAGAGTCTAGAACTTCTTAGGATGAGGATAAATTAGATTTTTAAGAAATAAATAAAGTTTTATTTATTTCAAGGGTTTGGGTTGAGGAGATATTTATTAAAACTTTTTTAACAAACATGAGGATTAATATTTAATCTTAATTAAATATTTTGAGTTGGGATTAGGGGTAGGAAATGATGGGATTAGCCTTGAATCAAAATTAAAGAAGGATTAGAAGATTTTGGAAGAGGTTAGTGGTCTTAAAGAAATTGGCCAAGCTTTGGGCAAAAAATAAATTTTTTATTTATTTTGGGTTTTTTGGTCAATTTATTAATTAAATAATTAATAAATAAGGAAATAATGTTTAAATAAGATTTAAACATTTTTGGGAGGGATTTCTTAATTAAATATTTTTAATTAAGATAAAGGGATTTAATGGCATAAAAATAAATAAATTAATTAAATACTTAATTAATTAATAAATGATGATGTCATCAGGGACTTTTTTCAGAAAATAAAAATATTTTATTTTCTAAAGGATTTTTAGGTTTTTACAATATGTTCTCTCCCTAATAGTCTTTTGAGGATGTGCTTGACTAGATGACTAGGGGCATGGGGCATGTTTTCTTGATTTCTACTTGTGGGTATACTTTATTTGCCTAAGTGTTTAAAGCATTCATGCTTGTCCTATTGACACTTTGGCTTATAAATGTATCATCCTTGACTATTTTGCAAGATCACACTTGAGGGTTATCCTAGCTCTTATGCCTTGATACATGTATAATCTTGCCATACTAAACTTAGGGAATCTAATCACATAGTCATCTTGACTTACATGTCTCTAATTCTTAGATTAGATTTCCACATACCTATTTGATATTGATCATATTCATATCCTCATAGTTATACTAGTGATGGTTGTATGATCATGATGTCCCTAATAAACACTCAATGATGAAATAAGAGTCCAAATGCTATGCATTTCTTGTTGGTAAACCACTTTGCATATTAGCTTGCATTATAGGGTCATTATCTATTTTAGTTTTACACATATGGGGAAAGCTCTCTCTTCATCCTTTTTTGTAGACATATCAGCTAACTATTTTTGCATCTTTCTTTACTTTCTTCTTTATCGTGTCTTTTTGTCTTCTTGATCTTTTGATTCATCTCTATTTTTCACTATCCTATCATCACAAAGGGTTAATCTAAATATCACATTCAATCTATCCAAGTGTCACATATTTTTAGAAACATAAGTCTATATCATACACATGAGCGCTAAAAAAATCATACATGAGAGCAATACATGAGCATATACACATAAGTATCCAAGCAATGCATACATGAGCAAGAAATAGAAACTGAAACATCACATGAAAACTATAATGTTGAAACATCCGTTTGAGACAATTATACAAATCTATTGATAAAAAATCTAGTATCTCATATATATATCCCAATGTGTCATAGTACATATATACAAAAAATGACATCCAAAATTTGGATATCCATCTTAAAAATACATGGAGTACAATAATAAAATTGTCAAAACTATCATAATTAGCCTATGATTGACTCGCACCCTCTCCAACTAGTGGTAGCCCTAGTGGTAGATCCTATCTCCTATCTGGTAGTTGTACCACACTCTCTAACCTACCTTCCCACTTTGAGTAATTAGGAAGTCCCTGCCCTGGTGGCACCACACCCCTATAAGCAGCATAATAATATGTAGCATGTGCACCATTATGGGACACCTCTCATCTCACTACATCTTGCTCCCTACAGAGCTCATCTCCTTGAGCCTGCTTATCCATGAGATACTGATCTCGTATTGTAATCACAACTTGATCTACAAGTAGCTATGCCTCTATGGCATGGATCCTAGCATCTTGATCATCATTTCCTCTCATTGGTTGCTCTACCTACACATCTGCTTGCCCCACTTACCACCACACCAATGACACCTCCTCCGGCCTATGCCCACATCCTCCTCCTATTTGATCAAGAACCCTCTCCCACCTCCATCTTTTTGATACCCCTACCTCCACCTCTACCTCCACCTCCACCTCCTCTATCTCCCCCTACTGTAGGTAGAAAATTAGGCTTTATAAACTGAGGAAATGAGCAACCCTACCTTTCATATAAATATGTTGGGTCTACCCTTGCATCCAATACATCTAGGCAATAATCCCAAGGAGCTCACACTAGAGCTATAGTCTAATAATCTAGCATAGGAAACCATCCTTGTGCCTCATCAAAGTAAAAGAAAGCATAGCTAGAGGTCTCCAATGATATCACTTGATACTCTACAAAATATCACCAAACCTAACTGATCACAAATTGCTCCATGATCTATGAATTCCTACCTACAAGTGGCCTGCTAAATCTCATGTAGTCTAACTCCAAGACATTTGACCATTTTTTGTAATCTTGTTAAGGTTTCCATGTGAATGCTACCAGCTCATCAAAAATACACTGGTAATATGTAACATCCCCACTATGAGTCTGTGGGACAAATCCTTTGTAACCAAAAATGTAGGGCTAGCTCCACTCCCATGGCTACACCCATGGTCAGGTCATAGTAATGTGCTCCCAGGACTAGATCTGCACCAGTACTACTCTACATACCTAGGACTAGCCCCCATGATAGACTATCTCATGAAGCTCATGATACATATCTTCCAATAATGTTGGCCCCTATGCCATCTTGTGCAGTCATGCAATCAAGTTTGCCACCAATCAACGCCATCCTAGTGGGAAGCCCTTTTGACCCCTATCAGTCACTAAGGACTGAGCAACTGGAGAAGATAGCAAGCTTGATAGTGGGTAATCTATACCATACTCATTAATGAATCACTCCCTACTCAGATGGTGGTCTATGATGGTAACATCCTAAAACAACTATTGCATCATAGCTTTCCCCTCTATTGGGGTCTAATCATAGTACACCTATGAAATTCAACCAAACTTAGCATCAGTATCCCTTGCATAATATCAAAATTTGCAAATCATGACAAGATCCATCAAGAATATGACTTATCAAATCATCATAGCATGGTACTCAATGAATTTGATATACATCCTCTAAAGTAATTGAGACCTCTCTAGTCAATAGATGGAAGGTATTATGCTTGTTGTACCATTGCTCAACCAATGTAGTCAGCAATTCATGGTTTTCTCGTATATGGAGCATCTATATGACCCACTACAAACCCATGGTAGATATAGTAGCATGCTCATCATCGGTCAAATTCTCCACAACATGCAACCCCACCACTTTGGGGGCTCTGATAAGAAGTGCTAGAAAAACCTTTTGCAAACATAAAACATGTCAACATTAGTACAGAATCAAAAACATGATCGTAACACAAAAATTCAATGAAAAAAATGCTAAAAAACAATCTTTACAATATATTTTCCTACATGTAGGTGATACAAAATGCTAGAAAGATATCATGTGACACTTTTTGTAAAGCAGTGCAATACAATTCTTTCATGTGATATTTAGCATTGGTGTGGATGACAAATGCATATGTCCCATACAACAAACTATAAAATAGGCATGTGATATATTTGTGTAACCAGAAGTATTATATGGTATTTTTAAAGTAACCATGCAATACTTTTAAAATATCATACAATATTTTGCATCCAAACCATCAAAACATGCAAAAAAGACCACAAAAGATTGAAAAAATGACAAAAAATTAGCCACTTACTGGTGCCTTGTAGTGGTCTAGCCAGTTCTGCAACTAGCTGTACTCAAAATAGTGTTAGTGAAGTGGAATTTTCACCAAGACCATGATGCTCTCTCAACCACTCACAAGATCTCACAAATCACAAAAAGACAAAATGATTTGAAAATGACACTAGGGCCCCTTTTATAGCTTTTGACCTCATTTTGACCTAATTTTCAAACTCCTCAAAATTACACAAAAATTGCACTCCTAGATAATTTTGACATCCTAGATCCATTTTTGGGAATGAAATCAAAATATGAGTTCATCTTGATGGTCAAAATTTTATTTTAAAATTCTACCTTCTTATGAACAGGTAGCTAACCTTCTAAGGTCTAATCTCTGAATCATTGCAGAGGCATCTTCATTTCCTCATTTCTTCATCATTCACATGCTTCATATATAATAAAATTCACCCTCTCATGTCTAAAATCATTTTTCTACTTGATTTGACCTCATTTTTATGTTGTATCCTTTGTGGTCAAATCTAGTCAAACTAGGGCATTTTATCATTTCTTAATAGTCACTTTGGTTCTAATCATTTCTCTATCATCTTAGACACTGCTATATCTTAGTTTTCTCATATCACACGTGTTTCTAGATCCCCTTACTTTATTTCAATTTTGATCCTAAGGGGGAAAACATACTCTATCATCACTCACTACAACTATCTATTTCTCAGAAGCATTTGTTTGATCTTTTGCACTTGCTCTTCATATATCTGCTTTACTAGGTGTTAGCATTCTTCTTGAATTCTAACATCATCTTTCTCCTAATGTTCAATTTTACTACTATCAGGTTGTACATTTAGGATGTGCTATCTCTTTTTGCATTTCATTCTTCAAAATTAGATGTCTATATTTATCACTGCCTACTTGGCTTTTACTTTCTTTAAAGTAATGTGTTCCCAGATCGATCACACATTAGTCAAAGAGGGGCAAATGTAATCACCCAAAAATGGTCATTTAGACTATTAGCTCTCTTCTCAGCATCTTGGCCAAATTTAATTAATCAATTACCTAGACTAAATTATTGATAATTAATTAATTTGATTATAACCTATAGTTTGACTATGCTATCTTAAGTTCATTATTTGATTAAAAGAACATGTCCCCATTTACTTAAATAAAAGACCCCATTCTTTTAACCCGCTTAAAGTGCACACATAAAATCCTTTTCTAATCTTCAAATTAAAAGAAAATAAAGGCTTTGTGACTTTTTTCTTATATGACAAGTCAACTTATATTCTATTGGTTGACTTGTGTGTGCACATGGATCACTCCTCTTTTTGAATTACATCATTGATCATCCACCATCTTCATATTGATCTCTACCATTCATATGACTTCAAAAAGGAGAGAGGTTTCCCCTTTAGAGGATCCACACTCTTGAGTATTGTTATGCTACAAATTTACTATTCAAATTCTTGAGAGCTCTTTGTGGAGAACTTCTATTTCTTGTCTACATTCTCTCATCCATGGCATTTTTAACATATAACATTCTAGCATAGTTTCATGTTAATGTAGTTTCCTTACAATAGGTTAGCTCACATAGTAATTAGTTGGACTTGTAACACTTTCATATTGTTTAGAATAGTTGCATCTAGCATTCTCATTTTAGCTTAGCTTCATCTTCCATTGCATCATTGTGGAATTCCTTGTGGACATTTGTACCCTTGCATCTTGTCTTTGGAATCTCCCATTGCATGGTTTAATAGCAAGAAGTGTATTCCTATGGCTCAACTGAGAGCGATTTTACTTGAAACACACTCTCTTGCACTCCATGGATAAGGAGTTCCAAGTTGACATCCAAGCATTTCGAATTCAATGGAATCCCTTGGATAGAAGGGTTTGGAGAGGGACTCTTTTGAGTGTACACTAACAAGGTTGGAATCTCCTAACAGGGACTCTCTATAATAAATTTTCTCATTGACTCCTAACAGGGTCTGTCTTCTAACAAGGAACTTATATATTAGAATATTATCTAATGGGTATCATCCCTACTGAGGTTTTCCCTTGGTTAGGGTTTCCCTAATTAATAAATATGGTGTTATGAGTTATCTTTGTGCATGGTTTCTATTACTATTCAACATTAGTTTATTTCTTTCTTATGCATGTTTCAAAGTAATAAATAATATCCAATTGGCAACTAAAGTTTTTAAATTACTAATTCACACCCACCTATCAGTAATTCCTATTTCTAACAATTGGTATCAGAGTGAAGTTACTTAGAAGAGGCTTAACAACTTGAGTAAGATCCCTATGGATATGGAATATTTTATGAAGAACCTTGAAGAGGCACTTGAATTAATTTATCTCCTTACTAAAGAAAGAGATAAGTTGAAGGATAGATACAAAGACTCCAAAGTATATATTGGATAATTGAAGGATAAGATTGAACATCTCAAATCCAAGATTGTATCTACTAAATTTGAAACTAATGATGATGATTATTCAAATCTAGAGATAGATTACAAGATCTTGAAGAATGAATTGAGGATTACCAATCTGAAGTTAACTTAGAGGAGTGATCCTAGAAAAGTTGAATCTTATTTGAAAATTGAGAATAAAAATCTTATAGAAAGTATAGTGAATAAGACATCTGAATTTGAAACATTGAAAGAAGATAATGAAGAACTTCATAAGTACAATAATATTGTGAAAGGTGAATTAACTCAATGCAAGAAATAACTTGAAAAGCTTTATTCTAGAAGAGAAAAGTTTGATGATTCTATGTCAATACAGAGACCTACTTATGACAAGACTGATCTTGGTTATCTATTTAAAATGTCTACACATAAACTTGAGATTAGATTAGATCCAAAAGAAAAAGATAAATCTAATGATAATATTGAATCTAGTCAATCTTGTGATAAATCTAAAGAAGTTGGAAAAGACAAGGAAGTTGAGATATTGTATGAAGCAAAGCAAGTGGAATCTCTTAAGGAAAATAGGTATGATTTTCGAGGCAAGTGTTTTTCATGCATGTAATGAAATAGGTCATATGAAAAGAGATTGTAAAAATAAGTCATTTAATCATGCTAAGGACTTTTATTGTCATAATTGTCATGGTATGGGTCATAAAGAAATTGATTAAAGGAAACCTAAATATGATAATGATATAAGGAATAGTAGAATGTTTAGAAATACTAACCTTGTAGATAGAAGAAGATCTAATGAAAGGACATTGAGGGAAGGAAGACCTTATGAAGAAATAAGATAGATCATGTGTTATAAGTGCAACAACTTTGGACACATTTCTTAGAATTGTTGTGCACCTGATGATCAGCAAAATCCTCAAGTAGAACTCTAGTATGTTAGTTATGTAACAACTTTAAACATACAACAAAGTATTACAGAATGGATAGAAACTTCAAAGATAGAAGGAACAATGGAAGAAATGATGGAAGAAACACTAAAAATGATAAAATGGACCATCAAAGGAAGTCTGGAACAAAGAAAGACAATGGGGAGAAAAAAAATGTAGTCAGTGAACTTCGAGAAGAACTCAATAAGGCATTTGTAAAAGGATTAGGCATCTCTAAAGAAAAGCTAGAAGATGATGAGATAGGACAATCGAAGTCAGTTATCAAGTTTGATTTAACTAAGTTGAATTAAACATTTACATAGCACCAAAATTTGAAACTTCATCTAGAGATCAAAATAGAGATAGTGAATTTGGAAAAAGGTGTATCAAGATAAGTTCAGACAATATCTAAGCTCTCTTGTGATTTGGAGCTTATCTAAACTAGTTATGAAGGAATTAAGAGTTACTACCATTAAGAGCAAGTCAATTCTATAGAAAAAGATGAAAACTATGTTCTTACTAAGAATTTTGTGGAGAAAAGTTTTTTGGAGTATTGTCATGATAGAAATAAGTTATGGTAAACTTTAGGTAGCATCTAAAGATTGGATAGAAGATTTTGAGTAGATATTTGATTTCTAAATGTAACTAAGAGCTTTTTTGTATTTGTGAAGTATGAAATTAATACAAGTTCAAGTTGAAGGAATAAAATGGAGTACAAACTTGATTACTACTTCATTGTGATTACATTAGAAGCATAGAGCACTTAGAAGAGACTTGACAACATGATTTCAAAGAAAACCCTATTTTTGGAAAGAGGTATTTTATCATATATCTATAGAATTTATTTGATAGAAGCATGGATATATCTATAGTTCATAATGTTTAGATTGAGGAGAGACCAAAATTGAAGGTTGTTTCCGTGAAACCCATAGAAGGAAACACTAATTTAGCATTATACATTATGCCAAACAATATACTTTATTTGGAAGATGTAGGAATTTATCTTAATAAAAAGTTTGAATCTATTGGAAGTGAGTATATCAACAAGGATATGGAATTATTCTTTAACCATGATATGACTATGAAGCCTAGATTTGAACAATTAAGAGAACTAGACTTGTTCAAATATCATTTCTATTGAGAATTGGACATAGATCATACTAAGTAGAATACATGATGGAAAACTATGGATGGAAGATAGTGTAGTTAATATTTCATCTGACCTTATTTATGAGGTAACTCATCTTAGTAAAGAAGGCGGTGTACCTATAGGTGTGAAATTGGTTAAGAAGAAGGTTGAGAGTTATACCAAAGAAATTTATAATGGAAAGGCCATGGTGATCAATACCATTAAACAAGATTATGTATGATTCCTGAGTAGAATCATTGCCTACTCCTTATGTGAAAGTTCTAAGATTGATGAATTATCAATCGAATTCATCTATGTAGCCTATAAGATATGTGTTGAGAAGGAACAAGTTAACCTCGATGAAATACTAAGAATGCAACTTCTTGAGAACCTAGAGAAAATCAAGAGGACTAAGAATGGTGTGTTTAAATTTTGGTCACTAATCAATCATTTATTCTTTCATGTACTTAAAAGATTTTCATATTTGTCAGTCACAAAGATTATGAGTAGTGAGAGATGTAAACTGAAGAAGATCATAGAAGTATGTGGAAGACATCTAGCAGATAAAATATTGGATTTTACTTATATTCAAGTAGTAGAACCTCAGGAAATATTTCTTGATCGCTTAGGTTATGAATTGAGTGATGGAAAAATAGTTGGATACATTGATTTATTATTGAAATTAGAGAAGGACCAATATGAGTATAGATTTGGAACCTATAATGAGATTATCCAATTAGCTCATCAGCTATCTTTGGAAAAAGCATCTCACAAGAATATAGAGACAATAATGAAGAAAGCCTTATCAAAGGCCTATATGAATGAGAGTGAGGTACAAGTAGTCAAACAGACTATGAAACAAGGTATGTTGAATGTGCAACCTTTGTCAATGTCTATTGTAGAGACATCTCCATAATAGAGCATTCTTTATGTAACAATATTAGATGTTCAGCCAAGTGAGCCAAAGAGGAAGTTAAAGAGATCAATGGAATCTATGACCACCAAGACAAAAAGGGTCAAGCAACAAGCCACTAGACTAAGAAAGAGACAAAAGACATTGTTGAAAATTTTTGAGTCTAGTGAAGAAGAAGATGAAGAAGAACTAGAAGTTAAATAGATAGAGAAGGTAACTACTTCTAAGTAGGCAACTTTGTTTAGATGAACAAATTTTATGACTTGTATAATAACTTTGAGAAAGATCATATTGATATCTCTACTGTGAGATACATAATAGCCAATAATCTAAAACTCAAGGATATTGATAGTTAAATTAAAGGAAAGATGAGTGAGCTAGAGTCTTTATCTAGCTAGTTACAACATCCTTCTAGTAAAATTGATTATTTTGAAGGATAAGTGACCAGTATTCATAATGATATCAAGAGACATGAACTTCAAAAGGAACAAATTTTGAAGAGAGTATTAGATTTCAGAGAGTCTATTTCTCTAAAAATATCTATTATTGAGAATAGTTGAAGGAATGTGTCAAGGCCAAGGACACTTATTCTAACATTTTATACTCCAACCTTAATGTAGTTAAGATTGCATCATATGCCTTATGTGAAATTCTCACCTCTATTGAATCAGCCAAGGATACATGGACAAAAGGTATGAACTATCTTAAGGCAAGTTTTGATGATTGCATGAAGATACTATCAGCTTAAGGTAGAAGAACAACATTTTTGACAATATTTTTTGACATTCTAACCTTTGTCATTGATGTCAAAGGGGAAGAAAATGCATAGGAAAATTATAGATTAGGTAAAGAGAAGATACAATTTTAAGATATAAAATTATATTTTTAGGGGGAGCATATGTAAGATGGACAAGTTGTAATAAATGTAATGTTACTATATTTTATTTTATTTTATTTTTTAACTTTTTTATACTTAGCCAATTTTCCCTATTTTGTTTCCATCAATGCAAAAGGAGGAGTTTGTTAACAACTAGCTAATGAAGATATTTAATTTTTGTCATTTATGGTAATGCATGATGTACATACATCAAAGCTCAGAAATAAAGATACTTAGCTTTTGGTACATAGAAAATTGTCTAATTATGAGTTTCATATACAATAGTGTATTGTTTTCTATGTAACTTGTTATTGGTGTCATATTATGACTAGCAAAATTATATGGAGATAGTATACATATTGATGATGAGGAGTATAATCTCAAAAGTCAGTACAAACTATATGAAAAATAGATATTCATGTTTTACCAATGAAACAAGACATCAGAATCAAAGGAAAGGAATTATTTTGTTTACAAAATTTAATTACTTGACCAATTAGGGCTGACATGCTAGATGTTTACTCTAAGTTGGAAAAGTATATTATGGTCTTAGTAAACCTAGCAGAAATTTATGTAAAGGCATGGTATTTATGCAAAGTAAAGTGTAGAAGTTGTGAAAGTGTTGCAAAGTATTATGATATGTGAACTTTCTATGAAAGCGATATACACAAAGTTTGAGAATCTCTTTTGTGATCTAAGATCAAGCTAAAGATCAAAGAATACACAAGAAAGAAGTGACAACATATATACTCTAGAAGACAACTTACTTGTTTGGGAAGTGAGCTTTTCGTGTAATTGGAAGTGTATGTTTGCGAAGTGGGCTCATCTTGCATCTACTGGACTACAACTCCTAAAAGGGTTGGAATCTCCTAATAGGGACTCTCTATACTAAATTTTCTCATTGAATCCTAATAGGGTCCATCCTCTAACAAGAAAATTATATATTAGTATATTATCTAGTCGGTATCATCCCTAGCGGGGTGTTCCATTGGCCAGGGTTTCCCTAGTTAACAAAATATGGTGTTATGACTTATTTTTGTGGATGCTTGATGTTACCATTCAACATTACTATATTAATTTTTATGTATGGTTCAAAGTAATAAATAATATCTAGTTGGAAACTAAAGTTTGTAAATTACTAATTCACCCCCCTCTTAGTAATTTCTATTTCTAACAAGTTTGATAAGTGAGCCACTATCAAATCTTTTAGACTCTTTGAATTTGTTCTCTTATGAGATAAGGCAAAAGAAAAACTTGGTAGTCACACCAAGTTTCAATGCTTGTGGATTGGCCTTATAGGTGTTTTAAAAAGGTATGCTTCAAATTATCCCAATGAGAATATGATACATCTAGGGGTAGCTACTTCCCATCTACAACATATTCTGTCAAACACTAAGCCAACTATAAGGCTAGACCCTTCTTGTACTTTAGGCTCTACAAAACATAGGTGGGTGTACCTATAGATTCTTTATATGGTACCAATTATTCAAAAGCATATAATGAATCTAAAAAAAAGTAGATAAAACCCTTATTTATCCTATACTCATGCAATTACAAAGATGTGTTGTAGCAAACTACAATTCTATAAAATCCACAAGCTAAGAGAGGGTAACACTTTTTAGCTCTTTAGCATGAAAGGGAAAATATTTTGATTAATGATGTTGAATATCAACACAACCCAAGTATGCAACTACAAACACATGCAATCTCCTAGTTGATCAATCCCTTATCCACTGGGCATAAGCTAAGTCAAAACATACACATGGATACCTAAGATATACTCATATATTTAGATATTTGATATATCCATTTACCTTGTAAATAGACATCTATCTACAAAAAAGCTCTCATACTTATTGTATATCCTCCTGGTGAAACCTACAACCCTATCAAGGTAAATAAGCATTTACTTGGCTCTCTATTCTAATAGAAAATCTATCCAAACATACAACCTTAAGGGATTGAAAATGGGTTTAAACTCTTTGTTCTTAAACACAAAACATTGTAGACAATGGAGGAAGGAGATGAGAATTACAATGGAACTAAGTAAATGAAGCTTTGTATTAATATCTTTGAAACCAATATATCATGATATATGCCAAAAACTCAAAATATACACAACAAATGATTGTATAATAAGGATGCTTCAACAAAAAGTACAATTACTTCTCATAACAGAGAGAAATGCTAGAGAAAATGGTATCACAGTCATGAAAGAAATTTCAACCTAAATAGAACCATCCTTTTGGTATCACAATAGTGAAAAAATGTCCAAGAAATTAGAACCCCTGTGAATGAGAGAAGAAGAAAATAAACAGATCAAAGGAAATCTCTGATCAGATCTGATGCTATCATTTGTGGACTTGAAAAGCTTTCATTTGTTGATGTAGAACAAATATGTTATATGAAATCAAAATTGTATATCGATAGCTATCAACACTTTACAAACTCCATGGATTTATTATACTAGTGATTTTTTAATCTAAGTTGATGGTAGCAAGGGCTAATTTAAAACTTAGTGGGTTAGATAAAAGGTTTTGTTTTGGTTTCACAATGCATGCCCCATTTCTCCTAGAAATAGGGACCCCTAGTAAAAGAAATTATCTTTCCCATACCCCTAGTTTAGGGTCTCAATTATTTTTGGGGCTCTACCTAAAGTTTGTGTCCTACCTAGTCCTTTTCCTTGAAAAGATTAGGTGTTAGAATTAAGTGAATGAGTTTTAAAGGTGATTTTAGTGCAGAAGGTGTGCACTAGCAAACTTAGCACATGTGTGCACCTTCTCAAGGTGTACAAATGTGCTATGTGTACAAGAGCACAATTTTCCCCTTTGGAGATGTGCATTTGTGAACATGCAAAGGTGTGTATCCCCAAAGACTGTGCTTCATCCTAGGCCTATGAAAGGTTGAGAACCCCCTTTCTTCATTATTCAACACATTCTAGCATTTGTGAGTGCACCTTCACACCATTAGAGGTGTGTTATACTCCACCAACTTGCACACACCAAAGAGACTAGTAAACAAGCATAAAGATGTGCACATGCACACTTGTCCAAGGTACACATATGCACACCTTCTCAAGGTGTACACATGCACACCCTTTTCATACAAAGAAAAGGACCTAAGCTAATGGGGTGCACATGCTCACCTTTTCAAGGTGCACATGTGCACACCATTTTTTGAAACCTTAACCCTTGAACTAGCAGAGTCAACTAACCACCCCTTAAGCAAAAGCACAAATGAAATGTGTGTAGTAGTGCACATGTTCATGTACACACTCCACAAGGGTGTGCAGTTGTAGAGGTGTTCCACTATGCACTTAACAATCATCTAATGGTTATTTAGTGCACCTAGCACAACTATCAAGGTGCACAATGTGCACTAAACTACATATTAGAAGCTAAAAGATGGTTTTTGATTGGTTTTGCTAGGGTTTAGGGTTCTAGGTCTAATTTTTTGGTAATTAGAGTTTGGTAGAGGTTGAATTTAAAATTTTTGGACTAACATGTTTTTTTGGTGTAGATAAAATGTCTTCCTCATCATCCTCAATTGTAGAGAAGTGGGCTCCAAAACTAGTTTTTTTCAATTTTCAAGGTACACCAAACAAACCACACTTTCAAGATGCACATTTATATATTAGAGATACTAAGTTGGGACATATAGACTAGAACACAATCTTGGTACTTTACAAAAAGACTAAGAAGAGGTCCCCAATAGTCTCAGTACTTATCATATTAGGCTTGGTTAATGCAACCTCACATCTCACAATAGTACAATATTTAGAGCTTGGCATGGCCTTGATAGAGAATTATGTGTCAAAAGAAAGAGTTGTGAAGTGTATAACAAGGGATATAGTCCTAGACTTAAGACTGAGGAACATTGAAAAACTTTTCCATGTCCTAAGAGCTGATCAATATGTGAAAATCACCTATGATCAAGCAGAAAGATGCTATATAGATAATGAAAAGGAAGCTACAAAGATCATACAATCTTCATTCTTGATTGATAGAACACCGATGAGATGAAGAATAGGAAAGGTAGATATTACTAGAGGATATATGAAGAATGATATTAGATATTCCATTGTACTTATGAGTAGAGTCATGGGTCTACCGGCAGTAGGGCATCTCAATATCTAGATGGTACATTTCATAGAGGCCATTAAAAAAAAAAATAATGCCAATGGATTGTGCCACAATACTAAATGAAAACTTAGATGAGGAGTTGGTAGGAGTCAAATCTAACCCCAATTTCTACATGACATCATACTTGGTGTATTTACTAGTAGCAAGGACAACTGATTATCTAGGACTCTTCAAAAGGGGAAGCATGTAAGATGCTAATGCATGGCCTTATGTGGTGTAGCCCTAATTAGTAAAGAAGAAGCTGTTAGATTAGAGAAAAGAATACTTGATAGTGAATGATGCCTTCATTTTTGCAATCATCTAATTTATAGAGGGTGATTATGCCAAAAGGATGTAAGTAGAGGTAGCAACAAGGATTTGAAAAATTGGCACCTACTACATATAATTCACAAAATTCACTTACCTAAGAGTAGTAGGTACAATTGTGAATCCAAAGAAGCTCCCAAGATATCCATTAGATAGGCTCATCTTATTGAAGATTTCAAGACAACTCACATTTGCATATGATAGAGTGAGTAAACAACATAAGAAAACATGGGTATGGCCCATTACTATATGTCCATTTGAAGTAATATAGAAGTGGGATATCGTGACCTTTGATGTAGAATGGGATCAATATTCCTTGCAAGATTACAACTCCCCTCATTAATTTTTTGATAATATTGGCAAAGTTCAACTTTTGGGAGGAAAGCAATTTGTTCATGAAGATGCAGTAGAAGATCATTTGATGAATGTGATAGATGACTCTGATATCTAAATCAGGGATTACTGTAGGATGAATCTATATTTAATAGGAAGCACCTTGAAGATAAAGATCCCACTAAAGGTTGTCTAGCAAGACATTTAAGAGGTCTTAGACCCATTATATAATCATGTTGAGATATTTTATTGGCCAATCATGAATGTGTTAGGATTAACCTCAAATAGAAATAACAACTACATGCAAATATAACCAATACCAAAAAATATTAGATTGCATAAAAGAGAATGCAAGGTACTAAGATTTAATGTGGTTCACCCAATCCTTGGGCTATGTTTGCCAACAACAAGTCCAATATTATTATTATCCATTGATTATAACCTAATTACAATCCATAATCCCTTACAATTCAACACTATCGCAAGAAGCTACAATATCACCATTCATCATGAAATTCCTAACCCTAAAGCTTTTTATACAAGCTTTTTCTGCTTACAAAATTAGGGCTAGAATAATAGAAAAATAGTAGTCGATGCTTTTTACAATATAAGGGAATTTTTATCTTTAGAGGCGCTACCCCCAAAAACCCCCATAGGGGCATTACCCCTTGACCCCAACATTTACTATGATATGGAGTGCACTTGGGGTGTTGCTCTTGACCCTATCTTGGGGACACTGCCCCCAAACACCCATAGAAATAATATGGGGAGAAAACCATGCTGAATAAACCTTTGAGTCTAATTAGGCTTCATATCACAACAATATCCCACTTGGAGAGTGATCAAACTCCACAAAAATAACCTCCCACTTGGAGACTAATCATAGCACTACTAAACCTCTAACTTCCACTTGAATATAGCAAACCACCTTGGACTTTTTTGTTCATTTATCCTATTCAATCAAGAAGACCAACCAAAGCTAAAGAGGAATTTAGCTTCTCTCTTGTCGCTACCTTTGTAAACATATCCACTAAATTTTCATTTGTATGTATCTTCTCTAGCTTCAACTGTCCATCACCCAAAACTAATTGAATGAAATAGTACCACAACTGAATGTGTTTTGTCTTTGAATACAGAGCTAAATTATTTGCAAGATGAATGGCACCATGCTATTTGTAAACAAATAATTATCCTTCTATGGATTTCCCAATTCTTCCAAGAAGAACTAAATCCATATCATCTCCTTGGCTACCTTTGTAGTAGCAACATACTCTACCTCTATAGTGGATAAACCATTAACCTTTTGTAATCTAGAAACCCAACTCGCGATTGCCCCACCAATAGTAAATACATAACCTATAGTACTCCACCTGTTATCAATATGCCCTACCAAATATGAGTCAACATAGCCCTTTAAATTAGTATTAGAGCCCCCAAACTATAAACACTTACTAGATGTACCTCTCAAATATCTAAGAATCAATTTTACTACATTCTAATGCTCAATTCCTAGATGACTCATATACTTGCTAACAACTCCCACAACATGTGCAATATCTAACCTAGTACATACCATGACATACATCAAGCTTCCTACAACTAAAGCATAAGGTACCTTAGACATCTTGTCCTCCTCTTCTTATGTCTTGGGACACATCTCCTTAGTCAACTTCAAATGACTAGGTAAAGGTGTACTGACAACTTTAGCATTCTCCATACAAAAATGTTGCAACACCTTCACAATATAATCATCCTGAGATAATATCAGTTTACTATTCTTCCTATCTCTATAAATCTTCATACCATGGATTTTTTTTACTACCCCAAAATCCTTCATAGAAAATGAATCTGCTAACTGTTCTTTTAACCCCTTAATGTGATCCATGTTAGACCTAGCTACAATCATATCATCAACATATAAACATAAAATAATGTAGTTGTCATTATCCAACCTCTTAAAATAAAAAAATGTTCTTAATGACACCTACTATATCCATGCTCATGCATAAACTAGTCAAATTTTAGATACCAATTCCGAGGTGCTTGCTTCAAACCATACAAACTTTTCTTCAATCTAGATACTAAGTTTTCCCTAGCTTTGACCTCAAATCCCTATGGTTGTGCCATATATATCTATTTTCATTCAAATCACCATGAACTAAGGTCTTTTTAACATCAAGCTACTCCAAGTACAAGTCTTAAGTAGCCACAATACTTAAAACAGAGTGAATACAAGTCATTTTAACAACAAGAGACAATATCTCATCAAAATCAATGCCCTTTTTTTGTGCAAATCCTTTTACAACTAACCTAGCTTTAAATATTTTCTTACTCCATCCTCTTATTTCAACCTGTAAACCCATTTATTCTATAAGGTCCTTTTACCTATAGGCAACCTACATAAATCTAATGTCTTATTTTCCAGCAAAGAGTCCATTTCTTCTTTCATTGTAGACTCCCACTAAATCTTTGTATCCACTTGCATAACTTCATCATAACATTTAGGTTCACCAACATCAGTAAGTAAAATAGAATACAAGGAAGGAGAAAATCTTTCTAGAGGTCTACTCATCCTTGTTGACTATCTAACATTCATTATAGTGTGTGGTATTTGTTATTCCTGTTGTTGCACATCATGAGGAATTATTGGAACATCATGCTTTAGAATATCATCCAACACTACATAATCATTTTATTTCTTCTTTCGTTACTCAAATAGATCTTTGTACAACACTTTCTCATTGAATATGACATCCCTACTTCTTATAATTTTATGATTTTAAAAATCTCAAAGCCTATAACCAAATTCATTAATGCCATATCCAAAAAATACACATTAATTTGACTTAATTTCCAATTTGGTTCTATTTTCAGAATTGATATAAGCAAATGCTTCACAACTGAAGGTTTTGAAAAAAGAATAACTATCCTTCTTACCAATCTATGCTTCTTCTGGAATACCACAATCCAAGGGAGTAGAGGGACCTTTATTAATCAAATACATAGTAGTATTAACAAGTTCCACCCACATTTTTAAGAGAAACACTATATGCAACCTCATTCTCCTTGCACACTCCATTATAGTCTTATTCATGCATTCAACAACCCCATTTTCCCGTGGAGTCCTTGGAATAGTTTTTTGTCTATGACTACCATTAGTAGAGAAATAATCTTCAAATTCTTGATTTCAATACTCACCACCATTATTAGATCTGAGACATTTTAATTTCTTTCTAGTCTCATTTTCAACCAAGCATTTCCATTTCTTAAAAGTTTGAAATACATCATATTCTATCTAAGGAAATAAAGCCATACTTATCTAATTGTATCATCAATAATTGTAACATAATAATGAGAGCCACCAAGGGAAGATATTTGAGCTAGTTCCCATACATCTATATGCACAAAATCTAATTTCTCACTTTTATTTTCCTTCCTATTCTTCACAAAACTCACTCTCTTTTGTTTTCCATACACACAACTTTCATAGAAATCCATATTAACACATTTTAGTCTTGGTAAAACTTTCTTTGAATGGAGTACTTTCATACCTTTCTCACTCATGTGCCAAATTTTTTTGTGCCACAACACTGTATCAGAATCTACAGTAACAATTTGTTCTCTCTGCTCAACTACAATAACTATTCTTGAATATTCATTTTTCTTTGAATCAATCAAAGTTGAAGGAATAGTATGACCTATACAAAGATATAAGGTGCCTTCTTTCACACCTTTTGCTACTACAAGGGAACCTTTTTGAACCCTTCCAATTTTTATCATTAAAAGTAAGTACACAACCCTCATCATCAAGTTGACTTGCTGAAGTTAAATTCCTACTTAGCCTTGAAACATGTCTAACTAATGTAGTAGCCAATGATTTGCATTCTACAACTTAATCTTAACTTTTCCCTTTTCAACAATCTGGTAGGGTTCATTATCCCCCAAATAAGCCCAAAATCCCCTTGGACATAATCAATGAAATAATCTCTATGAAGTTTAGCATGAAATGAAGCAACATAATCTAAAACCCATGAATCATCAACATTTTCTAAACATAGAAGCAAAGCATCCACTTCAGATTTGTTACTTGCCACATTTACCTCCTTGTTTCCTTCTAGTTTATCTCCTTCATTATTCTTTTGAGTCTACAAATCTTTCTTCTTATGCCCTGATTTTCCATAGTATGAGAAATCTCTTGGTCCTCTGGATTGAGACCTCTTGCCTTTTGGCTTTCCTCTTGATTTCCCACAATTTCTAAAATTATTTCCTCTCTCCATTTTTCTTCCTCTACTTTGTGCTTTCAAAGTACTTTCTCATGTAGATCCAGGTGAGGTTTTCTTATGAGTTTCCTCCCTCAAAATATACTGATCACATAATCATATTTTAGGGTATTAGATCCATAAATAGAACTACTTACAACTATTACCAAGCCATTCCAATTTTTAGGCAAAGAACATAAAATCAAGGGAGCCCTAATTTCGTCATCAAAATTAATACACATAGAAGATAACTAACTAGTAGTAGTATTAAACTCATTTAAACAATTTGCAATAGATCCACCTTTTTCCATTTCAATATTAAATAATTTTTTCATGAGAAATACCTTACTTGAAGTGATGGGCTTTTCATACAATTTTGCTAGGTTTACCATCAAATCTTCTGTTTTCTTTGCTTTTGTAATATTAAATGCCATTGATGGTGCTAGACATAATTGAATGCTTCCAAGTGTCTTTTTGTCTAAAAGATCTCATTCATCATTTGACATAGATCCCTAATTCTTAGTTCTTCCTTCCTACAACTTCCACAAATCCTTCTGATAAAGATAGTCTTCCATTTACATCTTCCATAACTAAAAGTTCTACCCATTAAACTTGTCAAACTTTAGCTTACCCTCACCTGCCATCACTCCCACTCAACCATGAGACCTTCCTATAGAGGATTGCTAAAAAAATGGTGATAGTTTGGTTAAAAGAGAACACAAAGATGATACCACTTGTTAGGATTAACCTTAGACAATAATATTAGTTATATGCAAATATGACCAATACCATAAAATAGTAGATCTCATAAAAGAGAACATAAGGCACCAAGATTTAACATGTTCACCCAATCCCTAGGCTACATCCACCAACAACAAGTCCAATATTATTATTATCTAGTGATTACAACCTGATTACAATATGTAATCTCTTATAGCTCAATACTATTGCAAGAAGATACAATATCAACATTCATCATGAAATCCCTAACCCTAAGCCTTTTTATAAAAACTTTTACTACTTACAAAATTAGGGCTAGAATAATGAAAAAATAGTAGCCAACACCTTTCACAATATAAGGGCATTTTTGGCTTTAGGGGCACTATCCCTGAAAACCCCCACTGGGGCATTGCCCCAGGACCCCATAGGGGCACTACCCCCAAACCCTATCTTGGCGAAATTACCCCCAAACCCTTATAGAAATAATATGAGGAGAAAACCATGCTAAATAAATCTTCGAGTCTAATTAGGCTCAATATCAAAACGAAATGAAGAGATTGAGAAGGAAGAGAATATAGACATCAATCACAAAATGAGACATATAATCCAATTCACAACAGACTAGATCAAGAAGTTATGTAAGCTAGACCCAGTTCCTTGCACTATCACCTTCCATGCCACAAGATGCCCAATAAAGGGTAAAGGTGTAAAAGTTAAAGTACCAACATTCCCTACCCAATCTCCAATTAGGTTGGAAATGACATATAAGCTTGATAGGGATGTTGGTTACTTTAGAGCTAATAAATGAAATAATAAGAGGAAACTAGCTTCCCCAAAGAAAGTTGAGCCCAAAGCTGAAGAACCTCAACTAGAAGAGGTGACTCAAGAAAAAAATATAGCTCAAGAACCTAAGACCCAAGAGCCTTAAAATGAAAAAGTAGCTCAAGCTCAAGATATTTCACAACTACCTCTACCAGAATAGGAATAGGAAGAAGGGCCAAAATAAGAAGTACAAGAGGTTTCACTGCCTATACAAGAGGAAGAAGCCTCTCCTTCACCTACTAAGAAAACTAAGGTTGGACCTATTGTCGAAAGGACTCAAAGGAAAAATCTAGAAAGAAAGGTCATACTTATTCCTCTAGTCCTAGAAATAATTCCTTAGGTGGATGAAGAAGATGAAGAAGACAATCTCCCATTGAATCTAAGGACATGCTTGGTAAAGGCTATGTAGGAAGAGAGAAGGAGAAGCTCCACCATTATGTTTCCATCTATTCCTAGGAAACCTAATGAGCTTACAACTTTAGAGGATGAGCAACAATAGTGGATGGATGAGCAAGAGGGGTAGGAAATAGATGTTTTCAATATATCTGATTTTAATTTTATGCCAATAGGAACTGAAATGGTGGGTGATAACATATAAGATGCATCCACAAACCAACCTTTGGGAGAGGATTGGAATCAAATGCCACCTCTACCACAAGGATCTCTAGGTACCTCACCACCATTATTTTAGGGTTTGTCATTTTTTGACAAAGGCTCAGCCACTCCTCTCCCTCTTGTCCTAAAGAAGAACAAGTAGGATGTCAAGAAGAGCCGGAATAAAGGCCAATAGATGAAGTATCAGAGAAATGATAGATACCTAAAAGACCTTAGCAACCTTCTTAGGATATAGAGGTGAGAAGTTTAGCTACTACAAAGATAGGGACACTAAATCTAGATATTTCTATAAAGGAGAAGACTTTGGAAAGGAGAGATAAGGGAAAAGGTCTTGTAGGGAAGTCCTCCTCTTTAGCCAAATACATGTCTCCTATGGGCACAACACCAACTTGGCTTTAGAGGGAGGTTATGGCTTGACATAAAGGCAGTTGAACCTAAATGAAGAGGAGAGTATGGATGCACTAGTAGAAGCCATCAAGAGACCTATGCCACTCATGGGTGATGCATACCAACTGACTTTCATAACAAAGAATAAAGATCATGACTTACTTTCTTATATAGCCATTCCTCCTCAACATGTTGAGACCAAATATTTGACTCTTAAGGACTATTATATTATAGAAGTCCTATTAGGAAAATCCATAGTAAATACAACTAAAGTAATGATCACTATGGGTGTGAGGGAGGTTTTTAAGCATTTTGATGAAAATGAGAATGAATTGATAAAGCTACACAAAGAGAATGAGCTATTAAGAGGCTATTTGCATGAAATTGCAAGTCCATTGGATCAAAATCACCTAGAGGTTACTCTCATTGTGGCACTAGAAAGGAGAGATAAGGGGAGTATCCAAAATGGTGGGACAATTTTGACCAGAAAGGTGTAGAGATAATATAGGCTAATTTGAACCTATTGCATAATGTTTATTCTAATGTAGAGAAATAGGTATCTATAGTAGACTAGGATTTTGGGCTTATGGATGAGGTACACACCTACGGAAAAGACCTTCAAGAACTCCAAATAATAAAAGGTCAAAGGTATCATACACTCACAAAAGTGTATGCAATAGATGAGATTGATATACTTGAGGATTGGATTGAAAAGATAGCTATTGGAAATAAGGTCATGGAAGAACTTCATGAAGATGTTTAGAAGTAAAAAGGCCAATCTCAAAAGAAAATTTTGGATGCAAATAGGTATTATGATGATATTTCCCTCAAGATTTTTGAAGATGAGTCAAAGAAGAAGCTCAAATTAGTACAAGTAGTGGTTGAACAATTCCAAAAAAATTTCAAGGATGTTTTTTCTGATGAAGATATTAGGAAAGCATTCAAGACTGAACAGGTATTGTTGAAACTTGATGGTAGACTTGACAATTTTGTGAAAACTAGAATGGATATTAGTAATTATCAATAAATATTCATGCATAAATATGAGGATTATAGAGAAATTCAAGAGCAAACATCCAGAATTGTTGTGGTATAAAGGGGAAGAAAACCTAGAAGTTAGAAATTTAATTTTGACACTTTGGAAAAAAATTTATTTTTTTGCAGTTGCTCCAAGGGTGTGCTACTCAAATGGTGTGCTGCTCCAAAGGTGCACTACTCCAAAGGTATGCTAATTTTTTTGAATAATTCAGAAGTGCAGCAACAGTTAATTGTGAAATCCAAATTTTAATCTTTCCATGCACTGGAAACACATTTTGATGACAATTTAACTCCTAGAAACATTTAGATAAGGCTAGCCTATATTTTTAGAGCTTCTAGTTACTCCCAAATCCAACTTACAACTTCCTTCATCTTATATACTTCTTCTTTTATTTTTTTTAAGACATGTAAAGGCTCATGCACCCATTAATTGATATAAACAAGGGTGGAGTCCTGCTTAACACCATTTAGAGAGTCAATTTGTACATAAATAGATTTTTATTATTATTTTAGAAGCATATGATTACATTTATAGATCTCCTACTCTCAAGAAAAATTGAGGAGATGGTTTCTTATAAATTTAGGAATGTAATATTCTAGGTTGTTATTTTAATGCACTAATATATGCTTTTGATTCTAAGTGTAGTTATTCTTGTCAGAGTGTGTTATTTTTGTGGATTCTTGTTCATGATTATAATGGAGACAATAGTTTTTTTTAATTGATTTTATTGTTCTATCTTTTAGTTCTAGCGTTTGCCGCATGTTAAAAAACTCCTCTAACATACAAAGTTGGAGAAGAGAACACCCTATTGTTCCTACATAGCTTCTCATCTTGCATGAGACCACTTTCTGTAGCCTTATGATTTGATGAGAAGTGAAACATCTTTCACTGTTTACTAAGTTCCCATAGATGACTACATCAATGGATTTGAGGAAGCATTGCTCCTATTTTCATTGGTTTCCTACCTAATCTTTTCAATGATTTAACTCGCAAATGTGTTGTTATCATAGTTTATGTCCATTAGGAATTTCCCTTTAATATTATTTTCTTTCATCTCTCATTAACTTATCTTCATTAATTTCTTTGCTAACCATTGGTTAAATTAGGAATTCATATAGTTACATTGTTAGATTGAATTCATTTAAAAATAGAAAATACCAAAAATATATCTCTTTTGTGGCTAATTTTGAAATAGCAAGTAGATTGGTCATCTTATCCAAAATTGGATCAAACTAGAAAAGGCCTCTTTGTGAACAAACATATTTATCTTCAACTGAGTGGATTCTAGTAGGTTGCAAGATCACCTAGAACCTTAGAGTTGATCCTAGGTTAACTTTTCAAGAGAGGATTTCAAAAGGATTCATCTTGTTAAGCATTGTGCAAAATGATAGCTCAACAAGTTTCTTCAAAAAAATGCTAAGATCATTGTTTAGCATGAGAGTTTCCCAAATTTTCTTTTAAAAAGGAACAAAAGAGTTATCAAACTAAGAAAAAAGAGCTAGAAAATGACACAAATGACTTTGCCACTCATTCTAAGCATGGTCAAGGTAGAAAATAAAGGAAAAGAATTATAAGTGATGTTAAATTTAAGGGTTCTAGAGGATTTTAAAAGGTAATCATATAAATGGATATGCACTCTAAAATGACTATCCTATTCTATATAAAATGATTGAAGGATGAATCAAATGGAAACATGCAAGCTTCATGAAGAAAATCGAAAGGGATTACCAAAGACTCAAAAAGAAAGAATTGATAACTTTCAAAGAGCCCTCAGAATGGATTCTCTCATTTGGTTAGACAATGATTGATAAAAAGGTATTACAAGGATTGCAGATGAATGAACTAGTGGAGTAAAATATTTTCTCCAAGCTTCTAGAAACTCATGATATACCATACCTTGAGACATCAATGAAAATGAATACATTGAGCATGCATTGAGCTTGAAGATTTAAGATTCTAAAGTTTTGACTATCAAGGGACTTGAAAGATGCTTGAAATATTCAAAATTTAGTTATCACTTGATGCATGTCAAAATAATACTTGATGGTGAAGAAATACCATTATGATTTCTTCCTTTTTATTGGGGCAACTTATTAATGTTTCACAACACACACACCATTTTTGCATAGAAAATGGGGAAAACCTAGTTAAAATTTCTATACCAAGCTCTTAGTTTGGAGCACTGGTCATTTTAAACCCTTGTATGGGTCTAGGACAAACCCCAATGTTTGACTAGGAAGGTCTAGGTAGTTGGAAATTGGAGAAAATGACTTTTTGTACTCTAATGTGCTTCAAGTATGCACATGCACACATGCACATATCTGTACTACATCCCACTCTAGTGATGCACACATGTCACTTGTCATGGTGTACAACCTTGGAGGGTGTGTACCTACAGGGATACACACTAGGTCCACAGTGTATATAAGACCTTGACCCCCTCGCCTCATCTCATTCACATTTTCCTCCCTCCAAAGTGCACACCTCCATAGCTTACCTCCCTATGCAACTCCCCCTCCTTGGTTTCCTATACACAAAAAACAAACAAGGTCAACACTTCATTAGGTGTGCACATGTGCACCTTCATGAGGTGCACATATGCAGAACTCTACACATTAAAAGGAAATATGATAAAAAACACAAACACACAGAGTTAGGACACACAAACTTGCAAATCTCATATTAAGGGGTAGAACAATGATATAAAGATAGTTTGAAAGAGATAAAGGAAATAGTGCAATCCTCTTTCCTAATTGAAAAGACACCTATGGGCCACAAAGTATGCAAGGTAGATATGAATAGGGGATACATGAAGGATGATATTAGATATGCAATTGTCCTCTTGAGAAGAGTCATGTGTCTCTTAACAGTAGGTCACCTTTAGACTTGGATGGTCCATTTTATTGAAACCATCAGAATGAAAAGGATGCCCATTGATTGGGCCACCATCCTAAGTGACAACTCGGATGAGCCACTAGTAGTCATCAAATCATACATGTAATTCTATATGATAGCATACATGGTTTACTTACTAGAGGCTAGAACCATAGACTACACATCTCACTACATAAGGGGAAGCATACAAGATGAAAATGCTATGCCCTATGTGGTATACCCATAATTGGAAAATAAGAATCACTCACTAAAAAGTGTGGAATATAGAGTGGTGAATAATGGGTCCATCATTGCAATCATCATTTTTATTAAAGGTGATTATGTAAAGAGAATATCCAAAGAGTTAGTAGTCAAAATCGTAGAGATCGGTTCCTACTGAATTCAATTTAAGAACTTCACATATCTTTGTGTAGCTAATACTCTTATATGCCCCAAGAAGCTCCTAAGATACCTTTTTTTCAAGTCAATAATCTTAGATATTTCCCTCTAACTCACTTCTTCATATGATAGAGTAAGAAAACAACATAAGAAGACATGGGTCTAGCCCATTACAATTGGTGCCTTCAAGGTGAAGAAAAAGTAGGACATTGCCACCTTCAACTCCAAATGGGATCAATATCCCTTATAAGAATACAAATCCCCTTGCCCATTTTTTGATAATATTGGGATGGTGCAACATCTATAAGGAAAAGATTTTGTTCATGTGGAAGTGTTGGAAGATCACTGGATGAATTCTATAGATGACTATGATGTTTGTATATGGGAATATTGTAGGATGACTTTATACTTAGTAGAAAATGTGCTAAAAATAAAGATCCCATTATATAACAAAGATAAAATCTATGACTGACCAATTATGAATGTTGTGAGAGGGTGGGATGAGAGCAATGACATAGCTCATTGGGCTAGGAATATAGTTAAGTTAACAAGGGAATAGATTTGAAAGCCACTTTGGATGGATCCAATTTCTCAAACCATACCCCTATAGGACATAACTAGACCTATCAAAGGTAATGGTGCAAAAGTCACCATACCAACCATCTCCATTCAATCCCTAGTAAGGCCAAAAATGGTAAATCAACATGAGTGGGAGGTTGAGTACTTTGAAGGTGACAAGGACACGAAATGAAGAGGGTACCTCCTAGGGAAAAGAAACAAGTAGCTGATTCTCAAGTGTCTCCACATCACATAAAACTCTAATAAGAAAAAGTTGATCTAGCACAAGAACCTTTAGATTAGGAACATCCATAATAACTAGAGGAGAAAGAAGTAGAGGAGAATATGGATCTACTAGTGAAAATTGCAAAGGAAAAAGCCTCCCTCTTGGCTCCAAAGAAAGCAAGAATTGAAAAAATTGTGGTGGGTACATGGAGGGGGAGACTAGAGAAGAAAAATACTCCATTCCCATAGGTTCCTAAGACCATCCTAGAATTTGAGGATGAAGGAGTAGGGGAACAAATAGAATGTGTCCCTTTGAACCAAAGAACTTGCTTGATCAAAGCCATAGAGGAAGAGAGGACAAGAATATCCACAATGACACCTCCATCCTCTCTAAGAGAGCCTATCTAGGTATCAACTTTAGAATATGAATTTCATAAATTTATAGTTGAGATGGAGAGTGAAGGAAATGATATCTTTGACCTCTTGAACTTTGACTTTATGCCAATGGGTACTAAGATGGTAGGTGACAATATCAAAGACACCTCTACTAGCAAACCCTTATGAGAGGATTGGAATCAATTTCCTCCTCTACCTCAAGGACCTTTGGGAATTCAACCACCACCATCACAAGATATGACCATTCTAGAAAAAAGGGTCAATAACTCCACTTTTCTTGGCCACTCAAGAGAGATAGAAGAACAATAAACCAAGGGGGTTCCAACAACTTTATGCTAATGAAGTATCTGAGGAGGGACTAATAACTGAAGAAACTCAACAATCTCCTCAAGATACAAAGTCTATATCCTTAACCCAACAGAGTGTAGAAACTCCTACTGATGATCTTTGACATGAAAAGACTCCAATGAGAAGTGATTAGGGAAAGAAGCCTACTAGTGAACCAATCTCTTCAGCTAAGTATATGTCACCCATGGGTACTACACTAGCCTGGCTAAATAGGGAGGTCATGTTTTGTTAGAAAGGGTAGCTAGACCTAATAGTAGAGGAAGGAATGAAGGAACTAATTAAAGTAATGAAGAGGCCTAAGCCACCTAAGGGTGATGCCAGAACATTGGCCTTCATAATGAAGAACCAAGACTAGGACCTACTTGCACATATTACCAATCCTCCTCCTCAGTCTAACAGTGAAGAACTGACTCCAAAAGATTATTAAATAAAGGAGGTCATTTTGGGAAGCCCCATGGTGGACATCGCTATAGTGATGTTCACCATAAGCATGAAAGATGTTTCTAGGCACATGGATTAGGATGAATTTGAGCTAATAATTTTGTGAAAGATGAACAAGCTATTGAGAGGCTACTTGAATGAGGTTGTAGGCCCCACTGACTTGGAGAATCCAAAGGTCTCTCTTGGAGAAACATTAGCAAGAAAAGGAGTAGGAATGTAGTTGGACCCATTTTTGGAAGCATGTCAGGAATGACATGAAAGTTTTGAAGAGAAAGGTGTGCAAATAATATAGGGCAATTTGAACCTACTGCACTACATCCAATCAAGTACTAACAAGTTGGTTTCCATTGCAAACCAAGATTTTGGGCTAATGAATGAAGTACATACCTGGATCAAGGACCTAAAAGGATTACAATCAATAAAAGGTCAAAGGTATCAGATTCTTATGGAGGCATGTACTGAAGAGGAGCTAGATAAGATCAAAAACTAGATAGAGAAGATATCAAAAGGGAATAAAGTAATGGAGGGATTATAGGAAGAGATCTAGTGGATTAAGGATAAAATACAAGAGAAATTTTTGGAAGTAGAAAGGTACTACAATGCCACTTACCTTGAGATTTTTGAAGATGAGTCTAAGACCAAGCTTTTTGTGGTGCAATAAGTTATCCAACAATTTAGAGAAACATTTGAAGATTCTTCATCAAATGATGACATAAGAAAATAATTCAAGACCGAAGAGGTATTGTTAGAGTTGGACACCAAGCTGGAGGATTTTTCTATTACTTAGATATAAGTTAGTAATTATTGGTAGCTAGTAAAGGAAAAGTATGGAGATTTGGATTTTCATTAAGCTATTCAAGTGGCTGGGATTATAGATAAGTTTCGAAGTAAACATCTAGACATCTTTTTGATGTAAAGAGGGAAAAAACCTAGATGTTGGAAATCAAGTTTTGACACTTAGAAGAATTTTGGATTTTTTGGAACTTGTCACTAAGGTGTGTAGGTGTGAAAGTGTGCATATGCACATGTGGGAAGTGTGCTTTTCATAGAGCTATGCCAATAGTTTTTAAAGAAGCAACAATATAGTTACATTTCCTAATTTAGAGCATTCCATGTACCATAGATGCATTTTGATGACAGTTCAACTCCTAGAAATGCCTAAAGAAAGCCAAGCTTTCATTTTAAGAGCTTTCAAAGACTTATAGATCATCTTAAAACTTCCTTCCTTTTAGATTCTTATTATTTCATTTTTTGTGTCATGTAAATTCTCATGATGCACCTATTAATGGATATAAGCAAGGGTGGAGACCTACTTAGCACCATTTAGAGAGTCAGTTTGTATATAATTAGATTTGTTTTATTTATTTTTGGCATAAGTTTTCATTGTAAGAGCTCTCACTCCTAGCACAAAGAGGGGAGATGATTTCTTATAAATACATGGATGTAATATGTACTCTAGTCCATTATTTTGATGCAATAATTTATTCTATTGGTGCTCTCATTCTGAGTGTAGTCATTCTTGTTGGAGTGTGTTATTTTTGTGAATGCATGTTTATGAATTATAATAGAGCCAATGGTTTTATTGTTTTGTTATGATTGTGTGATCTTTAAGTTCTAGTATTTTCCTTGTGTTAATGAATTATACTAACATAATTAATTGGAGAAAGAATCATCCATTGTTCTTGCATAGTGTTTTGTCTTGCATGAGTACACTTTCTGTTGCCTTGCAATTTGATAAATCGTGAAACATCTTTTGGTTTATATTGATTTCCCATTGATGATTTCATCAATAAAGTTGAGGAAGCACTAAAAATTGATGTAGAGGATGAAAAATCAATATCACAATATTTCTCCTTCACTGGCATTTCGAAGGTATATTTGAATAATTCTCTATTTGTTGAAAGTAGAATAGATTGATCAAGCAAAAATAAATTGTTTCATTTCTAGATTATACCTCTTAATGCATTCCTTCACCAATTTTGGAGCTTGCATAGCCATGAAAAACATGGTAGCTTCAACTAATCTACTCTGCTTCAACTTCTGTGCGATTGGATGGATGGGTTGAGTATTCAATCTTCTTTGTAAATCACCAAGATGAAAGAACTTTAGAGATGTATCAGTGTAATTTTAAGTTCACTTTCTAGTTCAACCAAAAATTAATACCTAGTTGGTTAGAATTCCATTTTCTTATATTGCACACATAAAGATCAAATATTTAACAAATTTGCAAAAAATAACCATTACAAAATGAGGAAATTTGTTTTCCTAAAACCCGATCATATAGATCCAGGAATTTAAATGTTGGCACCACGCAACCAAAATAGCAACATAATGGTTGGATTTGAATTTAATTAGGTAGATCAATGGTCCTAAAGGTTACAATAAGCATAACCACATGATGTCTTAAAAATCCAAACAAATAAACTTACTTTAATCTCCTAGAGTAACATGAATATTTCTTTTCAAATACCCTTTATATATAAGATTTTTGAAAGATATTTCTTTTACTACAGAATCTAGAACATTAACATGCACTAAGCTCATTAAACACAAGAAAGGAGGCATTACCTTATCTTTATGCAAGCCTATATTTATTATGGATTTCATTTGATTCAAGAGCTCATAATGTGGGCTTCTCTTTTAGTACATGGGAGATTTCATTTGTGTCTTTTTTGCACAAGGATTTCCCTTCACTTTATACAATGAATTGAAGAAGTCATGATGCAACCTTTCCACTTTACATATTTGAGTGAAACATTTCCCTTGTATTAGGCAAGCTTGGCTAACTACTCTATCACTATATTAGCATCTCCAAAGAATATCCTCACGTCTAAGATGGCATGAATTCCAAAACTTCATCTTCATAACCTCTAAAGACAAGCTTCAGGGATACCCCTTTGGGTGGAAAAGTACCATGCTAACCTATACTTTGTAGATGAATCAACACTCAAAATGATTTCCATCACTTTTATTACTTTTCCCTTTGAGCTTTAAGGTGAATTGGTTACTATAGATTTACGTCTTCATAATATCAAATCAACCACTGACCTTCAGCTCTTCTTTCTAATGCTTCATAAAGATATTTTAAGGAATTTTATTCTAGAGGAGGAGAAATAAAAAAATGGAACTCCACCTTGATGAATAGAATAAATATTTTTAGTTTATAATCTCACTCTAAGAGTTTCATAGCCTTAAATTTGTGCTCTTCTAATCATCTCACCATGAATCAACTAAAAATATACCTACAAATTCCTTTATTACACTAACCTTTGGAATCCATTTTGATGGAGCCCTCCTATGATGTAAAGATGATAGAAAGGGCTAGAATTAAGGACAAACACTTTATTAGAGATGGAAACTTTCTACAAATACAAATCTAACTTTCATCTCATTGGGAAGACACTCAAATAGAAACCCACACAAACCTAGATCACCTAGGAATAGTGATGCACAAGAATTGCAAGAATCTTAGATAGAGGTGTAGGGAGGCAATAGAGTAGGGAAATCCTAGAAATATGAAAAAGGGGAAGATCTTAGGATGGTTTATGAGAAGGAAGCCACCTAGGGGATGGCTAGAAAAGGACTCAAACAAATTTTTCATTGAACACTCCTCAATTTGTGAGCTTAAAAGGAATAGACTAAAAGTTTGGTAATAGTTGGCTCTAACTAGGGACTTAGGCATTCAAATGCCTAAGAAGGGACCTAGTTTCTCTTTTTTTGCATATATAGAACAAAAAAACTTAGTGCAAACACTAAACTAAACACACAATAGAAAAGAAACAAAACTAAGAAAGCAAGCCATCTAAACTAGGAAAAACAATAGAAAGGAAAACCTACCTAGACTAATTAATTATAGGGATTACCTTCTTTCAATCACAAAGCTCATATAATTTTAGGTCCTAGAAATTATATGACAATGGTAGAGCCTCACAAGTGGGGTAGGAAAAAATAAATGAATTATTATAATTCACTTGAAAACTTTTGAAAGGGCCTCTCCAAAGAGAATCAAAATTATGATGAATACCTTCAGGTTAATGTCTCTTAACCCACAACAATACCATATCATCTTTTATGAACCTTTGTGGCCTTTCTCTTTTATTAGAGAGGATCTTTGCATGCCTCTTATGCTATGTGATGTGGTCAACTAACTTTTCACACTTATCTTCCATCTTTGTAAGGTACATAATTCACTTTTTCAAACCATTTTTAAAAATTGGGTCCTCAATTTTCTACTACAACATATAGATTGATAGCTCCAATGGAAGGGGAAGACTAGCTTCAATTTCATATACTAGTTCAAATGAGGACATACCAATGGATCACTTAGGTCTTACTCTATATGCCCAAAGAACTTCATATAGCTTCTTGTGACAATTATTTTGGTTGTTAGAGACAAACTTCCTCATGATGTTGACCAAATTTTTATTTCTTGATTCTGCTTGACTATTTCCTTGAGGAAAATAATCCAAAGAGTAACTTAAATAGATCAACTTTCATGGGATACCAAATCTGACTAGAATGTTTCCTTTATAGACTCATAGACAACTTCAGAAGTGGTTCTTTTTGTAAGCTTTACTTCCACCCACTTTGTAAAGTAATATATAGCTATGATAATGTTTGAATGTCCAACTAATCTGATGGACGGATCTAGACTAATTGTAGTATTGAATGCTTAAATAAAATAAAATTAGTAGAAGTTTTAATAAATTTATACATAATTGAAATTAAGCATCAAAACTCAAAAAATTTGAGGAGAAATAAACAGAAATGAGAGAGAAAAAGATAGAAAGTGTAAACAAAGTTTGATTTCAGAGTTCACCACAAACGTCACTACATCTTTGAGTTGGCTCCAATAGAGTACGATTGATTTGATTAATCTCCAGAAATCAATTACAATTATGCACCAAGAAGACCATTTCTTCTAGCACTTCAATAGTAGAGAAATACTCTAAAGTACAAAAATGGCCCAGAAAATCTCCTAGAAAAATCTCCCTAATCCTTCAAAATTTCACCAAGAGCCATTTCTCTCCAAATCTACCTTCAAGAATTACAATAATTCTCCAACTTTGATTGCCTTCAAAATGACATCCTACCCCCCTTTTTATACAAAATAATTTTCCTAAATTGGCCCAAAACCAATTAATCCATAATTAGACATTTTAACCATAAGACACCTATGAATAACCCCTTTTTCATTTTTATATTTTGGCATTACATTCATATTTGGGGTTAGTTATTAATAGAATAACAAATAAATCCTATTTTAAAAGTGGGCAGTTTGTTTGTTCCCACTCAAATAATAATTATGCCCTCAATATAATAAAAGCTAACGCATGGCGCAATTGCCATGTATCTTTTACACCTGCCGCGAGGTCAGGGGTTCAAACCTCATCAACATTTTCATAAATCCTTTGGCAGCATTCATGGTTGAAATAGAAAGTTTGTTATATAATTGTTGACTACCATTCATGGCTTAATGGCCACCAGTCACGGGATTTGAAGTGGGAGGTTGAGGTTTCAAAACTCATTGAAGACCTTTGTTTATTATTATTATTTTTAAAAATTGCCAACATGATGTCATCAGAATTCAAAATGATAATTTTTTACCTCCAAAATTCAAATTCCCATAACTTTCACATATGAAGTCCATTTTTGATGAAACCAAAGCCATTGGGAAGCTCTCGATGAGATCTTCATTTTAAAATACATTGTTGACCACTTTTGAGATGGTCTAATTTTTCCCTTTATCTAGCCCTTTGGTCTACCTATTGACCAAGACTTTGACTGAGCATAACTTGCATGAACAGACTCCTTTTTGCTCTGTTCAAGTTGCATTGGAATCAGGATGCTGAGATCTTTTTGATGGTGCAAAAATATGGAGATTTGAAGATACTTCAATTTTCACTGAAATTATCCACTGGATTAGGCCTCCCCACTGAAGACCTTTTGGACCTCCAAAAGTGAAATGTATTCTAACATAAAGTGAGGAGTTGGCCTCCCCACTTGTCCTGTATCACCTGTACATCTGAATACCTGACTCACAAGAACAATGAAGGCTACAACAACATTATTGATCATAAACATTATTCTATCACTTCCATAAGCATCTACATCAGTTTTCATAGCCACTAACCAACAAACATTGACTAGCATCAAGCTAAACAATAATGCAAAAATGAAAGAGAATAAGTCAACAACATATTGATCCTTCACAATAGGAACACTTTTACCCAAGGAACCATCAATGCTTTCAATAATCATTCCCTCATGTTGTACTGTGGGTGTAGCCTGCAATATCTAATCCTGGTTAGCTACTCCAAGTTCAAGTGTAGAACCACCTGTACTGACAAACATAAGAGTTAACTCTTTACTTGCATTAATTACCCTTTTTAACTATCTTGTGTTTGCAAAATAATGATCAGTCTTAATGCTATGAGAATGCACAATATACTGAATGGCATCTTTAAACAAGTGATAATGATTCTTTTCCCTGTAGAAAATTTCTTTTCTATCATAAAGATAAGGGCTACCAAGCACTACCCCACAGATATCCAGTGGAACCACATCAAACTGTACTTCATCTACAAACTTACTAGTGATTGTAAATCTTAAGGTGCATTGTCTTGTTACTTGCAACTTATCATTTTCACAAATCTAGCCTAGTGGATAAGGTTTCTTATGTAATGTAGTTTTCAATCCCAAGTTTCTTACAATACTTTCAGAGATCAAGTTCACTTGAGAAAAACTATCTATGAGTCCATCAATTTTAGTGTTCTTAGCAACAACCCTTAAATGAAATAGCTCATTCCTTTTCTTATCTTTAGAAAAATCATTTACTGTAGAAGTAGAAGCACAACTAGCAACATAAACACTAGAAATAGGAGCTTTACCTTTCAAACCCATAGTTGTTATCTTAGTCTCATCATCTAAATCTGAATCAAGATCCATAACAACATTTGCTACTTTCTCATTACATTTCTATTTCTGATCAAATTTCTGAGCCCACTTAGGCTTCAATTCGGGATGCAACTTCCAACAATGTTCTTCATCATGACCCTTTCTATCACAATGAGTGCAAGAAATTTTCTCATCCTTCTTGATTGTAGTTTCCTTCTTTCCTTTCTCTGTCTCTGCATTCTTATAAGATTTCTTTACATCATTATCAAACTTATCAATAAAAGATCCTTTACCCCTTGACTCTAAGTGTGTAGCTTGAATAGACACTTCATCCAAATTACAAGGGTTCAATACCAAAATAGAATGTCTAAGGTAGGAATGAAGACCTCCTATGTACTTCAAAAAAGTATCTTGGGTGTACAAAGGAACATTCAAAGCAATATCCCTTTTTCTAAATTCATGGGTGTACTCTTGGATAGTTTGATCTTTCCCTTGCCTAAACATTTTCTAGTCCATCATTAACTGTTGCATATGTCCTAGGGGATAAAATTGCTTCTTAAGAGCATTCACAAACTCTGCCCAAGTTAAACTGACTCTACCATGTTGTGAAATTTTTGCCTTAGTCTTACTCTCCCACCAGGTTAAAGCTGTACCTCCTAACTGAAGAGTAGCTAATTGAATCCTATCAACATAATCTAATAGGTTCTATACTCTATAGTAGACTTCTACTTGTTGAATCCAATCATCCAATTTTTCAGCATTAAGTTCACCACAATACTTAGGAAAGTCAAAATTTACATCCAATTTGATCTTAGGCTTATACCCACTCTTGAAAGGATTAAAAGAAGTAGAATGAGGAGAAGATGGAGAAGAAGGAGAAGATGAATAAGATGTTGAAGATAGGGATGGAGGTTTAGGAGGGTCACTACCACCTCCTACTCCTTTGGCTTTGTCATCCTTTAATGAGGATTTTTCTTTCTGCTTATTCTTAGCCTTATTTTCCTTTCTCAATTGTCGTTCATGTCTCTCTTGGAGAAGAATGTCCACCTTAGCCTTCATCTCGAGGAACTCTCTTTTGAAATTCTTTCTCACTAATCTCATCAAAAACCTCCATTCCAAAAATAGACATCTTTGGAAATATTCTATGCTTCCCAATCTCAGGATTAAATTCTTCAAGCTTGCCTTCACCCTTCTAAATCCTAGATCTTGTTAGCATTCAAGAAAGCAACTGCAATAATAGTCAATTGGGCTCTTATACCACTTGATCTGATGGATAGATCTAGACTAATTTTAGTATTGAATGCTTAAATTAAATTAAATTAGTTCAAGTCTTAATACATTTATACATAAATGAAATTAAGCATCAAAACTCAAAAAACTTGAGGAGAAATAAATAGAAATGAGAGAGAAAAAGATAGAAAGTGTAAACAAAGTTTGATTTTTAAGTTCGCCACAAATGTGACTATGTCTCTAGCTTGGCTCCAATAGAGTATGACCGATCTGATTAATCTCCAAAAATTAATTATAATTATGTACCAAGAAGACCATTTCTTCTAGCACTTCAATAGCATAGCAATACTCCGAAGTACAAAAATGGCCCAAAAAATCTCCTAGAAAAATCTTCCTAATCCTTCAAAATTTCACCAAGAGCCATTTCTCTCCAAATCTACCTTCAAGAATTACAATAATTTCCAACTTTGATTGCCTTCAAAATGACATCCTAGCCCCCTTTTTATACAAAATAATTTTCCTAAATTGGCCCAAAACAAATTAATCCATAATTAGACATTTTAACCATAAGAAACCTATGAATAACCCCTTTGCCATTTTTATATTTTGGCATTACATTCATATTTGGGGTTAGTTATTAATAGAATAACAAATAAATCCTATTTTAAAAGTGGGCGGTTTGTTTGTTCCCACTCAAATAATAATTATGCCCTCAATATAACAAAAGCTAATGTGTGGCACAATGGCCACATATCTTTTACACCCACTGCGAGGTCGGGGGTTCAAACTTCTTCAGCATTTTCATAAATCCTTTGGCGGCATTCATGGTTGAAATAGAAAGTTTGTTATATAATTATTGACTACCATACGTGGCTTAATTATTATTATTATTTTTAAAAATTGTGAACATGACATCATGATGATGTCATTAGAATTCAAAATGGTATTTTTTTACCTCCAAAATTCAAATTCACATAACTTTCACATATGAAGTCCGTTTTTGACGAAACCAAAGTTGTTGGGAAGCTCTCGATGAGATCTTCATTTTAAAATAGATTGTTTAACACTTTTGAGATGGTCTAATTTTGCCCCTTATCTAGCCCTCTGATCCACTTGTTGACCAAAACTTTGACCAAGCATAACTTGCACGAATGGACTCCTTTTTGCTCTGTTCAAGTTGCATTGGAATTAGGACGCTAAGATCTTTTTGATGGTGCAAAAATATGCAGATTTGAAGACACTTCAATTTTCACTAAAATTATCCACTAGATCACCAACAATAGAGGAAGGTTTAATTGGACCAATGAAGTATATTCTCCACTTTTGAAAGGGGCTTTCAATTACTATTGGTCTTAGTGGAAAGGTATCCACCTGAGGCTTACCACATTTTGTATTTTTCACATTGGGCTACCCATTTATAAGCATCTCTAAATATACCTAGCCAATAATAACATTGCCTCAAAATTTAATGTGTTGTGACTATAGAAGAATAATTCCCTTCACAAGCTTCAACAAGAAATTATCTAAGAAATCTCTCCTATTGAGACTTGTCTACACATCTTAGAAATGTTACATTGATTTCCCTTTTGTACAACTACTCATCCCAAATAAAATATTTCATTGACCTGATCCTAAGATATCTTTTATTCTTATAGGTTAATCCATTGGGATACTCTCTATATGTAAGGATGTCATGTCCCCTTTTCAAATAATAAAAAAATAATAATCTTTGCTAAGACAGGCAGACCCAAGAAAGTGAAGTTTCAGAAAAAGGGAGTTAATCTTTGGAAACCGTTGGACTAATGAATGATAATTATTATTAAAATATGTTTCATTAACCTCTATTGGACATGAGTTACAGTTATGCCCTTTTTAAAGAGGTTTGGAGGCATTTTGGGGGGTATTCCAGACTTGATTTTCGCTCATTCTTTGTTATTCTTCAGAGGCTGCCAAACCTGTGGAGAAGGAGACCCAAGAACAGGAGTTTGCAGGTTTCTAGGGAGACCCAAGAACGGGAGTTTGCAGGTTTCCAGGAAGGCTAAGGATGGGAGTTTGAAGCCATTCCATGTGCATGATCATACAGAGTTTGCCTTTGTGCTGAACAGTGTAGATTTGTGGGTTTTTGGGTGTGTTTTTTGCATGAGTTTGGTGTTTTCAGTTGAGCATTTCATATCAATTTTGGTTGCTGCTGTATTTCAGACTTTAAGCTGTTAAAATAGAGCTTAATATATGTATTGGGACGTGATTAAACTTTTGAGATAGTTTATTAGTGTTTTTGTGGTGTTTCCGGGCATTTTGTGTTAATTTCGGGAGCCCGATGAGCATAGTTTTTGTCCTACATTTGTGAGTTGTTGTGTACAGGCTATATAGATCTGGAAACATCATTTTGTAGGCTGTTATGCTTCTAAACTTTCTGTAAAAATTTCCACTTTTAGATTTATTAATAACAGGTGAAGCTGTGAAGCTTTTTGGCACTATTTTCGGCATACCCGATTTGGGGTTTCTTGAGAAATTTGGTGGATCTTTGTGATAGCAGTTGTTTGATTTTTAAAATCTAATTAGAGGTGTGAAATACCATATCAAATCAGAAAAGGGGACATTTCAGTGGTATCAGAGCCATGATCTTGCCAGCCTGAGGGTTTGTAGAAGTTGCAGGTCAGTTTTGACAACTACCCAGATCTTGCATTTCAGTTTTGAGAACTACCCAAATCTTGCATGTCATAATTTATGATTGCATGTTGCTTCTAATCAGTTGCATGTCCAAATATATGGTTTCATGATACTTCTAATCATTTGCATGTTAGTTCTTGGTGAATTTGGTGGTTGTAGAAGTTTGCATGTCAGTTTTGACAACTACCCAGATTTTGCATGTCAGTTTTGACAACTACCCAGATCTTGCATGTCATAATTTGGTGGTTGCATGTTGCTTCTAATCAGTTGCATGTCCAAATCTATGGTTGCATGCTACTTCTAATCATTTGCATGTTAGTTCTTGGTGTTTGAAGAAGTTATATCCTATTAGGGTTACACTCTACTTTATCCAGAATGGACAGGTATAGTACAGAGTCTCAGAGGGAACGATCTTGGACAATTGATAGCCAGAGTCAAAATAGTAGAAAGGATGGTTATTTAGACATTCGAGATAAACTTATGAAAATAAGCCATGACATGTCTAAATAGTTGGTTGAGCACCACCGTATAATGAATGACATGTTATCTGACCCAGCTAAGGTGGATAAGTTGACTGGATTTCTATTTGGCAGATTTTCTCACAGGACAGATGATACAATTCCCAAGAACTTGCATGAGGAGTTTGAGAAACTAGCTGATAGCCAGGTAGAGGTCTCAGATTCTACTTTGCCACAGGAGGTGGTGGGAAAGGATATTACACAGATTGATAGTAACAGTCAACTTGATACTCAAATTGAGACAATTGTTTACAGGTTGTCAAAGGGTGATGCCACAGGTATTCAGGATGGTATAGTTATAGCAGGCAGTGACTACAGTGTAGTGGGTTCAGATGATGATTATGAGGATGTTGTTGTGCAAGATGGTGAGATACCTGGTAGAGATGAGTAGACATTGAGCATTCATGACTTTGCTGAGAAAGAGTACCAGGCACAATTAGATGCTTCATCACATGAGGTTGAGGCAGGTAGTACTTCACATGATTTATCCCGCCAGCTGAAGGTGAGTGAAGATAGTATTGTGACTTCATTACCTCATCATGACAGGTATGTGGAGTTAGTTGGTATTGGTCATATTACTCAGGTGAGGAGTTTTCTTGAGTTACCAGTTGATTCTAGTTTATGGATATGGACTCGAGATTGTTATATTGGTGTTTGGGATTTAGTTGACTGGAGATCTTTAACACTTCTTGGTAGCAATGTTTGTTTGGGTGCTATCATGGATTTGATTAGCAGATTACATGGTGTTTTCTTTTCTTATGCCAGTATCTTGTCTGATGTTGGTATTAGTTTTTATACACCGGTGTTGGGCTTTGTTCATATATCCAGTCGACCATACTTGCTGGAATGTGTTGATGATCTTTCATATTTGGCAGTGTGTACAGATGAGTCCCAGGATCATATTGGCATTGATGACATCCAGGAGGATGTAGTGGGAAATTTTGAAGACTTAGTTTCTTTGGGTACAGAGGAGTTGGACAGCAGTGCTACAGTTTTTGATACTCTGTATGTTGATATGAGCTTTAGAGTTGATTCACGGGACATGGATGGTAATACTCTAGAGACTAGTAACTTTGAGGATACTCCTTTAGACAGTGCATCAAAGGAGGTTTGTAGGAGACAATCAAGCCAATGCCATCATGTGTCTAATCAGTTGAGAGTTAGTGACCGAGACATTGCTATCACTTGCCAACATTTTGATGCTGCTCGTCAGTTATTAGCAGTTTATGGATGGGGTTCTCCTACTAGTGATGAGCAGGAAGGAAGTTATCTTTCCTTGACAGAGATCCACTCTTTATGGGAGGCTATTCGAATTTTGAGATAGAATTATATGCAGTTGGTAGCTGACAGAGATTATCTTATGGAGTGGGGTAGTACAGCATATGATGCATTGTTGGCCAAGGAAGATGAGGTGAGTGAGCTTACTGAGCAGCTTGAGGTGATTTTTGAGATTCTTGAGAGTACACAGTTGGCTTTCAAGGAGTCACAGTTTCATTTGGCTAAGGTGACCATGGAGTTAGAGCGACTACAGTATTTATCTGATTCTATACAGTCACAAGCTATGGTGTTTGGTGATTCGAGGATGTCCATGGCTGAGATTGTCAGAGACAGTGGAGATGGGGATGCATCCATCCTTGATACTAACATTGGCATATCAGGTTCATTCCCACTAGAGTCAGGTTTAGTTGAGTTGGGTATTGTAGCAGATTATTGTATGCCTGACAGGGTGGTGACCTCTAGTACTGAAGGCACAGAGACTAGAGATGTATCAAAGGTCATGTGTGATGTTGGTGAGTCGACAGTTGGCATGGTTCCTGCTAGTAATACTACTCCCTTGGTGATATCTTTGGAGGTAGTAGTAAGTTCCAACATGGTTGATGATCAATTGCAGTTAGTTTCATCTGGATTATAGTCTGAGCCACTGACTGAGATTGGCGCATTCTATCGGCATTACACTGTGAGGTACGCTCATCAATTTACCTTTGATGACCATGTTGATGAGATTATGATACAGAGATGTACTTTGGTTCCTAGTGCTTATCATCAGTTATGGAATAGTTTGATGCCTCGAGATGAGAGTTGTGATGGGCATGACATGGCGACAGGTTCTGTAGTTGATAGCTTGATAATACATGACTTAGAGCAGGAGTTTTGGAGTGATGCTTCAGCAAGTGTTGTTATTGATTCTACTCCTTTGGCTATGACATCTCCTGACTTAGCTAGTGATCAGTCACAGTGGGTTGTATCACTTGTTCATGGTGAGCTATTGACTGAGGTTGGTTTTTTTAATCAACATTATATTGCAGGGTATGTACATCAGTTAACAATTGATCCTTATGCTGAGGAGTTGATGGCAGGAAAATTTGGTTTGGGTTCCATTTCTTGTTGTTTATCTTGTGATGGCTTTTCACCATCAGGGGTGCATGGGAGTTATGGTTATGAGACAGTGGCCAATGATCTACAGAGTTGTGTTGACTGCAGGAGTTGTATAGTGTGTGGATTCTCCATACTTGGTATAGTTTCATTTGAGAGCATTCACCATTGTTGTAGAGTTGGATTGTACATTCCATATAGGCCAGTGGAATGCATTGATGGTATTTACTATGTTGGTAGTCCACTTTACTTGGGTTTTGATATTCTAAGAGTTTGTGTCTCATGGGTTTTTGACTATGGTAATGGTGATTTTGGAGTTTGGTTGAGCTATAATTGCCAGTTTGATTATGGATTCCTCTTGGTCATATTGCAGAGGATCTTGCAGGAGTCTGTGTTAATTGGTAGTAGTATAGTTCATGACTACATTTGGGATCCAGGAGGATTGATTGGTTTATTGTTCAGCCATTGCTTGAGGAAAAGCAATGTTTGGGAGGGGAGGACTTGTCATGTCCCCTTTTCAAATAATAAAAAAATAATAATCTTTGCTAAGACAGGCAGGCCCAAGAAAGTGAAGTTTCGGAAAAAGGGAGTTAATCTTTGGAAACCGTTGGACTAATAAATGATAATTATTATTAAAATATGTTTCATTAACCTCTCTTGGACATGAGTTACAGTTATGCCCTTTTTAAAGAGGTTTGGAGGCATTTTGGGGGGGGATTCCAGACTTGATTTTCGCTCATTCTTTGTTATTCTTCAGAGGCTGCCAAACCTGTGGAGAAGGAGACCCAAGAACGGGAGTTTGTAGGTTTCCAGGAAGGCTAAGGATGGGAGTTTGAAGCCATTCCATGTGCATTCTCATACAGAGTTTGCCTTTGTGCTGAACAGTGTAGATTTGTGGGTTTTTGGGTGTGTTTTTTGCATGAGTTTGGTGTTTTCAGTTGAGCATTTCATATCAGTTTTGGTTGCTGCTGTATTTCAGACTTTAAGCTATTAAAATAGAGCTGAATATATGTATTGAGACGTGATTAAACTTTTGAGATAGTTTATTAGTGTTTTTGTGGTGTTTCCGGGCATTTTGTGTTAATTTCGGGAGCCCGATGAGCATAGTTTTTGTCCTACATTTGTGAGTTGTTGTGTACAGGCTATATAGATCTGGAAATTTCATTTTGTAGGCTGTTATGCTGCTGAACTTTCTATAAAAATTTCCACTTTTAGATTTATTAATAACAGGTGAAGCTGTGAAGCTTTTTGGCACTATTTTCGGCATACCCGATTTGGGGTTTCTTGAGAAATTTGGTGGATCTTTGTGATAGCAGTTGTTTGATTTTGAAAATCTAATTAGAGGTGTGAAATACCATATCAAATCAGAAAAGGGGACATTTCAAAGGAAATAAGAAATATTTGAGAACCAAGGGTATTGGAGGCTTACCATTAATGTTCTTGAAGTTTCTTCTTCTTCACTTGCCTCATGGTTTTATAAAATTTCTCTAAACAAACCGTTTACATGAACCAGCTTGTTAGGTTTAAGCTCAATATCATACTTCTGGACTTTGGCTATTGTTTTCATGATTCAGTCCCCTATTCTTAAAACATTTGAGGTTGATGGTAAGTCAAGTATCTTCATATCCTTTTTTAGTCTAGGTTTCCATTAGGGTTTCCTCTCTCATCTTTTCTTCTTAGTTGGCTAGGTGGGGATACAAGAAACAATGTAATAGATTCAATCAAGCTAGCTATAAATAGGATTTTTGAGCATAATTTTTTGCATACCCTGGATAAGAGAGAAAAATAATCCTATTCATAATAAATCCTAACTGTATGATCAAGTGTTCCATTGAAGGCATAATTTTGGTTGAATGGAGAGATCATAGGTATATTTAGAGAAAATAACAATAAAGAATATGAGAGCAAGGCTAAAAGATGATGTGTATGTTGGTTTCAGATTGGTTTTGACAATTGAGTGTCAACACACTTAAGAAATTTGTAAGTTGATGCTGAGCTACAGTATGTGCTGACCAAGTTTCAAGTGTTGAGTGACAATTAATGCCAAGCTAGTATAGGAGCCAAGCAAAGCATAGGAATTGAGTAAGACAAAATTTCTATATATGTTGAGCATTATCAATCAGTAAGTGTCAAGTAACACAAAATCAACATATGAGTTTGTGCCTTCACAAACTCAGATGTAAACTATTTTTTTGGCCAACTCAAGATGAATCTTGAAGGATCTAAAAGATAAGATCAAATCTATTACATTCCCTATGTGATCAACATGCAACCAATTAAAAAAATGGAGAGAGCATGCAACCAATTAGGAAATATGGAAAGAATTGAGTGGAAAAGATGGATGAATCTCAATTGTAGATTCATACCTAACCCTAAGTCGTGAAATCTTTATAAGGAGATCGAAACCCCATAATTCAAAAAGCAAGAGTAAGAGGTTATGTGGGAATGCATGAGTGAATGCTAGAAAATTTTTGGAAGGGGTGAGAAGACTTAGAGGAAAAACAACATTGTAGAATTAGTTGGTCAAGAACAGAGTATCAACACATCAAAAAGAGATATATCAGATTAGTAAGGATCAGATTAGATTGAACAGAATAAGGATCTAGAATCAGCAATTGAAGATTGTAAGTCATCAAATCAATACATTCTACTATACATTCTAACCATTGTATTAGGAGAATGAAAATCCTATGAAGATAGGTTGGCTTAATAGCTATTCTGTTGAATCTTTAACAAGGTGACATTCCAAGTGAATGTTTGTAAATACTTTAGACAAGTCACTTTTAATAGGGTATAAAGCCTTTAACAAGGTAGGCCTTTCATAGGAAAGACCATTGTTGATGGTCAGAATTTGTAACCTTAACCAGTTGCATATTGTTGCAATGATAAGTTGTGGGTGCCATCCCCACCCCAGTTTTACCTTCTCATTTTGGAGGGTTTTTGGGTGATCAAATCTTGTGTTATCTATTTACATGCATGTCTTTATTTTCATTTTAATTAGATGTGTTAAATTCATGTGAATAATTCTAGTTAAAAATTTTAAAGGGTAAAGTTGGTTACTTCTAATTCACCCCCCCTCTCAGAAGTAAATCTTCCCACTTGTAAATTCCAACAATTGGTATTAGAGCCAAGTTCTTCTAAGGAGAAGCCTTACAACTTAAAGAAAAGATCTGGAAATGGAATCCTACAAAATTGGAAAGATCATAGAGAATTAGGAAATTGAGATACAACTCATTCTAAATTCTTTGGAAGAAGCTAGGGAAGAATCGAGGAAATCCTTAAAGAGAAGAAGAGAGATTTCCATAGCTAAGAATGATACATAGTACAAGGTGATTGACACCTTAAAAGTGTTTGCCAATGGAGATTCCAAGGAGTTTGATGTAGCAATAGTAGACCTGATGGAGAAGAATAGAGCTCAAGCTAAAGAGATCAAAATTCTCAAGATTGAACAAGAATCTCAAGCCATGATGCTTTGTGAAGTGACTGAATAGAAGAAAAGAGTCATTGATGATAAGGCTATGATAGAAGATGACAAGAGAAACCTTGCTAACAGATTGGAGGAAAAATCAATTGAGCTTGCAAGAATTTCCAACATCCAGTTAGACTCCCTAAGCTAGATGATGAATGTACATCATGAGCTAAATGTGAAGGACATTGAGATCTCCACACTAAAGATGAAAAATGAGCAACTAAAAAATGAATTGAAAAGAGAGAAATAAATTTCAAAGAGCTTCAACAAACCTAATGAAGACATCAAGTACTTTGAATAGTTACTAAAATCACCAAGATCTAGTAATGACACTTCAAGACTAGGATACACCAGCATTGAAGAAGGTGAGTCATCCAAGATAGTAGAGGAAAGAAATAAAAAAGGTAAGAACACAAAATCCACTTTTCATTCTTGTGGTAAAAAGGGACATGCCTCTAATGTGTGTAGGAGCAAGAATATCAACCAACATGACAAACCTAAAATTATGGGTCACTTTCACAAGTGCAATAAGCAAGGTCATCAAGCACATGACTATAGGACTAGAACCATTAGGACACCAAGATTTAAAGGCCATTGCTATAATTGCAAGAAGTATGGGCATAGAGATTTTGAGTGCAAATCAAAATCTATGTGGACCACCTAACCAACTAGAAACGTCAAATAATCATGGATGTCATTACAATTAGGACTACAACAATAGGCATAGTTGTCACTATAGTCAAGAGTATGGATACATCCCTAAAAATTACATAAGAACACATTTTATTGGAAGCTACAATATATGGTTGAGCCAAATGACATGCTTCATTTGTTTGAAGATTGGTCACATTAGCAAGGACTACCCAACAAGGTCAAAGGCACCCATCTCAGAGTTCAACAAAGGAAAAGGAAAATTTGATGTTGAACACATCAGAGGAGAAATGAATAAAACATGGAAGAAGAAAAATGAAGGAAGCACATCCAATGGAGGGATCACTTCACCTAAAAGGTCCATTGATCACAGTTCATCCAAATAAATAAAAGAAGGTATGTGGAACTAATATACAAAGCTTTATCATACATCAGTTCCAAGACAAGTAAGTACTTTCAACATGAAATAAGATGCAAAGTTAAAACTTCAAATTTTTACTAGAATTGCTAAGCAAGGAAAGTTTCCTTCAGATGTCGAGTGAAGACCCAATGCATGTCAAGCTATTTTCCAAAGTTAGTAGAAGCCAAGTGATTAGTTGTAGCTGAGTTAGTAGTAGATTTTGAGTGAAGGGAAATTTGTATTGAAGCTGAGTAAGGGAAATTTTAGTATATGTCAAGCATTACAAAGACAATGGAAGCCAAGTAAAGCAAAAATGCTTAAGGAGTTGAGTGGATAGCTGTAAATGCATTAAGCATTAAATGCTATGAAACAAGGGTATATGATTGTATTTTGAATCATTTTTCACCATCCCAAGCAAAGGAGAAAATAGGACCAAAGGATACCTCTATTCCTATAGCACAAAGTGAAGGTGTACCACCTCAGATCACTATAATTGATCAAGGCAGAACTAAAGAAGACAAGAAGGAGAGCCCTAAGAAGAAATAAAAAGAGGAAATCTAAACATTGGTCAATTTTCCTACTATAGGGACTCCTACTAGAACAGCACAACAACCAAGCATTGATGTAGTACCTCTACAAATATTAGCACTAGGCTTGAGCTCTACCAAGGTAGTAAGGGTACTTCACTATGGAGACCCTGCACTTGATGAGGAGATTGTCATACCAAGCTATGACTATGAAATAATGAACATAGAGCAAATCAATGAAGTGCAAGAGGAATTAGAGAAGAAGAATAAGAAATAAATACTTAGGAATGAGTATAGGCAAAGGAAAGCATTGATTGAAATCAAGGACATCTTTTTAGATGCTTTTAGCTTGCAAGTACCTGATGAGACAAAGCCCATAATGGAGCAATTATCCAACACAGTGGACCAAGTATAGAATGAAGACCTAGACACCAATGTCAGATTACTTGAATGGTCTGAAAAGAAATTCTAGATGAAAGTAAATGAGAAAATATCTGGTGAGATAGCACTGTCATAGGTGGAGCTGGCAAAGAAGGTAGAAAAGGTGAAAGAAGTATTTGAGAATATATTCTCATTGTACTCCAAATTGTGTGATTCCTCATACTTCATACAAGAGACCAGCCAAAGGATATTGAGCTTGGAGAGGAACCTCAAAGTATCTAGCATATAGCTACCAAAGTATCTAGCTCAAAGTCAGAAGCATTTTGCTACAATGCTTCGCACAAAAAGGGAATTAGTTGTACTCATAGTAGATAAGGAAAACACTAAGGCCAAGTTAATACAAATCCAATCTTCCATAACCCCTCACTTGGAAGTTTTGCATAAAGAAATGGCCTATGCAAAGAATGTCTTGAAGAATGATCCCAATCTTTCTACATTGGAAGACCTAGTACACCTTGCACCAAAGACAACCATCTAGCTTAAAGAACTAGAAATTGGGATGCCTCTTTGAAGATCATAATAGAGGTAAATAATTTTTTTTTGGCTAAGTATTCAATTCATTCATAGAACCCTTTGACATAAGTGTCAAAAAGGGGGAGATAATAATGATACTGAAATGGGGAGATATCCAAAGGAGGAGATACCCAAAGGGGGAGATAATAATTTTGTTGAGGAGAGATAAGGAGATAAAGCTAAAAGGATACAAAAATTGCAAGGGAAGATGTGTGAAAGGGGGAATAAAAATAGAGTAGACAGAAATAGAGTAGGCAAGGGAAGGAATGACAAGGAAGAAATAAAGAGTATTAGAATAATAAATATGAGACAAATCCAACATAAGGAGTTTTGGATATAGAAATGGCACATTAGCTCAGGGGGAGTTACAAGTTTTAAGGTATATAGTCTTCTAAACAAAATTTGAACAAGTTTTTGAAGTTTTGTACATATGCTAAACAAGATGTATATTGTACTCATAGAGATCAGATTCATAATTCTTAGTTAAGTGTTTTTGACACACATGTCAAAGGGGGAGATTTTTGGTTTCAAATTGGTTTTGACAATTGAGTTTCAACACACTTAAGAAATTTCTAAGTTGATGCTAAGTTGCAGTATGTGCCACGCCAAAAATTCAATGTGCTAATTTGTTCAAGTGCTGAGAAAGTTTCAAGTGTCGAGTGAAAATTGATGCTGAGCTAATATAGGAGCTAAGAAAAGTATAGGAGATGAGAAAAGTATAGGAGTGGAGCAAGAAAAAATTTCTATATGTGCTGAACATTAGCAATCAGTAAGTTTCGAGTAACACAAAATCAACATATGAGTTTGTGCCTTCACAAACTCAGATGTAAGCCATTTTTTTTTGGCCAACTCAAGATGAATCTTGAAGGATCTAAAAGATAAGATCAAATCTATTACATTCCTTATGTGATTAGCATGCAACCAATCAGAAAAATGGAGAGAGCATGCAACCAATCAAGAAATATGGGAAGAATTGAGCAGAAAAGATGGATGAATCTCGATCATAGATTCATACCTAACCCTAAGTCTTGAAACCTTTATAAGGAGCTCAAAACCCCATAATTCAAAAAGCAAGAGTAAAAGGTTATGTGGGAATGCATGAGTGAATGCTAGCAAAATTTTGGAAGGGGTGAGAAGACATTGAGTAAAAACAACATTGCAAAATTAGTTGGTCAAGAAAAGAGTATCAACATGTGAAATAGAGATATATCAGATTAGGAAGGATCATATTAGATTGAATAGAACATGAATCTAGAATCAACAATTGAAGATTTTAAGTTATCAGATCAACACATTCTACTATACTTTCTAACCATTGTATTAGGAGAATGAAAATCCTATCAAGATAGGTTGGGTTAATAGCTATTTTGTAGAATCTTTAACAAGGTGACATTCCAAGTGAATGTTTGTAAATCCTTTAGATAGGTCACTTTTAACAGGGTGTAAAGCCTTTAATAGGGTAGGCCTTTGACATGGTAGACCATTATTGATAGTCAAACTTTGTAACCTTAACTAGTGACATATTGCTATAGTGATAAGTTGTGGGTGTCATCCCCACCCCAGTTTTACCTTCTCATTTTGGAGGGTTTTTGGGTGATCAAATCTTGTGTTATCTATTTTCATGCATGTCTTTATTTTCATGTTAATTAGACATGTTAAATGCATGTGAATAATATTAGTTAAAAGTTTTAGAGGGTAAATTTTGTTACTTCTAATTCACCCCCCCTCAAAAGTAAATCTTCCCACTTGTAAATTCCAATAGTGTAGATTGTGAGAACAAGTTAAAAGAAACATTAGTTGGATTTGATGCAAAATGAGCACTGAAAAATGTAGAAATGGTGAAGATCACAATCAATGGTGGCAAATACCATAGTTGAAATAGAATTAATGAATCAAAACACATCTAAACATCCACATCATCAACTTGAATAGTCAAGTCACCCTAGAAATAAGTCACAACCATCAAATGAAGACTAGATCAATGGATAATGCTTTAAGATGGAATTATAAACTATCTAATGATGCTTCTCCTCAGCTAGTAGATCTTAGAAAGATCTATGCTTTTCATTTTATCATTATAAAAAGCTAGCTAGTTGATAATTTATGAGGTAGCAACAAGATGACACCTATCCATGGGACCCAACTGAGGTAGGAACTTTGCTCAAATATAGTGAAGTAATTAAAGAATAAAATGAGGATCATCAGATCAAAGAAGATCTATGGAGGTGATTGTGTCACCATAAAAATATTCTCATTTGGTAATCTATGTGAGAAAGTGATGATTCAACACATGTCCTAAGGGACCCATTCTATTTCACAGGGTACACTTTAGTTGTGAAGTGCCAGGAAGTAGGGTACTCTAGTGTCAAATTCACTGGTCAATAAAGTACATCCACATGTCTTCCATGAGGTATATAATTGGAAGGTGGACCTGCAACATAAATTAAATAAAGAGACATAATATCATTGTGTTACCATCATCAAATCAAAAAAAGATCTATGTCTATCACCATCTCACTATGTGAAGTTGCAAGGAACATATTTATAGCGACATAATGATGGAAAGACACATGTACTTGATGGACCCATGGAGGAAGTTATAAAGGAAGGTTATAATTTTTTAATCTTGACTGTTCATTTGAGATCAATGATGGGAATTCAATTTTTTTATGACTATTAGAATATGAAATATATAGTTTAGTGTGAAACAACAAAAAATGAAGAATAAACAATTTTCCTACAATATTTTCTAAGATTTTATGAAGATGAAAACTCATGGAGTATTTTCAAGAATACCAAGGCTTCAAAATTACTAGTAGAAGAGATACCACATTTTGATATCATGATGCAGATTGGATAAATTCATATTTTATTCTCATTTTATTTTCTACTATATGACTCTTGCTCTACTAGAATTAAGAAATGATAACAAAAAACTATAAATGTAACCTCATTTGATAATGCATAGGGGGAAAATAATGCAAGGAAGGATAGGGAAAACTAGGGCCAATGGAACACCTAGCTCTCTGAACCACCTTGCAAGAGTTAACACAATGGAAGAAAACACAAAGAACATCAACCAAAGGAGAAAGAAGAGTAGAATACTTTCATTGATTCTTCAAATATTCAACATACATGCCCAACTGTAAGGCCTTCTGGGTTATGGCTAGATATAAAATACATTCATACACAAAGATCAACACCAAATTCAAACATTCCTGTTTTGCTCTACAATCCTCTTCAAAATTGCCTAAAAGCTCTTCAACTTCCCTAGCTCCTAGCTTTAACACATTATTTATACTAGCCAAAATGGCTTACAGATCATTCTAGAATATGGAGAAGCCACAATTTGGCTCTCAAAAAATATTAAATGAAAATAAACCTAACATTAAATACACAAGTTAGCCTACATCAGCAATTAACTATCCTAAAATTGATGTCTAAGAAAATTTGTGATATCTCCTAGCTTTGATTGAGTTAGAACTCACTTTTTGAATTGTGGGTAGATATCTAGGTCCTCTAAAAACCCTTAAGTGTGAAAAGTCTAATTCATCAAGGAAAAATGCACATCCATTCCAAAAGTGAAGCATAGGAAATTGTCACACAGATCTACCAAAAATTGATGCTTTGGGAGAATAGCCATATCTCCCAACTCATAAAGAGTTAGAACTTTTTCCTTGGATCATAGATAGTACTCTAGGGCCTATTCATCTAAAGTTCATAACCCTTAATTCATTATGGAAAATTAGTTACATGGTCTGAAACAAGCACCCACTAGAAAATGCAGTTTCAGTAGAACATAGTTTTAGTAGCAGGATAATAACTAAAAACATGTAGGATAGTAGTGCAACCTAGGATACTCCTGCATTAGAAAACTTGATGGTGAATTGGTCTTTAATTCCATTTACCCTATTTTCTTTTCATGTTCTATGGCCTATAGATAGATTAGTCTATATTAAGAGTTGAAAGACAATTATATGTGATCCTCTAATAATCAAGTGAATTCCATTTCATTTTGATACTTGTAGTATAATTTATTCTATTTACTTTCTTCATATATGAATTTTCTTCCTCGTTCATTTCACATTATGCTAGATAGTTTCTTTGGGAATTGAATGATGGATGTGTGTGAATGTATTAGTAACTTTCTGAATTTCATTTCATTCAAGCCTAATATTCAAAGAAAATCCTTTTTCCCTCATGTGTATTTCTTCTTCTTTTCCTCTTTTGCATTTAGATGGTTAATACTACATTTAGAATAGAAGTAAGAGTCATAAATCTCAAGATAGTCTATTACTACCATTCCATTGGGTGTGATAGGATATTCAAATCTATTTTACCTAAATTGTTTCTGCCTACAAACAATTTGGTTATTCTTTACTGCTTTAAGGTTAAGAACTTATCATATCAAAACTTTTGATCTCATAAAAACATATTCATTGCAAATCATAGGGAGCTATACCTAGTCAATTTAGAGGGAAATGATAGAATACATACAATGACCCATTTTTTTGTAAGAATCCTTTTCTCTCTCCAAGCATTGGGTATCAAAGAGTCAAGATTATAAAATCTAATAGGACAACAAACTTTTAACCAACAATTTTTGGCGACTCTACTACAGATTGGAATCTAAGCCCAGTATTTTGTTTTCAATTCTTAGAAATCTAAAGGCATATTTTCTAGGATGAAAACTAATGACTGAGGACTCTGTATGAAGGACTTGTTCCCTTTGGTCTAAGAAGGTACAATGTAACTCAATGGTCATGCCAAATTCAAAGAATGGAAAAGGCCAAGGCCTAAGCCCGCTATCTAAGAACTTAATGAGACTAATGAAAAGATGCTACAAGATCTTGTGCTTCTATATAAATAAATTGTCTCCCATGCTTTCCAAAAGAATATTAGCATTAAAGATGATCATGGTTCTGAATCGTTGTGGAAATGTGTGTGCTCTAGATTCTACAAGCTGAAAGACATGCAAAGAGAGTAGCTAAGGTTGAAGAAAACAAGGTTGAATCTCATTCCTACTCTTGTAGACCATCACACCACAAATGGTAAGCTGCTTCATGAGATTTTTGAATAGTATAGAGAAAGCATCTTCTATGCATCCTAAGAAAACATCAACATAGAAGATGATGATATGTCAAAGATGTTTTGGAATCACATATGTACCTATTTCCAAAGACTCAAAGACCTACAAGAAAGTGAAAGAAGGAAGTTGAAACAAGTACAGATAGTTGAGCATGAAAAGCCTTTAATAAAGTTTCCTAACTTTGTTCCTTATGGTTTTTAGATGTTTAAAGAGAAAGTGAATATCCCTAATGTGAGAACCAAGGAAAGGACAAGACCTAAACCTACCCTTGAAGATATCCATATAATTAAGGAAAAGGTATTTTAGAATATCTTGTTAAATCTTGCAAAGAGCCTCAATAAAGGAGAATACCTCAAAGAAAACAAAATATGGAACCACCTTTGTAATATATTTCACCGATTGAAGGATTAGAAAAGGGACAATAAAAAAGAGCTAAAACTAAAGATAACATGTACAAGTGATTATGAAACTCTCATATTAATGTCACCTTATTCTAGTTGTCATATTTTTTTTAGTCTTTAGTAGATAAGAGGATATTCTTGATGTTACAAATTTAGGTGACAATACTTCATCAGAATCCTTTGAAGAATCCTCTAATGATCATATTCCTACACTAGAACATCCTACTTATGATTTGTCAAGAGCTACAAATATGATTCCAGCTGAAGAAAGAAGCCATAATTTTTTTCATAAACAATGGTTGTATCAACATGAGGAGAAACTTCATGAACCCACTAATAAAACTCTCATCCTTGATAAATATGTGACTAAAGAAAAGAGGCTTGAAACCAACTACTAGTTTGTAGAAGAATTAGTTCCATTAGCAAACACAAATTTCCCTTATAGTGAGGAAGAGGAGATTATCTGTGGTTTCTTGTCACTCTTCCAAATGGATGAACCCTCTCAAGATGAATCAGATATGAAACTAAAACTTCAAGAAAGGTCATTAGCTTTTGATTCTCTTGTTGTGCATTCAAATTGTGATAGCAGTGATATTACACTAAAAGAGAGAAGGGATGAAATTGATTTATTTTTTCAAAGTAATGAGATGAATGATCATCAACTAGTGGATTCCATGGAATATTTTGCATCTTACTATTCTTAGGCTCATGAAGGAAGTTAAAACCACTACACGAATGAGTTCATTTTCTTAAAAGAGGTGTATGTCATTGGCACAATAGAAGACCATCAAGATAATGACATAAAAAATGCAAAGGGAGATGATGAAGTATATGATCAGGCATGGTTGTTTGGACCTAAATGGATGTATAGCCATCTAGTACATGTAGTCAAAGAAACATGTGGAGTTACCATGTTATTTTTGTTACTACAAGTTGGGATCCTACTTAGAGATCAAAACCAATTATGGAGGAGGGGATCCTACTTTAGTCAATAGTAAGTGGATTTACCTAAGTATATTTTTTTACTTATTTCATAAGGTAAAATTCATGTCACCCCTATAAATATGTTAGGTTAGTGTCATTGTCTTTCCTTTCTTTCCTTATTTCTATGTAGTTTCTTTTCTTTTGTTTTAGCTACCCTACTTCCCAACCACCCAAATGCATAAAATCTCTCTTTGTTACTTTAGACTCTACAACCCAATGGACTAAGCATTGATCTTTTCTATTTAGTATTTTTTGTAATAAAGGAAGTAGGTAGTTTTTTGTTGTGTGTGTTTTTGCTAAACTTTTGTGAAACTAGAGATTGCTAGGTTCCTACCTAGGCACTAGCATATTGTTGGTTAAAATTTTTTCCCTCTTGCTAACTTGACTTTACCTTGACTCTAGATGCCCAAAATGTGAGGAAACAAAAGGATGTTACCAATAATTGGGTTAGTGTATGTGTTATATCAATTTTCTCTAAATTATAAGGTACAACTCCCTTATATGTAATATATGCAATGAATTATGTTTTTAATAGATCATTAGGATATGGGGTATGTTCTTAACCTGAGAGAAGAAGAGGATAAACAAAGATGTTAATAACTACAAAGACCCAGGTAGAATTAGATTTGGGAAACTTATAACACCTAGTGGAATGGATATCACAAGCTACCTTGAAGTTCTTCTAACATCTAATCCTACTTCTAAGTGTAGATTTACCATCTAAATGAAAAAGAGGAATTAAGAGATATGAACATGAGGGAAAATTGAATTTCCTTCACTATTAGCCTTGAATGAAATGGAATCCAACCAATAACTAATAGATTCATATACATTTATCTTTCATTTCTCAATGAAACTATTTAACATGATATGAAATTAACAAGAGAGGAAGCATAATCATATATGAGGAAAGTAAATGGAATCGCTTCAACTAAAAATATCAAAATGAAATGGAATCCTCTTGATTACAACAACATCACATGTAATTTCCCTTCAAATCTTAATGCAGAACTATTCTATGCATGGACAACAAAACATAACAAGAAAATAGGGTAAATGGAATTATAGACCAATTTACCATCAAGTTTGCCAACCCTTTCCATTAACTTGGAAAAATACATATATAGGTCTCCTCACTTAGGGTTCTTGTGTAGTTACATTGATAGAGCACTTGAATCACTCAAAAACCCAATAGTCAGTCAATATAAAGAAAATATGAATAAGACATGGAAAATATCTAATCTTCAACATGGTATAGGAAAGTGACATCATTCTTGACAATGATCATGCTCCCATTGTGCCTCTGAGAACACCCAGTGACCTTTCATCTTTAAGAAACTTCAAAAAAGCTTGTTAAACTCATTATTTCCTCCATATTCTATTATTTGTAGCCAAACCCATATGTTTCATATTCCAACGGTCACTACCTTTTCAAATTCTAGCCATTGATCTTAAATTAACGATTGAGATTAAAATGTTATGACCTTCCTGTTACCATTGTATTTCCTTCTATGGGTCAACCATTCAACGTGTCCCATTTTCGCTTCCCCACATTGTGTAAACCTTGAGCATCTTTGAAAAGTGGGAAAGTGACATCTGTAGATCTTGTAAGATCTAATAGTTCACAAAAAAATTGTAAGTTCATTGTTTAATTTGTGGCACAGGTCCATTTTTCAACTAGGTGCATCATGGCATACATGTGGTAGTACCTTATTGCTTGGAAGATCTCAAATTTGACTAATTTTCTTCATTAGAACGTCATGACTAGATTCTAACTATACTTCACAAAATGTAATGGGCCTAATGAGACACATGTCATGTTGTCACTTTCTCACATTGTCTAAACTTTGTGCAACTCTTAAAAGAGGGAAAGCACACATTGTAGATCTTCCAAGATCTAATGGCTTCAAAAAGGTACTAGCTCTTCTGACAATCAACTCTTTGGCCTTCCCAAACATTAGACCTTGCAAATGTATGTCAATGTATTTCCTTTTTGCGGCTATGGCTAGATCAAGTCCCATGAAATCCATCTGTTAACTTGCCGCTTCCCTGTATTGTCTAAACCTCAAGCATCTTTGAAAATTAGGAAAGTGATGTCCATAGATATTATAAGATTTGATGGTTGAATGCATTTCCATTTTTTTATATTTAAATAGGACCCAATTTGACAAGTAAATGTTTGACTTTTAAACTAGCCAATCGCATATGTTATTTCATCCAATTAATTTTTTAACTTGATGAGTGGTCAATTAGATGTGTTTTGATTCATCAATTCAATTTAAAATTTGTTCTTGACCACCTTTTACCATCTTCTTCACTATTTATACATCTTTTAGTGTTCACTCTACATCAAATTCAACTAAAATTATTTTTTGGCTTGTTCTTATGGTCTACATATCATCTTTAAGCTTGGTATTTGATGTTTCTCTGCTATATTTTCTCTATATATACCTGTGATTTATCCATTCTACCTACATCACACCTTTAATGGAACACTTGATTACAAAATTAGGGTTTCTCAGATATTTGTAGGAATTCTTTCATGAAGAACTTCTTCTCAACATGAATCTTTATGTTCAACATCATTAGGAATAAGAAAATATGAATTAACAAAATATCCAGACATTCTTCTCATTAGGATAAGGCATAACCAACCCTCCAAACCCTAATCACTTAGCTTTGGACTAATGCATTGCTTACATGATTTCCCACACTAGGTTAGCTCAAGGAATGATGAGAAGAAAGATCATCCTATACGTAATCTAGACTAAAACTTGACATCACATTGAATCAACTCTATTCCTAAAATCTTGAAAATTATAGGAGACTAAAATCATGGCAAAAGATGCTCAGTTCACCAGTCAGAGCCCAATATTTTCATGATTTCAATCCCCTATTCTTAAAAATTTTGAGGTTGATGATAATTCAAGTGCCTATATTTAGTCTAGGTTGCCATTAGGGTTTCCTCTCTCATATTTTCTTCTAAGTTTCCTAGGTGGGGACACAAGAAACACTATAATGGATTCAATCAAGCTAGGTTTTTAGGATTGATGAGGGTAAGTTTTTCATATCCTAGATGAGAGAGAGAAATAGTCATATACATAAGAAATCCTAACTCTATGATCAAGTGTTCCATTAAAGGCATAATTCAAGTTGAATAGAGAGATCATAGGATATTCAGAGAAAATGACAATGAATAACACAAGAATGACACTAAAATATTATGTGCAGATTGTGAGAACAAGGTACAAGTGAGATCAATTGGAATTGATGCAGAGTAAGCACTGAAAAATGTAGAAATGATGAAGAACTTGGTCGAAGGTGGTGAAGACCAAAGTTGAAATTGAATCAAAAAATCAAAGCACATCTAAACATCCACATCATCAAGTTTGATATTCAAGTCACCTTGGAAATAATTCATAACCATTAGATGAAGACTAGATCAATGCATAATGTTTTAAGATGGAATTATAAACTATCTAAGATGAATCTCCTCATTTGTTAGATCTTACAAAGATCTACACTTGTTATTTTTTCATTATGAAATGTTTCCTAGTTGATAATTTATGCAAGATAGTGACAAGCTGACATCTGTCCATGGGATCCAACTGAGGTAGGACCTTTTGTGAATCATTTTGTAGTAATTAAAGAATAAAATAAGGATTGTTAGATCAAAGATCTACGGAAGTCATTATGTCACCATAAAAAGATGCCCATTTGATAATCTATGTGACAAAGAGATGATTCAATGTGTGTTCTAATGGACCCATTCTATTCCATAAGGTACACTCTAATGGGACTCAAAATTGCATTCCCATTTTGAGTATCATTCCAAAATTTTGAGTCATTTTAAGCCTATTTTCTTGCTTATTGTACCCAACCATCATTTTAATGTCTAAGAGGTGTTTTATGTTTCTAACACCTTACACTCAGCATGTCCATGAATCCTATAATGATAAACTAACATTTTGAGTCATTTTGGGAAGTTCCATATTAAGCAATGTTCAAATCTGTATTTTTGCCTAAGTGTCAAATAGCGATAGGAGGCCTAATTTGCATTTGAATATCTTGTATCTGGTAATGTTTCATGACTTTCCTCTTTGGGAGTATTTATTATACATATCTAAGAACCTATATTTAAATTTTCTAGTCATTTTGATATGTTTTGACTAGGTTTTGAATCCCTCAAAGTTGGTTACTTATCTCTATCACATTAATGCAAAATGCCTTGAATTCTAGGAGGCCCTATTTGATGGATTATAACTTTGATCTAGTTGACCATACAAATAAATTTCCTTTCACATTTTATTCTAGAGGTCAGACACTTTATATGTTCTATATTTGAGCTTATGATGAACCCATTTGATCAGTTTTCCAATGAGATTTTGAGTGTAATTTATAACTTTTTACAGGTGTCATAAAATGCAAATTGATCGATACCCCTATTTGAGATGTTGTAACTATGAATTAGTTATAGATAAGACCAAATTTATTTTACCACTATGTTCTACTCTGAAAGCACTTCAAGTGTGCCAATTTTTGAGTCTTAACCAATCTATCTAGACACCTTCCTAGGTCCATTCAATTTATGAAAACTACTATTTTGTTGATGTCCATTGGTCTGCAATTCTAAGTACCTAACTTTGTACACTTGCCAAGATTTCCCTATTATTCATCATGAGCCCAAATCATAGATCTATATTCACCTCATGTAAATGAACTAACACCCCTCTTTTCAAGTCCCCAGGTATCTATTTGCCCTATTTTTGAAGCTAAAACCAAATACATTTTATGGTTTTCTGACATGTTTATTTAGAAGCAGTTTCAAGTACAAAACATTGAATTTCAATATATTTTTCCTGAGTGATTATCATGTGGAAAAATATGATAGGGTGCAATAAAGTAGAACAAAGTATCAACATTTTAGTTTTCAAAGCCTAGTTATCTATTTGGGTTAGTTTTTAATGCCAACCTATAGGCTTTACTATCAATGAATCATAGTTTGTAGATAAGTGATAAAATGAGTTTTAATGATATTTTAAGTGGTCGAGTTTTATCTTGATTGGTACCTAATGTTCATCAAATTAGTTTGAATTGGCAGTTCTTTGAACATGAATTTTTTTTTATCTAGACCCACTTAGGGGCCCGACTAATTCCATCAGGTGGACAAGGCATACTAGGTTTTGGAGATTTTTTAGGTAAGAAGTTATAATGGTTGTAATCAAACAAATCTTAAATCTTGAGTATGAGTGCTTCATTTTTAGGGCTCAATTAGATATTTATTTCCAAGATGTGGTTAGAAATGAAGGGAAGTGGATATATTTAGAGGATCCTAATGATATTGTGGTATGTCTACTGTACCATTTTATTGGCATAGCCCAAACTCCATCCAAAGAATTCTACTAATCCCTCTATATTTCACTATTCCCCTTACTTGTTGAATTTCATAATTCTTTCCCCTCCCCTATTTGAACAATAGAGAGGCAAGCTCCAATAGATAGACAAAGCATGTGTGAAAGGGAACAATCTAAGACTAGAGTAGGACAAGTATCTATAGATGTTTAGTGCAAAAGTTTTTAAGCTCAAAGTATACATTGATGACGACTTAAGAATATTGCATAACAAGGAATGAAGCTCCATGAAAATGGAAGAATTGGAGGGAGAAGAAAAGTTAATAGAAAGGCATTACAACACCCACAACATTGGAAGATCTGCAAAAAAATTCAACATACATGAGGAAGGATGCTATAATTCACTACATGAAGGGAGCAGTCCACGACATCTACAACTCCATGCAGAAAAAGAATGTGAGCAAACCTACAAGCATGATAAAAATTTGATAGCAGATTAACCTACAACATCAAGGTGAACATCCACAAGAGTTCAACACCATGTGAGGAGACAAGGAAATAGAGCACCCACCTCCATGTGAGAAGGAAGACCACCCATGTTTCAAAGGAAGAGGAGCATCTTTGGTAGGAAGGGAGACAATTGGTGAGGAAGCCATGGAAAAATAAGGGAGATGTGATTTGAATTAGATGTTACTATAGTTGCTATTACATCATAACTTTTATTTTGGATCCAAGCACCCACATGGCATGGAGGAGGGCACAAGCTTTGTAATGGAGAAGAAAAACATATTTTGTCACAGTAATAATGGTCTCCACTTTTATCTAGAGGTAAGCATTGGACGGACCTATTTATCATGTTGTAGGTAGTTTACTTGGTTGAGATTTGAATGAAAGCATAAGAAGACACATAGAGGCATCATTTTTCATCATATGTGAATGCTCCTAACTTTTGAGTACTGCCTCTGACTTCCCACATCACTATTTCCTACCTCAACCTACTCTTTTCTTCGCCCACAACATATGTGATGTTTTCCATCTATTTGTTTGTCCCACATTGTGTATTGGTGTTTTTAAACTATTAAGCAACAAAATAATTAATACCAAGATAAAATAATCATAATAACCTAAGGATTAGCTAATTCCCATTAATAGTTATATGTGCTTTAGATTTGGACCCAACTTCAACAAAATAGGAAATATTTTTTACTCTTTAGGCTCTACAAAACCAAGTCAGGTACACCTGAGGGATGAAAAACTTATAACAGAATACTACACACATATTTCACTCATTCCATAACAAGACACATCCCTTTTAGCAGATTTGGTCACAATTCTTCTTAGATTTACAAGTAATTATGATGATTTACAAGTTTTTGAGTTCCATTTATTTACAAGATTTACAAGTTTTAGATTTACAAGTAATTATGATGATTTGGTCACAATTCTTCTTAGATTTACAAGTAATTATGATGATTTACAAGTTTTTGAGTTTTATGATGATTTACATTAAAGTAAAATTGACTTAATTTGGTTCCAAGCTTGATGCTTACTCACAATTTTTCCATCTGTAGACTAAGCTAATATATCAATGCCTTATTCATTGGGATTTAGAGTCTATCTGATTTCTAGACCTAATTGACTTCATTACAATCAATATTATCAACAAATCTCACTAAAACTAATTCTTATACACATCCTTCCTAATACCATGGAGATCCTATCAAATTCATTGAAGCATTTACTTAATTCATTGAATTAAAAGGGATAGTGAAATGACATAAAAATTTATTTAATAGCATTGAATTAGACAAGCTTTTCTCATGCAATTTCAAAATAACCAAATAATAAGAATGGAGAAAAGTTTTAGGAAGAAGAGATATGGAGATAGTTAAGCTTTGTATTACTCTCCTTTGAAAATTGTATAACAATTGTAATAGAATTGAAAATGCCTCAAGATAAGACATTAAATCATATAACATCAATTTATTCTTAGATATTTGCAGAGAAAACATCATAAAATTTGCATCAAGAAATTGGACCAAACAATATTGACTAATACTAGAATTATAAAATGATTCAAACCTGCCCTCTAGCCTTGGAATCTCATTTATATAATATGAGATGCAACAAGCTTCAGGCATAGAGAACTGATAATTGTCCTTAAGATAGAAAAATATATACCAAGTTACTATCATAAAAGACAAAAAATTTTGCAACATAAAAAATTTACATCATAAACATTCTTTTGGTGGGACCATTTTTTGTTGCATACTTTCATTGCATTTTCTTGTTGATGAAAAAGTTGATGATTGGCTTTATTGTTGTTGTGGCTCCTTGGAAAATGTGGTTAATGGAATTGATAGTGATGTTTATATCTTTGACTCTTGAAAACTCACTTCAACTCAAGGACCTCCATTTATATCATCAAGGATTGATAAGACAATAGTTATATCTATTTTCTCTTATGTCAAGTCATCAGTCTGGATTTCTGTGCTAGCAACTGCAATTGGTTGCTCACCTTTGTCTTCTTCTTCCTTTTGATCTCTTTTTACTATGTCAATTATCTATACCTCATCTTGTTTCATGTCCTCATCATCAACAATTTTAGCATCTTCTAACTGCTCACCATGAGCAATATTTTCCATCCACTTGTAGAAAAGTGTGTCATTTGGCCAATTAAATTGTAGAATATCATGTTGTTTCTTAATCACATATTCAGTAATTTTGTCAATGTCAATAAAATCTTATCTCAAAGAATCAAAGAATAACTGAACTTTTGTGATTTCTTCAGTAGTAACTACCCAGCATGTATTTCCTTCTTCATTTATGACTCTATTCATCCTTAGACAAAATAGGTCATCTAAATCTTGGGCCCATTCCTCCTTTTTTTCAATTTATTCTTTTTATCTAAAACATGTGGGAACAAATCAAATTTAACACTCTTTTATTTGTCCAAATAACTGCCAATTCTCCTTTTTAGCTCAACTCTTTTATCATCAAATTTAGAAAGATCATTAGCAGTATCATAAGTCTTTTCTATATGTTCATGTGATAAACTGATGATAGAAAAATATAAAAAGGTGATGTATTTTCTCTTCTTACTCCACTTGTTAACAAATGGCTTTAAGGCTTCATCATTTACATTTATTTCAACCCATATATTTACTATCTTTATAGTTGCTCATAGAATGAGGGCTGATCAATTTTATCAACTAAATACATTAGGCCTTTCTTATCTTATCCTCATATTGTACATTTAGTTCCACGTGTAATGCCCACAATTTACTCTTTTCTTCTTCAAAATATTTTGTAGTATAATACTCTCAGCTTTGTGGTGTGTCTAGGATCTCAATAAGGGGAGTGGATTTAAAAGGCTCCACTAGTGGGCAAGGGTAGGTGATTCTTGGCCTAGTGGATCATCCCATCACTTTATTTTCAAGTTCAAATCTTTTTTGAAATTCTTTATTGTAAGTATCCAAAACCTTCTCATACCTATTTTGTAACTCCAACCTTTCCTTTTCATCTCTAAGAGTTGTGGCTAAGCTAAAGTGGGCTGATCCAACACCTAGATGTGCAACTTCTACACTAGTAGTTTCTTCAACTCTTTTCACAATTAGGTTGCCTATCAACCTAGTATCCTTAGGGTAGGAAGAGCCAATCCTAGATCCTTTCCTTACTAACCAAATGAAAAATGTAGCCTGGTCCTCACTAAATTTGGTACCTTTCATTTCTTTCTTGCCTTGTTCCTCTATATTCATTTTATTTGTAATAGAATTAAATTCCAAAGAATCTACAACATCCCAATTGGGTAGTAGAAAAATGTCATATGCTTTTATCATTTGTCTCTCTTCTTTAGGGTTCAAGATCTTGAATTCTTACATCATTTCTTCCTTTATTTTATTTTGAAGATCTACCTCCTCCATTTTTGGATACTCTATTTTTAGCTTATTGCATCTTTCTTCAAACATTTTCATGTTTGTTCTCCAAGAAAATTGGTAGAAGGCTATGGGTTTGACAAAATTATCATCAGAGATGAATTCATGGTTGGCTTGTTCCATTATAGGGTCCAACTCTATTCCTCCATAGCCTGCTGCTATTAATCCAAGGCTTGGCATTGGAGGTTCTTGAGGATTTCCCTCTTCTACCTGATCTGCTTGAGTAATGAACACACCCCCTTGGGATACCAATTGTTCCACCTACTCCCTAGTGAGCTATTTACCTCCTATTTGTAATGGGGACTATGCAGGTGGATATTCCTCAATTTGAGGTATTTTTTCCTTTGCTATTTTTTGCCTCTTTGGTGAGGGCTCATCAGGTCTTTCTTCAAGAACAACACTTGGTGATCCCATTATTTTTTTCCCTTTATCTATAGTATCACTTTTATTTTGAATTATATTATAGCCAGGCCTTCTTTGAACAATTAATTGCACTTACCCTAATGTAGGAGTAAAATATAACCTCCTCATGACCTCTTTGGCCTTCTTAGGGAAAGAGTTAATAAAGAATAGCTTCTTCTCATTCATGACTTCCATGATTTTAAAAAAAGTAGTCATTAGTTTATTCAATCTGTATATCTCTATTTTGGTATCTTTTAGAGGCTTATAATTATTATTAAAACAATGAATAAATTTTGAAACCCTAGAATAAACCTCCATTTTCCCTTTTAGATCTCCTGCTCTTGTAGAGAGAACTCATTCCTTATTATGTATTCAGGGAAATAAAATTGATGGCTTTTTGCACTAACACAGCCATCTTGTATTGGCCTAGGAATTTATACAAGAATAACCAAGCACCCTCTATGATTATGGAATGATGGGCCATAGTACAAGTGGGGAAAATTGAGCCTTTTCCCCTTCTAGTCAATTGTGCTTCCTCCAATTCTCCTAGCTATGACAACATCTCATCTATCCATACCTTCAAAGGCACCTGGTAGGGCAGTACATGGGGAGTCCCTTGGAAACCATAAACCCTAAAAACTATTGATATAGGTGAAATAAGGCATGGTATGATATCTACCTAATTATGTGATACTTTCAAATTAGAAGGATTTTCCATGGGTCTAATGAAATCCATTAGTGTCTTAGGGAATTTGGGATTGTCCCTTAATATGAGGCATCTTAACCTAGAGGCAAAATACCAACCAAATTTGACAAAGTTGGCCTCCTCTACATCCCAGGTCATGTTTGCACTCCAAAACTAGACTAGTAGATCTTCTTCTTCATACTTTTGATTTGAAACCATATCCTTTTCAAAATATGTAACCCATTTAAATAGGAAAATGTGCATTAATTATGAATAATGGCCAAAAGTTTTTTCCACCTTGCTCTTCACAATTCCAACTAACCCTATACAAATTTCCTCTACTATATAGGATGCAAAATAAACAATAATATCAACACCAAAAGAGGAGATATGAATCAACATATAAATAAATTTTATTGGCATAAAATTTTCCTCATCATCATCGAAAACCCTAAACAAAGTCATATAAATTTCTATGGCCCTAGAAGTAAAAAAATTCTTTTTAAAGGGCTCTTTAGTAGGTGTTGTGATTACTGGAAAATTTCCAATTGAACCTATTTGTGCCCTTAGTGTACCCTACCTAATTTTATCCTTATTAGATAAGTATTCTTTCTCTAGTCTTGGTAGGTCAATGGTTACATGATAATCTACAAATAGTTCTAAACCAAAAAATTCTCAAATTTCTTTAGGATTTATTCTTGCTAGGTGTTCCCCATCCATTCTTCTCACTGTCCTAGTAGTTGGGTCATAATTTTGGGAAATGGCCATGAATAGGTCAGAATCCATAAAAACACTAGGGACCACTAGTTTTCCCAAATCAAAACTCCAAATATTTCCATGGGGAGCAAACAATTTTCTTTTTGACAACAACTTCTTAAAAAGATGGAGACCTATTTTAGTAGTGATAGCATCTCTAACCCAATTCCCTATATCATACAACCCATCCACATTCTTGAGCCTAGGATTTACAAAAATTAGCTTTTTCATTTGGGCAGACTCATTTGTAGACTCAAGCAATAATTCAACAAGGTCATCATGTTTATTTCTACTTGCATAATCTACCTTTCCTAAGAAAACTTTCTTTCAAGGCATGTTTACTAGTGACACAAAAATACCAAAACTCTTCAGTGTCTAACATAATTTGATACTTACTTGGTTCTTCATTATTGTTCTCAAAATTCTGCAACAAATGGTGGATATTAAAAATCTTTTACAATTTCAAACATGCGAGGAATAATTCTTTAGCTAGCTCTTTGCTCTTTGTAACTCTAAAATTCATTTGCATAGAGAAGAAATGGGAAAATCTTGCAATATATCTCTAGCTCTAGTTTTCTTAGGGAGCTTTCAATTTTCATAAATGACTTGTAAGGAGAAATAAGGTAGCAAGACCTTCTAATTTTGAAAACTCACCATTGATTCTAAAAAATCTAATGATCTAGGAATAAAAACTTGAGTGACTCATTTTCAATTTTCTAGGTTGGCAGTCAACCCAATCAAGTTTCTCCATGTAAGCTTTCCCATACACTACTGTTAACTTATTCTAGACCCGCTGGCACTCACAGACACTTGTCACACTCTTGCTATATCACTATGCATAAATGTTGGGCAACTTTTGCATATGACATAGCGACCATCATTGATTCATCTTAATTTGGTGATGCATATTTTACAAGAATTTCAATGCAACTATGGTGGGTCCTTCTATTTTTCCTTTTCTCACCATGTTGTGTGCACTAAATGCCATGCAAGTTTTCATAGCAACATGGCACTCACGGTCCATTTGAGAAAATTTGATGGCTCCAATCAACATGTATAGTTTTCTAAGAGTGGTGTGGTATTTGACATCAAACCACCTTAACATATTCGCATAATTTAGATCCCACTATATTTTTAATTCATAGGAAGTTGCCATGTCACTACCTGAAAAGACCTTGCATTTTCCATTCCTGACATTGTGACCACCCTAGAATCCAAAAAAAATCTAGCCTTGTTGAATCAAAACATTCTCATTATGAACATTTATTTACTACACCTTTGATGTTCCATAATAATGACATGGCTAATCAATGAAAGATAATTTTTTTGGTGCTCGTTATCAATGTTGGCCCCATCATGTATTCTTTTTGCAAGAGGTCGCCATATCACTGCGAGCTAAGTTCTCACAAGTTCCAGTGGAAACATAGTGACCACTATGATTCTGCAGAGATCCAGCATTGTAAAACATGACACATTCTAACTAGTAGCTTCTTTACTATGGCTAACATGTCCAACATCCCATCATGCTACCAAAAATCACAAATAGTAATAAAAATCTCGATGCCCATCTTTTGGAATTGGCTCTCACCATGTTTCTATTTTGTGATGGTCACCATGTCATAAAGGGTAAAAACCTTACAATTTTTTGTGGCGACATGGTGACCACTATTGATCTAGGAAGATCCGATGGTGTGGGCAAAGCTCACTAAAACCATGTCAAATATCAACTGGGTCCCAAGTGTAATACATACCTGGTCACTATGACACATGAGATAAAGTGAATGCAAGTTTCTATAATGACAAGGTGACCACCATAGATCTTAAAAATATTTAATGGTAAGAAGTACTTTGGGAAATATGGAGCAAAAATGAAAATCTTTAAAAGGTTCCCGAAATATTTTTTTTTTTAAACATGACTTTTCTCGCTCATTTTTCAAAAGTAAAACATATGAGCTAAAGGGCTCACATAGGGCATGAATAAGGTTTAATTAGGGCTTTTGTTAGGGCTAATGATTTGAAAAGGAACAAAACCATAATTTTCTGATAAGAACCAAGAAAAATCACAGAATGACGAATTCATAAAAACATGATGCAAAAACATGACCAACAGTGGCTCTGTCTAGGGACAATGAATATGAAAAATTTATATGAGATCATACAATCCATAGGGAAAGTAGACCACATTCCTGACCTAAACTTCTTGACAACTCTGAGAGAGAAATCACATGAGAAAAGAGATAATCAACGGCTATACAAAAGACACAAAGGATTTATAGAATATATAAAAAATCGTAGACTACTATTCATGGAAGAAAACAAGTATTTTAGCAAAATTACCTCTTCAAGAATTTTCCATGAACTGGAAGTTTAGGAATATTTCCTGATAGATCCTTCATAATATAAGAGTCCTCCCCCATGTGGTTTCAATTAGTTAGGGACCTAACCATATAGGATCAAATTTACCATGTTTTTCCTTATCTTCAATCTTGGCATTTCACACTAGAAATAAATCTTCAATTTCAAACTTCTTATTTACTATTCTTCTATCATAAAGTGTCTAGGCCTACAACTATAATTTTTGGTTTTTGAGAGATGCTTCTTTCCTAGTCTCAATTAGTCCTACTAACTCATCTAACCTCTCTTGCATATCATCAATAATGTCCTCATCATAAATTTGGATATAATTATATAGACCCACTAAATTTTTTTGAGGCATCCTTGCTTGCATTCCATACACAATGTCAAAGGTGCTACACCTATGGATTTCTTCACAATCACCCTATTAGCCCATATTGCTAATTACAATTTGGAATCCTTGGCCTTTTTGTTATCATCCAAAGTCCTTTTAATAACTTTTAACAAATTTTTATTTGTGGATTCAACTTTTCCATTCCCTAGTGGATGATATGGGGAGGATGTTGATCTTGTTATACCATACTTGTCACAAAACTTTATGAATTCCTCAGACCTATAATGCATTTCATTATTTATCACAATCTTCTAAGGGCATCCAAATATTGAAATAATATTATTAAGAAGAAAATTATTCACAACCTTGCTAGTATCATTCCTTGTGGGAATAGCCTCTACCCATTTTGTAAAATAGTCAATAGCTACCAAAATCCATGAATAACCGGTACTAGACTTAGGAGAAATTTCACCTATAAAATCCATCCCCTATTGTTGGAATGGTGCTTGGTCTTTAAAAATTTTTAATGGAGTATTACCCAAAAATTTTAGTTTACCTACAAATCTTTGGCAAGAATCACATTTTCTAACCAATATCTAAGTATCCTTGAATAGAGAAGGCCACTAGAATCTAGCTGTCATTACTTTATGGGTAGTAGTTTTGGACATATAATGTCCTCCTCAAACTCCAACATGCATTTCAATAAATATCTCTTTTGTTTTCTCTTGATCAACACATTTCAATACCACTTCCTCAAAATTTCTCCACCATAAAACATCCCTAACAATGATGTATTTGATGGCTTGTAATTGTGTACTTCTCTTCTCATTTTCTATCAAATGGGTAGGAGCCTTCTTGAGTTGCAAGTAATATATGATATTAGTATACCATTCATAGTGATCCATATCACATAAATCTAATCTCAGGTCATTTGTTACTACATTTATCTAATTAGCATCCAAGTTAGACTGAGCCATAAGCTTTGCTAATTCTTGACCTCTTACCAATTTTGTGATTTGAATATCAATGTTAAATTCTTGGACCCTATTGATCGATCTGCATCTTCTACGTGATACTTCCTGCTAAGAAAATATGTCTTTTACAGCTGCACTACCTACAAATACAATGACAATGACACCTACCAAATAACACCTAAAGGCTTTTATAGCTTTTACTAAGGCATAAACCTATTTCTCATTGATTTCATACTTTAGTTTAGTAGGCTGCAAGGATTATTCTACTATAATAAAACTGCAGCCATAGTATGGAAAGATGCAAAAGAAAATATATGCATGGGCTTTGTGTAATCTAGGGTCCTAAGGATTTTAGCATTCATTATAGTAGTTTTAATATCCTAAAAAGCTTGTGAAGGTTCCTCATCCCAATTAATAGAAGCTCCCTTCTTGAACATTTTGGAAATAGGTCTACTAATTTCAGCAAAATTTGTAACAAACCTTCTTAGAAAAATTGACTTGCCCAAAGAATGATTGTATTCCCATCACATTCCTTGGCTTAGGGACCTTTTTAATGGTAGCTACTCTTTCAAGATCTATTTTTAGACCATTTTTTGACATTATATGTCCCAACAACTTCCTTCTATCACACCAAATGTACACTTTTTTAGATTCAAAGATACCCCATATTCCAAGGCTTTGATGAAAATTTTCTTCAAATGTCTATAATGGTTCTCAGCCTTCTTGGAGTATGGTATGAGGTCATCTTGATATACTACCATAAAATTGTCAATATAATCATGGAAGGCTACATCCATAGCCCTTTAGAAAGTTGCACCTGCATCAATCAACCCAAATGACATTCTCACACATACATAGGCACCCCATGGAGTTGTGAAAGCTATCTTAAATTGTTAATTTTCCTTCATGAGGACCTAATTATATCCTGAGAATCCATCCATCATGGACATCAATTCAAAACCAGTCACTTGTTGTAGCATAGATTTCATGTTTGGTAACCCATAATTGTCTTTCAAGGAAGCATTATTTAAATTTTGAAGTCTACGCACAACCTTATGTCTCAATTCTTCTTTCTAACAAGCACAAAATTTGAAACCTAAGTAGAATACCTAATTGGTTTGATTATCCCTCCATCCCTTAATTTTATTAATTCTTCTTGTATTTTGTGGACTAAGGTGGGATTCATTGGTCTCTGCTTTTGGCTAAAAGGTTTAACATTCTCTTTCAGTGGTATGACATGTTGGAATAGGTCTTCTCTATAGGACTTAAGGTCATCATATGACCATGCAAAAACATGTTTTTACTTTCTCAACAAGTCAACTAAAGGCTTTTTGATTTTAGCAGATAAATTCTAACCAATATAAACTTTCTTTGGAGCCTCTAAGGTTCCTAGGTTTATTTCTTCCAATTCTTGAGGCTTATGATCTCTACTTCTAGGTTTTACCCTATCTTGGTTTTCAAACATGCTCTCTAAAACAACCAACCCTTTAGGTACTTTATTGGTCTTCAACTATATGACCTCTTGACCAAAAATTATTTCATTACCATCTATGGTTTCAATTAAATCACTACAATCTAATTCTTGGCCGTGGTATTTGTCTTCACTTAACAAGAAATTTATTGTATCTTTATCATCCTCAAAGACTTTACAATGCTCTATATTTTTCAAGTATGGAAGGATGATTCTAAACCTCAATTTATGAAATTCCTACAAATGATACATCCTTGGGTTTGATAGCTACATTCACTAGTAGATCAACCATCTTATTTTGACTCCTATCCCTCCAAGAAATACCAAATGAATCAAACAATTAAATTTGATCCCACACAACATTTTTGTACTATTTCAACCTTTTTTTTCTTGGAAGCATAACTTTCCCTAACTTGAAAAACTACTAATTCAGAATCACCTATAAAATGTAGCTTCTTGACTCCATGGTGGGTTGGAACTCTCAATCCTAATAGAATAGCCTCATACTCTACTATATTATTGGTTCATGGAAAATTTAATGTGAATGGATATCTAAATATGTTCTTTTGAGGAGAAACAAAGACTAATCCTACCCCTAAACCTTCTTTAGAGGTGGCTCTATCAAATTAAATGGTTCATAGAATTGGGGAGTCCATGCAGCATTCAACTTCATGTGAAATCATAGTAGGAATTTTCCTCAGCTTCTTGAATAATCAGCTCTGCCTTTAATGCATTCACACCAGTGTCTAAGAAACAAGTTGAATCCCTATCAATTCCTTCTCCCCAAATATGATTGACCCTTGGCTCCCTATCTACCCTAATAGTTTTATCACCTATATAAAACATTTCATAAGACAAGTCATGTTGTAGGCTACCTCCCATAGAAGCACTCCATTTTCTAGAGAGCAACATTCCATAGTGTGGAGGAATATCAACTACAAGGACTAACATTGTCAATTCTACATTAGGGTATGTAGCCAGCTTGAACGGTAATGCATTGAGAGTACCTATGACTGGGAATTCCTTAGCATCCATACCCCTATATCTACCTTATTTGGTTTCTACCTATAGACCTAAAGCTTCCATAACTTTGAAGGGCATGATGGTATTAGATGCTCTTGAGTTTATCATGTAATTTTTTAGAATTTTTCCTTTTAGAATCTAACTAAGAAAAATGATATCTTCTAAATAAGCCACAAATGAATCATCGAAGAACATTTGGGGAATTTGGGAGACAATTCCATTATCTTCAATTATCATTGGATTTTTTTGTGTAACACTTTGTTTAGTAGTATCTCTACTATTACATATTCCACTTAACAATGACAAGGCTTTATGCTTATGCTCATCTACCATAAACAATTCATATAGAGGTACTTTGATAGTTATTTGTGGTAGCATGGATATCATATCAACAGGTTCAAATATAGTAGGCTTTACAAGCATACTTGGAGTGGAAATCTTTTGAACAATAGGTACTATCATTTGTTTGGCCAAATCAGATCTAGACTTCTTCTCTTGCACTATTGGTTAGGGTGTATCACTTGTCTAAAATTGTACCTTCTTCTTAAGCTCCCACTTTTGTCCTTATTTTCTTTGATCTTTGTTGTATCCACACTATTCTTCTTATTATCATCCTTCATCTTGTGGGTAATTTCTTTTACGAATATACCATAAGGCTTACCAAATTCATTACCAACTATCCTATTTCTCAAATTATAATTACTACAAACTGGAGAAATCATCTCTACAATAATTTTTTCAATCTCCTCTTTAGAAGGCATTCTTAAATTGATATGATAAATAGCTAGGGATGTAACACATACCTTGTCTTCATTATAATTTTCATCATCTACAAAAAATTTCTAATGGTGTAACTGGTAAATTGCTCTTTGACTAGTAATATCATTTTCATTTTCCTCTAAGTCAAAATCTACATAGTCATCACACATGCTAACCATGTTACAACTTGCATCATCATGGATCTTTTCTTCTTCCTCCTCCTCATTCTAGACACTTTGGTATATGGTAAATGATTGAGCAACTACACAATAATATAAGCAGTGAAGTTAGTGATATATGATGCACCATGGCACATCATCATTCATATTTACAGAATTTATTTGCAAAGGATCTGGGGTACCCTTATCTTTTACACTTCAAGTATCTTACCATCCTTCTACTAAGTGGCATAGGGGTAATTTTTTGTTCTTGGTTGTCTATTAAAATGGTTATTATTCACTGGGACCTTCTCACCAATATTATGTTTATGTGTGTTAAAAGTTGGGGGGCTCATCTTCTTCAATAAGTCTAGTACTTGACCTATTGTGGCATCTTCGAATTTCTTATTCACAAGAGTTTTATCATTTTCCCTTTTTTTTTCTTGAGATCGAACAACTTTGGATCATCTCTCCTACCTAGTTTTCCAAATGTTTTTCTATTTTTTCAATATTTACTATAGCTTTGTAAGCCTTCCTCAAAGATTTTTGACTCTTTATCCCTCAAATAATAAGATATTTTACTATCAAAAGCATTGAAATATGTGGTAAGGCATACATCCTCATTCAATATCATAACATAAAATAACTTGTACACCCCCTTTTGAAGCCTTACATTGAAATCAAATGTAGACTCATTTGGGTCTTTTTAAATATTGTTGAAGTCATTTAACATAAAACTAGCATTAGTATTGTCTCCATATTATTCTTTGAACAATTTTTCTAAATCACTCCAAGAACTAATGCTATCATCTGATAATCTCCTAAACCAATTCCTTGCATCCTCATTCAATGAGTGAATGGATAGCTTCATGACCATGTCCTCATGTTCAACCTTAGAATCATTTAGTATATCTATGAAAAATCTTAAATGCTCTTCACCAGTAACAACATTATTTCAAGAAAACTTGACAAGTTTGTCTCTTAGGTCAAATGATATTGGGTGTGGATAACCAAGGATTCCTCAGAATGAAATTTTTCTATATTTTTCTAGGTATATGGGTTTTGCCTAAAAAGAAACAACATTTGAGGTGCTTGCTATATTGGCCAAATTATGAACAACATTTTGGAACTGCTAATCTTGAGCAACAAGGATCTGAGTATTAATGGTAGATGACGAGGTAGGGGAAAATTGTGACATGGCCTGGTTAGAGACTACTGGTCCAAAAGTAGGTATAGAAGTTGTAGCTTGGGTGGAAAAATTTGGCCATGAGGCTAAGGCAGAGTTGGACTTAATAAAATGGATTTTTCTTCTAGTTTGTGCTGCTTGAGCTTCATTTTCAAAATTTTCAAGTTCTTTGGCAAGATCTTCCTTCTCCTTTTTGGCCTTTCTAAATCCTGATATAATTTAGACATGGGAACGTTTACAAATTTACTTGGTATAACTTGAGGTTCATTTATTTGGATTCCTATAGCCTTTCCTTTTCCTTTACCTATAAGTTTTACAATCAGTTCTATAGGGTCTATGTGAACAGGCTTGTAGGGTTGGACTTGAAAAATGATAGGTTCTTGCCTTTGACTTATAATCTTTTCTTGTTCTTGAACCTTGAATCTTAGACTATCAATATCCCCAAAAATATTAGCATCAAGGATTGAGGTCCTTTCCTCCAATTTCTTGTTTTGATCCTTTAGGGTAGCCATTCTTCTAAGCAAATTATCTCTCTTAATGAGACCATTCATTGTAGCTTGTTCCCTTTCCTTTTTGAAATGGGCATGTTTGGCTTCCTCTTCTATAACCCATTTCTTCAAGATTTCTATTTTTGAGAACACCTCCTCTGGATCTATAGAAGTTGCTTCTAAATCAACAGGATCATCAAGATCTATGAGGTTTGTCTCCTCATACAAAACTGATCTAGGATTAAAAGGGTCTTTAATGACATTCCCATATCCTAACCTACAATTCATTTCATCTATCACATCTAGTCTATGTAATGCTTCTCCTACTAAGAAAAAATTCTTGTCATGGTAATCTTGTTCTTCTTGTAATGGAGTACTAAACATTCCCCCAAAGAGCCTAGTGGTCTCTAATTTAGAAATTAATGACAAGGATTCTTTACCTACCACCAGTTGGTATTGAGAATTTACTAATGTACTACCCCTTGGTTTCTAAGTGGGATCTACTTCTACTTTCTTTTTGTTTTGGCTCTTTCTACCACCTTTGGGTAAATCATTATACAATGGTATATCAAGATTGGCTCTAACATAAGCTTGTGTACTTTTCCTTTTGTTAGCCATTTGTGGGAATTTCTTATCAAATAAGCACTAGCTTCAAAACTTTGACTGAGTTACCACCTTATTCTAGGGAAAATACAATGATAAAATAGCTTTTGACTTCAAGGGAAAGACATAAGATAATATAAAATAGATTGACACACAGAGGAACCAATCACAAAGAACACAGGACTGCAACTCTTTCTTAACAAATAAGACACTTCATAAGGCTATATATGTCACTTTACACCTGTGGTACTATGGTTTTTCTTCTTTCTTTTTTAAATTCTCAAGGTTTTTCACTAAATAAGTCCACTATAACCACAAGCAATTACAGAGATGATCTGACAAACATGTATACAACAAGACCAAAGAAACTGCAGTACTTTTTACACACAAATGTGTGTTGTTGTTGACCAAGTCCCTAGTAGAGTTGCCATTTTGTTGGTTTTTTTACACTATTAAGAAAAAAAATACTTAATACCAAGAAAAAAAGATCACAACAACCTAAGGATTAGCTAATTCCCATAAAAATTATATGTGCTTCAAATTTGGACCCAACTTCAACAAAATCAGAAAGATTTTCTACTCTTTAGGCTCTACAAAACAAAGGCTAGTGCACCTGAGGGATGAAAGGTTTATAACATAATACTGCAGACATATTTCACTCATTCCATGATACTCCATAACAATACACATCTCTTATAGGAGATTTAGTCACAATTCATCTTAGATTTACTAGTAATTTTGGGAAATAATAGCTAACTAAGACTCAGAGGTTAAATGTAAACAAGTGCTGACTAGCTTTGACACTCTTCAAACATTAAAGTAAAATTTATTTCATTTGGTTTTAAGCTTGATGCTTACTCATGATTTTTCCATTTGTAGACTAAACTTATAAATCAGTGCCTTATCCATTGGGATTCAAAGTCTATCAAATTTCTAGACCTAATTGACTGCATTACAATCAATATTATTAGTAATTCTCATTGAAACTCATTCTTATACACATCCTTCCTACTACCATGGAGATCCTATCAACTTTACTAAAGCATATACTTAATTCATTGAATTAAAAGCAATAGTGAAATGATACACAATTTGATTTAATTGCATTCAATTGGACAAGCTTTCCTCATGTAATTTCAAAATAACTAGATAATAAGAATGGAGACAAGGTTTAGGAAGAAAAGATATGGGGACAACTCATCTTTGTATTAATTTACTTCGAAAATTGTATAAAAATTGTAATAGAACTCAAAATAACTCAAGATAAGACATTAAATCCTGTAACATCAATGTATTCTCAGATATTTTTAGAGAAAATATCATAAAATTTGCATCAAGAAACTGGATTGAATAATATTGAATAACGTTGGATATAATTGGTTAATTGTGTGTTGTCTTTGATGTTACAAAAATGTCATATCATTATCAGTCAGTATATGTCGAGCTTACTTAGATAGTGAAGATAGTTTTTAGTGTCTACTGAGTGTTCATGTGTTTTCCTAGTTTAGAAGGCAATGTCTACTGAGTTCACTCATGTGTCAAAGAAAAAGTTGTAGAAAGTGAGTGTTAACCAAGCTCACTCGGGTAATGAAGGAAAGTTGGATGGAACTAGTGCTATTCAAGCTCATTCAATTGCCAAAGGATTTTTGTAAGTTTACAGTGCTAACCGAGCATCTATTGTTTAACATAGGAGATCATTTCTGAGTTAGTTTCTATTGAGCTTGGTTGGCTAACAAAGGATTTTCTTATTTTGTTGTATTAAGCTTAATTGGTTTGTTTATTGATTCTAGCTGACTAAGGTGATGAATATTGATTATTCTAAGTTGTATTTGAGTTGACTTGAAAAAGTGGAAGATATAAGTATAAGGTCAAGTTGTGATTTCAAAGTGTGCAAGTGAGTCTGCAAGTGAAGGGATGATGAGTGATTGAAGATTTAATGATAAGAAAAGTAAGAGAATTTGAAGGATAAGATGAATATCCTTGTGGAGCAAAAAAGCCATATTCGATCAAGCAGGATCAAGTACAAGCCAAAACATAGATCTCTAATCAGCAATTTAGTTACATTCAAATCAGGTCATCTCATTGTTACTCTCTAACCATTGTAGAAGTGATCTAAATCTCCTAACAAAGTTGGCTTAAAAACTATTTGCAAATCCTCTAACAAGGTGGAAATTCTATTGAATTTTTCTCAAGACCTCTAACAAGTTCACTCTTAAGAGGGTGATTAAATCCTTTAATACGATCACACTTAATAATTTGTTTTGTAACCTTTAATAGGGTTGGCTCCTAATAGGGCTCACTTCAGAAGAGTGAAAATCAGTAACTAGTTGCTATTGGTGGTGTTTCTCAAATTGGGTTTCCATGTTAAATCCTAGTATCAAATGTATTCATGATATTTTCTTTTATGTGTTTGAAACTAAGTTAAAATAATGGTAATCACAGATAATATCTAAATTTTTATATGTTGATTATTTACTAAGCTAATCTAGTTTTTACCAAGTTATAGCATTTTGTGTGTTTACGAAGCTTCAGTACTATTCAATTATCTATTTGGATTTTGTACTAAGATCTAAGGGATCTAGGATTTATTTTTGTAGTAACTGATTCACTCCTCCCTTCTCAATTGCTCCTCTTATATTTCCAACAATTGGTATTAGAGATTTTGGTGCTTAAAAAGAAGGTTTCAAGGACCTAAGCTAAAGATTAGGATGTCTTACAAAAGAGAGATTCCCAAGCTGAATAGAGACAAATTTGCAACATGGTAGGGACTTATGAGGCTACATTTGGCTAACATCATTGATTTAGGTGGCAAGTATCTAGATGCTAAATATAAGACTCCTAGTGGAACATTATCAGTTGAAGACATTGTTCAAAAGAAGAATCATAATATCATGATGATTGAAATTGCATCTTCTCTTAGTTATGCTAAATTTGATGAGATAAAAGATTGCAAAACTACTTTTGAAATCTGGAACAAATTGAAAGATATCTATTGAGGATATGAAAATGTAAGAAGAGACAAAGAAGAAATCCTTAGAGTACAATTTGACCAAATGAGAATGAGAGAAGATGAAAACATCAAAAAATATGTGGAAAGGATCAAGTCCAATGTAAGTGCAATCAAAGCATGTAGAGGAGATATTAAGGAGGAAATTGTTGTAAGTAAAGAGCTCAAAACTCATCTTCCTATTTATGCAATTAGAGAATCTTCTATTCAAGAAATGAGATGTGATCCAAATAATAAAATAGGCTTGGATGTTATAGTTGGAAGGTTAATAGCTTTTGAATTAGACAATTATGATAACTATGTGCCTACTTCAAAGAATATCAAATCTGCATTCAAAGCTAAAATCTCACTCAATGAAAAGGGTAAAAAGTCAAAATCTAGTCAATTAGGAAGTGGAGAAGATGGATCATCAGAAGAAAGTTCAAATAATAATCTTGAATTTGTTGAAGCCATGCTTGCAAGGAAGTATTCCAAAGGAAGAGGAAAGTACAAAAGGAAAAGTTCCTTTGATATATTTTTCTTGTGAAGAAGTTGGTCACATTTCTTCTAGGTGTCCAAAATAGGAAATCAAGGATGAGAAGAAAAGTAACAAGCATAAAGGCAAGAAGGACTCCAAGAAATATAAGAGCTTCAAGGAAAAAGGTAAGAAATCTTGTTTTATGACTAAAGATTTTGATAACAACATAGATGAAATGATATATATAGCTGTGAAAGATGAATTTGATGATGAAGGAGAGAAGATGGCACTTATCTCTCATGTTAGCAAAAATGATGTATGGATTATTGATAGTGGCTACTCACATCATATTACTAGTGACAAAATAAGATTTAAGCATATGAAATATTATGATGGAGGTAGTGTAAGATTTGGAAACAATGAACCATGTAACATAAAAGGAAAAGGATATATCTTGTTGACTAAAGAACTTGAATGTGACAATGCTTATTGGGTTGAAAGACTAAAGCATAATCTACTAAGTGTAGCACAACCAGCTAAGATTGGATTCAAGGTATAATTCATGAATGGACAGGCCAAACAACTATATGGGAAAGGAAATTTTGTTGGATTTGACAAGCAAACAAAAGGTAATATATTTTACTTTGATCTCATTGATTACTCATGTTTTCATTGCTCAAGTAGAGGAAAGATGGTTATGGCACAAAATGTTTTGTCATGTGAACTTTGATAATCCAGTTAAGATAAGAAAACATAAAAGAGTAAGATGTATTCCTAGTTTGAAGAAACCTAACATGGGTCTATGCAAGAATTGCTAAATTGGTAAGATGAGAAAGACTAGCTTCAAAAGCAAAAACTATTAGGTAGAAGAAGTATTGGAAATTGTTCATAAAAATTTATGTGGACCTATTGGAATAGAGAGTTATAGTGGAGAAAAGTTTTTCATTCTTTTTTTAATGACTACTCTAGACTAATGATAGTGATGTACCTAAAAGAAAAATCAGAAATCTTTCAAAAATTCAAGTGGTATTTGGCAAGAGTAGAAAAGGAAACTAGAAAGAAGTTGAAATGCTTAAGATCAGATAGAGGTGGTAAATTCATTTTCCATGAATTCAATAATTTCTACATTGAAAGAGGAATCAAAAGACAAGATTCAACACCTGGTAAACCACAATAGAATGGTATAGTAGAAAGAAGAAATAGATTTATCATGGACTATACAATAACATTGATGATTGAAAAGAATGTTGCTCTCAAATATTGGAAGGAAGCTATTAGCACTGCATTTCATACCTTGAATAGATTTTAGTTGAAGAAAGATTCAAACAAGACACCTTATCAACTATGGTATGGCTACAAACCTAATGTAAGTTACTTGAAAGTATTTGGCAGAAAATGTTATATATTGAAAGAATATAGAAAAGGAAAATTTGATGTAAAAGGTGATGAAGACATATTTCTAGGATACTCCTATAGAAGTAAAGCATACAGATGTTTGAATTTGTCTACTCAAAAAATCATAGAGAGTACACATGTTAGAATTGATGAGGTTGAGTGAAGAAGAAAGAAACAAGGAACCTAAAGACTAAAAAATATTCATTTACTATGAACCTGATACTCTACCAAATCTATCTGAAAGGAAAGAAGATTCATCTCCTGAGTCCCTAGAAACTCCAATGGTTACTAAGTTGCAAACAGTGCAACCTAAGCTACAAGGACCTTAGTCACATTCAGAGGCTACCAAGCTAGTCCAAATTGAGCCTGATGGACCCAAGTCATAGAAAGAAGGACCTAAGCTTGAAACTAAAATTAAAGAAGAAGATGGTGGAACTCGTTCAAAGATCAAGGAGCTTATGTTAGCAAGATATTCTAGAAGGCATCATGCACCTAATCAGATCATTGGAGACAAATCAGATGGAACAATGACAAGAAGAAAACTAAAAGGTACATGTTTAATTACTGAATTTGAACCTAGAAGTGTTAAAGATGCTCTAGAAAATGAAATTTGTATTCAAGAAATGAATGAAGAGATAGAACATATATAAAAGAACAAAACCTAGACTCTTGTTCCTAGACCCAAGGATAAAAATATATTTGGTACAAAATGGGTATTTAGAAATAAGTTGAATAAGATGGAAAAGTATCAAGAAACAAAGCAAGATTAGTGTTCAAAGGCTATTCTCAAGAAGAAGGTATTGACTATGGTGAGACTTTTGCTCCTGGAGGAAGGCTAGAAGGTGTTAGAACTTTTCTAGCATATGAAACACATAGAGGATTTAAAGTATATCAAATGGATGTCAAATCTATATTCTTGAATGAAATTCTTGATGAGGAAGTATACATTGAGCAACTAGAAGATTTTGTGGATCCTAGCAAAGGAGACATGGTTTGTAAACTACACAAAGCATTATATGGTCTCAAGAAAGCTCCTAGATCTTGTTATGAAAGACTCCATAATTACTTGGTATAGATTGGTTTTCAAAGGACTAATGAAAACAATAGTCTGTATATTAAGGAAGGACCAAATAAGAAGATTGTGTTGGTAGAAATATTTGTTGATGATACTCTATTTATAGGAAATAATGACTTATGCAAAGCATTCTCAGAAGAAATGAGTAAAGAATTTGAGATGTCCATGTTTGGTGAAATAAATTCTTTGTTGGATTACAAATAAAATAGAACAATAATGGTATCTACATCACTCAATCTAAGTATATCAAGGAGATACTAAAGAAATTTGGAATGGAAGAATCAAGACTAGTTGGAACACCTATGTCTACTAGACATAAGCTTTCCAAAAATGATGATTCCAAAGAAGTAGAGAATACCACTTACAAATCAATGATTGAAAAATTGCAATGTGTAGTACACACAAGGTCTGATATTTCTCTAGTAGTTGGAATAGTGGAAATATTCTTAGCAAATCCTAACGAAAATCACATGATGGCAATCGAGAGAATCATGAGTTATCTTAAAGGTACTAAAGACTATGGTTTGTGGTACAAACTTGGAGGCAATTTGGACTTGAAAGTATTTACTAATGCTGATTTGAAAAGAAGTCTTGATGATAGAAAAAGTACTAGTGGTGGAGAATTCTTTCTTGGTAAAAGACTAGTGTCTTGGACAAGCAAGAAGCAAAATTCTACATCTCAATCTGCAACAAAGGTAGAATATGTAGCAGTAGTAGTCAATTGTTCTAACATTGTTTGGTTCAAACAACTGTTGGAAGTAATCAAGGTAGAAATCAAAGATCTATATATTGTGATAACACTACTGTAATCAATATATAAAAGAATCTAGTAATGCACTCCAAAACAAATCATATTGCTATAAAATATCACTTCTGAAGAGAGTTAGTGCAAGATAAAGAAGTTAGATTAGAATATGTGAATAGAAAGGAACAGATTGCAAACATATTCACCAAGCCATTACCTAAGGATGCCTTTTTTTATCTAAAAGGTAAGCTAGGGGTCATTCCCCTATCTGAAATTCACTACATGAAGTTTAGTGAATGCACCAACTAGAACCTATTGAATATCAATAAGTTGGTGCAAAATTGGCAAGGGCATATTGCAGATGAATCAGTACTTAAGGTGCATTGGTATTTACAAAATTTTTGTCTTTGGCATATGTTGTCAAAAAGGGAGTTCTTACTATCATATCTCTAAGAAATTCTTGGAACTGAAATAAAGTAAGGAACCAAAGAGGGAGAAGTTTTCCAAAGAAGAAGTGTTTTGAAAGAGGGAGAAGGTTCTTAATGAACTTGGTAGCTATTATTGCAGACAAAATCTAGTGAAAGGAAGAGCTCATACTGATAGAGGGAGAAAGTTCTGAATGAACTTGGTAGTATTTTTTAAAGATAGAATCCAATGAAAGGAAGAGCTCATATTGATAGAGGAAGTTCTCAAGTCTAAAATCCAAACTTTCATTGTGCTATGACATGTTGTGTTGCCATCAATACCAAAGAGGGAGATTGTTGTATACAATTGGTTAATTGTGTGTTGTCTTTGATGTTACATAAATGTCATATCATTATCAATCAGTATATGCAAAGCTCCCTTAGGTAGTGAAGATAGTTCTTAGTGTCTACCAAACATTCTTATGTTTTCCTAGTTTAGAAGGTAGTGTCTACCAAGTTCACTTGGACGTTGCTAGAAAATTTGTAGAAAGCGAGTGTTAACGAAGCTCACTTGGGTAACAAAGAAAAGTTGGATGGAACTAGTACTAACCAAGCTCACTTGGTTGCCAAAGGATTTTTGTAAGGTTGTAGTGTTAACCAAGCATCTATTGGTTAGCAAAGGAAATCATTTCCAATTTAGTTTCTACTAAGTTGGGTTGGCTAACAAAGGATTTTCTTATTTTGCTGTATTAAGATTAATTAATTTATCTATTAATTCCAACCGACTAAGGTGATGAATATTAATTATTCTAAGTTTTATTTGAGTTGACTTGACAAAATGGAAGATATAAGTATAAGGTCAAGTTGTGATTTCAAAGTGTGCAAGTGAGTGTGCAAGTGAAGAGATGATGAGTGATTGAAGATTTATGATGAGCATAGGAAATGAATTTGAAGGATAAGAAGAATATCCTTATCAAACAAAAAAACCATATTTTATCAGGAAAGATCAAGTACAAACTAGAACAAAGATCTATAATCAGAAATTTAGTTACATTCAAATCAGGTTATCACATTGTTAATCTCTAACCATTGTGGCAGTGATCTAAATCTCCTAACAGAGTTGGCTTAACAACTATTTGCAAATCCTCTATCAAGATGGCAAGTCCATTGAATTGTTCTCAAGACCTCTAACAAGACCACTCCTAACAAGGTGATTAAATCCTTTAATAAGGTCACACCTAGTAGTGTGTTTTGTAACCTTTAATAGGGTTGGCTCCTAATAGGACTCACTTCAGAAGAGTGAAAATCAGTAACTAGTTGCTATGGGTATTTTTTCCCAAATTGGGTTTCCATGTTAAGTCTTGGTGTCAAATGTGTTCATGCTATTTTCTTTTATGTGTTTAAAAAAAAGTTAAAGTAATGGTAATTACAAATAATATCTAAAGGTTTATCTGTTAATCACTTATTGAGCTAATCTAGTTATTACCAAGTTACAACATTCTATGTGTTCACTGAGATTCAATAATATTTAGTTATCTATTTGCATTTTGTTTTGACATCCAAGGGATTAGGAATTTATTTTTGTAGTAACTGATTCACCCCTCCCCTCTTAGTTACTCCTCTTATATTTCCAACAAATAATACTAGAATTGTAAAATGGCTTGGACTCCCTCTCTAGCCGTAGAATCTCATTTATATAGTATGAGATGCAACAATCTTCAAGCATAGAGAACTAATAGTTATCCTTAAGATAGAAAAATATATAGAAATTCATTCTCATAAAAGACAAAAATTGGTGCAACATAAAAACATTACATCATAAACATTCTTTTGGTGGGACTATTTTCTGTTGCATCCTTTCATTGCATTTTCTTGTTGATGAAAAAGCCGATGATTGGCTTTATTGTTGTTGTAGCTCCTTAAAAGATGTGGATAATGGAATTAATGATGACGTTTCTAGCTTTGATTCTTGCAAACTCACTTTAACTCAAGGATATCCATTTATATCATCATGGACTAATAAGACAAAGTTATATCTATTTTCTCTTCTGCCATGTGATTAGTCTGGATTTCTCTACTAGCAACTACAATTGGTTGCTCACCTTTGTCCTCTTCTTCCTTTTGATCTCTTGCTGACATGCCAATCATCTATACCTCATCTTGTTCCATTTCCTCATCATCATCAATTTCAACATCTTCTAACTTCTCACCATGAGCAATATCTACCATCCACTTGTCAAAAAGTGTGTCATCTGGCCAATTAAAATGTAGAATATCATGGTATTTCTTAATCACATATTCAAAAACTTTGTCAATGTCAATAAAATCTTGTCTCAAAGAATGAAAGAATAACTAAACTTTTACAATTTCTTAAGTAGTAGTTTCCATGCATGCATTTCCTTTCTCATTTATGACTCTATTCATCCTTTAGACAAAATAGGTCATCTATTTCTTATGCCCATTCCTCCTTATTTTTCAATTTATTCTTTCTATCTAAAACATGTGGGAATAAATCAAATTTAACACTCTTGTATTTATCTAGATAACTGACAATTCTTCTTTGTAGTTCACCTCTTTTAGCACCAAATTTTGAAAGATCATTAGCAATATCATAAGTCTTTTCTATATGTTCATCTGATAAAGTAATGATAGAAGAACATAAAAAGGTGACCTCTTTTCTACTCTTACTCCACTTGTTGAAAATTGGATTCAAGGATTCATCATTTTCCTTTATTTCATTCAATATATTTACTATCTTTGCTAGTTTCTCATAAAATGAGGGCCAATCAATTTTATCAACTAAATACATGAGGGCCATTATTAGCTTATCCTCATATTGTACATTTAGTTCCACATGTAATGCCCATAATTTTCTCTTTTCTTCTTCAAAATCTTCTGCAGTATAATACTATAGCCTTTGTGGTGTGTCTGGGATCTCAATGAGGGGAGTGGATTAAAAGGCTCCACTAGTGGGTGAGGGTAGGTGATTCTTGGCCTAGTAGATTGTCCCATCACTTTATTTTCAAGTTCAATTCTTTTTTGAACTTCTCTATTGTATGCATCTAGAACCTTCTCATACCTATCTTGTAACTCCAACCTTTCTTTTTCATCTCTTAGAGTTGTGGCTAAGGTAAAGTGGGTTGATCCAACACCTAGATGTGCAGCTTCTACACTAGTAGTTTCTTCAACTCTTTTCACAATTAGGTTTCCTATCAACTCGATATCATTAGGATGGGAAAATCCAGTCCTAGATCCTTTCCTTACTAATCAAATGACCAATGCAACTTTCTCCTCACTAAATTTGGCACCTTTCATTTATTTCTTCCCTTGATCCTCTATACTCATTTTATCTATAACAAAATTAAAAATCAAAGCATCTGCAATATCCCAATTAGGTAGCAGCAAAACACCAGATGATTTTATCATTTTTCTCCCTTCTTTAATGGTCAATCTCTTGAATTCTTTGATCATTTCTTCCTTTATTTGATTTTGAGCATCTGCCTTCTCCGTTTTTGATCCTCTATTTTTATCTTATTTCATCTTTCTTCAAATATTCTCATGTTTTTTCTTCAAGAAAATTGGTAGAAGGCTCTAGATTTGACAAAATTATCATTAGAGATGAATTTGTGGCTAGTGTATTCCATTACAAGGTCCAACTCTCTTCCTTTGTAATCTATAACTATTAATTCAAGGCTTGGCATTGGAGGTTCCTAAGGATTTCCCTCTTCTAACTTTACTTGAGTAATGAATACTCGCCCTTCAGATCCCAATTGTTCCACCTACTCCCTAGTGAATTGTTCATCTCTTATTTGTAATGGGGACTAAGTAGGTGAGTATTTCTCAATTTGAGGTGTTTGTTCCTTTTCTATTTTCTATCTCTTAGGTGAGGGCTCATCAGGTCTTTCTTCAAAAACAACACTTGTTGATCCCATTATTTGTTTCCCTTTATCTACAATGACCATTTTATTTTAAATTATATTGTAGCTAGGTCTTCTTCAAACAACTAACTACCCTGATCCTATTTTAGGAGTAAACAATAATCTTCTCATGACCTCTTTGGCCATATCGAGGAAAGAATTAATAAAGAATATCTTCTTCTCATTCATGACTTCCATGATTTTAGAAAAAGTAGTCACGAGTTTATTCAATCTGTCTACCTCTATTTTGGCATCTTTTAGAGGCTTATAATTATTATCAAAATAATGAATAAATTCTAAAACCCTAGAATAAAACTTCCATTTTCCTTTTTGATTTCCTATTCTTGTAGAGAAAACTCATTCCTTATTATGTCTTGAAGAAATAAAATTGATGGTCTTTTGCACCAACTTTAGCCCTTTTTCTAAACCCATAAAAAATTCTTTAGTGTCATAAAGATGGGGATGAGACATAGCCATCTTGTACTGGTCCAGGAATTTATACAAGAATAACCAACCTCCCTTTGTGATTATGAAATGATGGGCCATAGTACAAGTGGGGAAAATAGAGCCTCTATGCCCTCTAGCCAATTGTGCTTCCTCCAATCTTCCTAACTACCATAACACCTCAGCTATTCCTACCTTCAAAGGCACCTAGTAGGGTAGTACATAGGGAGTTACTTGGAAACCATAAAGCCAAAAAAAAATTGAAATAGGGTATGCTATGATATCTACCCAATTATGTAATACTTTCAAATTAGAAGGATTATCTATGTGTCTGATAAAATCCATTTATGCTTTGGGGATTCTGGGATTGTCCCTTAATATGAGGCATCTTAACCTAGAGGAAAAATACCTATCAAATCTAACAAAGCTAGCCTCATCTACATCCCAAGTCATGTCTGCACTCCACAACTAGATTGGCACTTCTCCATACTTTCAGTTTAAAACCATTTCCTTTTTGAAATATGTAACCCCTTTAAATAGAAACATGTGTATTAACAATGAATAATGGCCAAAAGTTTTCCACCTTGATCTTCACAATTCTAACTAACCCTATATGAATTTCCTCTACTATATAGGATGCAAAATCAAAAATAATATCAACACCAAAAGAGCATATCTAAGTCAACATATACATAAATTTTATTAGCACGAAATTTTCCTCATCCTCATCAAAATCTCTACACAGAGTCATATATTTATATGGCCCTAGAAGTGAAAAAATCCTTTTTAAAGGGCTCTTTAGTAGATACTACGACTACTCAAAATTTTCTAATTTAACCTATGTGTGCCCTTAGTGCACCCTACTTGATCTTATCCTTCTTAGATAAGTATTCTTTCTCCAATCTTGGTAGGTCAATGGTTACATGATAGTCTAAAAATGGTTCTAAACTAGAAACTTCTCAAATTTCTTTAGGATTTATTCTTACTAGGAATTCCCATCCATTCTTCTCACTATCCTGGTAGCTGGGCCATAATTTTGGTAAATGGCCATGAGTAGGTCAGAATCTATAAAAGTACCAAGGACCACTAGTTTTCCCAAATCAAAATTCTAGATGTGTATATGGTGAGCAAACAGTTTTCTTTCTGAGAACCACTTCTTAAAAATATGGAGCCCTATTTGAGTAGTGGTATCAAAATTCCCTCTATCATATAACACATCCATAATCTTGGGCCTAGGGTTCACAAAAATTAGCTTTTTCATTTGGGCAGACTCATTTGTAGACTCAGGCAATAATTCAAGAAGGTCATCATGTATATTTCTACTCGCATAATCTACCTTTCCTAAGATAAAGTTTTTGGAGGCATGTTTACTAGTGACACAAAAATACTAGAACTCTTCACTATCTAAAAAATTTGAATACTTAGTTCTTCGTTATGTTTCTTGAAATTCTACAACAAATGGTGGAAATTGAAAACCTTTTGCAATTTAAACCATGCGAGGAACAATTCTTTAGCTAGCTCTTAGCTCTCTGTAATTCTAAAATTCATTTTCATAGAGAAGAAATAGTGAAATCTTGCAATATATATTTGGTTCTTGTTCACATGGGGAGCTTTCAATTTTCATAAATGACTTGTGAGGAGAAACAAGGTGGCAACACCTTCTAATTTTGAAAACACACTATCAATTCCAAAAAAATCCAACAATCTAGGAATAAAAACATGAGTGACTCATTTTTAATTTGCTAGGTTGGTAGTCAACCCAATCAAGTTTCTCCATGTAAGCTTTTCCATCCACTACTAGTAACTTAGTTTGGATCAAATGGTGCTTGCAGACACATGTCACACTCTCACTATGTTGCTATGTGCAAACATGGAGCAACTTTTGCATGCAACATAGCAACCATCATTGATTCATCTTAATCTAAAGATACATATTTTACAAGAATTTTGATGCAACTATGGTAGGTCCTTCTATTTTCCTTTTGGTCACCATATCATGTACACTAAAGGTCATGCAAGTTTCCATATCGATATGGTGTCCACTGTCGATCTAAGAAAATCTAACAGCTCCAATCAACATGTATCCTTTTTTGAGTGCGGATCCATGTGGTATGTGACATTTGACCACCTTGACATGTTGGCATAAAATTTAGATGCCACCATATTTTTCATTCACAAGAAGTCACTATGTCACTACCAGTGAAGACCTTGCATTTTCTGGTTGTGACATAGCAACCCTCGTAGAAATTTTAAAAAATCTAGCCCCATGAAATCAGCATGTTCTCATTATGAAATGTTATTTACTACACCTCTGATGTTCCATAATGATGACATAGCTTATTAATGATGAAGAAACTTTGAGGCACCCATTTCAGTGTTGGACCTGCTGTGTTTTCCTTTCACGGGAGGTTGTTGTAGCACTATCAACTAAGTTCTCACAAGTTTTGGTGATGACATAGCGACCACTATCATTCTATAGAGGTTTGGCATCGTAAAACATGACATGTTCTAATGTGTACCTCCTTTACTATGCCTACATGTCTAACATCCCATCATGCTACCAAAAATCACAAATAGTAATAAAAACCTCGAGGACCATCTTTTGGAATTGAGTCTTGCCATGTTTTTTTTTTTTTGATGGTCTCCATGTCACAAAGGGTAAAAATCTTACAATTTTAGGCAGTGACATGGTGACCACCATTGATCTGGGAAGATCCAGCGATGTAGGTAAAGCTCATTGAAACCACGTCAAATATCAATTGGGTCCCAAGTGTAATACATACTTGGACAATATGTCACATGAGATAAAGTGAATGTAAGTTTCTATAGTGACAAGACGACCACCATAGATCATAAAAAGATCTGATGGTAAGAAATAATTTAGGGAAATATGAAGCCAAAATGAAAATCTTTAAAAGGTTCCTGAATTTTTATTTTTTTTTAAACATGACTTTTCTCGCTCATTTTTCAAAAGTGAAATAGATGACCCAAAGGGCTCACTTAGGGCATGAATAAGGTTTAATTAGGGTTATTTTTAGGTCTAATCATTTGAAAAGGAACCAAACCCTAATTTTCTCATAAGAATTAGGAAAATTCATAGAATGACAAATTCATAAAAATGTGAGGCAAAAACATGACCGACAGTGTCAATGGTGGCATGTGCTTAATTGTTTTCATCTATTCAAGGGCAAGCATACATTGTCTAAGCATTTCTCACTTTGGGACACAGGCGAAGCTCATGTGGATGGGGCCCACCTAGCCATTTGGATAGGTGAAATTAAAGGCTATTTTGACTAATGAAATGCATGCAAATGGAGTGCCACATGGTAGCTTTGAGAGACATCTCATGAGATTGAAATGAAGAGCAAGGGGAGTCATGATGTTATGGTACATCATAAGAATGGGGAGCCCAAATTGTAAGGATAAGATAATATGAAATTTTATAAGATCATAGGAAAAAAGATGAAGGATTGAGATATTATGAAATTGCCAAAGATCATATAGTCAGGAAGGATGAATTAAAAGCTTATAAAATTATGATAATAACATTGTGAGATCATAAGAGTGCAAAATTTATGATAAGATGATACAATTCATTAAGCTAAAAATTTAAATTTCAATATTTCATAAGACAGAGTAGGGCCCACCTAAGAGCATTTCAACAAATGAGAGATGGACAAGTGGTGATTAGTGACTGGGGGAGAGTACAAGAAATGAAATAACTTTTTCAAATTTAGATGTCCTAATCTGAACACACATCTTAAGTTAAAATTGAAAGATTTGATTAAAATCTGAGATATTATATAGTTTTTATTTTTCCAATTTAATGGTATATTCATATCCTAGGCCTAGAAATTTCAAATGCACCTTAGAGGCACTATTTTCATCAAAAATATATAGTGTGATGTACTGCCGAAACTGGGAGAAGATGTACTCTTCATTTCCAAGGTCAAATTTTGTACAGGTATTCATTAGAAGGAGATACATAAAGATTTATGATTCTGAGACATTCGTAGTGTAAATACAAATTTGTTGTTTTCTAACTAAATAATATTAGTTTTGGATGATCTTTGGATAATATTTGATTCATTGACTACTTTAAAGGAAGAATTAAATGTTAAATGAGTAGTTGTAAGTGATGAGTGATTGGTCAGTAGAGGCATTTAGAATTTCATGGTTGAAGGTAGTTGAAGACATTACAAGATCAGATTGAGGACTCTGCACTTCTGAATCTATCAATCTGATATTCCTTCAGGAGGGGGATTTCCTCATTACTCTTTAAAGAAGATATTTCTAGAACAACATTTATGGTTTTGATTACCAGTAGATGAAGAAGATCAATTTCAACAACATCAGGATGAAGATAGTTTTAGTAGGACACATGTCAATATCAGATTGCTGATCCCAAAACTTCTCCTCTATAAATTCTTCTTCTCTGCTCATTGTAGGGGTTCTAATCTTGATATTTTTCTCACTATTATGAGACCAATAGGGTTCTAGTTCTAGAGAATTTTTCTAGTTACTATGATACCATTTCTTGGCACTTTCTCTATATTTAGTAGTAGTATTGTGCTTTCTTTAAAGCATCTATATTAGATAGTCATTCTTTGGTATTATTTTTTGAGTTTTGACATATAGATGATGTATTTATTTCAAGAAATGAATACAAGGATTTCATTTATAATTTCATTATGAAGTTTATCTACTTTTCTATGGGTTTTGTAGTTTTCTATGATATATGCCCAAAGTGCATATTGTCCATTTGTAGCTTGTGTAGATGTTGTATGTCATTGTGTGGCTTGTTGTTGGATCAAAGACTTGAGTAATTTTCTTAATATGCCACTAATAGAACTACAAGGATCATAGGAGGATTTGATAAGTACAAACTTCATTTGAAGATTGATATCTATTTGCAAGATGGATAGATAGATCGAATGCTTGGATATATGGGTATATTTTAGGTATCCATGTGTATGCTGAGATTTAGTTGATGCCCAATGGATAAGGGACTGGTCTACTTTGAGGTTACATGTTTTTTTTGTTGCATACCTATGCTATGCTAATGATTCAATAATTAATCAAATATCTTTTCCCTTTATGTTTAAGATTTGAAAGAGTTTCCCTCCCTTGGTTTATCAGGTTCATGTGCTCTACTATTAGCTATTTCACATCCATGAATTATTGCATAAACATAGAAGATTCAACACTTCTATATGTTATCTAGATTTAGTTCTATGCCTTTACACTAGTACCATATGAAGAATCTAAAATCTAGCTACCTAGGTCTTGCAGAGCTTGAAGAAGAAGGAGAGTTAAATAGCCTTATATTTGGTCCTAGTGTTTGAATAGGTGCATTAAGGATGGGAGTTAGCTACCCCTAGGTGTAAATGTTGCTCTACTAGGTTATTTAAAAGTTGTTAATTTAGGAGCCAATATAGTCTAGTCATGAAGTACCATGAAGAAGGGTAGTCTAATGTCAAATTCATTAGTCAATAAAGTACTACCACATGTCTACCATGAGGTATACAATTTGAAGTTGGACTCACACCAAAAATTAAACAAAGATACTTAATATCATTTTATTACCACCATCAGATTAGACAAAGATCTATGTCTATCACCATCTCACAATGTAAAGTTGCTAGAAAATATTCATAGTGACATAATGACAGAAAGACACATGTACTCACTAGACACATGGAGAAAGTTATAAAGGAAGGTTATGACATTTTAATCTTGAATATCAATTTTAGATCAATAATGGGAATTGAAAGTTTTGATGATCATTCGAATATGAAATATATTTTTTGGAAAGAAATAATAGAAGATGAAGAATACACAATTTTCTAACAAGATTTTCTAAGATTGCATGAAGATGAAAAGTCATAGAGTGTTTTAAAGAATACCAGGGATTCAAAATCATTAATAGAAGAGATACCATGTGCTCATATCATGATGTAGATTAATTTCACATTTTGTTCTCATTTTCTTTTCTACTATATGACTGTTACTTTGCCAAAATTAAGAAAGGATAACAGAAAACTATGAATATAACCTCATTTGATAATGCAAAGGAATGAAAAATTGATGATGAATTGGTTTTTAATTCCATTTACCCTATTTACTTGTCATGTTTTGTGGCCGATGGATAGATTAGTTCTACATTAAGAGTCGAAGGACAATTATATGTAATCTTGTGATAATCAAGTGGATTCCTTTTCATTTTGATATTTCCAGTAAAAGTGATTCTATTTACTTTCTTTAGATATGATTAGGCTTCCTCTCTTGTGCATTTCATATTATGCTAGACAGTTTCATTGTGAATTGAAGGATAGATGTGTGTGAATCTATTAGTAACTTGTTGAGTTCAATTTCATTCAAACCTAGTAGTCAAAGAAATTCCATTTTTGCTCATGTATATTTCTTCTTCTCTTCCTCTTTTGAATTTAGATGATTAATACTGCATTTAGAATAGAAGTAAGAGTCATAAATCTCAAGAGAGTCTATTATAGTCATTCCATTGGATGTGATAGGTTATTCAAATCCATTTTTCCTAAATTGTTTGTGCCTACAAGAAATTTGGCTATCCTTTATCACTCTTAGGTTAATAGCTTTTAATGTCAAAATCTCTCATCTCATAAAAACATATTCATTGGATATCATTTCCTATCATAGGGAGCTATACCTAGTCAATTCAGAGGGTAGTGATAAAATACATACACTAACCCATTTTTTGGTAAACATCCTTTTGTCTATCCAAGCATTAGGTATCAAAGAGTCAAGATTATAAAATCTAATAGGAGAAAAAACTATTAACCAATAGCTATCTATGGTCCTCTTGTGTTACAACCAATTTCTTGTTGATTCAAGATACTCTTGACTGCTGAATTAGGAATATAAACAATTGAATGTGAGTGGAGAACATAAAATCTGAATTTCTTTAGGTCTCTTACCACAACATAGCCATGTTTTTCCATCTAAGAATACTTCATTTAATGTTATTTAAGATGGGTGCTCATAAATTCAATAGGTTCTTGGACACCTTCCTTATTTTCTTGCATGACTAAGGCAGACAATGTGTGAGTTGATGCATAGCAATATAAGATTAACTCTTTGGTATAATCTGGGTGAACTAGGATAAGGGTCTTGGCTATGGTAATCTTAATTTCTTTAAAGGCCTTCTTCCCATATTCACTCCACTTAAATTGTTGATTTCATTTCTTCATATCAATTATACACTTTGTCACTTCAGAGAAATTAGGAACAAAGCACCTCAAGAAGTTTATTTGATCAAACATTGATTTAACTCCAATTTTTCTTCATGGAAGGTTGAGTTGTTGGATAGATTTCTCACATTAAGGATTAATATTAATGCCTTATTGAGACACTATGTGACCAAAAAAATTTCTTTCTGTTACATAAAAGATAAACTTCTTGGGGCTAAGGGAGATCCCATGTTCTCTACATCTCTTCAGCACTTTCTCCAAGTCCTTCAAATGGTCTTCTCTTTTCTTGGACAAAACTATCAAATCACCCAGATAGATGATAATATTTTTTCCCTTTAGATAAGAAAAGAACATATTCATGGCTTGTTGAAAAGTATCTCCAACATTAATTAGCCCAAAGTGTATTCTCTTGTAATCATATGTTCCCTAAGGAGTGGTGAACATTGTCTTATATTGATCATCTAGTTCTACTTCAATTTAGTTGAAGCCTAAGAATCCATCCAACATGGACATCATTTTAGATCCTTCTAGTGTCTACAATAAGTGATCCATATTAGGGAGAGCATAATTTTCCTTGAGAGATGCATGATTCAAGTTTGTAAAACCAACACAAATTTTGATCTCCCCATTCTTCTTTGACAAGGACAACATTGGCTATGCATGTTGAATGGTGTATATAATAAATGATCCTAGCTTCTAATATTTAATCAATCTCTTTGAAGATGAAATCTAGTATCATTGGGCTGTAGTTTTGTTACTTTTACCTGAAAGGCATTGCATCATGCTTGAGGGGAATCTTGTGCTTGAACTCACCATTCCTAAAAAAATTAAATCTCCATACCCCCAAGAAAATTCATCTTGGCATTTAGTAAGATATCATCTAGCTCTGTTTCTTTCTTCATTTGTACAACTATGTCCTATTTTAATCATTTTAGGCTTAAACTTAGTGCCTATATTATTTCCTCATAGTCTAGAAGTTCCACCCTTCCCAACTCTTTCTCTTCTGATATATGCATCATGTCTATTGGAAAACTTTTCTAATGAGATAAGGTGCTTACAAAAAACTTTAACTTTTAATTTTACAATGCCTACCTCTAAATACTTCTTTCTATTAGGAGAGGATTCTCAATAGGGGCTTTTACTCCCCTCATAGTGCTAGTCAGTAAAAGGCTCAACTCCTTCAAGAAAACATTGGATGTATTTATCATAATTTAAAACTTTCCATGATTCTACATTATCAAACATATTAGGTCTAAAGAGGAATTCAATGTTATATTATTTTTCTTTGAATTTTTGATGAGGTAATAGAAGAGATGAAGAGGTAGCTAACAGATCTTTCCTAATATTTTTCTCTTTTGGAACAACTTATATTGAGAAGGCATTGAGGTCTTCTATTTTGTCCCAAATTATGTTTTTGTGATTCATAAATCTAAGGTTCTTCATAGTATACTAACTTTGGACTTGTTTTACTATCAGTTCAACTTCACCTTGGGACTTTAAAATCATAACTCCTTTTTCCTTTGCTACAACAATGCCCAAAAGTAATGCTTCATATTCTACAGTATTATTTATATTCTTAAATTGTAGCTTGTAAGCTAACTATGTTAGTTCCCCTTTAGGGGAAATTAGTACCACACTTTCTCCTAATCTAATAGTTACACAACTAACATCAAAATCTAAAGTCCATATTCTTTGATCATCAAGAGGGCTTAACTCTTCTTCTAAAACATCAAAATTAGAAAATATCATGTAGTTTCTACACTTGATTTCTTGATACAATATTTGTGCTTTAGGGTCATCGTATGTCATCATAGCAAGTTTGGATTTCTCTTCCTATTCAAGCTTGATCTTCTTATTACCAAAAATGATAATAACATGAGACCAATCTAATTTAATTTATCCTCTCATATCTCTACAAAAACTTCTACTTAAAAGCATGTCATAACTGGTAGGGATGTTAGCCATAAGGATGGTCAACTTCATTCTTTTTTTTGGGTGTGTAGCTAAGGCTACTTGGGCATCCTTCACTTGACCTAAAAGGGGACACTGTTTAGCATTCATGGAATAACATCACCCAAAGGTCTTTGTTAAGGGCAAGCCTAAGGCATGAGCAATAATGGATGGCATGGAATTATCTATGCACCTAAGTCAATTATGTAATTACTCAACTTGTTACCATTAACATATAAGGACACATAAAGGAATAGGTTTTTTGGCTAGGCAAGGTAGCTAGGACTAAGGATTTTTCTTAATTAAATAGCATTGGCAAGACTAGTTCTTCATCAATAGGCGAACATGTACCAGCACTAGACTTATCATTATTAATAGTTGTAATGACATTAGAATGAGCCCTATCATTTGTTTCTCCTTTGCAATAATTAACTAATTTTTTCTATTATGAAGGATTAGAATTTAAGTAATCTAGAGGAGAAAATTGAATATGAGCTTCTTTACAATATTGAATAATATCAAATGAGGGATCTAATTTATCACTTGAATCTCCTTTTGATTGTTGTCTCTTTGAAGTACAATAGATGGAGATATTGGTCATGGCTGGTGAAATTGTAGGAGCATTATTTTGAATAGACCCTGACCTTGCTGAACCTTTGATCTTCTAGCTTCTCATTGTTATCGTCATTTTTATCACATCCAAGGTGGAAAAAAATTCACCTCCTTTCTCCAAATCTGATTTGTACTCTAAATAATATGTTCCAAAGTCGCCAAGGGGAGTAGAATAATCTTCACTTTTAGGGAACTCCTCTATTAGTTATTATCTTACATTCATCTACTTGTATCCGTTCATCTTTGGGTAAGAGTCTCCATCATGATCTACTCTCAAGTGGAATATACACATGATCTACTTCTTTGGAGCTGCCCCAATCGCAAGTTTCTATTGAGTGGGTGGTAATTGTATAACCTTTCCTTCATGTTATCTCCTAGATACATCATAATAAGGTTTCTAGAAGGAAGGACCAGGCTTACCCACTTTCCTTTTCATAGAAATCATCTCATTTTATAGTTTTTGAAGAATTACCTTTATGTTGTTGGTAGTACTGTAGTAGCATTTTCGGTAGTTCTAGTCTGAATCTCTCTTTTCCATTTTCTAGTAGCAATGAAACCGTATTCTAGTTTAATAGCTAGATTCTGGGCAGCTTGCAAGTTTTCCACATGCACTCATCTAATTTGAAAAGTGATGTCATGAGGCATGGAGCTAATGAAGAACATCTTCTGATTATGTTCTATGGCTCTACTCACAGCATAAATTTTGTTGATTAGCTTATTGAAATTTGCAATGAAATCCCTAATGAGAACACTTGGTTCCTTATTGATCTGAGTGAGTTGAGATAATAATGTGTGCTCATCTTTTGTGCTCTTAAAAAAAGCTTCAAATTGATCCTTCATTTCATCCCAACCTATGATTTATCTAACAAGATGATTTTGTAAAAATATTGTCACATTCTCAACTAGTGTTTCAACAAACATTCTTACAACCACATCTTCATGTTGAGGGAACACAGCACTACACGTTGCAAAGAAAGCAATGATATGTTTGTCTGTAGAGACCTTCTCATCACCATGAAGCTTGGAAAATTTATTTTAGGAAGCTCTTGGTATATCATTGTTAGAAGCAAGGCATAAAGGACCAATAGCATTGCCACATTGTACTCCCATTGATGTAGGTAAAAAATAGGTAATGGTTTGAAAGTGATAGTGGTTGGAGCTACAACTCCATGTAAGGTGAGGGAGTTACAAAATAATAGATTTTTTGTTCAAAAAATGGGAAGAGAAGAGGACTTACTTCATCTCTATCAAGTAGGACAAGGTGGTAAGAACAAAGCCCCACAGATACCTTCCAACATTGAGTCTCTTGAGTGAGCTCTTCCACTCCTCAAGGGATCTTCTAGTATGGAAAAATTAGCTTTCCTAAACTCTTTGAAAACTATATCAATTTCCCCATGATCACAAAAAATCCTAGTGTATTTGGGAACTACGATGAACTAGCTTCTTAAAAAATTGGTTCTCTTTTATGCCAACCTCAATCATTGCTATTGAAGCACACTTTCCTAGTACTCAATGTTGGATTCTTCACATTCTAGTACAAAGCTAACTCATCTATGCTTGTTGGCATATTTTCTATTCTTCTAGGAATGTGTACTCAATTTATTGATGATGTCTTCTTGTTCATCCTAGAAACTAAGGTGGGGTTGTATTACTAGGCTCTAGCCTTCATGAGGAAGCACCCTTGTCATCCCTCACTAGTTATTAGATGCAACTCAAAAAGATGTAAGAATGCCAAAAATTTATGTTTTCTCAATAAAACCATAGAAAAACTTAATAAAATAACATATGAGCTGAAAAATAGACACCAAAGATTCTGGTTTTGATCCCCAATAGAGTCACCAAACACTATTGGTTAACAATTTTTCTTCCTTGGATTTGGTTTATACCATGACTCTTAATGTACCCAATGTAATTAAAGATTAAGCTGAAACTATTAGAATATATCAATGTAGTTATTCAATCCCTGAATTGAAAGGTACAATTCCCTTATGTGGAATGATTTGCAATGAATAATGTTTTTAGTGGATCAACAAGTTTAGGGGTATGCTCTTAACTAGATAACATAAAAAGATATAGCTATATTTCAAATACCTCAAATAACCTAGATGGATTTATGATAATAACTCACAACCTCCATTACCATGAATGTATATGAGTTATTTTTAAGTTCTTCTAAGTCCTATCATGCAATCCCACCTATCTACTAAATGCAGGATGCAATTATGCAAGCTTAACTACTAATGACACTACATAAGAAGAGAAAATATGATCAACTAAGCTTCCCACAAATTACCCAAATTTTTGGTATTCCATGATAATAGATTACTTCTAAATAAATAACTTACATCAACTATATCCCTAACCTCTCACAAAATAATTAAAATGCACATGAAACTAATTTACACAGAGCAAAGGAAATGAAATAATACTGTGAATGATAACAAGACTTCATAAAACCACTATAAGGAAAAAAATAACACAAACTTCATTTTCAATCCCATAGCTTTTATTAACACCACAATTTACTCCAAAGCACTACATAAAATTAAAATACACTAATATGAACAAAAAAATTAAGATGTAGACATAGAGTCTCACACAATAGTCAAAGCTATAGTGGTTTGTCCACACAAAAATTTTCCAATCTTATTCACTTCTTCAAAGCTATATTTATAGGCCCTTAGATTCTGGCTAGTTACATTTCATGATTAGCATATAGAGTGTCTCTAAGAAAATGTATCTATAATTAGGATTGACTTACTCAATCATCCATTACAAAGCTTATGCCTATGAGGAGAATGCTAGATTTGGCTATGAATTTAGAGAGAGAGAGAGAGAGAGAGAGAGAGAGAGAGAGAGAGAGAGAGAGAGAGAGAGAGAGAGAGAGAGAAGGGGGTGTGGGGTATACTCGTTACATCTTTTAGTAGCTTTATACTAGGAGGAATGTAATGTCTCTAACATAGCATCAATTCTTCTTTGGAGGTACAACATTAGCTCTATGCACCTTCATAGAATTAGTTACATTCTTTAGCTCCTTGACACTTTGGATAAGGATGTTGTTAGCTCTAACAAACCAATGGTAATGCATTTCTATCAATTCTTCAACTCTAGAGACCTTTGATTAGAGCTTTTCTATTGCATGCTTGAGGATGCAATCAACTACTATGAGCTTCAAAATCTTTAGCACTTGGAAGTTTTTTGGATTAGTTGTTTTCATAATGAATGCCAAAAAGTTAGTCTTCATTCATTCAATGTCTACCAATTGGCTATTATGCATGACATATGATTTAGTTTGTAGAACCTTCAGATATTCAAATATTTTATTCATGACTTTCATTATTGAATTTCTTCCAATGAAGCAATGATTCTTATCCTGACTTAAGGATCCCATGAGTCACAAAAACATTAGTCTTCATAAAAATGGCCTCTTGTAATAGGGCCAATTTCTTTGTTAATCTTGTTGATTCCTTCCATTGAGGTTTGGTAACTTAGCACTAGCTCTCTTAATTTATTTATGTCTAACAATAGAATTCCAAGGTCCACTATGAGAGGGGGGCCTTGGGTCTTACATTCTTCAATCTAGGCACAAACAAGTTGACCTAAGTGCCTTTCTTGTTGTAGTTTAATTAATAGATTCTTAGTCTCCTCTATACTTATGTCAAAAATACTCACAAATGTATCTCCAAGTGCTACTCTAATGTAATCCATTGATTCTTTGTTCAAGGCTTTTCAGTACCTCTTACTTTTTCCTTAACTCCTCTAACTTGTCTTCAATCTTCACAATTGTTTATTTCAAGATGTTGACCATAGAATTATGTATTGGAATACCCATGTCAACATTTATGATTTGGAAATCTTTTGGAGTTAACTCATGAAACCTATTGCCCTTCTGAGGTTCTACAATCTCCATAAGCATGTGTCTATTAGTTGCATCAATTTCCAATATTGCTAGGGTTTTCTACTTCTTTCCCTTCTTTGACACTAGCTTTGGTTGAGTTTCTTGTGCAATTAGATATTTATATTGACAACTTTCCTCACATCTCTTCTTTCTATCAATAGTCTCTTCCAACCAAGACTTAGTTGAAAGGACATTGAGTGTTGATTGCAAGGTTGATGGATCAAAGAGTTTCCTTGCAACTAGGGGTGTCACCTTACACCTGCTATAAAATAGAAGGGTATTTATCTTAGTCATATATAAGACTAGTGTTTTATATTTCTCATATTCTCCTTTCTCTTGACCATCTAGAGGACTTTTGTCACTATCATGATTGATAACTAGCACCGAGGATTAAACCTTCACTATTGATTTCTCCTTCTTCTCCTCTTTTTTTTCCTCTACATCTTCATCTCCAAATTTTTTGGTATTTGGAAAATATCCTCATCCATAGATTGCAAGCACTTGAATGTTCTTCTTAGGAGGTTGGTCTCCTCCTCCACTAACATATTGTGCTAGTACAATTGATGTTGATGTTGTTGTAGTAGTGGAAGTAGCTATTGATAGGGATTTAGCCTCTTTAGATGCTACTCCATTGGTTGAACTTGTGGCAGCAATTATCTTTCTCCTTTCTCTAGTCCATTTTACCCATTCTATTTTCCTCTTAATGATATCATTCATCAAGACTTTCATTGTATTAGTCAAAGGACCATTAGGTGGAATTGACACTATGGGAGTGTCCTTGATCTTATCATAGGTAGTAGGCCTCATGTAGGAACCATCATCTATGATATTACTAACATTAGAACTATCTTTATATAATTTAATTTCTTCAATTGTCAACCTAGAACAACATCTCTCATTGGTTCAGTATTCATTATGATATACAACCCAATAATCTTCAATATTAGGGACATGCCTATAAGAATAATTGAGCTTAAGATGGTATTTCACAAAGCTAATAGGATCATATTGGGGCCTTATAACTTCATAAGCTATTAATTTAATTTCTTTCTCAAAGGCCTTGAATAAATGTTGGGCATCAAACCTAGAGGCATGAGAATAGACTCCTACCACAATTAGAAAAGAAATATCAGCCATCTTCTTTACATTAAAGCAATAATTGAACAAGAATGACCTTATATTTTAGGTTCATGGGGAGTCTCTTTGGGAATCCATTGAATGCACCAATTATAATGTAGGACGAATATGGAAGTTGAATAAAATGGCATCTGAACTAGCTTACCATAGATATTTCTTTAGGTGAAAATATCCACTCAGTGAACCCTTGCAATTCCTAGCATAGTCTCATGGTATAGGCACTATTGACCTTCACATATTCCTCAAAGATCTTCTCTAATTATATATATGGATAGAATTCATACACCTTGGTATTCTCATCAAAAATTTTGATACAAGGAAAACAAGACCATAGGTGATATGTGGCTAAGGCATATATTAGATAGGAATACATAAAAAATTGTTTGAGCTAAATGTATCTATGAGGAAATCTCATCACCAGTTATCTATGCCTAGTCAATTTCTAGTTTATCAACATAAATGGATTGAAAAAAGTAGAAGTGGTGCTCTATAAAATTTAAGACCTCATATTTTCCTTTTCATCTTAGCAATAGAGCCAAGATATTAATAAATTGTGTCTTCATATAGTTCTAAAGAGAGTCCTTGACATTTTTCTCTTCTTACCTCAAGGAGTCTTGAACCATGTACTTTTTATATCTCCTCTCCTTTGATTTTTCTTCTCATTAAACATTTATGCAGAGGATGAAAAACAAATATCACAATATTCCTCCTTGAGTGAAATTTTGAAGGCATCCTGCAACAATTCTCTATTCATTAAAAGTAAAATAGATTGGTCATGCAAAAAAAATTTCTTTGTTTCTAGATTATAATCTTGATGCATTCCTTCAAAAATTCTAGCACTTGCACAACCATGGGAAACCTAACAGCTTCAACTAATATATAGTCCTTTAGCTTCTATGTAATTTAATGGGATGGATTGTGCATTCAATCTTCCTTGTAAATGACCAAGAACAAATAACTCGAGAGACATATTAGTCTAATTCTTAATTTCACTTTCTAGTGAGGTCAATATCATTTTCTTATATTTCACATAGAAAGATCAAAGACTTAAAAAATTTGTAGAAAATAGATGTTACAAAATGAGGAAATTTTGATCAGCTAAATCCAATCACATAGACTCAAGAATTTGAATGTTGACAGCACACAAATGAAATAGTTCATATCCAACAACATATGTTGGAATTCTTTAGAATAAGTGAGAGGGGGTGAATTAGTTATCCAAGGTCTAGATGTACAAATAAAAATTTTCATAGCTTAGTGAACAAATATCCATAAAACATTTTCATCATGCATGCATCCATTAGATCATATATTCACTTAAATTTGTATGTTAATGAAAAATCAAATTTGTAGAAATATAAATGTGGAACATAAAAGATTTAATAACACATTTGACATAATGATTTAACATGGAAACCCAATTTGGAAAAAACCACTAGTAACATGCTACTCATTCTCACTCTTCTGAAGTGATTCCCTATGAAAGGCCAATCCAAATAAAGGTTAAAATGTACACTACTAAATGCTGGTTAAAGGGTTTCAATAACCCTATTAGGAGTGATCCTTGTTAGAGGACTTTAGATCATTCAATTGGAATGTCACTTGGTTAAAGGAGGTTACAATGCACACTGTTAGATGTGACATGGTTAAAGGATTTAAATCACCCTATTAGGAGTGAGCCTTCTTAGAGGACTTTAGATCATTCACTTGGAATTTCACCTAGTTAAAGGATTTACAAATGACTGTTAGGTCAACCTTAATCCAAAGGATTTACCCTAGATTGATAGAATGATTAGAAAGTACCAATAAGGCTTGAACTAATAATAACTTACAACACACTTAAAAATTATAGATCTCTATTTTAATCCTGCATTCTACTTAGTTTTCACACACTTAAGCTCTAACAACTTGTTCACCCTTTAAGCATCCATACCCTTAAGACTTCTTTCTTTGCTTGCCAATATAGACTCTTTTCTTCGATCACTAAACGAAGCAATACCCTAGACTCCTTATCTTCCTTAGGTTCTTGCACATGAAAACCTTTGCTTCTAACAAGACATCTCTATAAATAGAAAATTAAGATCTTTTTTCATTCACCCTCCATCTTCTATTTTAGGGTTAAGGTGGATTAGGTAGTATTCAATGAATCTACCCATCATTTCATTTTATTCCCTTCTTGAAACTTTTCCTTAATGTTGGAAGATTGGGGAGATTGTTGGAAGATTAGTTGGAAGCATGAATGCTAATGATTTTCCTATGGGGGAGTACTATGATGATATGTTACATTCATGACTGTATTTCTCATTGATGTCAACATAACATGTTTGATGTCTACATAGCAAGTTTTCTATGGTATCTGACAAAAGAACAACATAAAGATCAAGTTGGTATAGATGACTAGTTAAGGATGATAACCACCCAAGGTTATGGGAGATAATTTTTGAGTATTTGGTATATGTAGTTAATGTTGGAAGTAGAAAGGACTAGCCTAGAAGAAGTTTTATAAGGTTTGGTGATGTTTGTTCTGAGATAGAGTTTATAGAGGCATGTTTTGGAAAACTTGATATATCTCTTAGAAGATTTGATATCATGAGGATCGAGGTTGAGGACATGAAAAAGACATGTTGAGGATGACATGGCTAAGCTCACTCATCATAATATTGCATGTATGAAAATTTATTCAAGTTGCAAGGTGAAGAATTAAGGTTATCACTAAGTGTAACATGTTCTTAATAAGGTCCTATAACAATAAATTGAGAAGGTCTAACAGTCAACTAAGGGAATTTTTTATGGACTCGATATAAAGGAAGGAAATTTTCCTTTATCATGGTATGGATGAAAGTGGAATATGAGTGTTCAAGAAGCACAAAAGAGTCCAAGATGTGATGTTTAGCAGAGCAGTATAGAAATGAAGGAAACTTCATTGCTAAGGTTTTGTTGAGTGATCCAAGTTTTGGTATTTAGATTCAAGGTTTGTGACCTAGTTTGTATGGTCTAATAGTGATTGGTCTAATTGATAGGACAAAGGAAATAACAAAAGAAATAAGAAGATAATAGTAAATTACTTGTCTGAGTAGTGAGCTCTTCTTGTAGTTAAAATTTCATGTTTGGGCAATGGGCTCTTCATTCATACATTATACCACAACTCCTAACAGGGATTCAAAGTCTCCTAACAAGGAATCATTGTAATAAATGTTGTAATAGACTCCTAATAGGGTCCATCCTCTAACAAGGAATATTTATATTAGTACATCATCTTGTGGGCATAATTCCCATTGGGGTTTTCTCTCTGATCAAGGGTTTTTCTAGTCAACATATATGGTGTAATTGTCTTTGTGCATTTTATTTTGGTTGAATGGTTAAGTTTATTTAATAAAGATAAATTTTTTAATTATTGGATAACTGATTCACCTCCTCCCCTCTTATTTATCTTGGTGGACTAATTTTTCTAACAATTGGTATCAGAGCATCAAATCCTTGAAGAAAAAGTTTAACAGCTTTGGGAGATCCATGGCAAACATGTTAAGGAAAGATAGTCCAAAGTTTGATAGAAAAAATTATGACGGTTGGAAATAAAAGATGAAGACACATTTATTGTGCATGGGTGTAGGATATTGGATCTTGAAAAAATCATAGAAGACAATCATTGAGGAAAAGGATTTAATACTAAGCATGTATGCTTTGTTGATGGTTTAAAGCACAATATTTTGAGTGCTAGACAAAAAGTAGACAAAGGTTATCAGTTGCAGTTTACAGAAAAGACATGCATGATCAAAGATAAGGATGGAAAGGTATTTGGAATAGGAACTAGATCTAGAGGTAATGTATTTCAGTTGAATCCTACTAAAATGACATGTTTGGTTGAAAAGGTAGATAATAGTTAGTTATGGCATAAGATATTTGCTGAAGATTGAAAAGCCTATTAACACAATTTATAAGAAGTGTGTTTTTGTCATGTCTTAGCCTGACCATCATAGAACTACTACCATTTTTTTTCTTTTGTACTATGATAGTTAGACTCTAGATGACACATTATTACCTCCTATGGACATTGATATTTTGATCCTTAGACTATTTGATTTCATGTTATATTATTGGGACATTTATACCTATATCATTAAGCTATATGATGATTCCTTATGATGTTATTAGGACACTAATATTTTAATTATTTTTAATGTTGTTATTTAGATATGCTTACTTACCTTCTTGATGAACCATATGTCATAATTAAGGCTTATGTTATATTCAAGTGAATGTTTGATCCGGGGGATACTTTCGTCAAAATTGAAGTATCTCCAAAACTCCAACAATCAGCATTAGATTAAACTCCTTGAAATTCTGGACCCAACGCAATTTGAACGGGTGAGAAAGGAGTCCGTACACAAAAGTTACGACCAGTCAAAGGTTGGTCAAATTCAGGTACAGAGGCTATTAAAAAGGAAAAATAAAAATAAAAAAAATCAAACTCTCCAAATTTGGTCAAATTCGGCATCAAATCGAAGGTCTCGTCAAGAGCTCTCCAACGATGTTCGTTTTGTCAAAAACGGAGATCGTATGTGAAAATGGCGCTCGATTGAAGTCCAAGGTGGTGTGGCATTAAATATAAATATATTTTTTTTAAAAAAATTAAAAAAATGCCATTCAAAAATAAAAATAGGTGGATGGTCGGGGGGATCGAACCCGTGACCTCCTAGTCCTAAGACTCCATTGATGACCATTGGAGCGTTCATTGCGTTTGAAATATATAATGCGCAGATTTTATATAGCCCCTTCCCGCCGGAAATTGGGGAGAAAGGAAGCCGCCGGCGGGCTTGGAACCCTGACCGGCGCCTTTTTTTAAAATGTTCAACTGCCAATGCGCTATTTTGGTGCTTAAACATATATTTAGCGCAGTTTTTAATTATCCTTTATCTAACCCGCCAGCCTTATGTTAAATAAGGTATATAGTTAATTTGTTACCCTTAAATTGCCATAAAGCCAAATTTAAAAAATGGCTAAAGGGGGATAATCGAATATGGATCAGTTAAGGGTCCTATATTTATATCATTTTGTTATAGCCTTATTTTGGCTAATTTTGTGTATAAAATGGGGGGGTTAGGAGGCTATAAGGCATTCAGAAAAAGGAGAGAACGTTGAAGTGCTGAGAATAAGGGAGATTTGTTGAAGCGTTTATTCCTGTACTTTGAAACAGCATGATGTTGATGTACTTCAAAGGAATGACTTTGTAAACATTTGTACATGATTTTGGAGATAATCGGATCGGTCCCCCTATTGGAGTTGGACCCGGAGACGTAGTCCATACGGATGAACTCCGAGATCAAATTGTTTGCGTCTTCTTTCTCTCATTGTCTCTTTTATCAGCTTAATCTTGATGTTCTCTTATTTCATTTATGTTAATTTGATTCGTTAAAAGTTTTAAATTAATTCTATGTGATAAATTAGCATTCCTCTGTAATAGTCCTAGATCCTAATCAGATCAAATTTGGTATCAGAGCTTTTGTTGGAATAGTATTGCAGTTTTGAATGTTAACAAGATCCAGGATTGAGAAAGGCGAAGGAAAGCTTGAGGAATACAATCCTGAGATTGGAAGACGAAGGACTAAACCGTCATCACAAATGGCAGACGAAGGTGGACAAGCTTCTCAAGATAAGAGTATTCAGAAGACTCTTCAGAATTTGCAGACAATGGTAGAGGTTTTGGTACGAGAAAGAGAAGAAAAGATGCAAAGACGTGCAGCTCGAAAGGACAAAGGGAAAAAGAAAGGAGCTGATCGTGATCCACCAAAGACACCTCCATCTTCTCCTTCTTCTCCCTCTTCTCCTTCTTCCCCCTCTTCTCCTTCTTCTACCCATTCTGAGTCTTCTAATATTTTCAAAGGAGGACATAAGCCTCAAATTAAGTTGGATGTAAAGTTTGACTTACCAAAATATTGTGGGGAGTTAAATGCCGAGAAACTAGATGACTGGATTCAGCAAGTAGAAGTCTACTGTAGAGTTCAAAACCTTGTAGATGATGTTGACAGAATTCAGTTAGCCACTCTTCGTTTAGGGGGTGTAGCCCTAACTTGGTGGGAGAGTAGGTCTCGGGATGAAACTTCACAACATGGTAAGTTTAGTTTGTCTTGGTCAGAATTTGTTACTGCTTTAAAAAAGCAATTCTACCCCCTAGGCCATATGCAACAGTTAATGATGAACTGGCAACATTTTAGGCAAGGGAAAGGCCAGTCTGTCCAGGATTACACCCATGAATTTCGCAAAAAAGCTATTTCATTAAATGTCCCATTGTATACCCAGGACACCTTACTCAAGTATATAGGTGGTCTTCATTCTTACCTAAGGCATTCTATTCTCGTCTTGAATCCTTGTAATTTGGATGAAGTATGTGTCCAGGCAACACATTTAGAATCAAGGGGTAAGGGTACTTTCATTGATAAGTCTGATAAAAAGCCATCTAAGTCTGAGGAAAAGTCCAAAGGAAAAGGAAAGGGTAAAAAGATAGCAACAGTAAAGAAAGAGGGTGAGAAACCCACATGCTCACATTGCAAGAAAGAAGGGCATGATGATTCTAAGTGCTGGAAGTTACATCCTGAAAAGAGGCCAAAGCGATATGGTGGAAACAAAGGTAAATAGAAAACTGCTGCTGTAATTCAACAAGATCTTGGATCTGACTCTGGAGATGAGACAAAGATTGTTGCTACCGGGATTCAAGGTAAAGGAAAAGGTATATCTCTTTCATCAGCTCCAAGTTCTTCTAGCATAAGTGCAAGTACAAGTAAAGAATCTTCTTCTAAGAATGATAAGCAAAGGAATGAATTATTTCACATTCGAGTTGTTATCAAGCATAATAAGGTTGATACATTATTCGATACGGGTTCCCAAGTTAATTTGATATCTGAGGAAGTTGTTAAAAAACTTAACTTGACTACAACACCTCATCCAAAACCATACCCTCTTGGATGGGTTTGCGATGATGCACAGTTACAGGTAACTAAACAATGCAAGTTAAGGTTTGCTATCACTGCAAACTTTGTAGATGAGGTAGAAGCTGATGTAGTCCCTTTAGATATATGTGGTCTTGTACTTGGGAGTCCCTATTTGTTTGATCGTCAAGCTATCTTTTATAGGGGGGAAAATAAATATCATTTGTTTAAAGACAAGATTGAATACATTGTACGAGCACATAAGGTTAAGACTAATCTGGCATTAGTCAATGCTGGTCAAATGAAAAGGTTAGTCAACTCTAGTAAGAATTTTGTGTTGATGCTTGTAAAAGCCAAAGAAGATGAAACATCTGAGGCATTTAAGGGATGTGATCCAAAACATAAGGCTGAAATAGTCAAAGTTGTTTCCACTTATGATGACTTGTTTCAGGAACCAGAAGGATTGCCTCCTAAGAGAGAGATACAACATGAGATTCAGTTGCAGCAAGATGCACCACTTCCTAATATCGGCATGTACCGTTTATCAGTCTTACAAAATGAAGAAATCAAGAAGCAAGTTCAAGAGTTGGTCGAGAAAGGAGTTATCCGCCCTAGTACTTCTCCTTGTGGTTCTCCTATTGTGTTGGTTCCAAAAAAAGATGGGACTTGGAGAATGTGTATTGACTACAGGGCTCTGAACAAGATAACGGTAAAGAACAGGTACCCTCTTCCTAGAATTGATGATTTACTTGATCAGTTGAAACATGCAATTTATTTCACTAAGCTAGACTTACGTAGCGGATATCATCAGATAAGAATTGCAGAAAGTGATATTTGGAAAACTGCTTTTAAGACAAAACAGGGACTTTATGAGTGGTTGGTTATGCCATTTGGGCTGTGTAATGCACCAGCTACATTTATGAGAGTCATGAATGATGTCTTCCGTCCCTTTATAGATGATTTTGTCATAGTCTATTTGGATGATATTCTTGTATTTAGTAAGTCTTGGGATGATCATGTAATTCATGTAAAGAAAGTATTTGAAATACTGAGAAAAGAAAAACTATATGTAAAGATGTCAAAATGCGAATTTGCAAAGACATCCTTAGTGTACTTAGGCTATGTCGTAGGGAATGGTCAATTGAAAGTAGACCCTGCAAAGGTCGAATGTATTGTAAAATGGCCTAAGCCAAGTACAGTTACAAAAATCAGGAGTTTCTTAGGTGCAGTTCAATACTGGAGGAAGTTCATTGCAAACTTCTCTTACATTGCATCACCATTACATGCATTAACCAGTACTAAGGTAACTTTTCAGTGGGGAGGTCCGCAACAGAAGGATTTCGACACTTTAAAAGAAAAGTTGAGCACTGCACCAGTTCTGGCTTTACCAGATTTACATCAACCATTTGAGATCGAGACAGATGCGAGTGGGTTTGCCATGGGAGCTGTACTCATGCAAGGAGGTAAACCAGTCTGCTACCACTCTGAAACATTTTCGGGAGCAGTAAGTAACTATCCTACATATGATAAAGAACTTTATGCTTTGGTTCAGAGTGTTAAAAAATGGAAGCACTACTTAATGGGAAAGGAAACTGTAATCCACACTGATCACCAACCACTACAATATTTGCACTCACAATCTAAGTTGCAACAAAGTAGGCACTTTAGGTGGATGGGTTTTCTACAACAGTTTCATTTGGTGATTAAGTATAAGAAGGGTTCCCATAATAAAGTAGCAGATATGCTCTCTAGGCCTCCTGTTAAGAATGCTTTGATAATCCTTCGGAATAGTTCTATGGTTCATGAAAGTTTTCAGGAACAATATGCTAATGATGAGAACTTTAAGGATATCTATGCAGCTTTAATCCAGGGTAAACATGTAGAAGAGAAAGATTACTATGTGCAGGATAATTTGTTGTACCACTTGGGAAAACTATGCATTCCTAAAGATGAACATGCACATGTAATCCGGGAAGCACATACCTCTTTGATTGCAGGGCATTTCGGGGTAAGTAAAACATTGGCTCAATTGCAAAAATATTGTTACTGGCCTCAGATGCAAGAAATTGTCACCAAGTATATAAAAGGATGTGTAATGTGTGCAACCAGTAAACCAAGTAATAGGAAATTAGGTTTGTACACATCATTACCTGTACCATCCCGTCCATGGGAAAGTGTATCTATGGACTTTGTGGGAGGTTTACCTATGTCTAGGAAGGGTCATGATTATTTGTATGTAGTAGTTGATCGGTTCAGCAAAATGTGTATTTTAATGTCTTGTAAAAAGCAAGTTACTGCTGAACTGACTGCTCATTTGTACTTTCAAAATGTATGGGTTCATTTTGGGTTACCCACTTCTATTGTATCGGATCGAGATTCTTGATTCTTAGGGAAATTTTGGTCATCTTTATGGGGACTCATGGACACCAAGCTGAAGAAGAGTACAGCCTTCCATCCGCAGACCGACGAACAGACAGAGGTAGTGAATAGGACAATTGTGCATCTACTTAGAGGCTACTGCAGCAAACATCCTAAGTTGTGGGATGAAAGTCTTCATTATGTGCAACATGCTTACAACCATGCGACACACTCTTCTACAAAGAGGTCTCCTTTTGAGACTTGCTTCGGTTACTTGCCTAAGACACCAATGGATTTTGCTTTTGGGAAGGACGATGTTGTAGATGGACACCATGATGCAGAAAAGGCTTTAAAGTTCATCCAGAAGGTCCAAGCAATCCATCAGGCAGTAGAAGCACAATTAGAGCAGAGCCAAGAAAAATACAAGGCTCGCCATGATAGGCATCGCATTGATCACCAATTCCAAGTTGGTGACAGGGTTTGGTTACATATCAGCAAGGAAAGAATGCAAGGTGAAGGAAGGAAGCTCAAAGCTATCAGGTATGGTCCTTTTGAGATCTTGGAAAAGATCGGTACTAATGCTTTTTGCCTTAATCTCCCGCCATACATGCAAATTTACTCAGTTGTCAATGTTGAGAATCTGAAGTTGTATGAGCCTCCAATGATCTTGGATGAAGACATCAGTGTTCAGGTTCCATCAGTTGATGATCTTTCACCAGAGTATATGTCAGAATTGCCAGAAGATGTTATCCTAGACAGGAATGTCAGAACTTCACGAAGAGGACCAGTTGAATACCTTCGAGTGGGATTGAAGGGGATGCATCCAAGCAAGGCAAGATGGATGGAGATTGGTAAAGTGAGGGAACTATACCCTCACCTTCTTTCTGAGTAATCCAAACTTTCGGTGGTCCGAAAGCTCCTCAGTGGGGAGGCTTGATCCGGGGGATACTTTCGTCAAAATTGAAGTATCTCCAAAACTCCAACAATCAGCATTAGATTAAACTCCTTGAAATTCTGGACCCAACGCAATTTGAACGGGTGAGAAAGGAGTCCGTACACAAAAGTTACGACCAGTCAAAGGTTGGTCAAATTCAGGTACAGAGGCTATTAAAAAGGAAAAATAAAAATAAAAAAAATTCAAACTCTCCAAATTTGGTCAAATTCGGCATCAAATCGAAGGTCTCGTCAAGAGCTCTCCAACGATGTTCATTTTGTCAAAAACGGAGATCGTATGTGAAAATGGCGCTCGATTGAAGTCCAAGGTGGTGTGGCATTAAATATAAATATATTTTTTTTTAAAAAATTAAAAAAATGCCATTCAAAAAAAAAAATAGGTGGATGGTCGGGGGGATCGAACCCGTGACCTCCTAGTCCTAAGACTCCATTGATGACCATTGGAGCGTTCATTGCGTTTGAAATATATAATGCGCAGATTTTATATAGCCCCTTCCCGCCGGAAATTGGGGAGAAAGGAAGCCGCCGGCGGGCTTGGAACCCCGACCGGCGCCTTTTTTGAAAATGTTCAACTGCCAATGCGCTATTTTGGTGCTTAAACATATATTTAGCGCAGTTTTTAATTATCCTTTATCTAACCCGCCAGCCTTATGTTAAATAAGGTATATAGTTAATTTGTTACCCTTAAATTGCCATAAAGCCAAATTTAAAAAATGGCTAAAGGGGGATAATCGAATATGGATCAGTTAAGGGTCCTATATTTATATCATTTTGTTATAGCCTTATTTTGGCTAATTTTGTGTATAAAATGGGGGGGTTAGGAGGCTATAAGGCATTCAGAAAAAGGAGAGAACGTTGAAGTGCTGAGAATAAGGGAGATTTGTTGAAGCGTTTATTCCTGTACTTTGAAATAGCATGATGTTGATGTACTTCAAAGGAATGACTTTGTAAACATTTGTACATGATTTTGGAGATAATCGGATCGGTCCCCCTATTGGAGTTGGACCCGGAGACGTAGTCCATACGGATGAACTCCGAGATCAAATTGTTTGCGTCTTCTTTCTCTCATTGTCTCTTTTATCAGCTTAATCTTGATGTTCTCTTATTTCATTTATGTTAATTTGATTCGTTAAAAGTTTTAAATTAATTCTATGTGATAAATTAGCATTCCTCTGTAATAGTCCTAGATCCTAATCAGATCAATGTTTGATTTTTGAATTGTGGTTTCCATATGGTGCTAGATTATCATGTCTTAGCATATTGAGAGTAACATTAAGAATTCATGTATCATTTGAATAAATTAGAATTGTATACTTATATTATATTTGATGCATTGCTTAATGTAGATTAACTCCATAAATTTCCTTAAGAATAAATGATCATAATGTTTTACTATCTAGACTAGAGAATTGCTACAAATGTGAAGTGTGTAATGTGACATGAATGGAAATACATATTTGATATTTTCTTCATGGATGATAGAATCTATGTGATCTATATCTATGTTATAATTTTATCATCTTATTTATAGGCTACTGATATTTTCCATAAGTGTGCAGGAAAGAAGCTACGAGAGTTACAGAAGTTAGGAGCTTTATGGGGTTGGCTGGTTACTACAGGCATTTTGTTGAGGGTTTCTCCAGGATAGCACATCCTCTTACTTCTCTCTAGAGGAAAGGAAGGACATTTGAGTGGATAGAAAAATGTGAGAGACCTTTTCAAGAGCTCAAGAGGGCCCTTACTAGTGCTCCTATTCTTACAGTACCTGATCCCTTTGCAAACTTTGTATTGTGTACTAATGCATCATTGGATGGGTTAGGGGTAGTACTCATGCAGAATGGGCAAGTTATAGCCTATGAGTCTAGGAAACTTAAGACTCATGAACTCAATTATCCTACTCATGATCTTGAGCTCAAGGTAGTAGTACATGCCTTGGTTAGATGGTGCTACTTCCTTTTGGGACACCATTTTGAACTCCACTCAGATCATCATAGCCTTTAGAATGTTTTCTCTGAGCTGAACCTTAATGCTCAACAAAGGAGATGGACAAAGTTTTTATGTGAGTGTGACTTTGATGTACACTACATCAAGGGGAAGGAGAATGTGGTCATAGATTCCTTAAGTCAGAGATGCCATGAGTTGTCATCCATGGTCACGATCACAGATTTGAGGGGGAGAATATTGCAACACTTACCAAAGGATGATTTTATAGGGATGTGTGTCAGATGATTAGATCTTAGAGGCCTCTTCAGGGTAGATTCTCCAACTATGTGTTAGATTCTAATGGACTTCTACATCATCAAGGGTGCATTTATGTACTTTCTACTAGAGGATTGCGTGACTTTATTGTTCTTGAGGTTCATAGGGCAACTTATGTAGCACATCTAGGGGTTAGGAAGTTGCATGCAGACTTGAGATGACTCTATCATTGGCCTGGCACAAGGATGCATATTTCAGGGATAGCTGCTAGATGCCTAGAGTGCTAAAGGGTTAAGGTAGAACATGGACATCTTGGTCGGTTAATTTATCCTCATGAGATTCTAGAGTGGAAGTGGGATGTTATTTCTATAGATTTTATTGTGGGTCTTCCTATGTCTTCTCATCATCACAATGCCATCATGATGAAAATTGGCACATTGACCAATATGGCCCACTTCTCACTTGTATGTACCACTTTCACTGCTCCTACAGTAGAACAAGTATTCATGCGAGACATTGTGAGACTCCATGGCATTCCTCCCTAGATTATTTTTGATAGAGACTTTATATTTACCTCCTCCTTTTGGAGAGAGTTATAGGGAGCCTTGGGGACTAAGCTTAACTTGAGCACAACACATAACCCTCAGATAGATGTGTAGACTAAGAGAGCTAACCAGGTATTAGAGGACATGTTGGGCATGTATGTGATGGATAATCGGGTTAAATGGGAGGATTATTTTCATGTAGTAGAGTTTTCCTATAATAATGGGCACTATTCTTCTTTGGGCATGCTGCCTTATCAGGCCCTATATGGTAAACCCTATAGGACACCATTAAGCTAGGATAGGATTGAAGATAGGGTAACAGTTGGACCAGAGATTGTCAAGGATATGGAGTAGTAAGTCATATTGATTAGGCAACATCTTAGGGAAGCTCAAGATCAACAGAAGAAGTATGCTAATACCCATAGGATAGATCAATCCTTTATGTTGGGAGGTAGAGTATTTCTGAGAGTATGTCCACACAAGAGTCCCATCCATTTTGTAAAGGGCTCTAAGCTTGCTCCCTAATTTGTTAGGCCATTTGAGATTTTGGAGAGGATAGGACCAGTTGCTTATCCCTTAGCCTTGCCACCTATGATATAGCTATGGGATAGGGGCATTTTTAAGTATTATAAGCTTCCCTAGGCATTGAAAAGAGCACCCAAAATTGTGGATTCCCAAGTTGGCCGAATTTGGAAAATTAAGCATGAAAAAAAGAAAGATTTGGGGGGGGGGGGAGAGATTTTTGGGGAGATCTAAAAATCTAAGTGGAGGTAATTTTGGGAAAGGGAAAAACAAGGAGAAGAAGACAACTTAGGAGAATAATTGATAGTAAAAGAGAGGGAGCTCAAGTTAGCTTGGAAACCAAGTTGGTAACCTTATGTACCCATGCTATGAAAGCTTGCTTTCAAGTATATTATTCTTATTGTTTCTATGCATGTGAGTTTCTGTAATGTAGTTGTAATATGATATGTTGTAATGTTGTGCTATGTAAGGTTGAGGGATCATGTTTCAATTTTGGTGTATGGGTGTATTGTGATTTACTTTGTGTTGTGAATTCATGTGTTCTTGTTGCAATTTTCTGTTTTGGGTGTGACAAGGTGAGTCTCATCGCTTGGGAGGGAAAGAGAGCCTTGTGAGGGTAAGGGGTGCATAGGGAATGTGTTGGGTGAGAGTCTATCCTTGTGTAGGAGAGGGATTCCATATAGGTGTTATTGGCCCCATATACCAACTTGCTGGAGTTATAAGTGTTGTAAGGATGCCATGTGAGGGAGGGTATGTGACGTTGGGTTGCCTTGTGTAGGCATGTGTACAAAAAGGTATGGCCTAGTGAAGGCATAGTTGCAGGTGGAGTCTCCCCAACATTCATTTTCCACCCTTACCCCTTGAGATGGATCTACACATGATCCTAAGTGGTCTACCTTGGTTTGGAATTTTTGTGGTTTCATTTGTGAATTGTAAAATATGTGAACAGTTTTGTAATGTGAGCATTGTGATGTAAATAGTTGTTAGTAATGTATGTCCACCTAGTCAAGGCTCTCCTTGCTCAGGGGTGGTCTTGTAAAGACCTAAGGTTGGGAGGAGAGTACCATGGGCTTGTTGGTGTGTGTTTTATTGCAGGTTGTTGTCTATGGATTTGAAGACTTGAAGAGAAGAAGGATTATGTCTTATTTTCATGTATAACAAAAGCATACTTCCATGTGAATTCTTATTGTATTAGGGAGAGTTACCCTTGGGTAACCCCTAGTCTTGTGTTATATGACATCTTGTAAGATAGAAATTGTATAAGTGGACTATACTTGTTAATATGTTGCTACATTCAGTGATTAAGTGATTAAAGAAATTTAAATGTCATTCACTATTCTATAGTAGGTAGAAATGAGTAAAGTTGTTATATTTTGTTTCTAAAACTATTCTGAAAGAAAGTGTGTGTTTCTCCATTGAATTTGCTACATTTAGTTATTAAGACATTTTGTTATAATTTCAAATAATATTCTGGTTGGAAGGAATTAAAGTGGTTAGTGAAGTTAGTTAAATGTATTATAGTAATGTACATCAATATTGTAGATAAAGGAACAGAAAAAAAAAATGCTTTCATTTTAAAAATAAAAATAAAAATTTACATTTGCTGCTTTGTTTGATGGTAATATAACAGTGCACTACAGTTTTGGCAAAGCATAATAGAATTTTTTTTTCTAGCAATAATTTACCACTATACAAAAGTTGGCAATTGTACACATAGATTTCAGTGGTCTTACAAAGACTAAAGGATTCTATGGTGACAGATATTTTATAATTCTAGTTGATGATTTTTCTAGAATGATGTGGGTTGCATTTCTTAAAGAGAAATCTAAGGCATTTGACAAGTTTAAGATATTCAAGAATAGAGTTGAGAATGAATCTAGTGTAAAGATTAAATGTGTAAGATTAGATAGAGGAGGATAATTTATTTCAAATGAGTTTAACATGTTTTGTGAAGAAAATGGAATTAAAATGTTAGAATTCTTTAGAATAACTGAGAGGGGGGGGGGTGTGAATTAGTTATCCAAGGTCCAATTGCCCTAATAATACCTTTTCACTACTTTTAATGAATCCATACACTTTTCATCCATCCAAACATAGATTAACCATATTAGCAAGTTATAGTAAATCAACATGCAAAGATAAAACATGCAAGATCAACACATGACAAAGTGATTTACGTGGAAACCCAATTTGGGAAAAACCACCAGTAACATGCTACGTGATTTTCACTCTTCTAAAGTGATGCCCTGTTAAAAGTCTACCTTGTTAAAGGCTTACAACACACTGTTAAATGTGACCTTGTTAGAGAATTTCACCATACTGTTAGGAATGGGGCTGATTAAAAGACTTTAGAAAATTCACTTGGAATGTCACCCTATTAAAGGATTTACAACATGGCTATTAAACCAACCTAAGTCTATAGGATTTAAACTAACAACTTACAACATACTTTGCAGATTTTAGATCACTCTTCAGTTCAGTCTTTTTGCTTGGCTTTTAATCACTTTAGCTCTTACAGCTTGTCATCTCAAGCTTCATCTCCTTGAGTCTTCTTACTTATCATACCAATGCAATCATATATGGGGTCTTCTTATCAAAACAGAGTAACTGTGCTCTCTTTCTCCTTAGCGCCTCCTTCAGCACTTCATGTTTTTTATGCTTGACCACCTTCTCCTCCTTGCTTCATGACCTTATGATTCCTTAAATAGAAATTTGGTTTTCCTTTTCCACTCAATTCTCCCTCTCCAATTTTAGGGTTTCAAATGGATTAGGTAAGATATGATGTATCTACCCTATATCTTGCTCTTATCTAGAAACTTTGTCTAGACTCTAGTTGTAATCTCTAAAAATGTTCTACATGGTGTTCTGTGCCACCAGCTCATCATTCTTATCTTCCATTTAATTCACAAACTTTTAGATAACCACCATGTCGGCTTAGATCTGGCGAATCTTAGATTTTTGAAATAATGCAACAACTCAAAATTATTGGTTTACTGATGCTCGACATCTCTATGTTACTTGGCACTATTAGTTTTCTGATGCTCGACATCTATTTCTGCTCGGCACTTGATTTTACTCGGCATCTGAAGTTGAACTTGCTCAACTTCAACTAGGAATCTATTCGGCACCTACTAGCTTGCTCGGGTCCATCTCTCTAATGAACTTTAGTTAGGCTTTATAGATGTCTTAGCTAAAACCTTACATCTTTGATATGTTTCAGTGTGCCCATTCTCTATGTCTTAGAGTATGTCATCAATACACTTTTTCATAAATGGCTTAGCTGATCCTTCTACTTCATTCCAACATCATAACTTCAACCTTTCTCTAGGTGTTCTAGTTACATCTTATGGATTGCCTCCTCCTTGTCAATCAACCACTTGATAGTATTTGGATCACTAAAGAAATTGTCATTCCTGCAAGTAGCAAGTTTGACATTAATGACAAAATAATGATTGAGAACATTCTTTACCAGTTCCATATGATCATTCCAACAATTTTCCTCATGATCTTTTCAATCCTTTCCAACAATCTCCCTCTTTGGCATTGATGGCAAAACCAAATTGATCAATTGATCAACTTAGTTACCATCAAGATTGTATACATTGCTTGCTACTTTTCTTGGCTGGTGCATCTTTACTATTGATTTCATATATCTCCCTCTTTCATATATATCTCCCTCTTGCTTTGTATTGATTAGGTTTTTGCATATTTCTACCTCTTTGACATAAATGCAAAAGATGTAGCATCTTTATCATGCAAAATATAAGCTTTGGCTTCTTGATGTCTTCTCCCTCTATCACCATGCTTGTGATTGATTTGGAGTTTCTACTCCTGCTATCATCCTCTGCATCATTGTTCTGATATTTCAATGATTTGTTCCTGTTGATGCAGGGCAGCATCCTTGTTGCTTTAAACTACTTGAGTTAGGGGTATTACCCCCAACTTGCCTCTAAGATATTCATAAGCATCCTTGGGAAATGCTTTGGTGAAGATATTTATAGTTTGTTGCTTTGTGTGAATGTATTCCAAGTTCACTTGTTTGTCTTCTACCAATTCTCTGACATAGTGATACTTGATTGCAATGTGCTTGGTTTTTGCATGCATTACTGGATTCTTGGATATGTTTATAGCACTTTTATTATCACAATACAGTATCACAAGTTTAGTTACCTCTTCTTTCATTCCTTTCAATAGATGTGTGAGCCACACAATGTTTGTGCAATTTACTGCAACTACCACATATTCTGATTCTGCAGTGGACAGGGATGTGCATGTTTGTTTCTTGCTAGTCCAGGTAACTAGCCTTTTGCCTAAAAATAATGCACCTCTACTTGTGCTTTTTCTATCATCAATGTTGCCTCCCCAATCTGCATCTGTATATGCATTGAGTTCAAACTTTCCATTCTTTTTATAGTATAGACCAAAGTTATCAGTTCCTTTAAGATATCTCATTATTCTTTTTACTGCTATGAGATGATTTTTTTAAGGATTAGCAGAGAATCTAGCCACTATTCCAATTGCTAATGCTATGTCTAGTCTGCTATGTACAACATATTTTAATTTTCCAATCATGGATCTGTACATTGTTTGATTGACTTTGGCTGATTCATCATTTTTGGACAGCTCATTTCCTATCGCCATTGGTGTGCTGACTAGTTTGGATTCCTCCAATCCAAATATTTTAAGAATTTCTTTGATGTATTTTGCTTGTGTAATAAATATTCCATGTTTGAGTTGATGAACTTGCAATCCAACAAAAAATTTGATTTCACCAAACATAGACATTTCAAATTCATGTTTCATTTTGTCAGCAAAGCCTTTGCAAAGTACTTCCTTACCACCAAATACTATGTCATCCACAAAAATTTTAGATACAATAATGTCTTTACCTTCTTCAGCTTTGATGTACATGTTGCTATTATCATCAATTCTTTCAAATCTAATTTTTACTAAATACTTGTGAAGTCTCTCATACCATGCTTTGGGTGCTTGTTTTAGACCATAGAGTGCTTTATGTAGTTTACAAACCATATCCCTATTGTTCTCATCAAAAAATCCCTCTGGTTGTTCAATGTAGACTTCTTCTTCCAGTATACCATTTTAAAAAGTAGACTTTACATCCATCTGATAAACTTTGAAATCTTTATATGTAGCATATGCAAGTAAAGTTCTTACTCCTTCCATTCTAGCAATAGGGGAAAATGTTTCCCCATAGTCTAGTCCTTCTTCTTGAGCATAACCCTTGCATACTAGTCTGGCTTTGTTTCTAGTAATCTCACCATTCTCATCTAGCTTGTTTCTGAATACCCACTTGGTGCCAATCACATTCTTGTCAACCGGTCTGGAAACTATAGGTTTTGTTTTTCTTTATTTGATCAATCTCTTCTTCCATAGCTTTATACTAGTCATCATCTTGTAATGCACCATATACTGTTTTAGGTTCAGCTTTGCTGATCAGACGTGATTCATGTCTCGGTCTATTCCTTGTCATTGGTCTTGCATCTTTGTCACCAATTATTTGTTCAGTAGGGTGATGTCTTTTTACATATTTGGATAATATTGGTTCTATCCTTGTTTCCATGTTTGATCTTTCTGATTCAGGGTCACTATGTACTGAGTTGTCAGGTTGATCTTTATCTATTTCATGTGGATTGACTTTAGAATCATATTGTGCATTTCCTTCATTCTGCAACTCAGCTTATGAATGCAACTTGACATTCACTAGTTGTTACTCAGCTGAAATTGAAATTTATTGTTGAGTTTCAATTTGATTGACAACATCCTCATCAACACTCATTCCTTCATGAGAATACACAAAGGTTTTGTATTCATTCATTCTCTTTGGTTCTTCAGCTTGGACTTCTGTATGCTCATCAAAGTTTACATTTTCACTTTCCACAATTTTGTTAGTGTTAGTATTCAAACACTTATATGTTTTACTTCTAGTGGAGTAACCAAGGAATATGCCTTCATCACTTTTTGCATCAAATTTTTCATTTCTAGCATCTTTAAGGATAAAGAATTTGCAACCAAAAACTTTGAAATGTTTTACATTGGGTGAGTAACCATTCCATAATTCAAAAGGTGTTGAATTTGTACCTTTCTTGACTTGTACTCGGTTCAGTGTATGAATAGCTACACTTACAACTTTTCTCTAGTATTTTAGAGCAACAGTATTTTCCATCATTAATGTTCTAGCATAGTCAATCATCGATCTATTTTTTCTTTCAGCAATTCCATTTTGTGGGGGAGTTCTAGGAGCTGATGTTTGTCTTTTGATTCCTTTGTCATTACAAAATATCTCAAATTCTTTTGATGTGAATTCACCACCTCTATTTGATCTTAGGCATTTCAAGCTATTTCCTATTTCTTTTTCAACTCTAGCCACATACCACTTAAACATTTGAAAGGCATCAGATTTTTGTCTTAAGAACATAACAGTCATCATCCTAAAATAGTCATCAACAAAAGACATTATGTACTTATCTCCTCTATAGCTTTGTACTTCCATTGGACCACATAAGTCAGTATGAACTAACTCAAGTACTTCTTTAGATGTATAGTTTTTGCTTTTGAAACTTGACTTTGTCATCTTTCCTAGCTGACATTGTTTGCACATGATATTATCAGGCTTCTTCAATTTTGGTAAACCTCTGACTTTCTTCATTTTACTAATATTGACCAAATTGTCAAAATTGACATGACATAGCCTTCTATGACATAACCATTCATCATCAAATTTTGCAAAAAAACAAGAGACATTATCCATATCAAGGTAAAACAGATTACTCCTTGTTTAATCTCTTTTTCCTATCAGTTTACCATCAGTATCATAGATTTTTGCAATTTTGTTTTCAAATTCTACTTTGCATCCTATATTGCCTAACTGTGAGACACTCAGCAAATTGTAGTTTAATCCTTCAACATAGTATGCATTATCACATGAAATTTGTTCTATAAGCTTAACGAAACCTTTTTCTTTTATTTGACATGGAGCATCATTACCAAATCTAACACTATTTCCATCATACCGAGTAAAGTTAACAAACTTACTTTTGTCTCCTGTCATGTGATTTGAGCATCCACTGTCTATGATCCATCTGTCATTTTTTTTCATACATGTTACCAGTGTTGTAGGCTCTTCTTCATTAGATTGGTCCTTCATGGCTACATAAACAACTTCATCATCATTATCATCAAAATTTTCTTCAACAATATAACACTTCTTGCCTTTGTCTTTGTAATCTCTCTTTTCATCATCTCTTCTAAATTTGTATTTGTTGCCTTCCTTGTAATCCTTTTTCTGTGTACACTTGGCAGCAATATGTCCTACTTCATTACAATTGAAACAAATGATAGGCATTGTACCTTTGAATTTTCCCTTGCCTCTGTGAAATCTTCTAGCTAGCAAAGCTTCCAGTTGTTCCACATCTTCCTCATCAGTGCTACTATCACTGGATACATATTTCATCTTTCTTCCCTTTTTTGATTTAACCTATTCAACATCTTTTAGTGATAGCCTTTTCTTGAAAGCAGATTCAACATTCTCAGGTCTGTAGTTGTCAAAGTTAGATAACTCAAATGCAGCAAGTCTACCCACTATACCTTCAAAACTTAGATTATTTTCTGGTACAAATCTTAGTTCTTGTATTGCAGATACTCTTATAGCATAGATAGGGAGCAAGGTTCTTAAGAACTTACGATTAATAGTATCTTCATCCAATTGACCACTCAAACATCTTATTGCACTTACCACTTCTTTTATTCTTGTGCCATACTAAGAAGCATTCTCATTTTCCTCCATTTTCATATCATCGAACTTTCCTCTAAGGCTTTCTCTTTTTTCTCTTTGGACATTCTGATCTCCTCCATAGATATCTAATAGGGCTTTCCACATTTTGAATGCAATGTCACATCCTTTGATATCATCAAATTCAACATAGTTGAGTGCAGAGGCAATTTCCAGCATTGTCTGATTGTGTTCCTATTTATTTTTCAAACCTTCTGCAGTAAGAGTACTAGTTGGATCAACATGTTCAGTAACAATTGAATTTTTGGCATAATCTCCTATGGATCCAAGATGTAGCTTCATCAAACTTTGTCATGCAAAAAGGTTATCTTTGTTGAGCTTGGAAACTTCTCTCTTAGGCATTTTGATCTTTTCTGCTTATAGTCCCTTTTAAACTGAATCAGCAGTTTGGCTCTGATACCAATTGTTAGAATTCCTTAGAATAACTGAGGGGGGGGGGGGCCTGAATCAGTTATCCAAGGTCCAAATGCCCTGATAATACTTTTTCACTACTTTTAATGAATCCATACACTTTTCATCCATCCAAACTTAGATTAACCATATTAGCAAGTTACAGTAAATCAACATGCAAAGATAAAACATGCAAGATCAACACATGACACAGTGATTTACATGGAAGCCCAGTTTGGGAAAAACCACCAGTAACATGTTACTTGATTTTTACTCTTCTAAAGTGATGCCCTGTTCAAAGTCTACCCTATTAAAGGCTTATAACACACTGTTAAATGTGACCTTGTTAGAGAATTTCACCATACTGTTAGGAATGGGCTTGATTAAAGGACTTTAGAACATTCACTTGGAATGTCACCCTGTTAAAGGATTTACAACATGGCTATTAAACCAACCTAAGTCCATAGGATTTAAACTAATTGTTACAATTGATAGAGAGTAACAATAATGACTTGTTGATTTGATACAACTTACAACATACTTTGCAAATTTTAGATCACTCTTCAGTTCAATCCTTTTGCTTGGCTTTTAATCACTTCAGCTCTTACAGCTTGTCATCTCAAGCTTCTTCTCCTTGAGTCTTCTTACTCATCATACCAATGCAATCATATCTAGGGTCTTCTTATCGAAACAAAGTAACTATGCTCTCTTTCTCCTTAGCACCTCCTTCAGCACTTCATGCTTTTTATGCTCGACCACCTTCTCCTCCTTGCTTCATGACCTTATGATTCCTTAAATAGAAATCTGGTTTTCCTTTTTTGCTCAATTCTCCCTCTCCAATTTTAGGGTTTCAAATGGATTAGGTAGGATACAATGTATCTACCCTATATCTTGTTTCAAATAATATTTTGGTTGGAAGGAATTAAAGTGGTTAGTGAAGTTAGTTAAATGTATTATAGTAATGAACATCAATATTGTAGATAAAGGAACAGAAAAAAAAATGCTTTCATTTTAAAAATAAAAATAAAAATTTACATTTGCTGGTTTGTTTGATGGTAATATAATAGTGCACTACAATTTTGGCAAAGCATAATAGAATTTTTTTTCCTAGCAATAATTTTACCACTATACAAAAGTTGACAATTGTACACATAGATTTCAGTGGTCCTAAAAAGACTAAAGGATTCTATGGTGAAAGGTATTTTATAATTCTAGTTGATGATTTTTCTAAAATGATGTGGGTTGCATTTCTTAAAGAGAAATCTAAGGTATTTGACAAGTTTAAGATATTCAAGAATACAGTTGAGAATGAATCTAGTGTAAAGATTAAATGTGTAAGATTAGATAGAGGAGGATAATTTATTTCAAATGAGTTTAACATGTTTTGTGAAGAAAATGGAATTAAAAGACAACTATCAACTTTGAGAACCCCTGAACAAAATGGCATTGTTGAAAGAAGGAACAAGTCTATTACAAAAGCTACAAGAGCTATGTTAGTAGAGAATATGTGAATACAATAGTCTACACTATGAACAGAGTGCAAGTCAGGAAGGACATACGAAAGACACATTATTAATTGTGGTTTGGTCACTCACCTTATTTGGAAGTAAGTGTTATATAAAGAGAGATCATGACATTGGTAAGTTCAATGCTAGAAGTGATGAAGGTATGTTTCTTGGTTATTCATTGAAAAGAAAGGCTTATAGATGTTATAATTAGAGAGCTATGACTATTATGAAAAGTGAAAATGTGAGAATTGTTGATGAATTTAGAATACAAGAGAGAATAGTTTATTACAATTTAGATGATTATGTTGTTACTAAGTTGAGGAATGATGAGGTATTTCTTGAGACTAACAATGATTTGTAGAATGAAGGAGAGCCAAGGTAGGAACAAAGTTCAGAACCTTTAGTAGAGCCAAGAGTTGAGAAAACAACTCCTACTTCAAGAAAGAACATGATAAAGAATCACCCATCCCAACAGATCACCAAAAGCAAAGACAAAGGTGTGATGACAAGAAGTAGAGTGAATGAAGAACTATGCTTGATATCGCGAGCCTAAGAATGCAGATGAAGCATGTAAAGATGACTATTGGAAGCAAGTTATGAAAGAGGAATTGGATTAGATAGAAAAGAATGAGACACGAGAATTGGTCCCCAAACCAATAGACAAGAATGTGATTGGAACCAAATGGGTATTCAGGATCAAGATGAATGAGTAAGTAGAAGTTGTAAGAAATAAAGCAATACTAGTATGAATAGGTTACTCATGGCAAGAAGGAATAGACTATGAGGAGACTTATGCTCCAGTGGCTAGAATAGAAGCTATAATATTATTCTTAGCCTATGCATCATAGAAGAAATTCAAAGTATATCAAATGGATGTCAAGTTAGCATATCTTAATGGAGAACTTGAAGAAGAGGTATACATTAATAGCTTGAATGATATCCTTTGATAGATAACAAGGACATATTATGCATATTAAGGAAAGCATTGTATGGATTAAAGAAAGCACCCAGAACCTAGTACATGAGGTTGGACAAGCATTTAACAAACCTCAAATATAACAAAGGTATGAAAGATAGTAATTTGTATTAGAAAGAAACTGATGATGGCTTGAAGATTTTGATAATATTTGTTGATGACATTATATTTGGAGGAAAAAGGAATGTAAGAAGTTTGCAGAAGAGATTAAGAAAGAATTTAAAATGAGTATGATAGGAGAGATGAAATATATCCTAGGATTGCAGATTGTACAAAATAAAGAAGAAATCTTTATTTGTAAGACTAAGTACTTGAAGGATTTACTAAAATGGTTTGATTTAGAAGCATGTAGACCTATTAGAACACCTATGGTAACTAGACACAAGTTATCTACAAAGGATGAAACACCTATTTTTGAGTAGAAGAAGTACAAATCTATGATGAAAGGATTGCAATATCTGACTCACATAAGGCTGGATATAGAAAATGTAGTTGGAATTGTTGCAAAATTCTAGGCTAATCCTAGAGAAGTAAATCATGTAGCAGCGAAAAGGATATTTAGATATCTAAAGAGAACATCTGAGTTTGTATTGTGGAATGATAGATCGAATGATTTTACTCTAAGTACTTATATTGATGAAGATTTGATAGGTAGTATGGATGATAGAACAAGTAATGGTGGAGGAGCTTTCTTTCTTGGAGGAAGATCGGTATCTTGGTTAAGCATGAAGTAGGATTGTAAATCTCAAAGTGCAATAGAAGCAAAGTACATTGAAGAAATAAATAATTGCAATCAAGTTATTTGGATAAAGTAGTTGCTAAATGATATAAGGATAGAAATCAGTGGACCTATTATTATACATTGTGACAACACAAGCACAGTAAATATTTCTAAGAATATAGTATTGCATTCAACGACTAAGCATATTTCTATTAAGTATCATATGTTGAGAGAAAAAAGTTGTAGAAAAGGAAATTAGATTGAAGTATGTGAGCACTAAAAAGTGGATTGTAGATATATTCGCTAAGCCTCTTCACAAATAGACTTTTGAGTATTTGCGATGTATGCATTAGGGTTATGCCCCTTCCTACATTAGAGTAGGAGATGCAAGAGTTCATAAGTCTAGGGTAATAGAGCATAATTATTTCTTTGGACTGGATATTGATGCTTCTTGTATGGGGGAGCATTTGTGATGGAAAAAGTCATATGTGAATCTTGTTGATCTTATTTTGAACAATTTCTGTCAACACTCGAACTAATAAGTAGTTGTAGAGTTTGATGCAGAGATGTTGGTTGTAGAAATCTTTGACATTGATGTCAACGAGGGAGAAGTTTGGCAGTGTGATGAGGAAGAAGTTTTGGGATAAGAATAGCATGAAGACTAATAGTTTGGTATAGAGCACATTGAGGTATATTAATGGGGGAGTATGATTGATGAAGAGGATTTTAAGGTTGATAGTCTTTTTTTGTTATTCTTGGAACTAGATGTTTTTCATCTATGTTGCCATCAATGACAAAGGGGGAGATTGTTGGAAGATTGGTTGGAAGAATGAATGTTAATTATATTCCTATGGGGTAGAACTACTATGATGATATGTTACATTCATGACTAAGTTTTTCATTAATGTCAACATAACATGTTTGATGTCTACATAGCAATTTTTTTGTGGTACCTAAGAGAAGAACAACAAAAAGATCAAGTTGGTATGGGTGGCTAGTTGAGTATGATAACTACCCAAGGTTATGGGAGATACTTCTATGTATTTGGTATATGCAGTTAATGTCAAAAGCATAAAGGAAAAGCCTAGAAGAAGTTATGTAAGTTTTGGTGATGTCTATTCTGAGCTAGAGTTTACAGAGGCATGTTCTAGTAAACTTGATATATCTCTTAGCAGAGTTGATATCTTGAGGATCAAGGTTGAGGACATGAATAAGACATGCTAAGGATGATATGACTAAGCTCACTCATCATAATATTTTGTGTAGAGAAAGTTATTCAAGTTGTAGGGTTGAAGATTAATGTTATCACTAAGTGTTGTAGACACCTAAATTTGATTACAATGCTTTGGTAATCTAATTTAGCCACCTCTAAAGGCATCATTAATTAAATTCTTATTTAATTAATCCTTTGCCATCCCTAGTTGATTAATTTAATTAATCATCTATAGTCCTAATTGATAAATCAAATAATCTATTATTTATCAATTAAATCCTTTTCTCCTATCCAATTCCAAAAATCCCCATTTATTAAATAAATCTATTTGATAAATGAAATCGTCAAATTCAAAAACCCCTAACCTATCTCTAATCCTCCATTTAGCCTAATCCACCCCATCCACCCATACTAACCAAGCTTAGCCACTAACTCACCCACCCTCATTAATGCCATCCACTTGCACATCTCTAACATCCCTAATCTAATCCTAAACCCAAGCCTAATCCACCCCCTAATGTTGTCACATTCCTTAAAGTCTCCCCTCAAAAAACCCAACCACTAAGTCATGAGTGCTCTTACAAAACATAAAAGACTCTTACAAGCCCACTCATGACTCTTACACCCATCTTCCACACTCTTCCCTCTTCCACACTCATTCCTCTTACATCCCTCTTACATACTCAACCCCACTCATCATGCCTTTAACCAACCCTTTACCCTACCCTCTCATACTCATCCTCCTTTTGACAAGTGTCACCTTCCCATTGGTGCTAAACAAGCACAATCCATGTGCTCTCCTTTGAGTGCATCCTAGCCCTCCTTAAGCCTTCATCCATCCTTGCATCTAAGCCCTCCATCCCTCTACCCCTTAGCCTATAAATTGAATCCCATCCCAAGCCATTTCATCAACAATCTTTGAGCTAAAGTTACCATGCCCTTTTGAGAGCCAAAAGCCATACCCATACCCTTATAATGCCAAATTGAGAGCTCACAAAGCTACAAATTTGCTATTACCCATCTCCATTGAAGCAGCTTTTGAGCATCTTGAGCATACATCCACAGCAAAAGGACACATCTACAGAATCAAGAAAGCATGGAGTGTTTTCTCTTGTGAAGTTTGCACTTCTTGTTTGCTTTCTTTGTCTAAGCATATATGTGAATTTAGTTTTTGGTTTGTGAATGTTTACTTTATTTGTTAATGTTCTTTGCATACTAAATCTTGTTCTACATTTTGGCACGCCCGGTGGGACCCCACTATGGGTCATTTAATCATCTATTTTCATCTCTATGTCATTTTTTCTAACCATCTAATGTTATTTGTTGTTTGAGGGTGTTGTGAGGGTGTTTTTCTTGTTTTTGCAGGTTAAAGAACGCACTTAGGAAGAAGAAATACCATCTAAAAAAAATTTGCATTTTTCAACTTTTTTCGCATAGTGTCGTCTCTACAGTTTTGGTGTCTACAACCTGTTCTGTCATCTCCGCCACCGCCAATCCAAATCATTGTCTGTGAAAATCTACATCTGTGCAAATTGACGTCTCTGCCACCGCCAATCCAAATTGTCGTCTGCAAAAATCCGCATCTGCACAAATTGGCATCTCTGCTTGTCACCTATTTTCTGCGCCACAAATCTGTTCTGTCGTCTCCTAATACTAGCGTCTCTGTATTTCAGAGTCTTCCTATTTTGGCATCTCCGCTTGATAGACTATCATCTCTGCCTGCTTATGTCGCATTTCTTCTTTAAAATCTTTATTTCTACACTTTTTTTTAGTGGTTTCGTAGGATATAGACCATTTTAAGCATTTTTACGCGTAGAAAAAACAGCAAAAAAAGTTTTAAAAAAATTTCCCATAGTTAAGCTCTCATTTTTGAAGATTTTGGCTAACTAACTAAATTGCTTTTTTTTGTCTCATTGTAGGTTGGAGCACATATGGAACCACTAACCATGTTTCTTGCAGGTTTTCATGTTGCTAAAAAAATGAACTTGAATGTTTAACCATTTGTCTTTGAATGCATGTTGCTAAAAAAATGAACTTGAATGGTTAAACACATTTTTCATTGAATCAATGTTGCTCAAAACACACTCTTGAATGTCATGGATTAAAATCAACTTTCCTTGGAATGCATGCTTAAAACAACAAATCCAATCTTGAATGCCAAGGATCAATTAACCATTGCAATATCAAACACTTCATTTGGAGCTTCTAAAATTGAACAAAACAAATCTCTTTTCCACATGCAATCTAGGTAAAGTTTGATTTTTGGACATTTAAGAAACTTTGTTAAGTTAAAATACAAATTTAAAAAAATCAATTTGAGTAGTTCCTTGGACTCACCACTTTTCTAATCACCCATCAAATATTAACCATTGGTTGCAATCTCAGCACCATTTATGGGGATGGGTCTACTTGAAAAAGGTGTTAAATGTTCCACAATCTAACTCACTCACTTGGTCTTTGAACGTTTGCTTTAACTTTATCAAAATTCTTAAATAGCCAAAACTCTAGATTAAATCGATCACACTTCAAGTTTGGGCACTAAAATTGAACAACAACTGACGTGGAGAGCCTCCGGGCGCGCGCTTGAAATCGAATCTCACACACTTTTGTTTTGGGCTTAAAACAAACTCACACTCAATCTTGAATTCCTTAAAGAAAATTAATCGATATTTGACATGGACTGCCTCCGGGCATGCGAGTTTGCTTTTGTTGACCCTAACTCTTCTTATTGTTTGCATTCTTCGATCGATTTACTTTTGTTGGCGCTTCAAGTTGGAATTGAACATTGTCTCTTAAACATGAGTGCTTGCAAAGTCTAGATTAGCACACATAAGAGTCAGTTGGTAAAAGAACAAGCGTTTTTTTTAGCCCAAGGTCATCCAAGTCTTCTCTCCCCTTGTTGTCTTTCGAGGCCATCTTGGGTGCATAAGATTAGGATCCAAAACCTTGTTTCTTTTTAGGAGGCCTGCTTGGGGATTTCATCACCCCTTGGACGACCTCAACTCCAGCGTTCTGGCGGAGTATAAGAATCGGGAGGTGAATCGAAAGACACCTCTCTTGGGATCAAGATTTTGTCATTCAGGCTAAGCCTCAAGGAACTTTATACCCTTGAGAAGTGAAAGAGGAGAAGTGGGTTACCGCTCCTCTCGGCTGTGTGACATCCTTTTGGTCTCATCTACGGATTTGGGCCTCACGTACCTTGCGTATATCGAGGACTCCCTAGCTAAACCAATTGTCAGCCTTGCAGAAAACCATCTAGGATGTTAATGTGTTTGGAGTGACTGATCAAAACATTTGAAGAACATACACACTCCTCGGCGCAAGTATCACATTCTGAGAACCACAAACTTCTATCTGGGTGTTCCTATCTATTGCTTGTTTTCATTTTTACTTGTTGAATGAATGTTTGCCAAACTTGGTCAATCCTAGCTTAGGGCACACTTAGCATAGTCACTGCCTATTTTGGAAGTTGAACAAGTTGAAGCAAAACAACTGAGATTTTTCCCAAAGCCACGCAAATTCAGGAATTTATGTCGGAACAACCCAAACCCAAACAGAAGTTTCACAAGGTGAAACTCAAGCCATCTCTAGCATACCAAGAACTTTTAGCCAAGAGAAAAGAAATAACACCAATCCCATGAATTGCCAAACTCCTCAAAGCAGAGGACAAAGCTACTGAAGAAGCACTTCAAGAGGCCTGGTTAGAGCACACCATCAAATTTAGCCAACATCCAGGAGTTAATCTTGCTTATGCCTTACCAACTAGGTATGATTTCTATGTTTAGACACCCTTGTTTCTCCACATCTTCTTGGATAAGTTTCACTTTAGAGTCATCTTTGTAGAAAAGCCATCCATCTTAGGTTATCCCCTTAAGCATTATTAGCTCATCCATCTCATTTAGAATAATACCATCTAGCCAGTAATCGAAAATTTGCACATCTAAACTTTCAAAATTGTTGTCACCTTGCTAAAAGTTTGCCATTCCTAAAATCTTCCAAATCCACCAATCTCACCAAGGTTATCCCTTTGACAGAGCTTTGTCTAGGGTAATCTAGCTTTGTCACTTGTTATCCCTCATCACCTTGAGCTAAAGGTTGGGATCCGCAAGTGGTCAATCTCATGTTCTTCCTAAAGGATCATCAGTCTATCCTTAAGTTGACACAATCACCACCAAGCTTGCACATAGGAAAGCAGACCTTTTGTGCTTTGACAACATATCTTTGAAGTTAGAATCCCCAACCCAATCCTCCTTAGGTTTTGTCATATAGCTTTGCCTCAACCTAGGAAATCATTTGCATAGAAAAGCCTTCCCCGTTTTGCATCCATCAGCATTATTGCATCTCATACCTAGGAGCATTTTTCATGCCACCCGTCACTCGCTTAGCCAAGAAGAAAGAAACAATGGAGCCCTATCATTTGGATCGAACAGCCTCACCCCCCTTGAGCACTCAGCCATCCTTCAGCCCAGAGCAAGCTATGCCATCACCTACTGACATTGAAGCTTTCATGAACCAACCAGGAAATGCAGTATTGGTAAACGCCATTATAGACAAAAACAAAGAGACAATCATGGTTAATTTTCGAAGGGACAATGTGTTGGTCTGACTTTTTGTGTAGTAGAAGTTTTCAGTTAAATCATAGAAAAGTCAAATGTTCTATTCCTAAGTGAAGCATAGTATTTTGGATAAATCATCCATAAGAAATAATCATCATGTAAACCCTATATCATCTCTATTCATAAATTGTCAGGCACAAAATTTTGAATTTTTAAAAGAGACGAATATGCTGTTATATTCCTTTTCCTTTCTCCCAGATTACCTTTCTTCCTATTTGTCCCAACTGTCAGATCCGACTAGATCTACCGTTGGCGTTACCTTGCTATGACAAGTTGCATGCTTATTAAGTATGGCGAGGTAATGAGTATTGAGTATTTTAAGAGGCGGGACCGTAAAGTGAAGATACGACGATCAGAGATTTGCTTATTAAATGATTTATTGTGCAGGTACACTTTGCAAGTTACCGTCCAAAAAGGACAGGGACCCACTAGAATATCTGACATCAGAGCCAGAATGATGGTTTTTTCGAATGTTCCGCCACCTCGCTATCAGAAAAATCAGGCACTTCTCCGTTAGCAAAGTAGCGAGGCCACATGAAAATCTAAAGATGATGACATTGCATCTTGCTTGTATCATAATTACACCAGGTGGCATGACCAGTCATAAATACCCTTGTCAGAATCAGTTTTAATTGACAGAAGTGATTACTGGGTAACCCTTGAATTTTTTGGCACGGAATCCTTTTAAGTGTCGGAGCTCGCTACCTCGCTATCGAAAAATGTAGGTGCTTCACCATTAGCGAGTTAGCGAGGCCTCGTAAAATGGTAAAAGATCGGCAAGATCTTTGGTGACATGGAATGACAAATGACTATGATAAATTTTGACATGTGCCAACTATGCAGAGATCTGATTCTCATTAATGCCTATCTGACTGAATGTACAAAAAATCCTGAACATCAGCTTGAAGTGGATCAACAGAGCTCGCTACCTCGCTATGACAAGTTGCATGCTTGTTAAGCCATGCGACATAGCAAATATAAATTAGGAGATCTTGTGTTTCTTCTTCACCTTTGATTTGGTAAGTGATCAACGGCTGTTGTCTCCTCGCTATGAAGAGTTGCAAGGGAGATAATTATAGCGACATAGCGAGTTGGGCCCACCGCCTTCCTTCTTAAGAAGCCCTGTAGCATATCTTTCGATCATTTCTGTATCTGATCAACGATTGTCGCCGCTTCGCCATGGCAAGGTGCTCATTCTTTATGCATAACGAAGTAGCGACATGCTGACACGTTTTCTCAGTCATCAGTGGGTCCAAATGTAAGTGCCATCAAAGAAAGAATTCTGTACGTGGCAAGTTCTCATTGGGTAAAATAACTGACATGGAAAATATAACTCCTAGTTGTTCTCTCTGTACCACATGATCGTAGGATCTTTGAAGATCGACGACGCAGTTTTAAATGAAAAATGTAGTGCCACTCTCTGTATTAATTAGACAAGAAAGCTTCGTCTGTGAGGAAAAATAGAGTATAATACAGAGAGATTTCATCAGTTTCATTTCACGCGAGAAAAGATTTGGAGCCATTCTTGTGCAGAAGCCATTACTGAAAGAAAAGCATGCCAAGGTTTGATAAAAATTGTCAAGTTGTCTGTTCGCGGAAAATTTGCAGGAATACAGAGGAAAACAGAGACAGAATTCAAGTAAGTAAAACTACCATCATCTTCGTGAGCTTTTAAGTTCTAAAAAGATAGCCCAAGATGCCTCCGAAGAAGGGATTTTTAGGTGCAATAAACTACTTGGATAGAAATGTGCATGATGATTTGCTTGAGTTACTTCCTGAGTCTACTGTAGAAATGGTGCAAGTTAAGAGGTTAACCTCACTGAACCCTAGGCTAAGGATAGCTGATGGATTGTATGATAAGGGTAATTGGGTTCAGGATGCTCAAACTTCTCAAACTGGTTTGAGTTTATTCAAAAAATGGTTTGCGAAAAGGAAGTTATATGCCCCTCATGCCAATATATGGAATTTTGATGTTGGAAAGCTTGTTGTCCCCAGTGTGTTTATGGATTTTGACCTGCTTAAAGCTATAACGAAAAATTATGACCAAGCCACTAAGGTAGTGAGAAGAATGGATGGTGAGGCTTTAGTTACCATTAGTCCCGAGGAGATTAGGAAGGTTTTCAGTCTGGGACCTCTCACTATGTATCATGTGCCCATTAATTTGATAGAGTTAGAAAAAGAATATATATCTAAAAGGGATGTAGTTAGACAGGGTGCACTGAAAGCCCAGATAGGCAGGATTGGAGGCCTCCCAACCATAACATCATCTTCTAAATAACCATTAAAGAAATCATGCTTTAATGCCAGGGCAGTAGAGATATATAGGACCCTGTGCAGAGTCTTTGGAGAGGGCGAAGAAGATTTTATTCCAGTGAGCTTCATGTATATGATCACCCAAATCTCCTCTTTTGGTGTGGAAATAATTTTTGATTTTGCATCTTACTTGGCTAACGAGATTCACCAGGGATTGGTGGGGATTGCAAAGGGCAAGGTGGAAAAGGTTTGGGGTTAGTACTCCCTATTGATGCATATGTTTCTTTTTAAAGGGGCCACTTATTTTGATAAAGAAATGGTTTTAAATAGGGAACAAGATGGGGAGGCACTGCCAGTCCAATTATGGAGTGCAGACATGACTTGAGAAGCAGAGAATGCTAGCTTTGTTAGATTTGATAGGCACTTTGCCTCCAAACTAAGATGCCTCATATTGAGTGATAATCCCAGAATTCCTAAGGCACTAATGCATCTTGTTAGGCCTATGGACAAAACCCATAATCTAAAAGTTTCACATAATTGGGGAGATATTATCCCATATTCAGTCTCAACTATCATTAGGGTCTATGGATTCAAAGGAACACCCCATGTACTACCCTATCAAGTACCTTTAAAGGTAGGGATAGCTGAATTTTTGTGGCAGTTGGGAGGAGTGGAGGAGGCCTTTTTGCACAAAAGGGGGACATGATCAATTTTTCCTACTTGCACTATAGCCCACCAGTTTGTGATAACTAAAGAAGGGTGGATCTTTCTCCACAAAATTTTGGATCAATATAAGATGGCGGTGTCTCATGCTCATTTTTATGATACAGAATGTTTCTTTAACTCTGCTCTTAGACTTAGAATCAAGCTTCGTCCAGTTCAGCATGAATTCTATTTTCCTGAAGACATAATAAGAAATGAATATTCTCTCCATGAGCAAGAAATAAAGAAAGAAAAATGGAGATTCTATTCAAAAGTTTTGGAATTCATTAATTGTTTTGACAAAGATTACAATCCTCTTAGTAATGCTGCAACCAATGTAGATAAGATAAATAAGCTCATGAGTACTTTCTCTAAGATAATGAAAGTAATGAATGAGAAGAAACAACATTTTATTGATTCTTTTCTAGATAAAGCCAGAGAGGTTATGAGAAAATTGGGTTTCACCCCCAACATTGGAATGGGTCCACTGGTGGTACGAAAGAAGACATGATATACTATTGTTCGGCAGAAGGTGCCCATTGTACACAAAGAAAAATAGGTAGTTGAATCCACTAGTACTGTCTTGGAAGAAAGACCCCCTGAACCTTCTCCCAAAAGAAGAAAAATAATAAGGGAAGAAGAATCCCCTGATGAAGGTTACTCACCTTCTCAAACTCCAATGAGAATTGAGGAAGAGCAGCTCACCAATGAGCAATTCCAACAAATGGGGTCACAAGGAGAAATTTTTGTTACACAAGTAGAAATTGATGAAGGGAACCCCCAGGAACCTCCTGTGCCAAGTTTTGAATTAACTATAGAAGATTTCAGAGGAAGGGAATTGGACCCTATTTTGGAACAAGCCAATCAGCATTTTTTGTCTGATAATAGTTTTGTAAGATCTAGGGCTTTCCATCAGTTTGCATGGAGGGTAAACATGCACATTTTTGAGCAAAGGTGTAAGAATATGAAAACAGAACATCCAGAAATGGATGAGGCCTCCATTCAAAATCAAATAAAGGAACAAATGATGCAAGAGTTCCAAAATATAACCCCTGATGAGGGTAGATAGATGGTAAAAAATGCAAATGTTTTATTATTGCCCAATTGGGATATTGCTGATGCATTAATTTTTAATTCTGTATCAAATAATTTAGGACTCCAGGATCCAAATAAAGAGGAATTCTTAGGTACAACATTCAGCAATGATCAAGCTGCCCTTGTTATGTGGTCCCTGAGAAGAGGATCTAGGACTACTTCATCACAGCCTAATAATTCAGGACTAACAGGGAGTATCATTGTAAGGAGGGTTGCTAATACTTCAAATGTACAGGCAGCCCACATGAATGTGGATTATTCTAAATTTTCCTTGGCTACTGAAGAAAGAGAAGAGAAGGAAATGATTGATATGCACAATAAATATGAAATAGTGGTGGATGCTTATAATCAAGAGGTAAAAAGGAGAATTGAGCTGTAAAATAGGGTATCTCAATTGGAGAAGATACTTGGAAAGAGGAAAGTGGGAGAATCCAATACACTGAGAATTGCATATCCTCCATAGTCATCTATTGGATTAACCCCTATTATTGAGATACCTGACACCCCTGAAAGACCCCAATTCTATACTGCAGAGGAATTTGAAGCAGAAAAAACCAAATTACATGAGTGGCAGATAGAATTTAGAAATCAGTAGGAAGAGAAATGGAAGCAGGGTGTGACATATTTGAGGGATAAAATACAATGGTCAACTTTTTATGATCAGTTGACAAGGATTGTAACCCTCATGGATGAGTTGAATAAAGAAAAGGATGGACTAGATTCTCTTGCACAGAAATGGAGATAGAGAAATAATGATGTTACAATTATATGTATATTTGCAGTCCAAATGCCTTATCATCAGGTTGAAAAGATTTTTGATTTATTGAATAAGTTAGAAAATTTTGAAAATGAAAGAGATTCTTTATAGAGAAGATTAATACTCTGTTTTTCAAAATATCTTGCTGAAAAATTCACCCTATTTCCTTGTGCTTTAGAATTTGTTGATACAGTAAAGGAAAAAGAAAAATGGAAAAAGGAAATGGATTATTTATTCGATAACAGAATAATAAACATCATCAGTGAGACTGGCCATTGGTTTTGGGTAAAGAAAAATGAGGAGCTGGTAAAAGTACAATTTTACTATACTACTATGATAAAAGAATTTGATGATTTAGAGGAAAATGAAAATTCTTTAATAAAGATACAAAGAGAAACTCTAAGTTTTGATTGGCCAGATGATGATACTTTTAATAAGTGGAAAAATCAGTTTAGTGAATAGATGTCAGGAGACAATGAGGAAGAAGATACAAAAGTAATAGTTACCCTTGTAATCAACAACGATGACATGGAAAATCCCCAGGTTAAAGTGATTTTGTAGGTAATAGAAGAGGATACATCACTTACAGATCTCATGGGTATGCACTCCGAAAGTGAAGAATGATTGTAAGGTCAGATCGTGCTCTTGTCTCAACAATTCAGAAGCATAACAGAAAGGAACCCGCCAAGAAATGTTGTTAATTTTTCTGTTATTTTGTTTTTGTCTTTCTTTTGAAAGGACACCTGTCACCTTCTTTAGCCTGAAGCTTGTTGCATCTCACACTATTTAAGTGAGATCCCAAGGCTAAAGAATGGTCCGAATTCTATTTTTACTAAGTATTGTGCTTAGTTCTGTTTTTGGTCCAAACATTTGGAAAGCAAGTTTGTAATATACTTTTCTGTCAAAATTTCTGAGATATAGATGAATGTAGAAAGAACTGTGCTTCTTTTCTGAAGGTCTTTCTGGGTCTATTGTAAATGATATACCATTTTCAAAGGAAATGAATACAAATTATGAACTGTCCCCATATCAGTTCTTTCTGAATTTTGTCTCCTTTTAAATACTTAGCTACCTTGATGTTGTGTGAGTAAAAGCTTATGCAATTGATTGCAATATAGCAAGGTTGTACATCCATTTGTTATTGTTGTTAATTCAATGGATTAAATAAAGGCTCTGATGAATGTGATGAGGTTGCTTAGGTGTTAAAAAGGATTTTTGAATGATAAATTCTGATAAGAATTGCTGATAACAATTTGTTGCAAAGCAACAAATTAGATCTAAGAATTTACTATAGACTCTGAATCCCCAATGGATTAGGCACTGATCGAAAGTATTTCAGCCAAAAGAGAAGTATATTATGACTGGTTTTTTCAAAGTACATCATAAAATAAATTTTTACTTTTATTTCCTGTAAGATATTCAAAGTTGGCCAGCACTTGCCTGCATGGATCGTTTTAGCTTCATTTAGCCATTGTTGTTGAAAACATCTGCAGAGCTATAGAAGATTTCTTGGCCATATCTGTTCAAGGGATGTGTTTACCAATTCGGTAAGAGTTACGTATATGTTTGAGGATTTAGAAATGAGAATCAAAATGAAACTAAGAATAATTCTCATACAATTGTTCCATTTTTGAACCATCCCCGGGTACACCCGCCCTGGTTTTTACAGAGCCAAAAGAGTAGAAAATCGTCTGAGGTTTTGTTGAAGTTGGGTCCTAGTACTTTGCATATGCAAGTGATAATGAGAATTGGCTATTCTTTAGGCTGTGTATGTACTGATATCTAGGTATTAAGCCTTTTGTCGCTTAGTAGTTTTAGCACTGTTTTAACATCATATTAAAACACCAACACAATGTAGGAACCTTTGACTTTGGAAGACCCCCTCCATTATCAGATCCATCTCACCCGTTGTTTGGGTAGCTGCCACCACCCATAGGCTCTTATGATCCAAATTATCCTCAATATATTCCAAAAGAAGAGCCTCCGGCCAATCCATATGACCCAACAGACCCAAACATACCATCATCCACCCAAGTTGAAATCTCCATGCCACAAGCCAACCCAGCCACCACCACTCCATCCTTGGTTCATACCTCTCCGCTCCAAACCCCCTTTACTCAAAACACCTCACCGTTCACCCCCTTCACTATTGCTGCTGCTCCCCAACCCAGCCTTCCAAATCCACCCATCTCCCAAATCAGTGCTAACATCTTTGGCCAACCTCAGCAATATACAATAGGGATGCCACCCATGGGGCCAAGTAATCAACCTTTCATCGCCCCCAGCTTGTTCACCACAGCCCAAAGTACAATCCCATCATTTCCATTAAGTCTTGGGAGCTCAATACCACCAGCCACAAATCCACAAGCTACTACCTTCACTCCACAAAGCTATCAAAACCCACAAGCTACTACCAATCTTCTACCAAGCTCCCAAGTGACCCCAGCTCCCACCACCACTCTACCAAGCTTCCAAATCCAGCCACAAAGCTATCAAACCCCATCAGTTCCATTTCCAAGCTTTCAATTCCCACCACCTCCACCACCAACTAATCCATTACCTCCAATAACCAGCTACTTTTCAATGCCACTTCTAGGAGGTAATCCACCACCCCAGCCAACCACCAATTATTTGTAGATACCATCCCAAATGGGGGCACAACCCACATATATTGGTCAAACCCCATAAGCCCTCTGATCCTTTCCCCAAGCCTCACAACCATCTTATACCTTACCTCCACAAAGCAATCCATTTATCCCATAGCCAGCTTATGTTCCTCAATCCCAACCTCAAATCCCATATCAACAACAAGCCTCGCAGCACATGCAGCAATATGTGCCACCTCCCCCTCAACAACCCGTCATCCACCATGTAGCTGCCCAAAAAATGTACAATCCCTATCAGCAAATCCCTCACAGCCATCCATATTCAGTGGCCCCATCTAGCACATACCTACCTCAAGGCACTCCTACATTGGGGGCACCCCAACCATCACCTATCAATTCAGAGTGGGAGCAAATGAAGATAGATCTGAAAGCCATCCAAGAAGGGAATGATCCAAAGACATTCAAGTTTGAGAATGTGTGTCCTTACCCATTTGACAGAGCCATTACCACGACACCATTTCCCAAACACTTTGAGGTACCTAAATTCGACAAATTTAGAGGAAAAGGAGACCCTGTCACACATATCAAAGAATTTTACATGTATTGCCAGGACGTGGCATACAATGATGTCTTCCTCTTGCACGGTTTTCCCAAAAGCTTGGCTGGACCAGCTCTTGAATGGTTTTATAGAATCTCCTATGGCACAATTAAAAACTTTGCTGAATTATCTGAGGCATTTGTAGCCCAATATGCCCATCTTGTTGAAACAGAGCTATCAATAGTTGATCTTGTCCACACCAAGCAAAAAGGTGGAGAAAGCCTTGCCGAATACCTGCAAAGATGGCAAACCCTTACCACCCACATATCCTGCACCTTGCCAGAACACCATGTGATGAAAATGTTTATTGATAATGCACATCCCAGCTTGGCTCACCACATGACCATGAACTATTTGCAGACCTATAAGGATATCAAAGAGAAAGGAATGATTCTTGAGCAAGGACTCATCAAAGATGGTGTGGTAAAGATTTACAAAGAGGCCAACCAAAATCAATCACATTCCAATGACAAGTTTAGGTATTGGAACAAAAACAAGCATGTTGCAACAGATGGGGTTACTGACACCAGACATGTGAATATCATTGGTCCTTCTCAAAACTAGTCTAACCCACCATATTAAACAAACAACCAACAAGCTATCAATTACCAACAACGAAATAACCAAAGCTATCAAAACTACAATACAAGACCCAACTTTCAAGGGTCTAACAATCAAGCTAATACCATCAATGTAGCTGCAGGGCAAAAGCCCAGATTCCAACCTGCACCTAGAAACTATACACCCCTTGTTGAGCCATTGGATGTTATTTTTGAGAAATTGGCTAAGGAAAACCTCATCAAATTTCCTCCTACCTAGCAAATTGATCTAAGCCAATCCAAAGCTGCATGGTACAAGGACAATGAGTATTGCAAGTTCCATAGGGTAAACGGTCACACCACCCTCAGATGCATGAAACTGAAAGACTATGTGCAGGACCTCATTGATTGGAAGGAAATCACTATTGGTGCCCAAACCTCTCCCAATGCAGGCTTACAGATTTATCAAAATGCTTTTCCTCCACACAAGAACCAAAATCCTGGAAAAGCACCTATCCAAAACAACACCAAAAACCGCCAGCGAAACCAACAGCATGGGAAGAACAATGACCACACTTCATCCTATATAGACTATGGTAGCCTTATAGGTTGTATATCTGAGAAAGAGCCTTCTGTCAATGTTATCAATATCCGAGGACCAGATAATGAGTGTGCGGTCACCACTCGAAGAGCGTGATTTAACATCCCAGGCCCACTAGTTTCATCAGCACCATCAGCTCCATCAAAAAGCTGGTACAATATCTTGGAACACCTTGGGAACATGTCAGCCCAAATCACCATTTTAGACCTTCTCCGCACTAGTCTTGTGTAAAAGGACATCCTTGACAATGCTCTCATAGAATCCCGTGTCCCTTTTGATATCAATACTACTGATTTTCGTAATCTTGTTGGACACCTTTCATCCTTATGTGCCCTATCTTTCAAACCCACCGACATACCCGTGGTTGAGCCAGATCACACCCTTCTGCTTCGCATAGCCATCATGGTATCCAATTTCGCCATGAAAAGAGTAATGATAGATAATGGATCAGCCTTGAATATTTGCACCCTAAAATTCATAAAACAAGCTGGGTATACTGAGGAAGATATGATCAGTGAAGTTATCACCATCAAAGCTTATGACAACTTGGAAAGAACCACAGAAGGGACTATTTTGCTACCAATCAAGGTTGGGCCAGTCATCCAAGAGATAGTTTTCCATGTTGATCTAAACCTACCATTTAACATCCTCCTCGGTCGCCCATGGATTCATGCTATGAAGGCCGTTCCATCCACCTACCATCAGTGCATCAAATTTTCGCATCAGGGCACTGAGGTAACCATCCATGCTGATCTAGAACCCTTTGCTTACTGCAATGCGGTTGAAGCTTTATATACAAACCATTGCCCTAGAATAGACATCGACACATCCATTGCCAGCTCATCCCACACTTGTAATGACGCAGAAACCATCCTCGCCTCCACCCTATCTACCGTAAAGATCAACAAAAAAGGTTGTGGAGAATATAGTCTGTCAGATGCATTTGCTTTCAGAGCAATCCCACTTGATCCACATACCCATGGATGACCGACATATCACAAAGCTAGGGAGATTCCACCTCCTCAATACAAACAGTTTGGCCCAACCACCTTTGTGTCCTCAAAAACCCCTCTTCATGAAGAGCTCACTCCAGATATCAACAATTGGTTACATAAGGATGCACCTCCAAAAAGTCAAGCACGCCTTGATCACTTCAGCCAAAAGTATCCCCAACAACATAAGCTCATCACTGAAAAATGGAACTATCAAGGAGGTGGACTAGGACTAGAAGAAAGAGGCATGCAATGTCCCATCGAAGCACATAATTAGGAAATGAAGTCAGGACTTGGCTTTGGTATACCCACAACTGGGGGCACCAATTAGAATGGTCATGCTTTTTCAAACATCCACCACGACCTTGTCGAAATCGAAGACATTCTTGAGAAAGTTGAAAAGAGAGCCTACGACGATATCCCAGACCAAATCTTCCTAGGAGACTCTGTTCTCCGAGAACTATCCATCCATCTCATTGACCTACCACTTGCTCATCCACAACTCATAGATTGGGACCAACCAAGTGTCATACATATTGATGAGTTCGCATCAGAGGAAGCACTTCTAAGATTCATGGGAGCTGAAACTCCTCATAAGAAGACAAAGCCAGATTCTTCCTACATCTACAAGCTAGATCCCAAGGGGTATTTTGGAGAAAATCCCCAACCTAGTTTCAATACACCCAAAATTGGAACTAAGGTAAATTTGGGACTAGCTAAGGCAGCGAAGAGAACCCCTCAGCAAGAAAATCCAGAGCCACAAGCAGAACATGAGGATTTAGTATTGCCTCCTCAAGATAATCAACCAGAGGTGTCTTCTATTCTAATAGAGGATACTAGAGAAGTCAACATTGGTTCTTCAGAGATCCCTAGAATTGTCCACATTGTTGCATCCCTATCATAAGACCAAGTTGACCTCCTCTTTGAGGTTTTACAAGAGAACATTGGCCGATTTGCATGGTCATATCAGAACATGCTAGGACTTGATCCAAAGCTTGTAGTTCATCATCTTGTAGTCGATCCAAAGATCAAGCCCATCAGACAAAAGCTTAGAAAAATGCACCCCAAGGTGGCATTACTAGTCAAAGCTGAACTAGAAAGAATGTTAGCTGCTAAGGTTATCCGACCTATCGATTACTCAGAATGGATCTCCAACATGGTCCCTGTCACTAAGCCTTCCGATGACATCAAAATCTGCACTAATTTTAGAGATCTTAACAAAGCTTGTCCAAAGGATGATTTTCCCTTGCCCAACATAGATATGATTGTAGATCTTACAGCTGGACATGAAATTCTGTCCCTTATGGATGGATTTTCCGGGTATAATCAGATCAAGATTGTAGAAGAGGACCAGCATAAGACAACATTCACTACCCCTTGGGGAACCTTTTGCTACACCATGATGCCTTTTGGCCTAAAGAATGCTGGGGCTACCTATCAAAGAGCTATGACAGCCATTTTCCATGATCTTATCCATAGCATTTTGGAGGATTATGTGGATGATATCCTAGTCAAATATCACACCTTCATGGATCATCTTGCTGACTTGGAGAAAGTCTTTGATAGGTTGGCCCAATATCATCTCATGCTAAATCCCAAGAAGTGTGTCTTTGGGACCACATCTGGCAAGCTTCTAAGCTTCATAGTTTTTAAACGAGGTATAGAGATCGACCCCAAAAAGGTCAAGGCTATCTTAAACATGCCTCCTCCCCAGACACTACAACAGCTTCGCTCTCTTCAGGGAAAACTTCAATCTATCTGGCGCTTCATCTCCCAACTTGTAGATAAGTGTACACCATTTTCACACTTGCTAAAGAAGAATGAGAACTTCAAGTGGGATCTTTTATGTCAACGCAGCTTCGATCAGCTCAAGCAATATCTCACCAATCCCCCTATCTTGGTTCCACCAGTTCCTGGTCGTCCCTTGATCTTGTATATATCAGCAACACCTACTGCTCTAGGGGCACTTCTAGCACAACATGATGATTATAGCAGAGAGAGAGCCATCTACTATATCAGTAGAACCCTAGTTGGTTATGAACTCAATTACACTCCTATGGAAAAAGCTTGTTTGGCAGTTGTTTTCTCAACTCAAAAGCTTCACCACTACATGCTAAGTCATACCATCCAACTAGTCTCCAAGATTGACCCTCTCAAGTATATGCTCTCCAGAACAGCACTTACAGGCCATTTGGCCAAATGGGTTATGCTACTAAGTGAGTTTGACATCCAGTATGTGGACAGAAAGGCAATCAAAGGGCAAGCTATAGCAGATCACCTAGCTAATGCACCTCTAGTAGATGCATATCCTTTGCTCACAGAATTTCCAGATGAGCATATCTGCCTAATTGAAGAACAACCCCCATGGAAGCTTTATTTTGATGGCTCATACACCTCTCATGGATCAGGGGTAGGAATATTATTAGTTACACCTCAAGGAGATTACATTCCAAAAGCCTTCAAGCTACAATTCCCTAGCACCAACAATATAGCAAAATATGAAGCTCTTGTAGCAGGATTAAAGATAGTTGCAGAATGGAATATCACTGAGTTACAAGTCTTTGGTGATTCCCAACTCATCATCAAACAAGTCTTAAATGAATATCAAACCAAAGATGAAAAGCTATTACCCTACAAAGAGCTAATTGATCAGATGACCCAGCATTTTACAAAGCTTCAGTTTACACAAGTGCCATGAATGCAAAATAAAGTAGCAGATGCCATGGCCACTATCGGCTCACTCTTGGAAATTCCCCAAGACGCTATGCAGTATGAATTTTTAGTTGAGCAGCTCCTCACACCCACTTATGCGAATGAGGATTCAAACCATGTTTGTATCTTGGTTGGTCCCCAATCCCCTTGGTACCATGAAATTCACGCTTACCTTAATGATGGTATCATATCCCCTCACCTCACACGCACCCAACGCCAGAACCTTATTCAAAAATCATCCCGCTATGTTATCATAGCCAATACCCTATTCGTCGGGGTTATCACGATACTCTCTCTCGATGTTTAGATGAAAATTAGGCCGTGATGGCATTAAAAGAAGTACATTCTAGACTTTGCGGTGCCCACACGAGTGGTATTGTCCTAGCATGACAAATCCTTAGAGCAGGCTACTATTGGCCTACCATTGAAGAAGACTCTTGTGACTTTGTCAGAAAGTGTCTTCCATGTCAGCAGCATGCAAATCTTGTGCACGCTCCAGCACAAGATCTACAGCCTATTGCACCACCTTGGCCTTTCGCTTGTTGGGGCCTTGATCTAGTTGGAACTATCACCCCTCTCTCATCTGATGGACATAAATGGATAATAACAGCTACAGACTATTTCACTAAGTGGGTAGAAGTAGTCCCCCTAGTCTCAGCTACAGGAGTTCAAGTCTCCAAGTTCATCTTGTATCACATTGTTTGCCGCTTGGACATCCCATCCACCATCTTCACTGACCACAGAGGTAACTTTGAAAATCTCAACATGGAAGAATTATGCACTTCCCTCCGCATCCATCATCACTTTTCTAGCCCATATTTCCCACAAGGTAACGGCCAGGCAGAGGCAACTAATAAAACCCTCCTCAAAATCCTAAAGAAAGTTGTCAATGATTCCGGCCGTGATTGGCACCTTCAAATAAATCCAGCTCTATGGGCCTATCGAACTTCCTTCCATACATCCACAGGCACAACTCCATACTCCCTAGTCTATGGTGCTGAAGCTGTATTACCTATAGAAGTTGAACTTCCCTCACTACACATATCTTTGCGAGGGCAAATCTCAGATGAAGAATACAGAGTAGCTCGACTAACCCAGCTAGATCTCTTATATGAGAAGAGACAACAAGCTTATGGCCATCTCACAGTCTACCAAACTCTTCTCAGAAGGAATTTCAACAAGAAGGTGCTCCCATGACACTTTCAGCTAGGTGACATGGTCCTCAAAGAAAATATGAAAGTCCAAGCAGATCGAGAAAAGAAAGGCAAGTTTGAACCTACATGGCTTGGTCCCTATGTGGTTACTGCCTCCTTTGGCTCTAGAGCCTATCAATTATCTACACCAGAAGGAGAACTCTTGAATGATCCCACTAACATCATTCATCTCAAGAAGTTCTATGCTTGAAGATCCTTGGTATACCCAGCTTTTGAAAAATACAAAAAAAAAAATAGTAAAGAGAAATAAGTGTCCAATGGTGAAAACTTGGCAATTCAAGCGCCTTGGATAGGTACCTTGGTGAAAACCTAGTAATTTAGGCACCTTTTGTGCTAAAGACTAATCCATTATCTATCACTATCCTATCCTTCATCCATCCACCCACCATCCCATAAAACACCTGGTTGTTCCCTTGGTGTTCCAATCAAATATCCAAAATCTGATGGAGCTTGTCAATACCTCCTGTACAACTTGTAAATCTTGTACCAAAGCTTGTATTATACCTTGTAAATCTTGTACCATACCTTGTATATATCCAAATCTTGTCCACAGCTTGTACGATATTCCAGCTTGTAAATAATCTTGTATCGTAGCCTGTATCCTATCACATGCACACACAGAATCCCATTTTCCTTAAGCTTTTCACAAACCATCTACCTAGCCACCTATCAACTATTATAGACATCCCATCCTTCACAAACATTTCCATCTCACAAAAAACCAAAACATGAACAAACTTGTACATTTGTAACATATCTTGGTCTGTTAGCTTGTACATCCTCTTTAGCTTAGTATCATTGTATCTATCCGGCTTCCGTGTTAGTTCATCCTTGGTCAACATCTTGCACACATCGCACACCTTGGTTAGATATTCCAATGCATCCTTTAGCTAGATCTCCTATCACCAAAGTGTTATCCTTCTTAGTTCAGCTTGCTAGATGCATCACTCATCCAGATCCATCAGGTTAGGTGCTCTTTGATAGATCCTTGCAGGATATAGCTTTCCTCATGTCTGATCTTGGTCTGTTTGTACCTCATCCTACCCATCTCGTTGGCAAACAGTTCTCTTTTGGATTTTTGCTTTCTTTTGATTTGGGATCTTCCCTTTTGGGTCTTGAAATATCTTTTCCAAGCAATCTCCTTGTTCCCTCCTCAAGGTTGCCATGATCTTCCATATCATGGTATGCTGCGAATGGGGCAATTAGAGCGTAAGGTCTTGATCAGGTCTTTTGCTTGTTTTCTTTTTCTGCTTGTGGGTTACCTAGTGTCATTTCCACGCTGCTTCCTTTGGGATTCATGTTTGATACTGGGGCAATCCTTGTGTGTTTGTTTTGAGTCAGTTCGTCAGTCCTCTGGACGGTTGGTAAAAAGGCCTTGATGTTCTTGGTAACCCTGGCAATTAACCAACAGTCCTATAGCAAATCTAGTGCTCAACTACATGGTGGTACTTCTCTTTGAAGTATCCCCTTGCTCAAAAAGCTTCAATGGATTCCCTTCATCTCCATTATCCCCCATCCATATCCTACATCTGTCGCTCCTACCCCAGCTTATGCATCAGTATCTCTTTGAATCACTCCTCACGCTTAGCTTTAGGGATCCACAATCCTAGTCTTAGGGATCCACCAATCAAATCAATCCACCAAGCCTCATCTTTCGAGATCCATAATCCTAGTCCTAGGGATCTCCGAAACCCATCTTCTGCCAATCTGACTCTTTGAAATCCTATTGCATCAGCTTTATCATTCTATCATCCATCTCCCTACCATGGATTCCTTTTATAGCGCTTCGCTCCTCCATCTCCCCCCCGCCAATCCTGGAAAGTCTTAAGCTTGCTTTACTATTGTGCCTTTTATTTCCCTTTATCATTCTCCCGTAGTGATAGTTTGAGCTAATTCAGCCCCTTCTCTTCACCAACCTGTGTCTCAGCTCATTTCAATTTCTTGTACTTTTCAAGAAGTCGTCAAGCCTCATTTCTCTCCCCGCCGCCTTCTTGAGGGGGCATCATCTAAGTCTAGTCTCTCCTCTTCTTATTTGAGACTGGGGCAACCTTGTTGCTAAAACATCTTCCTCATGTCGTCTTCATTCGAACTTCTTTGAAATAGTGTTGTCTCAACACTATGTCAAAGAGGGGCAAAATGTAGACACCTAAATTTGATTACACTTCTTTGGTAATCTAATTTAGCCATCTCTAAAGGCATCATTAATTAAATTCTTATTTAATTAGTCCTTTGCCATCCCTAGTTGATTAATTTAATTAATCATCTATAGTCCTAATTGATAAATCAAATAATCTATTATTTATCAATTAAATCCTTTTCTCCTATCTAATTCCAAAAATCCCCATTTATTAAATAAATCTATTTGATAAATGAAATCCTCAAATTCAAAAACCCCTAACCTATCTCTAATCCTCCATTTAGCCTAATCCACCCCATCCACCCATACTAACCAAGCTTAGCCACTAACTCACCCACCCTCATTAATGCCATCCACTTGCACATCTCTAACATCCCTAATCTAATCCTAAACCCAAGCCTAATCAACCCCCTAATGTTGTCACATTCTTTAAACAAGTTTAAGACTTTCCTAATCCAAACCAAAGTCTCCCCTCAAAAAACCCAACCACTAAGTCATGAGTGCTCTTAAAAAACATAAAAGACTCTTACAAGCCCACTCATGACTCTTACACCCATCTTCCACACTCTTCCCTCTTCCACACTCATTCCTCTTACATCCCTCTTACATACTCAACCCCACTCATCATGCCTTTAACCAACCCTTTACCCTACCCTCTCACACTCATCCTCCTTGTGACAAGTGTCACCTTCCCATTGGTGCTAAACAAGCACAATCCATGTGCTCTCCTTTGAGTGCATCCTAGCCCTCCTTAAGCCTTCATCCATCCTTGCATCTAAGCCCTCCATCCCTCTACCCCTTAGCCTATAAATTGAATCAAATCCCAAGCCATTTCATCAACAATCTTTGAGCTAAAGTTACCATGCCCTTTTGAGAGCCATAAGCCATACCCATACCCTTATAATTCCAAATTGAGAGCTCACAAAGCTACCAATTTGCTATTACCCATCTCTATTGAAGCAGCTTTTGAGCATCTTGAGCATACATCCACAGCAAAAGGACACATCTACAGAATCAAGAAAGCATGGAGTGTTTTCTCTTGTGAAGTTTGCACTTCTTGTTTTCTTTCTTTGTCTAAGCATATATGTGAATTTAGTTTTTGGTTTGCGAATGTTTACTTTATTTGTTAATGTTCTTTACATATTAAATCTTGGTCTACAAGTGTAACGTGTTCTTAATGAGGTCCTATAATAATTAATTGAGAAGGTCTAACAATTGAATTAGGCAATTTTTTTATGGACTTGGTATAAAGGAAGGACATTTTTTTTATCATGGTATGGATGAATGTGGATTATGAGTATTTGATAAGCAATAGAGAGTGTAGAATGCAAAGTTGACTTGAGTAGTGTAGAAGTGATGGAAAATTCATTGTTGAGGTTTTTCTAAGGGATCCAAGTTTTGGTATTTGGATCTAAGGTTCCTAACCTAGTCTACAAGGTCTAAAAGTGACTGGTCTAGTTGACAAAATAGAGGAAAGAACAAAAGAAAGAAGAAGATAGTCATAAATTACTTGTTTGAGCAGTGAGTTCTTCTTATAGTTGAAATTGCATGTTTGGGCAATGGGCTCTTCTTGCATACATTATAACACAACTCCTAATAGGGTTGGAATATCCTAACAAAGATTCAAAGTCTCCTAATAGGGACTCATTTTACTAAATGTTATAATAGACTCCTAATAAGGTCCATCCTCTAACAAGGAATATTTATATTAGTACATTATCTTGTGGGAATCATTCCCATTGGGGTTTTCCCTCTAGTCAAGGGTTTCCCTAGTCAACATATCTAGTGTAATTGTCTATGTGCACTTTATTATGTTTGTTGTTTACATTGGTTGAATGGTTAAGTTTCTTTAATGAAGATAAATATTTTAATTATTGGATAACTGATTCACCCCCCACCCTCTCAGTTATCTTTGTGGATTATTATTTATAACACTTTAATCCTCTTTGAATTCACCTCAAAATAGTTTATCTTTAATTCTATACCACTAGCACATCAAGCTTATCTTCTACACAATTCACACAATCCAAGAAATCAAATGTGTTGGCTCAAATTCATCAAATTGTTGATCTTTCTAATAATGTTGATGCTTGACATTAACTAGATTTTGATGCTCAACACATACTATGTTGCTCAGCATCCACTACAAAACACTCAACATGAACTAAAGTTTTCTAGTACTTTGCATCAACTAAAATTTACTTGGCTTATGCTATATCACTTGGCTTACACTAAAATTGATCTTTTCTCAACTCCAACTAACTTTCTACTAGGCTCACGCTAACTTTTCTCAGCACCTACTATGTAGATTGTTAAGCTTGGTAGACATACTTAATCTAACTTGTTCTTCTGCAATTAATTAGTGTAACCATCCTTTACAACCTTAAGTATATTTTTAATGGACTATAATATCACCATCTTAACTAATCCTTGTACTCATTTTCCATATCATTAATCAACCTTTCCTCTAGGTGCTCTTATTACCCCATTTGATCAAATTCTCTCATGAATCAAACAAATGATAGTACTCAAATCATTTAAAAAATTGTCTTATCAACGAGTAGTAGGTTTGACATCAATGACAAAAATAATGATTGAACCAATATTCATACTTGTATCAATATTTTTTCAACAATCTCCCTCTTTTACATTTATAACAAACCAAATTAACCAAACTTAATTAGTATAACCACCAAAATACCAAAAAGAAAATAATTCTTTGTATTGAAATCTCTCCCTCTATCATCAACTTTTCATCTTCTAAATAGATTAAAAAATTCTATTGTGATCATTATACAATCAATCAACTCATCCTTATGACTACCTTAGAATCTCTTCTTATATCTCCCTTATCCTTATCTTCCTCTTACTAGGTAGACATAATCACTAGGTATAATATCTCCCTCTGAGTAGATATTCCATGTTTCTTCTAACTATATCTTTTATCTCCCTTTAGTCATTATCTCCCTCTTTGACCACAATCCCAAAGACTTATCATCTTTAATATAAAGATATGAACATTCTCAGATTCTCCCTCTATCACCTAGCTTGTAATTGATTTGTAGTTCTAGCTCTTTGATTACTTTAGGAAACTCCTAAAGTAGGATCTACTACATCAATGTGTAACATATGTCAAGAAACTTGTTTGATGTAGGGCACTTCTCATGCTTCTTAGATAGCCTTTGATAGGGGTATTACCCCTAGTTTATCACTTAGTTACTTATGAGAATCCTTAGGTAATGCTTTTGTGAAGATATCATCTATTTTCTCTTGTGTGTTAACATATTCCATCTTTACGTCTTTATCTTGAACTAATTCTCTCAAGTAATGATACTTGATTGAAATTTTCTTAGTGTTTTTATGCATTATAGGATTCTTTGATATATTTATAGCACTTGTATTATCACAATAAAATATCATAGGTTTAGTGATTTTTTTCTTTCATACCTTTGACTAGTTGTTTAATCTATCAAAGTTTGTACAATTTACTATAGCAGTAACATATTCAACTTTAGTAGTAGATTGAGATATACAATTTTGTTTCTTGCTAGTCCATGTAACTAGCCTTTTGCCTAAGAAAAGTGCTCCTCCACTATGCTCTTTGTCATAAATATTTCCATCCCAATTAACATTAGTGTAAGTTCTCAATTCAAAGTTCTCATTTCTCTTGTAGTATAGACCATAGTCTTCTATTCGTTTCATATATCTCATTATTCTCTTAACTACCATCAAATGATGATCTCTAGGATTAGAAAATAATCTTGCGACTATCCCAACTAATAATGCAATGTTAGGTCTACTATGTACTACATATTATAATTTTCCATCCATAGAATTGTATAATGTTTTCCTTACCTTAGTTGTATCATCATTTTTTGACAACCTATGGCATGTTACCATAGGTGTGCTTACTAGTTTTAAATCTTCCAATTCAAAAGTTTTCAGTATCTCCTTTACATACTTTGACTAAGTGATGTATATACCATATTTCATCTAATGTACTTGCAAACCCATGAAGAACTTGATCTCTCCAAACATAGACATATCGAATTCTTTCCTCCCTCCAAATATGATATCATCAACAAAAAATTTAGATATTAAAATACCTTTCCCTTTCTCTATCTTCAAGTACTAATTGTTGTTATCATCAATCCTCACAAATCCAATCTTCATAAGATAATTATGAGGCCTTTCATACCATGCTCTTTGTACTTGCTTCAAACCATATAAAACTTTGTGTAGTCTACATACCATGTTTATGTTTTTAGCATTAAAAAATCCTTTTGGATGTTATATATAAACCTCTTCCTCTAATATAACATTAAAAAATCCATGCTTAACATCTATTTGATAAAATCTAAAACCTTTGTAGGCATTGTAAGCAAGTAGAGTTCTTACTCCTTCCAATATTGGAATAGGAGAGAACATTTATCCATAGTCTATCACTTCTTCTTGTCCATATCCTTTACAAAATAATATTTCCTTGTTCCTTATGACTTCACCATTTTCATCAACTTGTTTCTATATACCCACTTGGCCCCAATCACATTTTTGTCTTTTGATCTAGGAACTAGAGCCCATGTTTTATTTTTCTCAAATTGTTATATCTCTTCTTTCATGGATTTACTATAGTCCACATCTTCTAAAGCATCTTTCACTATTTTAGGTTCTTTCAAGCTTGATAAAAATGTATCAATTCTCAACTTGTTCCTTGTCATTGGTCTAGCATCTTTATCTCCAATGATTTTTTGGTGCAGGAGAGCCTAGGTAGGCTAGTGTGAAACCTAGGGATCTTTTTTGTTTTGGCTTGTAGTGATTCTATACACATCACTAATCCAATAAGAGGTCCTATTTGGTCCTTAGGTATGTTTATTAGAGTTGTAAAAACTCAACATGGCCAAATTGCTAGAAATTTATAAATATTGTCAACTAGGAAACATAGGTCCTAGAATGGGAAAAATGATAAAATAAGGTTCATGTGGCCTTTAAAATTTTATTTGCGGTAATTTCATGCTTATTCCATATCTAATTAGTAGTTGGAACAAATTTGGAGGTCTAACTCAAATTTGGGCAAAAGTTGTTTAAATGTTGTCGTGTTGTCATGACAACATTTTCTTGCTTAAGAGATACTTTTTGCAAATCCAAGTGTGGGAGGTTCTAACTATTTGAAATGGTTATGGATCTGATGAAGGAACCTATAAAAGCAATAGGACAACCTTTTCCATTGGTTGTTCAAGTTAGAAAGGGATTGTATGGACTGTATGTTGCATTTTAGAATTGTTAGTTATTGGTTTTTGAAGGCATTTAATTAGGAATGGATTGAACAGTTTGATTTGAGTGTTGGAAAAACTATATGTTTCTATTTTACATCTTTTTGTCTATTTTTTTTTTCATTTTAATCAATTTGTAGTAGATAAGAAAATCCTTTTAGTTTTGTTAGTTTGTTGATCTGAACAAGGCAGTGTTGTAGATATGGGACCTTAGGGCCATCTCCCACCATTCTTTACCTCTAGTCTTTTTCAATTTGGAACTATAGTATATGCCATCTAAGTTCCAAGAGGTAGGGCCCTATAAGATGTTATAAAGCTTCTATAAGGTGATGCCCTAGGAAAATGGATGCAATTTGGCTAGGGATCATAGATCAAAAAGGAAGCGATGGAGGGGATTGAGAGTGTAGATACCTCAAATCTAGGCACATAGTAAGTATGGAGGTGGTATAACCTAGCTTTATTCCAAGGGAGGTGTCTTGGAAAGTCTCCTAAGAAGATTTTTGAAGCCAACCATCATCAAACCCTTGAAACCCTTAATTTAAGCCTAAAGTAGTGTTCTAATTGTACAGACAAGTTGGGGTTTGGAAAGTAACAAAATATCCATGTAGGATAAAAAGGGTATCCATAATGCTAACTTTTTTGGGGGGTTGTTAAGTGTATTTTCAAGATATCTCAGTTTTGAGTCACATGGAGGGCTAATTCTAGTAGCCCTTATTGTAGTATTTTCTTTTTGAAAACCTTGTGGGAAGAGAGTGCCCATTAATTTAGTGTGGTTTTGGCACTTAGCTATTGTAAGTAATCCAAGGAGAGCCTAGATGATTGGTTGACACCTTTGGCATCATAAATGGGTCTAAGGGCTAGATGTGGAATAAAGGAGGCCAGTAAGTAAGGTGGTAGAATTTTTTGTTGATACAACCCAACTAAAGGATTACAATCTCTTGAGTAAGGTCCTAGGAAGCCTAGGGTGTAGAGGAAGCCCTAGTAGGTTAGGAATATGACATAAAAAAACCCTGAGAGAACTTGGGGAAGGAGAGCAAGGTTGGGATGTTACACCAGAGTGGTATCAAATCAAATTAAAGATTTGGGAGTAGTTGGTGGATGTCTATGACTACAAAAGAGTCAATAGGAGAAACCAAAATGGTGAAAAACATAGAACTAGCCAAGGAAGTTGATGAGAAAAGGGAGAAGAACAAAGTTCTTGAAGTATCCCTAGTGGAGGTGAAGATGCAAATGGATGCATTTACTAAAGTAGCTAAGAGAAAGGAAGACAAAGAGTCCAAAAGGGGTAAGGGGATAGAAGAGGAGGATTTAGTCCCTAAACCTAATCCTATTTTAAATGAAGAGCCCTTCTTGAAGGCAATCAAAGCCCTGGGAGGAAAAACTTTGGAAGGTGTACCACTTTTCAGTGGAAAGATGGACATAGATGTAGCCATGGACTAGATAGATGGCATGGACAACCATTTTGAGTGTGAGGGGGTATCAAGGGCTCAAAAGGTTAAAGTTATGAAGTCAAGGTTTAGAGGCCTTGATCTAACATGGTGGAAATATGTACAAGATGTAAGAATTGACATGGGTAAGACTCCTATAGCTAGCTGGAAGGCTATGGTCATTAAAGTGAAGGAGAAATTTCTACCTAAAGACTTTGAAATTTATATCAAAAAGAGAAGGCAAGGATTGAAGCAAAAAGACCTAGATGTGACCTCTTATATTCAAGAATTTTAGAGGTTATGACTAAGATCAAAATATTAAGAAGATGAACCAATTAAGGTGGTAAGATATCGAGGTGGCTTGAAGTGGAACATCCAAAAGGAGCTCAATTTGTGGGCACCTACCTTAATCTAATGATACCATTAGCTAGCTCTAAAGGTAGAGGAAAATAACAAAAGGAAAGGAGATTCTAACATCAAGGATAGAGGAAAGGGAAAAATAAAAAAAGGACAAAGAGGAAGCTACCAAGGTACCAATAGTGAGCAGAAGATTAATCATGAAAGAAAGCCCATAGAGAAAGCTACTGATAACTCCTCAAGACATGGTTACCAAAAAAGAAGAGACAAATATGGAGGATCAAATAGAGAGAGAGGATCAAGTGGATCCAATTCATACTTTGAAAGTATGAAATGTTACAAGTATTTTAACTTGGATCACCCAACCTATAGATGCCTAGAGAAGCCTTCTTCCTCAACTCAGGACAAGAGAAATACATATGTGCAAGAGGATTGTAGCAAGTAATTTTATGTAGACCACAATGAGTCTAAAAAGGTATGGAATCAATATTTTAGAGAGTTCTGGTCAAACAACCAGCTCCTAATGAACCTAAACATTGGAGGGCATTGTTTAGAATAAAATGCAAAATCCTAGGAAAGGTATGAAAAGTAGTGGTTGATTCCAATTGTACTGATAATGTAATATCAAAGGATTTTTGTTACTAAGTTGAAATTGCAGAAGATACTTCATGATAATCCTTACAAGGTTACTTAGATTAATAATGGACAAAGCATCTTGATGAATAAGAAAGCTTGGGTGGAATTCTCCATAGTAGGATACAAGGACAAATTGTTGTGTGATGTTTTGTCTATGGATGCTTGTAATATTTTGCAAGGTAGGCCTTGGCAATTTGATAGAGAAGTTGTCAATGATGGTAGGGAAAATACCATACTTCAAGAAAGGGAGAAAGAACTTCAAAATTTAATCCTCATTGGAAGGGGAAGATACACAACAAAAAGTGCCTAGTGTGCTAGTTTGTAGTGGGAAGGAGTTTGTTAGAGACCTCAAGGATGAGGAATGCCAAAGTTTTGTAGTAGTGCTGAAGTTTGAAGAAAAGGAGAATGTAGCCAAGGAACCCTTACCAAATTAAGTCCAAACTTTACTTGAAAAGTACAAGGACATAGTGATTGATGGTACTCCAACTACTCTACCTCCTAGGAGAGTTATTATTCATCAAATTGAAATTGTTCTAGGTGCATCCTTGCCTAATAAGGTAGCATAAAAATTGACTCTAGATGAGAACTTAGAAGTAGCAAGACAAGTCCAAGAACTGGTGGATCAAGGCTTGATACAAAAGAGAATAAGCCCATGTACAATTTCCATTATGTTGGCATCTAAGAAAGGTAGAAAATGGAGTTTATGTACAAATTTTAGAGCCATAAATAGGATCACAATTAGGTATAGATTTCCCATTCCTAGGATTGAATAACTCATGGATTGTCATGGAGGGGCTAAGTACTTCACAAAGCTAGATCTAAAAAGAGGTTATCACCAAATAAGGATAAAGGAGGGAGATGAATGGAAAACAACATTTTAGACTACTTATGGTCTTTATGAATGGATTTTAATGCCATTTGGTCTTTGCAATGCTCCTAGCACATTCATGAGATTTTTGAATGAAGTGCTCAAGGATTTCATAACCAAATTTGTAGTTGTCTATCTGGATGATATACTTATCTTCAGCAAGACTAGAGAAGAGCATGTCAAAAATGTTTAGGTAGTTTTGAAGAGGCTTCATGAGGAGAAGCTAGCCATAAATCTTGATAAGTGTGACTTCTTCAAGGAGGAGCTTAAGTAACTAGGCTTTGTGGTTTCTCAAGGCACATTAAAGATGTACAAGGAAAAGGTTGCTACTGTACTATGTTGGCCAACACCTACTACATCTACTGAGGTAAAAAGTTTCCATGGTTTGTCTTAATTCTATAAGAAGTTCATTAAGAATTTTTGTGGTATTTGTGCACCTTTATTGGAAACCATAAAGGGTGGAGTCAACTCTAAGTTCAAGTGGACCTTAGAAGCTAAAAAGTATTTTGAGATGTTGAAGAAACAAGTAGCTACTCAACCTATTCTATAATTGCCTAGTTTTGAGAAATTATTCACCTTAGAATGTGATGTAGGTGGCTTAGTAGTAGGTGGTATTTTGAGTGAAGAAGCTAAAGTAGTGGAATTTATAGTGAGAAGCTCAATGAGGCAAAAAAGAAGTACTCATCTTATGACCTAGAGGTTTATGTCGTAGTTTAGTGACTTAGGAAGTGGAGACATTATTTGTTGCCATGTTTTGTTTATAGATAACTTGTTAGGATTTAACCACGGATAGAAATAATAATTACATGAAAATATAAACAATATTAGAAAATAATATATCACATAGAAAAGAACACAAGACACTAAGATTTAACATGGTTCACACAATCCTTGGGCTACATCCTCCAAACAAGTCTAATATTATTACAATTCATTTGTTACAACTTGAATATAATTGTAAATTCTTATAGCTCAGTATTGCTGCAAGAAGCAATTTTTGCATTACACCTTATGAAACAATCCCTAACCTTAAGCCCTTTTATACAAGTATTTTTCCTACTTTAGGGTTAAAATTAGTTCCAACATGTTAGCCATAAATTGGTGAATATAAATAATAGCCAATTGAAAAATATTAGCCATTGGGGAATAGTAGCCGAAAATTGGTGAATAGTAGCCCAAATTTTTTTATGAAGTATGTACAATACTTCCTTAATCAATTACCCTGAACTAATAATCTCCTACTTGGGGACTGATTAGACTCTACGCTAGACAAAAATCTCCCCCTTGGAGACTGATCCTATAGAAATACCACTACTACATGGGGCTCCCACTAGATCAAACCACTTTCAAATTTGTTGTTATTTTATTCCTATTCAGTCTAGAAGACTAACCAAAGCTAAAGAACAATTCGAGTTCTCCCTTGTCACTACCTTTGTAAAAATATCTGCTGAATTTTCATCTATATGTATCTTATCTAGCTTTAACTATCCATCATCCAAAACTGATCAAATGAAATGGTACCACAACTAAATGTGTTTTGTCTTTGAATACAAAGCTGAATTCTTTGTAGGATAAATGGCACTCTAACTATCTATAAACAAATAATTATCCTTCTAAGGGTGTCCCAATTCTTCCAAGAAAAACTAAAGCCATATTATCTCCTTGGCTGCCTTTGTAGTAGTAACATACTCTACCTCTATAGTGGATAAACCATTAACCTTCTATAACCTAGAAACCCAACTCACTATTGCCCCACCAATAGTAAATACATAACCTATGGTACTCCACCTAGTATCAATATCCCCTACCAAATATGATACAACATAGTTCTATAAATTAGTAGTAGAACCCCCAAATTGTAAACACTTACTGGGTGTTCCTCTCAAATATCTAAGAATCCATTTAACTGAATTCCAATGCTCAATTCTTGGATGACTCATATACCTGCTAATGACTACCACTGCATGTGCAATATCTGGCCTTGTACATAATATAGCATACATCAAGCTTCCTATAGCTGAATAATAGGGTACCTTTGACATCTTATCCTTCTCTTCTTGTGTCTTGGGACACATCTTCTTAGTCAACTTCAAATGACCAGGTAAAGGTGTCCTTATAGCTTTAATATTCTCCATAGAGAAACTTTGCAACACCTTCTCAACATAGTCATCTTGAGATAGCATCAATTTCTTTTTCTTTCTATCTCTAGAAATCTTCATACCAAGGATTTTTTTTTCTGCCCCCAAATCCTTCATAGAAAATGCATGTGTGAACTAAAATTTCAGCCCATTAATATGATCCATGTTAGACCCAACTACAAGCATATCATCAACATATAAACATAAAATAATGTAGATGTTATCATCTAACCTCTTAAAATAAACAAAATGATATGAATAATTCCTATTATATCCATGCTCATGCATAAAACTATCAAATTTTAGATACCATTGATGAGGTGCTTGCTTCAAGCCATATAAACTTTTCTTCAATTAGCACACTAAGTTCTCCTTACTTTTGACCTCAAATCTAGATAAGCCTTCTTCCTTAACTGAGGACAAGAGAATGGCATTTGTGAAATAGGATTGTAGAAAGGAATTAGATGTAGAGCACATTGAGTTTGAAAAGGTGAGGAATCCTTGTTTTAGAGAGTGTTGATCAAACAACCAGGTCCTAATGAACCTAAACATCAAAGGGCAATGTTTAGGATAAAATGCAATCCTACGAAAAGTATGAGAAGTAGTGGTTGGTTCCAGTTCTACTGATAATGTAATACTAGAGGATGTTGTTACTAAGCTGAAATTGGAGAAGATACCTCATGATAATACTTAAAAGGTTACTTGGCTTAATAAGGGACAAAGCATCTTGATGAATGAGCAAGCTCGGGTGGAATTCTCTATAGTAGGATACAAGGACAAATTGTTGTGTAACGTTTTGTCTATGGATGATTTCATCTTTTGCTAGGTAGGCCTTGGAAATTTGATAGAGAAGTTGTCTATGATGGTAGGGAAAGTACCATATTTTAAGAAAGGGAGAAATAACTTCAAAATTCAATCCTTATTGGAAGGGGAAGATACATAAGAAAAATTCCCTAGTGTGCTAGTTTGTAGTGGGAAGGAGTTTGTCAGAGACCTCAAGGATGAGGAATGCCAAAGTTTTGTAGTAGTGCTGAAGTATGAAGAAAAGGAGAATGTAACCAAGGAACCTTTACCAAATGAAGTCCAAACTTTTCTTGAAAAGTACTAGGACATAGTGACTAATGGTACTCCAGCTACTCTATCTCCTAAGAGAGTTATTATTCATCAAATTGACTTTGTTTTAGGTGCTTCCTTGCCTAATAAAACAACATACAAATTGAATCAAGATCAGAACTTAGAAGTATCAAGACAAGTCCAAGAACTGATGGATCAAGGCTTGATAGAAAAGAGCATAAGCCCATGTACAATTCTCATTGTGTTGGAACCTTAGAAAGGGGGAAAATGGAGATTATGTACAAATTTTAGAGCCATAAATATGATTACAATCAAGTATAGGTTTCCCATTCTTAGAATTGAAGACCTCATGGATTGTCTTGGAGTGGCTAAGTACTTCACAAAGCTACACCTAAAGAGTGGTTATCACCAAATAAGGATAAAGAAGGGAGATGAATGGAAAACAACATTTTAGACTACTTATGGTCTTTATGAATGGCTTGTAATGCCATTTGGTCTTTGCAATGCTCTTAGCACATTCATGAGATTCATGAATGAAGTGCTCAAGGATTTCATAACCAAATTTGTAGTTGTCTATCTAGATGACATACTTATCTTCAACAAGAGAAGAAAAGAGCATGTCAAACATGTTTAGGTAGTTTTGAAGAGGCTTCATGAGGAGAAGCTAATCATAAATCTTGAGAAGTGTGACTTCTTCAAGGAAGAACTTGTGTAACTAGGCTTTGTGGTTTCTCAAGGCACATTAAAGATGAACAAGGAAAAGGTTGTTGCTATACTAGGTTGGCCAACACCTACAACATTGACTAAGGTAAGAAGTTTCCATGGTTTGTCTCAATTCTATAAGAATTTCATTAGGTATTTTAGTGGTATTTGTACACCTTTATTGGAAACCATAAAGGGTTGAATCAAGTCTAAGTTCAAGTGGACCTTAGAAGCTAAAAAGTATTTTGAGATGTTGAAGAAACAAGTAGCTACTCAACCAATCCTACAATTGCCTAGTTTTGAGAAATTATTCACCTTAGAATGTGATGCAAGTGGCTTAGCAGTATGTGGCATTTTGAGTCAAGAAGGTAAAGTAGTGGATTTTTATAGTGAGAGGCTCAATGAGGCAAAAAAGAATTGCTCATCCTTTGACCTAGAGATTTATGCCTTGGTTTAGTGACTTATGAAGTGGAGACATTATTTTTTGCCCAAAGAATTTTTTGTGTTTATAGATAGCCTATTAGGGTTTAACCACGGATAGAAATAAAAAATACATGAAAATATAAACAATGTGAGAAAATAACAGATCACACAAAAAAAACACAAGACACAAAGATTTAATGTGGTTCACCCAATCCCTGGGCTACATCCACCAAACAACAAGTCTAATATTATTACAATTGAGTTATTACAACTTGATCACAATCTTAATCCCTTACAACTCAATATCACTGGAAGAAGCACTTTTTGCATCACACCTTAGGGAACAATCCCTAACCCTAAGCCCTTGTATATAAGTATTTTTACTACTTTAGGGTTAAAATTCGTTACAACATGTCAACAATAAATTGGTGAATATAAATAATAGCCAATTGGAAAATATTAGCCATTGAGAATAGTTTCCGACCATTGGTGAATAGTTGCACAAAATTTTTTTTGAAGTATGTACACTACTTACTTGATCAGTTATCAAAAACTAATAATCTCCCACTTGGGGACTGATCAAACTCTACACTAGAAAAAAATCTTGCACTTGGAGACTGATCCTATAGCAATATTTCTACCACATGAGGCTCCCACAGGATCAAGCCACCTTGGAATTTGTTGTTCTTTTGTTCCTATTTAGTCTAGAAGACCAATTGAAGGTAGAGAGGAATTTAGGTTCTCCCTTGTCACTACCTTTGTAAACATATTTGCTGAATTTTCATCTATATGTATCTTATCCATCTTTAACCGTCCATCATCCAAAACTTATCAAATGAAATGGTACCACAACTAAATGTGTTTTGTCTTTGAAGGCAAAGCTGAATTCTTTGCAAGATAAATGGCACTCTAACTATCTGTAAGCAAATAATTATCCTTCTAAGAGTGTCCCAATTCGTCAAAGAAATATTAAAGCCATATCATCTCCTTGGTTGCCTCTGTAGTAGCAACATACTCTGCCTCTATAGTGGATAAACCATTAACCTTCTATAACCTAGAAACCCAGCTCACTTTTGCACCACCAATAGTAAATACATGACTTGTAGTACTCCACCTAGTATCAATATCTCCTATCAAATCTAAGTCAACATAGCCCTATAAATTAGTATTAGAATCCCCAAATTATAAACACTTATTGGGTGTTCCTCTCAAATATCTAAGAATCCATTTAACTGCATTTCAATGCTCAATTCCTGGATGACTCATATGCCCACTAATGATTGTCATTGCATGTGCAATATCTGGCCTTGTACATACCATAGTATACATCAAGCTTCATATAGTTGAAGTATAGGGTACCTTTGACATATTATCCTCCTCTTCTTGTGTCTTGGGAAACATCTTCTTAGTCAACTTCAAATGACCAGGTACAGGTTTGTTGATAGCTTTAATATTCTCCATAGATAAATGTTGCAACACCTTCTCAACATAATCATCCTAAGATTGTGTCAATTTTATTTTTTTTCTATCTCTACAAATCTTCATACCAAGGATTTTCTTTGCTGCCCCCAAATCCTTCATAGAAAATGCATATGCTAACTAAAATTTCAGCCCCTTAATATGATCCATGTTAGACCCAACTAGAAGCACATCATCAACATATGGACATAAAATAATGTATATGTCTTAATCTAACCTCTTAAAATAAACACAATGATTTGAATGACACCTACTATATCCATGCTTATGCACAAAATTGTCAAATTTTAGATACCATTGCTGAGGTGCTTGCTTCAAGTCATATAAACTTTTCTTCAATTTTCACACTAAGTTCTCCTTGCCTTTGACCTCAAATCCCTATGGTTGTACCATATAGATCTCTTCATCCAAATCACCATGAAGGAAGGTTATTTTAACATCAAGCTACTCCAAGTACAAATCTTCAGTAGCACAATACTTAAAATAGTGTGAATAGAAGTCATTTTAACATCAGGAGAGAATATCTCATCAAAATCAATGCCCTTTTTCTGTGCAAATGTTTTTATAACTAACTTGGCTTTAAATTTTTTCTTACCTCTATCCTCTTCTTTCAACCTATGAACCCATTTATTCTATAAATCCTTTTTGCTTGCAAGTAAGTTGGATAAATCCCATGTCTTATTTTTCAGCAAAGAGTCCATTTCGTCTTTCATTGTAGACTCCCATTGAATCTTAGTATCCATCTACACAACTTCATCATAGCATTTAGGTTCACTAGCATTATCTTTTTGGAGGTCTAATTAGCCTTGTTGACTGTCTAACATTCAATGGTGCATGTGGTATTTTTTATTGTGGTTGTTGCACATCATGAGGAATGGCTGGAACATCATCTATTGGAGTATCATCCAACACTATTATTGTTAAAAAATATATATATTTTTGGTTCTGACTATTAAATGACCAAATTATGAACAATATATGATTACTAATAGTTGAAAAGTTGCTTCTGAAAAGGCTAACTTTTCTCTGAATTAATAGGTATAGCTCCCTATTATGGATTTGCAATGAATTATGTTTTGTTCCTAAAACTTATATGGGGTGTGTTCTTGACCCAAGAATAGGAAAGGTAAAACTAAGCTAGTCGTAAATAAGATCTAACTCAGGAAAAAAGTAATTTCTCAAAAATTGGTTAAATTTGTGAACCCACACATCTTATGAACTCACAAAGCTTAATGAATGAAAATGGCATAACAACTAATACTATCTGATTCAACTAGAGTTTGAGCTACAAGGAAAGAAAGCTTAACTAGAGGGAAATAAATCTAAGTGTTGGATATAATTGTCTAATTGTCTATTGTCTTTGATGTTACACAGATGTCATATCAGTTGTCAGTCTGTGCTTATCGAGCTCACTTGGCTAGCAAGATAACTTCTCTTGTCTACTAAGCATTCCTAGAGATTACTCTATGAAGATAGTGTCTACCAAGCTCACTCAAGCATTGAAAGATATTATGGTAGAAAATAGTGTTAACTAAGCACTCATGGTTAATGAAGGGAAGTTAGTCATAGTTAGTGTTCACTAAGTTCACTCAATTGTCAAAAGATTTTGCAAGTTTGTAGTGTTAACCAAGTATCTATTGGTCAACATAAGAAATAATTTCAGGATTACTGTTTACTGAGCAGGGTCAGCCAATGAAGATTTTTTTGTTTCAATAATAAGAAGTTTAATCATTTTAGGTATTATTTCTAGCTGACTGTGGTAATGTTTATTAGTCATTGTAAGTTTTAATTGATCCAACTTGATAATTTGAATGGTATAAAAGATAGGTTGAGTTTCTAAAGTGTGTATGAGTGAGTATGCAAGTGTATTGATTGATTGAGAAGGAAAGTGTGTTAGTGAATTTGAAGAATGGTCAGATATCTTGTGGAGCAAAAAAGTAACATTTGATCAGGAAGGATCTAATATCAAGCAAAATAGAGATCTATTATTAGCAATTTAGTTGCATCTCATCAACTCATTTCATTGTTACTTTCTTACCATTGTAATAGTGATTCCAAAATCTCTTAACAAAGTTGGTTTTATAGCTAGTTGTAAATCCTCTAACAAGGTGTTAGTTCTATTGAATTGTTTCAACACCTCTTGCAAGGCCACTCCTAATAGGGTGATTAAATTCTCTTACAAGGTCACACCTAATAGTGTGTTTTGTAACCTTTAACCAGGTTGGCTCCTAATAGGGCTCACTTTAGAAGAGTGAAAATAGTAACCAGTTACATTTGTGGTTTTTCCCATATTAGATTTCCACATTACATCTAGTTTCTCATGTGCTCATGTTATTTCTTTTATACTAGCAAGTTAATCTCTATGAATGTTTAAGTTTAGTTAAAAGTATAACATACACTACATTTACTGAGTTACAACATTTTCAATATGTTGACTGAGTGACAATAGTATGTAATCTTGTTGACATCTAAGGGATCTGTTGAAGTGTTTTTGTGGTAACTGATTCACTCCCCCCTAGTTACTCCATCTACATTTCCAAAAATTGTTATTAGAGCTTTTGGTGCTTGTAGGAAAGGTTTCAAGGACCTAAGCTAAATATTAGGATGTCTTACAAGAGAGAGATTCAAAAGCTTAACAGAGAAAACTTTTTAGCATGGTAGGGACTAATGAGACTTTATCCAGCTTCTATTGGTGATTCAGGGTGCAAATATCTTGATGAAGAATACACAACTCCTACTAGTACATTATCTGTTGGAGATATTGCTAAGAAAAAGAACCATAACACCATGATGATAGATATTGCAATTGCTCTTAGCTATGAGGAATTTTATGGTTTCAAGTACTATAAAACCACTTTTGAGATGTAGAACAAGCTAAAATAAATCTATGGTGGTGATGATAATGTGAGGAGAGCCAAAGTAGAAATCCTTAGAGGATAGTTTGATCTGATGAGTATGAGAGAAGATGAAAATGTTGTCAAATATGTGGAAAGAATCAAAGCCAATGTTAGTGCAATCAAAGCATCTAGAGGAGAAATCAAGGAAGAAACTATTGTAAGTAAAGTTGTCATAACATTGCTCCCTATCTATGTAATTAGAGTATCTGCTATTCAAGAAAGAAGATGTGAGACAAATCATAAAATAACTTTGGATACCTTAGTGAGAAGATTGATAGTCTTTGAACTAGACAATTATGACAATTATGTTCCAGCTTCCAAGAATATTGAATCTACATTTGAGGCCAAGCTTTCACTTAAGGAGAAAGATAAGAAAATGAAAGACATTTAGTCAAAAAGAAAAGAAGAATTAGAGGAAATTTTTGATAGTGTCCTTGAAGTTGGTAAAGCTCTACCTACAAGGAAATATTCTAGAGGTAGAGGAAAATACGAAGGTAAAGTTCCCTTAATCTATTTTTCATGTGAAGAAGTTGGTCATGTTATAGTAAATAATTAATTAATTGTTAATTATTTATTCTATTTACTTAAGATTACTTAGGTTAATGCATGTAGTTGAGGTTAGTTGTTGACAACACGGGAGTTTGTTCCCTTTAGCATACTTATATTCTCCACCTCTTGTGGATGTGTGCTTAGTTGTCAACCTTATCTCCTACCTCATTCCAACTTGTTCCACAAGCTTCCATGAGATCTCTTTATTTAGTCTCTTATTCATTGTAAATTCATTCCATTCACATAGCAATTCTAATTTCCTATTGTGAAATACTCTCTTGTGTCATATTTGCTTCAAGCTCTATACATCCTAGGTTTCTCTTCAGCAAGTTATTTGCATTACAGGTGATCTTGGCACACTTCTAGGGTTGGATTCTCAACTCCTACATGGTATCAGAGCCTCCCTACTATTTCTTGTTTGAACAATTTTTGAAGCCATAATTTGGAGTCACAAACCCTAGTTTGTTTGTCCATTTTTCTTCAAATCAGGGGTAGAGAAATTTTTTGGAGAACTTTGGGATCAAAAAAACAGTACCATTGGATCTGAAAGGTCATTTGTAGTTAAGATTCATATATAACTTTTTGTTTTTTTCTATAGGGCATTTTTTGAAAAAATTTAAGCCCCCTTGTTTGCAGTCGTATGGCCATACGGATGCACAATTAAAAAAAATTAAAAAAAGAGCTGCCACTATAGCAGTGCTCATGCACCACAGTAGGGAAGCCTATGCTCCACCAATGCCTAGCCAGCACTCTACTCACAAGGGAGGCACTTTTGGTGAGACACCCCAGCTCCTCCATGGCTAGCGCGCCACTGATCAACCACCCGAGCTTTGCCTTTGCTCCACCCAAGACAGTGGCACCGTCGTGTTTTTCACACGAGCACCACTGCCATTGATGGATTCTACTCCTCTACCACTCTATGGCCACTCCAATCACTGATGCAAAATTCAAACACCTGACATCATTTTTTGGCATTCGACGTCAGATTTCTAGCTGCCACATCATCTTTTCTAACAATGATGTCATCACTGCTGACATCATTTTTTGGTAGTTTGATGTCACCATTCTAGTAGTTGAAATCAGCATCTTGACAACCAAATTTTTTATGGTGATGTTCTTGTGACTTCTGTATGGCTGTCAAATTTAACATAGTGTCTATAATTTTCTAGCAAGGTGCATTTTTTGGAGCAGTAGTCAGTCTTTTGGCCATAACTTGAGCATACAGAGGTCTTTCTCTAATTTGAAAGAAGTGTCAAAAAGCTGAGTCAGAGATGGAGACATTAGTGCTAGTTTCATTAGATTCTAAGTTCATTTGAGCTCCCTTTTTTGGCATCAAAGTAGAGGCTTGTGTTTCCTCCTATTGTGCATCAACAAATCTAGGTTCTTTTCTAGTTTTTTTCTTTTCATAGTTGTTTTCTTGGGGTATTTGAGGGATATTCTTGTACGTTTATCGGGGGGTGTCTTTCTTTTCTATAATTTACTTCAGTTAAGACCTTTCTACTTTCATCTTCTTCTTTCTCTCAATGGTGGATCCATCTATGACCCATCTCACACCACAAAACTACCACACCTGGAAGGCACAAATGACTAGGCTTCTCATGTCAAGAGGTCTATGGTCTTGTTTGGATTTGAATCAGCCTATTCTTATGTGACCTTTTGAGGTTGTATAGAATAGGAACAAAATGGATGAAGGCATGGGATAGATTGCACTCAACATTTTAGATAGTCTGCTATTTCGCTTGGATGGTTTGACTACTTCACGTGCTTATTAATAGAAATTTTAGACTTTATTTGGTTAGGTGAATGAGAAGCACTTCATTTGGATTTAGACTTGACTTCTTTGTCACCAAGCAACTTTCCCACCATTGAGGACTTTTTGATGAAGTTCAAATCCCTATGTGCAGTTGTACAGGGATGTGGGAAGAACAAAATTGATGATGAGTGCATATTCTTGATACTCTCAAAGCTAAAGGGGTAGTATTAGATTTTTTCTTCTACTTTCTACTCCACCATGGATGCCCTTAGAGATAGACATATGATGCCTACATTTTAGACATTCTGTGATAGGTTAACTAGGGAACATGTAAAGATCCAATAGGTGGATGCCTCTGGCTCTTCCAGCCAAGCATTGGTTGCTCAAAATTGTAAGGGGAAATCAAAGAAGAAAGGTAAATCGAAGAAAGACACATCAAAATTTGATCCTAAGCCTCCAACTAATCCTCTAGCAAGCCCTCCCAATGGTAAATATTATTCAAAGTCAAGTGAATCTACCTCCAAGACCAAGAAGAAATCGAGTGAGAACTATAGTTTTTTTGGGAAATATGGACATTTAGTTTCTAGGTGTTGTAAATGATTGGAGGCTTTAGAGGAAGCCATGAAGGAGCATCACATTTCAGCTCCCGAGTCTTCATCTCCACTTGTAGGAAAAGGTCATTCTCTTTCTACATGAGCTATGACTTTAGTGCCTTCATGGATTCTTGATTCTAGGGCTTCTCACCACATCACAAACACTCCTAAGTTTCTTACTTCACTTGCTCCTTGTGCCACCACATAGATTGCAGTTGGGAACTCTTCACAACTTTTAGTTTTAGGTTTTGGTACTGTTGCTTTGGCCAGGGGCTCTCTATAGGATTTACTTTGCGTTCTTGATATTTTGATGAACCTTCTATCTATCTATCAAATTTTCCACTTTGGCTCTGGGAAGATAGTCGACTTCTCACCACATGATGTAGTTATTTGGGACTTGCATGATCTAGAGATGATCATGGCCACTGGGAGTGTTGACTCTACATCTAACCTCTACAAATTTGATGGATTTGAGTCTTTTGATGACATAGGTTAATGTTTAGTTGCACATGTAGATTTAGTAAGAAAACTTTGGCATGAACATTTTGGGCATGCCAATTATAGATATCTTCAATAGATGAGCACATAGACACTAGTTCTTGGGCTTCCCTAGATTTCCTATCTAGATGGTGTTTGTCAAGGATGTGCACTTGGCAAGTAACATAGGGATTCTTTTCCACATGGATGAGCCACTCGTGCTTTAGTACCTTTGGAGTTGATTCATAGTGACCTCATGTCATTTCCTACTCCTTTTTTAGGCACTAAATATGTGCTTACATTCATTAATGACTTCTCCAGATGCACATGGGTGTACTTTCTTAAGTACAAGTCTGATGTCTTTGACTCATTTTGAGTTTTCAAGGCATTTGTAGAGAAGCAATCTAGGCTTTCTATTTTGTGCATATACAAACATAATGGGGGGGAGTATGTGAACGAGGCTTTTAGAGATATATGTTTTGAGCATGGTCTTTAGCATTAGTTTTCAGTGCCCTACACTCCTTAGCAGAATGGTGTGGCTAAGAGAAAGAACAGAACCCTTCGGGAGATGGAAAATTACATGATTCAATCTAGGTCCATGGATTCATGTTTTTGGGAAGAGGCAGTCAATTGTGCCAACTACATTCAAAATTGGATGCCCCACAAGGCACTTTGACATATGACTCTTGAGGAGGCTTGGTCCCATGTCAAGCCTAATGTATCATCATTCAAAGTTTTTGGGAGTACAACTTATGCATTTTTACTTGATGCTTAGAGGAAAGCAATGGAACCGAAGAGCCAACCACTAATTTTTGTTGGCTACTACGAGGATGTAAAGGCTTATAGGTTATTTGATCCTGATTTCAAAGAGGTCCTATTTTGATGGGATGTCTAGTTTGATGAGAGCCCTCCTGCAGTACATTCCTTGACTCCGGTGACTCCTTCAACTCCCACTACTCCCTCTTCATTCTCAGATTGTTTCAAAGATGATGAGGATGATGATCATGGTGATCCTAATAAACCTCCATCATAGGATCCTCCCCAAATGCCTAAATGGGATCGAACTACTATTGAGGCTGCAAGATTTCTAACTTGTGACCCATCCACATCCCGTCGCACCCATTCTCACACTACAGGTTCTAGTATAATCAATCATGCTATTAGTACTGATCCTCATAAATTTGTGGAGGTGAGATGACATTCAAAATGGTACAATGCAATGGGGGAGGAATATTCTTCTTTGATAAAGAACCACACATGGGATCTTCTCTTCCTAAGGGGAGAAAAATAGTGCATTGTAAGTGGATTTACCACACTAAGTATGCTGTTGATGGCTCCATTGATAAGTATAAGGATCATCTTGTTGCAAAGGGTTTTTCACAAGTTGAGGGTGTTGATTACTCTGAGACTTTTACCCCTATAACCAAGATGAATTCCATACACCTTGTCTTATCCCTCGTATTTTCACATGGATGGCTAGTTTATTAGATGGATGTGAAGAGTGCCTTCCTACATGGTGATATCATAGAGGAGATTTATATGGAGCAGCCTCTAGGTTTTGTGCAAGATCCCACCTTTGTTTTTAGGCTTCAACGTTCATTATATGGTCTTCAGCAAGCCCCCAGGGCTTGGAATGAGAAGATGGACTCATTTATGCTCTCTACAAGCTTCACTCGCTGCCATTCTGATCCCACAGTGTACATTCAACATCTTGGTGATGACATTTTGATTCTTGTTTTGTATTTTTATGATCTTATCCTTACAAGTAGTTCATCATCCATGGTCCAAGATATTAAGCCTGGACTGATGGACCAATTCAAGATGACTAATCTTGGTTTGCTGCACTACTTTCTTGGTCTTCAAATTCTTCAGTCTCCTACTAGAATTTTTGTGTATCAACAGAAATATGTTCTTGACATGGTTTTTTTCTTTCACATGCTTGATTTTAAGGTTGTTCCTACACCATTTTAGTTATGTGTTACTTTATCTACCTCCTACTCCTCATCTATAGTGGATACTACTTTGTATCGATAGTTGGTTGGTAGCTTGTTGTACCTAACACACACGTGCCCTGATCTTTCTTTTTCTATTGGCCTAGTCTCTCGATTCTCTTAGGACCCTCATGAGATTCATTGGCAAGCTGCCAGGCATATTCTATGCTAAATTTAGGGCACACTCATGTATGGCATTTTCTATATTATGGGGACTCCACACATTTTTGGCTACACTGACTCTAATTGGGACAGTGATGTTGATGATCAAAAGTCTACTTTTGGCTTTGTTTTTTGCCTTGGCTTAGGTCCTATCATTTTTTCATCCAAGAAGTAGCATGCTCAAGCATGTTCATCTACAGAGGTTGAGTACAGGGTCGTAATTCTTGCTAGTCAAGAGGCTTTATGGTTTCATTAGTTGGTGATTGAGTTTGGATTTCCTCTTGATCATCCCACTATTTTGTGGTGTGATAATCAGAATGTTGTCCACATCTCTTGCAACCCAATGGAACATCAGTGTACCAAGAACATTGAGTTGCACATGCATTTCATTTGTCAACTAATCTAGGATGGTGTTATTGCATTAGAGTACATTCCTATCACTGGACAAGTTGAAAACATCTTCACTAGGCCTTTTGCATCGCCCCGCTTTCTTCAACTATATTCAATGCTTGGGGTTACAGAAGTTGTCCTTGGGGGGATTGGTTGAGGCCTTCCTTCCTTTACTTCATTTTTTTTTTCAGCATGTTATGTTTCACCTCTTTTTGGGGGAGATTTTTTCCCATGTGGTTTTCTCTCTTTCTCCATTTTACAGAGGTTGCATTTAGTTGCATTGTACTTGGGTACCTGAAATGGACCCATTGTTGGGACCCATTTTGCATTTTTTCCTTTGTTTTGTGAGCTTAAGGCATTCCCCTAAGTTGCACTTAAGGGGGGGGTGTTAGAGTAAATAATTAATTAGTTGTTAATTATTTATTCTATTTACTTAAGCTTACTTAGGTTAATGCATGTAGTTGAGGTTAGTTGTTGACAACACAGGAGTTTGTTCCCTTTAGCATACTTATCTTTTCCACCTCTTGTGGATGTGTGCTTAGTTGTCAACCTTATCTCCTACCTCATTCCAGATTATTCTACAAGCTTCCATTAGGCCTTTTTATTTGGTCTCTCATTCATTGTAAATTCATTCCATTCACATAGCAATTCTAATTTCCTATTGTGAAATACTCTCTTGTGTCATATTTACTTCAAGCTCTATGCTTCCTAGTTTTCTCTTTAGCAAGCTATTTGCATTGCAGGTGATCTTGGTGCACTTCTGGAGTTGGATTCTCAACTCCAAGAGGTCATATTGCTACCAGGTGCCCAAATAAAGATAAGGATAAAAAGAAGAGTCACAAGTACAATGGGATGAATGGGAAGAAGGATTTCAAAAATCACAAATCATTCAAGGACAAAGGTAAGAAGACTTGTTTTATGGCTAAGGATTTTGATAATAGTAAAGATAAAATAGTTTACATTGCTGTGAAAGATGAATCTAATGATGATGATGAAGATAAGATGGCACTTATCTCTGATGTGAGCAAAAATGATACATGGATCATAGATAGTGGATGTTCACATCATATGACTAGTGTCAAAACAAAGTTTGAACGTTTTGAAGACTATGATGGTGGTAGTGTAAGGTTTGAAAACAATGAACCTTGTTGCATAAAAGGGACAGGCTGAATTTCATTAATCGAAGAACTTGTATGTGACAATGCTTGTTGGGTTGAAAGACTAAACCATAATCAACTAAGTGTGGCATAGCTAATCAACATTGGATTCAAGGTGGAATTCATGCATGGCAAGGCAAGACTACTAGATGAAAAAGGAAAACTGATTGGATCAGTTAAACAAAAAAAAAATGTAACCTATTTTATCTTGATCTTGATGATTGCTCATGTTTTATTGCTCAAATTGAAGAAATCTAGTTATGGCATAGACGGTTATGTCATCTAAATTTTGATAACATGGTGAAAATAAGAAAATTCAAGAAAGTAAGAGGCATTCCTAGTTTGAAGAAACTAGATGTCAGTTTATGTAAGAATTGTCAAATTGACAAAATGGGAAAGACTAGTTTTAAAACCAAAAACTATCAATCTGAAGATATCTTGGAAATTGTGCATACTGATTTGTGTTGACCTATTGGAATAGAAGGCTATACTAGAGAAAAATAATTATTCTTTTTCTTGATGGCTATTCAAGAATGATGATTGTTATGTATATTAGAGAAAAGTCAGAAGCATTTGAGAAATTCAAATGGTATTTGGCAAGAGTAGAGAAAGAAACAAGGAAAAGACTATGATGCTTAAGATTAGATATAGGTGGTGAATTCATCTCCAATGAATTCAATAAATTTTTCATTGAAAGAGGAATCAAAAGATAGCTATTAGCTCTTGGAACTCTTGAGTCTTCCATAGTCACTGAGTTAAGAGAAGTTCAAATCGAGTCACAATCTGAAGCTATTGAGCTAATGCCTACCAAGTCTAAAGGACCTGAGCCATAGATAGAAAAACCAAAGCCAAAATTTGAAATTCAAAATGAAGACAGTGGAATCCAGTCAAAAGGAAAATAATTTATATTGGCTAAATATATCAGGAGGCATCATGCACCAGACCAAATTCTTGGAAATAAATTAGAAGGTACTATGACAAGAAGTAAGCTAAAAGGTACATGTTTACTTGCTGATTTTGAACCAAAAAATATTTAAAATACATTGGAACATGAAAGTTGGATTGAGGCTATAGAGAAAATAAAGAAGAACAAAACCTAGACTCTTGTACCTAGACCTAAAGATAAAAATGTGATTGCTGTTGGAAATTTGATTGAAAAGTTCATTATTGTTGAAAATCAAAGAGGGGGATTGTTGTAAAAGAATGTTTTCAATCATTTTTTTTTCATTGATGTCAAACTTTCTATTTTTAGGGATGATTTTTACTTATAAGATCTAAGCACTATCACTTAGTTGATTGATGAAGAGGATTTGATCAACAAGATGTGATAAGAGCACCTAAAAGAAAGGTTAAGTTGTGATGTTATAATAAGGTTCAAAAATCAATTAAGACAATGGTTAAGTAATGTATTGATGACATACTCAAAGATATAGAGGTTGGTCATACTTAGATACATTGGAAGAAGAAGATGTAACAAGGTTGACTACAAAACTTTAACTAAGATCATCAGTAGGTACTGAGCAAGTTAGTTGAAGCTGAGAAAATTCTTAGTAGAAGCTGAGTAACAAGTGTCGAGTAAAGATTAGGTGCTGAGCATAAAAAAAAATTTAGTTGATGCTGAGTGATCTTCAGGTGCCGAGCATCAAAAAAAGTTTAATTGATGTCAAGTAACACAGTATTTGTCAAGCACCAGTATTTCAATAGTGCTGAGCTGCTACATTATTTCAAATGATTAAGATTTTCCAAATCTAAGCTGACATAGTGGTTGCATTGAATTTTGTGAATGAGTTGAAAAATAAGGATGATGAGTTGTTGGCACAATATCTTATGTAAAGTATTTTTGGGCAAATTCTAAAGAATTATTCAAGAAGTTTTTAGAGAAAACAAAATGTGGATTAGATACAATGAATCCTACCTAATCCATACAAATTGAAATTAAAAAATGGAAGAATCGAGCAGGAAAAGGAACTTTAAGACTTCTATTTAAGATGTCATAAACCAAGAAGCAAAGAACTACTGATACTGTTGTTTCTAAAGTGCCAAATTTATGAAGTGGTTGGAAGGGTGTCAAAAAGGAGGCATCTAGGAGAAGGAAGAGCACAAAGGTTCTACTTCTGTGAGTGGTCATGAAGAGATGATTGCACTAGTACATTGAGTATGGAGACTCAAGGAGACAAAGCTTGAAAGAAAAGACAAGCTATTAAGAGTTGTAGAGATTGAAGGCCAAGCAAGGGTATGAGCTAAGAAATGATCTGAGATCTACAAGATAAGTTGTATGTTGTAGTTAGGTCAAGATTTTCTAATACTCTCTAGTAATTATATTAGATCTAAAAATCCTATAGACTTAGGTTGGCCTAATAGTCAGTTTTAAATCCTTTAATAGGGTGGCATTCCAAGTGAATGTTCTAAAGTCCTCTAACTAGGACCAATTCTAATAGGGTGGTTAAATCCTCTAAGAAGGTCACATTTAACAATGTGTTGTAAGCCTTTAACAAGGTAGGCCTCTCATAGGGCATCACTTCAAAAGGGTAAAAATTGAGTAGCATGTTACTCGTGGTTTTTCCCAAATTGGGTTTCCACGTAAATCACTATGTCATGTGTTGATTTCTTGTTTGTTTTACTTGTATGTTGATTTACAATAACTTGCTAATTAGATAAGTTAAAGCTTGTATGGGTGAATGGTTGAATGATTTCACTATACTTAGTAAAAATTTTGAACAAGACATTTGGAACTTGAATAATTGATTCAGCCCCCCCCCCCTCCTCTAAGTTACTCTAAAGAAATTCTATCAATTGGTATCAGAGTCATCTGCTGATTTAGTTTCAACATACTAGAAGCAAGAAGATCAAGATGTTGAAGAGAGAAGTTTCCAAGCTCAACAAAGACAACTTTGCTGCATGGAAGAGTTTGATGAAATTGCACCTTGGATCAATAGGTGACTATGCACAAACCTCAGTTGGAATAGAGCATGTAACTCCATTAGGACCCCTCACTACAGATGACTTAAACAAAAGGAAGGAGCATAACCAAGCAATGTTGGAAATTATATCTGCACTTAGCTATGCTGAATATGATGACATCAAAGACTATAGCACTACTTTCAAAATGTGGAAAACCTTATCAAATATCTATGGAGGTGATCATAATGTCTAGAGAGAAAATAGAGAAAGCCTAAGAGGGAAGTTTGATGACATGCAGATGGAGGAAGGTGAAAATGCTGCTCAGTATACTATAAAAATAAAATAAGTGGTGAGTGCAATAAGAAGTCTAGGTGGAAAAATGGAAGAAGAAACATCCATTAGTAAATACTTAAGAGCTCTACTCCCTATCTATGCTATAAGAGTTTTAGCAATCCAAGAGCTGAGGTGTGTACAAGGGAAAACATTAACATTTGAAGGAATAGTTGGAAGACTTACTACATTTGAGCTATACAATTTTGACAACTACAGACCTGAGAACCTTGAATATACTTTCAAGGCCAAGATGAAAATAAAATATATTGAGGAGGACACAACAAGCAAGAGAAGAAGAAAAGAAAAATATGCATCCAGTGATAGCAACACAAATGAGGAAGATGTGGAACAGTTAGAAGCACTACTGGCTAGGAGATTCCATAGAGGTAAAGGCAAATTCAAATGTAAACTCCCTATCATATGTTTCAATTGCAATGAAGTAGGTCATATAGCTACAAGATGTCCATAGAAGAAAAACTATAAAGAAGGAAAGAAGTTCAAGAACAAAAGAGAAGATGACAACAAAGATTACAAGGAGAAAGGCAAGAGATGCTACATTGTTGAAGAAGACTCTAATGAAAATGATGATGAAGTAGTCTATGTAGCCATAAAGGATGAATTAGACAAAGATGAAGATGAAGCAACAACATTAATTACCTATGTGAACAAGAATGACAAGTGGATCATAGATAGTGGATGCTCACATCACATGACAGGAGATAAAATTAAGTTCATTACCTTTACTCAATATGATAGAAATAGTGTTAGATTTGGTACTGATGCTCCATGTCAAATCAAAGGGAAAGGATCTATCAAACTTATAGAGAAAATTTCATGTAATAATCCATATTATGTTGAAGGATTGAACTACAACTTGTTGAGTGTATCACAATTAGGCAATGTAGGTTGCAAAGTTGAATTTGGAAAAAAAACTGCCAAGATTTATGACACTGATGGAAATATGACAGGAAAAGGTGAACAAACTAGGAGTAATCTATTTTACCTAGATATGGAATAAGCAACATGTCTTGTTGTTAGACTTGATGATGTGTGGTTATGGCATAAAAGGTTGTGTCATGTTAACTTTGATAATTTGATTAGTATCAAAAAGAAGAAGAAAAAGTCAGAGGATTGCCCAAGTTGAAGAAACTTGAAAACACAATGTGTAAACAATATCAACTTGGGAAAATGACTAAGTCTAGTTTCAAAAGAAAAACATACACTTCCAAATAATTACTAGAGCTAGTTCACACAGACTTATGTGGCCCAATAGAAGTGTAAAGCTACCTAGGAGATAGATACATAATGCTATTTGTAGATGATTATTCTAGGATGATGAATTCTTTCAAAGAAAAAATTTGATGCATTCCAAATGTTCAAGTGATATTTGGCTAGAGTTGAGAAAGAAATAGAAAAGAACCTAAAATGCCTAAGGTTAGACAGAGGAGGTGAGTTCACATCAAGAGATTTTGAAACATTTTGCAATGACAAAGGTATCAAAAGGAAAACATTAGCACCAAGAACTCCACCACAGAATGGTATTGCTAAAAGGAGAAATTGGTTAGTGATTGACTATGATAGAACCTTGACGATGGAGAAAAATTTTGCACTAAAATACTAGAGAGAAGCTGTAAGTACTACAGTCTACACACTGAATAGAGTTAAAGTCAAGAAAAGTACAAATGTAGCACCCTTTGAATTGCGGTATCATCATTCACCTAATGTTAAACATTTCAAAGTGTTTGGTTGTAAATGCTATATTCTAAAAGACACTAAAAATAGCAAGTTTGATGCAAAAAGTGATGAAGGCATATTTCTTGGATACTCCACCAGAAGTAAGGCATATAAGTGCTTGAATACTAATACTAAAAAAGTTGTTGAGAGTGCAAATGTAAATTTTGATGAGCATGCAAAAGTTTAGGTTGATGAGTCAAAGAAAATAGAGGATTATAGATCATTTGTATACTTCTATGAAGGAATGATAGTTGAAGACAATGTTGCAAATCAAGCTGGGAATCAACAAAAAACTTTAGTATATGTCAAGTCTCAACCAGTGAATGTCAAGTTACATTCAGAAGATGAGCTATAGAATCTAGAAAATGCACATACTGATTCTAAAAGTAGTATGCAAGAAAGAAATGATGAAATTCTAGATAAAGAAGAACAAAATGAATCTAAAACTAAAGGATCAAATATGGAAAGAAGGATTGAACCCATATTAGCCAAGTATGTAAGAAGACATCACCCTATAGATCAAATCATTGGTGATAAGGATGTTAGACCAATGACAAGGAATAGAATAAGGAATGAATCATGTCTACTAAGCAAGGTTCAATGCAAAATAGTCAAATATTCACTACAAGATGATGATTAGTATAAGGCCATGAAAGAAGAAATAGATTAGATTGAGAAGAACAAAACTTGGTCTCTAGTTCCCTGACCAACTAATAAGAATGTGATTGGTACCAAATGGGTGTTAAAAAAAAAACTTGATGAGAATGGTGAAATAACATGAAACAAAGTCAGATTAGTTTGCAAAGGCTATGCACAAGAAGAAGGACTGCATTATGGAGAGACATTTGCCCCTGTTGCAAGAATGGAAGGAGTAAGAACATTACTTGCATATGTTGCATATAAAGGTTTCAAAGTCTACCAAATAGATGTGAAGTCTACTTTTCTAAATGGCATACTGGAAGAGGAAGTCTACATAGAAAAACTAGAGGGATTTGTTGATGAGAAGAACAAGGACATGGTCTGCAAGCTGCAAAAAGCACTTTATGGATTAAAGTAAGCATTTAGAGCATGGTATGAAAGGTTTCACAAATATCTTGTAAAGATAGGATTTGAAAGAATAGATGGAAAAAAAAAATTGTACATCAAAGCTGAGGAAGGTAAAGACATTTTGATATTAGAATCTTTGTTGATGACATAATATTTGGAGGAAAAGATGTTTTATGCAAAAGATTTTTCTAATCAAATGAAGTATGAATTTGAGATGTCAATGTTTGGAGAAATCAAATTCTTTGTTGGATTGCAAGTACATTAGTTGAAGCATGGCATATTTGTTACCCAATCCAAATACATGAAGGAAGTACTCAAAACATTTGGGCTAGAAAACTCAAAACTAGTTAGCACACCAATGGAAATAGGCCATAAACTATCCAAGAATGATGAATCTACTAAAGTAAATTAGATATTGTATAGGTAAATGATTGGAAAGCTACAATATGTTGTACATAGTAGATTAGACATTGCATTAGCTATTGAAATAGTAGCAAGATTTTCTACCAATCCAAGAGAAAATCACTTAATGGTAGTGAAGAGAATATTCCTAAAAGGAACTGATGATTTTCGTTTATACTACAAGAGGAATGAGAAGTTTGAACTAAAAGCTTACACTAATGTAGATTGGGGAGGTAACATTGATGATAGAAAAAGCACCAGTGGAGAAGAACTTTTCTTAGGAAAGAGGTTGATTACATGAACAAGTAAAAAGTAAAGTTGTAGCTCACAATCTACTATTGAAGTTGAATATGTGGTAGTTTCTATAAACTACACCAATATATTGTGAATCAAACATTTGCTACAAGGTATGAAGGAAGAAGTAATTGAGCCTGTGATGCTTTACTGTGACAATACAAGTGCTATCAATATATCAAAGAATCTAGTAATGCATGATAAAACTAAGCATATTGCAATCATATATCACTATGTAAGAGAGCTATTGGAAGACAAACAAGTGAAGATGGAATATGTCATCTCAAAGGAACAGATTGTTGATATCTTCAAAAAAGCACTATCTAAAGATGCTTTTGAGTATCTTAGAGGTAAGTTAGGTGTGATACCTCTAGCTAAGGCTACTTGAACAAAAAATCAAGAATTCCTTGCATCAAATAAGTTGAATGTTGAAGATTCTAACCATTGATGTAGAGGATGTTTACTTTGGGATCATGCCTAAAGTAGTAGAAGTGATGAAACTTCAAATCAGTTACAAGCAAGATGATAGAGGGAGACATTAAATGAACCTGTAAGAGCTACATCTACATATTAAGATGCTAATATGTCTTTGGTATTTTTTTCAAAGAGGGACAAGTGAACAACTGATCAACAACTATTGAAGATAAAGGATTAGAAAAGAAGGAGATTTCAGAGGTTGATCAGAATAGTAGAAGATGAATAATATAGAGGGAGAAAGATAAAGATAAAGGATATAGCAGCAAAGAGGGAGAAGTGAAATAAAAAAAATTAGAATAGTAGTAGGAGATGTGATGTTACAATTTACTTTTTGGCATTTGACTTACTGTTCTAACTTAGTAAGCTTTTGGTGGAATAGTTTAGTCTAATGGTTGATTAGTTTGGTTTTCCATCAATGCCAAAGAGGGATATTGTTAGAAATCTAATTGAAAAGCTCATTGTTGTTGAAGATCAAAGAGGGAGATTATTATAAAAGAATCTTTTCAATCATTATTTTTCCATTGATGTCAAACCTGCTATTTGTAGGGATGATATTTTCTTATAAGATCCAAGCACTATCACTTAGTTAATTGATGAAGAGGATTTGATCTACAAGATGTGACAAGAGCACCTAAAGGAAAGGTTGAGTTATGATGTTGTAATAAAGTGCAAAGATCGGTTAAGACAATGGTTAAGTAATTTATTGATGACATACTCAAAGATACAAAGGTTGGTCACACTTAGATACATTGGAAGAAGTTGTAACAATGTTGACTACAAAGCTTTAACTAAGATCTTTAGTAGTTTCCAAGAAAGTTAGTTGAAGCCAAGAAAATTCTTAGTAGAAGCTGAGTAATAGATATTTCTAGTGTGTGTTGAGTGATCTTCAAGTTTTGAGTAAAGATAAGGTGTTGAGCATCAGAAAATTTTTAGTTGATGTCGAGTGATCTTTAGGTGTCAAGCATCAAAAAAATTTCAGTTGATGCCAAGTGACACAGTATGTGTCGAGCACTAGTATTTCAATAGTGCCAAACTACTACATTATTTCAAATGATGAAAATTTTCCAAATCTAAGCCGACATAGTGGTTGCATTAAATTTTGTTAATGAGTTGGAAAATAAGGATGATGAGTTGTTGGCACAGAATCTTATGTAAACCAATTTTGGGCAAATTCTAAAGGATTATTCAAGAATTTTTTAAACCTAATCCATGCAAATTGAAATAGAAAAATGGAAGAATCAAGTAGAAAAAGGAAATCTAAGACTTCTATTTAAGAAGTCATAAACCAAGAAGCAAAGAGCTACTAATACTATTGCTACTAAAGTGCCAAATCTACAAAGTGGTTGGAAGGGTGTCAAGAAGGAGACATCTAGGAGAAGGAAGAGCATAGAGGCTCTACTTCTATGAGTGGTCATGAAGAGATGATTGCACTGGTACATTGAGTATGGAGACTCAAGGAGACAAAGTTTGAAAGAAAGGTAAGTTGTTAAGAGTTGCAAAGATTGAAGGCCAGGAAAGGTTATGAGCTAAGAAGTGATCTTAGATCTGCAAGATAAGTTGTATGTTGTAGTCAAGTCAATATTTTCTAATACTCTCTAGCAATTGTATTAGATCTAAAAATCCTATGGACTTAGGTTGTCCTAACAGCCATTTGTAAATCCTTTAACAGGGTGGCATTCCAAGTGAATGTCCTAAAGTCCTCTAACCAAACCTTCTTATAACAAGATGGTTAAATCCTCTAACAAGGTCACATTTAATAGTGTGTTGTAAGCCTTTCATAGGGCATCACTTTAGAAGGGTGAAAATTGAGTAGCATGTTATTGGTAGTTTTTCACAAATTGGGTTTCCATGTAAATCACTATGTCATGTGTTGATTTCTTGTGTGTTTTACTTGCATGTTGATTTATAGTAACTTGCTGATTAGATAAGTTAAAGCTTGGATGGATGAATGGTTGAATAATTTCACTAAGTAAAAAGTTTGAATAGGACATTTGGGCCTTGAATAACTAATTCATACCCCCCCTCTCATTTATTCTAAAGAAATTCTTAAAAATGGAACAAAGTGGGTATTCAGGAAAAAGTTGAATGAAGATGGTAAAGTATCAAGAAATAAAGCTAGATTGGTATGTAAAGGCTACTCTCAAGAAGAAGGCATTGATTATGGTGAGACTTATGCTCTTGTTGCAAGATTGGAAGGTGTTAGGAAATTACCTATATATGCAACATATAAAGGATTTAAGGTATATCAAATAGATGTTAAATCTACATTTCTCAATGGTATTCTTGTTGAGGAAGTCTACATTGAACAACCAAAAGATTTTTTTGATCTAGATAGAAGGGACATGGTCTACAAGTTGCACAAAACATTCTATGGTCTGAAAAAAGCTCCTAGAGCATGGTATGAGAGGTTGCACAACTACCTTATATAGATTGGCTTCCAGAGAACAAATGATAACAACAGTTTGTACGTCAAGGAAGGACTAGATAACAAGATTGTATTGATAGAAATATTTTTGGATGATACTTTATTTATAGGGAATGATGATCTATGCAAAGAATTTTTAGAGAAAATGAATAAAGAATTTGAAATGTCTATGTTTGGTGACATTAAGTTCTTTGTTAGATTGTAGATGCAACAGAGCAAGAATGGTATCTACATTACTCAATCTAAGTATATCAAGGAGATACTCAAGAAGTTTGGTATGAAATATTTTAAACCAGTTGGAACCCCCATGTGTACTAGATTAAAGCTTACCAAAGATGATGATTCAAAAGAGGTAGATCAAACCTTATATAGATCAATGATTGGAAAACTATAGTATGTGGTTCATACAAGACCTGACATTGCTCTAGCAGTTGGTGTAGTAGCAAGATTATCAGCTAAACCCAAAGAAAATCATATGATAGAAATCAAAAGAATCTTAAGATATTTGAAAGGTATTGAAGACTATGGTCTATGGTATAAACTTGGAGGAAATATAGACCTAAAAGTGTTTACTGATGTTGATTGGGCTGGAAATCTGGATGACAGAAAGAGTACAAGGGGTAGAGCATTCTTTCTTGGAAAAAGGTTGATATCTTGGAGAAGTAAAAAGAAAAATTGTACATACCATTCCATAGCAGAACTAGAACATGTTGCAGCAGTAGTAAATTGTTCAAATATTGTTTGGTTTAAATAGTTGTTGCAATGTACGAAGGTTAAAATCAAGGAACTAGTTTTCATGTTTTGTTATAATAAAGTGCAATTGACATATCTAAGAATTTGGTCATGCATTCTAAAACCAAGCATATTTCTATAAAATCTCATTTTTTCAAGGAATTGGTGTGGGACAAAGAGATCAGATTGAAATATGTGCATACAAAAGAACAGATTATAGACATATTTACCAAGTCATTACCTAAGCATGCATTCTTATATCTAAGAGGTAAGCTAGGGGTCATTCCCCTATCTGAAGCTCACTAAGTAAAACTTTAGTGATGCATCAACAAGAACTAAGTTGAAGATTAATTAGTTGATTCTAGAGAACATTGCATATGAATCAATACTCAAGGTACATTGATACTCATTTGGTATGTGTTGTCTTTGGAATGTGTTGTCAAAGAGGGAGAGTTTATTGTCATGTCTTTTGAAATTTGTTTGAAGAAAGAGGTCATGTAATTCCTTCATAGAAGAAGATTATAGTATATGAAAAGCTTGTGGTATAAAGATCTAAGAGGGAGAAACTTTTTATTAGGGAAAATCCTATTTTAAAATTTCATTGTGCTATGACATGTTGTGTTGCCATTAATGCCAAACAGGGAGATTGTTTGGATACAATTGTCTAATTGTGTATTGTCTTTGATGTTACAAAAATGTAATATTAGTTGTTAGTTTGTGCTTACTAAGATCACTTGGTCAGCAAGATAGTTTCTTTTGTCTACCGATCATTCCTAGAGATTACTCTATGGAGACAATGTCTATTGAGCTCACTCGGGTGTCGAAGGAGATTATGGCATAAAGTAGTGTTAATTGAGCTCTCATGGTTAATGAAGGGAAGTTGGTCAAAGTTAGTGTTCATTGAGTTCACTCAGTTGCCAAAGGATTTTTTAAGTTTGCAATGTTAACCAAGCATCTTTTGGTCAACATAGGAAATTATTTTAGGATCAGTGTTTACCAAGCTAGGTCAACCAATGAAGGATTTTGTTGTTTCAGCAATAAGAAGTTTAATCATTTTAAGTATTATTTATAGCTGACTATGGTAATGTTTATTGGTCATTATAAGTTTTAATTGAGTTGGATTGATAATCTAAATGGTATAAAAGATAGGTCAAGTTGAGTTTCTAAAGTGTGTATGAGTGAGTATGCAAGTGTATTGATTGATTGAGAAGAAAAGTGTGTGAGAGAATTTGAAGGATGGTTAGATATCCTGTGGAGAAGAAAAGTAACATTCAATCAAGAAGGATCTAATATCAAGTAGAATAGAGATCTTTTATTAGCAATTTAGTTGCATCTCATCAGGTCATTTCATTGTTACTTTCTTACCATTGTAGTAGTAATTCCAAAATCTCTTAATAGAGTTAGTTTAATAGCCAGTTGTAAATCATCTAACAAAGTAACTATTCCATTGAATTATTCCAAGACCTCTTGCAAGGCCACTCCTAACAAGGTGATTAAATCCTCTATCAAGGTCATACCTAATAGTGTGTTTTGTAACCTTTAACTAGGTTGGCTCCTGACAGGGCTCACTTCAGAAGAGTGAAAACAATAACTAGTTACATTGGTGGTTTTTCCCATATTTGGTTTCCATGTTAAATTTGGTGTCTCATGTGTTCATGTTATTTCTTTTATGCTTGCAAGTTAATCTCTATGAATGTTAAAGTTCAGTTAAAAGTATAACATACACTGCATTTACCAAGTTACAACATTTTCACTATGTTTACCAAGTGATAGCAATAAGTAATTTTGTTGACATCTAAGGGATCTGTTGAAGTTTTTTTGTGGTAACTGATTCACCCCCCCCTCTCAGTTACTCCATCTACATTTCCAACAATAAGAGGTTTCTCTTTCAACATGTCATGACACTACTTATCACATCCATTCACTACTTCAAAAGAGAGGAATGAAACACCCTTCGTTCCTTACTTCAACTCAGATTAAAGAGAAAAAATGTAATTAACAACTAATAGAAATGGAATAGAAAATATAGTTCAATTAACTCTGTAACATCAAGTACTTCAAACCAAAAATTAGCTGACCTTTTATTAATCTTTCAATTTCATACATATAGGATTATGAGATGACCATTACAATAGAAGTTCACTTAGTTCATCTCCTCAAAAGAATGACAAATGGAAAGAAACTAGTTTGTCATATTAGAATGATTACATCATAAAATAAAATAGGTGGAATATGAATCACTTCACCTTCTTTCCCTTTTCAACTTTTTCCCTATATGGCTTAGTAGTGACAATGATTGGGACTACCTCTTCATACCTAGACATGTGTATGTTGTTGTATCTCAAGAGCCACTTAGAATACTCACTGGCCAGCTCCTTTACAACATTCAATCGATCTTATAGTTCCTCCATGGCCACATGTATGTATCTGCTAAGTTTCTAGAGTTTTGCAACTCTATTTTGATTACTAAAAGATATATCTATCTAACTATCTATGAATTTGGATAAATTCTCCTACATGATGATTATTCCAATGAGTCCTTTTCCTTGGCAGCTAGTCTGCAAATCTATATGCAGTTCCCTAATGAGCTCAAAAATTTTATCTTGGTCCTCCTTTACTTTCTCCTCTATTTCCTTAAGTCCTTTCTCTACTAATAGGATCATTTCTGATTTTAATTACATGCTCTAAAGCCATTCAAACAAAGGGTAATCTCCCTTTGGTGAGATTTTTGCTTCAACAACTTCCTTTGCCTTCATTTGAATAATCATCTTTAGAAGGGAGATACAATCATCACTCTTCACTCTCTCTCTAGCCAAAGTATTTCTATTTTTTGAGATGTTATCTTTCTCTATTTCTAATCTCAAGATAACATTGTCAACTTGCTCTATAATAAAGACTCCCTCCAATTTGTACTTACCAATCTAGTCCTTACCAATTTGACTGAATTGTCTATCTTCCTAAAGCTGGGAGATAAGGGCTTGAACCTTAGTAGTAGTAGGATTACTTGTTACTAACATTCCAAAGATATTTTCCAGTGGAGTGACGAATTGACTAATAAATCTATTCATTTCCTCTATCTCTACCCTCATCCTAACCTTTGACAACTTGAGGCTTTCCAGTTGTCCTTCAATTACTTCATTGGTTGACTTCCACAAGCCAACCTTGGTGTTATGTCTAGCCTCTCTAAGATCTACTAAATGCAGAGTGAAATCATCTGTAGTCATATTTTCCATTCGTTGATCCTTGGTGGGCTTCATAATCTCCATTGTTAGGTGCCTAATTTTAGGATCTTGTCCAAGGATAGACAAGGGCTTTTTATTCTTGACCTTACTCAAAGTAGACCTAGAGCAAACTGCAAGAGACAAGGCATCCTTGTTTGGAGCACCTTCATCCTTCCTCTTCCTCTTCTTGTATAAAGATTCCTCAACCCAAGAGTCTCTACCTATCACCTTGGAGGTTGTCCCAAGTGAGTCTGTGCTAAACATTTTCTTCTTGACTAGAGTGATTTTCATCGTAGTCAAAGACAAGGGATTATTTGGGGCCTAAGAAATAAGATTGGAAGATCTCTAGCCTTTCTCCACCTTTAAGGTTTTCCTAGTTGCCTCATTAGATTCAATAGATTCTATACTACTACTCTTTCCATCTCCCAAATCCACTATCTCCACTGGGGACCGACGTGGTTGCAAAAGTATAGTGCTTACTTGTGGAACTGGACTATGATGAGGTGAGGGAACTAGAGTGACATGAGGAGAGGAAACTAGGGTGGTATGAGGAGAGGGAACTAGGGTGATGACACTATCTTTTGGCTCCTTCGTCTTCTTTTTCTTAGCATTAGTTTGGGTTCCAATAACTAGGAGGGAGCCATCATGACAAGTCTTAGCCATGGGGATGTTTTTGTCTAGAGGTTGGTCACCTCCCCCTGATGGTTGAGCTAGTCCTTGAGTAATAGCCAAGTTTACACCTATTGTGCCACCTTGAGAGGACGAATGAGTTGTAGCTACTAGAGAAGGTTGAGCTAATGTTCTTTTTCTTCTACTCCTCCTTGCAGTAGTCCATTTGGTCCACTTTCTAATTCTTTTGACCATTTGGGCCATCATGATATCTAAGTCCTCCTCAACATCCTTGTAAGGCTCCAAACTGATATGAGTGTTTCTTAAATTAGTCATATATGTATTACTAAACATATTTTTCTCATCATCGTCTAGTCCTTCAACATCAAAATTGATATTATATGTTTTTATTTGCTCCATTGTGAGCCTGGTGAAAGCATGATCTCAACTTTCAAATTCATCATTACAATCTACCCAATAATCCTCAATAATGGTAATGTGTTTGGTCACACTCCTATTCTATAACACCTCCCTAGCATATCTATTTGGATCAAACATAGGTCTCAGGACCTCATACATCTCCAATTTGTACCTTATCTTGAACACTTTAAGAATATTCTTTCCATTAGATTGAGACTCACAACTGAAGGATCCCATTCTCATAGGGAACTCATATCCCTTCTTCTTCAAGCTCCTACATAGCACATTCACTTGGATCACCTACCTCATGATCTCTATTAGCATGATCATGTCGCTTAGATATCTAGGAAGCTACAAGGCACAAATATGATAAAGATGAGAACTTTATAAAAATAACTTTAGAACTAACTAATAGCCACCACTACTTCTAGGCTGAATCTCCTCTCTAGGCATCCCTGGAGCTCCTTGAAAATTCTCATATTGAATACATCATTAAATTTGACATACTCCGCATAACACTTAGATATCTAGGAAGCTACAAGGCACAAATATGATAAAGATGAGAACTTTATAAAAATAACTTTAGAACTAACTAATAGCCACCATTACTTCTAGGCTGAATCTCCTCTCTAGGCATCCTTGGAGCTCCTTGAAAATTCTCATATTGAATACATCATTAAATTTGACATACTCCGCATAACTATTTTATAATTGCAAACATGGATAGAAGTCATAACACTTCACATCATCAAAAAAAAATTATATTCTTGGGAGGTCCATCCATAACTGTAGAGATCCTAGCAAGTAAATTGGAAAGGAAAACATATAGAAGGTGTTGTAGAACTTTGCGGCATTGAGAGCATTGGAAAGATTTTCAATTACCTCATGACCCTAGTCTATATACTATGTATCTAAACAAATAACTTTACCAAAAGGAAATATTGTTCAATGAAATTTAGAGCTTCTACCTCACCTTACTTTTCATGCTTCGTGGCTTTTGAAACTAGGACTACATAATCTCCTTCCTCCAGACCATCTTCTTTGTGAAGAACTTAGAGACTTCTCCTCCCACTATCAAATCTAAAAACTCCTCCCTTTCTAGACCTTGGAGTCAATTCACCATAGTTTTTCTATTAATGGAAATCAATACTGTATCATATGGTAACACAATCTATCTGGTATACAAATTATAATGATTTATGCATTCATAAATAAATTCTAGGGCTTGGACTACTACTGGGAAACTAGTTGCTTCCACTAGTCCACATCCTTAGAGCTTCTCAATTATGGAATGAATCGGCTCTGATTTCAACCTCTTTTGGAAATCATGCATATCATAAAAATGGAGTGAAGTATCCACAAAATTCTACAATGTGGACTTGACTCGATTCAGTCCATCAAAACCCACAAACTTGGTTGTCATTCTATATGAAAATAAAATGAGTTGAAATTTTGAATCTAGAAGAAGAACATGATATTGAATTTGCAATTACAAGCTATTTGAAAAAGTTGTGCAATTTTAGCAGAATAATAGTTCAAGAAAAAGTGGTAGTTTGAATAGCTATAATGTTTCCATCTATATATGAGCTTCAATTCACTTGTTGATCTTTAGGATTTGTGCCACATGAATGAATTAAAAGATGAATCCATTGAAATAGTAAATGTGGGAGCTCTAACAGATATTTCAGTGTCTTTTCACTATTTTCATTGGCCCAGCAATAACATGCCATTCTTTCATACTCACTTTCTCATTTCTCATTAAGTTTCATAAAATTATGAATAGAGTACCTCATAAGGAAATATTTTCCTAGTCAAATTTTGCTTAGTATACCTTTCCTCCAATAGTTAGATTGTTTCCATTTTTATCTTAAGATGTTTTTTGTGCAATTTATGGGTTGAATCTACTTACAACGTTGATTTTCTTTTGAATGTGAAAAATTGTCCTCATGGGTTGAAAACCTACTGAGGAGAAGATGATTTTCATTTCTCCATCCAAGCTTTCTTTTAAACTTTATCCTTTGAGTTAATACTTTCTTTGGGTTCAGAGAAGTTTAAAAGGACTGCAAAAGTTGAAAGGGGTCCAATTTTTTTATTTTTTTTTCCTTTACAATTACCTTTGGTGGAAAATAGACTTCATGGGTTGAAAACCCATAGAGGAGAAGACAATTTTGAGTTTTCCACTTGAAATGAATATGAGCATTGTGATGAATCATGAATTTTTCCCAAGGTAGTATATTGTAGTGAAAACAAAGATTTACCATAAGATATCTCAATATCTTCTTACGTGGGTTTGTAAGCATCATTTGTTGCTCTTTTGGGAAATTGCCTTCATGGGTTGGAAACTTCTCAAGGAGAAGGCGATTCTCAAATTTTCACAAGATTCTTCTTTTCATTGAAAATATGATAAGCTACAAGGGAGATCAACTTTGTGAATAATTTTTGCATGTTGCAAGAATCTCCATCGAATTAGGTACTAAGCTACCCAAAAGACTTACAACATAAAAGAAAACCACCCAACTATGAATTGTGGTGGAAGGGAAAGATGAAGAATGTAACGAAGACTCCTTCCACCTAAGGGAACTTAAAACTAGACTTAGACATACCTAGGATTAATTGAGACACAAAATTCTCCACTTTTGTGAAATGGTTATAGGTTGAAAAGTGGGGCAACAACTAGCTCTGACTCAGGACTTGGGTAGACTATACCAAAGAAAGGAATCCAAAATCTCTAGTTTTGCAAAAATAAGAGGTGACTACACAACAAAAATAAAATAGGGAAAAATAAGGAAGCAAAACCCAAAATGGAAAACTAACTAGGACAAAATGGAAAGGGACTAAACGTAAGTATAATAGAATAAATGGGTTACCTATTTTCAGTTTTAAGTTTGATAAAGTTTCAGATCTTGACCATTGTAGGTCAGAGGTAGCACATCACCATCTTGATAAGCCAATTTGAATGAATTATTCTTGAATGCCCGATGAATTTGAGTGGACCTTTCCATAAGTTATCAAACTTTTTATGCATACCCTTTGGAGTGCTTTGCTTATCCCACAGTAACACACTATCTCCTACCATGAAATTCCATAGTCTCATCCTCTTATCAAATAGACACTTCACTTGCATCTAGTGTTGGGTGATGTGATCCATGATTTCTTCTCTTTCCTCTTCAAGTTTTCTCAAGTACAAAATTCTCTTTTCTAGGCCATCTTTATAGATATCATCTTCATTTACTATCCTAAGTTTGTTCGTAGCCAATTCCAAAGGTAGTGAGAGATTAGCCTCAGTTCCATAGAGTAATTCAAAAGGAGATATACCAATTTCCCTTTAGGTGTCACCCTATCTACCTACAATGCCAAGTTTTTTATTATCCAGCACTAATTTCTTGACAATATTCATCAAGTTTTTGTTACTAGATTCTGCTTGACCATTTCCTTGCGAGAAATAATCAGATGAATGACTAACTATGATTCCATGTACAAAGAAAAAATTAGTAATCTCAATTGAAGAGAAATATATTGCGTTGTCCATCACCAATTTGATGGGAACACCAAACCTAACCAATATGTTTTCCTTACTAAATTCACATACTACTTTAGAGGTAGTTTTCTTAGTTGCTTTGGCTTCCACCCACTTAGTGAAATAATCAGTCACCATTATAACATACTGGTGACCAGCACTAGATGTTGGGTTAATCATACAAATGAAATCAAGACTCCATTTTTGAAAATGCCCCTCAATGATGATAACTTTGAGCAGCAGCATGGCTAATTGAGGACGTCTAGGGAACATCTTACATTTTTCACATTTAGCTACCTAGGAATAGGCATCCTTGAACATTCCTAGCCAATAGTAACACTGTCTTAATAATTTGAAAGCCATGACTGAGGATGAAAAATTCCCTCCATAGGCTTCATCATTAAATGTTTTCAACAACTTTTCCTACTATTTTTTGTCTACACATCTAAGGAAAGTGCCATCTATGGCTTTTCAAAATAATTCTCCATCCCAAATTACATATTTAGCCACTTTCAATTTAGGATCTCTCCTTTGTTTTGTAGTTAGGCCCTCTGGACATTCTTCATATGTTAGTAGATAAGTAATATTCTCAAACCAAGGATCATGCAGACCTATAGCCAAAACTAATTACTTTTCTCCAAATTCTTCTAGTTTTTCAGCAATCTTATTTTTTGTAATCACTTTGCACAAGGCATTACCCCTTAATAGTTTGGTAGGTTTAATTTCTATATCATATTCTTGTTTCTTGGCTATCCATGTTCATCTAGCATTACACCTTATATCCTATTGTGTTAACACACTTTTTACTACTACATCTAGGACATAGATCATAGAATGCGAATGCAAGATATAAAATTTAAAAAAATTAACTGCTTTGACTACTGCAAAAGCATGTTTCTCAATTTGTGAGTACTTCAACTCATGATTTTTCAAAGGTATTCTCATGAAAGCTACTGGGGCTTGTATTCCTTCATCATTATCTTGCATAAGTATAGTTGATAAAGTATGTTCAGAGGCATAATAGTAAATGATGAAATCTCACTTCTAATTTGGTTGGCATAATACTAGAGCATTAGCAATAGCAGTTTTTATATTTTGAAAGGATCTCTTTCCTACCTCACTAAATTTAAAATTTGAATTTCCTCTCATTATGTCTATGATACACTTATTGGTTTTTGCAAAATCCAGTACAAACCTTTTGAGGAAATTCACTCGCTCAAAGAATGATTTAACTCCTATTTTATTTGATGGTAGGCTCAATCTTCGAATGGATTTGACTCATTCAGGATCAATTCTAATACCTTCTTGAGAAACTATATGACCAAGGAGTTTTCCCTCTGTCATACAGAAAATGGATTTTTTGGGATTAAGTGAGATTCCATGTTCCCAACACCTTTGCAATACCTTCCTCAAATCTTCTATGTGATATTTTCTCTTCTTTGAAAACATGGTGAGGTCATCTAGATATATAACAATAATTTGGTCCTTTAGATCAAAAAATGTTTTACTCATACACCTTTGAAATGTAGTGCCAACATTAATGAGCCCAAAGGTCATTCTGTGATATGCAAATATAGCCCAAGGAGTGGTGAATGTTGTCTTATGCCTGATCCTTTTCTTCCACTTCAACTTGATTGTAACCTTATAACTCATCAAGCATGGACATCATTTTGGCTCCAGCCACTATTTGTAGTAAGTAATCCATATTGGGGAGAGAAAAATTATCCTTAAGGGATGCCTAGTTCAAATTTTGGAAATCAACATAGATCGTTATTTCTTCATTCTTCTTTTTGACTGTTACTATATTAGCTACCCAGGTGGATAGATGGATGGGATAGATGATTTTTTCCTTTAGCATCTTGTCTACTTCTAAAAATATAACATTTGCTATCTTAGGATTATAATTCCTTTGTTTCTACTGGAAAGGGACTGCATTAGGTTTCAAGGGAATCTCATGTTTTATCTTCTCGCCTATATAGGTTTTCAAGTCTTCATAACTCTAGGAAAAAATATCCTAGTATTCTATGAAGAATTATTTTGTAGCTTTTTTCTCTTCAAGGAAACAACATTTTCCAATATTAATCATTTTGGGATCATAAGTATCTCCAATATTCACCCCTTCATACTCACTAGTAGTAGGACCTTTTTTTGTCCTCTTTTGCTGTATGTAAGCATCATGTCTATTGAACAATTTTTCTAAAGATACAAAGTATGGGGGAATGATATTATCTCATAGTTGGACTTAATCATTTTGATTTTTTTTCCACTTGACATCAGATTTTTCATGATTATCATCATTGGATTTATGTCCAAAACTAGATTTTTCATTTTCTAGGAATAGCTGAAAACTTCTATCATCTTCAAAGACTTTCCAAGACTCTGCATTGTCTTTGAATTTTAGATGGGTAAGTAACAAGGAAGAAAAAATAGCTAACGAATCTACTTTGGTATTTATCTCTCTCAGTATTGATTCAATAGAAAAAGCATCAAGGCCTTCTATTTCATCCCAAACTCTATTTCTATAATTCTTCAAATTATTATTCTTCATAGAGTATTGCCCCTTAATTTGTCTTACAATGAGCTCTGCATCACCTCAAGCTTTCAGGATCTTTATTGATTTTTCTTTTGCAACCACTATTCCTAGAAGCAAGGATTCATATTCCATAGTGTTATTTGTATTTCCAAACTCCAATTTAAGAGCCATAGGTTTAGGTTCTCCTTCAAGGGGTATTAACATACACCTATGCTAGATCCTAATGAGGAACAATTTCTATCGAACGCCAATGTCCATATAGATGATGACTCTTTCTCTTTACTTAAGGCTTTCTTTTTTGAGTCTTTAGTTTCTTTCTTAGTTAGAATGCCTTCAATAAATAACATGTAATTGTTGAACTCTAGCTCTTGGTAAAGGATCTGGGCTTTAGGATCATCTGACTTCAGTACAATGAATTTTTCTTTTTCTTCAGGTTCTAGCTTAACTTTCTTATTCCCTATGGGTATTACTACTTGAGATCAATATAGTTTTATTTCTCATCCTAAGTCTTGGTAGAGACTCCTACTTAAGAGAAGCCCATAGCTTGTTGGAATATGCGCGACTAGAATAGTTAGTAAGAGTTTCTTTTCTAGATGAGAAGCTAAGGCTACCTGAGCATCTTTAATATGTCCAAGCAAGGAAACCTATTTGGCATCCATAGAATAACTTCTTCCATGCACCTTGGTGAGGTTGAGACCTAGGGCCTTAGCTACAAAATAAGGCATAACATTGTTTGATGCACCTAAATCTATTATGCAATTACTTGGTTTGCATCCATTGATATATAGTGAAATATAGAATGGGTCTAGTTTCTACCTTGGAGAGGTTGCTAGGATAGTAGAATCTTCTTGATTAAAAAAGTTACATGTAAAAGTTTCATTTATTTCTTCCACAGTCAAATTGTGATTTAAATTTGTACTATTCCCTTTACAATGATCTACCAACCTTTTCAACTCAGAGGGATAAGAGTTCAAATAATCTATGGGGGAAAGTTGGATTTTTGATTCTTTACAGAATTAAATGAAATCAAAGGGCATTTTGTCCTTACCTATTTGAGATGCAGATACTCCTTGATCAATATGGATATTACTCACTAAAGGACTGGGATCATTCTTGTGAGCATGATAGGAGGACTAATTCTTTTACCTTTGACCTCGAATCAATATAGTGTATGAAGTTCCATCAATAGTTGCATAACATTTGTCCTTTGGTTTAGAATCCGACTCATACTCCAAAAATAAATTTTTAGAGTTACCAGTTTAGTATGAATTTGACTCAAAAAAAGGAGTTGTAGAGTTCAACTCATTGGTGGACAATGACTATATCATATGAGAAATTTTCAGATAGCTCTCACTATCATGATCTATTGTCAAATGAAACACATACATATTTCCCTTTTTGGTGCTGCTTTAATTGCCAACCTTGGTTGTGAACCTATAGGATGTGGAAATTTTCCATCATTATTCCTTCCTAGTAGGTTTTGATAATTGCATTAGTAAGAATTACTAAACTTGAGTAATTGTCTTTTTATTGCTACCAACTCATTTGACAATTTCTGAATAATTTCATCAGCAGATGTGGTGTTACAAAAACTTCCTTTAGTTTGAAGTTCTCACTTCCATTTTCTCACAAAAATCAAATCATCTTCAAACTCAATTTCCTTCTTTTGTGTGTCTACTAAATTTTTGGGATGTTCCCTTCTTAAGTCATAATTAATATACTGGGGCATCGCACTTATGAAGAAGGTTTTTTAGATTACCAATAGTGGGCTTGTCAATAGTTGGAATTCTATTGGTATTCTTATTGAAAGTAGCAACAAAATCACTCATGCTCATGGTGGGTTACTTTTTAATAGATGTCAACTATGTTAACAAGACATGTTCATCTTCCACAATTTTAAATCTTGTCTCAAAGGTTATACTCATTGTATCCCAATTAGTGATTGAACCATCATCTAGATGATAGAACTAGTCTACTACATTTTCTATCAAGGTTTCCATAAATAGTCTTATAGAAACATCCTCATGTGCAACTCCTAAAATGTGAGTAGCTACAAAGAAGGCCTTAATGTGTTCATCTATGGTAACCTTCCCATCACCTAAAAATTTAGGAAAATTCTTCCTTGAGCCAACTTGGAGTGGGTCATAGGCTATGAGTGCTAATGGTCCTATTGCTGCAGCCCAAGGAGCATCCATGATTGTTCAGGCAAGGTATGGCCAAAAATTGACAACTAGGGGAGTAGTGATTCCATGCAAGGTCAATACCTAGTAGGAAGTATGTGAAGTGCTTTGATTCCTAATAGGGGAAGGTGGTCTACTCTGACTCTTCTTTTCACCTTTCCATTTAGGAATATCTAGGATGGGAAAACCAAGTTATGTAAGCTTATTAAAAATAGGGTCTTGCCCACCCTATTCTTTGGTACTTTTGAGGAACCTTGTTTGTTCCAAGGTGCTAGGCTAGTTTTTTCTTTAAGCTTCATGTCTCCATTTTTTTTCTACTCTCTAGATGTCTCTCCTTTGAACAACTCTTTCTAAAGCTTTGGCTCTTGATTCTTCCTCTTCCAATACTTGGCTAGCATTCCTGTAATGTTTAGTGTTCCTCCTATTTCTCCAAAAAAATGTATTAAAGGATGGAATTATGTCTTCTTGGTTGTATCAAAAACCAAGGTTAGGTTGGATCACCAGAAAAATGTTCTCATGAGGTAGTACCATCTTCCCTCATGATATAGGCTTATTAGTCAAGTGATTATTTGTATCCCCAATAGATTTGCCAAAAATCTATTGGTAAACATATTTGTTCTTTCTGATTATAACTCTTAAATTCTTAAATTATGAATAATATTTGATTACTAATAGTTGAAAATTTGCTTCTAAAAAGACTAACTTTTCTCTAAATTAATAGGTACAACTCCCTATTATGGATTTGTAATGAATTATGTTTTGTTCCTAAACCTTATATGGGGTGTGTTCTTGACCAAAGAATAGGAGAGGTAAAACTGAACCAGGCCTAAATAGGATCTAACTTAGGTAAACAGTAATTTCTAAAAATTTGGTTGAGTTTGTGAACCCACACATCGTATGAACTCACAAAGCTTAATAACATAACAACTAATACTATCTAATTCAACTAGAGTCTAAGCTACAAGGAAAGAAAGATTAACTAGAGGGAAATACATCTAAGAGGTTTCTCTTTGAAAATTCCATGACACTACTTATCATATCCATTCACTATTTTGAAACAAAGGAATGAAACTCCATTCATTCCTTGCTTCAACTCAGATTAAAGAGAAAACATGTAATTAACAACTAACAAAAATGGAACAAAAAATAATTGATATAAAATACCATTCAATTGAGTCTGCAACATCAGGTACTTCACACCAAAAATTAGTCGACCTTTTATTAATCTTTCAATTTCAAACATATAGTATTCTGAGATGATTATTACATTAGAAGTTCAATCAGTTCATCTCCTCAAAAAAATGACAAATGACAAGAAACCAATTTGTCATATTATAATGATTACAGCAAAAAATAAAAGAGGTGGAATATGAATCACTTTGCCTTCTATCCCTTTTCAAATTTTTCCCTATATGCTTTAGCAACAACAATGATTGGGATTATCTCTTCATGCCTAGGCATGTGTATGTTGGTGTATCTCAAGAGCCACTTAGAATGCTCCCTGGTCAACTCCTTCATACCATTCAATAAATCTTGTAGTTCCTACATGGCCACATGTATGCATTCACTGAGTTTCTAAAGTTTTGCAACTTTTTTTTTATTACTATAAGATATATCTATTAGACTATCTATGAATTTGGAGAAATTATCCTACATGATGATTATTCCAATGAGTCATTTCCCTTAGTCACTAGTGTGCAAATCTATATGTAGTCCCCTCATGAGCTCAAAACTTCTATCTTGTTCCTTCTTTACTTTCTCCTCTATTTCCTTAAGTCCTTTCTTTGCTAATAGGATCATTTCTAATTTGAACTACATGCTCTGAAGCTAATCTAACAAAGGCTCATCTCCCTTTGGCAAGATCTTTGCTTCAACAGCTTCCTTTTCCTTTATTTGAATAATAATCTTCAGAAGAGAGATACAATCATCACTCTTCTCTCTCTCTTTAGCTAAAGTATTTCTATTTTCTAAGATGTTATCTTTCTCTATTTCTAATCTCAAGATAACATTGCCAATTTGCTCCATAACAGAGACTCCCTCCAATTTGAGCTTCCTGGTCAAGTGCTTACCAATTTGATCGAAGTGCCTATCTTCCTGAAGCTAAGACATATGGGCTTAAACCTCACCAGCAATAAGATTACTTTTTACTAACATTTTGGAGATACTTTCCAATGAAGTGACCAATTGTCTAATAAATCTATTTAGTTCCTCTATTTCTGCCTTCATCCTAACCTTTGACAACTTGAAGCTTTCTAGTTATCCTTCAATTACTTCATTGGTTGACTTCCACAAGCCAACCTTGGTGTTGTGTATGGTATCTCCAAGATCTATGGAGTGTAAAGTGAAATCATCTATGGTCATTTCTTCCATTCATCTATCCTTGGTGAGCTTCAGAATCTCCATTGTTAGGTTCCTAGTTTCAAGATCTTGTCCAAGGATAGACAAGGTCTTTTGATTCTTGACCTTACTCAAAGTAGACCTAGAGTGAACTGCAAGAGATAAGGTATCCTTGTTTGGAGCACCTTCATCGTTCCTCTTTGTCTTCTTCTCCAAAGTGTCCTCCAACAAGGAATCTATGAATCCTAAGTGAGTCTATGCTAAACATCTTCTTCCTAACTAGAGTGATTGTCATTGCAGTCAAAGATAAGGGATTCTTTAGGGCCTAATAAATGAGCTTGGAAGATATCTCACCTTTCTCCACCTCTAAGGTTTTCTTAGTTTCCTCATTAGATTTAGTAGATTCACTACTACTACTCTTTCCATCTCCCAAATCCACTATCTGCACTGGGGGGCTACTTGGTTGCATAAGTATAGTGCTTACTTACAAAATTGGACTATGATGAGGTGAAAGAACTAGAGTGGTATGAGGATAGGAAACTAGGGTGGTATGAGGAGAGGGAACTAGGGTGATGGCACTATCTTTTGGCTCCTAGACGTCTTCTTCTTCTCAGCCTTAGTTTGGGTTCTAATAATTGGGAGGGAGCCATCATGACAAGTCTTAGCCATGGGGATGTTTTCGTCTGGAGGTTGGTCACCTCCCCTTGACGGTTGAGCTATTCCTTGAGTAATAGCCAAGGCTACACTTGTTATACCACCTTGAGAGGAGGAATGAGCTATAGCTACTAGAGAAGATTGAGCTAATGTGATTTTACTTCTACTCCTCCTTGCAGTAGTCCATTCGACAAACTTTCTAGTTCTTTTGATGATTTGGGTCATCATGATATCTAAGTCATTCTCAGCATCCTTGTAAGGCTCCTAACTAATAGGAGTGTTTCTTAACTTACTCAGATATGTATTACTATACATATCTTGCCTATCATCCTCTAGTCCTTCAACATCAAAATTGATGTTATATGTTTTTAGTTGCTCCACTTTGAGCCTAGCGAAAGCACAATCTTGACTTTCAAATTAATCTTTACAATCTACCCAATAATCCTCAATAGTGTTAATGTGTTTGATCACTCTCCCAATCTTCAACACCTCCCTAGCATACCCATTCAGATCAAACATAGGTCTCAAGACCTCATACCTCTCCAATTTGTACCTCATCTTGAACACATTAAGCATATTATTTGTAGTAGATCAGGACTCACAACTGAAGGCTCCCACTCTCATAGGGAACTCATATCCCTTCTTCTTCAATCTCCCATTCAACACATTCACTTAAATTGCTTGCCTCATGATCTCTATCAACATGATCATGTCACTCTAATATCTGGGCAGCTTCAAGGGGAATCCATCAAAAGCTACAAGGCACAAATATGAGAAATATGAGAACTAGATAAAATAACTTTTGAACTAACTAATAGCCGCCATTGCTTCTGGGCTAAATCTCCTCTCTGGGTATCCCTGGAGATCCCTGAAAATTCACATAGTGAATGCATCATTAACTTTGACATACTCTGCATAACTATTTTGCAATTGGAAACATGAATAAAAATCATAACAGTTCACATCATTGAGAAAATTTTCTATCCTTTGGAGGCCTGGCCATAACTGTAAAGATGCTAGCATGTAAATTAGAAAGGAAGACATATAGAAGGTGTTGTAGAACTTCGCGACATTAAGAGCATCGAAAAGATTTCCACTTACCTCATGAGCCCAGTCTATATACTGTGTGTTTGTAAAAATAACTTATATCAAAAAGAAATATTGTCCAATGATATTTATAGCTTCTATCTTACCTTTAGTCTATGTAGGAGAACTAGAATGTCTACAATATTGCATTTGAGATTAGTACCAAATAGTGTTTTGGGGACCTTGCTTTGGGTGCTTTGTGGCTTTTGAAACTAGGACTGCATAATCTCCTTCCTCTAGACCATCTTCCTTATGGAGAACTCAAAGACTACTCCTCCCATAGTCAAATCCAAAAACTCCTCCCATGTTGGAACTTAGAGGAAATTCACCACAGTTTTCCTATAAATGAAGATAAATACTATATCATTTGGTAACACAATTTGTTTGGTATCCAAATTGTAATGATTTATGCATTAATTAATCAATTCTAGAGCTTGGGTTACTACCAGAAAATCAGTTGCTTCCACTAGTCCACATCCTTGAAGCTTCTCAGCTATGGGATGAATTGGCTCCAATTTCAGCCTCTCTTTTTATCTATTAGATATAAGAGTTTTAGAAAATACAAAGCAACCAAAGTACCACCACAAAAATCAACAAAGGAGGCCAAGCCTCACAAAGGAAGAATAGAATCAGCTATACAACATAACAAAAAGAGGAGAAGAAGGACTATCTAACTAAGAACATCATAGTAATTGACCATCCAAGAAATCCAACCTAAGGGACCCTCCATGCAAATGATGCTTTTATGTTCTTGAATCTGCATCAGCCTAAATAAATTTTCTTTTCTAGCATTCACTTTCATACTAATTTCTCTATTTAGCCTAATGTAAGCTTGCTCAAAAACATGTAGATCATCCAAATTTATATGCCATTGGTATCCATGCTTCAACTCATAGTAGAAAAATGTAGCATGCCCATCATAAAGGAACCTTCTCATCTTGTCTCGCTCAATCAGTATAGTAGCCTGCACCTACAAAGAAATTTTAAAATAAGTGAGTTTTTGAAAAAACTCAGTAATATCCCTTAGCTTACCTTGGTACCTTTCCTCATTCCTACACTTCTAGATCTGCCAAAGAATGCTAGATGAAAATATATTCCAAAATAAATTGGTATATTTAGGAAGACCATTAATATCACCAGTGATAATAACAAGAATATTAATATCAATAGGATAAACAATGTCATCTCCATATTTCTTTAGCAAAAGTACAATATAAAATAATATGTCTACCAGTTTCAAGAACTCTACATAAATTACAAATATCAAAATTAGATTAATCTCTCTTAATAGGTAGCTTGTCCAACATGACTAACCATCTAAACCATCTAATTTTAGGCTCAAAAAAATTCTTCCACAAGATATCAAAGTTTTTTTTCCAAACATTAGCATCATAAGAAGTGTACCAAATAGCATTTACATGATCAATAATATCCATATTACAATCAAGGATTCTATATATATTTTTGGCCTTAAGTAGATTCATGACAACTCCACTAGGCCAGTTACATTTAAGGTGCCTTTGAGAATGAACATGGCATATAGTGGGAAGACCATTAACAGCATGCACAATCATGTTATAAGTTCTTTTATGGGAATTGGGAATATCATATTTCTTTTTAAGCTCATCCCAAGGAGTGATTTGATTCTTCTTAAAGAGATCTATGAACTATTTAATACCTTTCTTAGCCCATAAAGCAAGACATATAGAAGGTGTTGTAGAACTTCATGGCATTGAGAGCATTGGAAAGATTTCCACTTACCTCATGAGCCCAATCTATATACTACGTGTCTATAAAAATAACTTATACCAAAAAAAATATTGTTCAATGATATTTATAGCTTCTATCTTACCTTTAGTCTATGTAGAAGAACTAGAATGTCTACAATCTTGGGTTTGAGATTAGTACCAAATAGAGTTTTATGGACCTTACTTTGGGAACTCTGTGGCTTTTGAAACTAGGACTACATAATCTCCTTCCTCCAAACCATCTTCCTTGTAGAGAACTCAAAGACTACTCCTCCCACTATCAAATCCAAAAACTCCTCCCATTTTGGAACTCAGAGGCAATTCACCATAGTTTTCCTATTAATGGAGATCAATATTGTATCATCTGGTAACACAATTTGTCTGGTATCTAGATTATAATGATTTATACATTCATAAATCAATTCTAGAGCTTGGACTACTACTAGGAAACTAGTTGCTTCCACTAGTCCACATCCTCAGAGCTTGTCAGCTATGGGATGAATTGGTTTTGATTTTAGCCTCTTTTGGAAATCTTGCATATCATAAAAATGGAGTGAAGTATCCATGAAATTCTACAATGTGGACTTGATTCCATTTAGTCCATCAAAACCCACAAACTTGATTGCCATTCTATCTAAAAATGAAATGAGTTGAAATTTCAAATCTAGAAGAAGAACAAGATATTGAATTTTCAATTATAGATTATTTGAAAAAGTTGTGCAATTTTAACAGAATAATAGTTCAAGAAAAAGTGGCAGTTTGAATAATTGTTATGTTTCCATCTATATAGGAGCTTCAATTCACCCACTGATCTTTAGGATTCATGCCACACAAATGAATTAAAGGATGAATCCATTTAAATAGTAAATGTGGGAGATCTAATGGATATTTTAGTGTCTTTTCAATATTTCCATTGGCCCAATGGTGACTTTCCATTCTTTCATACTTACTTTTCCATTTCCCTTTAAGTTTCAAAAAATTATGAATAGAGTACCTCATAAGGAAATATCTACCTAGTCGAATTCTTCTTAGTATACCTTTCCCACAATACTTATATTGTTCCATTATCATCTTAAGATGTTTCTTATACAATTTGTGGGTCCAATCTTCTTACAAAGTTGATTTTCTTTTGAATATGGAAAATTATCCTCATGGGTTGAAAACCTACTAAGGAGAAGATGATTTTCATTTCTCCACTCAGGCTTTCTTTTAAACTTTATCCTTTGAGTTAATACATTCTTTGGGTTTAGAGAAGTTTAAAAGGACTGCAAAAGTTGAAAGGGGCCCACTTCCTTGTTTTTTCTCCTTTACAATTGCCTTTGGCAGAAAACAGACTTCATGGGTTGAAAACCCATTGAGGAGAAGTCAATTTTGAGTTTTCCACTTGAGATGATTTTGAGCATTGTGATGAATCCTGAATGTTTCCCAAGGTAATATATTGTAGTGAAAATATGGATTTACCATAAGATATCTCATTATCTTCTTACATGGATCTATAAGCATCATTTGTTGCTCTTTGTAGGAAATTGCCTTCATGGGTTGAAAACCTACCTAGGAGAAGGCAATTCTCAATTTTTTACAAGCTTCTTATTTTCATTGAAAATATGATAAGTTGTGAGGGAGCTTAGCTTTGTGAATAATTTTTGCACGTTGTAAGAATCTCCATCAAATTAGGTACTAAGCTACCCAAAAGACTTACAACATTAAAGAGAACTACCCAGCTATGAATTGTGGGGAAAGAGAAAGATGAAGAACCCAATGAAGACTCTTTCTACCTAGGGGAACTTAAAACTAGACTCGGACATACCTAGGCTTAACTGAGACACAAAATTCTCCACTTTTGTAAAAAGATTACAAGGTGAAAATTGGGGCAACAACTATATAATCATCTTTTTTCTTCTCATGTTGCTACAATAGATCTTTTTACAGCACTTTCTCATTGAATATGACATGTCTACTTCTTAAAATTTTACAATTTTCAAATTCCCAAAGCCTATAACCAAATTCATTAATTCCATATCTAACAAATACACATTTCTTTGACTCATCTTTTAGCTTGGTTCTATTTTCAAAATCTATACGAGAAAATGATTCACAACCAAAGGTTTTGAGAAAAGAATAACTCACCTTCTTACTAGTCCATGCTTCCTCTAGAATACCACAACCCATAGGAGTAGAGGGACCTCTATTAATCACATATACAATAGTATTGACAACCTCTACTCACATGTGTAAGGGCAACCCAACATGCAACCTCATACTCCTTGCATGCTCCATTATAGTCCTATTCATGTGTTTAACCGCTCCATTTTCCCATGGTGTCTTTGGAAAAGTTTTCTATCTATGAATACCATTAGTGGAGTAATAATATTCAAATTCATGACTAAAATACTCACTACCATTATCAAATCTGAGGCATTTTAATTTCTTACTAGTCTCATTTTCAACCAAGCATTTCTATTTCTTAAATGTTTGAAAAAAATTAGATTTCTATCTAAGGAAATAAACCCATACTTTTCTAGTTGCATCATCAATAAATGTAACATAATAATGAGAGCCACTATTGGAAGATACCTGAGCCAATCCCCATACCTCTATATGCAAAAGCTCTAATTTTTCCCTTTTATTTTCCTTCCCAATCTTCACAAAACTCACTCTCTTTTTTTTTCCATACACACAAATTTCACAAAAAATCATATTAACACATTTCAAACCTAGTAAAACTTTTTTTAAATGAAATAATTTTATACCTTTCTCACTCGGGTGGCCAAGTCTATTGTGCCATAGTGTTGTATCATAATCTACAACAACTATTTGCTCTCCTTGCTCAACTATAGCAATTGTTTCTAAACATTCATTTTTTTTCTGAAATAATAGAAGTGGAAGGAATAATATGACATGTACAAAGATATAAGGTTCCTACTTTCACATGTTTTGCTACTACAAGGGAACCTTTTGAAACCTTCCAATTTTTATCATTTAAAGTAACTACACAACCCTCATCTCTAAGTTGCCCTGCTGAAATTAAATTCCTACTTAGCCTTGAAACATGTCTTACCTCATGTAGTAGCCAATGATTCACATTTTAGAACTTAATCTTAACTTTTCCCTTTCCAAAATATTTTCAAGGTTCATTATCCCTCAAATAAACAAGCCCAAAATCCCCTTGGACATAATCAATGAAATAACCTCTATGAGGTATAGCATGAAATGAAGCACTAGAATCTAAAACCCATGAATCATCAACACTTTCTAAAGACAGAAGAAAAACATCCTCTTCAGATTTATTACTTGCCACATTGCCTCCTTGTTCCCTTCTAGATTATCTCCTTCATTGTTCTTTCAACCCTAGTAATCTTTCTTCTTATATCCTATTTTACCATAGTACCAAAAATCTCTTAGTCCTCTAGATTGAAACCTCTTTCCCTTTGACTTTCCTCTTGATTTCCCACAATTTCTAGAATTATTTCCTCTTATAGTCATTCTACTTCTACTTTTTGCATTCAAAGCACTTCCTTATGTAGATCTACCTGAGGTTTTCCTATGAGTTTCCTCAATTAGAATAACACTAATCACATCATCATATTTTAGGGTATTAGATCCTAAAACAGAATTACTTACAGTTTACCAAATTGTTTCAGATTTCATGCAAAGAACACAAAATCAAGAGAGCCCTAATTTCTTCATCAAAATTAATACCCACAAAAGATAATTGACTAGTAGTAGTATTAAACTCATTTAAATGATCTACAATAGATCCACCTTCTACCATTTTCATATTAAATAAATGCTTCATGAGAAATACCTTGTTTGAAGCCGAGGGCTTTTCATACAATTTTTTTAGGTTTCTATCAACTTTTCCATTGTCTTAGCTTTTATAATATTAAATGCCACTAATGGTACTAGGCATAATCAAATATTTCCAAGTGTCTTTATGTCTAAAATATCCAAGTCCTCATTTGTCATAGATCCCTAATTCTTGGTTTTTCCTTCCAATGGCTTCCATAAATCCTTTTGACAAAGATAGTCTTCCATTTGTATCTTCCATAACTAAATTTTCTTCCCATTAAACTTTTCAACCCTTAGCTTACGCTCATCTTCCATCACTCCCTCTCAACTATGAGACTTTCCTATAGAGGATAACTAAAAGAAACTAGGCTCTGATACCACTTCTTAAGATTTAACCACTAACAAAAATAACAATTACATGAAAATATAAACAATATCAAAAAATAATAGATCAGACTAAAAAGAACACAAGATACCAAGATTTAACATGGTTCACCCAATCCCTAGGCTACATCCACCAAAAAACAAGTCCAATATTATTACGATCTAGTGATTAAAACTTGATTACAATTTGTAATCCCTTGTAGCTCAATACCACCGCAAGATTTTTTTTTTTGCATCACACCTTATGAAACAATCCCTAACCCTAAGGCCTTTTATACAAGTATTTTTCCCACTTTAGGTTTAAAATTATTTACAACATATCAGCCATAAATTGGCAATATAAACAATAGCAAATTGGAAAATATTAGCCCAAATTTTTTTTTGGGGCATTGTCTTGAACCTCAAATAATTTATGAAGTATGCATAGTACTTCCCTAATTAGTCACCACAAACTAACATAACCAAGCTCTTAGATACATCAATACATAAGAGAAGCTAAGCAATAAAAACTTGAAGTGGATGGAGTATTTGCAGGCCTTTACCTTTACAATCAAGCATATGAAGGGACAATAGAAAAAAGTTTTAGATGAACCAAGTAGGAGGATTATGACATTCCAAGAGATTTAGCTCCAAAGAATTGGAATAGAGAGTTTTCAAAATCTCTACCAAGAAGATGAGGACTTTGCTAAAGCCTACAAGGTATGCACAAACTTTCAGAATTATTTTCATAGAAATTTTTTAGAATATACCTTGCAAAATGGCTTGTTATTCAAGGGTAATCAACTATGTGTTCCAAGGGATTCCATGAGAGAGAATCTAATATATGAGAAGCATAATTGCAGCCTAAGTGGTCATTTTGGTATCATCAAAACCATAGAATTAGTGCAAAGGTTCTACTATTGGATAAAACTAGCAAGGGATGTAACCAAGCATGCGTAGCAGTTCATGGTGTGTATGAAGGCCAAAGGAGGAATCAGAAATGTAGGTTTATATCAGCCTCTGCCAATTTCAAATAGACCATGGGATTGTGTAAGTATGGACTTTGTTGTAGGTTTACCAAGAACCAAGCAAGGGGATGATACCATTTATGTTGTTGTTGATAGATTCAACAAAATGGGGCATTTCATTCCATGTAGGAAAAATACTGATACTACTCACATTGCCCATTTGTATTTCAAGGAGGTTGTATAGATTCATGGACTCCCATTAAGCATTGTATTAGATAGTGATGTTAAATTTATGAGCCACTTTTAGAAAACCTCATGTGGAAGAAGCTTGGTACAAACATGTCTTTTTGTTCAGCTTACCATCCCCAAATTGATGGTCAAATAGAAGTCATTAATAGGACCTTAGGTAACCTTCTAAGGTTCCTAAAAAAATAATATGGTAAAAGTTGGGATGTTATCATTTCCCAAGTAGAATATGCCTACAATGATAGCAAGAATAGAACCACTAGTAAGAGTCCTTTCGAGATAGTTTATGGAATGCATCCAAGGGGTGTATGTGAACTAAGATCTCTTGGAGAAATGGATTTGATAAGTGGCCAAGCTGAAGATTTTGTCCAAACCATGAAGAAAATCCAGGAACAAGTCAAGAAAACTATTCAGGACAACACTCTAAAACTCAAAGCCAAGGTGGATAACAAAAAGAAGGATGTTTAGTTTGTTGTTAGGGGCTATGTGATGGTACATTTAAATAGGGTAGGGCTTCAAAAAAAGGTTCCTACTAAGCTACAAGTGAAAAGAGTAGGGCCTTGCAAGATATTGGCAAAGTATGGAGAAAATGCCTACAAGGTTGAGTTACCTTAAAATTTGGGTATATCCCTTGTTTTTAATGTGCAAGACTTGGACGCATATAAAGAGGACCTACCTTAGGTCAGTCTAGATGCTCATGTTGATCTTAAACCTATTAAAACACCTACAAATAGAAAGTTGGAAGTAGAGGAAGTCTTAGACTCTAGGGTGAAGAAGTCTACTAGGCACAAGGCTTATATGGAGCATCTCATCAAGTGGAAGGAAAAACCCATTTTAGAGGATTCTTTGGTTGCTAAGATAGATTTCAAGATATTTGACATACCCCTAGACATGATACCATCAAGTTCTTCCTAGCTCTTTGAATGTGGGGGGCTATGGTGCACGAGCACCTAGGTAGGCTAGTGTGTAACCTAGGGCTCTTTTTTGTTTTTTTTTTTGTCTTGTAGTGATGCTATCCACATAAATAGTCCAATAATAGGTCCTATTTGGTCCTTAGGTGTGTTTAGGAGAGTTGGAAAACCTCAACATGGCCAAATTGCTAGAAATTGGAAAATATTGTCAACTTGCAAACATAGGTCCTAGAATGGAAAAAATGTCAAAATAAAGTTCATGTGGCCTTAAGCATGTTATTTGAGGTAATTTCATGCTTATTCCATGTCCACTTGGTAGTTGGAACAAGTTTTGAGGTCTAACTCAAATTTGGGCAAAAGTTGCTGAAATGTTGTCATGTTGTCATGACAACATTTTCTTGCTCAAGAGAAGCTTTTTGAAAATCTAAATGTGGGAGATTCTAACTATTTGTAATGGTTATGGAACTAATGGACGAACCTATAAAATGAAGAGGGCAACCTTTTCCATGGGTTGGTCAAGTTAGAAAGGGATTGTATGGACTATATGTAGCATTTTAGAATTACAAGTTATTGGTTCTTTAAGCCATTTGATTAGGAATGAATTGAAGAGTATGATTTGAGTATTGGAGAAGCTCTATATTTTTATTTTGTATCTGTTTGTGTGGTTTTTTTTTCATTTTAGTCAATTTGTAGTAGATTAGAATTATTTTTTAGTTTTGTTAGTCTGCTGATTTGAACAGGGCAGTGTTACAAACATGGAACCTTAGGGCCATCTCCCACCATTGGTTACCTCTGGTCTTTTTGGATATTGAACTAGGGTCTATGTTCTGTAATTACTAAGAAGTATGGCACTAGAAAATGTTAGCAAGATTTTATAAGGTGATGCTTTAGGCAAGCAAATGCAGTTTGGCTAGGCACCATAGATCATAAAGCAAGCGATGGAGGGGATTGAGAGTGTAGATAACTCAAGCTAGGCATGTGGCAAGTATGGAGGTGGTCTTACCTAGCTCCATTCCAAGGGAGGTGTCTTGGAAAGTCTCCTAAGAATTTTTTTGAAGCCAACAACCATCAAACCCTTGAAACCCTTAATCTAAGCCTAAAATAGTGTTCTAACTATATGGATAGGTTGGGGTATAGAAAGTCACAAAATCTCCATGTAAATCAAAAAGGGTATCCATAATGCTAACTTTTTAAGGGGGTTGTTAAGTATATTTTCAAGATTTCTTAGTTTTGAATCACTTGGAGAGCTAATTCTAGTAGCCCTTGTTGTAGCATTTTCTCTTTAAAAATCTTGTGGGAAGAGAGTGCCCATGAACTTAGTGTAGTTTTGGGACTTAGTTGTTGTAAGCAACCCAAGGAGACGCTAGATGATTGGTTGACACCTTGAGGATCAAAAATTGTCCTAAGGGCTTGATGTGGAATGTAGTAGGCTAGTAAGCAATATGGTGGAATTTTTTGTTGATGCAACCCAACTAAAGGATTAGGATCTCATGAGTAAGGTCCTAAGAAGCTTAGGGTGTAGAGGAAGCCCTAGTGGGTTAGGCATATGACCTAATAAAACCCTAAGAGAACTTGGGGAAGGAGAGAAAGGTTGAGGTGTTAAATCATTTTTGCAGCAGGGTGATGTCTCTTAACATACTTAGACAATCTTGGTTCTGCTCTATTTTCCTCATTTATTCTCTCAACTTCTAAATCACTATGTGCATCTCTGTTAGGTAGTTCAACATCTCTTTCATGTACACTTATCTTAGAATCAAAATGTGCCTAAAGTTTATTCTATAACTTGACACTTAAATGTAGCTCAATTCTTGAATGCAACTAGGTAGTTGTAATACCGCAAAATTGGCTCATTGCCATAACAACCAATTCTATCTATTTTGATCAACCCTAAAGTCCTATTTTAATAGGCAATTCTTATTTTGATTTTCACTACATGCATTAATTGTCAAATGTAGGAAACCCTAATCCACATTAATTGTATTACTCATTCAATTCCTAAAGTATTGGCTTAGATTAGCTACATTAAATGTATTGATTAAATTTAATTACAAGTGTTTATACTTTAATTTAATTAAATTAATCCTTTAGATAATGTACAAAGGAATTGCAAATATTTGATTTAATTAAATATTCTCATTCAAATTGTTGAATTTAATTATTCAATATAGAATACTCAATTATGAGGTCATATTTAATTTCCTTAAATCAAATATATTCTCCAATATTGTCTCTTCAGTTCAAAAATGGAAACTCTTAGTTGACCCAAATTAGAAAAGGAAAGAAATTAGTTAGTTCCTTATTCCACACAAAAGAAATTAGTTAACTTCCTTTTCATAAGGAAACTTTCTATTCTAACTAAATCTAATTTCTAATCTTGACCGTTCATCCCAATTAATCTTGACCATTGATGGATTTTGGGAATTCTATTTAAGAGGTTTCTAATCCCTCATTATAGAGGTTGGAATTTTAATTGCATCAAATCTCTGTCGATTTGCATACTCACTATTTTTTATGTTATCATAGCTTTTCTTGCTTAGCATCAATATCATTTAGTTTAATACAATGCATACACATAGATTAAATAGTTTTTCTTATTTTTAGATTAGCAAATGCATCTTTTCATCTAGGTTAATTGCACTATCATATAGTTGCATAAAATCCTTCATACTAAAAGTTCTAGTTTCCCGTTTCTTCATTTGAGAGAAAATAGGAAAAATCCTTCTAGTTAGAAGGCAACAGGTTATTCTGTTAGATCTTTCAGATAAACAATCCAATGTTTATTTTAGGATGATCTTGTAGGTAAGGACTATGTTGAAGTGTATCTAAGGATCACAGGCCCCTAATTTTGCATATACATTTTTGGTGCCCACTATGGGCCAAAGAAAATTAATTTTTCTATCCTCATCTACTTTATTTTCTAATATTTTAATGATTTTGATGTACCTATACATATAGATTTCTAGTTTTCATGCAGAAAATCTTATTTTCACAAGAAGATTTGAGGATTTCACTTGTTTCTTAGTACTTCCTCAAGAAAAAAAGTGCCCCATTGCACAATTTCTCACATGGGCATATGAGAGATTTCATGCAAAATCTTGGAATAGCACATGCAAAATGCAAAATTTTTAGAATTCATTTTATCGTTTGATTTGACTAATAGGTTTTCTCTAAAGCACTTTCTTTCAACTTTCTAATTTTTCTACAACATAACTATCGTTTGCAGGATGATTGATGTAGATAACTCATATACAAACATATCAAACATGAATTAACTATGTTTTTGTAGGATGTTATCAAAGATATGAATATCAAAGATCAATTTTAAACCCACATAAAATATTATGTCTTTTTCTTGCTCTCTGCACTAGTATAATTAGGGCTTGTGAACTTTGTAGGCTGTAAGACAAGTGAATAGGGGGGCATGCTCTTTACCACTTGGAGGTCATGACCAAGGGTAAATCAAAAACCTAGAAGCCTCTACAAGATGACATCCAAGGGAGGCAAGCAAGTTAGTGGTTCTCCCAAATGAAGCCTTTAATGAAGAGATGATGATTTCCTTTTAAGGGATCAAAGTCTTGGAATAGGCATAGGTGGAATTAATTAATCTAACTTGGTGATTAACATGTCTTGCATGTTTGGGAAAGGAAATGAGGTAGAGGAGTATGATCTTTCCCCTTGAATTAAATCAAAAACTTGGACCCTTAAATCCGAACCACTAATTCGAGTCAACCTTTAGAGGGCTTGCTAGAGTGATCCAACCCCTGGGAATGACCCAAGTGAGTACACTCCTTTCACTCAAGATTCCAACTCACTATAATAAAGAATATTTGTAGAGAAAAACACTCCAAAGTTGTATTAATTTCCTCTTCTTCATTCCTAATATCACATATCAAGAAGAGGCTATGTCTGTTGCACTGGCCGGCACTAACCCCAGTCTTGCTAGTCAAGTGTGTGCACTTTTAGATGTTGTTGTGGGCTACTAGTCTCAAATCCACTTGCAAAGCCACTGAGGATTAATACAAATGAAAGCCAAGTAAAATATTTTAGTTAGTTTCTACTTGGTTCACCTCTGAAAGGGGGCATAATCTTTGTGTAAGGAGGGGGAAGAATCTCTCCTATAGAACTCACCATAGGTATACTACTGGGCGTTAGAAGGTGGTATATGTGCTTGACCCCTACCACAAGGGTGTTCATTTAGCATATATTTTATTGAGCCCTTTGAATACACCAAAATCATAGGCACCCTCTAGGGGGTGACATGGCTATGTGAGGTGCACACATGCACATAAGTTGTGGAACAAAGGTTATGCCTTCTTTACCATTTTTTTCATTTTAGAGATAAAGCATGTTTGTTTTCAAGTCTTAAACATGTCCAAAACTATCTAAACAAATTGAAATTCAAGACTCCCCCATCCCTCCAAGTTTCGTTGTCATTGGTTGGATTGTATTTGACTACTACTTGCATCTTGTGTCTCTTTGGAAACACTTTTCTTGTTTAAAAACCAAATGCTATTAATGACTTAAAAACCAACCCTACTATCTGTCTGAAATCTACCAAAATTGACCAACAATCTATCCAAAAAAGTTTGAAATCTTCAAAGTCTCTTTAAAATCTAGTTTTAGTTGTTAGTCTAGTTTCCATTTTCTCACACAGTTTTGCAAAACTTTGCATGAGTGCTTTTTGAGTCATCATATCTTCACACTGCCCTATCTAGATTCTCATGCAAGCTTATGCAAATCTCTACATGAGATCTAGCAAACTATCTTATTGTTAGCATCCTATTTCTCTTGTCAGTCTTAGCACTTTTTTCATGCAGCCTAGTCTATGTCCTTGCATGAGTTTAAATTATTGTTTCAAGTCTTCACTGCTTCTATACACTTTCTCACGTAGTTCCTAGAGAATCTTCACATAGAATCTTGACTCAAAACTTTCAAATATGGTCTATTAGAAGTATCTGCACTCTAAATTTGGTCTATTCCTGCAACTTGTTACCTCTTTTCTGTCTACAAATAGTCCCAAATAGTGGCATCTTGCTTGGCTAATATCTTGTGATCTACACTTAAACTAGTCTCGTTCTTCAGTTATCTTGTTCTTGTCCTTTAGTACTTGTTATACTCTACGTCATGATAGTCATAATCTTTGGTTTTTCTAGCCCTTACTCAAACTACTCATACCTTAGTATACAACACCCTTTTCTTTCTTTTTTGAGACTATGTTCTAGTGTGATTCTTGTTTAGGTCTTTGTTTCTTGTCATTGTCTATGATTGTGGAAACAAGAAGTGGAAATGTGTTTTATCCTCTTAGACTTAGATGAGGTTGGGCTAGGGGTCATAACTACAACCAAGGTCACCTTCCAATTGGTACATGGTCTATCCAATTTGTCTAGTGAGGAATCTTCATGATCTCCTTCAGCTGTCATATCACCTCAGGTCCAAAGAACTTTCTCTATAAACTTACAAAAAACTAGGAATCCCTTGTATCAAGAGGATCCTAAAACTAGAAAAAGTCCCACATCTCAAATAATACATCTAAATTCTTTTTCAAAGGACCTTTCCAATCACAACTTACTGAAATTGAACACATTCCTACAATGGTTGATCATGAACCTGAATATTGTGACCATAGCAAAAGCCAAGATCAACCTAAGAATGAGAAACAAAAAGACCCGTACACTTCTAAAGATGAGGAAGAGGTGGAAATACTTCCTAAACACATAGCAAAGTTTCATAGAGAAAAAAACTTTCAAAAGGTCATGGAAATCCTACTCAACAAAGAGAAAGAAAAATACGTTCTCAAACTTGCTTAAGAGGGAGCTAAGCTCCACCATCATTTCAATGTGGAAACTATCACTATGCCTAAAGAGGAAACTAAAACTTCCAAACTCCAAAAACAACTAAAATCATGCAAGATCAACTAGCCCAAATGATGCATGATAAAGACACACCTACAAAAATAGACACCTTAGAGGTCTTTGTCCATTCCCATTTGACAAGAGTATAGACATGCCTCCTTTTTCCAAGAGGAGTAGAGCTACCTAAGTATGACAAATACTTTGAAACTTCTGATCTTCAAGATCATTTGAAGGAATTTGGGGCCTTGTCTATGGAATTTATGCATAATTAGACATATCTCATGCATCTATTCCCAAGAAGTCTAGGTGGTCAGGCTATGGAGTGGTTTTTACACTTGCCTCTTGGTATCAAAATGTTTGATGAAATTTCCAATTTGTTTGTCTGAAAGTATTTTTACAACATTCAACATCTTATTAACATATGAGATTTGTTTAATCTTAAATAGAGGGTTGGGGAACCTTTCCTCACATTCCTTCAAAGATGGAGACAACTTTATACTAAACAATCACACAAGATTCCTGAAATAGAAAAGCTTGACATCTTCACTAATAATCTCCTACTTGATTTTGGGTATAGATTCCAACTTCAAGGTCCATGCAGCTTTGACGACATGGTCAGACAAGCTATCCACATAGAGGAATTCATGGTCAAGAAGGGTGAACTTACCCCTCAAAAGGACACAATACAAGGACAAACCCAATTATGTCAACAAGAACCAAGAAGTTGTACATGATGGGGTTGTTGATAATATCACTCCTAAACCTACTAAGGTAGCCTTTAATCTCTTAGATAATCTCAATGCAGCCAAGAATATTGAGAAATCTCCTCTTGACAATAAAAAATCCAAAAATAAACTGAGGAACTCATGGGCTACATGCCCTAAATGAGAGTTTACACCTCTTGGTGAATCTTTGGATGTGGTATATAAGACCTTGCTACAAAACAAGCTCATTTCACCATTTGAAAACTCTCATCCTTATGATCTGCAACCATAGCCACCATGGTGGAATGAAACTACATTTTGTGAATACTACCAAAACAAGGGGCACAAAACTAGCAATTGCATAAACTTGTGTCACAAAGTCCAGGACTTGATTGATGATGGAGACATTATGGTGGACAGACATAACAAGAAGTTCAATCAAAAGGCTTTCAAAGAGCCCTTCCCATCTTATGAAAGAGGAGAGAGCTCAAAACCAAAGCCTAACAACAAGGTCAACTATACATACTCTAATGAAAAAAATGTGATCAACATGGTTGAACCTATGGATTTTGAGTACTGTGATGTTATTACCATCAAGGGAAAGCAAGATAACAATAAACCCAAGACACCATTTGTCTTAAGGTGCCCTACTTCCCACACATCTAACAATGAATCTTCGTAATATTGTGCCAACATTGTTACACATTCTCATGCCAAGTTGATACTCAAAGGCTTTGCACCTTTTACTTCTGATATTGAATAGCACAAAGATAAAACCCTTGCTAGTCCATCTAGAAAAGGTGCAAAACTTGCAAAAAATTTAGTAGCATCAGCTATAGTGTTCTTGATTAGTTAAAATGAACCAATTCTTGAATCACAATCTTTGAGCTAATTCAAATCTCGCTTGCTCATAGGCAGATTCTTGGCAAAGCCCTCATTGAGGCAAATGTCCCTCAAGATCTTGATCTTGAGTGATTCCAATCTATGGTAGGTCATTTGACCTCACCTTACTATATGTCCTTCTCTAAGGAGGATGATAATTCATTGAGTCACCCACACAATCAACCTCTACACATTTAGGTCATGATACATCATAAATGTGTCCATTGGGTACTCATTGATAATGGAGCTAGGTTGAACATTTTCTCTACTACTCTACTTAGAAAATTAGACTATTCTGAGGAGTCTATTGATCCTTGTCACAAGATCACTATCAAAGCGTATGACAAAGTTGAGAAAAATTCTCTAGGTCTTGTGATGTTGCCTCTCTATATTGGTCCTATAGAAAAGGATGTCACTTGTCAAGTCCTTGATATTCCCTTAACTTATAATATTCTGCTAGGAAGACCATGGATACATGAAATGCATGTTTTACCATCCACTTATCATCAATGCATAAAATTCCCATGTCATGGCTCCAAAGTTACTATCCCTACAAGTACTAGCTATACCTATAACATGTTGAATGGTGCTAAGAACTTTATACCTACTAATAGGGAATCTTTTGATCATCACGATGGCAAGCTGGAGCAAATCAAACAATCACTCTAGTTTAAAGAAACTAGAATGGGTGAATATCACATAGAACCAGTGATGTCATTAACATCTCTTCTCGAGTCTCTTTGTCATTATGGGAGACCATCTAAACCAAAAAATCCATTTTTGTTGATACCTAAAACCAATTATAATGGTACTTTTGTCAAAGCTACAGTGCCCCTAGAGGACAAAAGTGAAAATAGAGCCATTATTGTGTGGCTTTACAAAGAGGAGACTCTGGCTGACCTCACAAAATAGACTCTAAGATCACTCCTAAGAAATATAGCCTTGGTCTTAGACTCATGAAACACTTTGGCTATAAGGGAGTTGGTCCTATTGGATGCAACAATAATAGTCTAATTGATCCTATTAAAGCAATAGCTCATAGAAACATAGATACATCTAGCCTAGGCTTTAAAAAGGTTCCCTTCCATTTAGGGATTAACAAATTCATACTAGAACCTGAGATTTCTGCTAGAAATGAGTCACAAGCTAAGTTTGATAATCAGGAAGATAATGTTGATGATGAGGATCCTTATCCTTATCCTATTCCTCATGATCTTGCATAATTTTTTGCTGAACCTAATGACTTTGTGCCATGTGTTAGCACTATGGATGGTACTAGTGATTCTTCTATGGATACTACTAATTCACATCATGCTCATTTAGAATAGGGAGAGTCTAGTCAATTTTTACACATTGAGTGCCTATGCAAAAATCCAGATGATGAAGGAGAATATGTCCCTATCACTATTGGGGAATCCTATAGTTTATTGCCATGTAGCACTGATTATAAGGAATATGAATTTGACTCCCTTTTAGAAGCAACTATAGATAAATACATTGATCAAGTTCATGTTTATGAAAACCAACTCAAAGTAGGTGAAACATCTACAGTTAGGTTGGATGAGTTTGATCCAACTAGTTTCCTTGAGTCTTCAGTTGATAATGTTAGTACTCAAAGGCATTCAAACATGCCTGTGGACAAAGCCACTCTAGGTCTCAAATTTCTTGTCCTAGCATTTAATGATTATACTGTGAACATAATCAAACTTGCCACTACTCTTTCACTCACATATTTTGAGCTTATAGACTAGAATTCCAATTTATCTAGTGAAGTCCCTACATTCCATAATGACTATGCTCTTTCCTACATTAAGTTTCTAATCTAGAAACTTAATTTACATAGCTATCATGGATTGTGGAAATATAATCACATTAATATGCTCTTTCCTACTACTTAAATGCTATCAAACTAGTAATGTCTTCCACCAAAAAATAAAGCATCAATATGACTGAAGCTGACATCAAACATCTTAGGCATACAATAAAAAATAAATAGAAGATATGATGGTGAAAACCACATTGTGGCAATGTCAAAACCTAAAAAAGTAAAAATAAAAGATGTATCCAAGGGTGAAAACCTCTCTAAGGCACCCATGGATGTGATATTTGATGTGCTTCCCAGTCATTCTTAGGAAAGATCATTAGTGTTGATAGATTTGACACAGCCAATAAATTTGGGAATGGAAGAAAATCATCACATGATACATCTTGCACAATCACTATCCCTAGAGGAAAAAGAGGAGTTCATTGCTTTCTTTCAAGATAAAAAGATAAACTTTGGAAGGACATATTTAGACATGCCAGGGTTAGATACTGACCTCATTATGCATCACTTTTCCATCACACCAGGTGTTAAACCAGTCAAACATAAACTTAGGAAAATGCATTCTCATGTTGCATTTCTCGTTAAAGCTGAATTGGAGAAACTTCTAAAAGTTGGTTTCATCTAAACTATTGATTATGCTAAATGGATATCAAACATTGTTCTAGTATCCAAGCATGAAAAATCTATTAGATTTTGTATTGACTTTTGTGATCTCAACTTAGCATGTCTTAAGGATGATTTTCCACTTCCTAACATTGATATGATAGTGGACATGACAGTGGGATATGAGATGTACTCACTCATGGATGTATTTTTTGGTTATAATCAGATAAAAATTGCACTAGAAGGCTAGGAAAAGGCTATTTTTACTTGTGCATGTGGAACCTTCTATTGGAACATGATTCCATTTGGCTTGAAAAATGTTGGTGCTACATCTCAAAGAGTAGTCACTAAAATTTTCCATGATATGATGCATAAGACCATGGAGGACTATGTGGATGATACCTTGGTCAAGAGCACAAAATGCAATACTCATCTACAAGATTTGGGACCTATCCTAGATTGCATTGAAAAAATTTTGTCTAAGGCTTAATTCTAAGAAATGTGCATTTGGTGTCACATTAGGGAAACTATTGGGATACACTATGTCTACAAAGGGAATTAAGGTGGATCTAGGAAAAGTCTAAGAAAATATAGATATGCTGCCAACCCATAATATTAGTTAGATGAGAGGCTTACAAGTTAGTGGATAGATCACAACCTTTTACCAAGACTCTAAATAAAGGTGTGAAATATAAATAGAGCCAAGATTGTGAGAAAATCTTGACACAAATAAGATAATATCTTGCTAATCTACCGATCTCGATGCCTCCTATCTATGGGAAGCCTCTAATTTTGTACATCTCAACAATAGAGACATCTCTAGGTATCTTATTAGCTCAACGAGACCACAACAACAAGGAAAGGTCTATTTACTATCTAAGTCATGCATTGATCTCTTATGAGATGAATTACAGTATCATTGAGAAAGCTTTCTTAGTAGTCATATTTTCTTCCCAAAAGTTGAGACACTACATGCTTGCTCACACTACATAGTTGGTGGTTAAAATTGATCCACTAAAGTACTTGCTCAGTGAGGAAGCTCTAACAAGAAGATTGGTTAATTGGGTCATGATACTAAGTGAGTTTGACATCCAGTATGTTGAAAAAAAGGCTATTAAGGGACAAGCAATTATCGATCAGCTAGTGGATACACCAATGTAGAGTCTTCTCCCACTGAACATTAATTTTCTTGATGAATCAATTCTTACACTCACACACCAAACTTGGGTGATGTTCTTTGTTGATTCCTTCACACAACAGGGATCTGATGCTAGATTACTCTTCATTACACCATAGAGATACTCACTACCTAAGGCATACAAAATTTTATTTCCTTGTACCAACAACATTGCAAAATATGAGGCTTTGATTAATGGCAAGAAAATCATAGTTGAATGGAGAGTAGATCAACTAAACATCTTTGGGGACTCTCAACTCATAATCAACTAGGTTAACAATGTATATCAAAAAAAGGATGATAAATTGATCCCTTACAAATGCATGGTTTATGACATGCAGCAATAATTTTCCCATATCACTTTTCAACAAATCCCTTGAGCAGACAAAAAAGTGGTTGATGCCATGGCTACTCTAGCCTCTTTGCTACAAATGCTAGAAAATGATCTTCAACACAAGCTCCTAGTGGAAACATTACTCTACCCTACCTATGATACCCTTGAATCTTGGATGATTTATTCTATTGTAGGACAAGATTCATCTCACTACCTCCACATATACTCCTATTTGCATGACCAAACCATTTCAGATGGTCTAACCCACAATGAAAAACATCACCTTATCTATAATGCTTCATGATATGTCATTATTGCTGACAACTTATTTAGGAGAGGTCTCAATGGAACACTTCTTAGGTGTCTAGAATTCAAAGAGTTCAAAGACACATTAATTGACATCCATGAGGGTATTTGTAGATCTCACTCAAATAGCTTCATAAACTTATTAGAATTGGTTACTATTGGCTGAATATGGAGCAAGAGGAAATCAAATATGCCAAGTCCTACAAAAAATCTTAGCTCCATGGGAATCTAATCCATGCTCTAGTTAGGGAGCTCATTCCATCTACTACACTATGCACATTCCAATAATGGGCCTTTGATCTTGTGGGATAGATTCACCCATCTTCTTCTAATGGACATAAGTTCATTATTACATCTATAGACTACTTCATAAAGTGTGTCAAGGTGGTCCCTCTCTCAATAGAAAATGGAAAAACTATAACTCTATTCATCATGAATTACATCATATGCAAGTATGGTGGACCTTCCTCCATTATTAATGACAATGGAGGATAGTTTAAAAACAAGGACCTTAAGGAATTTTGCAAAAAGTTTAGAATTATGCATCATTGGTCTTGTATTTATTACCCCTAGGGTAGTGGCCAAGCAGAGGCATCCAATAAGGAAATCCTTAAGATCTTGCATCACACAATTAGTAAATCTGGAAGGGACTAGCACCTTCAGATCAATCTACTTTATGGGCATATAGAACAAGTATCAGAACCTCAATGGGTACAATGCCCTTTGCTTTTGTCTATGGAGCAGATGTTGTGCTTCTAATTGACATTGAGATCCCCACTCTGAGAATCTCTATTAAGGGCCTCATTACTATGAAGATTATAGAATATCTCGGCTTCAAGAGCTAGTGTTATTAAATGAATGTCAACAAGTGGCATGCGATCATATTTGAGCTTATCAGCAACATATGTCCAGAAGCTACAATAAGAAAGTTAAGCCATGCGACTTCTAGTTGGGTGATCTTGTTTTGAGAGAAAACCCTAAGAATCAACAAAAAAGGGTCTAAAAAGGGAAGTTTGAACCTAATTGGCTTGGTCCTTACATAGTCGCTGTAGTCTATGGATCTAGTGCTTACTAGCTTTCTACAACTGAGGGAGAGGTGCTCAAGGAGCCCATCAACACTCTCCACCTAAAGCAGTTCTACAACTGATTTGATCTTAGAGGCTCTCTATAAATACTTAAATGTCCTGAAAAAAATCTAAAAATTGCAAATAAAAAAAATTCCTAAAAAAATCATTATCTTGGTGAAAACCTAGCAATAGGCACCTTGGTAATACCAAAAGCATTTGAAAAAAACTCAAAAATACAAAGCAAAAAAAATCAAAAAAATAAAAATACAAAAAAATTGAAAAACATTAAAAGTTCCATTGTTGAAAACCTAGGAATGTGCATCATGGTAGAAAAAATAGAATATCTACCAAGAAGGTGAAAACCTAGTAAACAAGTGCCTCTTATTCCCAATGCTATATCTTGCAATGCATCTTCAAGCTCCTATAAAGCTGCTTTCGTACTTTAGTTTTCTTCTTTTGCTCATGTATCCATGGATTGACTCTTGTCAAAACTCAGGGGTAACACCCTACAGTGTCATAGAATCTCTTTTGTGATAGTCACCAGTTGTTCCAAATGTGTCTACCTACTGTCACTTGTGTTACTTTTGAGATTCCTTTCATGGAAAATTTCTCTTGCATCAGTCACCTATCATTCTGACTATGTCTATCTACTATCATTTAGTCCAACTCAGGTTCTTTAGACTAAAGATTCCTCTTTGACTTCAGTCACTAGTCATTCTGGCTATGTTTATCTACCATCATCACCTATTGAAGAGATTTATTTCAAACATTTTCTAAACATTGACACTTGACATCAATCATACATATACAAAAACACTAAACCCAAAAATGATGAATTTTTTTGGGATATGCTAAGCTTTTCTTTTTTTGTTTCACTTTTCCTTCATTATATCTCTTTGAGCAACTTCATGATGTCCTTTTTGACTAGAGAAACAAGGACTGAGGGCATGATCTTTTCTTTTCTTTCTATTTGTGGTCTAGTTCCAAATAATTTGAAGCATCCATATAAGAGGGGTGTCCACTATAAGATCTTTCATCTCATGTTGCATGGCCATGTGTACCTCAACTCCTTTTATATGGATAAATCAGTGAGGTTGGTTCTTCTCCTTTCTTGTTGGAGTGAACTCTTTATGCTATAGTAAATACTAATACTCATCCTGCTAAGTGAACATACATTTCACTACGAGTATAAATAGCACACTTCTATCTCAGGTTACGAATGCAAGGGTCATTGTGGAAAAAATACTTACTAATTACTTAGCATAAGAAGGATCTCTTGTGTGTCTAGTTTCCCTACACACAAGAAACATTCTAGTCATCCTAGCATTCATTCTTTGATGCTTATGTTAACTTGCTACATTAAAAGGGACAAATGTCTTGGTCATTCTAGCTTCTTGTGCATGAAATTCTTACATTTAATCTTGACAAAACTAGAATAGATGTCCTATTCATATTTCCATGATTGCAATGTTAGTGGGAATTGTATGACATATGGGGTTTTTCTATATGCTCAGTGATGATAATTGTTAAAGCTCAATAACTAGACCTAGGGTTGCATCTAGCATAGGGCTGCATTGCATAAACACATGGTTCGATGGTTAATTCACCTACATCATTTTTGATGAGGGATTATTAGTCTCTTCAAAATATCATATTTCTTCATGGTTGTACAAGCATTCAGTTCTTTGGTTCATCCTCTCACTCCTCAATGGAATACCTGTCACTGTTAACAAAAGCATGGAACACTACATGAGATGTCAGTTCAATAACATTTTCATTTCATACATCATTTCATAATCCATCTCATTTACACTACATTCATACATCAAATCAAATATGGATCAATACATCATATCATATTTGCATTTCATAATCACAGCATAAACATCTCATGTACATCAACTTACAAGATAGACAATGACACATGCACATGATAATCAACTCAAAATCTTATATATATATATATATATATATATATATATATATATATATATATATATATATCAGTATCAAAAGAATACATCAGTAAAAAATGGGCACTACTTGAACTCTATTTATCAAAAATGGTACAAAATGGTGTTGACATACCAATTGACACATAGCTAGATCAAAACTTAGAGACAAAACTAACCTAACTCTCTCCAGTACCCTCAACTCCTAGAGGAGGAGGAGGAGGAATTAGAGGCATATCTAGTCTTCCAACTAGTTGGACACCTCCTGAATCTCATGCATACTGTGAAAATTGAGGCACCTGCTCTATCTTGTTTGGGAAAACTATGGAATAAGCCACACAGTACTATGACACACTCTCCATCTACAACCTAACCTCATTCTATAGTGGCTCTGCTCTCCTCTCAACTACCATTAACTACTCTCATAGCTCATAGATCTCACGATCCTACTCAGCTATCTAGGTATACCTCACAGCTACCTAGATCTATAGCTCTCCTAACTATTGAGAGGCCTATCATATTTTCTCTCTAGACCTCCTCAAAGCATCCTAAGGCCTGATAGTAGGCTGGTCTTGCATCTCCTCATCAAACTACTTAGCCTATTTTTCGGCTAGATAATGCTCCTTAGTGTGGAGTCTCTACCACTGACTCTAATTTGTCCCACTACCACCTGCACCTAGATCTTTCCCCATCTACCAAGGTGGGATCTACACCTGTCAAACCCATTGTCTCACTTGTTGTGGTCCCTATTGTGGTCCTTGCAGTGGCTATTGTAGTGGTTGTAGTTGTGGTGCCTACTATGGTCCTTGTAGTCCATGAGTTGCCATCCCTACTGGATTTGTAAAACAAGGGAAGGGATGGCTAGCAAAGTACACTTGATAGGTTGGTGTCATCCTAGCATATACCACTACTAGTAGGTAATCCCACTATGTCGCAACCAAGTTACACACATCAATCGTGGATCTCCCTAGATCCAACCTCTGCAACCATCCCTGGCTCACATCCCTTGCTAGTTGTGCATAGGAGTAGTACTCCTATGAGATATCCTATGACCACCCATATTGATGCCATACACATGTGAGAGGGAATCTCTCTACTATCTGTGTGGATTAGCCTATTAGTAGCCATGATGTAAACATGTGTCTCAACTCCTAGGGTGCATCATCCTAGTCCTCAATCTCTCTCTAGAACCACCATACAATGGATACTAGGTCATCAAGATGGGCCCTCCACTACTCATTCTTCCCCAAAGTTTTTTGGGTAAGCCAGCCTCTATACCTATAGATATAAGGCTCTATAGGCTACCTCTCATCCTAAAAAATGCATCATGTCATTGGTAGATGCTTGCATGCCCTAGATCTATAGTATATATACTCCAGTGTCCATCCTCCTCCATTCATGATATACAATCTCATTCATCTCATGGAACATATGCACAAGCATACACTAACCCCATCCAAATCTCTCTAGTGCATCCAACATCCTCTGGAGCATCTGACCCCAACCACACTCCGCTTTGTGATGCCCACTATCAAGCACTAGGAAACAACTAATGAAGATTGCCAAAACTGAGGCCAACCTCTGAGTTGTATCATAAGTGTGGACAAGCTCATCCCATGTGATGGCCCATCCCATGATCAAATCCTACTAGAAAATGGCCCATAGTGCCTCTGTGCTCACTCGTGGTATGGTGTCATACACCACTCTTGGCCCATGGAAGGGTATGCAAAGGATCTTGTATACGTCCTCTAGCGTAAATTCATCTCCCCCTAGGGAAAATGGAATGTGTTCATCTCTGAATGGAAACACTCCACCAATGTTGTCAACAGGCCTTGATTTACCACCACTATTGGGCTCTGACATAAATGTGATAATCCTAACCTGTCTATATGCACCATGCTGGCAACATCAAGGCTCCATAACAGAGCTCCATACGATGGGTAGTGGGACCTAAATCTAATGTCATCGAAGATAACCTACACACATGACCAATGACAACATGAAAATGACTAGTTTTCACTCAAAAATATAATGAAAAATTTAAAAAAATCTAACTTTAAACTTAGCAAAGGATACCAAATTTTCATGCAAGAACGCACTTTCTTACATGAGATTTCAAATCTTCATGTGAGAAAACATCTCCTTGCACGAGGATCGATCATACAATAAGTGAAATGCACCCAAAAATACATGCATGTCATGTGAAAGGTGGGTATCTCCCTTACAAGAAACCTCACCATCATGCGCAAAGAAACACTAGACTGGTGAATCTTAATGTGAGGATAGATTGGCCTCGTGTGAAGAACGAGATCCCTATGCGAGGACCAATGGAGAAAAAATTAAAAATCCTAAAAATGTACTAAACATACATCATAAAGCATGAAAAATTAAATATGGAGCAAGGTTATGAACTACTCACTAGAGGTCCATTGTCCATTGGTTGGCAGTGTTGTCGGGAGCACTTGAATCGATGCATATGCATAGGGACCACCATCTTCACCTTAGAGTTCTCTTCTTCACTAAAGACAAAAGCACAAATGATTTGAAAATTAACCTTTGGGCCCTTATACAAGTTTTGACCTAATTTTTTAAAGTGCTCTGATTTGCACAAAAATCATCCCCTGGCTAATTTGATTGCTCTGAATCCATTTTCAAGATCAAATTCAAAACCTGGCACACTTAAATAGCTCAAAATTGTATTTTAAAATTTTGGGACTGACACGATCGAATACTTGTGTAGTCTAATTATTATGATACTCTTTGAATTTTGGCATCTCTTCACATCACATTTCCCAAAATTTTAAAATTTTGTTCAAAAAAGTCAACTATGGTCAAATTTGGTCAACTTTTGGTCAAACTTGGTCTTCTTGACCTTGAAATCATTTCAAATTGAATCTAAATTTTCTTCTAATTATTCTGATCTCTTCTATAATCTTTTCACTTATGTATTTCTTCTATATCTCTTGCTACACTACTTTATATCATATTTCTGGTGTGTTAGCTTTCGATTTTGCTCCTAAGGGTGCATGATGATTGCACCATTCAACCTAAATTTCAAATCAATATGAATCTTCATTTATTGGGGCATCTTGTTCCTATCTTATGTTATCATCACTCGGGGCATCTTTTTCTCCTTTATCTACCATCATTTGTCATCTATCTCATCTTTTTATTAGTTGATCACATCTTATAGCAGTCTTTATTATAGTTCGATTGACAAGTATTGGGACAGTCTAAACCTTGACTCCTAAGGATCAAGCCTCATTCTGGGGATGATTCTATGGCTCATGATTGGTTCTTGTTATCTTTTATGATTAAGTATCTAGGTGTTCTATCTAGATTCCTTAAGATTAAGCTCTGTATTGGAGATAATCTTTAAAAGCTTATCAACTTAGGTATCTAGGTGTTCTATCTAGATTCCTTAATATTAAGCTCCACTCTAGAGATAATCTTTAAAATTTTATCAACTTAGGTATCTAGGCATTCTATCAACATTCCTTAAGATTAAGCTCCATTCTAGAGATAATCTTTAAAAACTTATCAACTTAGGTATATAGGTGTTCTATCTGGATTCCTTAAGATTAAGCTCCATTTTGGAGATAATCTTTAAAAGCTTGTCAATCTAGCTATTTAGGTGTTCTATCTGGATCCCTTAAGGTTAACGTCAATTTTGAAGATAATCTTTAAAAGCTTATCATTTGGTCTCTGTGTCATCAATTTTGGAACCAATCTTATTAACTCTAGGTATCTAGGTGTTCTATCTGGATCCCTTAAGATTAAGCTCTATTTTGGAGATAATCTATAAAAGCTTATTGATGAGTTTCTGTGTCATCAAATTGTAGAATCAATCTCATTTCTTGATCTATATATCATGCTTTCTAATTTTCTTTGAGTTGAACGTGTTGCTCGCACACTCATTAGAAGAGGGAAAAAATGTAATACCCCAAAATTGGCTCATTACCATGACAACCAATTCTAGTCTATTTTGATCAACCCCAAAGTCCTATTTCAATAGGCAATTCTTATTCTAATTTTCACTAGTTGACTTAATTGTCAAATGTAGGAAACCCTAATCCACATTAATCATATTACTCATTTAATTCCTAAAGTATTGGCTTAGATTAGCTACATTACATCTATTGATTAAATTTAATTACAAGTGTTTATACTTTAATTAAATTAAATTACTCCTTTAGCTAATGTACAAAGGAATTAAAATTTTTTGATTTAATCAAATATTCTCAATCTAATTGTTGAATTTAATCATTCAATTTAGAATACTCAATTATGAGGTCATATTTAATTTTCTTAAATCAAATATCTTCTCCAATATTCTCTCCTCAGTTCAAAAATGGAAACTCTTAGTTGACTAACATTAGAAAAGGAAAGAAATTAGTTAGTTCCTTATTCTACTCAAAAGAAATCAATTAACTTCCTTTTTCATAAGGAAACTTTCCATTCTAACTAAATCTCGTTTCTAATCTCGACCATTCATCCCAATTAATCTTCATCGTTGATGGATTTTGGGAATTCTATTTAAGAGGCTTCTAATCCCTTATTACAGAGGTTGGAATTTGAATTGTATCAAATCTCTATCGAATTTCATACTCACTTGTTTTATGTTATCATAGCTTTTCTTTCTTAGCATCAATATTATTTTTTTAATACAATGCCTACATATAGATTAAATGCTTTTTCTTATTTCTAGATTAACAACTACATATTTTCATCTAGGTTAATTGCACTATCATATAGCTCCATAAAATCCTTCATACTAAAAGTTTTGTTTGTCCACCTCTCAGTTTGAGAGAAAATAGGAAAAGTCCTTTTAGTTAGAAGGCAATAGGTCATTCTATTGGATCTTTTGAATAAAAAATCCAGTGTTTATTTGGGGATGATATTGCAGGTAAGGACTATGCTGAAGTGTATGTGAGGATCAAAAGCCCCTAATTTTACATATATAGTAGTTACTAAAACTTGTTGTTGATTTGCAACTTGATTTACAACATCTTCATCCATAGGCATACCTTCATAATAGTATACAAACAATTTGTATTCTTCTAGTTCCTTCATAGATTCAGCCTTATGTACTTCTATATATTCATCAAATTTCACATTTTCACTTTCAACAACTTTGTTAGTGTTAATATTCAAACACTTATAAGCTTTACTTCTTATGGAGTAGCCAAGGAATATACCTTCTTCATTTTTTATATCTAATTTACAATTTCTAAAATCTTTAAGAATATAATATTTACTTCAAAATACCTTAAAATATTTTACATTGGGTGAGTATCCATACCATAGTTCAAAAGGTGTTGAATCAGTATCTTGCTTCAGTTGTACATGGTTCAAGGTGTAGGTAGATGTACTTACAAATTCTCTCGAGTATTTCCAAGCAATATTTTTCTCCATCATTAGTGTCCTAGCATAGTCCATTATAGATTTGTTCCTCCTTTCAATAATTCTATTTTGTGGAGGGGTCCTAGGAGTAGATGTTTTTCTTTTAATTTCTTTGTCATTAAAATATATCTCAAACTTGTTTGATGTAAATTCTCCTCCTCTGTCAAATCTCAAACATTCCATACTTTTATCTATTTCCTCCTCATCTCCTCAACTCTTGCTAAGTACCACTTAAAAATTTGGAAAGCATCAGGTTTCTATTTTAGAAACATATTTGTCATCAATATTTAATAATCAAAAACAAATAACATAATGTACTTATTTCCTGATAGTTTTTCACTTCAATTGGTCCACACAAGTCAGTATAAAGAACCTCTAATATTCCTTTAGAGGTATGAGTCTTACTCTTAAAACTTGACTTTTTCATTTTTCCTAAGTGACATTGTTTGGAAATTATATTGTTAGGTTTCTTCAACTTAAGAAAACCTTTGATTCTTCTCATGTTATTGATACTAACCAAGTTATCAAAATTAACATGACATAACCTTTTGTGCCATAGCCACACATCATCAAATTCTACAACTAAATAAGTAGTATCCTCTATATCAAGGTAGAATAGATTACCTCTAGTTTGACCACCTTTTCCAATTAATTTTCTATTAGTATCATATATCTTAGCAATCTTATTCTCAAACTCAACCTTACAACCTAAATTATTCAATCATGACACACTTAGAAAATTGTAATTAAGTACTTCAACATAATAAGCATTGTCACATAAAAAAATTTCTATGAGTTTGATAGAACCTTTTCCTTTTATCATACAAGGTGCATCATTACCAAACCTTAGACTATATCCATCATAATAATTCAAGGTAATGAACTTACTTTTATCTCCAATCATGTGATGTGAACACCCACTATCAATGATCCATCTGTCATTCTTGTTCGCAAAAGACACTAGTGTGGTTGCCTCATCCTAATCAAATTCATCCTTCATTGCAACTTACAACACTTCATCATTATAATCATCAAATTCATCTTTTCTTTCCTCTCCAACAATGTAGCAAGAATTCTTGCCTTTATCTTTGTAATCATTTCTATCTTCATCTCTTCTACATTTGTACTTGTCTCTGCCTCTATAATTCTTCTTCTCTGGACATCTAGTAGCAATATGACCAACCTCATTACAATTGAAACACATGATAGGTAATTTACCTTTAAACATGCCTTTACCTCTATGAAATCTCCTTGCTAGTAGTGCTTTAATTTTTTCTACATCCTCCTCATCTATTTCACTATCACTAGACACATACTTTGCCTTTTCTTTCTCTTCTAATTAGGTTCCTTAAATGACAACTTGGCTTTGAAAGAATACTCAACATTGTCAGGTTTGAAATTATCAAAATTAGATAGCTCAAAAGAAATGAGCCTACCTATTAGACCTTCAAGAGTTAGATTAGAACCTATTATACATCTTAGTTCTTGTATTACAAAAACTCTAATAGCATAAATGGGTAGTAGTGTTCTCGAAACTTTTCTTAGTCTAGTCTCATCATCTATTGCACCATGAGATACCCTTATTGAATTAATAATATATTTTATCCTAGAGTAGTATTGAGCAATATTCTCACCTTCTTGCATTCTCATGTCATCAAACTTACCCCTAAGACTTTCAGATGTGGCTCTTAGAATATTTGTTTCTCCTCCATAGATAGTGCAAAGAGCATCACACATCTTATTTTCACTATCACAACCATTGATATCATCAAATTTGGCATAACTCAGGGTAGAGGAAATCTCCAACATTTCTTGGTTGTGTTCTTTCTTCTTTTTAACATCTTCAATAGTTAGGGCTCTAGAAAGATCAACATGCTTTGTGGTGATGGTAGACTATGCATGATCTCCAAGACCTCCTAGGTGTAGCTTCATAAAACTTTTCCATGCATGAAAGTTATCTCTAATAAGCTTAGGTACCTCTCTTTTTGACATCTTGATCTTTTTCTTTAGGCATCTTCAAACTAGTCCACTTAAGAAGATGGCTCTAATACCAATTGTTACAATTATTTAGAATAACTAAGAGGAGTGGGGGTGAATCAATTATCCAACGTATAGATATACGAATAAAAAATTTCATAGCTTAGTAAACCCATATCCATAAAAAAATTTCATCATTCATGCATCCATTAGAATATGTATTCACTTAAATTTGTAGGTTATTGTCAAATCAACTTTGTAGAAGTGTAAACATGAAACATAACAGATTCAATAACACATTTGACACAATGATTTAACATGGAAAACCAATTTGGAAAAAACCACCAGTAACATGCTACTCATTCTCACTCTTTTGAAGTGATGCCCAATGAAAGGCCAACTCTGTTACAGGTTACAATGCACATTGTTAAAAGTGGTGTGGTTGAAGAATTTCAATAACCCTATTAGGAGTGAGCCTTGTTATAGGACTTTAGATTGTTCACTTGGAATTTCAACTAATCAAAAGATTTACAAATGACCATTAGGTCAACTTTAATCCAAAGGATTTACCCTAGACTGAGATAATGATTAGAAAGTAACATTAAGGCTTGATATGATAACAACTTACAACATAGTTGCATATTATAGATTTCTATTTTAGTCCTCTATTATGCTTTCCTTTCACACGCTTCATCTCTGACAACTTTTACACCCTCCAAGCATCCATACCCTTAATCCTTCTTTCTTTGCTTGCTAATACAAACTCTTCTCTTAGGTTACTAAATAAAGAAATACCCTAGACTCCATGTCTAACATAGGTTCTCACACATGACAACCTTTCCTTATGACTAGTCATATCTATAAATAGGAAATTAAGATCTTTTGTTGTTCATCCTCCATCATCCATTTTAGGGTTAGGTTGGATTAGATAGGATTTAATGAATTTACCCATCATTTCACTTTATTCCCTTCTAGAAAGTTATCCTTCAATCCTCTTCAAATTTACTTCCAAATGGTTTATCTTGAATTATGTCCCACCAACTCATCGATTATCTTCCACATGGTTCACACAATCGAAGAAATCAAACTTGTCAACTTAGATTCATTGAATTCTTGATCTTTCTCATAATGCTAACACTTGGCATTAAATGGCTTTTGATGCTCAACACATACTCCATTGCTCAGCATCCACTATCAAAACACTTGGCATGAAGAAAAGTTTACTGGTGCTCAACATCAACTAAAATTTACTCAGCTTACACTGTATCACTTGGCTTACATTGAAATTAACTATTTCTTGGCTTGAATTGACTTTCTACTTAGCTTACACTAACTTTTCTTGGCACCTACTATGTAGATTGTTAAGGTTGGCAGGCATACTTTGTTTAACTTATTCTTTAACCTGAAGTAGATTATCAGCATACTATAATAGCACTATCTTAACTAATCCTTGTACTTCTTTTCCATGTCATATAGAAACCTTTCCTCTAGGTGCTATTGCTACCTCATTTGATTAAATCCTCTTCATCGGTCAAACAAACGATAGTACTCAAATCATTTAACCAATTTTCTTATCAACAAGTAGCAAGTTCAACATCAGTGAGAAAACAATGACTAAACCAAATATTCATACTTGTTTCAATCTATTTTCAAAAACACAATGGTTGGATTTTCATTTAATCAAGTAGATTAATGGCAGTGAAGGTGACATTAAGCATTACCACATGATTTCTTAAAAATTTGAATAAATAAACTTAATTTGATCTCCTCAAATAGAAAGAATATTTTCTTTCCAAACCCCTTTATACTAAAGCTTTTTGAAAGATACTTCTTTTACTATGGAATTTGGAACATTAACCTACACTAAACTCATTAAGAATGGGAAAGGTGACATTGCCTTATCTCTCTGCAAGCCTAGCTTTACTATTGATTTCCTTCAATTTAAGAGCATATCATGTGGGCTTCTCCTTTAGTACTTAGGAAACTTTAGTTCTTTCTTTTCTACACAAATGGTTTCCTTCACTTTGTCACAATGACTTAGAGAAGCTACAATACAACCTTTTTGCTTTACATATTTGAGTGAAAAAATTCCTTTGCATTAGGCTCAAGCTTGGCCAACTACTCTATCTCATAGAATTATATTAGCATATCTAAAGAATATCCTCACATATGAGATGATGCAACCTCAAAAATATTCATCTTTATAATCTTTGGAAGACAATCTTTGTAGATAACCCTTTGGACAAAAGAGCACCATGGGAACCTATGCTTTCTGGAGGACTCAACACTCAAAAGGATTTCCATCACTTTTCTTACTTTTCTCTTTGAGCTTTAAGGTGAATTGGCCAACCATATATTTACCTCTTCATAACATAAAATCAATTGTTGGCCTTGATTTCTTCTTTCTAATGGTTTGGAAAGATATTTTAAGACTTTTCTTCTAGAGGAGGAGCAATCAAATAAATAGAAATCTACCTTGATGTATAGAAAAATAATTTTGAGTTTGGAATCTCACTCTAAAAGTTCCATAGCATTAAATTTATGCTATCTAATAATCTTACCATGATCCAACTAAAAATATACTTGCAGATGCCTTTATTACACTGACCATTAGAATCCATTTTGATGAAAAGAAAATAGAAAGGGTTAAAATCTAGGAGGAACACTTGCTTGGAGATGGGAACTTTCCATTGATATAAATGCGACTTCTTCTTATTAAGAATATGCTCAAATAGAAACCTACTCAAACCTAGATCACCTAGGACCAATGATGCACAAGAATTACAAGAATCCCATGTAAAGGTGTAGGGAGGAAATGGAGTAGGTAAATCCCAAAAATATGAAAAAGGTGAAGAGCTTAGGATGTTTGATGAGAAATAATTCACCTAGGGGCTAGCTAGAGAAGGACTCAAACACATATTGCATTGAAAACTCCTTAATATATGAGATTAAAAGCTATAGACTGAAATTCTAGCAATAATGAGGTACTTGGTTGTCAAACCAATTATTTCCAAGATAGGTCATTAGTTTTGATTGAACCTACATAGCCTACAAATCTTGGCACCAAAGAATCTCCCAAAATCATACATCTGGCTCAATCATTATTAGCTGAAGAGAAAGAACAATTTGTTCAATTGATTCTTCCAAGAGAAGAAGATCAACTTTTCTTGGACCTATGCTAACATGCTTGGGGTTGATATAGATATTATTATGCATCATCTTTCCATGGATCATGGGGTTAAGCTAGTTAAATAGAAATTAGGGAAGATCAATCCACGTGTGGTCCTACTTGTGAAAGTTGAGTTAGAAAATCTCTTGAGTTCCAAATTCATTAGAGTTATTGATTATTCTAAATTGATCTCCAACATTGTCCCCATTTCTAAACATGATAATCCATTTGAGTTTGTACTAATTTCTAAGAGCTTAATAAAGCTTTCCCAAAGGATGGCTTTTCAGTTCCAAATATTGACATAGTTTCTCAGGTTATAATCAGATAAAAATTTCTCTAGAGAATCAAGAGAAAATAACTTTTACATGTGCATGGGGTACTTTTTTCTAGAATGTCATTCCTTTTAATCTTAAAGAAATAGGTGCCACTTATTAGTAGGTTATTCCAACAATTCTCCACGACATGATGCATAAGAATATGGAAGACTACATTGATGACACCATTGCTAAATATAAACAAAGGAGCATACACCTAGATAACTTGAGTTTAATGTTATACCACATGGAAATAATTCAACTTAGGCTTAACTCTAAGAAATGTTCCTTTGGTGTCACTTTAGAAATATTCTTAGGCTAAATCATATCAGCTAAAGGCATAGAAGTTGATACTAAAAGGGTGCAAGCAATAATGGGCATGCCACCTCCTAAGAATATCAGTCAATTAAGGAGTATACAAGAAAATTTTCCATGTATTAGAAGGTTCATGTCTCTACTAGCTTATTGGTCCCAACCATTTAACAAGAATCTACATAAGGGATATACATGTGTTTGGAACAAGAAATGTGAGAATATCCTTACTTAAATCAAGACTATTTGGCTAAGCCACCTATCCTCATATTAGGATTAAACCATAGATAGAAATAACAATTACATGAAAATATAACCAATATTAGAAAATAATAGATCACACAAAAAAGAACACAAGACACCAAGATTTAATGTGGTTCACTCAATCCCTAGGCTATGTCCACCAAACAAAAAGTCTGATATTATTATGATATAGTGATTACAACTTGATTACAATCTGTAATCCCTTATAGCTCAATACCATTACAAGAACAAATTTTTGAATCACTCGCTATAAAATAATCCCTAACCCTAAGCCCTTTTATAAAAGTATTTTTGCCACTTTAGGGTTACAATATATCAGCCATAAATTGGAGAATATTAGCCCAAACTTTAGTGGTGAATCGGCGAATAGTACCAAACATTTTTTTGGGGGTGATTCCTCAAACCCCAAAGAATTTTTGAAGTATGTACAATATGAACCCTAATCAATCACCACAAAATAACACCTCATACCTAGAGTTGATCATTCAGATTTTCACTGTGGGTAGTGTCCCAATCAATAGGAATATTCCCCATTCAGATAGTCTCTATAAAGTGCACCATCCATATTTCTAAGTGACTAGATGCAAGGAGGTCCATGGATCTACTCAAAAGGAATATAGAGTAGCCAATGTCATCTATCATGTAACCTCGGTGTTAGCATGAATGCTAATGATACTACATTAGGGGAGTATCCTAAGAATTGGAGAATATTGGCATGTTGCATTATGATTGTGTTCATCATTGATGTCAACATAGTAATAAGTCTATAAAGACTAGATAAGTAGAAGACATAGATCTTAGTTGTATGAGAAATGTTTTGATTATATGGTGATGTGTTTTCATGGACATGTTTGGTACACTATCCTAATGTGAAGGTTCAATGCGCACTACCTAAGTCGAAGATGTATGGAAGATATGCCTAATTTGTAGAGTAATATAAAGATAACTTACCTAAGAAGCTATTTTTGATGTTTGTATTCTATCCTCTGATAGAGATATCATTTGGAGATGCACAGTCAGTCACTGACTTAAGATAGTTTGATGATAACATTAGTGAATGTTCAAGCCCTAGTTTTGCATGTGTGAGAAGTTGCATAGACTATGAGTGGACTATGCTATTGTAATTATGAATTTTTTAATTTCTTTTTATAATTAATTGAGAAAGCCTCAAGGCTGACTCAAGGGATTATTTTGTAGATATGGTACAAAGGAAAGATGGTTTTCATGTTTGTAAGATATAAAACAAGTGGTGATCATTGTATTGAGTGCAAAGTGAGAAAAGGAGAAGATTATTTGGTGAATGCAAGTAAGTGATCCAAGGGATTATTAGAAGTGAGATTTGTGATTTGGTTACACGATTAGAAGGAGCAGAAGTTTGGTTGATATGATAGAGAAAGAGGAAGGAGTGGTCCTATTCATTTCTGTTATTCTACAAAGAATAATACAAAGATCATTTGGAAAGTGGGTTCGTTGGTCTGGCCCTAAAGTTATTTGGATAGTGGGTCCATCTATCTTCCACAACTCCTAATAGGGTTGGAATTTCCTAACAGGGATTCAAAGTCTCCTAATAGGGACTTATATGTATTGAATGTTGTTATAGACTCCTAAAAGGGTCCATCCTCTAACAAGGAATATTTATATTAGTACATCATCTTGTGGGTACCATCCCCACTAGGGTTTACCCTTTGGTCAAGGGTTTCCTTGGTTAAGATATATGGTGTTATTGTGTATGAGTATCTTCTTGTGGTTTCTTATTATATTGCCCATATGGTTAAATTTTTAATAAGGTTGATAATTGTTATATTAGTTGGATAACTAATTCATCTCCCGACTCCCTTCGTAGTTATATTGATGGACTATGTATTCTAACAATTGGTATTAGAGATTTAGGTCCTTGAAGGAAAAGCTTAACAAATTTGGGAGATCAGTGACAAGTCATTTCAGAAAGGATAGTCTAATGGAGGAAATTTGAACACCCACAAGAAGGAGCTTCTTGTTGAGACATCAAAAATGTGTAATGAACTGAGCATTGAGTTTCTAGATATAGAATCCTTTGTTGCATACAAAATAATATAAGCACAAGTAAAGATAGATCCAAATTTGAAGAATACAAGATGATCAAAGAAGGTATTGATCTTCTTATGCAAAGAGAGCCAGAAGGTATGAAAATTTTTGTCTGTTGGACACGTAAAGAGTTTGGTCATGTTTTGTCCAATTTTCCTTAAAGAGTAAGGAAATATAGAAAGAATTTTTTTTCTAATGAAGATGAATAATTTTTAAAAAGTATGTAAAGATTCTTGAGTGACTATGATGAAAAAGATAATTAACTTGACCAAGTTAAGAAAGAGGAAGTAGTAGAAGAGATAGTTTTGGTAACTATTGTTGATCCAAAGGCTAACCATGGTAATGTGGAAGTTATCATTGAGACTTACAATGATTTGTAGAATGGGAATCAGATTGAAGATCATAGATCTAAACCTAGAGATGAGATAAGAGTTGAGTTGATAACTCCTACCTCTAACAAAAACATGACAAAGAATCATCCTCTTGAATAAAACACTAGGAGCAAAAAATAGTAATCAAATGGATGTAAAATCAGCCTTCCTAAATGGAGAACATGAAGAAGAGTTTTACATTGAGTATCCTGATGGTTTCCCTTTGATAGAAGACAAGGATATGGTATGAATGCTAAAGAAAGATTTATATGTACTGAAGTAAGCACCTAGAACTTGGTATGCAAGATTGGACAACTATTTGGCAAAACTTAGATTTTCTAAAGGTACAATAGATAGTAACTTGTAGTTGAAAGAAATTTATAATGGTTTTTTGGTAATAGTAATATTTTTTATGACATAATATTTGGTAGGTAATGATGAAGCAAGTGATAATTTTTCCAAAGAAATGAAGAATGAGTTTCAGATAAGCATGATAGGAGAAATGAAGTTTTTCCTAGGATTGCAAATTTTGCAAAATAGTGATGGTATTTTTATTTCACAAGATAAGTACTTGAAAAATTTGTTGGAAAGGTTTGGATTTGAAAGTTGTAAGATTTTTGGTACACCTATGATAACTAGTAAAAAGTTATCTAGAAAGAATGAGACATCTATAATTTAGCAGAAGAAGTATAGATCCATGATTAGAGGTTTACAGTATCTAACTCACACAATACTAGATATAGAAAATGTAGTTGGGATTGTAGATAGATTTCAAGATGATCCTAAGGAGTTTCATTATGTAGTAGTAAAGAGGATATTTAGATATTTGTCAAAAACATCTGATTATGGAATATGGTATGGCAAATTGATTGATTTCAATCTATGTGCATATACTAATGTAAATTGGGCAGGCAGTATGGGTGACAGAAAGAGCTCTAGTGGTGGATCATTTTTTTCTTGGAGGAAGATTGGTTTCTTGGATAAGAAAGAAACAAGATTTTATTTCAAAAAGTATGGTTGAGGTAGAGTATGTTGCAGCATACAATAGTTGTAATCAAGTTATGTGGATGAAACAGATGTTGAAGGATATCAAAATTGAGTTTAGAGAATGTATTAACATATACTATGATAACACACATATAGTAAGTATGTCTAAGAATCCTATGTTGCATTCTAAGACTAAGCATATATCTATTAAGTATTATGTCTTGAGAGAAAAGGAACCAAAAAAATAGATTAGATTGGAATATGTGAGTACTAAAGATTAGGTTGCACATGTCTTTACAAAGCCCTTATCTAAAGATACATTTGAGTACTAGAAGGGTAAGCTTGGGGTTATGCCCATGCCTTCTTCTGAGTAGATGATGAAAATATTACATCAATCTAGTGGTGAAAAGAAATATTGTTAGACTAGAATGAATGTTGATGCTTCATGTATGGGGGAGTATCTATTATGAGCTAAGTCATTGAGGACTCTATGTATTTGGTTTTGAACAATATATTTGGACACTTGACATTGTTGAAGACTTGGAGAAATAAATTGACATAATGAGGCCTTTTTTATTGATGTCAATGGCGGAGGATATGCATGAAAAAATTATCGTAATTATTTATGGGGAGAAGAATGCAAGAAACTCTCTACTTTATTAGGGATATTTAGAAAGATTCATCTAAGAAAGGAGGAGGTGTATCTCTATGGGGGAGATATGAACAATGAGGAATTCTCATGTATGGTGAGTTTCTTGCTCTAAAAAAATGTTGCTGATCCTAAGAAGATGCAGAATAGAGTAGTGTTCTAGAGGATTTCATAATTGATTGATGAAGAGGATTTGAGAAGATGAGAATAAGAGTATCAACAATAGAGTACTATTTTGGTATTCTTGAAACATAGATGTTTTTCATCTATGTTCCTTCAATGCCAAAGGGGGAGATTGTTAGCATGAATGATGATGATACTACATTGGGGGTGTATCCTAATCATTGGATAGTATTGACATGTTGCATTCATGATTGTGTTTGCCACTGATGTCAACATAGCAATGAGTTTGTGAAGATGAGAAGTAGCAGACATAGATCTTAGTTGTAGGGACAATTTTTTGATTTTTTGGTGATGCACATTCATGGAGATTTTTAGTATAGTATCTAGATATGAAAGTTCAATGCACAGTGCCTAAGTTGAAGAAGTATGGAAGATATTCTTGATTTATAGAGAGTTGTACATAGACTGAGTACCTAAGAAGTAGTTTTTGATGTTTTTATTATATCATCTAACAAAGATATAGTTTGGAGATGCATAGTCAGTAAGTGACTTAAGACAGTCCAATAATGACATCATCAAATGCACAAGCCCTAGTGTCGCATAAACTATGAGTCGATGGTGCTATTTTAATTATGAATTAATTAATTATCATATTTTAATTAATTAGAAAAGCCTCAAGGTCACTCAAGGAATTATTTTGAGGTTACAGTATAAAGGAAAGATGTTTTCCTTGTTTGGAATATGTGAATGCAAGTGGTGTGTTGGTGTTTGATAATGTTACACTTCAAATTATCCCAATGAGAACATAATACATCTATGCGTAGCTACTTCCCATTTGTAACACATCCTTTCAAATGCCAAGCCAACTATAAGGCTATACCCTTCTTCTACTTCAAGCTCTATAAAACCTAGATGGGTGTACCTATAGGTTCATTTATATGGTACTAGTTGTTTGAAAGATATACTTGAATCTAAAAAAGAAGATAAAACCCTTATTTCTCCTATACTCATGTAATGACAAAGATTTGTGGTTGAAAATTGCAAAATCTATGAAATCCACAAGCTAAGTGAGGGCATCTTTTCAACTCTTAAATAGAAAGGGAAATGGATGATTATAAATTTCATTTCAGAAAATCCTCAAATATGCAATAGTAAGAACAAATTGATCCTATAGCTAATTAGTGCATTATTTATTGGGCAATCCATAAATCACACACATACATCTATGATAGTAGTGACATATTCCATACATCAAGATATTAGATCTATCTTATCACTTTGTGAATCAGACATCGATGTTCATAAAGACACAATTCTCATGAAATATCCTTCTCAAATAACCAACAACCCTATCAAATACATCAAGCATTTACTTGGCTCTTTGTTCCAACATCAAAACATACAATGTTAAGGGAATGCAAAAGGGTTTAAGTTCTTTGTTCCTAAATAACAAAATATTGCAAATTATAGAGATAGGAGATGAGAATCATAATGAAACTTAGAAGTTTCTTTCTCATTTGTATCCATTTCCTTAAAACTATACATTCAAGGTGTATGTAAACAACTCATAAAACATATGAACTAGTCATAAATATCTATATTAGCTTGTTGTTCACTACATGAGAGAAATGTTGAATGGTAGTCATGATAGATATTTCAACCTAATTGGAACCATCCTTATGGTATCACAGTAATGAAAGATATAAAAAATTGGAACCCTTACAATGAGATAGATAGAGAAAGATATAGGAAAGGAAGAAAAAATTGGATCTGATATAAAAGTGACATGTATCCACTTAAATCTTCATTCCCTGTTGTTGCAAAGCATCCCTCTTCTCTCTACAACCAAAATTGCTTATGAATCTTATCATTATCTATAACAAACTTGAAATATCTCTTCCCTAATGATGAAAAACCTTAGTTCTCCTAAAATATCTAATATCCATCTAAAATGTTGATAAAACCTTCACTAAACTAGCTTGGAGATGATAAAATCTGCCCCTAATTGCATTCTTACTACCTCATCATTTTACCAAAAATCAGACCTGATTTGACTTAATTAAATATGGTTGAAAATGAGTATATAGTATAAAACCCTAACTAACTTGAATAAATTGCTTCCTATGAAAAAACTAACTACAAATATAGAAAGTTTGTTCTCTCCCAATTCTAATGATATATGATAGTGTTGTGTTTTCTTACCAAAGATGCTGAGAGGATCAAAATGAAAAATAGGCTCCTAGACTACCTTCAAAGATCAGCATCTCATGCAAATGCTTTATGCAAAAATTTAATTCCTTTCTAAAGTTTAAACTTTAGGATATAACCTTTTTTATTTAAAAAAGCCTATGTATGCTCAAAACTAGAAAATAAATGAATAAATATATTTTCTGAATTTTAATTTCTCCCTCCATATTTCCAATTTAGGTCAACCTACTTTGACTGACCTGAAATGTGGCATGATGTGGTTCGTCATACCTCTTTATTATCACCTACCATCGAATGCCATGTGGAACTCTCTAATTGGTCTATAGATTTGCCACTTGTCACTTGACACTCTGCCATGTGTCACCATTTCATTGGTTCTCTTCACATACGGTCAGTGTCATGTCATCATCTACTGGGTACACTTGCCACATCATCACTATGTGGTGGTTCCTAATTGGTGGACTAGACTACTCATTTCCACCTGGGTGCACTACCATGTGTCGTATCCTTGCTTTCTTGCATTTCTTATCTTCCTTGCATCTCTATTTTGTGAAATAGTGATGACCATTAGATCTACCATGTGGCATGATTTGGTGCACTTGACTTGTTTGACAACATGTCATTACCTAGTGCCATGTGTCAACATGTTACATTCTTCCATCCTAGCCACCCTTCTATCATGTCGCTTACAAGGATGTGGGAGGCCACCACATGTCTTGCTTCACCATGTCATTTCCATAGGAAGTGCAACAAAATTAGAAGCATCTTCCATGTGTCATCTCTCCATTCACCCACATGCTGCACTTTTTAGTCTTTGGTTCATCCAGACTACCAACTTAACTACTGATGTCAATGTCCTTGCCCACCTATTTTGTTCAAAAAATTTCATGCATTTCCAAGTCAACAGGCCCACCACATGCATGCCTTGCACTTTGCAAAAGTTAGGTGCCCTTTAAGACAAGTTCAGTAGATTGCACTGGTGTATTTAAAATGAAAAAGAAATGCCCACTGCATGAATGTGGGATAATGTATTTATATTATTTTCCTTTGACTACAAGTTTGTGCTTGATATAGAGTATGACTCTACCTTTTACCTCCCATGGTGCTCCTTTTTAGCTCCAATGGCATACCCCACATCTTGAGCCTTTTTCAGCTATGCATGAATATGCACAAATTGGTCTTTAGTAGTTTCTGGTTATCTTGCATAAAAATTGTAGATGACATCAACTGAGATGGCCTCAATCTTGTAATAATGGATAGGGATTTGATATCTTCAAAAATAAACATATAATGAGAGGCATGGAAATGGATTTGCATTCATCACGTCAAAATTTTGGTGTACTTCTCTATTCTAAAGAAAATAAGCATTAGCATCAACATAGTTAGTCATTACAATCTAGTAACTATCCAAAAATTTGATTATTTCTTTGGCATGCATTCGATATAGGAATTTTCCAGCAAGGGTTATCTAGGATAACACTTTATATTTGGTGGAAATTTGAAACCTTATTTATGAACATGCCACCAAAAAAGGACATACCAAACTCAAGTTGGTAAAGATTAAATTGCTATGTTTCTCCATCCCTCGTACATGTGGGAGCCTTTGTGATAGTCTTGTAATGCACATTCCCATCTTGGGCCATGGTTAGATTTACATTCACATTCTTCATTAGAGAACCTAAATCTTGAATGCACTCTACAAATATTTCTTGATTGACTTGTTTCACTACTTTTGGTGGGTGTCACCTGTGAGGTTACACAAACACTTGTTGACTAGTTTCCTAACATGGGACATAAAACATTTTGGCCTCCTAGGTGGTTAAGTGAAAGGATATATTTAGTAGGTACATCAAATTAGTTATGGAGTTGTAAAAGTGTCAAGATCTTTCTTGTAGTGAAATAGTTTTAATAGTTACTACACTCGAACTAGGCCCATGTATAACCCCAACAAGTGGATACTCTTCTACAAATGTGCATGTTGAATTCTGAGGAGGTTTGAAATGGTGGTCGTCTAAACTCTATAAAGCTTTTCTTCATTGGAGTTAAAATGAAAACCCCTTTATTCACTTATATTCATGAGACCCCATATAATTGGAGATAAATCTCATTTGGTTGGTCAATCCAGTGGATCCCTTGTATTTGTCTCTAATGAGTTGCATATCTTCATCTATAGTTTCTAAAATAAAAGTGGTATCAGGTGATTTTTTGGCTATTATGAATAATTTTAATAGTTGGCTCTCTAAACATCTTCCATTTCATATAGCCCCATCAATTATGACATTTGATTGTCACTCTTTTTTCCCTACAAGCATCCCTAAGTCTAAACATTTCCTTTGGTAAAATATTTGCATCCTCAATTTAGATGATTCACAAACCACCATCATATGTTAAAGAATTTATCCATCAATAAAGACAATCCACTTTACTTATTAGTACATGTATACTACCCCACAATCCTTTGATCTTGAAAACTTATATGTAAAATGAGTCAATTCAGAGATCAAAATCATATCCTCCTTAGTTATAACCATCAAATGTGTGTCTTATCAGTTTGATAGAATTAGTCAAACTCCAAAGTGGGTCTGGCTAAAAAAATTCTAATTGAAACACCTAATACTTGAAAATGACTCATTGAACACATGGTACTAATCAAAATTTTGATCCATCACTAGAATAGAAATTAAAACTCATTTTACCATGTTTGAATGCAAACTGTGATTTTCTTGCCAAGAGGTTCTCTAACTGGCCTTAAAAATTAACCAAGACATCTAATTGAGCCCTTAGTGCTGACATACCACTTCTTTTTTTGTATTCTTGCACCATTTTAGATCTCATATCAAGATTAATTTTGGGTCAAAATATATTGACCATCAAAGTTGCCTTCTTAGAACTACGTACAAGAAAACATGTCAAAAAACCATAAATCATATTCAGTTTTGGTTTTAAAAATAGATGAAACTAAAACTTGAGGGGGTGAAAACTAGGGTATTGGTTCTATATCATGAGGAGATTATAAATCCATGATTAGGGATCATGATGAATAATTGGGTACATTTGGCAAGCAGTCAAAGTGGGGTACTCAGATTTGCAGAACTGGAAACAATGGCAGTAAAGTGCTTTTTGCAAATGGAATGGACCTAGGAAAGTGTGTAAATGGATTCATCAAGACTTTCAAATTGGCACACTTAAATAATTTTTAGAGTAGAACATTATACTAAAATCCATTTGGTTCAAACAATCATGGATTCATAGTTATGACATCTCGAACAGGGGTACTAATAAATCTATATTTTATGACAAGCAAAACAATAAAGATTGCATTTGGAATTACATTCAAAAACAATTCAAATAGATTCATCATAGGCTCAAATGTGAAACATAACAAGTCTCTGACCTCTATAATTCAATGCAAAATGAATTTTCTCCTTTCAATCAACTAGTCAAATAAGGCCTCCCAAAATTCTGAACAATATACATTAGCATGACAATAATAAACTACTGACTTTAAGGGATTCAAAACCTAGCCAAAACATGTCAAAATGATCTAAAATATAAAACATATATTTTTTGATATACATATTAAATATCCCCAAAGTGGAGAGTCATGAAACATTTCCAAGCGCAAGATATTCTCTTGCAAACTAGGTCTCTTGTTGATGTTTGACACTTAACCAGAAATGTAGATTTGGACATTGCTCAAAATGGAACTTCAAAGAATGACTTGTAATGGAAATCTATCTTCATGGGATGCATGAATATATTTAATGCAAGGTGTTAGAAACATAAAAAACCTTTTAAGCCTCAAGAATAAATTTGGGTACACATTCATTAAAATCACTCATAGGGTTCAATTTTTAGGACGGTACTCAAAATTAGAATTTTAATTTTGAGTCCCAACATGATGATCATTGTATTGAGTGTGAAGTGAAAAAAGGATAAGTACTATTAATTTCTATTAATATACAAGGAATAATATAGATAATATTTAAACAATGGGTTCATTGGTCTTTCCCTCAAGTTTTTTTGATAGTGGGTCCATCTATCTTCCACAACTCCTAACAAGGATTCAAAGTCTCCTAACAGGGACTGATATGTACTAAATGTTGTTATAGACTCCTAACAAGGTCCATCCTCTAACAAGGAATATTTATATTAATACATCATCTTTTGGGTACAATCCCTACCAAGGTTTTCCCTTTGACCAAGGTTTTCCCTAGTTAACATATATGGTGTTATTGTGTATGAGTATCTTGTTCTGGTTTCTAATTATATTGCTTCTATGGTTAAAGTTTAATAAGGTTGATAATTGTCATATTAGTTGAATAATTGATTCAACACCCACTCCCCTTCTCAATTATATTGGTGGACTATATATTGTAACAGTCAAGTCATATCAACCTTTCCACTTCTATGGTTCAATGGTGTTTTATCAATGAGATACTTTCTTTGTACCATCTCATTTTCTTCTAACTCATTTTCTATGTACCATGTATCCACCATGTCATAAATTATTTTTAAGTACTAATATACCCATGGTAGATGGAAGACCTTCTCAATTTTTTGAGGTCTAATGTCCAAGACAATTTCCTTAGTCATGCTTTTGACTACTTTCTCTTCTAGCACATAGTGGTGTTCTAGGATCATGATCATCTCTCATGATGACTGGACTAATATAGGATGAGAGCTTGTGTTGACTAGTCCATTTATGATAAACATAAATACCATAGATAACCTCTCATTAGGCTTGTTGCACAATAGTATGAAGGTGCTCCAGTCAATATGTCCTAACTCTGGATCTTAGATTTTTGAATGCTTATCTCCAAATCAAGATATCTTGGGCACTCCTTGATATTTCAAGCCAACTAGTTTTAGTGTGATCTTCATACCCATAGAGGATGAAGATGATGCCATTTTCTAAACAAAAGGGAAAAGGTAGTATTTATTAATCATGAAAATTAATACAACCTTAGAAAGGTGAGCTGATAGTAATAAAACTAAGAAAAAATAGATGAAAATGCTAAGAGTGCTTAAAATGTGCATATGTGCACCTTCCACACATAGCATGCTTGTGCATGTGCATAATGTGCTACTTGTGGGATTCTATGAAAGTGGTATGAAATGAAGTGCACATGGTATACACCTAGTGCACATGTGTATGTGAACAACATGTACACTTTGTTTGCATTTTTAGGGGCTTCTAATAGTTTTCTTCTCATAATATGCACGTTGTGAAGCTTCCCGATTGCTCATGTGCACACCTCCAATTTACTTTTAGAAAGGTTTGATTTCTAGTATGAATTAGAGAAACTAGGAATATGTAGAGCCTAGAGGGATACAAAGATGTACTTCTTGGAGTCAGGGAGGTGAAAAAGTATTTAGAAAGGAAGGTAAGGGGCTCAAGGAGTGTGTACCTCCAAGGGAACACACATGCACATGTGTACAAGTGTAAAATTACACATTTTTTACACTTTTAAGGAAATTTTTGTTTTTCTAGACCTTCTGGCACTACTCAGATATGCCTAATTGGAGACCCTAAAATGCTTTAGACTAAGAGGGAGATCTTGGCCCATAGAGATGCTTGACTAGGTGCTCTAAAAGGGATCTCATGCTTTAAAAGAGGGGGGTCCCAATTTTGAGTCCAAAATGGGGTGTGCATTATGAAACCACAATAGTTCCTTTGATATTAATAACTCAAATATTCTACTTTACTAATTCTATCCCTTTTGGTAATCTTCTCCTTTGATATTCTTTTCTTTTCTTTGATATTATACTCCCCTTTTGTACTACTAATATTCTCCCCCTTTCATAGTAATGTCAAAGATCATTATAAATTTAAATATGGAACTTATAAAACCTTGTAGTTGTAATACCCCAAAATTGGCTCATTACCATTATACCAATTCTGGTCTATTTTTAATAATTTCTAAGTCCTATTCTAATAGGCAATTCTCATTCTGCTATTCGCTACTTGACTTAATTGTCAGATGTAGAAAACCCTAATCTGCATTTATCAAATTTCTTATTTAATTCCTATAGTATGCACTCATATTAGTCGCATTAAATCTACTTGATTTAATAATAATTTAATTATTAAGTATTTATACTTTAATTAAATTATTTAATTAAATGGGAAAGGTATTTCTAATTAATTAAACGAAATTATTTAATTAAATGGAATACTTACTTCTAATTAATTAAAAAAAGTTATTTAATTAAATGGGAAGCCATTCCTAATTAATTAAATGAAGTTATTTAATTAAATAAGAAAATTGTCTCTAATTAATTAAAAATTATTTATTTAAATAGAAAAAGTAATTATGAGAGCATATCTCATTTTATTAAATTAAATATCTCAACAAAATCTCTCTTCAGTTCAAAAAGTGAAATTTCTAGTTCACTATTGATCAAAAATGAGTTAAATCAGTTAACTCCTTTTTCTACTCAAATTAAAATAGTTAACTCCTTATTTTACTCAAATTAAAATAGTTAACTCCTTATTTTACTCAAATTAAATCTATTAACTCCCTTTAATTTGGGAATCTCCCTTTATGACTGAACCTCATCTCCAATCCTGACCGTTGATCCGAATCAATCTCAACCATTGATGGATTCTAGGAAAGTCTATTTAAGAGACCCTCATCTCTTCATTTTAGAGGATGAATTTGGAGAATTTGCATCAAATTACTGTTGAAATTTAGGCTCACATTTACTTACATTTCTTGCATACATTCTCATTCTTAGTTTAATCTCATTTTAGTTTAATCATGCATATGCTTAATCTAGTTTGCTTTATTCGTTCTTAGATTACATTGCATCTTTCATTCTAGATTAATCTACATACTCAATCATATAGATTAATTTCATTGTCAAATCCTTTGTTCTTAGAGGGTTTGGTTGCTTAAACACCTCGAATTTGAGCATATCTGACAAGCAATTCCCTTTACATAGAAGGCAACAGGTCGCTTTGCAGGCTTATTTTCGGATGAACAGTCCAATGTTAATTTCGGGATGAATCCGCATACAATGACTGTGTTGAAGTGTGTGTGTTAGCAGAGGCCACATATTCACGCATACATTTTTGGCACCCACCGTGGGGTGCCAGAAATGTATGCGTGAATATGTGGCCTCTACTAATACACACATTTCAACACAGTCATTGTATGCGGATTCATCCGAGAATGCACATTGGATTGTTCATCTGAAAATCAGCCAGCAAAGCGACCTGTTGCCTTCTATCTAGAGGGAATTGCTTATCAGATATCCTTAGATCTGAGGTGTTTAAGCAACCAGACCCTCTAAGAACGAAGGATTTGACAATGAAATTAAGCTAAGAATGAGTATGCAGATTAATCTAGAATGAAAGATGCAATGTAATCTAAGAACAAATAAAGCAAACTAGATTAAGCATATGCATGATTAAACTAAAATGAGATTAAACTAAGAATGAGAATGTATGCAAGAAATGTAAGTAAATGTGAGCACGAATTTCAACAACAATTCGATAGCAAAATCAATTCATCCTCTCAAAATGAAGAGATGAGGGTCTCTTAAATAGACTTTCCTGGAATCCATCAACGGTTGAGATCAATTCGAATCAACGGTCAGGATTGAAGATGAGGCTCAGTCATAAAGGGAAATTCCCAAATTAAAGGGAGTTAATAGATTTAATTTGAGTAAAATAAGGAGTTAACTGATTTAATCTGAGTAAAATAAGGAGTTAACTAATTTAACTCATTTTTGATTAATAGTGAACTAGAAATTTCCCTTTTTGAACTGAAGAGAGATTTTGTTGAGATATTTAATTTAATAAAATGAGATATGCTCTCATAATTACTTTTTCTATTTAATTAAATAATCTTTAATTAATTAGAGACACTTTTCTTATTTAATTAAATAACTTCATTTAATTAACTAGGAATGGCTTCCCATTTAATTAAATAACTTTATTTAATTAATAGAAGTAAGTACTCCATTTAATTAAATAATTATATTTAATTAATCAAGATAGGCATATTTATTAAATTAAATAAATTTAATTCCATAGTACATTAGCCTTAGGATATACTTATAATTTAATTAAAGTATAAATACTTAATAATTAAATTATAATTAAATCAAGTAGATTTAATGTGACTAATATGAGTGCGTACTATAAGAATTAAATAAGAAATTTGATGAATGCAGATTAGAGTTTTCTGCATCTGACAATTAAGTCAAGTAGCGAATAGCAGAATGAGAATTGCCTATTAGAATAGGTCTTAGGATTGATCAGAAATAGACCAGAATTGGTATCATGGCAATGAGCCAATTTTGGGGTATTACAATAGTTATCCTTATACCTTGCATGTATAGTATTCATCAATTTCATCATAGTCATTTTCAAAAGTTCAGAAATGCTCCTGAAGTATGAAATGTTACATCAACTCCATAAAGATATTTATGTTCATCAATGAATTGATGCAACATCCATCTTTACCTAGTGAATTTTGGATAGGGGTAGGACCCCCTATTTACCTCTTAAATACTAAAAAATATCCAAAGGAAATGACTTAGTAAATATGTCTACAATTTTCTCTTTTGATTTTACATATTCAAACCTTACTTGTTTCTCTTGTACTTGTTCCCTCAAATAATGATACTTGATTGACATGTGCTTTGTCTTCAAATGCATCATCATTTTTTTGAAATATCTAGTGCACTAGCATTATCACAATAAATAGTTACAACCTCAATGATCTCTTCTTTCATACCTTCCAATATTTTCTTAAATGATATAATATTAGAATAATTGAATGCAACAATAACATATTCAGGCTTAGGAGTAGATTTTGAAATAGAACTATTTTTCTTTCTTATCCATGTTATCAATATTTCTCCTAAAAAGAAAGCTCCACCACTTGTGATTTTTATATCATTAATATTTCCATCCCAATCAACATCTATATAGAATTTAAAATTAAAGTCATCATCTTGTTTATACCGTAGGCCATAATATTCAACTTCTTTACGATATTTGGATATCCTTTTCATAAGAGTCATGCATGTTTCCTTTGGACTATATGAAAAGCTTGCAACTATACCAATAACATGTACAATATCTAGTATACTATGTACAACATATTATAAATTACCAATCATAGATCTATATTGAGTCTCATTTACCTCTCTAATAGTATCTTCCTTAAATAATTTCATTTCAATCACCATAGGTGTACCGACTAGCTTAGACTCACCCATCCCAAATGTCTTCAAGTTTTCTTTCACATACTTAGATTGAGTCACATATATACCTTTCCTTGTTTGATGAACTTTTAATCCAATAAAAAATAAAATTCACTAAAAATTGACATGTCATATTTTGTACTCATTCAATCAGAAAATGTCTTACATAACATGTCATTTCCTCCAAAAATAATATCATCCACAAAGAAGAAATCAAGATACTTTGAAATTCACATTTCAAATATAGATTAGTGTTCTCACTTTTTCTAGAAAATCCAATGTTTATCAAATATGAATGTAGTCTTCCATACCATGCTCTTGGTGCTTGTTTTAGTCCTTTGGTTTAAGAAACATGTTTCTCCTATTAGGTTCAATGAGTCATTCAAGTTGTTCAATATATAATTCCTCTTCAAGTATTCCATTTAAAAATGCAAATAAGACATCCAATTTATAAACTTTGAACTTATTTTATATAGCATATGCCAATAGTGTTCTTACACCTTCCAATCTTGCCACAAGTGGAAAAATCTCTCCATAATATATTGTTTCTTCTTATGTATAAACTTTGCAAACCAATCTTTCCTTGTTTCTTACCACTTCTCCATTCTAATTTATCTTGTTTCTAAAAATCCATTTTGTTCCTATTACATACTTGTTTGTTGATCTTGTTACCAATGTTCATATGTTATTCTTCTCAATCTAATCAATCTCCTCATTTATAGAATTTATCCAATATATCCTTAATTGTTCTTGGTTCAAAATCAACAATCAAATATATAGTCTCTTAACTTACTTCTTGTTTGTTTTTCATTACTTCCATCTCCAATAATTTGTTCAGGGGAATGATTATTTCTCACACATTACACCAATGGGAGTGGTGATATAAGAAAAAAAATTTCATCTATATTTAATTAAATAAAAATGGTTTCTTAAGGAAAATATCATCTTTCTATTACTATAATTATTGTCAAATTATGAGTTCAATAAGTGATTATTACTTATTTTCTTATGGAGCGACCTATAAAGTGTTAATTTACATAATAATTGAAAAAAAATTATGACTTTTAAGGTTATGTGTAGGATCATGGTCAACCAAACTATGCTCTTAAGTGGCAATAAAAAGTCAGAAAATCAAGGTTATGTCAACTTGACATGCAATTTTCTAGTTGTTATTAACTTTATATGAAAAAAGTTGAGAGAAAAAAATCTCTATCAAATTGAATCTAGCTTCTAAACTACTAGGAATTATCTCAAAAAAATAAAAATTGATTGGTCAAAATTTTGAAATTTAATGCAATATTACAAAAATTTTAAAATAAAAATAAGAAGTAGACATATGTCTGACCACCTTAATCAAAATCAAATGATAATATTTTTTAATAATATTCTAGATATAAGTAATAGACTCATTCTTGATGTGATACATATTTTTGGGTATTTTAATTCTAAATAAATAATTAATAATTAGTTCTTGACTTTAGTATTTTTGGAATAAAAAAACTCTCATATTTGACCACCTTAACTAATTCAAAACTCTACAAAATTCAATTTTTCATTTTTTTTCCTTATAGTAGAAGAAACATAGAATGTGATGCATCTTTTGGATATAAAAAATGTAGTACCATTTGAAAGTTATAGTTGTTTTTCAAGTAGTGTGTTAGTCAGCACTTTATACGTAACTCCATTAGAAAATAAGTAATAATTACTTACTAAACTCACAATTTGACAAACCTTACATTTATGGAAAGATAAGAATATTCTTAAGAAATCCTTTTCATTTCATCAAATTTTGGTGAGAAAAAGTTGTCAGCTACATGTTTGAAGTAAAAATAACATAAAAACAAGCCAAAAGTACATTTTTAGGATTTTTTAAAGTTGACCATATAGGTTTGGTATCAAAAGATATAGTAGACCTTATTAAGATATTAATTGTTTTCATTTAGTATCAGAGTGGGTGGGAAAAAAGTTGGAATAGATTTTGAAATGGTTTGAGATATTTTAGAACTATAGATTTTTTAGATCGCCACTTTTTGGCACACCATCATCCTGGACATACCCTTAAATGGTATAACATTTTATAAATCCAAAAGATGTGTCACATTCTATACTTTTACTACTATGAGGAATTTTTATTTTTTTTAAATGTATATTTTTCAATGAGTTAAGGTGGTGAGACAAGAGAGTATTTTTATTCCATAAAATGTTGTAGCAAAAAATTCAAATTAATTATTTGCAATGGAATAAAATTACAAACAAATGTGCATTACATCTAAGTACAAGTCTACTTATTATATCTACAATCGTAAAAAAATATTATCATTTGATTGTGATTAAGGTGGTTAGACATAGACCGACTTCTTATTTTTTCCTAAATATTTTATACTTTTGTATTAGAATTCTAAATTTTTACCAAATAAATGATTTTTTATTAGAAAGGGGCTAGTGTTTTAAAACTACATTCAATTTACTACAAATTAGATTCTTACAAATTGTTGATATAAGGTTCATAACTAGTTCAAGATATCACACCAAGTTGACTAATGTTGATGTCTTGATTTTTCATTGCCACTTTAAGCCATAGTTTGGCCCACCATGATCATGCACATACCCCAATATAGGTTTAGTTCTCTAATTTTTCAATAATTTCTTCACTTGATTTAGGTTGAACTTCATGCTCAACTTATATTGTATGATGCTCAATTAAAAAATTATGTAATTTAGGTGTTATTGTCTGATGCTCAGTGGATATATATTGTAACTTGGGAAATGTATCAGGTTCCTCTTCATATACATATACAAAATTTTTGTAATCTCTAGGTTCCTCTTTCTTTCTACATCATTCTTGTTTGCAAATGCATCAAGCCTTATATTTGTACTTTCAATTATCTTATTAATAGCTTTTTTCAAAAATTTAAAATCTTTGCTCTTAGATGAATAGCCAAGGAATATACCTTCCATTGGAAATAAAAGATGAGTAACTAAGAGGGGAGTAGTGAATCAGTTACTACAAAAATAAATCTCAGATCCCTTAGATGTTAGTACAAAAATGCAAACAGATAACTGAGTACTACTGAAGCTTGGTAAATACATAGAATGTTTTAACTCGGTAATAACTAGATTATCTCGATAAAAGATTAGATGTTATCTATTATTACCATTACTTTAACTTAGTTGCAAACACATAAATAAAATAGCATAAACACATTTGACACCAGGATTTAATGTGGAAACCCAATTTGGAAAAAACCATCAATAGCAACTACTTACTGATTTTCACTCTTCTAAAGTGAGTCCTATTAGGAGCCAACCCTATTAAAGGTTAAAAAACACACTATTGGGTGTGATCCTATTAAAGGATTTAATCACCCTATTACGAGTGGCTTGGTTAGAGGTCTTGAAAATAATTCAATAGAATTGCCACCTTGTCAAAGGATTTGCAAATAGCTGTTAAGCCAACTCTAATAGGAGATTTAAATCATTGCTACAATGGTTAGAGAGTAACAATGAGATGACTTGATTTGAATGCAACTAATTTTTTGATTTTAGATCTCTATTATAGCTTGTACTTGATCCTTCCTAATTGAATATGGCTTTGCTACACCACAAGAATATTCTTGTTATCCTTCAAATTCGCTTCCTCTGCTCATCAATAGATCTTTAGTCACATCATCATAATCCACATATTCTCTTGCACTTTTTCTCTCACACTTGAAATCACAACTTGACCTTATATTTATACATTCCACTTTGTCAAGTCAGCTCAAATACAACTTACAATAATCAATATTCATCACTTTAGTCAGCTAGAATCAAATACATAATTCAATTAATCTTAATACAAAAAAAAAAAAATCCTTTGTTAGCCAACCCTACTTGGTAGAAACTAACTCTAAAATGATTTCCTTTGTTAACCAACAAAATCTTTGTTAACACTACAAACTTACGAAAATCCTTTGGCAACCAAGTGAGCTCGGTTAGCACTAGTTCCATCCAACTTTCCTTTGTTACCCAAGTGAGCTCAATTAACACTTTATTTCTAAAACTTTTCTTTCGATGCCTGAGTGAACTTGGTAGACATTACCTTCTAAACTAGACAAACATAGGAACACTTGGTAGACACTAAGAACTGTCTTCACTACTCAAGTGAGCTTGGCATATAATGACTAATAATGATTATGACATTTGTGTAACATCAAAGACAACACAATTAATCAATTGTATCCAACACCTTCATAACATTCAAAATAAAATTTACCATTCCTTTCATCCTTTTGAATATAAAACCTACTTCCAAAGATTTTAAAATAACTTACATTTGGTGTATGACCATACCAAAGTTCATAGTATGTTTTGTTTGTTCCTTTCTTCAATTGATCTTAGTTGAGAGTATAAAAGTAGTACTATCTACTTCTCTCCAAAATATCTGAGAAACCTTTTTTTCAATCATTAGTTTCCATGCATAATCCATAATTGATCTATTTCTTCTTTCAGTAATTTAATTTTTTTATGGTGTCCTTGGTGTAGATAATTGTCCTTTAATACCATTCTTAGCACAAAATTTAGTAAATTCAATAGACATAAACTCACCACCTCTATCATATCTTAAACATTTCAAATATTTTCTAGTTTCTTTATCAACTCTAGCTTCATACCATTTAAACATATAAAAGGCATGTGATTTCACCTTCATGAACATAACAATTGTCATTCTAGAATACTCATTAATAAACATATAGAATATGTGTCACCATTCTAACTGTCAATATCTATTGGACCACATAGATTAGTATGCACTAATTCCAAGATATCATTTGAAGTGTGTGCTTTTCTTGAAATAATTTTTAAAAAATGCATCTTTCCAAGCTAACATTCTTTACACCTAGCATTTTCTAGTTTTTTGCAAATTTAGTAAGTCTCTTACTCTTTTATTTCTACTAATTTTACCCATGTTCTCAAAGTTTACATGAAAACATATTTTATCCCATAACCATACATCCTCACCTTTAGAAAATAAGAATGTCTCAATAGTAGGATCAAGATAAAATAAGTTACCTCTTTTTTTCATTCCGGTTCCAATCAATTACCTTCATCATAAAAAATATTGAATCTTTTGTTAGACAACTTCAACTTATGACTTGAATTGTTCAACTAAGCACCACTCAAAATATTATACTTTAGTCTTTTTACCTAGTATGCATCATCACATTTGATCCTATCATTCAACATTAGTTACCCTTTACCTTTCACTAGACATGCAACATCATTTCCTAGCTTAATAGTTCCACCATCACCAATTTCTTTAAATTTATCAAACTTTCTTAGATCACCAATCATGTAATGTGAACATCAACTATATATAATCCATGATTTTTTCTTTATAACATGTGAAATAAGGGAAATTTCAATTTTATACCTTTCTCCATTGGGATCTTCCTGAATTGAAATATAAACCATCTAAACTACTTCCTTCTTTTCATTAGTACAAGACTCTTTGTGCTCTTCTTAAAAAATGTAGCATGATTTCTTCCCTTTGTCTTTGTAATCCCTATTCTTTCTATACTCGAAATATTTCTTATCATTTCTATCATTCTTACTTTTATTAGGATATTTAGAATAAACTTGACGAATTTCATTAAACTTGAAACAAATCAACGACAATTTACCTTTGCATTTACTTTTTCCTCTTGACAACCTTCTTGGAAGCAATGATTCATCTTATACTTTATCTTGGAAGTATAAGATATAGTTTACATATTGTGTAAGATTCTCACCTTCTTTCATTCTCATGTCATCATACTTTCCTATAAGACTTTCTTCTTTATCTCTTCTTACATTATCATCTCCTCCATGTATAAGTGTTTATTTATCCCACATCTATTTGGTAGTAGGAAAATCCTTGATATCATCAAACTAATCATCATTGAGTACAGAAATAGTCTAAACATTAGGCTATGTGACTCATCTTCTCAATAATTTTCTCCATAGTTAGAGGACCAATAAGGGTAGAATATTCATGTTCCAACCAATTTATTACATTATCTCCAATTTCAGATAGATGTATCTTCATTCTTTCTTTCCATGATTAGAAGTTCTCCTTTCTCATTCTTGGTACCCCTCTCTTATGCATCTTTGATCTTTACCTCACATTCCTTTGAACCTCTTTCTCCAAGCAATATTCTCTAATACCAACTATTAGACAAATAAGAGGGGAGTGGGTGAATCATTTTTTTTTAGTTATCCTATAGTCTCTTCAAAATATTTTAGTACCTTGAATAAACTTCATAAACATCAGAAACAATTACTCGATGTACTTATTCAACTTCATAATTAACTAGATTTCAACGACTTTACTCCAAACTATTCATTCATTGTTCTATTATAACCAACTAATAGTAAAATAACTTGGTTATTAGTGACCATTAAATTAGTTTCTACCAAGTTGGATTAAAATAAAAATAACATATAAATCAACTTACAACATAACATCATTTATAAAATCATCACCAAGTTTATTAACATTATAAAAAAAAATTAAGATTGGTAAACAAAAAATTTCACCTTTCTGAAGTGAGCTCAGCTATGAGAAACCTTGTTATAAGTTACATAAAAATTGTTAATGTGACATTATTAGATGATTTTAACCAAAAGATCATCTAGACCTTATCACTCCTTGATCTTATCTAAAGAATGGCCCTCTCTAAAAGACTTGAAAATATCATTAATAAATATTACCATGTAATATTTCATAGACTTGTTAGGTCCACTCAGTTTGTGAGATTTTATCCTACAATGATTAGAAAGTAATAGTATAAAAATGATCTATTAGGTATATCATTACCTTTCTTGTTCAGATATCCTTTCTCCTCTTTCTCTTTCCTTTGATTTCTTTACTCTGTTCTTTTGACTAGTTGATTCACTCCATCAAATCTTTCTCATTCTTTCAATTACACTCAGTTTACATAACTCAACTATCTTCTTTCAACTTTCAATAACTTCACATAGTTAGCAACCAAATACTTTATTCAAAATCTCCTTAAATAGTCATCTCTATTCTTCCATATTCTTCCATTTATTATCATTTAATCATAATTGTCAATATCAGATTCTACCAAATATAATGTATCTAGCCACTTAGAAAATATAACTTTTAGAGAGCTTTGTTCACATCCTTGGCCTTCTTAAATCTCCATCATCAAATCCTTGTTGAATTGTCTTAGTCATTGATCTTTTAACAAACTTTGACTCATTCCTTTAAACATCTCAAAATTTCCATATTTCCATCAAAATTTGGCCTCATATTCCATCTCTACATCTTTTTCTTCAAGATATTTCTCAATGAGCATAATACTTCACTCAAGTTATATATTATTCAATCAATTCGAGGCTTTCTTAGGCAATACTAAACTCCTTTACTTTTCTACCTACTCAGTGAACACTATAGTAACTTGGTGAATATAGTATTCCTTCTTTAACCTTGTTACTTAGTTTAGTTTGTGTAGCTCAATGCATTAGAATATTACATGATTGTAAAATAATCAAACCAATATTAAATTATCACTATCTAACTAATTGAAGTGTCCATTGAATACCATATTTATTAACTCTTATCTTCAACATACTTTCTTTTAGTCCTCTTCATCTATTAAATGATATGACACTTTAATAAAGTAGCATAATGTCTAGCCAACTAATACTTGACATCAATTTAAACATAATAATTAATATGACTATTTTACATGTACATTCATAACATTACCAATTAAATTATTAGATGGAATAAATAATTTCATATGCAATATCAGGTTTACTATATCTAACATATTGTAATTTACCAATCATTGACCTAAACATTATCTCATTTGGCTTAGTAGTAGCGTCCTCCTTTGATAATTTGTATCCAGTTACTATAGGTGTATCGATTGGCCTAGACTCATCCATTCCAAATGTTTTTAGAATTTCCTTCACATACTTTTATTGGGAAAATACCATCTTTTGTTTGATGAAATTATGCCGATAAAAAAATTGATCTCACCAAATATAGACATTTTAAATTTCTTGCTCACTTGATTAGTAAATAATTTACATAGAAAATCATTACCACCAAATATAATGTCATCCACAAAAATTTCAGCAATCAACCCTATATTTTCAGCTTTACTTTTCAAATATAGATTACTATTTTCACTTGTTCTAAAAAATCCAATCCTAATCAAATACGAATGTAACTTTTTGTTGGTGTAAATACGTATTTACTATTTACACTTAAGTTTACTTAGGTTAATGCATTATTTTATTATTTTGCATTATTTTATTATTATTTTTTGTGAGACACTTAGGAGTTTGTGTACCTTTTTGAGTTGTCATGTTGACAACATAGAAGTATGCAACTCTATTTCAGCACATGGTGTCTATAACACTAGAGTTTGCATCATTCACTATGTTGTCATGTACACAACACAGTTGGTTGCACTCCCTTTTTAGCACATGTTGTTTACAACACTGATTTGTGTGTTACACCCTTGTAGGCTTATCCTCTCATCATCACACTTACTTCCATGCTTAATGGAGGATAACCCATATTTGGTTGACATGTGCCTAGTTGTATGACTTATCATGTAGCTAATTCTGAGGCATTCTAGATGCATCTCAAATACTTTTATATACAGGCACTCCTAGTGTACTCTCAACACATATTGAATGAATATATCATCATTCTAATCATACTCTCTCTTTCTGGTCTACAATTGTGCTTGTGTTTGAGTTCTGAGTTCTTAGGTAAATTTTTTCCTAAGGCAAATTATTACATGGTATCAGAGCTTGGAGATTTTCTCATCACATAGTTGTTTGAGACCATTGTAGCTTCAACACCTCGGCCCAAATCCAAAGTATTGCAGAAATAGAGAGCATCTAGAGCCAGATCTGACCTTTCCATTATGTTTGAAATGCTGATTCAGTGAAGATCGACTATAAACTTGGCTACCCTAGGCCAAACTCGAATGTGAAGTAAAATGATTTTGGAAATTGGCACCCAAAGGCCTGATTTGCACTTCAAGTATGATCTTTAGATCTATAATTTTTTAATTCAGATCTTGTATTTTATTTAAATCTGTGCATTATTTTTTTGATTTGAGTATTTTGAAAATAAAATTTTTTCCCTTCAGGCAGGTAGCAAAGAATTTTTTTTGCAGGTATTGGGCTATCAGATCTCGGCCCTGTGTAGAGGAATATTCATTTAAGCGAACACATTAATCCTTTACAATATTCATTTTAGTAGGCACCATACCACATAACTTGATGATGGCCCCCAAAGTTTATTTAAAGTCCGCAAACTTCAAACTTCTAATCCATGTAGGATTAAAGTGTTTTAAAACCCACCACCATTTTCCAATTCCTATTCTGTGGTGAAGATTTTTGGCGATGCCTTTTTGTTTCTAGTGAACATTCGGTGAATAGTTCTGTGGGTCACGCATTTGGAGTTCCTGGTGGTATCTAAGAATATTCTAGCATCTACTTATTCTTTAGCTCCTACATGTTGACAACTCCCAACGTCTGACAATTTTATACGATGACCATTGTTTTTAAAAAACTAGTAGGTTGGACTACATTATGTCCATGCAGCAAGCCTAGAGTTGCCCACGTCTTCTCTAGACTGTAAACACGTGGCACGCCTTTAGACTGACACGCAGACCCTACAAGAAGACCATGTTGCATCCAACTCATAGTGCCACATAAGAAAATATGCAGTCAAAGACACGTGGATTTTGCCACATCATTGACACATAGGAAAATGAGGAGCCATGTCATGTGTACAACTGACACGTCAAATTTTTGTACTGACATGTTAGTAGGGTGATTTTTCACTGACGTCAGAATTTTAGGGAAAAAAATTGACAGTGGTCTGACCATCACTCCTAGTCAATTTTTCAAATGTTGTGACTATCATTTGACCATCAAATTTAAGCATTCAATTTTCTTGTCAGACCCCTCTCCAGATTGCTTTTTGATGGCAACCTGACTTTGTGATCCCATAACTTGGACATTTGGACTCTAATTTAGGTACAATTTTTTAAAAATTGGGTAGAATTTCCTAAAATTTCTAGTGGTGGTGTTCTTTTCTAGTTTTGGTGCAAGGATTTTTTAGAAATTGCATTTTTTGGCAACTATACCTACATACTCTTGTATTTTGCAACTTCAAACGCTCTGTATAGGCACACCTGGTCACTTTTTTAGGTTCTATCTTTTTTGTAAGTGCATTTTTTTTGTCTAATTTCTAGATCCACACTCAGATTCTAGGGTTGTGTGGAATAGTTCTTATTTTTAGAATTAGGTCATTTTTTGCATTGTAGAGCTTCGATTACTTTCTAGATTTGTTGTATATGTGAGCTACAATTCTTAGTGATAGATTAGGGCCTCAAAAGGCAATTTTAAAAAGAAAAATCAGAAAGTCCACTTTGTACATTTTGACAAGTGGCCCATTGTACATGCACTACTTATAAAGTGCCAAAAGCATCTTTTTTGGGGGGTTTCTTTTGATTGAGTGAAAAGGGGGGTTGTGTACTAAGTTCTTGTGTCTGTCTTGTGTGCTCTTTATATTTTTTGCATCAAAGGTTCATTTAAATGTCCATCTCTAACTTCATGCAATTATTCTACTTGGAAAGATATTGCATGGAGTAGATTAATGGAAAGAGGTTATAGTCTTTATGTTGATGGTACAATTACCAAACCTATTTATGCTAAAGAAATCATTGAATGGAAAAAATAAGACCAACAAGCTTTAGGAATTATTAGGAGTTGTGTTCATAGAAATCTCTTGTTTCACATTGCCAGTTGTACAGAATCCAAACCTCCATGGGACAAACTTGCATCATTGTATGGTAAGGTGGATGAGGAAAAGGGATTTTAGAATGAGGATGGATCCAAAGAACTTTGACACAATTTAGTTTTATATCAATAAAGCCAATGATTATAGAGCACTTCTTAAAGATTGTGGAAATCCCATGAAGGATGACAAGTTGATCCATCACTTCCTAAAGAGGCTACCTTTAGAGTATGCTTCCTTCATTTCGAGTTTTAATACTCACAAGTTGACCATGGGAACTACTTACCAAAAGCCTACATTTGATGCATTTTTAGAGATGTTGATTGTTGAACAATGTCACTTGATAGATTTAGGACTTCTCATGACATTAAAGACCAAAGCATTGGTGGCTAGTGATGAGCACCAATCAAGTCAAGGAGAGAAAAGTTCTAGTAACAACAAGAAGAAGCAATGGAAGCAGAAATCACAATCTAAGACACAACAATCCTCCTCACAATAAGGCAATTCTTCTTCCAACAAGAAGGGAAGTAATGAAAAGAAGGAAAAAAAAATTTGTGCATACTGCAAAAAGCCAAATCATGACGAGCATCATTGCAAGACTAAAAGAATCAATGAGTTTGAAAATCTACTCAGGAAGAACAAGATTTAAGTGCCAAGTACTTCCAAGGATTCAACTCCAACCTCTTCAAAGGGTAAAGGGCATGTAGTGCCTCTCCCATTTGACTTCTGTAAGTCATCCTGATGGATGCAACCTTGCTAATATTTTGTTGTGATGGATCATGATTGTGACCTTGAGTGGTCTACACCGTTGAGGTGTTTAGATTTATGTTTCTGTATCAGTTGCTTTGATTATGCTTTTGACTTATCTTTGAGATCATGATGTGATTTTTGGTTCACTGAGGTTTGTGCCAGTGGTTACCAGGATCGATGTGGTATCGTGAGGTTGTTCTATGATTACCCTAAGATGTGTGCAGAGATTGCACTGTGTACTTTTACCATGCTACACTGGACTAGGCTCCTGTAGCAGTGGTTAGTCATGTTTATGACTGTGTTCTCTTATGTGTTTTAAGTGCCTTATTTAATGCGTAAGTAATTAAATGGATTGTTCATGTGGGATTATTTTGGTTATGTGCTGTGAACATTTACCTTGTTATATTTCTGATTAGAGAGATATTTGTTACTCATGTTATGTTTACATTTGAGAGGACCCAAGAGTCAGATGTTACACTTTGATTCCAGTATCATAGATGTTATACTACTATGCTGTTCAGTTAATCATATTGCATGATGATGCCATTTTGAGATGACAGTGTGTTTTATGATGATATCTGGTTATCTGGTATTTGGACATACCTCTGATTATGTTATGTGATGGATTTAATGTTATGGTTATTTACTTCATTCCTACGTTGTTATGCTTTATGCGAACGTGAGTGATGTAAATAGATTATTTTAATATAATTAATTAAATGGCTAAATTAGGTGATTTAATGCATTATTGCTTCATCTATGTTATTATATGCAATTGCACTTGATTGTGTTGTTTAGTGTGCAAGATTTATATCCCTGGCAGTGGCACATGGAGTTAGTGATTCAACCATTCATATTTTACCAATGTCATCCTTATATGGCTGATGTATCCTTTATTAAATGTTTAATTTAAACCTTTTGGTGATTATTAAATCTGAACTCATTTGCATTATGTGATTAGACCAGTAAGCATGTCTGTGCATTTAGAGTTTCACTTTGTTGCGAAAGTTGTTTAGGAGATTTATGTGTTTTTGGGTTTTTGGGCTTTTTAATTGATTTATTTTAATTTCTGGCAGCTTTGCCATAGATGAATTCCTATTTATAGGAATAGCTTGTTTTTGTTTGGGTCGATTCGAGGTTTAACTAGATTGGCTGGTTAAATGCCCTAATCGATTATTCACTCGAAAAGTGAATAAATATCCAAAGAGGAATTTAATTCCTCACTTCTCACTTTTGAATTGGAAAGTTGGAGAGTAAAACCCAAAATCCTCTTCATGAGGATTTACTGTTTTGTTTGTTGTGGGAGCTATGGGCGTGGGATCGTCGCGAGGTTGGGCTCGTTGGATCCAGCTCGGGGAAACCTTAGATTGTCGCGATTTTCAGCTACTTCTGCGAGATATTTATTTTATGGTTCAGATTCCCATTTTGCCCTTTTGGCTGTGAGGTAGGGCTTTCTTGTTTTATTGTTTTTGCTCCGTTTTTGCTTCTGTTTTTGGTAGCCGTTTGTTTGGAGGCTAAGAACTAGTGTTCCCCTCCGTTTCTGTATGCTAGTTCTACCCGGTTGGGCAGATATGAACATTTCCCTATTTTTTGGGATGAGGGTTTGGAATTTTATGCCATTATGCTGGCTGTTTTTGCATACGGTGTTCGATTTCATTTATTTTTGGATTTTTGGGGTTTTTGAACCCAAAGGCCAAATGGGTTTTAATTTTGTAGTTTTCCAAATTTTTGGGGTTTTTACCTCGTTTTGTGTGCCGCCCTATTTTCTCGGGTTTTCTTGGCACCATGTGGGTCGTGGACCTTGATGATCCGTTTGGATATCAGTCAGACCACTTTTTCACTTTTATGTTGCATTGGGATGCGTGTTGCATCCGTACTCCCGACATTGTGTTTGGTTGAGTGATTTTATACTCATTATGGTTTCCTTTTGGACCTTTGCCTTGTTTCATAGACATTGAGATTCGTGTAGAATCCATACTCTCAGATTGAGGCCGGTTGAGTAAGTTCATGTCTTTTGGTCTTGTTCATCATTGGGATTCATGTAGAATCCATACTCTCGGATTGAGGCCGGTTGAGTGATTTCATGATGTATGATTTTATTGGCTTTGGGATTCCTATAGAATCCGTCCTTCCCATGTTGCTTTTAGTTGGGTGTTTCCTTTGCATTGTGTTCTCATTCCTATCCTTGTGTTATGATCTTCATGATGGTGGTGTGCCACACATGAGTATGTACGCATACATTTGTTGGGTGACTTGCGAGGCCCGATCTTCCATGGATTTGCCAGAAGTTATGATCATTGGGGTTGGGATGGGAGTATGCATGCCCACGGGCACTTGTTGTAGGATGAGCTTGGGTAGGGTAGGTTAGCATATGGAGGGGGCTTCTATCTCGCAGCCTGGTGACCTTAGTCCCATAGGGTTGGCAGAGGAAGTTTTAAATAAGTGATAATTAAAGAAAATGTGTGACTGATAATAAAACTTAAGATAATAAAATGTGTGTGTGGGGCCCTCTATTGAGGAGTTGGAATGCACGATCCGAGCTTGGGCTTGTCGATGCCAAGTGACTCTCCATGATGTCAGCCCCTACTTAGTACCCTTTTGAGTGTCTGACCAAGACCTTTACTCCTTGCATTGTCTTAGGTTCTTGGTTCAGCCATCATACTGTTTGGCGTGAGTGTTAGCCTTGGTTGTTGTTTTGTGTGTTTGTGGTTGGTTCATTATCTCCATCAGCACGGCGGGTGTGGACCTATGGGTGCCACGTGGTTGGGAGGCGTAGCTACCTTCACCACTGCTAGGGACTGGTGTACAGAGACGGTCTCTTATCCTAGTGCGACCGTTGCTAGATGTTTTCACTTGGTACTTCGGGTTTCGGAGTATGCTTTCTTGTTATCTATGCTTTCATTGGGATGCTTGTATATCATGTTTAGATGATGTTAGTTTATTTGACACATTCCCTCATTATGATGTTTGGCATATGATTAGATGATGTTATTTGATTTAGTAGTATATATGTTGCTTACTACCATTTTGCATGTGATAGGTGATGTTATCTACTGTAGGATTATCTTATGCATTATCACTAGCATGTTAGATTTTCTTATGCTGTTATTATGCATGTTTTAGTAGTGATGTCCCTATTATGACAGTACTGACGATTTGGTCGGTGGCTTGGGATGTTACGCACAGGGGATGGCTAGGACCCACGATGGTCTTATGATGCTATTGATGGTTGGGAGGAACCGCGTACTTAGTTTGGTTGTTTTATTCCTAAGATGTATTTCTGTACATTGCGATGTTGCTTTTTTTCTCTACGATGTTTAATTCAGTGTGTTCTTTGCTGCTATAGCTTAGATGGTTTGATGTTCTTCTTTCTGTGTTGTTCTTGCACTCGAGTGTTCATTCCTCGAGCCTTTGTGGATCTGGTACTCCCCGGTGTGGAGGTTCTTTTGTTGGGTTTTCCCCATTTTTGAGTTATGAAATTGTTTTTTTCTTTCTATGGGCGACATTTGTTCAACATTTTGTGACATTGATAAAGTATCGCACGCCCATAGAAAGAATGTCGTACGATACTATAAAGTGTCACACGCATTACTAGAGAAGTGTCATACGACACTGGAAGAGTGTTGCACGGCTTTATGAGAAATGTCGCGCGGTACTTTTCCAGTATCGCACGCCTTCTTGAGAAGTGTCGCACTCAGTAAGGGAGAAGTGTCACCCTCCCTTATTAAAAAGTGTCGCACGATTTTTGTGAAAAACCTACGCGTGCCATCAGCGGGCACTTTTCTTCGTGATCTGATCATTTTGAGAGTGGTTTTGGATACCCTTTTGGGCGTTCTTCGAGCCTATGTTGTTGCATTTTGAATTCAGGAGGTTTCTTTTGAAATTTAGTTCTTGAGTTTCTGTTGTAGTCCTTCGGGGTTTAAAATATATCGTTTAAGTATAAGTTAATTTCTTATACTTAAGATATATTTTAATATATGCAACAAATCGTTTGAGATAGGTTTCAGACCTCTCAAAGATAAGTTATGGATTCTAGAAAAATTCAGGGCTTCAAAAATCCAGACTTAGCCAATTCTCAGGGCTTCAGGTTTTTAGGCATAGCCAAATTTCAGGATTCTGCATTTTACCCCAGCTTGGTGTTTTGTTGATGAGTGGTCATTTCTTGTGCCCTCATCTTGTTGTGGTGGTTGTTTGCTTTTATTGGGTGTGTCAGTTAGGTAGTGGCATTCGGAGATTCGTTGGTTGCCGGGATTGTGTTGAAGTCTTCCATTGCGATCATTGTGATCCCTGTATGATGTTGTCATGTGCATTCATACTTGTAAAAAAAAAATATCTTGGCTTGATTTGAATCCTTGTTTCCAAGGATCTCCAGGTGGGGCATTACAGGGCAAGCACTTATGGAAAATGCAAGTTCTTCTTTGGAATGGATACTTGACTTAAGTGCCTCCTACCATATCGGCTCTTCAAAGGAAGACTTTTCTTCATTGAAGCAATCAAAGGTACCACACATCTTTGTGGGAGATGATACTAAAATGGAATTTGAAGGAAAAGGACATGTGGAAATGGATAATTGGGAATTCAAAGATGTTCTCTACATTTCAAAACTTAGCTCCAATCTCCTCCCAGTTTACCAAATCACTCACCTTGGAGATGGTCACAAAGTTAAGTTCCTTCTAGATTCAGTGATGGTGTGCAGTCTTAGAGATGATTCATTGGTTACAGTGGGTAAATTCAATGATGAAAAGAAGCTTTATTCCTTCTCCCACTTTGTGCCTAAGCCTCCTTCTCAAGTCTTGTTGATTCACTCGAATTCAAAAATCAAACTATGGCATGAGCGGTTTGGTCATCTTGACTTCTTCCATCTTCAACAATGTTGCTCAAAACACATAGTCAAAGGTCTACCTAACATCAAATTTTCTAAGGGTGAATGTTCATCATGTTTAGTGGATATGCATCTTGAAGAGAAGTATGATAAAGGGAAGTCTTCTAGACCACTAGTTGTTCTCCAATTGGTTCACATGGTTTTAGTAGGTCCTTTTGCAGTGACTTCAGTTAGCCAAGGCCGCTACATCCTTAATTTTATTGATGACTTTTCATGATTCACTTGGGTCTACTTCCTTCATCACAAGAATAAAGTGGTTCATAAGCTTCAAGCCTTTAAGACTCATGTTGAACACAAATCCAAGAAATCCATCTAGGTTCTATGAGTGGACAATGAGAATAGATATGTAGATAGAAGACTTAGAGACTTTTGCAAACATGAGGGAATTGATCTTTAGAACTCACTAGCATTCAGTTCGCACAAGATAGATGTTACAACACTGAGGATTAGGACTCTCAAATCCATGGCAAGTTGCATGATAAAATCCAAGTCTCTTTATCCTACATTAGAAGTTGAAGCTATTAGTAGTGCTACTCACATACTTAATAGGTCTCCTCATAATACCCTAGACGAGAAGACTCCTTTTGAGGAATGGTGTGGTAGAAAACTAGTTGTGAGTCACTTTAGAGTCTTTGGTTGTCTAGCATGGGCTAACCTATCTTCTAGCAGATGCAAGGCACCAACATCTATGCCTTTTATTTTCATCAGATATAAAGACAATGTTAAAGCTTATAGACTTATGGATCCAGAGACTCATGAGATTTTTGTGGAGAAGGATGTTCACTTTGAGGAAAGTTCACCTAGCTTATCCTCTAATCCTCTCTGCACTTCATACATTGTGGAAACCAATAGTTGCACCAGTGATAGTGCTTCAATAGATTTAGACACGTGGGGTTCTATCGATAGTTGTAGAAAGAGGTCACCTCATTAGTCTAGTCCACATGCTTATATTGCCATAGTGAAAGGCCTAGTACAATAAGGTACATCTTGTCTTCCAGCTTCAGCTTCAGTTGATGACTACATGGCATACATTGCAAGTTTATTCATGGAGTCACACACCACAAACTTGGGAGACAGTCTTGAGGAGTTACATCTTCTCTTTGATGAAGGTGATCCTTCTACAGTTGTTGCAAGGGTTCACCCTAACCATCATGTCCATTCTCTACATGATCAATCTTTACAGGTTGGTGTGATTGTGGATCCTTATTTACAATAGTTGTCAAAAGTCTCTTTATCATTTGAGGAGACAGATGGTTCATTGGAACAGGTTCAACATACATCCCTGCCAGATCTGAATTCATTCTTTTCAGCACAATTGGAAGGGGCGAACATCAACATCAACATAGGGATACTTGAGAAAGTTTTAGGAAAACCATACATATTCAAGATTGTACCTTTGCTCTTGTTTCTTCCAAATGGAAGGAACATCACTTTGCATTCTTGGACTAGTTTCTTCTTGGAGCAGCACTCACTGGTCAACATTCTTCATTTGTGGGGGGGACTACCTTGTCTCTCTTCCTCTTCTTTCTTATGTGGGGGAATTTTTCCTCTTATTAGGTCTAGTTCTCATCATTCTTCACTTATGTATATACTGGATGTATGTCATAATGGGAGGGGTCTTGATTATGCCATCCATCCATGCATCCCTATTCATCTCTCTTTTTGGGGGAAGGTTTTTCCCATGAGGTTTTCCCTCTTTCTCTTCTTTATGAGAGATTACATTTCATTATATACATGGGTACCTAACATGACCTAGTAGCTAGGACCCATTATGTATTTCATCCTACTTTTCGTAAGCTTAAGGGCATTCTCCTAAGTTACACTTAAGGGGGGGTGTTGGTGTAAATATGTATTTACTATTTACACTTAAGTTTACTTAGGTTAATGCATTATTTTATTATTTTGTATTATTTTATTATTTTATTTTGTGAGACACTTAGGAGTTTGTGTACCTTTTTGAGTTGTTATGTTGACAACACAAAAGTATGCAACTCTATTTCAACACATGGTGTCTACAACACTAGAGTTTGCATCATTCACTGAGTTGTCATGTAGACAACACAATTATTTGCAGTCCCTTTTTAGCACATGTTGTCTACAACACTGATTTGCATGTTACACCCTTGCAGGCTTATCCTCTCATCATCACACTTACTTCTGTGCTTAATGGAGGATAACCCATATCTAGTGGACATGTGTCTAGTTCTATGACTTATCATGTAGCTGATTCCAAGGCATTCTAGATGCATCTCAGAGGCCTTTATATGCAAGCACTCCTAGTGTACTCTAAATGCATATTGAATGAATATATCATCATTCTGATCATACTCTCTCTTTCTGGTCTACAATTGTGCTTGTGTTTGAGTTCTTAGTTCTTGGGTGAATTTTTCCCTATGGAAAATTCTTACACTTTTCATACTAGGCTCTAGGTGCTTACTTTAGTTCATACAAAGATTTTTTCAATTTGCAAAACATGTGTCTTTGATTAGGTTAACAAATCCTTCACATTTCTTTATGTAGACTTCCTCTTCAAGTGTTCCATTAAAAAATGTTGACTAAATATTCGTCTGATATACTTTGAATTTCTAGTAGGTACAATAAGATGACAATGTTTTGACTCCTTCCAATCTTGCAACATGGACAAATGTCTCTCCATAGTTAATTCCTTCTATTTGGGAAAAACTTTTGCAAACTAATCTTGCCTTGTTCCTCACAACCTCCCCATTTTGATTAAGGTTATTTTTAAATATCCACTTTGTTCCAATCACATTCTTATCAAATGGTCTTGGTACAAGTGTCCATGTATTTTTCTTCTCAATCTGATCAATCTCTTCCTTCATAAAACTAAACCAATCTTCATTATCAAGTGGGTATGTGAAGGATCATGGTAAGCCAAAAAGTGGCAATCTAAAAAATATGTAGTTTTGAAGTGCCTCAAAGAATTTCAAAATCTATTTCAACTTTTTTCACACCCATCCTAATATTAAATGAAAAGAATTAATACCTTTATAAGGCCTACTATATCTTTTGATACCAACCCTATATGGTAATCTTTAAAATGTCCTAAAAATGTGTTTTTTTTCCTATTCTTATGTTTTATTTACTTCAAACATGTAGTTGACAACCTTTTTTTCACCAAAATTTGATGAAATGAAAAGGGTTTCTTAAGAATTTTTATCTTTCCATAAATGTAAGGTTTGTCGAATTACAAGTTTAGTGTGTAATTATTACTAATATTCTAATGGAGTTATGTATAAAGTGTTGACTGACACACTACTTGAAAAACAACTATAACTTTCAAACAGTACAACATTTTTGAAATCCAAGAGATGCATCACATTCTATGTTTCTTCTATTATAAGGAAAAATAAATAAATAAAATAAATTTTGAAGATTTTTGAATTAGTTAAGGTGATCAGACAAGACAGCTTTTTATTCCAAAAATACTAAAGTAGAAAATTAATAATTAATTAGTTTAGAATAAAAATACCCAAAAATATGTGTCACATCCAAGCATGAGTCTACTTCTTATATCTAGAATAATATTAAAAAATATTATCATTTGATTTTGATTAAGGTGGTCAGAGATATGTCTACTTATTTTTAACCTTAAATTTTTGTACTATTGCATTAAAACTCAAAATTTTGACCAATCAATTTTTTTTTAGATAAAGCTTAGTAGTTTAGAAACTAAATTCAATTTCCTAGAGATTCTTTTCTCTAAATTTTTTGATATAAATTTTATAACAAGTAGAAAATTGCATGTCAAGTTGACCTAACCTTCATTTGCTGATTTTTATTGCCACTGAAGAGCATAGTTGGTTGACCATGGTCCTGCACATACCCAAGTGAGACTTCAAAGTTCTTGGTTCAAATTTCCAATTAAACATCTACTATCCTTCAACTTACCTCTTGTCATGACTCCAATGCTTTTATCTCCAATGATGTTTTTCAATTGAATGATTCTTTGTCACATATTTTGCTAGCTCAGGTTTAGTTCTTGGATTTCAAACATTATCTTCACTCAGTAGGGGCTCTTCATCTTGCTAGGGTCATATTGTATGTAACTTGGGTAATGTAGTACTATCACTTAATTTCTCTCAATTTTTTTTAGTCTTTATGTGAGAAACATATTCATAGCTATACACAAACTTTTTATAATTATCTAGTTCCTTTTTTCTTTCCTCATCAATCTTATTTGCAAACTCATCAATTCTTACATTTGCAATTTTAATAATTGTATTAGTATCCTTGTTTAAATATTTTTATGCATTTCTCTTAGAAACATATATAAGGAAAACACCTTCATCACATTTAGAATAAAATTTACATTCCTTTCATCTTTATAAGGTGTATGACCATACTAGATTTGATAAGGTGTCTTGTCTATTCCTTTCTTTACTTGAACTCGATTGATAGTGTAGACTACACCATTTGTATCAAAACACTTGACACCCATTTCCTCAAGGTTGATTTTAACCTATGAATCTCCCTTGGCCTTCATGACTTCACTGCCACCACACATGACCACTAGCTAGCTGACAATATTAACTATGAAATATTACTGAATAATAATTACTATTAATTATTATTATTAATTATTATATTATATAATATATAATTATATATAATTTAATATATACTATATAATATAATATAATACAGTACTATAAATTATAATATATCCTATATACTATTAAATTAAACATATACTAATATAGCCACCCTATGAAACTAACATCTTATATTTAAAATGGTACCTTTGAATGGACTTATCGAGCATCGTATATTTTTCATATGTGAAATATTAGATACCAAGCCTAGTTGGTCAACTAAAAAATGTGATTTTGCAGTGTTTAAGTGACTTTTAGACTTTGAGAGGTATCTGATGAATTTTAATGTATCTGAATTCACTAAAATGAAAAATAGTTTCTTAAGGATGTTCTCAGCTTTACAGTAATATAATTGTTATCAAATTATTAGCTTGATAAGTAATTATTACTTATTTTTAAATGAAGATACCTCTAATGTCTTGATTTACATACTGATTGAAAAACAACTATAACTTTCAAACCATTAAAAAAAATTAAATTAAATTTTAAAGATAAGTCAAATTCTATGCTTTGCCCACTAAATTTTTTTTTACAAAAGAAATTGGTAATGTATTCAATTAGTTAAGGTAGTTAGATACTAGCCTTTTTTATTTTGAAAATATTGTGGCAGAAAATTCAAAATTAATTATTTTATATAAATGAAAATACAAATCACATCCAAGCATGATTCTACTTCTTATATCTATAATATAGTACAAAAATTATTATTTGATTGTGATTAAGGTGATCAAACATACACCTACTTATTTTTGTCCTCAAAATTTTGTGTCACTGCATTAAAATCCAAAAGTTTGATCGATTAGATTATTATTTTTAAAATAAGGCTTACTATTTTAGAAACTAAATTCAATTTCCTATAGATCTTATTCTTAATTTTTTTTTATATAAACTTCATATCTAGTTCAAAATTTCTTGTCAAGTTAACATAAACTTCATTTGCTAATTTTACACTATCATTTAAGGGCATAGTTTTGTATACCATGATACTGCAAATACCCCTAATTAAGATATGAAAATAGGTCTATCTCAAAATATGAAATAAATGATAAAGTACTTACCTCAAAATGTCCAAGGGAATTAATTTTCTTAGTAAAAAACATGGATCTACACTTATGATTGAACTTATGATTGTGAATTTGTGATCATGATAGAAAACCCAAAAAGCTCTATTTTTCTTAGACCTCTAGGAACATGTCATCTTGGTGGTAAACTATCTCTAGAAACTTTAGAGGGAGATGGGCATGTTCCTAAGACATAGTAGAAAAATCAACCCCAATTCTACAAAAAGGTCTTGAGGAACATATTTTATATGTGTGATTTCTATTTCGACATCACGTGCTTACACATAGTAAAACTTGATTTTTGTTTGGTTTTATGAGGAATTTCCTTGGTCAAACCCTAGATTAAGGAATCAACCTTTAAATTGAGATGTAAAATAATGATAATGGAAATGTTAGCATGTAGTAGAACTAGAAATCTAGATATATCAATGAGAAATACAATCACCTTTCTAGATGCAATTGAATTTGGTATGTGATCAAGTATGCAAGTGTAATAGTCTTGACTCAAAGAAACCAAAAGGAAACCATGCAAGTCAAAACCTCATGAAGGGGAATGTATGTGATATGCCTTAAATAAAAAATGGTATAAGTTCATTGATTTTAGATGATAGATCTCCACCTTAGATGCCAAAATCTACTACCAACTTGAAGGAAGAAGCTTGATGCCAGAAGGAAATATTTGATCTTGATGAATGAATTGAATAATGCTTTAAAAATGCTTGCTTAAGGTCTTGAGTACTCATTTATTCTTGATCATGTATGTGTATAGATAAAAATGAAATTCCTAAGCCTCCTTATATACTAATTTCTAGGATAAAAAACAAAACAAGATGAGATGGGAGTGAGATTAAATAATTTAGAAACCCAAGAAACTTTTGATCCTGAAAATCAAAACCCTCAAGGCCTATTTGGTTAATAGAATTATAGAATGATGAAATTCTTTAATACTAGAACTATCCAAATTTTAAATTTTTAAATCCATAAAATGGTTTTTTGAATATGGTAGAAGTTGTTTGGTTTACCTAAAAAAGGATTGAGAAGATGCATTTTTTGTATTTGGTTTCTAGAATTAGAGCTGGAATAAGGTTTTAATGCCAATCGATTAAAAACTTTAAGTGCAAAATCCATAGTATGAGAATCAAAATACTGGTCCAAAATGTCAAATTTAACTCCATGATCATCAGATTAGTCAAAAAATTACTCTAAATGGTGAGTGTTGCAAGGATCAAATCTATCATTTTCCCTACAACTTTTATCTTTCCATATCACCTACTCCTCCTCCCTCACCTTCAATGTCATTGATCTTCTTGTCAAGGCCAATAATTTCAACTTCTTTATCCCCCTCATGGAGGCCTCTAGTGTTGTGTCATAATTATGGTAAGAAGAAATCAATATTAGAATTACCAAATTTGATCCCAAAGATGGTATATTGGCATTTTTTAGGCTTGTCAAGCTCATTTTTTAGTGTTATTCATCTGAAACACCAATCGTTCAAAAAATTCTAGCATAAATCCATGTTTACCATTATGAATTTTAGAAAGTTCCTTCCTACTTTCAATTCCAATTCTAGTTCTAATTCTAATTCCATGTATTTAGGTGAAAGATCCAAATGCCCACATTAGGTTAAATTAGTACTTAGAAATTCCTATCCCATTTCCATTTTTTTAAACAAATATAGAATTTAGATATTCTAGTAATTATGAATTGTAGTTCTAGCTCAACTCCAGGAAACAAATGGTCCCCAAGGGAAGAGGTCAATCTGGGTCATCCTCTTTTCAATAGGTCCAAAAATAGAAGTTATTGAGGTCCCTAAGAAAGTCTACAACTATCAAGGAAATAATGAAGCCTACTGAATATAAGATAGAAAAGGTGATAAATTAACTCCTAAAGTGTCATGTCAAAAAATAGAGATGACCTAGAAATTTGAGCAATATTGGAAGAAGAAAGAAAGACCAAAATGATACTAAGGAGGGCTAAAAGGTCTCAAAATGAAATTCTTTCATTTTAAGACAGTACATATATATTGAGGTTTTTTTATAAATATTCATTTTAGGATTAGGGAGGCTTCATTCATAATTTAGTTTAGTTTCTCCCTTAGGGGACAAATTTTTTTCAATGATCATGGAGTATTGATGCAACAAAGATTCTTTTAAGAATTAACTGAAACATAAGAGAGAAAAAAGAAAAAAGAAAATTTAGAAATTATAATGTGTCTTCATTATTCTTCCAACTCCTCTTCTACTACAATAAGAAGACCCACTAATTTAAGTACAAATATGATATTACCATTTTCTACAAATTTTTTCAAAAAACAATTGTTTTTGCTATTTCTTTCATAATTCTTAAATCAAATCCTAAATAACTAGTTTTTTCATGAATCTTCCTAAAACTAGGATAAGATGAACTACAAAATAAAAAATTTAATTTATGAATAAAAAAAAATTTCTTAAAAAATCTATGAAAAACATTAAGATCTTAAAAGCCATTAAAAGCTCCTACATAATTCTCCTCTAGTTGAAAATAACTAGCTCCTACAAGTTTTTGTTTATTACATTTTTTTTTTGATCTAATCATTTTCATTGTACCATATATGAATTATATGGACCCAGAGAGTCTACAAAATTTAAATCCTCTTGAAAGTAAGTCTACTTCATCTTAGTCTTTCAATTCTTTGGTAATTTATTCTTCACACTTGCAACTTCCCTTGGGTCCTTCTTCCTCTTTGTTTTTTTTACCCATTTTCCTATCCAAAACACTCTCAACATTTAGGTTCCAAAATTCTATTTCATGTATACAAACCTCAATAGCATCTTCATATATATATTTCTCATATAATATAGAATCATATTCTCCATTGCCACAATCTACATAATACCCTGCAAATATGCATTACCTCATTAAAAAATGCATGTACAATATATTCGTTGGTAGCCTTATTATCAAAGTGCATCTCCATTTCTCAATTAAAATATTATATTCAAGTAATTGAAAATAACAATGAGACTCATCTACAACTATGTTTACCTTGTATTTTTCAGTGCCTAATGTCAAAACTACCATAGGTGTACTTATCATTTCATTTTCTAGCTCTTCATCAAACATGTCTTTCCTTTACTGGTTTTTCCTCTTTTGAATAATCATTTCTAATAGGCCATGTGATCTTCATCTTAATTGGTAGGTACCATTTTTGTATTTCTAATTCTATTAGTTTTCCTAATAGTTCAAATCCTTATTGTATTTCTCTAATATTTATATCAATCTATATTTGCCTCATCCTTTCTACCTTTATCTTCCTCTCTTTATATTCTCTTTTATTTTTTATTTTCTTCTTTCATAAATCCTTAGCCTTCAAATACCTTCTCAACAAGTCCATCTCTTCAAGAAAGTTTGTTAACCTTACTTCCACTTTGCCTTTGCCTTACCTAGGTCTTTTTGCTTATCTACCTAATATTTTGGAAACTATTTCCTCTTCTCAAAATACATAAACACAAAATTAAAACCACAAAAATCTTCTTTTCATAGACCTTCTATGCTCTTATACCAAATTACCCAACCAAAATTTCTCTAAGAATTAACTCAAACATAAGAGAGAAAAAGGACAAAGTATGTTTCTAAATTACAAATTTTCTTCATTATTCTTCCAACTAACCTTCACTAGAATGAGACAAACCACTAATTTGAGTAAAAATATGAGATTGCCTCTTTGACAAAAAAAATTACAAAAATATTTTTTCTCATTTTTTATAATTTTAAAATTTTAATTTTTTGCATGAAACTTCCTAAAACTAAGATAATATGAACTACCAACTAACAATTAGAATTGGTGATGATCTTTCAAAATTATTAATAAAAATAAATTTCTAAAAAAAGAAGAAAAGGTTTAAAATCTTAACAGTCACTAAAAGATCATGCATTGAGTATCTTCTACATCTAGGTTGGACTATCTATCATTTGTGTACATTCTAACTGAAGGAGGGACCACTTTGTATCTCCTCCTCTCTCTTAAGAAAGATAACATGAGATTTATTTTCCTTCTCATTCATCTTTTATATCTCTTTTAGGGGGGCTTGTATGACAATAATTTTTTTTCCTTTTCTTTCATTGTTAAAGATTGTATTGAATATTGCATCTTTTCCTTGATTTTTTATTCTCCAAAGTTATACATAAGGGGGTATTGGTTTAATTAATTATTCACTTTTACTTGTTCTTACTTTGGATAATGTGTAAAAGACTAATTTTTATATGTGACATTTAAGGAGTTCACATTTAGTTGCACTTGGTATAGTAGAAATTCCACTTCATGTAGTGGTAGTAGTTATCACACTCCATTTTATGTGTTGTTTGCATGTGTCTCCACCTTTAGTGCACAAGTTATCATCCTCCTAAGTGTTTCACATATTTGAAGATATTTCATTGCATAGTTAAAGATGATCATTGTTTGGTGGAAATGTAATTCTTCCTTGTGTGGGTGATATGTTATCCCTTGTTTATCTTGCTCAACTATTTCCTTACCTATATAAGTAGGCACATCTATATTGTAAAAATCTTTTATTTATTAAAATTAAATGAAGTTTATTTCATCTCCATGATAATAGAGTTTTCTCTTTTCCTTTATTTCTTTCTTGTCTTTTTCTATATTTATTGGCTTCTAAATCTTAGGTTTTTGCTATTGGAAAAATATTACAAAATAATTTTAGTCATATATGCATAAGAATGATACGGATAAATCCACCATTCCCATTAAATGGTGAAATTTTTCAATAATATTGAAAAATGAATTGAGATTCAATAGAAAAGATATCTCCCATAAAAATGGATTTTGTAAACATCCACTATGTTTTTTAGTGTAGAATGCCTTTATATATAAATAATTATATTTAAATATTTAGAAAATATTTATGAAATTATCTTAAAAGTATTTTAATAATAATAAAAACATTTCTTTCTTTCTTTAAAGTTGTTCTATTTTGGTGCATCATTTGGGGGCATCGAAGACTTCCTAGAATCTAAAGCGTAAGAAAAAAATTGGGTTATATGCTCATTTTTGTAGAGCCCGTTTGGTTGTTGGAATAGGAATTGGAAACTGCAATAGGAATTGAGAATTACGACAGGAATTAAAAATTGCAATTCCAAACTCATTTGATTTGACAAAGTTTAGGGTCTGTTTGGCTGCAGGAATATAAAAAATGGGAATAGGAATACTTATTCTCAAATAGAAAATGGGGTTACATATTCCTATTCTTGTTTGGTTCACCCAAAATTTGATGCAGAATTCATGGATTCAAAAAATTTATGTTTTCTAAAATAAAAAAAATTGGAATAGGAATACATATTTCTATTCCACCTATTTAGGTGGAACAACTAATCCTCATTATCAGGATAAAATTGGAATACATATTCCTATTCCAATTTCGATTTGTACATCCAAATAGAGAATTCAAAATTTTAAGAATATACATATGCCTATTCCACTTGTTTTCCAGTTGCCAAACAAACCCTAAAATTAAAATTTGAATTCCATGCTACAATATCTCTGTCAGACATAATGTCAAACACTGTCCTTACAGCCTTCATACTCCTCAACTTCGCTACCATTTGAAGAACATTAACCCACATTTCAACTAAAATTCCTTGCAAGTACACAAATGCATGATCAGATCCAGCGTAACATGGTGATAGCCGAGGCATAGACAAAAATCAATGAAGAAGCCTCATCCACACAAAAGGCTTAGAAAGTGAGATTACGTCATGGGAGAAAGAGATAACTCAATGGACAACTATAGTGGCCGAGATGGCTGATGTAAAAAATTGCAGCATGATGAAATTCCTTTGTGAGAAGCCTGTTAATGGTATTGACAACAACCTATTGTACATCTTAAGGGATGATTTAGAATGGAGAAACACCATAATCAAACAGGGTGTAGAGGAGTCGGGAAAATTATCCAAAGAATTGGCAACTTTGGCAAATGTATTGTGTAACGATTTTCGCTTCTAGAGGTTCAACCATTAAACATGATGCAGTTACCATAGAAAGCCCAGAAGAGATGATAAAATCTTTCATAGAAAATCTGAAAACCCCTGCAAGCACACAAATGCATGAGTAGATCCTTGATTTCCTTTAAGTAGATCTCAAAATTTAATCAAATAGTTAAAAGCCAAATATTAATAGCAATTAAAATTGCAGTAAAAGGTATCTTGTAGAATTGCAAATTTTCATTTTAGAGTCAAAATGGGAATACAAATCTCGATTCTGAATTTTAGTTTGGCACACCCAAATTAAAAAATATTTTTTTAGAAATTTATCGATTCCTATTCCAATTCAATTGCAGCAACAAAACGGCCCTGAAATCTTCTTATTTTTCATTTTAGACAGGAATAATGAATGGATGAGGTAATAGGATCTAGAGGCCTTCATTTCAACTAGTTAGATTTAATTTTATGCACAGGTCTCAAAATACGAGCCTTACAAAATGATTTATCTTCCTCTTCAAACTCCATGTTGGAGGGCTCAGATCAGTCAGAAATTGATCTTTTACACAGTGCAATATATGTTCTCTCAAGGGGATCTCCCATTTGGGAAATTAGTTTGTGTGTCAATTTATTGCAATCTAGTGTTGGCAATGGAAAAAAATTAAATGGATATTTTATGTGTACAATAAGAGATCTAATCGAAAATATAGATTAGATTCAATTTTTTTTGTTTTTTATAATTAGAGTGATAAAATTAATCAAATATGGAGGGTGATAGTTATTCTTTTGTTGAAATCAATTTTTTTAATAAATTTATTTCAAAATTTTAATTTTTAATTAAGGAAAAAATAAATTTTGAAAGAGCTGTGATTTCAAAATTTTAATGTTATTTAATAGGTAATTATAATTATTTGAATGTTTTGCTAGTATAGTATGTTAGAGGAGAGAAGGTTTTGGTGTTGTATATATATAAAAAGGTAGAATTTTACTTAAAGAATAACATAGGTTTTATTAATGTTTTGTGATTTCTCGACATGAGTCTTCTTAAGACTATAATTTAGATAGTTGAAGTAGTAAGATGCTATATTTGGAGATGATACTAGCAATTTTTTGTTACTACCAATAAATTTCATTAAATTGTTTGTGTTTGAACAAAACCATATTTTAAGAATTGACATTCATTTTTTCCTTTAACAATTCTAAAGCTTTATATTTATTTATTTTATTTTATTGTGTTTGATTTTGAGTTAGTTTTCTTTCTTTAATTACATGTTAGATAAATATTTTATTAACATATTACACTAAATGTGTAATTGATAAATCTTAAATCTTACATAAAATTAAGTTTAATATAAAAATTATACTGCTATATAACAATTTATATAGACAAAAATATTTCTTCCAAACTTGAAAAATCAACCTAATAGAAGAATAGATTGTGTTATATTTTCCTACATGCTAGAAGTGACCATTTAATTTAATTGTCAAGATTGTTTATAGAAAAACCAAAATGGTGTTAGTAATGTACTTAGGTTAAGCTATATTCAATTAGGTTATATTAATATTTTGAAAATACCTTTAAAAAAATTAAAGACTTATTCCTTTGTACCCATCTCTTAAAAAATATAACAAAGATTAAAAATAAAATCCTCTTTATAAAATAGAAAAGTTGGTATTGATATGTAAAATAATACAAACAATGTGTACGAGAAAATTTAGGGTATCACTAAAACTCTTTGTTGTATCGCTATAATAGTTGGGAAATAAAACTGAGAAAGATTTTTTTTCCTTTCTTATCAAAATACAACTTGAAGCTTTCTATCATCTCCTAGTCCTTTGCCTTCTTTTTTAATTGGATGGCTTAATATCAAACCCACAAAAATATGTGAGCACATTTCTAAATAAAGTGAAAGGCCTCCATGATTTTAAGCCAAAAACTAAGGTGTACCCCTTCTATGAAAATTGTCCATAGAAAAAATGCTAATCCTATCTGTTATGATACTGGGACCTTACACTTCTAGTACTATTTGAAATAATCATTCAAAATAATTTAACTTCATCAAAAGACCAAGAAGTGGTCTTGTCCAAGGAAGAATTCTAACCTCGTCCCAACCTTACACTTCTAATACTAATTGATAGAATCATTCATAATAATTTAACTTCATCAAACGATTGTCCAAGGAAGAATTCTAACCTCGTCCTAACCTTACACTTCTAGTACTATTTGATAGAATCATTCAAAATAATTTTACTTCATCAAAAGACCAAGAAGTGATCTTGTCCAAGTTAGAATTCTAACCTCGTCTCTTATGATATGGGGATCCTATGCTCAACAAAATTTCTAGGAGATATTTCCATAGCAAGTCAAATTGTGATATTGCTATCAGGATTTAACTATGTAGTTTTTGAGTCAAACTCATTGACTCATGCTTCATGAGTAGTGATTCTCACATAAATCCATCTCTATGAGCATCACCTAGATCCAATGAGTGCTAAGTGTTCCATTTATTCTCATGAGAGGTGGATTCATGTGTGAATCCCTACTCATGAAACATGAGTCAATGAGTTTCACTCAAAAACTACATAGTTAAGTCCTTATAACAATATCACAAGATTTCTTACACACATTCAAAATCATTCCACTTAATTAATAGATTGAAAAAAAACCTTGTCCAAGGTTCAATCCTAACTTCATCAAAAGACCTCAAATCAATGTACCCAAGATATTAGATCTTATGGTCAATGAGATTTAGCATACTCATTCCAAATCATTCTACTTCACCAAAATACGAGATGAGTTGATCATATTGATGGAAGGATCCTAAACTCATCTCTTATCATATTTAGATCTCATGTTAAACAATATTTGATACACTCATTAAAAATCAATCAACTATGTCAAAAAGAAAATGTCAAATCCTATAGTCCAAAGAAGAATCTTAACCTCGTCCCTTATGATATTGGGATTTTACTCTTAGTAAGAACTTATATACTCAGTCAACTTCATTAAAAGACCAAACTCAATATTGTCCAAGCTAAAACCTTAACGTCATTCCTTATGATGGTGGGATCTTATGTTGAGTAAGAATATCTACATACTCATTCTAAATCATTCTACCACATCAAAAGACAAGGACCAATAATATTGTCCAATATAGAATTCTAACCTTATCCCTTTTGATATGGGGATCTAATTCTTAGTGAGGTTTGATAGACTTATTCAAGATCATTCAACTTCATCAAAAGACTAAAACCAATCTCACCCAAGACATAATCTCAATCTCATCTCTTATTACTCTAGGATGATACACTTAGTAAGATATACCCATTCAAAGTCATTCACTTCATCAAAAGAACAAGAACCAATCTTGTCAACATTGAATTCCTAAACTCATCCCTTATTATATTGGGATATTATTCTTGGTAAGATCTATTATACTCATTCAAAATCGTCCATCTTCATCAAGAGACCAAGAGCCAATCATGTCCAAGGAAGAATCCAACCCCATTCCTTGTGATATTGGTATCTTAGACTAAAGCTGATCCAATATACTCAATTAAAATGATTTAACTTCTTCAAAAGACCTAGAGCCAATCTTGTCAAAGGTGTATTCCTTATTTCATCTCTTTTAATATTGAGATGTTAAGCTTAGTAAGATTTGATATACTCATTCAAAATCATTCAAATTTATCAAAAGACTAAGAACCATTCTTGTCCAAGAAAGAATCCTAACCTCATCCAGGTTATGATATTAGAATCCTATTCTTAGTAAGATATGATATATTCATTCAAAAACAAACCAGCTTCATCAAAAGACCAAGAATCAATCTTATCGATAGAAGAATCGTAAAGTAATTTCTTATGATAATAGAATCTTATGCTTAATCATCTTTGATATACTCATACAAAATCATTCAACTTCATTAAAAAAAAAACTAAGAATTAATCCTGTCCTCATCCCTTATATTATTAACATCTTATATTTAGAAAGATTTGATACGCTCATTCAAAATCATTGAAGACCGAGAAACACTTACAAGGAAGAGAACTTGATCAAGAAGATCATGCAAGGAAACCATTGCTACTTTATTTTGCATGTGATAAGCAACTAGAGTGAAATGAGAGGATTTTTGTTCAAATAACAACGGCTAGTACTGCAGTCAATATCTCTGTTGGCCACATGGCTACTAGTCATTTTAGAACATTTTAATTAGAAAAATACCAGGCTACAATAATAGGAACAGTCAATTCAGTCAATAGCTATCGTGCGAGTACGAAGAAATTCTTCCAGCTCCTCGTTCCTTTTCTCCAGTAGTTCTACCCGCCTCTTCAGATGATTGATGTAATCTAGTGTCTGTATAAGCACTGTAGCCTTGCTCTTCTGCAACACATGTAAATAACAATTCTTTTAGCTGGTTGTAGAAATCATGTAATATAATATTATAAATCTTTTGAGTTCCCTACGTATGTTTTTTGCCCTTTTAAGATTACATTCGGTGATCTACCATCACTTTTCTTAAGAATATCAATTTTTTTTTGGGAAAACAATAGATTGTTGAAGTAATATCATTATTCTCCTCTTAATGATAGATCACTACATAAAATCTAAAATATTGAAAAGAAGAAGCAAACAGCATCTTTCTCTATTTCATCTCCCACACTTAATTTTCATATATTATGCAAACAAATCATCTCTGACAATGTTCATATATTTTGTAAACAAATCAAATACTTAATATGTACATTGATTTTGTCAAATTTCTTCAAGACTTAATATGTACATTGATTTTATCAAATTTCTTCAATGTGTGTCTGATTTTTCAGATCAATAGTTTAAATCACACTTGATTAAAAAGTGAGATCCTAAAATAAATTTAAAAGAAACATACAAACAAATCCAATAGTGATTAAATGATTACATTGTAGAGTGTAAACCAAGCGCTATAAAATACATAAAAGAATACCTTAGCATACTCTGGTAGTAGTTTACGCAGAGCAAAATATATATTCTTCATCTCTCCTCTCCGCTTACGTTCTGCCTCTGCATGGCGAATTGCAAGCTTCTCGGAGATATTATGATTAACATTTAGTCCGCGTTTTCCACCATTCTTGGTATTCAAAGAACTAGTTTTATGACCCTTTATGCAATTCAAGAAACTAATGCAGCACTTGTGTAGGGACTGTGATTTTGTGGGCTGCAAGGAATTTAAAGGAGGCCTATAACTTCTCCATTCTACAAACGCACTTCTACTGTTCACACATGGAATAGTGGTATTGTTGGATTGTTCTGGTATAGAAAAGTCTGTGAAAGGGGTTTGAGGATCATTGGAAGATGACTCAATGAAATCATCTTGTGACAGCTGATCATTTGAAGAGTTAGGGTTTTGGAAGGGCTGAAAATGGGACTCAGGAGACAAGGAAATCAAATCATTATCAAAGGTGCCCAATTCAACACAAGAATTGGGTGATAACGAAGATGGTGAAGACCATAAGTCTTGTGAATCAGCATACTCAGTACACACAAAATGAGTGGTCTTGTGGGATGAATCTTCATATCCTGTCTGCACTTGCAAAATCCATGTCAAACAAAGTTTATTAGACTAGATAACTTTATTTGTCTCCCACAATGATCTTCAAATCTTCCATACCTAAAAGCCAAATAAATTAAGTGTTCTAACAAGGAAAAGTAGACTTACAGAGTTTGTCTTCAAGAGTTGCAGCTCCATCTGTAATTGATAGTGGTTTCCAAGATTATGTTAGGGTTGTAATGATCTTGGTAATGACTATTATATAGCGAGGCAGATAATAGCTTGCAGTTGTTTCTAAGATTTGCACTGACCATTTCAAAGTTTGCCGGTTCCTTGGAATCCACTGGGGATAGTGACCTAAGGCAGCAAATGCTTCACAGTAAAACCACTTTGGTATTTAGTTAACCAACTGCTAATACTATTTGGTGTGCATCACGTCCTCAAGGTTTCTAAGTCTTTGTTTGTTTTGTTTCAAGTCTTTGCATTGACTCTTTCATACTCATGTCATACTCTTGTCGTTTGCTAAATTCTATCTTAATCTTAGGACCGGTGGGCAATAAGCAAAACTTGGCCGTTCTCCATTGTATGACCGGATTTAAATTTGTGAGTTATGTTGACTAATGGTTACATTATAGATTGAAAATAAATTTCAGTTTAACAAGTCAAAAGGATGGTGTTTATTGTATATCTAATGGAATTAACATATTTAAAAGTAAAATAAAATAAACTAAAGTCAATATCAAAAGAGGTCTATAATATAAGTTATTTTTAATAGAACATATATGTTACAATTAGTGTTACATAAGTTATGCTTCTTGTTACCTTTAGCTGAAATATTCCTATAATAATTAGGTCTAATATGCCAAAAACTTTAAGATGCATGTCTTCAGATGCTTAAAAATTCACTAGCATAATGATGGATTTGATAGCTTTTATGCTAGTAGAAGCATCTAATTAGGTCTAATATTATATATTAGATCACTAAGAATCAAAGTTGTGGATCTTTGATAAATAGGTCTAATATTATTTAATACAAAGCACATTAAAATATGACACATTATATCCATGGAGTAGCAAACAAATCTTATTTTACTTTTTTTGGATTGGACAATATCTAATTATAATTTGAGAAACCATGCATAAATAGAAACAATTAGTAACTAATAATAGAATCAACAATCATATCAACATTGCATTAAGAAATCATTGTTGGGTAATGCCTTATTTAAACCTCTTAAGTTTACAATATTAGAATTTATTTATTAGGCTTGGCTATATAAAATAGATTGGAGATTCGAAGGGAGTAAATAATTACAACAATGTCATTTCTAGTAAATTTTAAATTTTCTTTTAAACATTGGAGCTAACTTATATGTATCTTGTTTCTCAAATTTTATAAAGAAGTAAAAAATAATTAACTAAACTCAATATCAAATTAGTTGTGAAAGAGGTCTATAATGTAAGTTATTTTTAATAGGACATATATGTTATAATTAATGTTACATAAGTTATGCTATGTGATGCTTCTTGTCACCTTTAGGTAAAATATTCCTATAATAACTAGGTTGAATATGCAAAAAACTATCAGATACATGTCTTGAGATGCATAGTAAATTCACTAGAACAATGATGGTTTTGATAGCTATTATGTTAGTAGAAACATCTAATTAGATCTAATATTATATGTTAGATAACTAAGAATCAAAGTTTTGGGTCATTGATAAATAGGTCCAATATTATTAAAACAAAGAATAATAAAATATAACACATTATATCCAGGGAGTAGTAAATAAATTTTATGTTACTTTTTTGGATTGGACAATATCTAATTATAATTTGAGAATCCATCTATAAATGGGAACACTTAGTAACTAATAATAGAATCAACAATCATATCAACACTCAGTCGGATATCTAGAGAAGAGTACTAAATATTCTTAGTTGTAATACTGCCTCTCTTCTAGATATGTATTTGGGGCTCCCATTGACTATTAAAGAGGTAAGTAATCACTTTTGGAATATTATTCTAGACAAGATGCAAAAGAAGTTGATTGGGCAGAAAGGACAAACTTTAAGTAGTGCAGGCAAGCTTCAATTATTGACTTCTTTACTTCAGGGTATCCTAGTCTACTTCCTCTCCCTATTGAAAATCTCTTAGGCAATGGTTGAGAAACTAGAGAAAATCCAAAGAAACATCCTTTGGTCAGGGGGGAGAGGGGGGAGAAGAATAGGCTAAGTCTGGTGAGTTAGGATACTATGTGTAGACCAAAAAGTAAAGGTGGCTTAGGTATAAGAAAGATCACAGACTTAAATAAAACTCTCCTTACTAAGATTGCTTGGAAATTGGCTAAGGGTGAAGCCAATTGGTGTAAGATACTCAAAACTAAGTACTTAGGGAACTTGAATTATATTCAATGTATCTAAAGAAATGACCTTCCCATGGGGTCTAGGATATGGGGTAACATTAAAAAAAAATAGAAGTCTACTAAGGGAAGGAGTGAGGTGGTTGGGAGGTGAGGGTAGCCAAGTTAATTTTTGGGATGATATTTGGTTAATAGGTAAACCTTTGGTCAAAACAAATTTTGGTATCCTTAGAGAGGATCTCCAATTGTAGGTAGGAAGTAAGGTGATGGATTTCATTGGGCTAGGAAGGAACTGAAAGAAGTTAAAACTACACTAAGGTTATGTTGATGGTGGTAGTTTGGCATAGGAAATGGAGGAGCTCCTCAAAGGTTACAAAATTTTGGGGGTGGCTAGGGATGACACCTTCATTTGGAAGGCAACCTCATCTAGGGATTTTTTTATAGGTTCTGCTTATAAGATGATTTTTTAGAAAGATTTGGAACCTAATTGCTAGAGGAAAATTTGGTTCAGTCATTTGATTCTGAAAGTCAATATTTCGTGGTAGGTAACTATGCATGGGAAGATTCTTACCCTAGATAACCTAAGGAAAAGGGGATTCCAATTACCAAATAGATGTTATCTATGTAAAGGTGAAGAAGAAAGTATTCCCCATATGTTCTTGGAGTGTAGCTTTGTTGTTAACATCTAAGGCAGGTTATTTTAGAAGTTGGAGATAGTTTGGGTTTTCCATAATGGGATTGATCAATTCATTGTGAATTGGCAATACCTGTTCCTCCACCTACTCCTTATCCAAATGTGGAAGGTGATCCCCCCCATGTCTGCTAGGACATTTGGAAGGAGAGAAATAATAGGGTCTTCATAAATGATGAAATACGTGAGGAGGTTGTAACTAAGTTGATCTTCAAGTTGATTTTGGAGAACATGCAAAACTGTAAGTGATGGAAACCATATATTCCTCCCACTATGACAGAGTAAATGATTCCTAAATAGTGAAATTTTGAACAAGGTTTCTTGGAGGTTGATAATTCAAAAAAAAAACTTGCAAAACCAAGGACAAGATGGTGCCCACCTAAGGAGAGTTAGGTTAAGCTTAACTTTGATGGAGTAGTGAGAAGGGAGGGTTTGGTAGGAGGGGGTATGGTCAGAGATTGTAATGGTAGAATGTTGTTTGCCTATGCTCTTAATCTAGGGAAAGTATCGAATAATGTTGCAAAGGCTATGGCCCTCCTTTGGGGCTTGAACATGATTATAGAGGTGGGATGGGAGAATGTGGAGATCGAAGGGGACTCAAAGATTGTTGTTGAAATAGTGAAAGACAACATGAAATATGGTTGGGTGATCAAAAGGGTGATAGAATAAATCTAACATTTATTAACTATCATGGAAAGGTATTATTTGGAGCATATTTATTGGGAGGGCAATGTGGCAACTGACGTGATGGCAGCATTGAGTCTGAGAGTGCATGGATTACGTTCCTCGAGAGAAATTGGAGTGTTACCAAATTTGGCAAGATTTTTATTGAATAAAGAAAATATTCCATGATTAGGTCTACTTGCAAAGATTTTATGGCTTTTAATGACAACTTAATGTTGAGTCGACTAATGGGGCTAGTTTTCTATGGACAGATGACAAGGAAGGAAGGAAAGGGTACTTTCAATAATAAATTTTCATGGTTCGAAAGGGGAACCAAATCAAAGTGCAATTTGAGTGTATTGTTTATAATTTTCTTTATCATTACTTTTCTCTAGACACCAAGTAATAATTCAAATTTAAAATGGCTTCGACATCTTGGAAACAATGAAAAAGAGTGGTATTGGGATAAATGTAGTTGGCATGTGATAAAAAATCAGAGAAGTGACACTAGTATTCATGACAGTAAAGACCTCTATGAGTACTTAGTACAACTCATTTTTCTGCATAAGTGTGGTTGTGTTTTTAAAAATTTCCTATGATCTAGAGCTTTGAACGGAGCAAGAATTTTGGTGAAGGTTACTATTATGGGGTGGGGGATTTGTTTCATATAGAACCTTTGATGATCAAGGAAATTTCCCATTAACCCCTAACCTAGTATATTCTTAAGGAAGGGGGATTGGTTCCATTCATGAAGGCATTGAATGGGTTTGATGAGAGTTGTTCCCAACAATTTTTTAATTCCTAGGATGAATGAAAGGTGATGGTTAATGGCATTACATTTTAGGTGTTTGAGGAACTTATTTCTTTGGCGATAGGTCTTGCAATGAAAGAGAGAAAATGGAAGAAGGTGGCTAGGGTTGTGGGCAAAGCTAGCCTAAATTGCTTTTTCTAGGAGGGTGAAGAACTCATTCATCAATATGGAGGGTTTCTACATGACAAGCTCCCTAAGACATGGAATGAAGTGTGTTTGGTATTGATGAAGTATTCAACTCTAGAAGGGAGGTATGGTGTTTTCTACTACTACCATTTTCCTTTCTTAAATCACTTCCACCATCATGATTATATTTCTATTCCTTTCTTCCTATTACATGAATTAGTTGATACTATTTCTAATGTTAAGGAAAAGATGAAAAAAGGGGTTAATTATACTATTCTTTGCAAGGGGTTAATGTTTTGTCTTCTTTATCAATTCCATCTAGCCTTGTTACCCCTTAGAATTATGGAGGTAGATATCTTAGCTCTACATAACCCCCACCCCCACCATATCCCCCTAAGAATTACCATCCCTAGAACCTCTACCCCACAACCTTTACCTGGTGGGTCCCCTTAGGAGAGGAAGATTTCTCCCCTAGTTGTTAAGTTTATAACTGTGATAATATGCTAGTTTGAGAGTGCAAACCACACTTATTCTTCTTCCTTTAATATCATTTTAGGACATTATATATATATGTCATACACCTCTAGGATGAGCAGTGATTTTTAGGATAAGTTAATGATAAACTAAACTTAATATATTATGTTAGTTGTGTTTATGATTAGTCATCTTCTTCAAGTTGCCGATTTATGGAGAGGAGTATAAGATGACCTAGGGAGGGTCATGTCCCTTTCAGGGACATGCCTTTTGGTCATGGTATTAAAGGTAGGAATTATTGCAGTTTGAGGACACAATAATTACAAGTCTACTCCCTCAAGCAATAATACCAATTCAAATTTATTGCAAAGATAAATAACATTTAGTTCAGAATAAAAGTTGACAACTCCTCCATACTTTAGAATATTAAAAAGTTCGTAGTCAAGGATATTATACAAGTTTGAATTATTTAGTATAGAATTTGCAAAAACTTTACATGGTATTAGAGCTTTGGTAGTCAAACCTAGGCTCTACAAATTTAAGTAATCAAACCCTATATATATCTAGCATCATTATCCTATCCTCAATGGCATATATAATTAGACCCAAGGATAGATTTGATGGGAAAGAACACTTTGATGCCTAGAAATTTAGAATCATGGTGATTCTTGAAGAAAATGTTGTAAAACAATTTGTTGATTCAACATCCAAACAACCTGATGTTGAACCTCATAAAAATCTATGGAGTAAAGGAAATAGAAAAGCCATTCATATCATATTAGATGGCATAAAGAATGATATTGTACCTATGCTAGAAAAACATTAGACAACATTTGATATGATGTATGCATTACTAAATGCATATGAGTTCAACAATGCAACTAGATTTCTTGCACTAAAAAGGAAACTAAATCACACACAAATAAAGAAAGGAGAATTAATGAATTCTCACTTCCTAAGGGTTGTCAACATAAGAGATGAATTATCAAGTATAGGAACCATTATTAGTGACACGGAACTAACATTGATGGTTATAGATAGATTACCAAATTCATGGGAAACTTTTGCACAAGGAATAAGTGCCAGAGATAAACTTCCTAACTTCAACAAACATAAGGGGGATTGTCTTCAAGAAGAATCCATAATTTTTTTATAAAAAAGGAGGGAAAATGACAATAGAAGATGAAGAACTTCATGTTGTTAATACAAACTCCTATAAGGGCAAGAAGAAGCATTTCAATAAGAAAAGTGAAAATCAAAAGAATGAAAAACCCAAGAAAGATCTATTCAAAATAAAATGTTTTAGATGTGAAAAGTTTGAACACTATAGATCTAATTGTCCTAAGAATTCTAAACAAAAAGTGGAGTATACAAATGGTACCAAGGAAGAAGATAACTATGATCTCGAGAATCATGTATTGTATTTGTCACTATCAAACAAAATCTCAAGTATGGGCAATTGATAGTGGATCTTTTAGACATATAATAGGATACAAAGAAACACTAGACTCTATATTAGAAAAGGTTAATGGTGAAGTCACCATTGGTGATAATTTAGCACATTCCAATGAAGGAATTGGGATTTGCACCTTGAAACTAAAATTAGGAAATTATCTTCTTCTCAAAGGAGTACTCTACATACAAGGAATAAAAAGAAATCTAATCTCGGTTACAAAACTTGAAGATGATAGACATAATTTTTCTTTCATTGATGGAAAAGTAATAACCTAGGCAAAGAAATCCTCAATTAAGAAAGAAAATTTGATTGGTCAGAGAAAAGGGTATTTGTACGAATCAAACTCAGAACCTAGTCAACCCATTCAAGCTTTAATTCATGAAGCTACAAACATAAATGAAATATATGGCATAGAAGGTTAGGACATCTAAATTTCAAAACCTTATCAATTATGGAGAAGATGGTTACCGGTTTACCTAAACTAAATAAATGCCACTCAAGCATATGCATAGGGTGTGCTCTAGGTAAGAATACCAAAAGTCCATTTCATGATAGCACTAGATAAACCAACAATATTTTGGAATTAATTAATTCAAATTTAGGTGGACCTATGTTTTTTCCTTCTCTTGGAGGATTCTAGCACTATATTTTGTTCATAGATGACTTCTCTAGGAAAATATGGATTTACTTCTAAAATGCAAAGAATTAGAAGTAACCCTAAAGAGATTTAAAGAATTCAAAACATTAACTAAAAAATTATCAAGACATAAAATTAAAACTATTAGAACTGATAATAGAGGGAAATACACCTCAATTTTTTTTAAAGGTTTTGTAACGAAACATGAATTAAGGAGTACACCATTCCTTACAATCTAGAACAAAATGGGGTAGAAAAAAGAAAGAATAGAACAATTATAGAAGCTGCTAGAGCTATGGTATTTGATCAAAATCTAGAATATTATCTTTGGGAAAAAGCCTCTTGTATGGCTATCTATATTAAAAATAGAAGCTCTCACTCTTACCTTAGAGATAAAACTCCTAAAGAATTCTTTACTAAGGTTAAATCCAATATACGTCATCTTAGGATTTTTGGGTGCCCTGTATATATCCATGTTCCCAATGAAAATAGAACTAAGTTAGAACCCTTTGGGAAGAAAGGTACTTTTGTAGGGTATAGTGAAACTTTTAAAGCATATAGGATTTTCATACCTGGATAGAAAAGGATTGAACTTAGTAGGGATGTTATTTTTGAAGAAGATCTAGCATTCAAAAGAGCCCTAAGTTTTGAAGAACCTTCTCCTTTGCCTAGTTCTAAAAGAAATACTAAGTCTGAGTCTTAGAGGGAGAACATAGAAGAAATTAAAGATGAAATTCAAAATCTAAATCTTGGAAAAACTTAAAATTCAAAGAAAAGACCACTTTGGTCCATTAAAATAATCGAGGAAGCACAAGACTTTGCTGCACCTTCTAGAATAGTCAAAGAAAGAAAAAGACCTAAAAGATTTTCTAGTTATATAGAAAACATGAATGATTTGTCGAAAACAAAACCAACCAATCCTTTAGATGCTATTAAACATACAGATTGGAAAGAAATACCAATCTATTAAGAAGAATGATGTTTGGGAAATTATTCCAAGACCTAAAGGAAATTTTTTCATTTCTTCCAAGTGGATATTTAAAATAAAGCATCCTGCTAATGGTAGCATTGAGAAATATAAAGCTAGATTTGTAGCCAGAGCATTCTCTCAAAAAGAAGGCCTTTATTATGAAGAAATGTTTTTTCTTGTTTCCTAATATACTTCTGTAATAGTAGTCTTGGCAATTATAGCATCGAAGGGATGGAAAGTACATCAGATGGATGTAAAAACAACATTCCTAAATGGAAAGATTATAGAAGAAGTATATCTAGAGCAACCTAAAGGATTTGAAACTCATGATCCTAATATTTTCATTTTTAGGCTCAAGAAAGCTCTATATGAGCTTAAGTAGGTTCCAAGGGCTTGGTATGAAAGAATTGATAATTATCTCACTGGATTTGGATTCTTCAAAAATGAAACCAATCAAAATTTATATTATAAAAGAGATAAAAATGATATGGTAATTATTATACTATATATTGATGATTTACTAATAATAGGTGACAATCATCTCATAGATCAATGCAAGAAATATCTAATTAGAGAATTTGAGATGAAAGACTTAGGACTCCTTCATTACTTCCTAGGATTGGAAGTATGACAGAATTCTAATAGCATTATACTTAATCAAGGGAAGTATACATCAGATATTTTGAAGAGATTTAGAATGTGGAATCGCAATTCTATGTCTTCTTCAATAGAGACTAATCTACATAAACTTAAAGAAGCAACAACAAAATCACCTTCCATAGATTCTACTCTCTACAAACAGATGATTGGGTCCCTTATGTACTTGGGAAAAAAAGACCTAAAATTTGCTATATTGTTAATGTCTTAAGTCAGTTTATGTGTGAGTCAAAGGAGATTCACCTAGTTGCAGTAAAACACATTGTGAGATACTTACAAGGCACTCTTAATCTTGGGCTGAAATATGAGAAAGTTGACTTAGATTTACATGGATTCACTGACTCAGATCGGGGTGGAATTTTGAAAGACAAGAAAAGTATTTTAGGATGTTACTTTAGTTTAGGATCAACAATGATATATTGGATATGCAAAAAGAAATCTTCAGTAGCTCAAAGCTCCATAGAAGCTGAATACATTGCAACAGTGATGGCCTCTTGAGAAGCAGTTTTTCTACAGAAGTTACTTGTGAGATTATTTGGTCAGGCCATGAATCCTACCATTATTCATTGTGATAATCAAAGTTCCATCAAGCTTTTGGTGAATCTAGTTTTTCATGATAGGTCCAAACATATTGAAATTCCTTACCATTATATAAGAGATATGGTAGATAGGAATACTGTAAAATTAGAATACATTTGCACTTTAGATCAAACAACAAACATACTCATCGAACCTCTATCTAGAGTGAGGATAGATCACTTCAGAAAAAGACTTGGTATGATTGAATTGTAATTCATTTGTATTCTTTAAATTATTAATGAAATAATTTTAGTGTTAGGCTATTGATTGTTATGGGCTCCACCATATGTATTCATTATTTAAGAGGTGAAAATCTCTGAAGTAATGAATACTTGTATAAAATACATTATGAGAGATGGAAATCCCTTAGATAATGTATCAAATAGTATAGAACTACTTTTAGATCTAGGAGAGTTCAAGATCATTTGTAACTAATAAGCATTTCTGTGCCTATTAATCACAACTTGGATAAAGGAAGAATTTATTCTTTAGACTTTATCCTATTCTCTAGTAGATCTTAACTCAAGATCAAGTTGTGATATAAGGTTACCAGTACCTATGAGTCACAACCTGGATAAATGAAGAATTTAATCATCCTTTAGATTTTATCCTATCTATATTGTATTGCATGCAATACTGACATCACTAGTATAAGTGATAAGTCATATCACAAGATAGTTATATGATTTAGTATCATGTATTCCATGATGGCATTTTCTCAAGAAGATTCAAATAGTTATATGATTCAATATCATGTATTCGATGATCCCTCTTAACTTGATGCTAGATATGTTATCTCTTAATATGATTATCAAGTTAAGAGGGAGTGTTAATTTTATAACTATGATAATATGTTGGTCTAAGAGTGCAAACCCCACTTAGTCTTCTTCCTTTAATATCATTTCAAGACAGTATATATATGTCATACATGTCTAGAATGGGTGACAATTTTTAGGATAAGTTAAGGTTAAACTAAATGTAATATATTATGTTAGTTGTGTTTATGATTAGTCATCTTCTTCAAGTCACCAATTTTTGGAGAGGAGTATAAGCCGACCTAGGGAGGGTCATGTCCCTTTTAGGGACATGCCCTTTGGTCATGGTATTAAAGGTAGGAATTATGGAATTTTGAGGACACACAATAATTACAAGTTTTCTCCCTCAAGCAATAATACCAATTCAAATTTATTGTTGAGATAAATAACATTCAATTCAAAATAAAAGTTGACAACTCCTCCATACTTTAGAATATTAAGAAGTTCATTTTCAACAACCAAGGATATTACACAAGTTTGAATTATTTGGTATAAAATTTGGAGAAGCTTTACATTGGTAATACATTAAAAAATGGAGAAAGGGAAGGAGAAGATGCTAGAGGACTTGGAAGATGAAGTTAGAGGTAAGAGATGAAGGTCTTGTAGAATTGTGAAATCTAATGCAAAAAGGAAAATGAGGTCCAATGCCTTCTAGGAGGAGGGTTCAGATTCTGAAGAGATGACCCATCCCAAATAAAGAGTAAAAAAAATGACTTTGAACTATGGTTTTCAGAATTAGGAGGAGAAGGAGGTGGAAATATCAGACTCTTCTATGTTTGGCTCAGGAGAGGTTAAAGGTAGCAAAGAGATGACCCACATCTCCACTTCTATTTCCATAGGTAGAGTGGACCTTAGATAGGATAAATTTCATGAAACTATGGAAATAGCCCCTTCCCCCTGTAGACACCTAAATTTGATTACACTATTTTAGTAATCCTATTTAGTTATCTAAAAAGGCATTATTAATTAAATTTCTATTTAATTAAACCTTTGTCATCCCCTAGTTGATTAATTTAATTAATCATCTATAGTCCTAATTGATAAATCAAATAATCTATTATTTATCAATTAAAACCTTTTCTCCTATCTAATTCCAAAAATCCCCATTTATTAAATTAATCTATTTGATAAATGAAATCCTCAAATTCAAAAACCCCTAACCTATCTCTAATCCTCCATTTAGCCTAATCCACCCCATCCACCCATACTAACCAAGCTTAGCCACTAACTCACCCACCCTCATTAATGCCATCCACTTACACATCTCTAACATCCCTAATCTAATCCTAAACCCAAGCCTAATCCACCCCCTAATGTTGTCACATTCCTTAAACAAGTTTAAGACTTTCCTAATCCAAACCAAAGTCTCCCCTCAAAAAACCCAACCACTAAGTCATGAGTGCTCTTACAAAACATAAAAGACTCTTACAAGCCCACTCATGACTCTTACACCCATCTTCCACACTCTTCCCTCATTCCTCTTACATCCCTCTTACATACTCAACCCCACTCATCATGCCTTTAACCAACCCTTTACCCTACCCTCTCACACTCATCCTCCTTGTGACAAGTGTCACCTTCCCATTGGTGCTAAACAAGCACAATCCATGTGCTCCCCTTTGAGTGCATCTTAGCCCTCCTTAAGCCTTCATCCATCCTTGCATCTAAGCCCTCCATCCCTCTACCCCTTAGCCTATAAATTGAATCCCATCCCAAGCCATTTCATCAACAATCTTTGAGCTAAAGTTACCATGCTATTTTGAGAACCAAAGCCATCAATCTTACCCTTATAATGCCAAATTGAGAGCTCACAAAGCTACCAATTTTCCATTACCCATCTCGATTGAAGTAGCTTTTGAGCATCTTGAGCATACATCCACAACAAAAGGACACATCTATAGAATCAAGAAAGCATGGAGTATTTTCTCTTGTGAAGTTTGCACTTCTTGTTTTCTTTCTTTGTCTAAGCATATATGTGAATTTAGTTTTTGGTTTGTGAATGTTTACTTTATTTGTTAATGTTCTTTGCATACTAAATCTTGTTCTACACCCCCATGACGATGTCTTCTTTGGGTGATACCTAAAGATAATATTATTGCTAACCCCTCGATTTTGTAGAATAATGGCATGGACATGGTGGAGGGTGATCTAGGTCATAAGCTAGAGGCTTTTGATGAGACACATAAATTAGAGCTTAAAGATCTAAGAGAGGGGATGTAATCTCAGGAGGAAAATGTTAGACTTTTATCTAAGTTCACCATTAAGGTGATAGATGCAGCAGCCACTACACTACACTTGCTAAAGGATGACTAAGAGGAGGACTTGACCCACAAGGACTCCAGAATGTTGTTTGATTTCCTAGCTGAATATTAGGCCAACATCTTCCTTAAAGGGAAGGATGATAAAAATCACAATTAGGGCTTGCTACTCTCTATTTTTATGTTTAGTTGTTTGCTAGTTTTGGGACTTACTCATTTTAAAGGTTGTTATGCCTTTGTTTAAAATATATGTCACTTATGCTACTATTCCAAGAAATCTTAGTAGGATTCTTGAGACTCTATTATTATGCTCCTACATATAATGCTTTTGTTTTGATAAGTAGTTGTAGGGGTTAATTTTGTTTTGTTAGTAATCTACTGGTTGTTGGCTAGTTTGTCTTTTGTATGGACCATCCCCCTTATTTTGGCTTCTTTATAATTTAAAAACATTACATTAAGAAATCATTATTGAGTAATGCCTTATTTAAATCTCTTAAGTTTACAATATTTGAATTTATCTATTAGGCTTGGCTATATAAAGTAGATTAGAGATTCAAAGGGAGTAAATAATTACAATAATGTCAATTTTAGTAAATTTCAAATTTTCCTTTCAACATTAGAGCTACCTTATATGTATCTCATGTACAAATTATATCTCACAACAAATATCTTGTAGTAAAAGTTTTCTAATATCTCTCATTTTCTCCATAGTCTAAAATAAATTATAGAGAAATATGGTCATTTTTTTGACCAATATCTCTTTGATAGTCCTTAAAAAGAGCCTTATATAGTGTCTTAAAGTAATCAAAATTATTGATCTTAAAGGAGTAACTAATTGGTAATCTAAACTTATAATGTACCAATCCAACAATTGAAGATATTATCCAAGTGAGATTTTTGTTTTTGATATTAAATGAAAAAGAAAAAATCTAAAATAGGCCATACTTCACAATAGATACACAACTAGTTTTATCTCAAAAAAATGATACACACTATATGAAATCACTTATTTGAGCAAGGTAGGTTAATGGAGATACTTAACTCTAACCTTGGACAAAAATAAAGAAATGAAAATAAAATGAAGCATGGATGAAAGATAGGATTCTCAAAAGCATTTCTTAATTTAACCTTTATGACATCAAGATAACTTGCAAAAACAATTGGGTATACAATTATAATATTTAGGAATTTGTTATATAATAAACCCTTCTTGACAAGTCATCACAATTACCTCAAATTTGGCCACTTATGTGGGATATTAGAATTACCTCAATTGTTTTCCATTTATGCAAGGTAGAAAACTTACATGGATTGTTTTGTAAAACATAAGAGAGAATAAATGATTGAATCCAAAAATATATATATTTAGATTACAATTGGATATCTTTCCCTTACATTCATGAGGCTTATAAAGCCCTATTGTCCCTTATTTTATTTAATCTAATCTATAAATTAACCTAATTCATTTAAAATTCCAGCATCCCCGCTCTCTTCTAACATTAATTGTAAAAAGAGTAGAAGTTGCAAGGGTTTTAAACCTAGCTCTCTAGAGACTTTAATGAAGTACCTTTACCAATCTTCCCTTTTCACTCAAGAAACACCAAAGTTGTCACATCAGTGGATCTTCTAACCACAAAAACTAAAGTTGTCTTCATAATATAATGAGTATTTCCACCTCCCTTAAACAATGAGACCCATGTCCTTTAAAATCTAAAATATCCTTTGAGTGTGGTTAATTCCTCCTTTAGTGTTTCACATGAAATAACTATCCTCCAAAAGTCCAAATCTCATTTGAGTGTGTTTGATACCTCCTCATGTGTTGTAGAAGTTACAATCATCACCAATATGTCTACACATGAGACATATTTACTCCAAAAGTCCACATATCCTTTAAGTGTGTCTAACACTTCCTTAAGTGCTCAACAAATCATATTCAAATCATATCCTCATTCTCCCCTCACTCCTTGTAAGGATAATCATATTTCCAAGCCCCCTCTTCTCTTTAAGGAAAAATATACCAAGCATGGACTTTACAAGGACACAAATAGTTACTTCTCATGCAATAAAACATTGGTCCAAAACAATCATTTCTCCCTCAATAGATTGATGCTTTAATAGCAAGTGTCAAACACAAGAAAGCCTAAATGAATGAATTTGAAATAATATACATTTAGATTATGATTGGATATCTTTCCATTACTTTCATGAGGATTATAAAGCCTTATTTCCCCTTATTTTATTTTATCTAAATATACAAACCAACCTAATTAATGTAAAACTCCAACATATTGAGCCCAACAAGGTATCTAAATCTCTACAAAACTAATAATAAATATTAGATATTAAGATTTTCTTAATTTAGATACCTTAAATTTCACATTTGGCATTCCTAGATTCATACATAAATTTTGACAATAAACTTTCCCAAAGTATGATACCTAAAATAAGATGTTGAACTTATTTCAAGATAGGTACTAGACTTACTCAAATATAGTACTAATAAGTAGATACTCTAGTACTTGAATGAGGATATTGATTCTTCTTTAAGGCCAAAAATTAAAAACATAATACCAAGATTTGTCAAAAATTATACAAATAAATGGGTGAAAATTGCCTCAAGTTTGATACTAGAGATAGGAAACTAAAATTTCCTAAAGCATGTGACCAAAGATAAGGCCCAATTATTTAGTTAACCTTAATAATAATAACTTGGAAAATTTCCTCAAAATTGACAGTAAGTTTTTGGTAGGAGATTATCATCAAGCATTTAATAATGATGAGAGGGCACTAAACATGGTTCAAATTTGATATAAAAGATAAGACACCATGCCTATTTTAAGACCAATTGAAAATATAGTGTATTACAATTTCATGAAGAATGATACCAATCACTTGATATAAACTTGTCATGGGCTCAATACTTAAATTAGCATACCAAATGTGCATCCATACTAATACACTATTACTTAGAGCAACCAATAAAACACTAAAAGATAAGAGTATTAAAGCATACACTTAACTTAAAATGAAAAATTATCTAGTAAATTTATCTATGATAATAATTTCTTACAATTATACAAAATACAACAATATTAACAGTTTGAGATATAGTAATGGAGAGCGCAAGTGCTGGTTGGGGAGGTTTTCAAATTTTGAATTAGGAAAAGGGTGGGATCCCTCTGGACTATTGGAATCAGATCCATGGACTAGAGAAAAGGCCGCAGAAGGGGAACAATCAAGGATCCTGTATAGGGGATCAGTCAAAGAATGCTAATGGGGACCTAGATGCTCCCCCCAAGGAAGTGGTCAAGATTCCTTCAGTTCCCAAAGGTGGTCAGCCAGCTAAGTGGTCATCCCTCTTTGGGATCTAGCCCTTAGGTAATTCTTCTTTTCTGCCTGTTAAGATTCTTCCTGAGATGGAGAAATATTCTTGTGCCATTGCCATCCCAAATGAAATCATGGATCACAACATTCAATCCATGGCTTCTACCTTGATTGGAAAATTCCTAGGGCCTAGACAGAATATAGATGTTGTGAGGACTTTTATAAAGAAGAAATGGGCTCTTAAAGGTCATGTCTCGATCACGGTCATGGCAAAGGGCTTTCTATCTTTTGAATTCACATGCATGGAAGACCTTTCTTCCTTTCTCAGAAAAAGGTCAATGAGGTATTGGTCGTTCCACTTTGGTCCTCTAGAAGTGGTCTTCCAAGCTGAATCTGAATGACTCTTTTTTTGTTCAAGCCCCTATGTGGGTTAGACTGCCCAAATTACCTTTAGAATTCTGGAGTGAAGATGTTTTTGTGGGGCTAGCTAGATATTTTGGAGAACTTTTATCTATTGATCCAATCATTGCCTCCAAAAGATGACTCAAGTATGCTCGCATCTGCATAGGTGTTAGAGAAGGAATGGACATGCCAGAAATTGTGGCTTTTCACTCAAAACACAGGGTGCATGTCCAAAAACTAATCTATGAAATAGTGCCTTTTGTTTTCTTCCTTTGCTTGAAGGCTGGCCATAAGGAAAATTAGTGCCCAAGGGTTGAGAAATAGAAAAGTCAGAAAAGCTAGGTTCTAGTTAAATCAAGAAAAGAAAAGAAGAAACCTAAGCCCACTAGAACCTCTATCAAGGGAAAGAAAAAATTGATCTAGAGATGTAAACCTGCTAAGCAGCATGAGAACCAGGATGGCAAGGTGGCTAAGGGTAACACTACCAGTCAAGATGGAGTCCAAGGTGATAAATGTGGTAATAGCCCTTACCTCACTGACTCTTTTATATAGAATGGTCTCCAAGGTAGTGCTCCAAAGAAGCCCTCGATGGATAGCCTAATTATTGTGGCATTAGCTATTGTAGAAGATAATGTGATCTCTAAGAAGGAGTAGAATGTAGGAAGATAGGAGACCCCCTGGGTGGAAATTTTAAGGGTCTCTAACTTAGACCCCCCAAATAATGGTGTTGATGATTCTTCGAGGGTGGTGGATCATAATCAATGTGATGAAGCAGCTGGTGATGGGTCTGATTAAGTGGGAAGCCTTGGTATTCTGATGAACATGGCAACATCTAATGGTTTGGAGACTAAGATCATAGAGCTCATTAACAACTCTTCCCTAGAAACAATCTCATAATGGGAAGATTGGATTGACAACTGTTCTCAAGATAGTATCAATGGCTAGAGTTTGGTTAAAGAAAAGAAGAAGAGCCATGACCATCCTTGTCTATCGCTAACGACAACCAAAAGGAGGGTTAAGGCCAATTTCAGTAGTAAACTCAAGACTCTAGGAAGGAAAAACATGAACTGGCTACTATAAGAAGAGACTAGAAGGAACTTGGCAGATGGGAGCTAGAGAACCATTAAGGATTACTATTGGTGCAAGAGCACCTAGGTAGGCTAAGTGTGAAACCTAGGTATTTCTTTATTTTTGGCTTGTAGTGATTCTAGCCACATCACTATTCTAATAATAGGTCCTATGTGGTCCTTAGGTGTGTTTAGGAGACTTGGCAAGACCCAAAGTGACCAAGTTGCTAGAACTTGCCGACTATTGTCAACTAGGTGACTTAGGTCCGGTAAAGGCTAAAATGGTCTAGAAAAGTTCCAATGGATTTGAATAGGTTATTTGAAGTCATTTTATGCATATTATATGTCTACTCTGTCTTTGTACCAAATTTGGAGGTCTAACTCCATGTAGAACAAAAGTTGCTGAAATGTTGTCATGTTGTCATGACAACATTTTCTTGCAAAAAGCAACTTTTTGGCATTTGTGTGTTTAGAACGTCCTAACTATTTAGAACAGTTATGGAACTGATGGAGGAGCCTTTAAAAATGTGAGAACAACCATTTTCATGGGATTGGACAAGTTGGTTTTGCATTTTGTACGAATTGAGCAAGTATTTTGTTGCCGGTTTTATGCATTTGAAGGCATTTTTAATAGAGGAGGATTGAATGGCCTGATTTTTGTGTTGAAAAAGTTTTGAAATATTGTTTTTAATATTTTTGTAGTGTTGGTTTGATCATTTTAATTCGTTTGCATTAGTTTAGAAAAATCTTTTTGTTCTTGGCAAGTTGCTGATCTGAACAGGGCTGCACTTAGAAAATGAGATCTTAGGGCCACTTCCCACCATTGGAAACCTCTGGTATTTTGGGATTTGGAACTAGGATCCATGTAAATTATGTATCAAGATGGAGGGCCCTTGAAAGCATCAGCAAGCATTTTTAAGGTGATGCCCTAGGCAAGCCAAATGCAACTTGGCTAGGAATCACAGTTGGAAAATGAGTTATGGAGAGGATTGAGTGCACAAATACCTCAATCCAGCTGCATAGCGAGTAATGAGAAGGTCTAACCTTACTCCAGTCCAAAGGAGAGGTCTTGCAAAGGTGTCTAAGGTGGTTTTCCATCACAACAACGATAAAGCACTTGAAATCCTCATTTTTGGCCTAAAATTGTACTTTCATTGTACGAAAAGTTTGGGGGCTGGAAAATTATAGAATCTTGAAGTACTCTGAAAAGGGTATCCAAAAATATAATTTTTTGTAGGGTTGTTAAGAATTTTTTCAAGAAATCTTGTTTCCAGCTATTTAGGAGGGCTAATTCCTAGTAGCCTTTTTGGAGCAATTTGGTGTATCTTCCCTAGTATATTGAATGCACCTATGAAATCAGCATTGTTTAGGGTCATGGATGTTAGAAGGAGTCTAAAAAAAACCCTAGATGAAGAACTAGTACCCTTGGAGCTATAGATGGACTTGAGGGTTAGTAGCGGACTGGAGTCGGCTAGTAAGAAATTTGATGTTACTTTGTTGGTGTGCCCCCAACTGAAGGATTAGGATCTCTTGAGCAAGGTCCTAGTAATTATAGGTTGTGAAGAAGCCCTAGTGGGTCTAGTGAATGACCTAAGGTAGCCCTAAGAGAGAGCTTGGGGTTTGGAAGCAAGGTTGGGGTGTTACATCAACTATGGAGTAAGAAATGAAGAGCATTTCTTGGAATATAAGGGGCCTAAATGGGACTCACAAATAGGAGTTAGTTAGGAACATGATTAGAGACCAAAGACCAGATTTTTTATTGATTCAAGAAACCAAAATGAGAAAAGATGTGGTAGGAAAGATCTCCTTCAACAAGAACATGAGCAACGAGGCCACAAACTTGGAGGGAGCTATAGGAGGTTTTTTGATTCTCTATAATAATAAGGCTTATCAGATATTTACTATCTATAATGTAGGTAATGCCCTCCTATGCAAGGTGTCCCATATTCATTGTGATGAATCTTAGTTTATTTTAAACCTTTATGCTCCCAATTTCAAAAGGGAGAGAAAGGTATTGTAGGCTAAGATAATAGAGGTTATTAACTCTAATAATATAAACAAAGGGATTATTATGGGGAACTTCAACTCCCCCTTGTCTAATGATGATAAAAGTGGAGGGCTTGCCCTAGATCAGGAGAGTAAGTTAGACCTCTCAAACTTCATCAACAACTTGGCCTTAATGGATGTTGATCTCACAGGGGGCAGATTCACTTGGTCTAATAGGAGAGTAGGGGGGATTGTATCCAAGTCCATCTTGACAAAGCCCTTATTTACCCTGTTTGGTTACAAACCCATTCTTGCAGGCTTTCCCTTCTTCCTAAAATGAGATTGGATCACTCCTCCATATCTCTTTCTATTTTTCCTCTTACATTCAAAAGGTCCTTCCCTTTCTCTTTTGAGAAAATGTGGATTTTCCACCCAACTTTGGAAACCAATATTTCTTCATGGTGGAACATTGAGGTGGAGGGTACTGTGATGTTTAGGTTAGCCCAAAAATTGAAGAATGTGAAAAGAAATATTAAAATCTAGAACGAAATGGACTTTGGCCAAATTTTCCAAGATAAAGATGAGAGGACTGATCAGCTCAACAAAATCTAGGAAGAGATTCAGCAAGATGGATATAATGATCAAAATTGGTTGGAGGAAACATCTATTCTCTTTGACCTTCATAACATCATATCTAGGGAAGAACACTTTTAGAAATAGAGATCAAGAGTTAATTGGCTTAAAGAAGGGGACCAGAACACCAGGTTCTTCCACTTATCTACTTTAAAACATAGGGCCACTAACAGGATTTCTAAAATCAAGAAAGGTCAAATTTTGTTATCTAAAGACAATGAGATAGCAGATGAAGTAGTGTAGTTTTTCTCCTCTCTGCTCTCTAAGGATCACTCTTTCTTAATGTTTGATCAAGAGGATATTCTATTGACTATTCCTTCTATTCTACAAGCCCACTACAACTCTATATTGAAAGCTATCCCAACCTTGGAGGAAATTTTTCAAGCTCTCACTTCCCTTTTGGATGATAAGGGCCCTGGCTCAGATGGTTTTTTGATTTTCTTTCTCCAAGTGTACTGGGAAGTGGTTAAAGGGGACATTGTCAAGGCTATGCATGAATTCTTCAAGGCCAAAAACCTTTTGAAAGAACTCAATTCCACCTTTCTAGTTCTCATTCCAAAAATCCTAGGGGCAGATTCGATGGATAAGTTTAGGCCTCTTAGTCTTTGCAATTCCTTTTACAAAATCATTTCCAAAGTCCTTACCTCTAGGATTCTCAGAGTTCTTCATCTGATTATCTCCCCTTAGCAAACTGGCTTTGTCCCAGGGAGATAGATTCTAGACTCTATCATCATGGTGCATGAGGTGATTCACTCTCTTGAAGCTAGCATGAGGGAAGGTTTCTTGATCAAGCTTGATATGTCTAAAGCTTATGATAGGGTGGATTGGAATTTCCTAATGGTGGTCCTCCAAGATTTTGGCTTTGATCCCTAGGTTTGTAAACTCATTTTTTATCTTATATCTTCCCCTTCCTTGTCTTTTTTGATTAATGTTTCCCCTTCAAATTTATTTTTCCCTTCAAGAGGGCTGAGATAGGGTGATCCCCTATCCCCTATTCTCTTCATCATTTTGGCTAACTATCTGGGAAGGATTATTTTAAGAAAAAGACTCAATAGTAGTCTACAAGGCCTCAAGCCTTCATCTGGTAATCTTTCTTTCACCCACTAATAATTTGTGGATGATAGTATTCGAGGGTGTGAGGCCATGGTCCAGGAGGCTCGAGTGTTTAAGGGCTTACTGAATGCTTATACTAGGGGTTCTAGCCAGGCTATTAATTGGGAAAAGAGATCGGTCTACTTCATCAATACTCCACTGGAGAGAAAGAGGAAAATTGCTCATATTTTGGGAAGTGGCATTGGTACCCTTCCTGCTAGTTAACTTGGTATGCCTTTGGGGTCCAAACCCCCAAAATCTTTTTGGCATAGTTATCATTGATAGATTCAACAAGAAATTAGCTAGCTAGAAAGGTGTGACTCTCAGCTAGGCTAGCAAATGCACTTTGGTGAAATCAATTTTCCAAAACTTCCCCACTTATGCCTTAAGCCTCTTTGAGGTCCTGTCTAAGAAAGCTGACAAAATGGAGAAGATTCAGAGGGATTTTCTATGGACTAGGGTTGAAGAGCACAAAATATATCATCTTGTAGCTTGGGACCTTGTTTGCCTTTCCAAATGCTATGGGGGCTTGGGTATTAGAAAAATTAGACATCTCAATAATGCCCTTTTAGCCAAATAGATCTGGCACATCTATTTAGAGTTCAAGAGAATGGAGGGAAATTATGATTGAAAAGTACCTAAGAAAGTAGTCGCTCAACCTTTTGCTTCATGAGACTATGATTCCACAAGGATATTACATATGGAATGGGATCCTAAAGGCTAAGGCCCTAGCTAAGTCCAAAGCTAAATGGAAAATTGGTAAAGGTGAGAATATCTTATTTTGGCAGGATGACTAGATGATCTCGAGACCTCTTATTGACCACCCCATTTATGGTAGATGGGAACAGCCATGGATAAGAAGATATGGTCTGAAAGTTTGTGATTATAGAATAGGAAATGGATGGTAGGACTTGTCTATGATTTCCCTAAAACTTAATTCTTTGATGATTAGCCTGAATGCTATTATTATAAATAACAAGGGGGATGAAGTCATCTAGGGAGGCAACTTGAATGGCCATTACTCTATTGCCTCTGGGTACTTTTCTTTGTGGGATAGAATAGAGAAACCCATCTGGGCTAAGGAATGGATCTCTGGCCTTACCCCAAAAATCAATATATTCTTCTAGCTTTTTCTTCGAGACAAAATCCTTACTCTAGACAATTTAGCTAAGAGAGGCTAGATTATCCCCAATATGTGCAATTTATGTAAGCATGCTTTGGTGACAGTTAATCATTTATTTATTCATTGCTCCTACTCCTCCAAGGTTTTGAATTTACTAACTAGGGACTTTAGGGTTAGTTGGTACCCCCTGGTAAACATTTAAGAATTCTTTAGGCAATGGAGGAGTTCACACAAAGGTTTTGTTGGGGTATTTGGAAAGAATATAATAACTAAATTTTTAGAGATAGGGAATCCCCTAAGTTTGTCATTACCAAGAAAATTGAACGATTAATGAAGAAGAACTTTGCCACCACAAAGGAAGGAAATATTGAAGAAGGTGTGAACAATGGACAAAGGAAATTGGACAGGGACAAGAAAAGATAGGAGGCCAGGTGGTTTTTTCCCCCTAAAAATTGGTACAAGGCCAATTTTGATGGGGCTACTAAAGGAAACCCAAGCCTCGCGGGTAGTGGTGGCATCATCAAAAACAACTATGGTGGTTAAGTGACAGCTTTTTCCTACCCACTTGGACACCAAAAAAACCATTTTTTTGAAGCCAGTGCTGCTAGTCACATTATTAAATTGGCCTTGGCTTCTGGGATAGAGAACCTATGGCTAGAGGGGAACTCACTAAACATCATAAATTATCTCATAGGTTTCTCTACACCCTCTTGGACCATTGCAAATATTATTGAGGAATTAAAGTCTAACTTGGGCAAGTTCAACAAGACCTATATCAGCCACATGTATAGGGAAGCCAATATAGTAGCCGACTAGTTTATTAACGAAGTGGTTGTCAATAATGCAAAGATGATGTGGCATGTTAGTGACATCTTTTTGGAAATAGTGAATCATTTAATCCTACAAGATCGCATCTAGGAAAGTACTAGAAAAATCCAAAATTAAGAATGGGAAGATTTTCTAGATTGCATGTCAGAGTGGGTAGGGTGAGCATCTTGTGAGTAGAAGGGGGCATATTGTATCAAAGGAAAATATGGTGGGGGAGAGAAGCAAGAGGGAGCTCTCGAGAGGTATAGAGAACTAGAAGGAGAAATTGAAGGTTTTTTGTAAATTGGAAAAGGGAAGAATCACTAGATTCCTAGAGAAGCTCCATGGATTTGATGTGGGAATCACCAAGATTATGGTGGATTCTTGAAAAAATGGCAGAGTCAAAATTGACAAGGTCACTCACCATGTCAATGTGGATTTGATAGCTTGAGTTGTGGAAATCCCTCTAAAAGGGAGTAATTTTTTCAAAGATAAGAAAATGTAGACAAATGCTCTAAAATCTTTTGCAAAGGACGAAAAGGAGTTGAATAAGCTCATCAAGGTGGAGGTGTATTATGAGATGGAATCAATTAAAAATCTATGGAGTTATGTTCTCAAGATTATCATTGAATATATTTCCCTAGACCCTAGATTTGATAGGATAAGAATGCATCATTTTGTCTTGCTTAATCAATTTAGGCATGGTATTAAACTTTTTTTCCTTTTTATATCTTCACCTCCATGAGTAAGGGTATCAAGAGTTTCAAGAAGAAACCAACTACTAACCCAACTCTCCATGAGGGATTACTCCTCCTAGTTTGTGAGTATCTAAAGTCTCAAACTAGGAGAAAATCCCTTGGTGATTCTAGGTGTGCATCTGAGGAAATGAGGAGCTTGGACTCTAAGGATGTGCAGAGCATAAAATCAAAAGAAGTGGGCATTGTTTCCTCTAAACTCAAGGAAGAAAGGAAACCCTTTGCCTGCATTCCCTACAGAAAGAGTCCCAAAGGTCTTCCCCCCATCTCCCCTAAGCCTAAGCCTTAGGAGGAGGAGGAGGATAATGATGATGATGAGGATACTAACTTGGAGGAAGAGGAGAAGGGGGAGGAGGATGAGAAGGAGGAGAAGAAAGGGAGGGAAAGTGAAAAGGAGGAGGAGGATTCAACTGACATGTCAGTGAATCCTAAGAAAAGGAAAGCAAATGAAGCTTTTGAAACCAAAGACCAGATTCCTCATATTCTTGGCCCTGGCTGCATTTCCTCCTTGTTTATTTTGGGTAAAGAGAGTGGGGAGGTGATAATTAAAAATAGGAGGAGGTCTTGGAGGAATTGTAACTTGAATGCAGCCAAATCGGGGATTGTCAGGGAGCCATTGAATATTCAAGTGATGGAGGACATTGATGCCAAAACCCACTATGATGATCTCACTGATCCTAGTTTGATCATGATCTTTGATAATGTGATGGAAATGAGGCTTAACCTATTGAACAACACTAAGAACAACATGATAGACAACTTTCAGTCTATCAAATGGTTATTCAATGAAATTGAAGAACTTAAGGGGAGAAGAAGCCAGGATGAAAACCAAAATATCAGTCATGACCACGGGCACAATGAAGAGGATAGAAGCCAAGATGGAAGCCAACAACTTTTCAACATCTAGGAACATAGGACAGACTAGGGGGACAGAATCACCAAGGCTAAAAAAAAGTCCAAAGGATGGAATTCTTTCATCAGAACTTGGAAAATTAGATGATCGCCACTTTGAATACTCTAAATGATAACATTAATAGTTTGGGTGAATTGTTGATTAGTGCTAGATTTGGGAGGGATAAGATGGAGAAGACTAGCCTGGATATTGGGCAGGTAAAGGATGATCCAAAAGAAACTAGGGACTAGGTGGAGGCTCATAACTAGGACTAGGAGGATGCAGACAACAAGAAGACCAATGAAGCTATAGAGACTCTATAGGTTCTTGACAGAGAGAATTGATAGTTAGTGCTTTTTTTCTATCTTGTACTTTCCTTATGTAGCTAGTTTTTTCTTGTTCTAGTTTAGCTAGTTTTTTGTCCTGGCTGCGAGCCTGTTGTTTATGGTTAGCTTTTTCTAAGCAATTTTGCTAATGCTAGACTTTTCTAAATATTTCTATATTTGATTTGTTGTAAAAGCTTTCAAGTTTTAGGATCCCTATAAAACCTATTTTACTTAATCAAAAAAAGTTTGACATATAGTTCTGAAAAATCTAATGGGTGACTGTAAGAAGCTGATTCACAATTTTCCACACAAAGCAGAAGTGATTTTCTTGGTTTTAAAATCCTTTTCTCAATTTATGTATGACTTTGAGGAATAAAAATATTAAATATCAAAATTCAATGCATTAATATAAAATATGCATCTAAGAGCTTTCTTTTCAAATATATGATTTATTTCAATACTCACCTAGTAGAAGTTTATTTTCACTAGAGCTATATAAAAGCCACTTTTTAAAAATGCTTGTTTTAGGATCATATCTTACATTGTACAATCAACATATTTTGAGCTAAATAAAAGTTATTTTGTAAATTCTTATTGAGAAATATACCTAAGACACCAAATATTAATTAAGAATTATGGTTTAATTTTATTTTTTACTAGCCCTCAAGTCATTTTTTGAAACCTCTAGTGTTAAACCACCATAAATTGATGTTAAAATTTTAATTTTTTAATCTTGAAGAGAATTTGGAGTGGATTAATGTAATATTATAAGTTTTTGGTTAAAATGTTTTTAAAAAAATTATTATGAAGTTAGAGAAACTTATTATTTGAAGGCTATGTACTACTTTGACTAATAAATCATTCAAAAGTAAATGGTTTCTATTGCACAAAAAATAATTTCTGAGAAGACCTTCTTGTTAGGATTAAACCACTGATAGAAATAACAATTACATTCAAATATAACCAATAACAAAAAAATAATAGATCACATAGAAAAGAACACAAGGCACCAAGATTTAACATGGTTCACCCAATCCCTAGGCTACATCCACCAAATAGCAAATCCAATATTTTTATGATCCAATGATTACAACTTGATTACAATTCGTAATCCCTTATAGCTCAATACCACCACAAGAACCAATTTTTCATCACACCTTATGAAACAATCCCTAACCCTAAGCCCTTTTATACAAGTATTTTAATTGCTTTAGGGTTATAATTAATAATTATGTGTTGGCCCAAAATCTTGATAAAATAGGGCCCAAAATTTGTTTTTTCGAGGCGATGCCCCGAACCCCAAAGAATTTATGAAGTATGTACAATAATTTCCTAATCAATCACCATAATCTAATAATCTCCCACTTGGGGACTAATCAGGCTCCACACTAAATAACAATCTCCCAATTGCAGACTGATCCTGTAGCAATATCACTACCACATGGGCTCCCACTAGATCAAACCACCCTAGACTCTATTGTTCTTTTATTCATATTTAGTCTAGAAAATCAACCGAAGCTAAAGAGGAGTTTAGCTTCTCCCTTGTTACTACTTTTCTCAACATATCTATTGGATTTTTATTGGTATGTATCTTCTCTAGCTTTAAATGTCCATCTTCCAAAATTGACTGAATGAAATGGTACCGCAATTATATGTGTTTGGTCTTTGAATGCAGAGCTGAATTCTTTGCAAGATGAATGACACTCTAACTATCTGTGAACAAATAATTATCCTTCTAAGGATGTCCCAATTCTTGCAAGAAGAATTGAAGCCATATCATCTCCTTGGTTTCCTCTGTAGTAGCCACATACTCAGCCTCTATAGTGGATAAAGCATTAACCTTTTGTAATCTAGAAACCTAGCTCATGGTTGCCCCACCAACAATATAGACATAACCTGTAGTGCTCTTCTTGGTATCAATATCCCCTATTAAATCTAAGTCAACATAGCCATATAAATCAGTAGTAGAACCCCCAAAGTGTAAACACTTATTAGATGTTCCTCTCAAATATCTAAGAATCTAGTTGATTGCATGCCAATGCTCAATTCCTAGATGACTCATATACCTACTAACAACTCCCACTGCATGTGCAATATCTGGCCTAATACATACCATAGCATACATCAAGCTTCCTATAGCTAAAGCATAGGGTACCTTGGACATCTTATCCTCCTCTTCTTGTGTCTTGGGACACATATCCTTAGTCAATTTCAAATGAGTAGGTAAAGGTGTGCTGACAGCTTTAGCATTATTCATAGAGAAACATTGCAACACCTTCTCAAAATAATTAACCTAAGATAGTGTCAATATTCTATTTTTCCTATCTCTACAAACCTTCATACCAAGGATTTGTTTTGCTACCCCCAAATCCTTCATATAAAATGCATGTGCTAATTGGCTTTTTAGCCCCTTAATGTGATCCATGTTAGACCCAACTACAAGCATATCATCAACATATAAACATAAAATAATGTATCTATCATCATCAAACCTCTTAAAGTAGACACAATGATTTGAATGACATTTACTGTAACCATGCTTATTCATAAAATTTTTAAATTTTAGATACCATTTCCGAGGTGCTTGCTTCAAGCCATATAAACTTTCCTTCAATTTGCATACTAAGTTCTCCTTACCTTTGACCGCAAATCTCTGTGGCTAAGCCATATATATCTCTTCATCCAAATCACCATGAAGGAAGGCTATTTTAACATCAAGTTGCTCTAAATACAAATCTTTAGTAGCCATTAGACTTAAAATAGTATGGATAGAAATCATCTTAACAATAGGAGAAAATATCTCATCAAAATCAATTCCCTTTTTCTGTGTAAATCCATTTACAGCTAACCTAGCTTTAAATCTTTTCTTACCTCCTTCATCTTCTTTTAACCTATAAACCCACTTGTTTTGTAAAGCCTATTTACCTACAGGTAACTTGCACAAATCCCATGTCTTATTCTTCATCAAAGAGTCCATTTCATCTTTCATTGCAGACTTGCACTGAATCTCAGTATCCACCTACATAGCTTCATCATAACTTTCAGGTTCACTAGCATCAGTAAGTAAAATAGAATACAAGGAGGGTTAAATTTTTTGTAGAGGTCTAATTTTCCTTTTTGACTATCTAGCATTCACTAGTGTGTGTTGTATTTATTGTTGCGGTTGTTGCACATCATGAGGAATGGCTAGAACATTAGCTTTTGGAGTATCATCCAACACTACATAATCATCTTCTTTCTTCTCATGTTGCTATAATAGATCTTTGTACAACACTTTCTCATTGAATATGACATCCCTGATTCTTACAATTTTATCATTTTCAAAATCCCAAAGCCTATAACCAAACTCATTAATGCCATATCCAACAAATACACATTTCTTTGACTTAGCTTCTAGCTTGGTTCTATTTTTCAGAATCTATGTGAGAAAATGCTTCAAAACTTAAAGTTTTGAGAAAAGAATAACTCACCTTCTTACCAATCCATGCCATAGCCCAAAGGAGTAGAGGGACCTTTACTATTCAAATATATAGTAGTATTGATAACCTCTGCGCACATGTGTAAGGGCAACCCAACATGCAACCTCATGCTCCTTGCACATTCCATTATACTCATGTCCATGCGTTCAACTACTCCATTTTCTTATGGAGTCCTTGGAATAGTTTTTTAATCTATGAATACCATTAGTGGAGCAATAATCTTCAAATTCATGACTACAATACTCACCACCATTATTAGATCTGAGACATTTTAATTTTTTCCAGTCTCATTTTCAACCAAGCATTTCCATTTCTTAAAAGTTTAAAATACATTAGATTTTTGTCTAAGGAAATAAACTCATACTTTTCTAGTTGCATCATCAATAAATATAACATAGTAATGAGAGCCACCAAGGGAAGATACCTGAGCCGGTCCCCATACATTAGTATGCACAAGCTCTAATTTCTCCCTTTTATTTTCCTTTCCAGTCTTTGCAAAACTCACTCTCTTTTTTTTTCCATACAAATTTCATAGAAATCCACATTAATACATTTCAGACCTAGTAAAACTTTCTTTGAATGAAGTACTTTCATACCTATCTCACTCATGTGCCCAAGTCTATTGTGCCACAATGTTGTATTTGAATCTATAACAGCTATTTGTTCTCCTTACTCAACTGCAACAATTGTTCCTGAACATTCATTTTTCTCTGAAACAATTAAAGTAGAAGGAACAATATGACCTATAGAAAGATATAAGGTGCCTACATTCACACCTTTTTCTACTACAAGGGAACCTTTTAAAACCTTCCAATTTTTATCATTAAAAGTAACTGCACAACCCTCATCACCAAGTTTCCCTGCTGAAATTAAATTCCTACTAAGCCTTGGAAAATATCTTACCTCATGTAGTAGCCAATGATTCCCATTCTACAACTTAATCTTAATTTTTCCCTTTCCAACAATTTGACAGGGTTCATTATCCCCCAACAAGCCCAAAATCCCCTTGGACATAATCAATGAAATAACCCCTATGAGGTGTAGCATAAAATGAACCACCAGAATCTAAAACCCATGAATCATCACCATCTTCTAAAGATAGAAGCAAAGCATCCGCTTTGGATTTGTTACTTACCACATTTTCTTCCTTGTCTCCAACTAATTTATCTCCTTCATTTTACTTTCGATTCTAGCAATCTTTCTTTTTGTGCCCTAGTTTCCCATAGTACCAAAAGTTGTTCTGTCCTCTCAATTAAGACCTCCTCCCCTTTGACTTTTCTCTTTATTTTCCATGATTTCTAGAATTAATTCCTCTCTAAGTCATTCTACCCCTGCTTTGTGCATTCAAAGCACTTCCTGATGTAGATCCACTTGAGGTTTTCCTACTAGTTTTCTCACTCAAAATAACATCGATCACATCATAATATTTTAGGGTACTAGATCTAGGAACAAAACTACTCAAAGCCATTACCAAGCCATTTCAACTTTCAGGCAAAGAACACAAAATCAAGAGAGCCCTAATTTCTTCTTCAAAATTGATACCCACAAAAGATAATTGACTAGTAATAGTATTAAACTCATTTAAATGATCTCTAATAGATCAACCTTTTTCCATTTTCATATTAAATAAATGCTTCATGAGAAATACCTTTCTTGAAGTGGAGGGCTTTTCATAGAGTGTGGCTAGGGTTTTCATCAATTCTTCTATCATCTTTGCTTTTGTAATATTAAATGCCACCAATGGTGCTAGGTGCCATTGAATTCTTCCAAGTTCCTTTCTATCCAAAAGATCTCATTCATCATTTGACATAGATCCCTAATTCTTGGCTTTGCCTTCCAATGGCTTTCATAAATCCTTCTGATACAGATAGTCTTCCATTTGCATCTTCCATAACTGGAAGTTTTGACCATTAAACCTATCAACCCTCAACTTAACCTCATTTTCCATTGCTCCCACTCAACCCTGAGACTCCTACTCAACCATGAAACTTTCCTTCAAAGGATAATTAGAAAAACAACTAGGCTATGATACCACTTGTTAGGATTAAACCACAGATAGAAATAAAAATTACATGCAAATATAACCAATAATAGAAAATAATAGATCACACAGAAAAAAAACAAGGCACCAAGATTTAATGTTTTTCATCCAATCCTTGGTCTACATCCACCAAACAACAAGTCCAATATTTTTATGATCCAGTGGTTACAACCTGATTACAATTCATAATCCCTTACAACTCAATACCACTACAAGAACCAATTTCGCATCACACCTTATGAAACAATCCCTAACCTTAAGCCCTTTTATGAAACTATTTTAATTGCTTTAGGGTTATAATTAATAATTACATGTCATCTCAAAATCTTGATAAAATGAGGCTTGAATTTTTTTTTTTGGGGCGATGCCTCGTACCCCAAAGAGTTTATGAAATATGTACAATACTTTCCTGATCAATCACCAAAATCTAACACTTCTAAACACTATGAAAGGGAAAACATTGTTCTAAAGCATTTGCCATTAATTTTCAAGTCCAAATCACAAGATTGGTCTGATAAAGCATAACCCAACCCATAAACTAATGCAAAGGGTTGAGTCATAAAATTAAAATTAAAAAAATGCATACTTATTCTATAAAATACATATCTATTTTAGAAATGCTTACCCATTTTTGTAACTCATACATGATTTTTAGAATGCATGCACAATTTCTAGATGTACATTTTTTTTTTCAAAAATGTGTATCTATTTAAGCTCAAGAACATGAATCAAATGACATATTGATGCAGAGGCTAGTGGAATGTTATGATTCCTTCATAGTTTAATAACTTCTTTCCTTCTTTGTTTGATAGAAGCTTTCCCCTTCTCCAATCACTGATCACTCTTGGACCCACTCCACTCTATAGACCTATCAAATGTCAACTCTGAACACTTTAGACTCCACTAGACTCCACATACTAATTTCTATACTATTGGAAATCTTCCTCTCATGCAACAATGCATATTTGATCATATGTATTGTGACTGTCCTCAGAATACTATTGCTTCAACTTCTTCTAAAGACCTATTCACTAGGGTCAATATCAATGGACCCACTATTCCTTATCAAAAATTAGGACTCTCTAAAGATACCCGTACAACATCTAATCCTTTCACAAAACTCCCTTAACACATTCATGGGAAAATTCATCACAAACTGCCATGTCACTGCCCCTTAGATAGACCCGAAAACAATCATTCATAACTTTTGAACCAGACTTTATTTGCTCAATCCAACTATTGATATTTGGTGCAATTTGTCTCTCCCCAACATATCCAAAATTTGGCAAGATCCAACTGTTAACTTTGGAGAAATGACCCTCGCACTGAACTGCAATTTATTGAGACAAGTATTCCTTCCTCTTGTGACTGTCCAATCACTTCTCTACCCTCCAACATGACCAACCTCTCTTATTCTCCTGCAAATGGGGTTCATTCCTTCATAATAATTGTTAGGAAATTATATTACAAGTGTGGATCCATCCCCAAGAAACAATATGTACAAAAGGGGATGGATCTCATGAATCCATGACTGGCACTAAAACAAAAATTAGAGATTTCTATAGAATAGTAAATCTTAATGATTGAATCATTATTAAAAATCACTTGGAACTAGATCTAATGGAATTTAAAAAATCATTAAACATCTATCTCCAAACCAATAGGTCAATACAGCATCAAAAGACTTCAAATTTGTAAGAAAGCAACTGTTATTAATTCCAATATGGACATAGTCTGTACAATCTAAAACTCCAACTTCCACCACTATACCCTCATGCCTTTTGAGGCTTACATATGCTTAAAATAACTCCTTTAACCGATCCAAAATAGTTGGATCCTCTAACAAAGTAACTAATCCTTATTTGACCATTACTTTTCGAATATTTAAATTTTAAAACTTATTTAAATAACTTTCTAGACTTTAGGACTTCAAAATTATTCCATGACTTTGTTAGGGTGCCCTGCACCATACTCCCAAGGATCAAATCAATCCAAGTCCCTTGGATTGGAAGTTTCTTCTATTTCCTCCAATCTCTGTCCACTTCTTTTTGAGGACCTGCAACAAAAGAGTATCCCATGTTCATGTGTTCTATGCCCCTGAAATCAAACATTATTTGCTCATGCCAAACATTAAATCTGTTAGTCTTCATGTTTATATTCCCATAGATGTGTGCAAAAGAAGCACTTGCATGGTGAACACTCTCAAACTTTGGCAATCCTATCACAAAAGTGTTAGAAACAAAAATAAACAAGGTTTTCTTATGCACCAAAACATATGTTTGGAAAATTGCTCCCTCCATTAGATTCACTACTTCATCCTCCTCCTCATGCACTCCTTGTGAGATCTTTTTCCTTGTAGAGAAATATGATTCCAAGGTCTCTCCATGACCATCCTCATGCCCCTGTCCTAGGTACTCTTCCACTACACCACCCTTCATTTTCCATTCTTCAACTATGGCATCCAACTCATCCCAAAAATCTGTCTTTTTATCAAGTCCTTGTAGACTTGCTGCTACACCATTTTCAACACAATGTTTTGCCTCATAATCATCCTCTAGAACCTTTATCTCAGTAGGTTCCCTCAACAACTTCCTCTTCTCAGTCAGCCTCTTAATGGGCCAAATAATCTTTCTTGTCATCTTCATGTGCCAACTTGTGACATTCTTCACCATCTTTGTTTCCAAGAGTTTGAACTCTTCATCCCTTAAGGTCCCTATCATCCTTGAGACCTTCTTCAATTCATTTTCCCTATGCCATCCTTCTTGGCACTCAAACATGTCATCTATGGCTTGTTTAATAGCCATATCTTCTCTGTTTTTAACAGCAGCATATCAGGGACACATGACTATCCCAACTTGGATATCTCCACCCATACATTCACTCATTACCTCAGCATCTTCTGAAATCTTCACCTCTATCCCTATCTTTTCATCTTTTTGAGCCTCTCCTATTTGTGGCTCACCTATCACCATCTTCACTATCTTATCATCTTCATACCCTGATTGCTCTTGGTTCACCTTCATAGGCTTCTTTGCTTGCTTTCTTGTCTCTTCACATAAACCTTGCTCATCCACTACTCTCTCCTCTAGGATCTTTATTGGATCCAAAACTCCTTGTGCCTTATCATAGGCTTGATGTACCAAATCAATTGCTATCTTGTTGTTCACCTTGTCTTCTTCTTGTTCCCTTTGTCCTTGGAACCCCACTCTTTCAAACAAAAAATTTGTTGGCATCCTCCTTGATGCTGCTTCTTCTTCCAAAGATCTCAGTATAACTTGACTTCCACAATGCTTGAAGGTGTAACTATTCAATGCCCCATCATATAATGTATGCTTCTCTACTTGCCATGACCTCCCAAGGATCAAATGGCATCCTACCAATGGAATAACATCACATAAAACAGAATCCTCATAGGTTCCAATGCTAAAAGGAACATATACTTGCCTTCTAACCTCAACTTGGTGTCTATCATGCAATCCTTGTACCATGTAAGGTCTTCTCTGCACTAGTTGTTGTCGGTTCAACTTCTCAACCATCTCAATTGAAACAAAATTGAAAAATGAACCACTGGAAATGACCATTTTGCAAACCTTACCCATACATTTGCATTGTATTCTAAATTGTGAGTATCCATGAGTCTCAAAATCTATAGTCATGATGGCTTCAACCTATTTTACCCTTCAATCCAACTTCCTCTACAAACTAAGATCCATCCAACTTTGAATCACCACCTTGGAATACTCTTAAAGGATAATTCAACTTCAAGGTTCAATAAGGGATTCTGAGTCTTCAAAACCTTAGTTTTCCTTCTGCTCTTCTCCCAAAGAATCTTCTATGCTCTGATACCAATCTGATGCAGAGGCTAGTGGAATGTTATGATTCTGTCATAGTTTAATAACTTCTTTCCTTCTTTGCTTGATAGAAACTTTCCCCTTCTCCAATCACTAATCACTCTTGGACCCACTCCGCTCTATAGACCTATCAAAGGTCAACTCTGAACACTTTAGACTCCACTAGAATCTACATACTAATATCTATACTATTGGAAATCTTCCTCTCATGCAACAATGCATATTTGATCGTATATATTGTGACTATCCTCAGAATACTATTGCTTCAACTTCTTCCAAAGACCTATCCACTAGGGTCAATATCAATGGACCCACTATTCCTTATCACAAATTAGGACTCTCTAAAGATCCCTATACAACATCTAATCCTTTCACAAAACTCCCTTAACACATTCATGGGAAAATTCATCACAAACCACCATGTCACTGCCCCTTAGATAGACCCGACAATAGTCATTCATAACTTTTGAGCTAGACTTTATTTGCTCAATCCAACCATTGATATTTGGTGCAATTTGTCTCTCCCCAACATATCCAAAATTTGGCAAGATCCAATGGTTAACTTGGAGAAATGACCCCCACACTAAATTGCAATTTACTAAGACAAGTATTCCTTCCTCCTATGACTATCTAGTCACTTCTCTACCTTCCAACATGACCAACCTCTCTTATTCTCCTACAAATGGGGCTCATTCCTTCATAATAATTCTTAGGAAATTATATTACAAGTGTGGATCCATCCCCAAGAAACAATATGTACAAAAGGGGATGGATCTCATGAATCCATGATTGGCACTAAAACAAAAATTAGAGATTTCTACAGAACAGTGAATCTTAATGATTGAATCAGTATTAAAAATCACTTGGAACTAGATCTAATGGAATTAAAAAAATCATTACACATCTATCTCCAAACAAATAGGTCAATACAGCATCAAAAGACTTCAACTTTGTAAGAAAGCAACTGTTATTAATTCCAATATGGACACAGTCCATACAATCTAAAACTCCAACTTCCACCACTGTACCCTCATGCCTTTTGAGGCTTACATATACTTAAAATAACTCCCTTAACTGATCCAAAGTAGTTGGATCCTCTAACAAAGTAACTAATCCTTATTTGGTCGTTACTTTTAAAATATTTAAATTTTAAAACTTATTTAAATAACTTTCTAGACTTTAGGACTTCAAAGTTTTTCCATGACTTTGTCAGGGTGCCCTGCACCACATATACATTTGAAATTTTGGATCAAGTACCTAAAACTAAACTCATACACACCTTTTCATAATGTTTATATATTTCTAGTAGGATTCCCAAGTTCAAGAAAGCTTACCTAAATTTGGAACTCAACCTCTTGCATCTATCCAAATACCTTAGTAGAGTATTATTGTTTAAGAAACTTTGATACTCTAGTAAGTACAAAACATAACATAATATTCTAAATTAATTACCAAAATTTATAGACATCCATTAAGTTTAATATTTCAAATATATAGAAATGATATTAAAAAAATAATAATAATCAACTAGAAAAGACAACAATAAATATGTTTAAATATAGAAAACAATGTGATTCAAGTTGTGGTGTATTTTCCTCTATACAATATATTTTGAATAAAGTTATAAATTATGTAAAATATTTAATTCTGAATATCATAAATTAATATAATGATATATAATAATTAATATCAATTTCCTTCTTCCAAGTTCTTATACACATTCTATTGTCACTTGAACAATATTTTAGTTTCTCAATAGCAATTTTATTACACCCAATAATATGATACTTATAGTTCAACTTCTTTATAATAGGAATTATTGAAATGGGCAAGATAAATGTTCATACCAATATGGTAGTATTGATTAAACAAACACCATATTCTAGACATGCAAAATAGGCATATAAACATTAAAAAAAACTATTCATCATTGATTCACATATGTATATGCATATGGTCTTATGTAAAATACACATCCATAGACAATAAGGGTGAGGATTCCTAAAAAGAGAGGATTTTTCATAACAATAACTAATAGTTTTTGTTAGGTGAGAATTAAATATGCATTCCACCTCCAAGAAAGGATAGCCAAATAATAATTCCAATTAATTTGAAAGTGCAACATGTCCCTCACACTCATATATTATCTTTATAATCCCTCTAACTATAGTGTCATGTTGATATATTGGATTGTTTTAGTTCCCAGATAAAATTTAGTTGTCTTGTGTTTAATATTATTATAATAAATATGTACTCATAAATCTCTTAAAGTCATATGTGAAATATTGAATTACTTTCTCATTTAATTTTACACTTAAAATCTTAGATTCATCATGTCAAACTACCAATGAAGTATTGAATGGAAAGAGGAATGGTACAAGAAGATTAAAACTACAAAATTACTTTAATAGATTTTAAAGAGAATGATACGATGAAAACTTGTCCCAAGTTGTATTTTTCAAATACCATTTATATCCTTTTTTAAACTCTAGATATAAATATTCATTTATACAAATAATCCATTTTTCCCAGTTCTTTGAAATATAAAAATGGAATGAATATTATAAAAATATAAAATATTTAAATATAAAATAAATGTAAATAAATATTATTCTAAAAACCAATTATAAAACATAGCTCTATAGCATGGACAATGTACAATGAGACAGAAATATCATTAGTTTGGAGTGTTCAAGAAACAAATTTATTTCTGTAAAGTTGAATGTGTTTTACTATAATTTTAATATTTTCTCATGCTTACTCTATGTGATATTTGAAAATTCAAGATGTTTGAAATTCAATAATTTTGTTCTCATTTTTCTCTTACTTGTATGAATGGATGAAAGAAAAAAAACTCTCTTACAAATAAATTCCCTTCAATCTAGCTAGATAATGGCCTAGCCAAAATACTCACTTAGAAATTATTTTATTTTCTCCATTTGTGTGCATGAAAAACTCCAAATATTTTTCATGTGCCTTCCTTCATCTCTACAATATAGAAATAATTGTTTTCCCCATACCGTCTCACTAAAATTTATTTACTTCCCTTTTACTCTTCTTCCTATAGTAAGTATAACAAATATTCCTTCCCTTTTCATGTATTTCTTCATCCACTTTCTTATTCCATTTCTTTTATATTTTTGTGATATTAAATTAATTGTATTAGTAGCATAAATATGGCCGAATTCATGCACTAAATTTTACTTTCTTAAAGTTTAGAATAAATAAACAAGTAATTGATTTGTTGAATCAATACAACAATTGCACAAGCTTATATTTCATTTAATCAATGTTGATAATTTTCCATTCTAATTATATCTCATTTTGAAGTGCATCATACAATATTACTATAAAAGATTCATGTCTTGAACATAAATCATGTAGAAATGAAGATTGTAATAATTAATAAACATTTATTTATTTATTTATTTTTCAATTCCCAAGTGCATAATACACCATTATCATATAAGGTTCATTCATCAAACATAAATAGTGAAAAGAGGAACTGTGTAGGGAAAATTTGGGGTCTAACTTGATGGATTTTTTCTAGACATAATTGAATCTGAATACCCTAAGAGTGTCAATTCAGGATTCATAAACTAGCAAGAGATATAATGGTTGTTTACTCAAGGGATAAAAATAACAAGCCAAGTGATTATGAATGCAGTGCATTTAATGTGTAATTTAAAAACAAATCTAAGTAAATTGTAATTCAAATTCAAAGAAAGAAATCCACACTTGCAGAAATAAATCGATCTACTTCTCATTAACTAGAATTTGATTAAAACCACATCATTATAATTATGAAAGCCAACTATATTAACAACACCATTATAATCATAAAAGTTGAATATGTTTAATTAACACAAATTTATTATAATTATAAAATCCAAACATCAAAATATCCACATTTAAATTAAATTACTCTAAAATAATGATGATAGTTTGGGTTAGATCCAATTTGCGACAAGAGGCTTGACTGCAATAGTTGTTGAGGCAGGTAACAAAGAGCAATAAGACATCTATAAATTGCAACAAGATGTTGTGCTAAGAAATGAATGGAACTTTGGCAAAAATAGGGGACTCGATATGATTGAGATAGGATGTAGAGAAAGCAACAACAAAAAATGAGAACTTTGAAAATACTATGGTTAAAATGATGAGCACAATGTTTAAGGTCACAAAATGAATTCCCAATCTTAAGATAAATTATCACAAAGCTATGGAATGAATGAGTTCAAACTAAATACTAGAATCATACCACACATTAAACAAACTAAATCAAAGCCTATTATGAAGCGTCGATCACTTACAGATTAGAAGTTGTAAAATAGGAATAATAGGCATTTGAAACAATCTCACCCATGTTTCAATAGGGGCCCCTTCCTCTGGTCCTTGTGGTGAGAATTTAACTTAAATAAGCAGAAATTCTCTCAATGCATAGCCATAAAATTAATATATTGATCATAAGAATGCATATATATATATATATATATATATATATATATATATATATATATATATATATATATATATATATATATATATATATATATATATATATATATATATATATATATATATAAAAGTAATTTGAATGTTTTGAGCCCATAAAATTCATATCAGAATGGAGAATTGGTTCTAGCTGATTAATGATCTTAACAAACTAAGATTATGGCTTTGGCCATAGGCCAAAAGCCATAAACAAGCTAAATACTAGATTTAGATAATATAAACTAATTGTATAACAACAACCATCAAAATGAAGATCCACCAAAATTCATATATGTCATTTTTCCTATAGCATTCTCAAGGCTGATCACCTGTAGTATTTGAACATGCGTCACATAAGTACCAAAAACAACAAAAAGAATATTCTTTCCAACTAATAATAAATTAGGCCTACTTCACGTATTTCTACTAATAATTGGCAACTTAGGAATTAGGTGGACATGGGAAATGAAGAAAATTTAATAAAAACTAAGACATTTTTAATCCCCATCATTTCCCCCCAACTAAAGACCTTTGCATGACCTCATGCAAAAAGTATGGTACAAACCACATGAAGGTGGTAACATGTGCCCTTGTTCAATTATTTACAATTTTTTCTGTAGCTGTTTATTTTCCTATTGGACATATATCATCATTTGAAATAGTTATTGAGTAGAGAATTGTGGGAGAGATAGACTCTATTGTAGAACTGGTTCTTTATAAATCACAAGATCTTGTGACATGTCCTTAGTAGAGCTTGTGATAATTTTTGGATCTAGTTTTTGCAAAGATACATCCCCCATAGGTGGCATGCCTGGAGGATTTTAACTTGACCATCTTCATCCCCTATAGCTAGTTCCAACTCCACCTATGAGGGTTTAGTAGAGGCCAAAGGAGTCTCATCATATATTACATGATACTCTACTTTTATTAACAATGTCTTTGCCTATGAAATATCATCAATATTAGTCCCACAAGCTTGATGAACCATCATATCATGGATGCTCGCCTTGATAATGTCAAAATCAATAGAACTTCCATGAAATTATATAGCTTGAAGACTTATTTTAAGTATATAGAGTCCTCTTTCTACATGGCTATCTAGAGGAAACTCCTAAATTACTAGAGACTCTAGCATAAATGGGACTTCCGTATCCATAGGCTATTCAGACTATCTCATTGCTATATTTAGTTCATTGTCTTGATCCAAGATTTTGTTAGGCTTCTTTGTTTAATCTTTCTATCATGTTTGGCTTCAAACATTGCATTCAAATTTCTTCTTTTGGAAAGGATTGGGAGACTTGGTGGCTAAAACTTGTAGACTCAAAGTTTCAGAGGCTTTGGCTTCGACATCATAGACAAATTGAGCTAATTCTTTGAGGAGATTAGGGTTTTTCTGAGTAGAATGGTGAGTAGAGAAATCAAGACTAATTTTGGGATTTTTAGGTACTGTAGCATTAGAAGATTTTTTTTATCTTTTCTCTTATGGGTGGGTATTTGTTTTTAAACATGGTTAGATGTTAGAAATAGATAATATTAAGAAGGGGTGAATCAATATATTATAAATTTTTGCCCACAATTGAATATTGTTAATTACTTTATATCTTGCATATGAAAGTAAACCAACAATGATGAACAATAAATATAAGCATGCACATATAGAACTCATAACACCATTATTTTTTAACTAGGGAAACCTTGGCCAAGGGAAAACCCCAGTGGGGATGATACCCACTAGATCATTCAATAAACAATAGGTTCCTGTTAAGGATATTGACCCTATTAGGATTCTATGAAGTACATATAGTGTCTGGAGACCTTGTTAGATGAATAGGCCTTGTTAGAAGCCTCAACCCTATTAAGAGGTTCTACAACCCTATTAAGAGTTGGTATAACAATTACAATGTATGCAAGAAGAGCCTACTACCCTAGCATGCAATTATACAATTGAATTCCTTCACAAGATAGGTATACATACAATAGTTACTTTTCTACTATAACTCGCACTTGATCTAATCTTACATCAATTTTTGCATCACATAAGGCTCATAAATATTTCTCACAATAGTTCACATGTCACATCTAATCATGCAACTTCCACATTATCTACACAAGATACAATCTTTACTTATACCTTGTACAACCACAAAACTTTGCACTGTCGGCCTTCATGTCTTCACACACTTGATATAATATAAAATAACTTATGGAATAATATCCACATAGTTGTCTCAACATAACTTAGTAATTATTTGTGACCAAAACAATTTCTAAACCCATAAAACTATATTTGCTACTATGCTTTATTTTGCACTGCTAAATGCTCACACTATTAATCTTGGTATAGCTTGTGATGTATTATCTATATACATATGTGCATTGGTACATTCCATCATGATAATGTCACAAACCTTTCCTCAACCATGCATAAGATAACTCTTTGCAAATTATCCATACTCTTAAGATCTATACTCTATGCTACTACAAATTGTCTAATACTTATACAATTTTCTATCTCTAAATGAAAAAATGAAATAATTAATTTATGTTTCCATAAATTAAAACCATAAAATCATCTATGTGGCCATATTTCCAACAATCTCCCCCTTTCACATTGATGGAAAATTTTGGAAAAATTGACTAAGTCCCAAAAAGATGTCATACATAACAAAACAAATAAAAGTAATTGTACAAAAATTACTTTCAAAACATTACAATTATATTTATGTTTTGGTGAATCATTACATTCCTTATCACTCCATTACAATAATACATTCATAAGATCCCCCTATACATTTATATTTATATAATTTTTCCTCTACAGAATACTCCCCCTTTGACATCAATGACAAAGGTGCCAAAACTATATCACAAAAACTTGTTGCTTGTTGATGATCAACTCATCATTCTAGATATGTAATCTAAAAATTCAATCTTTAGTCTGCCAAATTCATTCCTCTAGTTACCTTTGACTATATTTGATATACTAACGAGTGCACAAAGTGCATAAGATGTCACTCCAACTACACTTAGCTCAGTGTGGGAAAATTTATCATAGGAATTCTTTGTTGAAAGACATTCCTCTAATTGCTTCTACAAAATTACAACTTTAGGTGCCATATATTCTCTTAGAATAGAGAATCTTATTATTACTTTATACTTGTCACAATCAATGCTTCTGACAACATTATGGATCTTCTCAATGTCATTCATAGAATCTTCAATTCTAATCTTAGGTTGCTGCAATCTTGTAGTGAGTGTCTGAAGTTCACTCATATGGCCTTTAATGTTTGCATCAAAATATGATAGGTAAGTGTACGGCATTTCATGATGTCCATACAACTTACCTTTAGAAAAAAATTGTCTCAATTCCTTGATGTTTCCATCAACTGCCTTCAAATCATTGTACACATTGGTGCACACTATGTCAAATAAGGTTGCTCCATGATTTTTTTGTGCTTTCACTACTGCTACTTCACCCAACATTGTGAATTCCCCATCAAAGGTCTTCACCAACTCTTTTTATTTGTCATGCAAGTCTAGAATTGCTATAGTTGTGGAAAATGTCTTCTGCATGCATTCCAAGACTTCAACAAGAATCTTCTCCAAAGACTTAATAGTTTTATTCTTCTCGAATAACTTGGTCAAGGAACCCATTAATTCTTTTTTATCTTCATAATCAGATGGAATAGATGTTGTTGCTGATGTTCCAACTACCAACACTACTAAGAGTATATTATCCATTACCATATGTTCCTATTTTCTCTTCTTTACCTTAGCCTCTTTCTTTACATCTTCTTCTTTCTTCTTCCTTTCTTCTTCTATTTTCTTCCTCTTTTCTCTTCCGTACCTCTTCTTCTCTCCTTTTCTTTTCCTGTCCATCTTTTCTTTTCTTTTCTTCCTTCTCATCAAAATTAGAGTAATCAATGATATTGCTAATATTGCCAACAATATTTACTCCACACCCAAAAAATGGGTTCTCCTTAGTTCCTGTAGTTATGTGCATTCTATCCACTTGCATGGATTCAATATCCATAACAATATGAGGTGGTGATAGTGCTTGTTATGTTTCCTCTGCTTCTTCCTCTTTCTTGGAAGGTGTATGGAACTCCACATACACTAGACTATCATCTTTAGCTTGTACACTCTCCTTAGGCATTGAGGACATGTAATTTACTATTGTCTCTTCTATTTCTCACCTAACCTCTTCATAATTGCCTCCCATTAGAAGAATTGCTCTTCTTTTTGTTCCTTGACAAGGGCTCAATACCCTTGAAAAAAATTTCAGATTCTTCTTTTGATCCAACATCACATAACTTGTTTATGGATGTGATCTTCATATTCAAAACTTCTTCTACTACTCTTCTCTTCCTATTAATCAACCTATTGTCTGGGTCTTTAGAAATTTTATTTTGAATGCTATCAAATCTCTTATTCCTCAAAATCATTTTTCTTATTATGGAATTCTTTAGTTTCCTCCTATCCATATTGCTATACATGCTATAAAATATAGTTAACTATACAAAATTATCATCATTTATAATTTTCATGTTTAGATTTTCTACCTTTTATTTCCATTCCTTCTTGCCCATAGCTATCTTAGCTTCTTGTGCATCTTGTTCAACAGGTCTATCTTCAGTATCATCTTTTGAGCTTTCAAAGCTACTGACTTGCATGGTTTTCCTTCTCTTTCCTAGTCCACTGGTAGTATGTTTGAATATTTTCTTTGCAAGTTCTTGTTTTTCCGTTACCAGTATTCCTGACTTCCTCTGTGCATAAGGTGCTTCCACCTCTGGCTGACTCTTTGATTGTTCATAGTTGGCTCTAACTAGTTGCATTTGAGAAACTATTACATATGGTGCAATAGGATCTTGTGCACATGGTTGTGCCATCATTACTTCTTTTGAGGGTCTTGCTACTACAATAGGTGTTGTTGCTAACAATTTAGACTGCCCACTAGCCTTCATTTTCAGCATAATTCTCTTTAGCTTGTTGAATTCCTACCTTGACATACCAAATTCCTTGAGGATGGAATCCTTCTCTTTCTCTACTTTCTTCTTGCTCTCCTTGTTGTGGAGCTCAAATTATACTATCCTTAATCTTTCATCATATGTTCCCCATCTAGGACATTTTGTCTCCTACTCAGATTCAAGTATAATTTGTACATAACCTTCTATCAATTCTATGCTCATCTCATAACCCATAGGCCTAATGAACTTTAGGTATCATTGCTTCCATGCATGAGTCATTAGTCTCAACCATGAAGCACAAATCATCCTTATACTTTTCCACCATAGAGGGAGGTATCCTATACCTTAGTCTCATCTCAAACTAAATGTTCTTTATCATTATGTGAACACCAATGTCTCTAACATTCTCAGGTTTGGTTCTATAGCATTGAGTTATCATCTTCATTGCACACTCACTACTATCCCAATTAATTACTCCAAGAAACTTCTTTGTAACATAAAAAAAGAATCGACAGGGACTCAAATCTAAGCATTTCACTCCTTATTTTCTTTATCTTTGCAATATTATCCAATAGTTTCAATCTAGTAATGCCGCACAAATTCACTTTCCTCCCTTCAACATCCATCACATATGTTGCGTGAAGAAATCCTACTAGTATGGAGTTAACCCTTGATCCATGGTTCAATTTGTACCCTAAGATCTTAGTCAACAATTTGACTCCTTTATCCTGAATAGGATCAACCTTCATATTCCTTCCATCAAACTTGGTTTTCAGGTTACTCTCCACCATTTTCTTGACATTTCTTTCATTGATAGGATTACAACCCCCATTGCTTAATCATGTGACCTTGTGAATTAGGTCATTTTTAATGACAATCTATGCATCACTCAACCAAAACATATCATCATGTATTCTACTCAAAATAATTTGGCTCCACTTAAGATTATCAAATTTCGTGTAGAACATATACTTCAAAAAGTTCAAATCTTCAATGTGTGCATACTCAGATGCCAATGATATTTCTTTATTACACATCTTCCCTAAATCTTTATCTCCTTGTTTCGTATGATCTCAATTTTTCAATCTATATAACTCCTTATATCTTCTACATGTAACACATATTCTAGAACTTGCAGAAATGTGCCTACAAGATGATCTAGTAAAGAAACAAATGGGTGTTTCTTGAACTCATACCTTGGTCTATCACTAACATCATGCACTCTTTGACTAGCCATTTCTCAATAATTGTAATACTACAATAAACTAGATTTAATACTCTATAAAATATCTCAAATTCATGATTTTAGTGCTTCTGCAACTTTTGAATCCACATACTTTACTGTGCACTTCAATTTTTGTCAAATCACTCTTCGATTCACTCAAGACACTTTTCATGAACAAATGTTACATCAAATATTGTTCATGATTCTTAAATCATTTTGAATTGCATTGTTCACTAAATGAATCTATCAACCACAAACTCATAATATTGTCTCTTTCTACCAGTGACCTTGTTCTTACAATTCGTAGATACTACAATCATATCAAGACTTGCACACTGAGCCATAGCTTTCTCTCTATGTCTTCTACCTTCTATTAACTGTGCAATCTCTAATTCACTCTCTAACATTAGTTTTGATCACTGATGCTCTCATTCTTTTGTAATAGCTTAAAAGTCAAATAGGTTGAGCCACAAATAATCTATGACTTCAACTTTCCATCATGTGCATGAAATAATTGCTCTTCCAATACTTTATGTGAACTCTGTGGATTACTTGAGCTTTCACAAATACTTATTTTAATTCCTCAACATTTTCTTTGATTGCTTCTTTCTGACTATTGTTACTTCTACTTTAATTCCTTTTATCATTCATGTTGTTGTTCCTTCTATGATAAGGTTCTTGTTAAATTTCTCTCTATCCATTCTATAGAATCTTGCTATATGTCCAAAGTTATTTCATAAATGACATACAACTACATTTCTCCTCTGATTTTTTCCATTTTGATTCTCAGGTGCTCTGCAATTTTTTACAATGTGTCTAAGATTATTACATTTGTAACAAACAAACTAATTTTTCTAACTATTAGGTTTCTCTCTACCATTAGATCTACTCCATAATCTACTTCCTCCATTACCTATAGGGTTATTATTCCAAAACATTCTACTATTTTTATTATCATCAACAAACTTAGGTTTCTTACATTCTACTACCTTATGTCCATAACCATGATAATTATAACAATAGAAATCAGTAATAGGTATAAAAGACTTTCTTGTGCAATCTTTCTTCATATGTCCAACTTAATTACATATATAGCATCTGCCTCTGAATTCACATCTTACCTCTTTAGATAAATTATCTTGCTTAGGTTCTTCAACTTTCTCTATTGTTCTATGTTCATCAAATTTCTCTATCAATTTAACTCTCTTAACTTCATTAGAGCACCTGACCTTTTCTTTAGGGATTTATATTGTAGGATCTAGTTCTATCCTAATCTCATATTTCTTTTCAAACTTTTCTCTAAGAAGATATCCAAGGCCTATCTTGTCATAAGAATAGCTTTGATGAAATATATGTTCATTAATTTTCTCAGAACTTGTGTAAAGTTTCTCTAACTATTGTTTTGCTTGTATCAACTATCCTTTCATAATGATGTTGTATTTTTCCAACATTACATACTCTATCTTAATAGAATCTAATTTAGATATCACTTGACTCAACTGGGATCTAAGGTCAGCATTCTTAGATTTTAGATCAAGTTCATTCTTATTTCCATTAGTCTTAAGACTCAACTTTAGTTCAACAATTTTTAACTCATGTATCAAGATCTCATTCTCTTTCTTGAGATTTTATGTATCATCATTATCATTGATCTATACAAAAGGTTCCTTTTCCATATTTAAGATCATAAATTTCATCTTTTAGTTTGCCAATGTAAACTTTTGCATCTTTGTATCTATCTTTCAAGTTATCTCTCTCTTCAGTAAGAAGGTCAATTTGTTCAAGAGCTTCTTCATGATTCTTCTTCAATTGTTCCATATTCACTAGGATCTTACTTAAGCTGTTAACCCTCTTCAAAGTAACTATGATTTGATACCAATTGTTAGAAATAGATAATACTAAGAGGTGGGGTGAATCAATTGTTGGAAATATAAAAGTAACTGAGAGGGGAGGGGTGAATCAATTACCACAAAAATATAACCTTGATCCTTTAGATGTCAATGCAAATCAAAACTCAGTATGAACTAAACTCTATTGCAACTTGGCAAATAAACAAGAACTCAGTTTACACTAACAAATGTTGAAACGCAGTAAACATGAAAATAACTCAGCAAACTCTTATCATGAAAATCTTAAGATATTATCTATGATTGATGTTACTTTAACTTAGTTAAAACAACATAAAATAAATAGCATGAACACAATTGACAATGGAATTTAATGTGGAAACCCAATTTGGGAAAAACCACAAATTACAACTAGTTACTAATTTTAACTCTTCTAAAGTGAGCCCTATTAGGAGCCAACCCTGTTAAAGGTTACAAAACACATTATTAGGTGAGACCCTATTAGAGGATTTAATCACCCTATTATGAATGGCCTTTTTAGAGGTCTTTAAGAAATTCAATAGAAATTCCACCTTGTTAGAGGATTTAGAAATAGTTGTTAAGCCAACTCTGTCAAGAGATTTAGATCATTGCTACAATGGTTAAAGAGTAACATGAGATGACCTAATTTCTGATGCAACTGAATTGCTGATTACAGATCTCAATTCTAGCTTGTATACTTGATCCTTCCTAATTGAATGTATCTTTGCATCTCAAAAATGATATTCTACTTATTCTTCTAATTCAGTTCCTCTAAGAATCATCAAATCTTTAATTATGTTCCATAGATTCAATCCTCAACTTGACCTTGTATTTATATCTTATACATTACAAAGTTGACTTGAATATAATTTAGAATAATTAATATTCATCTCCTTAGTCAGGTAGAACCAACAAACAATTCAATTGAACTTAATATGCCAAAATAAGAAAATCATTTGTTAGTTGACCCTACTTAGTAGATACTAACTCAAAGTAATTTTCTTATGTTAACTAGGTGAACTCAGTTAACACTACATATTCACAAATTTCCTTTGGTAACCAAGTGAACTTAGTTAACACTAGTTCCATCTAACATTTCTTTCATTAGCTGAGTGAGCTCAATTAACAGTAAACTTTTGCAAACTTTGCGTTGTCACCCGAGTGAACTTGGTAGATACCATCTTCTAAACTAGGAAAACTCTAGAATGCTCAAAAGACACAAGAAACTATCTTTAATGCCAAAGTTATTTTGGTTTACACTAACTAGCAATGATATTAAATTTTGTGTAACATAAAAAAAAATACACAATTAATCAATTATTTCAAACAATCTCCCTCTTTGGCATTGATGGCAACACATGTCATAATACAATAAATTTTTAGAGTAAGAATAAAATAAGAAATATATCCTTCATTTCATTCTAATTCTCATCCATTAGAACTCAACTCCCTTTATTAGTATAAAATCCCTTTGCCTTTTGTTCCTTCCCCTATCAGCAAAACTCTTCCTTCAATATCTTCTTCTAATAGAAAACTCTTCCTCTTTGATATTAGATCAAGTTCTTCCTCATTGACATCACCAAAAAAAAATTATTTTGATATGACAACTAAACTCTCCCTCTTTGACATCTCATGCCAAAGACAATATTCAATGAATATCAATGTACCTCATGTATTGATTCATTTGCAATGTGTCTTTGTCAATACTACATCAACTGATTGATCTTCCACATGCTTTGGTTGATGCATCACTAAACTTCATTTAGTGAGATTTAGATAGGGGAATGACCTCTAACTTACCTCTTAGATATAGAAATGTATTCTTAGGTAATGGCTTAGTAAATATATCTACAATTTGTTCTTTTGTATTCACATATTCCAATCTTACCTCTTTATCTTATACAAATTCTCTCAAAAAATGATATTTGATAGTAATGTATTTTATTTTGGTATGCATCATAGGATTCTTTGATATATTGATTGCACTAGTGTTATCATAGTATATAACCACTGGATCCTTGATCTCTATCATCATACCTATCAATATTTTCTTGAACCAAACAATATTTGAACAATTAGTTGATGCTACCACATATCCTACCTCTGCTATGGACTAAGAAATACAATTCTTTTCCTTACTTGTCCAAGACACTAGTCTTTTACCAAGAAAGAATACTCCACCACTAGTGCTCTTTCTCTCATCAACACTTTCTACCCAATCAACATCTATGAATTCTTTCAAATCCAAATTGCCTCCATTTTTGTACCATAAATGATAGTCTTCAGTACCTTTTAGATATCTCATGATTCTTTTGATTGTCATCATGTTATTTTTTCTAGCATTTGTTGATAATCTTGCCAATATACCAACTGCTAATGCAATATCATGCCTTGTATGCACCACATAGTGCAATTTTCCAATCATTGATTTGTATGTGGTCTAATCTACCTCCTTGGAATCATTATTTTTGGAAAGCTTATGTCTAGTAGACATAGGAGTTCCAACTGGTCTTGAATCTTCCATTCCAAATTCCTTTAGTAACTCCTTCATACATTTAGATTGAGTAATGTAGATACCATCTTTCTTATGCTAGATTTTTAATCCAACAAAGAATTTTATAAAAAAACTACTATTATTATTTGTTCTTTGAAAACCAATCATTATCAAGTAGTTATGAAGTATTTCATACCAAGCTCTGGGAACTTGTTGGAGACCATATAATATTTTTTCTAGTTTGTAGACCATATCTCTTTTTCTAGGATCTATAAAACTTTTAGTTTGTTCTATGTAGGCTTTCACATAAAAAATTCCTTTCAAGAATGCAGATTTTACATCCATTTGATAAACTTTAATTCCTCTATCAGCTGCATATGCTAGTAAATTTCTAACAATTTCAGATCTTGTAGTAGGAGGAAAAGTTTCATCATAATCAATACCTTCTTCTTGAGAATAACCTTTCATACTAACCTTTCATTATTTTTGAAAACTTCTCCATCTTCATTTAGTATATTCCTAAATACCCACTTTGTGCCAATTACATTTTTATCCTTGGTTCTAGGAACAAGAGTCCAAGATTTATTCTTCTCTATCCATTCTATTTCTGTGAGCACAAATGTTGATGCTAATGCTATGGAGGAGCATTGCAAAACATTGTTTTTCATTGATGAAAACATAGCAATAAGATCACATAAGACTATCAAAGTAGTTGACTAAGACTTATGTATTATAGACATCACATTGTGTATTTGCCTACGTGTAGTTACCAACATATACTACAACATGTATTTGACATGTGTGTAGAACCTAAATTGATAGTGTTTGGAAGATATTGATAATTTACAAAGAACCACATGAAAATAGAGCACTGGAAAAATAGTTTAAGTTGTATGACCAATATAGAGTATTGTATTTGGAATTAAGTTTTGCATAGTTAACTAAAGGTAGCAACTAACTACTGATGATGTTAGGAAGTCCATAGGTATGGAAGTCACACACGTGAAAATTTGTATATAACTATAGCCTGACATCATTAATTAAATGTGTATTTCATTTAATTGAGTTATAATAAAATATGGAGCCAACTCAAATAATTAATATTGAGTGTGGCATAAAGGAAAGTTGTTTCCCAAGTTTTAATTAAAAAGGATTGTGATTGAGAAGCAGAGAGAACTTGTGAATTGCAAGGTAGAGGAGCAGATAAATTTGCTAATGTGTGTAAGTGACCTCAAGGGTTATTGTTGATGGATACATAGTTCCAAATTTGATTGCATGATCTTAAGGTGAAGTATTCTGACGTACTAGATAGAGGAAGAATCAAAAGACTGCCACACATCTATTATTTTGAAAGGAATAGTACCAAGATCAATTGGACAGTGAGTTTGTTGGTCTAATCCTAACACTATTTGGATAGTGGGTTCAACTACCTTCCACAACTCTTGACAGGATCATAGTTTCCTATCTTTAGGGACTCTTTGTACTAAGTGGTGTAACAAACTCCTCACAAGGTCCATCCTATAAACAAGGAATATTTAGATTAGTACATTATTTTGTGGGCATCATTCCCACTGAGCTTTTCCCTCTGATCAAGGGTTTCCCTAGTCAACATATCTTGTGTAATTGTGTATGTACATTTCTTTATGGTTTTCATTTGCTTTGGTTGAATGATTAAGAATTTTTTAAAAGTTTTAATTATCAGATTATTGTATAACTAATTCACTCCTACCCCTCTTAGTTATACTAGTGGACTACTATTTCTAACAATTAGTATCAAAGCACCAGGTCCTTGAAGGGAAATTTAACAACTTTGGGATATCCATGGTGAATCTGTTCAAGAAGGAAAGTCCTAGATTTGATGGCACAAACTACAACAATTGGAAAGAAAAAATGAAGACTTATCTCTCGTGCATGGGTCCAGGATATTAACTTGTAACCAAGACATCTAAGAACATTATAGAAGAAGACAATCTTGAAACCTACACTGAGGAACATAGAGAAGCATTTATGTGCAACATAAGGGAAAGATAAGCAATATTGTTAGTGGTACTTGAAAGTAAGTACAGTTAGGTAAATTTTTTTTTAAACATCTCATGAATTTGGAAAACTCTAGAGGCTAGCTATGAAGATGATACACATGCAAAGAGGGTTAGATTGCAAAATCTATATTGTGCATTCCAAGATGCTAAAATGATGGAAGATGAATCTATAAGAAGTTATGTTTGTAGAATATCTGAATTATTGTAGGATTCAAATCTCTTGATGGAAAGAAATATGATGATGAAATAATATGGAAGATCTTGAAAAGTCTAACCCCACCCTTCAAGATAGTAACATAGATGATTCGAGTAATGCTACCTTGCACCACTAACTTCACCAAAGAAATATTGCTTGGGAGATTGGAAGATGAAGAATTTGATCTAAAACATTCCATAGAATTAGAAAAGGTTGAGACAACATTTAGTGCATTAAACATCAAACCTAGTTTAGCAAGGAATACAAAAGCACAGGGAGACATTGCTAGCAATAGCAAGTCCTTTGAGGAAAAGATCCAAGAGAGAGTAGCTCTTCTTGTGGAAAGATAAAAAGATGGTTAGAATATCTTCAAATGTTGGACATGTAATGAATATGATCATTATGCATCTAAGTGTGCGAAAAGAGAAAGAAAGTTTAAGGGAAGGTTCAAGTCAAGAAGATCTAGAAATTGCTTATATGCTAATGCAAAGAAGAAGAAGAAGAATCTAATCAAAATATGAGTGAATATGAATTAGGGTTCATAGCTATAAAGGAGGATGATCTTGATAGAGAAATTAGAGAAGAAAGTGTGCTGATCTCTCAAATTGAAAATAGAGATTGGATCATTAATAGTGGTTGTTCACATCACATGACTGGCAATATGAGAAAGTTTGTCAAATTCAAAAACTATGATGGAGTAATTATCAGAATAGGGAACAATGCAGCCTATCACATTATGGGAATTGGATCTACCATTCTTGATGGTAAAACATATACTAATGATGTTTACTTTGTTGATGGACTAAAGCATAACATGTTAAGTGTTGGACAGCTTATGGACAAGGGCTATCAACTGTAGTTTGGTAATGACACATACATTATCAAGAATAAGGAAGGAAAAATACTAGGTACTGGCACAAAAACCAAAGGTAACGTATTTCAGTTAAATTCCACTAAAATAACATGTTTATTAGCAAATATTGACAATAGTTGATTATGGTATAGAGGATTTTGTCATATTAACTTCGATAACATTGTGAAGGGCATTAATACACTTGTTGTAAGAGATTTACCCAAGATCACTAAGCTTACTGACACTATTTGTAAGGAATATATCTTGGCTAAGTAGAAGAGAGTCTCATTTCCTAGCAAGTAGTTTTGTGCTACACAAAAGCTAGAATTGGTTCATATAGATTTGAGTGGTCCTACAAGAACAAGAGGATTTTATGGAGAAAGTTACATTATGATTTTTTTTGATGATTTCACTAGAATGATGTGGGCAGATTTTCTTAAAGAAAAATTAGAGGCATTTGAGAAATTCAAGATATTTAAGAACAAAGTTGAGAATGAACCTAGAGTTAAAATCAAGAGTTTAAGATCAGATAGAGGAGGAGAATTCACCTCTAGAAAATTCAATATCTATTGTGAAGAGCATGGCATCAGAAGACAAATATCCTCACCCCATACACATAAGAATAATGAGGTTATTGAAAGAAGAAACAAATCAATTATTGAAGCAACAAAAGCTATGTTATTTGAGAATGATGTACCAAAGATCTTTTCGAGAGAACCAGTTAATACAATAGTATACACACTAAATAGAGTGCATATTAGGAAAGGTATCGACAAAACACCCTATGAATTATGGTTTGGTCACTCACTATTAGTCAAGTACTCTAGGATATTTGGAAGTAAATGTTACATCAAAAGAGATGATTATATTGATATATTTGATCCAAGGATCATTGAAGGTATGTTTCTGGCTATTTATTAAAAAGTAAAGCCTACAGATGTTACAACTATAGAAGAAAAACTATAGTAGAGTGTACAAATGTTAAAATTTATGAAAAGTTTGGCACCAAGGAAAGGATAATGGATTATAACTCTAATGGAGATGATTACTCTGGAATGACTAATAGAAGTAATGAGTTATTTCTCAAGACTAAAAATGACTTACAAAATATTGTGCAAGTTGAAGATGTGAGAGAAGAATAGAGTGTGAGTACTAGAAATATGAGCTAAAGCAACAACTCCTACCCCAAATAAGAACTTGTTAAGAAATTATCCTACTGATCAGATAATAGGAAGCAAGGAAAAATGAGTAATGACAAGAAGCAGAATTAATGAAGAACTATGTTTGATATCTCAAGTAGAACCAAGAAGTGTAGATGAAGCAATCAAAGATGATCATTGGATAAGGAAAATGAAGGAAGAACTCTAGTAGATAATTAAAAATGACACATGGGAATTGGTTCCTAAATCTAAGGACAAAAATGTGATTGGCACAAAATGGGTATTCAGAAATAAAATGAATGAATAGGGAGAAGTAATAAGGAACAAAGCAAGAATTGTATGCAAAGGTTACTCTCAATAAAATGGAATTGATTATGAATAATCATATGCACTTGTAGAAAGAATGGAAGTAGTCAAAATGTACCTAGCATATGTAACAAATAAAAATTTTAAGCTATATCAAATGGATGTTAAGTTAGCATTCTTGAGTGGAGAACTTGAAGAAATTTACATTGAACATCTAGAGGCTTTTCCTTTAATAGAAGAGAAGGATATGGTTTGCAGACTAAAGAAAAAATTGTATGGATTATAGAAAGCACCAATAACTTGGTATGCAAGGTTGGACAAATACTTAGGAAAGCTCAGATTTACTAAAGGAACAATAGATAGTAACTTGTACTTGAAGAAAATAGGAGATGATTTGCTAATAATCACTATATTTTTTTATGAAATTATTTTTGGTGGTAATGATGAAGCTAGTAAAAAATTCTTAGAAGACATGAAGAATGAGTTTGAGATGAGCATGATAGGAGAAATGAAATTCTTCTTAGGATTGTAGATTGTTTAGAATAAAGAAAGTATCTTTATCTCTCAGACCAAGTACTTACAAGATTTGCTAAAAGATTTGGTTTAGAAAATTGTAAACCTGTTGGAACTCCTATAGTAATTGGTCATAAGTTATCAAGCAAAGATGAAACTCCTACTATTGAACAAAAGAAGTACAAATCTATGATTGGAGGTTTGCAGTATCTGACTCATAGCAAACTAGATATAACTAATGTAGTTGGAATGGTGGTAAGATATCAAGTTTATCCTAAGGAATATCACTATGTAGTAGTAAAGAGGATATTCAAATATCTAAAAGGAACATCAGATTATGGCATTTGGTATGATAGAAGCAATTACTTCACTCTTTGTACTTATACAGATGCTAATTGGGTTGGAAATAGGGATGCCAAAAATAGAACTAGTGGAGGAGCATTTTTCCTTGGAGGAATACTAGTTTCTTGGCTCAACAAGAAGCAAGATTGTACCTCACGGAGTACTAGATAAGAAAAATATGTTGCAGTAGTGTGAGGCCTCACCCCGACCTGTCATAACATGGATATTTTATTTACATTTTGGATATTTAGGATCTAGATATTTTGACAGACATTTGAGACTTGATGGACTATGGATTATTTTATTTACACACTTTAATACTTAGTAGTAGTGGTTTACATTATCATATGCTCTTAGAACCTATTATTGTGTAGGAAATGTTTGAAAATATATGGATGCAATTTTATGAATTGATATTATTAGAATTTTGATTATGATGCTTTATGAGATGAATGATTATGATATTCAGAGAAGCGGTTATGATGATTTATGATACACTAATAAATGATAAATTGATTTTGATATGCACATAGATGTTAATATGACGGCTTATGTTATGCAGATTTGATATTCTAACATCTTGGATGATTTAAATGGGAATAAATAGGAAACAAAAATTTACCTAAACTATGGTTATCACTATATGTATTTATGTTAATATGATACATGACTCCTTGGACTACTGATGCTCGAGTTTATTGTGCAAGGAGTGGAACCATGGAAATTCTTGGGGGAAACAAGTTCCAAAATATGTGTCATAGTTTAACCAAGGAAAATCTTTGGAAGATTCAAAAGCCTCATTGTGAAAGTAATTTTCTTTGTAACTGGATGATTTCTTGCTTTCTTGTGAATATGTTTAATCATAACGTAGGTGCATTAAGGGCATGTCAAGGAAAATGTAATATATTTTTATTTATGTGTGTCACTTGACACTTGTATAGTCTATGTGTTGATGACATGTCACCTATAGTGTTGGTCTCAAGGTTACTCAACCTTGGTCCTCTTCCTTCTTTTCATATTAATTCTTAAGTACTTCCATTTGGGAGAGAGTGTTTGGATGAGTCACATCATGTAGGAATTCGAATTCAAACTTGACAAGGAGTGTAGGGGGTCTAAATGGGATCCTAAGGTGTTATTTTATTGTTAAAAAGCCACCCTAATGGTAGTATAATAGGTTAGGGGCCTAAATTTAATTATTTTAATGTTTTCCTAGTTTTGGGAACCCCTTAAACAAAACTAACTTTGACCAATCCGAAATTGGGAGTTTTTCCATGATAGAAAAATCACAACCCCACTTGGTCAACCTTCTTATTTTAGAGGAGCAACAATGTAAGAAAGGGAGGTTTGATTTTCTTACTAAAAATGGTTAGTGGAGAGTCTTTTAGGGGGGGAGTGACAAGTTAGTGGGTTTTTCACCCACTCTCTAATTTTAGAAACAACTACGTTTTGGAGGGAGATTAAGGGAGCTCTTCTACAACTATCCTTACCCTAGCTTGGACAAAGGTTGGTGACTTAAACATGTTATTTTATTCCTTTTCTTTAGTATGGATAAGAAAATCTGCAAGTGTGAAAAGTTATCAATGGAGTATGCATTGCATTGTCAATCTTGTGTATGAGCTTGTCATTGTGTTGGGAAGAAGTGAATGTGTTTTGTGCTTTTGGAGATCCTTTCTTGGTTTTTTTTTGTTGTTCTTCATTTTTTGTTGTTGTTTCTTGTTTGAATGTGAGAGTTGATTGTGATTATGGGTGTGAAGGCTTCACTTACCCTTGGGAGGGCAAAGAAGCCTTGGGTGAAGGGCACAAGTTGGGCTTGACATTGTAGGTGAGAAAAGAAATCCTTTTTTACCTCATGATGAGGTTGTTATTATCATGGAGCATGGGCTCCATCATGGCCATGAAATCTTTTTGTTTGGGAGGTATAAGGAGGTTTGGTGGATGAGGAGAAGATGGTTGTTTTTGAAGGCCTTGAGAGGCAATGCAGTGGCAATGTGTTGTTTATGTTGTGGTGGCCTTGAGAGGCAAAATGCATTGGCAATATGATATTTATTTTGTTATAATTACTCCTCAAAGATCCCACGTTCACCCAATGTTTTATGATTCCAATGGCGAATCATTGTGCAAGCCATGGGAGGGTATTGATTTGTGTTTATGTTGTGTTTCATGCAAAATTTTGTGATGTATGTGTGTAACCTATTTGGTTCTTGTTTCCCCTGCTCAGTGGGTGGCTTCAAAGAAGCCTAGGTTGGGAGGTGAGCCTCCATGGTTCCTATTTATGTGTGTTATGTGCAGGTTTTGTGAAGATGTATGCTATGAAGTAGTAGGGTTTCACCCTTGTCAAAGTGGAGAAGATCCAAATGTTTAAAGAAGGCTCAATGTTCATGTTCTCAATATTCATGATTTTGAAAGTCTCTTGTGTTGTCCCATTATGATGTAAAGAGATTTTGTCATTGTTACCATGTGAATATGTGGAGGGATAAATTTGGGAATGTTGTACATTTATGTTCCTTGTAAATAAATCATCATTTGAAGTTTTAGGAGTTATGAAAGAGGTAGCATGAGATGTAGAATATTTTGGTATCATTGTTACCATTTGAAAATTGTGGAAGAAATGTTGAAAAGGTTGTATGCTTATATTTTTACTTGTAATGAAAACCTTTATGTTAAAGTTCATGTCTTATGAAGTAAGATTGTAGACAATGCTTCTTTGAGATGTATTTGTAGGTATGAGTTTTATAAGTGACATGTAGGAGATTGTTATGAGTATAGTCAGTAAGATTCAAATGTATAAGTTGCATGGGAAAGTTGTATGTTGTGCATTTATAGCTTGGAAGAAAACCATCTTTCTTGAAAATTCAATGTATATGTATAATCATTTATTCATTTGAATTGTTGAAGCTCAAATAAATTTGCTAAGTAGATAATACCATCCTATCACAAATATGTCCATTTAGATTTTTTATGGTAGAGCAAACCAATTCAAATATAAAAGGGGTTAGTTGAGAAAAGTAACTTGCTGTAGACCCACATTTTCCTCTCTGGAAAATGTATGGAAAAGAAAATAATTCCATCACCTAGATTACAGACCATCAAAATAATCTAGAGAATATCCTTTGGAATCTTGTGTATAGCATGTTAATAAGATAATCTATTATGCTAGGAGATGAAGACTCAAACAATAATAGGTAACTATCTCATAAGTATTTGTTAGTGAAGACTCATCAGAGTCCCATGACCCTTGTGTCACAATATCAAAAGAAAATTTCCATGTCAGAAACCTAGGCACTCATTCCTCTTTAGACCTAGGTAAGGAAGAGAGTACCATATAATCATTTCACTACAAAAAAAAGAAAATCAAACAAAAATGATAATAATAATAAAATAAAATAGAACCAACTTGAAATATGAGTATGGGAGCTCATTTGATAAAGGTCAAAAGGTCAATAAAGCAAGTGTTGGGTTGGCTTGGGAGAAAATGGTGGTCCCCACACATTCCAAGCGCCGAGGAAATGTCTTGACATTGTCCCATGTCAAGGACCATCCTCCTAGGCACTCCTTACTTTCCTTGGGCACATGTAATATGGAAAAGGCAAATTTTCTTTTACTTTGACCAGAATACCCTCATTAAATGCCTCCTTCCTTGGTTTAAGAAAGCACACCACCCTAGGTGATTTGGCACTTGGGAAGGGAAGAGTAGTCTTAGGATAAAAAGGGGGTAAGTACTAGGTGGTCAGAAGATGTTGGTAACATTGGGATTGATAGATGACACCTAGTTTAAAAAGGCAATACATTATAATTAGTGATGTTGAGGATGAAATGTTAGGTAAAGTCAAGTGGTAGTAGGTGGGTTAGGGAAGTATGTTAGGGGGTAATTAAAAAAAGTAATTAATAGAGGTAATAGTGATTAGGTTGTATGAAGGCATGGGGTCTAGGAAAATAATTTTGTTAACAAAAAAAAAATAAATAAATAAACATAGGAAGTAGGAAGGGTGGTAAGTAAATATAGGAATCATTGCACAATTTAGTGTTAGAGAGTTTATTAATGTGGTTGGGTTCAGAAATATGTATTACATGTTAAAGGTAAAATGTTAGGAAGAAGGGATGAGTAGGGTGGAGACATAGATAATTAAGTATGATTAAGTTGCTATTTCATAATCATTACGATGTTTTCATTTTGTCATCATATTGTAGTCATGGAAAGAGATAAAGTAAACTAGTAGGGTAGTGCAGAGATAGTTAAGAGACTAAATATTAGTAATTTGATTTTTATTCTTGTTTGGACTTTATAATTCTTTTATTTCATTCATTAGTAATGGTATGACCCTTAATTATGATGTAAACTTAATGAATTTATTTTTGTATAGAGAGGATCAAATTTAGATGTTAATCAACACTAAAAAGTTGATAACTAATAATAAGATTTTAGAGAAATTGAAATTAAAATAAATAGTATGGGTATATACTTCTTCAATAGATAGAATAATAGTATGGGGTTAAGTAAATAAGTTAGAAGTTTAATGAATTGACAATGCGTAAGAGCTCTTTAAAATTTGTATACCTAATTAGGAAAGTAAATGAAAAATATTAAACAATAAATAAATAAAATAAATAAATAAATTTTTTAAAAAAAATTGTTTTACCTTGTAAAAGTTAGGGCATGACAAGTAGCAAAAAACTATAATTAATTCATATGGATGAAGCAAATGATGAGGGATATTGGAATTACATTCACAAAACCTATTATCATTTATTATGACAAAACAAGTACTATTAATATGTCTAAGAATCCTATTTTGCACTCCAAAACTAAGCACATAGCAATAAAGTATCATGTGTTGAAAGAGAAAGTCATAGAAAAAGAAATTAGATTGGAGTACATTAACACTAAGGAACAGATTGTAGACATTTTCACAAAGGCCTTACCGAAGGATACCTTTGAGTACCTAAGAGGTATGCTTGGATTTATGCCCCTACCTAGCTTAGAGTAGAAGATGCAGAAGTGAATCAGTCTAGGGTACATAGCACCATTATTAGACTAGATTGAATGTTGATGCTTCCTCTATGGGGGAGTATCTGTGATGAATAGAGTCAACAAGGACTCCTAGTAAATGATAACTGGTATACAAAAATGTCTTTAGACACTTGTGTTGTTTATAGAATTATATGAAAAATTTGTAAAGTAATAAACTGGCTTGTGGCCATGCTGATAGATTGTTATATGTTCAATTTTTGTACTACCTTTGACATTGATGTCAATGGGTGAGAGAGAGACATGAAAACTATTAGAAAGAGTTTGTACTATGGGGGAGAATTGGTGCAATAAAATATTTGCATGAAGATTTGGGTGATGAAGAAAAAATATTGGTATTCTTGGAACTAGATCTTTTTCATCTATGTTGCCATCAATGCCAAAGAGGGAGATTTTTAGCATGAATGATGATGCTAATGCTATGGGTGAGCATTGCAGAACATTGTTTTCATTGACAACATAGCAATAAGATCGTATAAGATTGTTAGAGTAGCTGATTGAGACTTATGTATTATAGACATCACATTATGTATCTGCCTATGTGTAGTTACCAACATATACTACAACATGAATTTGACATGTGGGCAAGTGCACAGAACCTGAATCGATAGCATATGAAAGATATTGATAATTTAAAGAGAACCATAAGAAAATAGAGCAATGGAAAAATAGTTTAAGTTGTATGACCAATATAGAGAATTGTATTTGGAATCAAGGGTTGCACAGTTAACTAAAGGTAGCACATTGACTACTAATGTTGTCAGCAAGTGCATAGGTATAGAAGCCACACAAGTGAAAGTTTGTGTATAATTGTGGGTTGAAAACATTAATTAAATGTTCATTTCATTTAATTAACTTATAATAAAGTATGGAGCCAACTCAAGGAATTAATATTGATTGTGGTATAAAGGAAAGTTGTTTTCCAAGTCTTAATTTAAATGGATTGTGATCAAGAAGCAAAGAGAACTTGTGAATTGAAAAGTAGAGGAGAAAAGCAATCTACTAATATGTGTAAGTGACCTCAAGGGTTATTTTTGATGGATACATAGTTACAAATCTAATTGCATGATCTGAAGGTGAAGTAGTCCAATGTAATAGATAGAGGAAGAAGAAAAAGACCACCACACATCTATTATTTTGAAAGGAATCGTACTAAGATCAATTGGACATTGAGTTTTTTGGCCTAATCTTGAAGCTATTTGGATAGTTGTTTCAACTACCTTCCACAACTCCTAACAGGGTTGGAATCTCCTAATAGAGATTCAAAGTCTCTTAACAGGGACTTTTTGTACTAAGTGTTGTAACAAACTCCTCACAGGGTCCATCCTCAAAAAAGGAATATTCAGAGTACATTATTTTGTGGGCATCATTCCCACTGGGGTTTTCCCTCTGATCAAGGGTTTCCCTAGTCAACATATCTAGTGTAATTGTGTATGCACATTTCTTTATGGTTTCCATTTGCTTTGGTTAAATGATTAAGAATTGTTAAAGAGGTTTAATTATCAGATTATTGTTTAACTGATTCACCCCTTCCCCTCTCAATTATATTGGTGGACTACTATTTCTAACAATTTCCTCATTCATTTCTTCAATCCAAGTTTCATTATCCAAAGCATCTTTAACATTTCTAGGTTCAAATTCAGCAAGCAAGCATGTACCTTTCAATTTGTTTCTCATCAATGTTCCATCTAACTTGTCTCCAATGATCTGATCAAGTGAATGATGCCTTCTGACATATCTTGCTAACACAAGTACTTTGGATTTGAAGTTTGTTTCACCGACCTCTTCATGATCTTCTATATTAGGCTAGGTCCCACTATCTGTGACTCGGTTCCATCAGACTCATTTTTCTCTAGCAATAACTCGATAGCTTCTAACTATGACTTGGGGGTCCTTTAGACTATGACTCAGGTTGCATTGGTTGCAACTCAATAGCTCTTGGAGATTTTGAGGACTCGGGACATGAGGCTTTTTGACTTGTAGATATATTTGGCAATGTATCAGGTTCATAGTAAATAAATCTTCTATAATCCTTAGGTTCTTTGTTGCTTTCTTCTTCAGTCTTTTCTACAAACTCATCAATTCTCACATGTGCACTTTCTATGATTTTATAAGTAGAAAAATTTAAATATTTGTATGCTTTACTTCTATAAGAGTATCTTAGGAATATGTCTTCATCACCTTTGACATCAAATTTACCTTTCTTGGATTCTTTCAAGATATAATATTTTCCACCAAATATTTTTAAGTAACTTACATTAGGTTTGTAGCCATATCATAGTTCATAAGGAGTTTGATTTGAGTCTTTCTTCAATTATACTCTATTCAAGGTATGCACTATAGTACTGATTGCTTCCTTCTAGTATTTGATTGCAACATTCTTTTCTATCATCAATGTTCTTGCACAATCCATGATGAATCTATTACTTCTTTCAGCTATACCATTCTGTTGAGGTGTACCAGGGGATAATACTTGTCTCTTAATTCCTTTTTCAATGAAAAATTCATTGAACTCATTGGAAATGAATTCACTACCTTTGTCTAATCTCAAACATCTCAACTTCTTTCTAGTTTATTTATCTACTCTTGCCATATACCACTTAAATTTTTGAAAAGCTTCAGATTTTTCTTTTAGATACATTATAGTCATCATTTTAGAATAATCATCAACAAAAAGAACAAAAAACTTATTTCCACTATAAGTCTCTATTCTAATAAGTCCACATAAGTTTGTATTTACAAGCTCTAAGACTTCTTTAGAATGATAGTTCTTTCTTTTGAAACTAGTTTTTCCCATCTTACCAATTTGACAATTTTTGCATAGACCCATATCAAGTTATCTCAAGCTAGGAATACATCTTACTCTTCTATTTTTTCTTATGTTGACTAGATTATCAAAGTTTACATGACATAATATTTTATTCCATAACCAGCTTTCTTCTACTTCAGCAATAAAACATGAACATTCACTTATATCTAGATAGAATATATTACCTTTTGTTTATTTGCTAGATCCAACCATATATCATTTACTATTCAATAGTCTAGCCTTCCCATTCATGAATTTTGCCTTGAATCCAATGTTATTCAACTATGCCACACTCAGTAGATTTTTCTTTATTCCTTCAACACAATAAGCATTGTCACATCTAAGTTCATTGGTTAATGAGATACATCCTTTTCCCTTTATGCAACAAGGTTCATTGTTTCCAAATATCACACTATCACCATCATAATGTTCCATGTGCTGAAACTTTTTTTTTTCTCCACTCATATGATGTGAGTAGCCACTATCAATAATCCATGTATCATTTTTTCTAACATGAGAGATAAGTGTTATTTTATCTTCTTCATCATCATATTCATCTTTTACAACAATATATACCATTTCATCTTCACTTTTATAAAAAAATTTAGCTATAAAACAAGATTTCTTACCTTTGTCCTTGTAGTCCTTGTAGTTTTTGAATTCCTTCTTTCCTTTGAACTTATTTCTTTTATTTTCTTCATCTTCTTCTCTATTTTGGCACATTGTAGCAATATGACCAACTTCTTCACAAGAAAACTAGATTAGAGGAATCTTACCTTTGTACTTTCCTCTACATTTGGAATATTTCCTTGCAAATAGGGCTTCAACAACTTCAAGATCACTGTCTAAACTTTCTTCTTCTTCTTCACTTTTGAATTGATTGGTTTTTGATTTCTTACCCTTTTTCTTGAGTGAAATCCTTGCTTCAAATGTAGACTCAACACCTTTGTAGCTAGGGACATAGTTATCATAGTTATCCAACTCAAAAGCTATCAATCTTCCAACTAGAGCATCCAAAGTCATATTTCTATTTGGATTACATCTCATTTCTTGAGTAGAGGACACTCTACTTGCATAGATAGGAAGAAGGGTTATGAGTACCTTGCTTACAACTATTTTATCATCAATGTCTCCTCTAGATGCTTTGATTGTGCTCATACTTGCTTTAATTTATTTAATATATTTTGCAATATTTTGATCTTCTCTCATATTTATCTAATCAAATTATTCTCTGAGAATTTCAACTTTAGTTGTTCTTACATTATCATCACCACCATATATGGTTTTCATTTTGATCCAAATATCATAAGCTCTAGTGCAACTTTTGACTTCATCAAATTTAACATAATTAAGAGCAGAAGCAATGTCAATCATCATGATGTTATGATTTTTATTTTGAAGGAGTTCTTCAACTAATAATTTTCTAGTTGGATTCTTGTATTCACTATCAAGATATTTACAACTTGAATCACTGATAGTTTCAAAATGTAACCTCATAAGTCCTTGTCATGCTGCAAAGTTGTCTTGGTTCAACTTGGGAATCTCTCTTCCATAAGACATCCTAATCTTTAGCTTTGGTCCTCGAAACCTTCTCTACAAGAAACAAAAGCTTTAATACCAATTATTGCAAATATAAGAGGAGTAACTAAGAGGGGAGGTGTGAATTACTTACCACAAAAATATAACCCAGATCACTTAAATCTCACTACAAATCAAAACATAGTGTAAACAAAACTTTATTATAACTCGACAAATACACAAGCACTCGATTTAGACTAACAAATGTTGAAACTTGATAAATACTAAAATAACTTGGCAAATTCTTATGATGAAAATATTAAGATATTATTTTTTTATTGATGTTACTTTAACTTAGTTGCAAACACATAAAAGAAATAGCATGAACAAAATTGACACTAGGATTTAACATGGAAACCCAATTTGGAAAAAATTGCAAATTGCAACTAGTTACTGATTTTCACTCTTTCTAAAGTGAGCCCTATTAGGAGCCATACCCATTAAAGGTTACCAAAAATACTGTTAAGTATGATCTTGTTAGAGGATTTAATCACCCTATTAGGAGTGGCCTTGTTAGAGGTCTTTAGACAATTCAATAGAAATTTCAACTTGTTAGAGGATTTACAAATAGTTATTAAGCCAACTTTGTTAAGAGATTTAGATTGCTGGTACAATGGTTAGAGATTAAAAATGAGATGACTTGATTTTTGATGCAACTGAATTGCCAATTATAGATCTCAATTCTAGCTTGTAAACTTGATCCTTCTTGATCAAATGTCTCTTTGCATCTCAACAAGGATATTCTACTTATCCTTCTAATTTACTTCCTCTAACCATTATCAAATCTTCAATTATGTTTCACATTATCAATTCTCAACTTGACCTTGTATTTATATCTTACAAATTATCAAGTTGGCTTGAATATAATTTAGAATAGTTAATATTCATCTCCTCAATTAGCTAGAACTAAAAAATAATTTATCATTAAAAATTTGTTCAATGCTCCCCTCAGGATCTATGACAAGGGCTTAACTACATCCTATGTACTATAAGTTGAGTGGTTGTATTAGGCATTGACATATTGGTCTTTTGGTGCAATGGAAACCCCACTCTAACAAGTGGTATCATAACTTAGTCATAGGTTTTAATCCTCAGACCCTTAGGTAACATTGAGGGGGAGATTGTTAGAAATTTGTTCAACACTCTTCTTAGGATTTGTGACAAGGGCTTAACTACCTCCTATGTACTATAAGTTGAGTGATTGTATCAGGCATTGATAGATTAGTTTTTTAGTGCAACAACAACCCCACTCTAACAAGAAGTTAGAATATTGGTTGAAAACATGAATTCTAATGATATTCATATGGAAGAGCATTCTAGATAAGTTACTATGATGTTATGTTACATTCATGACTAAGTTTGTTATTGATGTCAACACCGCAATTTTTTGTGGTATCTAATAGAAAAATAGCGAAAAGATCAAGTTGGTATAGATGACTAGTTGAGTATTCTTACTTACAAAGGTTATGGGAGACACTTTTGAGTATTTGGTATATGCAGTTAATGTTAGAAGAAGAAAGGATAAGTCCAAAATAAATTATCTTTAAATTTTGTTGATGTCTATTCTGAGATAGAGTTTACAGAGTCATCATCTAGTAAACTTGTTATATCTCATAGAAGATTTCATATTCTGAGGATCAAGGTTGAGGATTTGGATAACACATGTTGGTGATGATGTGGCTAAGTTTTCTCATCATAATATTGTGTTTACAATAAGTTATTCAAGTTGCAAGGTGGAATATTTATGTTATCATTATCTGTAACATGTTCTTAATGTGGTCCTATAATAATTAATTGAGAAGGTCTAACAACCAACTTAGGGAATTTTTTTGAGGAATCAGTATAAAGGAAGGACATTTTATTTTATCATGGCATGGAATGATATGGTTTTATAATTGATGATATGTAGTAGCTAGTGTGGAATGTGATGTTGAGTAGAGTTGTGCAGAAGTGAAGGAAACTTCATCGTTGAGGTTTTGCTAAGTGATCTGAGGTTTGATATTTGGATCCAAGGTTTGTGACCTAGTATACAAGGTTAGACAATGATTGGTTTGGTTGATAGAACAAAGGAAAGAGGAAGATAACATTAAATTAGTTGTTTGAGTAGTGAACTCTTCTTGTAGTTGAAATTGCATATTTGGGCACTAGGCTCATCTTGCATACATTATACCACAACTCCTAATAGGGTTAGAATCTCCTAATAGGGACTGATTATACTAAATATTGTAATAGACTCCTAACATGGTCCATTCTCTAACAAGGAATATTTATATTAGTGCATCATCTTGTGGGTATCAGTCCCCCTAGGGTTTCCCCTCTGATCAAGGGTTTCTCTTGTCAACATATCTAGTGGAATTGTCTATGTGCATTTTATTATGGTTGTTCTTTAGTTTGGTTGAATGGTTAAGTTTGTTTAAAGAAGAAAAATATTTTAATTGTTAGATAATTGATTCACCACCCATCCCTCTGAGTTATCTTGGTGGACTATTATTTCTAACAATTGGTATCAGAGCATTAGGTCCTTGAAGGAAAAGTTTAACAACTTTGGGAGATCCATGGTGAACATGTTTAGGAATGATAGTCTAAAGTTTGTGATGTAGGAACATCTTGGGTTGACGTGTTATCCTACTCATTTGTGTTCATTCTACTAGTTGTTGCTGAGTTATAATCATTGTCAAGTTACAACAATTGTCAAGTGCCAATAATTTTGAATTTTAAGTTGAGTTGAGGTTATCCTATGTCATGTTAATACTCAAGTTCATGTGTTGTCCCATCTCACTTTGTAGTTTATGCCAAGTTTCATAGTGTGTGTTGAGCTATTCTTCATGTGTCAAGTTGTCCAGAGTGTGCTAACTGATCCTTCATGTGCCAAGTTATCTTGTTGATGCCAAGTGTTAGTATTTTGGACATGTTTTCTATATTTTTAGTAGGAGCCAACTTGTGGGGTTTATTTTTATCATGAAATTTATGATAGTATCTTTTCTTAGGATGTGTCTAGACCATTTTTGGGTTAGCCTTTCTATTATGTAATGTTCTAGAATCATTTGTAAGTTATTTTGGCAAGTATAAATAGGGTGTTTAGGCTCAAAGTTAGGTAGCGATTAGAGATTTTTGAAACTTAGTGGAATATGTGTCTGGAAGTGTGAATTTGAAGTTGGATCTTAGATATTGAATGTATTTTGTACCTAGCCATAACTCAAAAGGCCTTATAGTTGGGAAAATATGTTGATCATTTGGTGAATCAATAAAAGAATATTGTTCTTTCTCTATGGTGTTGTTCTCCTTGTGTGTTTTCTTTCGTTGTGTTAACTCTAGAAGGTTGGTTTGGATTTCTAGGTGTGCCTTTGGCCCTAGTTATTATTTTCCCTCCTTGCATTAGGTGGTATCATATCTTGAGGTTCATCCTTGTGAAGATTGGATCATGTAGAACCCTGATTCAAATTTTGTTGTAGGGTTGTAGATCTATGGATTTTAACTATATAACCTATAGAGGGTTATGATGTTGTAGGAACCTAATTTGTAAATATGGTTCAAGGTAGAGGAAATGTTGATCATGCAATATTGGATACATTGAGACAAATTGTAGCTAGATTAGATGCTTTGGAGACAACCTAGAAGAGAAAAACACATCTTGAGGATGTGAGTGGTGATGAAGTAGTAGCACCAAACCCTAATCTAGAACCTGAAGAAGATCAAGATGAGGAAAGATTGCTAGGAGTATTGTCTAGGAAACATTCATAGCCTATTGTAGAAGTTTTTCCTTATGAAGGAAGGTTGGATACTGATGTTGTGTTGGATTAGATATCTGATATGGAGAAGTTGTTTGAGTATACAAATACTCTTGATAATAGGAAGGTGAAACTTGTAGTTACTAGGCTGAAAGGTCATGCTTCACTATGGTGGGAGCATTTGCAAATTGATAGACAAAGGAGAGGAAAGGAGAAGATCAAAACTTCTCTGAAAATGGTGCATAAGGTAAAGAAAAAATTCCTTCATATTGATTACAAAGTTAGTTTGTTGAGAAAGATGCAAAATTTAAGACAAAAAGACATGACTATGAAAGAGTATACTAAGGTATTTTGTAGATTGGACATCAGATCTGGACATGTGGATGATGATGTTGAGAAAATTGCAAGATATCTAAATGGATTGAGATCTAGAATTTAAGATGAAATAAGTTTTGTGAAGTTAGAAAATGTGGAAGAAGCATATAAATATTCCTTGAAAGATAAGGAGATCTTGACAAAGAAGCATGAACAAAGACAAAGAGGTAGAGGTGATAGATTCTAGAGAGGTAGAGGTAGATCTTATTGTGAAGGTGGTAGATCTAACAATTTTGTGCAAGATAAAGGAAAATATAAATGGAAGAATGATGACAAAGACAAGACCAAGTGGAAAGGTGATAGTTCATACCAAGGAGGTACTAGTTCTTACCAAGGAAAAGGTAATTCTTATTCTAGAGGTGGTTTTCATGGTAATTGTTTCAGATGTGGTAAATAAGGGCATAGATATTTTGAATGTAGATCCTTTGAAAGTGGAGAAAGGTAATGGAAATGTTGAAATTCAAGGAGAAATTGAGAGTTCACCAAGTGGACCTAAGGCTTGAGAAAATTTGATGGTGAGAAAACCTAATGTAATAAGGGAAGTGATGGGGAACTTATCCTTAGAAGAAGTCTTTTCAAGACTAGATGCAAGATGGTTGGAAAATGCTGCAAGGTGATTATTGATAGTGCAAGTTCTACAAATTTGGAATCAAAAGATCTAGTTATAAAGTTGCAATTGCAATGATAGAAGCATCCTAAACCCTATCATGTTTCATGGATCAAAGATGAACATAAGATATTGGTAAGTGAGCAATGCATTGTGAAGTTCAAGATTGGCCATTACTTTGATGAAATTTTGTGTGATATTATGCCTATGGATTTTTGTCATATTTTGTTGGGTAGACCTTGGCAATATGATAGATATGTTGTACATGATGGAAGATTGAATCAATATACTCTTTGGGTGAATGGGAAAAGAAAATATTATAGCCTTTGATTGAATGTCTAGATGAGGTTAATTGTACTACAATACAAGTTTTCATGGTTACTAAAAAGAAATTTGGAAAAGAAGTGAAGAAGAATCAAGTTTGTTTTGCCATAATTCCTAGAGGACCGAATTTGGGTAGTAATGGCCGAGTGATAGCAGAAGCTGGTAATGATCGAATGATAGCAGATAGTGGTAGTTGAGTACCAAAAGAAATTATAGAATTGTTGAATGAGTATAAAGAGATTTTTTTTGAAGATATTCTTGATGGTTTACCACTTGTAAGAAGTATACATCATTGTATGGATCTGATTCCTAGAGCTATTTTTTTTAACAAAGCACCATATAGATTCACACCTACTAAGACTGAAGAACTTAATAGACAAGTGCACAAATTGTTGTAGAAAGGTTTGATCAGAGAAAGTTTGAGTCCATGTGTTGTACCTACTATATTAGCACCTAAGAAGAATGGAGAATGGAGAATGTGTATTGATTCCATAGCTATTAATAAGATCACAGTGAAATATAGCTTTCCTATGCCAATGATGGATGACATAATGGATTGTTTGAGTGGAGCAAAGTATTTTACCATGATTCATTTGAGTGGCTATCATTAGATTAGAATTAGAGAAGGTGATGAATGGAAGACTACTTTCAAGAGAAAAGTTGGTGTGTATGAATGGTTGGTTATGCCTTTTTTTTCGACTAATGTATCTAGTAATTTCATGTGGTTGATGAATGAAGTTCTGAAAAGATTCTTTGGTAAGTTTGAGATTGTTTATTTGGGTGATATTTTGTTGTTCAATAAGACTAAGGTAGAACATCTTGAACATGTTAGACAAGTATTGTAGAGATTCAAAGAGGAAAATTTGATAATTAATATGAAAAAGTGTTCTTTTATGCAAGAGGAGATTGTGTATTTGAGATTTTTAATTTTAGCTAATGGTTTGAGAATGGATCTAGAGAAGGTTCAAGCAATTTTGGAATGGCCTACACCTAAGAATGTGGGTGAGGTAAGATCATTTCATGATTTGGCTAGTTTTTACAAGAAGTTTATAAAGAATCTTAGTGTTGTTTGTAATGCTATGACTAATACAATGAGAGGAGATAAAAAGAAATTCAAGTGGACACATGGAGCTGATAAGAGTTTTGAGACTCTGAGACAAAAAGTTGCTAAGTTACCCATATTGGCTTTGTCTGATTTCAATAAGGCATTTGAAGTTGAATTTGACAAAAGAAATAGTAGAATAGGAGTTGTATTAAGTCAAGAAGGTAAACCTATTACTTTCTTTAGTGAGAAGTTGAATGATGTTAAAAGGAAGTATTCTATGTATGATCAAGAGTTTTGTGTTATTTTTCAAGCATTGAAGAAGTGGAGACATTATTTGATTACTAAGGAGTTTGTGTTTAAATATTAATCATAAAGCTTTACAATACTTGGGAAGTCAACATAAATTGAATTAGAGATATATGAAGTGGGTTGAGTATTTGCAAAGTTCTACATTTTTGATTAAACATAAGAGTGGAGTTACTAATAGAGTTACTGATGCATTGATAAGAAGATGTTCTTTGTTGACTAAAATAAAGGTTGAATTTCTTGGTTTTGAAAAGGAAAGGAAAGGGGGTTTTATAGTCCATGACACTAGGCCATAGTTTTTGGGTTTATGTATGGTGACAGTGATATGGGACTACCTCATACTATTTTTTGAGAGACGCTTGGTGCTACAAATGAGGCGTACATACCATACCCCCCAGTGGGATTTGAACTTGTGACCTCTCTTTCAAGAGTACAAGTTCTCCACCACTAGGCCAACTCAATTTGATGAAATGAAAGAGTTGTATGATACTGATCTTGATTTTTTTGAGGCATGGAGAGAGTGTAGGGCACCAAATCTAACAAATCACATCAGTAAGTATGATGAAAATTTCACTCAAGAAGGTATGTTGTTCAAATATATTGAGATGTGTATCCCTAGAAGTTCTATGAGGTTTAATTTTATTGAGGAAAAGCATGGTGGTGGATTGGCTAGAGAATTTTGGAATTGATAAGGCATTGAGTTTGCTAAAGGAGAAGTATTATTGGCCATAGATGTATAAGGATGTTCAAAAATTTGTGAAGAGTTGTGGAGTTTTTCAAGTAGCAAAAGGACTAAGTTAGAATACTAGATTGTATACACCTATTTATTTTCCTAAGAAACCTTGGAGTGATATTAGTATGGATTTTGTTATTGGATTGCCTAAAATAACAAAAGGGTATGATTCTATATTTGTGATACAAGAAAAGGGATGAATAACTAGGGCCAAAGGCACACCCAACTATGCAAATCACCCTACGAGAGTTAACACAATGAAAGAAAACACAAGGAACAACAACCAAACAAGGAAGAAGAGTGAAATAATTTTATAAATTCATCAAAATATCTTCATACATTCATAGCTATAAGGCCTTTTGGGTTATGGCCAATTACAAATACAATCACATTCAAAGATCCAACTACAAATTCACACTTTTATTTCTACTTCCAATCTTCTTCTCAAAAAAATTAACCTAAGACTTCCCTAAATACTTTCCAAAATTACTTACAAAAGATTCTAGAACATAGAAAGCCACAAGTCATCCCATAACATATATTAACTACCTATACCAAAACTAAATGCAAGCAAAGTTAGCCTAAACTAGAACCAGATATAGATAACTTGACAAATAAAGATTTCATAGAAATTGGCACTCAACATCTACATGAACTCAGCACCCAAAGGATCACTCAACACCAATGGGGACTGGGCACCCAAAGGATCACTCAGCACCAAAAAATACCCGACACCCAAAGGATCACTCGGCACCCAAAGGATCACTCCATACACAAAGGATCACTCAGCACCAACAAACACTCGATACCCAAAGGATCACTTGGCACCAACAGGAACTCGAGACCCAAAGGATCACTTGGCACCAATAGGAACTTGACACCCAAAGGATCACTTGACACCAATAGGAACTCGGCACTAATAGGATCACTCGGCACCAACAGGCAGAAAGAAAAAAGTGTTGATTTTGCAAGGAAACCCAGGATGCTCTTGCATCAGACAACCAAGGTTGGAGAAATGATTCTCCTAAATTATGCAAGTGTCACAACCTAAGCTAAATCTAACTCAGAGGGTCCACATGGAGGCACATAGAAGAAAAGGTCCAAGGTAGAGCTAAGTGGGATATGGTGATAGGAGAAAAACACTAGCTAGTCATAGGGACTAGACATCAAGGAAAGGGTGTAGTGACAAGAGAGGCCTCAAGAAAAAAACCATGAAAAATGGTGGTAGGAAGAAAAGAAATGTCTTGTTGCACCAAGAAAAGAAAAAATGCATGGAAACAAAAGAAATGATATCAATTAGAGTGAGCATAGAGATGCATAGAGATGTTTTCTGTTTTCTTATTTATTTTTTTAATAACAAGAAGAGGACACCGAGGACTCAATTTTCAACCCCATACTACCTAATTATGCTGGAACACCATTTTTCATAATTAGGACTTATTGCAACTAGGAGTGACTAGCAAGCTAGTTTTTAACTCATAGTTGGCCAACAATGTTAGCAATTTAGTTTTCATTATTGGTTTTTCTTTTTTGGATTTTTGAATTTTATGTGTGAAGGAGCCCAAAAGGAACCATGGTGAATTCCTTGGTAACAAAGAGAGAGAAGTCTTCCTTTAACAAAGGCTTTGGTATAACTTAAGATGATGCCCATTAACAAGGATTTGTTACATTCTAAGTCCATATGCAGAGCTGTATGACACCATTATCAAATATGTGAGCCATTTCATAAGGACCCAACCATCAAGTATGAAATTTACCTTTGGAATCCTAAAATTGAGAATCATATAAAAGTACCCAATCCCTTAGCTAGAAGGAACAGTAAAGAATGTGTTTGTCATGCCACAGTGCTCATTGATGTTGAACAAGTTCAGCAAGGAGTTCTTCCTGATGAAGTTCATCCAAAGAGTGGAGTTGTGGTATGCATTCCTATTGAGCATTAGAGAGGCTCAAATTGAATTTAAGTGCAACTCAAAGATTCCTAATCTCAAACTCAATAGGAAGAAAAACCTTCTTAATAGACCATTTCATAAGGGGTTAGACTATTTATGGTCTTCCACGAGGCGTGATAGGCCCACACAATTTTAGGAAACCATGTGGCCCAATCATGCTTATAAAGTGCAACAATCTTGGTAAGAATATTCTCCAATTCCTAATTAGTGACCTCTACTTTTCCATTTTCTTGAGGGTGATAGGGTGATGATTTCTAGTGGCAAATTTTATACTCTTTTATTAATGTAGTAATGAGGTTTGAAGAGAACTAGGTTCCTTGATCTATGGTAATCTCCTAAAGAACACCAAAGCAAGTGAATATCTTAGAGTACAAAAAGTCAACAACCTTGGTATCTTGGGTATGCTTAATTGTGACTACTTCAACCCATTTTGAAACATAGTCTATGCAAACAAGGATGTATTCCTTGTTGTTAGAAGGTGGGTTGATAGGTCCTATAAAATCAAGATCCCACTTTTCAAAAGGCTCCATAGATAGATGAGGGTGAAGTGGCATTTTGTTAGACCATGTAGGATGACCCATTCACTAGCACTAATTGCAATGATGAACATAATGCTTGCAAACCTTATGGAGCATAGGCCAGTAATATCCTATAGTAAGAATATTTTGAGCAATCCTTTGAGCAAAAAAGTGTCCATGACAAGGTTTAGTATGACAAGTGTGGAGATTATCAAAGACACCCTCCTTGGGAGATACACCCATGCATGTTTTTGTCAATACCAGTATGAAATACGAGACCTATGGTCTAGGTTTACTATCCACTAAGGCTGAGCAACTTCTAACATTCTCTAGGAGAGAAGTACAATAGAAAATTGTATGTAACCAAATAGTTGGCAATGTTAGCATACCATGGACTCTTAGTGGAAATGGAAAAGAGGTACTCATTAGGGACTATATCATCAATAGGAGAATATTCATCGTCCAACTATTGTAACCTAGACAAGAAATTTACAACCACATTTTATTGACAAGGCTTATCAAGTATAGTGACATCAAATTATTTTGATAAAAGAAACCATCTAATAACCCTACCATTAACTACTAGTTTATTCATTAAAAATCAAATTGCTGAGTGATCAGTATGAAAAAAAACTTTATAAACAGTAATGTAGTGTTGAAATTTAGTAATAGTATAGACAACAACCAAAAATTCTTTTTCAGTTAATGTATAGTTTACCTCTTCCCTAGAGAAGTTCTTGTTAATGTAGTAAATTGAATAGAAGAGGTTGTCTTCATTTTTTCTAAGTGTACTACTCCCATTGAAAAATCAAAACCATCAGTGTGAATATGGAAAGGAAATTCCCAATTAGCACCTCTAAGAAGAGGTCTACACAATTTAGTTTTTAATAGTCCCAAAGGCTTCTTGATACTCTAGGGTCCAAGTGAAAATGACATCTTTGACTAACATAGAAAACAAAGGAGAAGAAATCTTACTAAAGTTTTGAATAAATCTCTTATAATATCTAGCATGACTAAGGAAGCTCCTAACGTCCTTTTGAGTTGTGGGTGTAGGAAAATCCTAGATTATTTGAATCATGTTGAGATCAACTTGGATACCTTTTGAGGAGATTAAGTGGCCTAATATAATTCCCTCAATCATTAATATTGACACTTCTCATGGCTTAGAGATAGGTTAGTGTCAATACATCTCTTAAGTAATTTGTCCAAGTTATCTCTAACTTCTTCAAAAGTGTTTCCATGGATAGCGAAATCATCCAAATAAACTTCTACACAATCATTAACTAAATCAAGAAAGATGCTTAATACTGCTCTTTGAAATGTGGTAGGGCCATTATCTAACCCAAAAGGAAGAAAATTGTATGTGAAGATTCCCCATGGATAGGTGAAGGTTGTCTTTTCCTAATCTTTTGGGGAAATTTGGATTTGGTTGTACCTATTGAATAGATACAAGAAAGAGAAGAATTGTTTCACAGCAAGGATATTCAATACTTGATCAATAAATGGTGATAGAAAATGATCCTTCTTAATAGCCTTATTTAAAGCCATATAATCTACACAAATATGTTTCTTACCATTTTTCTTTGGACGACAACCAAAGGAGATACCCATCTACTATCCGAGATACAATAGATGAATCTAACATTCAAGAGTTTTTGGAGTTCTTCTTTGACTACATCATGCAAGCTAGGATTGAGTCTTTGTTGCTATTGTTGAGCTAGGTGACTTCCTTATTTGATGTAAAAGTGGTGGCTACAAGTGTGTGGATGAATACCTCACATGTCTTGATATTCCCAAACAAACACATCTTTATATTCTTTGAGCACACCTATGACATATTTGACTTGAGCTAGTGCTAACTATCAATTAATATTGAGAGTATGTCCTAGAAAATCTCCATAATTTCTAATGGTGTAGGAGCATTAAGAACAAGGTTTGGTGATGTTTCTATTTTATCGAAAGATAATAATGAAATTTACAAACAATTGTTGTGGTAGAATTGGGTGTAATATGAGAAATTGTTGGATAGACCAAGTATTGCTAAGGGAAAATTTCCAAAAGAACAATCAATAGTGGCATGAGAAGGAAAAATCATAGTTTATAAGATATCATTAGATTTATACCTATTCTGAAGAAAGTTCACCAAAATATTGTCAACATTAGGTTCCTTAAGGTATTGTGCCTATTTGATGGTAAGGACTGGTACAAAATCTTCTATATTAGAGTCAACCCATACATGAACTTCTGTATCTAAAAAAGGTTGAGTAGGGGGATAGAGTATTAATTTTTTTCTTTGCATAGCATTGGAAATAACCATGTTACCTAACTAACAATTGATGTGGGCATTAGAAATGGCTAACCAGGGTCTCCCTAGAAGCAAAGGATATCCCCCCAACTTAACTTTTCATTAGAGAATCATAAAATCAGTTGGATAATCCCAACTATCAATGGAAAGAACTGTTGGGACAAAAAATTGTATACTTCATTTTTAGCCCCATTTCAAATTTTGAGTCAAACCAAGCCCTATGAATGCCCATAATTGCATGTGTACCTACTTGTACCTGTGAGGCCCCTAAGGTGTTTAATGTTTCTAACACTTTCCATTTAGTGTGTCTACCTATTCCATGAAGTTAAATTGACATTCTGAGTCATTTGGTGAAGTCTTGTTTTGAGCTAGTTCCAAATTTGCATTTTCACCTAAGTGTCAAATAGTGACAGGAGGCTATGTTTGCCATTGAATATCCCACACCTAGAATTGTTTCATGACCTGCCACTTTGAGAGTGTCTAGTTTCCATACCTAAGAACCTATGTTTCAGATTTTGAGTCATTTTGAGTTCGTTTGACTAGGTTTTGAATCCATCAAAGTTGGTAGTTTACTGTTTTCACACATTTGCAAATTGCACATAATTCGGGAAAGCCCTGTTTGACATGCTATAACTTTGACCCAATTGACACAAAAGCTAAAATTCCTTTTGTACCATATTCTAGGGGTCAGAGACTTTATATGTTCCAAATTTGAACTTATGATGAATCCATTTGATTAGTTTTCAAATGCGATTCCATTTGCAATTTCTAAAAGTTTCACTGCTAACCAGAAGTGCAGATTGATCAGGAGCCCTGTTTGGGATGTCATATCTTTGTGCCTATGAATGGTAGGACCAAATGGTTTGTTTCCCTATATTCTACTCTAAAAATAATATATGTGTGTTAGTTTTTAAGCCTTGACAAATCCGTCTTCACACTTTTCCACGCTCATTCCGTTCATAAAAAATGATATTTCACTGATGTCATATGTCCTGCAAATCTAGGTAGTCAACTTTGTGCCCTTGCCAAATTTACCCTATGATTAATCATGATCCAAAACTGTAGAATCATATTTTCCTCATGGCATAGTACCAGTGTTCCATTTTTCAAAAACTCAAGTGCCTATTTACCTAATTTTTCGAGCCAAATTCGAACCCAGTTTGTTGTTTTTTGACTTGTTTATTTGTAGGTAATTCTGAGAAGGCAACTTTGACCGTGAATATCTTTTGACTGGGAATTCTTCATAAGATGAGATCTGACAAGGTGAAAGTGTGCGTAACAAAGATTCAATGTGCTAGCTTCTAGAGCTCGATCAGGTGTTTGGGTCAGTTTTGAAAGCCAGTCAAAGGACCTCTTGACACCAATTCGACAATTTGTAGATAAGTGGTAAATTGGATTTCAGTTGATTGGTTCAATGATCGAACTTGATCCTAATTAGTTCGAGATGTTTAGTTGGTCAGTTTGGAGTATCAGTTGTCCGAAAATGAATTTTTTTATTATTATAGCCGGATCTCTTTTGGGCTCGACTATTTTCATCAAATCAGTAGGACAGCGGGAATAGGTAGTGTTCAAGAGATGTTTTGTTTTTTATGAGCAGATTGATGCTTTCGCATATGATCTGATGATTTCAAACCGAATAGATGAGCTTGAGGTGCAAGTACAAGATATGAACATGGAGTGATGAAAATTGTTTTTGGTATACATCACCATTCAAATAAGCATTCTAAGTATACTTAAAATGGACAAAACATGAAAGATTGAAAGTCACAAGAGCTTTAATTACATCAATAACTATATGCCTCACATAAAATTTGAGCAATTTGTTGTAATGAAGAATTGGTTTTACTAAAGGCCATAAAATACAAAGCCACATTTGAAATGGGGAGGCACCACTAAAAAGGGGACTACTATTTTCCTTTCATGACGTTTAGGCATGGAACCAAAGTATCAATGAGAAAAGCTATAGTTGGCAACCATGAAAGCATGCCAAAAAGAGACTCCACATGCAAAGAACAGCTTAAAGGAGTACCCAATCGATGTAATCTGCTGCCAGCCATCTTACATGGCCATGCAATCATTTTGCTATATCATCCTTGCTAGATGCTTCATATGTGTAAGAAGATAGAGAGAAAGCATGCATTAAAAGCAAAAAAGAGGTGTTAGAGGAGGCAGGGGCAGAGTTGTCAGAAGTTAGTGCCAAATGTAGAGGAGCTCCAAGTAGTTTTGATCCCCACGCAGGAGAGAAGATGGATCATGCTTTGTAGCAGGATACGTGACTTTGCAAGGGACAACTTAAGCCAAGAAAAGCCACTAATTCAAAGGAGGAACCCCCCGCTCCCCCCCCCCCCCTGGCATGTTAAATGAACAATCAATGAAAAAAAGAAGAATGTGAAAAAGGCACCAACACAATTCAAAAGATAGCTGCAAGCATCATTACAATGAGGTCATGGAGTAAAGAAGATCACCTGTTGAAAGACCCACATAATAGAGGAATAGAGCAGGCATGTGCATGGGAGAAACAAGAGGATCACACATGGTTATAGCCAAAGCAAAGAAAGCATATAGCAGCCAAGCAAAGCAAGTCCACAAAGACATGAAGTCGCAAGGTGCAAAATAGAAAATGAAGTCATTTCAAATGAAAAGGCAGCTCTCCATAGGTCATTGATATCATAGGCAATGCCCAAAAAGAGGAGGGAAATTGAGCCAATGAAAAATTGAAAGTAGCACAATGGGAAGTTGACCCTGAAACGAAAGAACATACATCTAGAAATGTTGTAATAAGGTCATCGCCTCACTTTGAACTTCTCTCATGGGCATGAACTCATTCCTAGTACAACAAAATTACACAACAATAACTGCATTTTGGGAACCCAAGTATGAGAGCCAATTAGCAAATTAGCAAGATCATATTCAGGTGTAATATCAACTTTTGTCCACCCTCAAATAGAAGCCACCTATGCATGGTCTAAGGCTAAGACAAACTGCATGAAACAACAAGAGCCACTCCATGCCACATTGAAGGGAGATTTAAAAGATCTGCACATTCAAAATAGAGAGGAAGATGCTCAGAGAAAAATGGAGCAGTCAACGAAGAATGAAGGGAAGCCACTGCGGGCAAGGTCTTAAACCCATTTATCCCACATTGTCTATATGATGAGTTTTTTTAATGTTTAAATACAAATTTACACCCATTAAGAGATGTCTTGAAGAAAGAGGCTTTTGTAAGCTGCAAGTCATAATGTGGAGCCCGTGGATGATGTCAGTCGGAGGTGAAAATACTTAAATTTTGAACAAAGTGGCACATAAAGGGTCATTGAAATCAGAAAACTCTGGTGAGCGAAAAAGGTTAGTCACTACCTCGCTAGCCGAAAAAATCTTGGAGATCTGGCTAGCGATAGAGTGAGTCATTAGGAAAATCTAGAAATTTGGTGAATAAAAGCTGATTGCAGACGAAGGAATGAGAACGTGACACATGGATGGTCATCACCATTTCACCAAACGTGACTTGCACAATGACATCAACAAACTTTTGTGAGTGGAAAAGGTTAGTCGCTACCTTGCTAGCCAAAAAAATCTTGGAGATCTGGCTAGTGACATAGTGAGTCGCTGGGAAAATCTAGAAATTTGGTGAATACAAGATGATTAAAAATGGAGGAATGAGAACGTGACATGTGGATGGTCATCGCCATTTCACCAAACGAGACTTGCACGATGAATCACCATAGCAAGGTGGCGAGGGTAGCCAAGTTCGTGCCATGTGGCACATCCTCGCTATCTCGCCCAACGAAGATGCTCACAGGTTAACCTTAGTGACATAGCAAGGGTTGATATGGCAATGACATGTGGCAGATGATGTAGACCATGTGGTCCAATCACAGAGTGACATGTGGCACTTGGTCAAAAAAAGTTTAACCCTGGATTTAGAGGGTAGCAAAAATTTTCAAAAGAATTAAAAAATGATTTTTTAATTATTTTCTCAGTGGGTAGTGGGTATGCATGTTCAAATTTTTTTTTAAATTCAAAAGGTCATTTTTTTTTATAAAGTCTGAATATTATGTTGGAAATATTTAGGTCTAACAATGTTACTGAGAGGGGAGGGGTGAATCAGTAAGCTTTTTAAACTTTAAACCAATTCAGCATAATAACAAATTCACCATTCATTCATCTACTTTACTAAACGCATGAAAAGATTAACACACTGATTTGGTGACCCAGAAACCTTTCAAATTGAAAGTAAAATTGGGGTGGGGATGATGCCCACGAAACTTCAATACTGCAGTATAAAGTTGGTCGGTTAAGGCTTACAATGATCACTTCTGGTGATCTGCCCTGTTAGGAGCAAGTAGGACTGCTAGATCCACCTTGTTAGAGGATTTACAAACATACAATGAAGTATGCACTCTGTTAGGAGATTTACAAAAGACTGTTAAGTCTACCCTGTTAAAGGATTTACAAAACTAATTCACCTGTTAGGATGAAGCAGTGGATCTTCTTGCAACTGGTTTGCTGATTAGATCTTATGTACTGATCACTTGATGTGATGGATATATCTTTGCTGCTCCTTGATAACCTTACTGAATACTTTGCTGCTGATTCTTTTTCAATTTGCTCAATTACATTCTTACTTCACTCTTGCTTGACTGTTACTCTTCTTCATCATTTCTATATTGCAAATGGCACAATACATTACATATATACCATTCCAATATTTACAGCAACAAGGTCGGCCAAACACAAGTGGAAAAAACATTACTAAGTCAGCCAGATAGTAGAAAACTCAAGCTCCTCAAACTCACTCGGTGACCTTCTGACACTCAGCATCCACTACATTACATGGCATCGTCATGCACTTAGTAGAGGTAGGGGCTTGGTCCATACTAATCACTCTGAGTAGCTTGGAACTTGGTAACCACTGGTGACTCGGTAAACATTGTGTCACTCGACAGAAACTAACTCTTTCAATTCACTTGGTAAGCACTGAATACTGTCTTTTACCTTTCTGTCTTGGTAATCACTGAAACCTTCATTTACCTTCCTAACTTGGTAAATACTAAATCCTTCGTTTACCTTTCTGACTTGGTAAACATTAAAACCTTCTTTTACCTTCTTGACTCGGTAAACACTAAAACTTTTGTTTACCTTCCTGACTCAGTAAACATTAAAACTTTCATTTACCTTTCTGACTTGGTAAACACTGCTGAACATACTTGGTAACCAACGAATGCTCGGTATAAACTATAAACTGAGTGATGAACTCGATAAACATTCAAAATCAAATAAGTGTTGTAACTAATGACAAATGTATCATTATTCCAACAATCTCCCCCTTTGGCATTAGTGACAAAAACACTTATGAGCCAAAATTTATATACAAGATCTAACAAAACTAATTTGATTCTACTGTGCTATGTGCTGAATATACATGGGCTACTTTACATATAAATCCCCCATAAAATATACAAAAGTTTTTTACATGAGTTATATGACTTTATTCTTTATTACTTTATTACCTTCTCCCCTTTTGTGTCTAATTTTCTGATTTTCCTCTATATATTGCTTTCTCCCCCTTTTTGACAATAATGCCAAAGAATAAAGAATGTATTTACATGGAGACACCAAAATGTGTGATAAACTCAGAATGTACCTGAAGAATTAGTTGCAGAGTTTTATCCCAATTGTCTTGCAGGATTTTACATGTGGAGAGAGCTACTTGAACTTCTGCAGAAAGTTCAATCACATGGTCTGCAACAGAGAAATTATTGTCATGGATCAATGTTTTTGAATATGCAATGTGCTTCTGCATTGTGTTCATGACAGGAAGGATCATATTATGGATGTCAATCAGAGTAGACCTGATCCTTGCTTCCTCTCTCAGCAATTTTGCCTGTTTCTCTGACAAAAATTTGATTCTCAAATGATGGGATGAACTTGCACTATGGTCAGATTGCAGCATTTGGGAACTGACCTTCATATCTGCATCAATTTTATTCAACTTTTCTTTTACTTCCTTTGTATACTCGGTAACATCACAAAGTTTTGCAAAAAGTGAGGTTACATTATTAAAAGAATTTTCAATGTCAGAAAAAATTGAGGTTAATTCAACCTATTTTATTGCTAAGTGCTGAGCAATGTGCTCAAGCACCTTATATTCAAATTTCTTTTCTGCTTTCTCTATTAATTTTTCTTGTCCTGAGATATCCTCATTGAATTTATTCACTGCTTCTTCTAGTTGTAACAAAATGTGTTGAGATGAATCCACATCAACACCTATAGCCTTAGTTATTATGTTTTTAGCACTCTCAATTATATTGAATTCTCTGTCCCTTTCATTCCTTAGCTGCATTTGCTGTGCCTTTTGCTCTAATAGCTGACTGATCATTCTCATTTCATCAACTGATGCAGTATCTAGATCTATCTTAGGAATGACAATGTCCTTATCCAGATCTATTTCTTCATCTATTGCCTTACTGGAAAACATGTATCTCTTTGGTTTTTTTGCAGTGACTGCACCTTTGCCCTTTGAAATTGAAACAATAGTTGATGATGCTGGACTGGCTGTCAAAACTAGAATGGGACCAACTAAAGGTAAACTAAGAGAAGTGCTGGCTATATCAAAACTTGATATACTTCCCAAAAATGATGTACTACTCAAAAATGATGTACATACTGGTATATTTATAGTTGGAGAACTGACTGGAGCAAAAATTGGGGCCAATGTGGCTGAGGAAGACAAAATTGGTAAGAAACTGGGAAGACTTACTGTACAAGCTACAGGTGGGAGAGATATACTCGGTGAAGTAGCTGCTGCAGTGGATGACTCGGTGGCTGATGATGTGCTTGGAAGCTCAATAACTGAAGAAGTGACCGCCAGCTCAGTAGATGAAGTGCTTGGCACTTGTATTGCAAAAACCTGGAGCTGAGAGGAGATAGGTGGAGATTGATCAATTGATGAGGCTATTGAGCTCACAATCTCACCAGTAGAGGCTACTTCTTCCTCCATTTCTCTTTCAGCTTCTTCCTCAATTTCTAACATTAATGATTGCAGGTCTTCTGGTATGTCTTCAATGTCATCACCCTCATCATCATCATCATTATCATCACTGCTGTCATTGTCCGTGATTTCAACAGTATCCTCACTGGGTTTGTGTAGATGATAGATATTTTTCCACATGTTTGTTGCATCATTTACTACATGATCAATGTCTTTGACAAGTATCAAACAAGTGTGGAATCTAATCATCATATTACCTTCGTGATCTTTTAGTGATTTCTTCACTTCAGCATTAGAGAGACTTGGCAGGAGATTCCTCAGGGTCTGCTCATAAATGTCTTTGACAGTCTTGGTTGCAGCTTCCCATCTTGGTTGCAATCTTTCCAATAGCTCTTTGGAGATCTAAGAGGCTATCTGGTCTGGGGAGTATTTCCATTTACCCATTTTGTTCAGTACTAGATCCTCAATCTGCATTTTCTCCTGTTCTGTTCTGGTTTCAAACTTTAATGCTTTGAAGTTTGTGAAGCTACCTCCTTCATCTAATTTCTTTAGTCTTGCTTCAAAGGTGAGTGGAGGATTAACAAATATAGGTTCCTTCTTTCCCTATCTTGTTCTCCTAGAGAATACTGCAGTCGTTTGCCTTGTAGGTTTAGTGATAGTCACCTTACCTTTCTTTTGTTGAGGCTCTTCTTCTTCTTCTTCTTCCTTTTCTTCATCTTCTCCTCTCCCTTCTGTTATCATGAGAGGTCCAGTATTAGCTTTTAGCTTTTCTATCTTTCTCCTGCCTTTAGAAATTGCTTGAGGAAGCTTGATTTCAAGCTCTATTCTAACCTTAGCCTCTTCATAGGTTCCAAATGCAGGCAACTTGGGATCAACTGGTGTTTCATTTGCTTTTGAATATTATCAGCTCTAGTTTTCTTTTCATCTTCAACCTTTCCTATATTCATGCAATTCTTGGCTATATGACCAAGTTCAATACAAGTATAACATCTTATGGTTGTATCTTTCTTCCTTAGGTGATGCCTTATACAGTTTGTTCCTATGTGTCCATATTCTCCACAATAGTGACATCTACACCAAGTATTGTAATCCCAACCAAATATTGCTTTGACAATTTGTTCTGCTAGATTGAGTGATTTTGATCTACATTCAGATGCCTTATGTCCTTGTTTCTTGCATTGTGACACTTGCCTTCAAACTTTGGTTTCTCCTTGCATTCATTGGCTTTGTGACCATGCTGTTTGCAATTGAAACATTTGCCATTGAATTTACCTTTACCATTACTCCAACATTTGTTAGATGTATGACCTATCTTGCCACAATGATTACAAGTGGGTCTTTGATTCCTTTGAGTACCTTGTTCAGAAGATTCACCTTCTTCCTTGTATCCAAGACCAGCTTTACCTTTTTGCTTATAGAAATTTTGCTCATTTTGCTGATTCAATTGATTCATGTCTGCTTGATATTTCATCATCCTTTCATTGACTTTTTTTTCAATTTTTAGATCATTTTCCAAGCTTTCATTGGTTTGTCTCTCAGTTCTTAAGTCATTCTGTAGACTTTCATTTTGTGCTCTGAGAATCCTGATTTCTTCATTTGCATTGGATAGTTGATCTGCTAGATCTTCATGTTCAAGGGATTGATTTTGAGTTTCATGACTTCTATCTTCCAATTCTTCTTGTGCTTTGTTTCTTTGTTCCAAAACTTCACATAGCCTGATTGACTGTATTTCTTGCTCTCTTTTAAGCTTTCTTACCTCTTCTTGCAGAGATCCATTCTTTTCTAAAAGTTCTTTGATTTCTTTGTCAGCTTCTTTTGAATTACTTGATGGTAACAAATCTTCAATCCTTTCTTCAACATAAAAATGGTCATTTATTTGTCTTGCAAGTTCCTTTCTTCTTTTTAGGGATTGAGAAAGATGTTCCTTTGCTTCTTTGAGTTGAACCATGGCCATCTCCAAATCTAGCTTCTCATTCTCAATAGTTTTGTCAAGTCTGAATATCTCCATTGTCCTTGATCTTTGCTCAAGCTATCAAGCTCTGCCCTAAGAACCACAAAGCCCTGATACCAATTGTTGGAAATATTCAGGTCTAATAATGTTACTGAGAGGGGAGGGGTGAATCAGTAAGCTTTTTAAATTTTAAACCAATTCAGCATAATAACAAATTCACCATTCATTCATCTACTTTACTGAACGCATGAAAAGATTAACACACTGATTTGGTGACCCAGAAACCTTTCAAATTGAAAGTAAAACTAGGGCGGGGATGATGCCCACGAAACTTCAATACTGCAGTATAAAGTTGGCCGGTTAAGGCTTACAATGATCACTTCTGGTGATCTGCCCTGTTAGGAGCAAGTAGGACTGCTAGATCCACCTTGTTAGAGGATTTACAAACATACAATGAAGTATGCACTCTGTTGGGAGATTTACAAAAGACTGTTAAGTCTACCCTGTTAAAGGATTTACAAAACTGATTCACCTGTTAGGATGAAGTAGTGGATCTGCTTGCAACTGGTTTGTTGATTAGATCTTATGTACTGATCACTTGATGTGATGGATATATCTTTGCTGCTCCTTGATAACCTTGCTGAATACTTCGCTACTGATTCTTTTTCAATTCGCTCAATTACATTCTTACTTCGCTCTTGCTTGACTGTTACTCTTCTTCATCATTTCTATATTGCAAATGGCACAATACATTACATATATACCATTCCAATATTTATAGCAACAAGGTCGGCCAAACACAAGTGGACAAAACATTACTGAGTCGGCCAGATAGTAGAAAAATCAGGTTCCTCAAACTCACTCGGTGACCTTTTGACACTCGGCATCCACTACATTAGACGGCATCGTCATGCACTCGGTAGAGGTAGGGGCTCGGTCCATACTAATCACTCTGAGTAGCTTGGAACTTGGTAACCACTGGTGACTCAATAAACATTGTGTCACTCGGTAGAAACTAACTCTTTCAATTCACTTGGTAAGCACTGAATATTGTCTTTTACCTTTCTGTCTTGGTAATCATTGAAACCTTCATTTACCTTCCTGACTCGGTAAATACTAAATCCTTCATTTACCGTTTTGACTTGGTAAACATTAAAACCTTCATTTACCTTCTTGACTCGGTAAACACTAAAACTTTTGTTTACCTTCCTGACTCGGTAAACATTAAAACTTTTGTTTACCTTTCTGAATCAGTAAACACTGTTGAACATACTTGGTAACCAACGAATGCTCGGTATGAACTGTAAACTGAGTGATGAACTCGGTAAGCATTCAGAATCAAATAAGTGTTGTAACTAATGACAAATGTATCATTATTCCAACACATTAGAGATTTTAAATTTTTGAATTTTTAAAATCTTAAGTTGCAAATCTGAGTGTTCTACTAGGGGAGCATTTTTCAAATTGAGATTCTGGGCATTTCTTGAAGGCTAGATATGCCTTATCATATACTGTCAGAATCGTGAGAATCCAAATTTTCCATTTCTGAAGTTACTTTTTGTATAGGTGTTTCTTGGTTTGAATTATAGCTAGAAATGTGAATTTTTTGGCTTTCTCAATGGAATAGGTAAAAACTAAAAATCCAGTTAGAAGATCAGTAAAATTGGGTAAGAATGCAGTTGGAGTTCACTTTGCTCACATTCACTCAGTAAAACTTGAATTTTGCCAAGCATTTCAGTGGGTTTTCAGATATTTTGATGACTCAACAAGTTTTTATCATTCAGGAAAGGATATTTGCAAATTAGTTATAGAAATGATGAAACCAAGTTAAATTTTCAGTTAGAGAGAGATTAGATAGAGTCTTTTCATGCTAGGAGAGGGAATTTCATGTGGACAAATGTCAAGTGCAGATTCAATCCAAAATTTATTTCTTCCTATATATCTCTCATTCTGTCTCATAGAAGGGGTTCCAATTTTTTGTGACTAAGAAACTGGTAGGTTCCAGTTCTCGGGAGAAAATTTGTACATTATTGTGAGACCATATTCTGGTTCCATTTTTGATGTTTTTCCTTGACTGTGATACCATACTTCAGCATAATTCTTTCATGTGAATAGTAGTAGTGTAGATAATACAACAAGTTCTGATGTGTTAGGTGTTGCCATGTTTTAATTTTGTGCATCTGAATGTATAGTTTCAGGGAAACAAATACATATGAACAGTAATTTCACTAGTTTCATTAAGGTTCTTATCTCCTATCTCAGCAATCTATAAATCTAATGTTGTTTTGGAACAAGGATTTGAGACCCATTTGCATCCCTTTTAGGTTGTATGTTTGATTTATTTTTATATTGGACCAAAGGGCCAAGTAAAATGCTTGATATGTTTAACAAGGTTACTGGTTACTTGAGAAGGACATTTTGTGAGAATGAGATCTAAATGAACATTGGTGTCTGAATCATAAGGTTATTAGATAGATCTGATGTTTGGATATACAAAATATGTCCTGATGTCACAGATCTATGTCTTAAATTCATGGAATTGCCCAATGGATTAGGCACTGATCAATTGTAGGATCACTTGTTATACTGCTGCATATTTGAGGTTGTGTTGAATCAACATCATTAATCAAACATTTTCCCTTTTATGTTGAAAGTTATCCAATGTTAACCCACACTTAACTTTCTAGTTTCATGAGTTATGTCCTTAGCTATTTCATGCTTGTGATTCCTGGTTAAGTATAGAAGATTTAGGTGTTTTTATCTACTTTACATTAGATTCAGTGTATGCTTTGATAACTGGTACCATATAAAGAATCTATATGTTCACTGGCCTAAGTTTTACAGAGCCTGAAGTGCAGAAGGAGTATAGCCTTATAGTTGGCCTAGGTTCTTGGTGAAGTGTGTCCATTATTGGAGATAGCTGCCCATAGATGCATCCTTGCCTTGCATACTTGGTTGTTTAAACACTATTAAATTAGGAGCCAACAAGAACAACATCTTCTATAACACCTTCTAGTTAGACTAAGGACCAATTATCCATCTAAAGTACTATAGGAGTAGGTCTAAGTTCATCCAATGATAATTTAATTTTTTTTTATTGGTCATTACATTTATAGAAACACCTAAATCCACAAGTGTATTAGGAATAACAATTTCTCTTGTACTTACCTGTATGACTAGACTCCTAGGATCTATGTATTTTGGAATAGTTACATTCCCCAACATTAGTTTTGCTAGTTGTCTAATAACTTGAATAGTCTTTGTATCCTCCTTATTTTTCTATCACTAGGTGCATAACTTGTGTACTATTTTTTTGTATACTAGAATATCCTTACCAACCAACAAAAGAGGTATTTTGATATTAACATTATGTAATTCATTTAAAATATCAAATTTTGAATGTATTTTATCTTTAGGCTCTTTTTTTAGGGATGAATCAATTAGGAAAGGGTGACTCTATTTCTAACTTGTCTCCAGGTTCATCATTGACCTTTGTGATAGTAGATCCTTTAAGAGCGTTTCCTAATCTGATTTGTACATCATCTAACTCAACTATGTTTATAGGATAGGTAGGGGAATTTTCCACCTCATTATTATAAAGAAGTTGAGAAGGCTTATTATTAGGATTTGGATTGGTTGAGTTGGCATGGATGTGGGTTTAGGTAGTTGAGGTGGATTAGAGGAAAATGGGGGCATTAGAGAAGTAAATTGTTGAGGTTGTTGATAGGGACTTATCATTTGCGGGGGAGGAAAAGATTTTTGTGAAAGATAGGATTGTGTATAAGGTTGTGGAGGTAGATATGAGGGTTGTGGCACATGTGGCCCTAATGTTATGGTTGTGTACTAGGTTGAAAATCTTGGAGCCATTGAGGATAGGGTTGAGATTGTTGAAAACCTCCATACCATGGACCTTGGTTAGAAAATTGTTGAGATGGCCTAGAAAATTATTTGTTGGAGAACCCTCTAGGATAAAACTAACATCATGGAGCCATAAATTAAACTGGTTCTTTGGTATACTCCATAGGAACCATCCCTTCAAGAAAAGGTCACAGTGTCAAAGTCTTGCAAGCTTCTTTGAGGGATTCTACATGAGTCCAATTATAGGGACATTCTATCAGTCCATGCTTATTACAAAAAGTTGGGCAATATACTACAAAGGCCTTTTTAGCTTCCTCATATTTCCTATGAGTATACAAAGTGTCAATTTTATTGCCCATATGATTCAATAAATTAGTTTTAAGGTCTCTATGTAGATTACCAATTTCTTATTTGGAGATACTTGACGCATTACACATAGTGGAAAATTTACTTGAGTGTCCACAAATAGACATATGAGACTACAAATAGGTCCTACATAGATCACAAATCTCATCAAAGGATAATTTAGAAATATCACCTTTATCAATCAAATTTAAAGAATCTATGGTTTCATCTTGAGTCCCACTCAAGAAGATCATTTTGATAGTGTCTTTAGTTAAATTAGGGTGCCTTGAATGTTGTAAGCTAAAGGAAAAACACTCTATAAGTCTTCAATTGACTCATCCTCTCGTTGGGTCATACCAGATATTTTATCCCATACTTCCTTGGTCTTACGATATTCTTGATATTGAATCTTTCATTTGGTCCCATGCTCTAATGTCCCTAAGGCTCATAAACCATTGTAATGCAACATCTTTCAATATAGCCTGGAATAGCTTTAATTTTTGTGTATCACTTTGATAATCATAGCTATTACAAAGGACATCAAATTCAAATAAGAACATATCAAGATCCTTAGAGGTTGACCCTCTAAATATAGGAAGTGTTGAGTGAGGGATATTATTCATAGGGGTATTATCATTGGTAGGATGAATAGGAAACTCAAAGGTCATATTGTGTTGAACAATTGTATTACCATTATTTTAAATGTTATTTTGGATATTATCAGCCATGACTCCTTCCAAAACTTCTACTACCCATAGTGTGTAGTATGTCTTAAAAGGTTGTTCTAGTGGATCTAGAGGCTTACTACACGTAGCTTCATATCAATTTTTGAATTGTTGAAAAAATTCAAAAGGTATAGTAGGGGAGGTGGATTGAGTAGGTAGTTGTAAACCAACTTCATTCTTTGGTTTGGTTTCGATGGTTAATGGACCTTTTTTTTTTTGGTTTTTGAACTTTTGAACTACCTACTAAATCTTTCTTAAAATACCTTCCTTGATTATCTCTAAGCATATTCATGCACCTAAATGATTTATTGTAGTGCAAACCCAATGTACTAGACTGAGCACGGTTGACACTTGACCAGGCACTCCCGAAGATGCACTATTCCTATCTTGACTTACTATGATTTCACATCTTTAATATCTCTCCATAACAATGGGACAAAAAATGTAGGGAGAAGTTGGGGTCTAACTTGATGGATTATTTTGGACATAATTGAATTAAAATACCCTAAGAGTGTCAATTTGGGATTTGTTAACTAATGAGAGATATAATGGTTGTTTTCTCAAGGTGTGAAAATAAAAAGCCAAGTAATTATGAATGGAATGTATTTCATGTGTAATTTAAAAGTATCTAAGTAAATTTTAATTCAAATTCAAATAAAGAAATCCAACTTGCATAAATAAATCTATCCAATTCTCATTAACTACTGTCTGATTAATACAACATCATTATGATTATGAAAGCTAACTATATTAACAACATCATTATAATCATAAAAGTCAAATATATTTAATTACCATGACATTATTATAATTATGAAAGACACACATCAAAATATCCACATTCATATCAAAATGCTTTGAAATAATGATGATAGTTTAGGTTAGGTCCAATTTGTGATAGGATGCTTAAGTGCAATAGTTGCCAAGATAGGTAACAAAGAACAATAAGAGGTCTATAAATTGTGATAGCATATTCTGCTGAGAAATGAATGGATTTTTGGCAAAATTAGGGGACTCAATATGATTGGGATAGGATGTAGAGAAAGTAGAAAAGAACAATGACTAATGAACACAATGTTTACAATCACAGAATGAATTCCAAACCTTAAGATAAATTATAATAGAGCTATGGAAGGAATGCATTTAGAATAAATATTAGAATCATACCACACATTAAACAAACTAAATCAAACCCTATTATGAAGCATCAATCACTTATAGATTAGAAATTGTAAAATAGGAATAGAAAGAATTTTAAACAATCTTACCCATGTTCCAAGAGGGGGCCCTTCCTTTGGTCCTCATGGTGAGAGTTTAACTTAAATCAATAGAAATTCTCTCAATGCATAGCCATAAAATGAATATATCGATCAAAAGTGTGTGTATGTATGCATGCATGTATGTATGTATATATATATATATATATAGGTCTTTTTCACATCTTGTGCATACTATCTCCCTCTATTTAAAGGTCTAATCATACATATATAAAAGTACTTCAAATGTTTTGAGCCCATAAAATTTGGATCAAAATAGAAAATTGGTTATCAAACTAAGATTATGGCTTTGACCATATGCCAAAATCCATAATATATATATATATATATATATATATATATATATAGGTCTTTTTCACATATTTTGCATACTATCTCCCTATATCTAAAGGTCTGATCATACATATATAAAAGTACTTCAAATGTTTTGAGCCCATAAAATTTGGATCAAGATAGAAAATAGGTTCTAACCAATTAATAGTCTTATCAAACTAAGATTATGGCTTTGACCATAAGCCAGAAGCCATAAACAAGCTATATATATATATATATACAGGTCTTTTTCACATCTTTTGCATACTATCTTCCTATATCTAAAGGTGTGATCATACATAAATAAAAGTACTTCAAATGTTCTTAGCCCATAAAATTAAGATCAAAATAGAAAATTGGTTCTAACCAATTAATAGTCTTATCAAACTAAGATTATGGCTTCGACCATATGCCAAAAGCCATAAACAAGCTAAATGCTAGATTCAGGGAATATAAAGCAACTACATAACATCAACCATCAAAATGAAGATCTTCCAAAATTCATATCTTCTATTTGTCCTATAGCATTCTCAAGGCTAGTCACCTACCACATTCGAACATGTCTCACATAAGTACCAAAAACAACAAAAAGTATTTTCTTTCCAACTAATAATAAATTAGGCCTTTTCATGTATTTCAACTAATAATGTGCAACTTAGGAATTAGGTGGACACAAGGAATGAAGGAAATGTAATAAAAACTAAGACATTTTAAACCCTGATCAAATTGTGTAATCATGAATTAACTTAAAAATTAAAAAAGTTCACCAACAACACAATGAAGCCCAAAATAAACCTTCTTTTAGATTCTAGATCATTACGCATTTGAAATTACACATACCACATTCAATAAAAATATGGTAGGAGTTAATATAGTTAAAAAAATGTTACCCTTATAATTTCATTTTAGATTTTATGTTCACTTTGGTCTACTAATATGTATGCAAAATACTAAAATGTTATCCCTATTTTTATGAAATTTCTAAATATGTTTTCCATTCATAGTCTATTTAAATTTTTTATTGGTAGATATAGTGCTACACACATATATCCAAATGATACAATAACATCCAATAATTATATTTTCTTTGAATAACAATTTTTAGCATTCCATTATTGTATGCTAGGTTTAGTCTACAAAGAATAACTAGTTTACTCAATTTTCTATTGGCTACCCTTTCTCATAGCCATTATTAAATCTCATGTGATTGTATATATTCAAAAAAAATCTTCATCCTTAATCTCACTCATAATTTGGAATTTTACCATGATCCTAGGGTAGTGGATTAGATAGCATTAGACTAGAAAATACATGCTAAACCAAGGATATTGATAGCCATGAAATGAATTGAAGAAAATGGATACATATGTATCACTAAGAAAATAATGTGATATATATATAGGCTAGGCCTTAAATATTTAGAAATCAATTTCCATTGAATGAGAATACCTTGAAAGTTCACTTCTTAAAAAATATTAGAGGTGGTGATTTAAACATCTTAGTTTCTAATAAGGTAAAGAGAGATTAGATGCTTCAAATCCAATAATAAAGTAACATTAAGTATAAAATCAAGAGAAAAGGAATCTATAAGAGGTGGATATTTTTTGAATGGAGTAGCAACTCTATGGACCTAGATCCCTAAAAGTAGAAAGTCCAAATTTAATAATAGAGGGGTTTAAGAGGGAACCCCAAACCAACACAATGACCTAGAAAAATAGTCTTGAACTTGACAAATAGAAAAGAAAGAAGACGAAAAGTTTCTACTAACACTAGAGAACCAAAAAAATCCCAATTTGAATCTCCATTGACGTCATTGTCATCTTCCTCTCCTTTGGATCCAGAAACCCTAGCACCCTCTTTTCCTCCCACTCCCACTCCACTCTTAATTTTTCACAAGAAATAATTATTGAATTTTAACTCTCATTAGTTTATCACATTGAACTACTACATAAAATAATGTATGATATTAAAATTTAGGTAGATATTATCTAAAATATTTTGGAGTGTCTATATATTAGTCTAGGTAGAACTATCTTAGGAATTTAAGTCTTAAAAATATTTTATGATGTTCTTCACCTTCAATTACCTATGGATCTTAAGGTCAAAGATGATAATTTTTTAATGATTTTGGTCATGTACAAGCATAAATTATTAACATGTATATTCTCTTGTTGTTAAGGTAAAAGTGTTAATTTGATAGTTGATGAAATCAATTTTGATAATTTTTATTAGTGGGTATATTTGAAAGTTGATTTTTTTTTTTTTTTTAAATCAATAAAAGGAAATGATCCCTCTATATATATTAAAATAAGTAATTTGTACATGATATTGAGAGTAGTGGAATGCTACAAGTAGAAAAGAACATATAATCTTGAAAATGTTTGATTAACAACACCTACTTGAAAGACTAGACAATGAGAATGAAAACCACTTTATCATATACTAGGGGTACAACAAAGATCAAAATATGATGATTAATAAAACCATCACCATGCAGTGGAAACCAAAAATAATAGTCCCAAGCTTAGAGCTTTCATGTTCATCTATGTCATCTCAGTTATCAAGTTGTGTCTCTTTTTCAACATACACATGAGCAAGAAGCGTGATAATGGAGATAGACATGAAAACCATAAGAAGAGATTAAAGCAATAGGAAGAATTTCCTTGACACCATGCTATTAAATAAGAGTAGAAAATGTGTTGACCTTAGCCCTTGTAATTTTCATCAATGGCCTATCAAATCCATCCTCGTGAGAAAACAACACCCTATTTAGAAACCTAAAATATAATATCACCAAGGTACATTTTATTACATTGTAGAGGGAGTCATAAGGAAGTTTTTTAGAATATATAGTCCACTGATATAAATGAGAAGGGGGGTGAATCAATCATACAACTAATATCACAATTAACAATCTTAAACAATCTTAACCATATGAGTAATGCAAACTAAAACCACAACAAGATACTCATACACAATAACACTAGATATGTTAACTAGGGAAACCCTTGGTTAGAGGGAAAACCTCAGTGGAGATGGTACTTATGATGTGGAGCCTAATTAGACTTAGAGGTTTATTCAATACAATTTTCTTGCCATATTATTTCTATGGGGGTTTGTGGGTAGTGACTCTAACATGGGGTCAAGGTTGTAGTGCCCCTATGGGGTCCTAGGGTGGCACCCCTATGGGGTCACTATCGTAGTATAGGTGGGGATCAAGGGGAAACTCCCCATGAGGGTTTTCAAGGGCATCAAGAAAAAAATTGCCTTATGTTTTAAAAGGCATTGGATGCTATTTTCTTATTTGACAACTTATTCTAGCCCCAGTTTTGTAAGCGACAATTGCTTTTATAAAAAGGGTTAGTGTTAGGGATTTCATAATGTAATGTTCATATTGTAGCTTCTTGCAGTGGTATTGAGCTATAAGTGATTTTGGATTGTAATCATTCGATAATAATAATATTGTACTTGTTGTTGGTGGATGTAGCCCAGGGATTGGGTGAACCATGTTAAATCATGGTGTCTTGTTTTCTCTTCTATATGATCTATTATTTTCTGATATTGTTTATATTTAAATATAAATATTATTCTTGTTAGAGGTTAATCCTAACAATACCCATAAGATAATGTACTAATATAAATATTCCTTATTAAAGGATAGACCTCGTTAGCAATCTATTACAACATTTAGTACATATGTGTCCCTATTAGGAGAATTTGAATCCCTATAAGGATATTCCAACCCTATTAGAAATTGTGGAAGATAGCTAGATCCACTACCCAAATAGCTTCAAGGGAAAAATTAATGAGCCAATTGCCCAAATGATCTTTGTATTATTCCTTGTAGAATAATACAACTGAAATTTACTTCCTTCCTTTGTCTCTATCCTATCAACTAGACTTCTTCTCCTTCAGATCTTGCAACCATATCCCAAATCTCATATCCAACAATCCCTTGCATCACTTACACACATTAGTAAGCACTCTTCTCCTTTTTGCACTTCACACTTGAATAATGATCACAATACTTGAACACACAGTTTACAATCAAGGAAACCATCTTTCCTTTATACCATATCTTCTTAATAATTCCTTGATTCAATCTTGAGGCTTTCCCAATTAACTACAATAAGATAATTAATTAAATTACAATTACAATAGCAATGTTTACTCACAGTCTATGCAAAACTTCATACATGCAAAACTAAGGCTTGCACACTCACTAATGTCATCATCTAACTATCCTCTATCACTACTTATTGCACATTGCTCCATTAAATCTAGGATGTAAGATAGACAACAATCATCAAGAACTATTTTCCCATTACTCTGTCTCTAAACTACTCTCTGTAATCAAGTAGAACTTCTATACACCATCAACTTAGACTTAGCATACTTAACCATGTCATCAGGACACTATGTTGTCCATGTCCATAATTGGACATGACCAGACAATCAAATCATTGTTCATACTATATATGTCTTTGTTTGCTACGTTGTCAATCTTTAGAAAAATAATGCTATGTTGACATCAATGACAAACATAGTCATGAATGCAACATATCAATATTCTCCAATACTCAGGATACTCCCCCACTGTATTATCATTATAATTCATGCTAACAATCTCCCCCTTTGGCATTGATGACAACATAGATGAAAAAACATCTAAGTTCCAAAAATACCAAGGAGAACTTTGTTGCGACTTCTTCCCCATGCTTTGGTAAGTGTTTTTCATGCACATTCTCTCCCTCATTGACATCACTATCAAAGACCTCAAACTCAATGTACCAATTGTTAAATTCCAATTGTTAATAATTTTCAAGGCATCAACCAACTCAAGTATCCAAAGACATTGTTCAATACCAAGAGTCCTCAATGACTATACATACTAGATACTCCATCATATAGGAAGCATAATTACTCAGTCCAGTCAAATAATAGTGCTTCATACCACTAGACTAATGCACTCTCTACATCTCCCACTCTAAAGTAGGCTAGGGCATAACCCCAAGCATACCTCTCAAGTACTCAAATGTATCTTTAGGAAAAGGCTTTGTAAAGATATCTGTAATTTGATCCTTAGTACTTAAATACTCCAATCTGATCTCATTTTCTGCTACTTTTTCTCTTAGTACATGATACTTAATAGATATATGCTTAGTCTTAGAATGCAATACATGATTCTTAGACATACACATTGTACTTGTGTTATCATAGTAAATGATAACATGTTCTTCAATTTTAATTCTTATATCCTTCAACATCTTCTTTATCTACATAACCTAATTACAATTATTTGATGCTCCAACATATGTTACCATAGAAGTGCCCTATGAAATACAATCTTTCTTCTTGCTTAACCAAGAAACCAATCTTCCTCCAATAAAGAATACTCCACCACTAGTTCTCTTTCTATCATCCATACCACCTACCCAATCAACATCAACATATGGATAAAGTGTGAAATCACTTGATCTATCATGCCAAATTTTATAATCAGATGTCCCTTTTAGATATTTGAATATTCTCTTTACTACTGCAAAATGATATTCCTTAGGATCATCTTGAAATTTAGTGACAACCCCAACTACATTTTCTATATTTGGTCTAGTATGAGTCAAATGTTGCAAACCTCCAATCATGGATCTATACTTCTTCTGCTCCACTATACGTGTCTCATCTTTGTTAGAATACTTGTGGCCAGTTATCATAGGTGTGTCAACAACTTTACAACTTTCCAAAGCAAACCTTTTCAACAACTCTTTTAGGTATTTAGTTTGTGAAATGAATATACCATCATTATTCTACATAATCTGAAAACCTAGGAAAGACTTCATTTCTCTTATCATGCTCATTTCAAATTCATTCTTCATCTCTTTAGTAAATTTATCACTATCTTGATCATTACCTCTGAAAATGATGTCATCAACAAATATCATGATGATCAACAAACCATCTTCAATTTCCTTCAGATACAAGTTACTGTCTATTATACCTTTAGAAAATCCAGGCTTTTCCAAGTAATTTTCCAACCTTGCATACCAAGTTCTTGGTGCTTGCTTTAGACCATAAAAATATTTCATTAATCTACATACCATGTCTTTGACTTTTGATAAAGGCAAACCTTCGGGATACTTAATATAAACCTCTTCTGGTAATTCTCCATTCAAAAAGGGAGATTTAACATCCATCTAATAAACCTTGAATTTATTGCTTGCAACATAAGCTAGGAACATCCTTACTACTTCCATTCTTGCTATAGGTGCACATGTTTCCTCATAATCAATTCCTTATTGCTATGAATAACCTTTACAAACAATTTTGGCCTTGTTTCTCACAACTTCTACTTGCTCATTCATCTTATTCCTAAAAACCTATTTTTTCCCTATCATATTCTTGTCTTTTTGTCTAGGAACTAGCCCCCATATATATCATTCTTTACTATCTAATCCAATTCTTCCATCATTTCTTGGATCCAATGATTATCTTTGACTTCTTCATCTATGCACTTGGGTTAAACTTGAGATATCAAACATATCTCCTCATTTACTTTGTTCCTTGTCATAACATCTTTGTCTTTACTTCCAATTAGCTACTTAGGAGGGTGATTCCTTGTCAGATTACTATTAGGGGTGGGAGTTGGCATCTCAACTCTTACCTCATAACTTTTTTCTCCTCTATGCTCAAAATTTAGCACATCATTTTGCAAGTCATCGTTACTCTTAAACAAAACTTCAACATTTTATCTAACAATTCAAGGGTTACTCTCATCTTCATCTAAATTATAATCTATCATCTTTTCTTTAATTCCAACCTTTTCATCAATCCTTACATTTGCACATTCAACTATTATTTTAGTTCTATAGTTGAAAAATCTATAAGCGTTACTTTTTACTGAGTATCCAAGAACCATACCTTCATCACTTCTTGGATCAAACTTACCAATGTCATCATCTCTCTTAATATAATCTTTTCTCCTAAATATCCTAAAATATTTGACTAATGATGAATGCCCAAACCATAGTTCATAAGGTATCTTGTCCATACCTTTTTTGGTATGTACTCTATTCAGAGTATATACTATTTTATTAACTACTTCTCTATAGAATGTCTTAGAAGCATCATTATGAAATAACATCTCTCTAGATACTTCTACTATAGATTTATTTCTTCTCTAAGAAATCCCATTTTTCTTAGGTGTTCTAGGTGAATATATTTGTCTTTTGATTCTATTTTCTTCACAAAATATGTTAAATTCTTTAGAGGTGAATTTACCTCCTCTATCAGATCTCAAACACTTAATCTTAACACCAGATTCATTCTTAAATATCTTAAACTTCTCGAAAGCTTTAGACTTCTCTTTAACAAATTCTACCCACATCATTCTAGTGAAATCATCAACAAAATTCATAAAATACCTTTTATAACAGAATCCTCTTGTTTTAGAAGGACCACTAAGATCTATGTGAATAATCTCCATCTTCTCTATGCTAGTGAACTTCTTTCTAGGGAATGATACTTTCTTCTTCTTAGCCAAAATACATTCCTTACACATAACAATAGTAGGCTTAATTTTCTTAGGAAAGTCTCTAACTAAAAAAGTGATATGAGCCTTTACAATATTATGAAATTTTATCTTACAAAATCTTCTATGCCACAACCAATTGTTATCCACTTTAGCTACCAAACATATCATCTCAGTAGGATTCAATTGAAATACATTACCTCTGGATCTAGTGCTAGTTTCAATCATCTTACCATCTTTGTCTTTGATATTGCAAGTCTTCTCAATGAACTACAATAGATAACCCTTGTCTACCAATTTTCCAACACTCAACAACTTATGCTTTAATCGATCAACAAAATAGACATTATCAGTGTTATTTTTATCATCAAGAGTAATGCATCCAATTCCTATTATATGATAGGTTGTATTGATACCAACTCTAACAATATCTCCATCATGATTCTTAAAATTGAAAAACTTATTCATATAACTAGTCATGTGATGTGAACAACCACTGTCAATTATCCAATTAGTCTTCTTTTCCACTTGGGTAACTAGAGCTCTTTCTTCTATAATTTCTCTATCAAGATCATCTTCCTTTATATCCCAAATCCTAATTCATCACCACTTTCACTTTAACCTTTTTCATCTAATTCTTCATCTTTATTTGCATACAGATAATTTCTATATGTTTGTTCTAGGGTTAAAATTTCCCTAATGATTTTTCTCTCTTTTAGGACATTTAGATGCATAGTGACAAAATTTGTTACAAGTCCAACATTTTTTTTTTTACCATCTTTTTTCTTCTTACTAGAAGGGCTATTCATTCGTCAATCTTCTTGTCTTCATCAACTCTACTATTACCATCAAAATCTCCATGGGTGCTTGCACTCCTTGTCAAATTAGGTCAGATTTTTAGGGAACTAAAGTCTATTTTGACTCTTACAAATTCACCAGACTATCTCAGATATTCTTACACTGATTCTAATCTTCCAAGCATTGTTTCTTTAGTGAAATCCTTAATGAAAGGCATTACTAGCTAAATCATCTACACTATTGGCTTGAATGGTGGTGTCAAGCTTTTCAAGATCTTCCATATAACTTCATCATCTTCCTTGGTTCCACCATGAGATCAAATACCTACAAAATTTTCTAGTACTCTACCAATATAACTTCTTATAGATTCATCTTCCATCATTCTAGTATCTTGAAATGAACATATCCAATTCTAAAATCTCATTATTTTTCCATGATCATCACCTTCAAAAGTAGATTCTAAATCTTTCCAACTTTTATGAGATGTTACAAGTTATTTTTCCTAACTATACTCACTCTTTATAAGTGTTTTCAATAGGGCTTCTCTGACTCTCATGTTGCACATGAATATATCTCTTTCTTATTCACTACATTCTTCAAGATTTTCTTCTTCATCAATTATCTTCTAACTCTTTGCCAAGATCCAATATCCTTGACCCATATTCAATAGATGTTTCTTCATCTACTCCTTCCAACTATCATAGTTGGCCCCATCGAATCTTGGACAATCCTTCTTGAACATATTCACAATTGATCTCCCAAAGTTGTTAAGATTATTCTTCAAGGGCCTAATGCTTTGATACCAACTATTAGAATATATAGTCCACTAATATAATAGAGAGGGGGGGTGGGGGGGGGGGGAATCAGTTATACAACTAATATCATAATTCACAATCTTAAACAATCTTAATCATATGAGTAATGTAAACTGAAACCACAACAAGATACTTGTAAGGAAACTCAAGTGCGGAAACAACTTCCTACACTAATCTCTTAAGAGAAGTATGGTGCAAATCCTATTAAAATATTTTACACTTACAGATTCAATATCATGTAAACAACAATATTATAGCCAACCAAGCATAAAGAAAATAGACAAAGAAAGAAACACATAACACAAAGATTTTTCGGTGGGGAAAAACCTTTGGGTAAAACAACCCCACCCCTCCAGAACCCCACTATTGGTGTAGAGTGTATAGTAATCAAATTTATTAGTTGTCACATGTCTTCACCTATCATTGAATCTTCCTAACATAGCTCTTACGTGTCATAGGAATTTGTCATAATTATTTTAGCGATGATCTCCTTATACACAATACAAGATGCCGACACATCAACATTATTTGCAAGAAATACATTTTACAAAACAAATAATAAGAATAGGAATTATCCAAGGTTGAGACACCTTATTCCTAATAATACTCATACACAACAACAGTAGATATCTTAATCATACACAATAACACTAGATATCTTAACTAGGGAAATCCTTGATCAAAGGGAAAACCCCAATGGGGATGGTACCCACAAGATGATGTACTTATATAAACATTTCTTATTAGAGGATAGAACCTATTAGGAGTCTATAAAAACATTTAGTACATATGAGTCCCTATTAGGAGACTTTGAATCCCTGTTAGGTGATTCCAACCCTATTAGGAGTTGTGGTAGATAGTTGGAACCACTGCCAAAATAGCTTCAAGGGCAAGACCAATGAACCCACTATCCAAATGATCTATGTATTATTCCTTGTAGAATAATAGAACTAAAATATACAAGTTCCTTCCTTTGTCTATGTCTTGACAACTACACTTCTTCTCCTTCAAATCATGTAACCAGATCTTGAATCTCACATATAATAATTTGTTGGATCACTTACATGCATTCAGTAATCACTATTCTTGTTTTTTCACTTTTGACCTTAACAATGATCACAATAATTGAATACACACTTTAGAATGAAGGAAAACATATTTCCTTTATACAATATTTGCATAATAATCCCTTGAGTCAACCTTGAGGCTTTCCTAATTAATTACAATAAGATAATTAATTAAATTACAATTACAATAGTACTATCATCTCATGGTCAATACAAAACTTTGCATGTGTTAAACTAAGGCTTGCACACTCAGTAGCATCATCATCTAAATATCCTCTATCACTACCTAACTACACATTAATTTATTACATATGGGGTGTAAGATACAAAAAAATCATCATTACTTGCTTTCCCAATACTTTGTCTCTGAACTCCTTTCCATAAATTAGGTAAAACTTCTATACGCCATCAACTTAGGCTCTACACACTTAACCATGTCATCAAGACACTATGTTGCACATGTCCATAACTATGCATGAATAGAAAATAAACCATTATCTATACCATCAAGATCTTTGTCTACTACTTTGATAGTCTTTACACAAATAATGCTATGTTGACATCAATGACAAACATAGTCATGAATTCAACATATCAATACTCTCCAATGCTCAAGATACTCCCTTAATGTAGAATCATCAACATTGATGCTAACAAAGTCCTTAGAAAAGTTTACCATGAGATAAAATACCCCCAATATAAGAATAAATTGACTAAAGGTAGTAGTTTTCCATGGCCATAACCAATGTAGATTTAGAAAGCACCCCCTCTCTAAGGACTTTTTGTGCTAGACCAATAATGTCAATGCTAGATTGTAACAAACACATGACATTTGACCAAAATATAGAAACTCATTAGTAAGGATAAATAATCCTATGAGTATATGGAGAAATAATATCTTCATCTAAAATCCTATTATTGATCATGCTTAACATACAATACACATGAAAGAACATATTGAGGGAATCATTTGATATCTTACCAGTGAAAAAGTGGTGGAAATTTTGAAGACACACTAAATCTTGAAATACTTCCTTCTCTTTGAAATGCAAATAGAGCACAAATGAATTCAGTTTGTGTTTTCAAATACAAACTCCACCAAACTCATTGTGAGAAAAAAAAATGGAGTTTCATGTATGAACCAGGCACATTAAAATGAGAGAAATAATGAATATGATTGTTAAGAAAAGTGGGGAAAATAGAGAAAATAAAGATCTTTAAATCATGAGTCATTGGAAAGAATGTTAATTAATCTAAAATATTAACACATTTTCAGCAACTCAAACACTTTAATCTTTCAGACCATTAACTCAGTAACCATATCTAACATCAAAATTTAAACTGATATTAACTTTAAACTAAACTTTCAACTTAATATACCTAGTATTAGAGTTATCTTCTAGTTTATATTGAGTTGTAACTATAAATAGTAAACATAAAATAAAATTGAAACATCATAAGCATCCACACAAATTTGACACAAGTATTTAACATGGAAACCTTGTAAAGGGAAAAAATATCTAGGTTCTAGCAACCTAAAATTTTCAATCTTTTTAAGTGAGCTCTACTAGGAGCTGACCTTGTTAACTATTATATACACATTATTAATGTGACATTTTTAGAAATGTTTTACCAAAGATAATCTAGACCTTTTACATTCCTTCAAGATTTTGAAGAATGACCTACTCTAAAGTAGTTTGCAAAACATTCAAAAAATTGTTTCATCCACTTGTTTAAGTGGTCTTTTGCTACAATTATTAGAGAGAAACAATAAAATGATTTTTTGGGCTTAACACTACCTTTATTGTTCAGATCTTTTCTTGAATCAATCTTTGTCTTCTGATATCTTAATAGTTAATTTACACATTTCACACATCAACTCAACACTTCCTTTGCTTGATCTTCACAATACTATTCTAGTCAGCTCTCCATTGAGTATGACTTCATTCATCAACTTGATTAGCAACGATCAACAACAATAAACATCATGTTCATTCTTTAAATAGATTTTTTTTTCATTCATCTAGAATCTTCCAAGATTTTTTTCTTAATCATAGTCATTAGATCCTTATTAGGTTCATGTTCATTGAATCTATATGCTCAAGAAATTTACTTCCACATTGAACTTTGTGCTTCCTTTTGAATTATTAAATCTCCTTCATTGAATCATCTTTGAATTTCTCCAACTATTGATTTCATAACAAACTTTGTTGATGGTGAGATATAAACTACCTCACAAGAGCTCTTCTAGGTCTTCCTAAGGCCTATTTCTAGGTCTTTGCTAGGGTCCACTTCTTACCCTGCTCAAGCATCATTCCTAAAATCTCTATCCCTTTTATAACTCTCCACCAACTTCAACCTCCACTTTCTCCTATGCACACATGGATTCAATTAACCACTTTTCTCCCCAAGTAGTTCTTGGGGTTAGGAATAAGTCTTCTCTCTATTCTTGGGTGGTTTTCACTCCACCCAAATCCATATTGATGTCTCTCTACTTGGTTCTCCTATTGATTTCTTACTTTCCTAGCTTTAGGCCTTGTAGCCTTTTTGCCCTAATTAGGCCTCCTAAAAACTAGTTTTCTTGGAATAACTCAAAATTTCTCCAAAAAACCCCTTGAACCAACTATGGATTTTTCCTACCACCTATCAAAACTCAAGGATTTCTTTTGTCTTGGTTCTTTCCATGGTGCGTACAATGGTTTCCTTAGCAAGCCCTATTTTCAAGGATTTTAGGAGCATGCTGCCAGTCTGCCTCCTTTGCTTCCTTAGGTTATTTTAAATAATTCCTTTGCTCCTTCCTTTCATTCACACCACAAGGACACATCACTTTACATTCTCCCACCATTTATTGGTTCCACCCAATCCATTTAGCAAGCTATTTTGCTACTTTTCTACTCAAATAAGTAACCAGAATGTTGTTGCACTCACCTAGTGCTTGGTAGTAAAAATAGTTCCCCTACAAGAAATGGCTAAAAATACATATTTACACTATATAAAGAGTACATTACTTTATTCTAGGTGGCCATGAATTTTGAACCATGGGAATCAAGTTAAAGCCATTATTTACATGACTAGCTTTGAACTAGGCAGTGAAACCAAAAACCACAAATAATTACCAAAATGGTTTCAATGCACTATTTTAGTCTCTTAAATCTATTAATGGCTGCATGAAAGCTATGACATGCAAATACAACCAATTGCTTGCTATTCGCAATCCACAATCCATTCAATGTCCTTCCTAACTATCATGTTAGGGTTTGAATGACCTTATATATTCCCTTCACACATGTTTGGACCCTTAGGTTAGGATTAGATAGCCATTAATCCTAATTCTAGGTTTTTAAGAAATGTTGTTATGACAACTTTAGCAAAATTGTAAAATTATCATGAGCAACTTTTACAACTTTTGCAATTTTAATAATTTTGTCAAACCATTAGCCTCTGTGGTTAAAATTGACTCCAAACCACTATATAAAAACTTAAAAAAACCTTAAAACATAAAATTCCCAAAAATAACTCCATTTTGTGGTCTTGGTCAAAGTTTGACCCTTTGTTGACTTTCTAGGACTTAAATACCTAGATCCTAAAAGACCACTCAAATCCTTGACTCTACTCAACCCTAAAATATCCACACACACAAAAAAAAAATTAGGACTTCACAACTTATTCCTTATGAACTGGTGGTTGGATAAAACAACCTACAAGCCAAAACTAAAGATACTCCTACACCATTCTCCCCCTACAACAAATAGGTTAGGGAGCTTGTGTTGTTTAGAACTCTATACTATTGTCTTGCTTCTTGAAGTCACTCTCAACTATCTAGGTAGCCTTTGACTCTAGTTTCTATCTCCATTTTACAAAGTGTTCCATATATTATATGCCTATTCTTCTTCTTCACTCTTAAATCTAGAATCTTATCAACTTGTGGCTTGATCTAATCAAGCACCTTGAGCTCTTCCACATCCCTATTTACCTAATTATTTTACTATTCATCATCAATCTCTAGTCCTTTGTATTTGATCAAATAATTCACATTAAATATAGGAGAAATGGACATCTCCTTATGTAATTCCTCCTTGTAGCCATTTGGTCCATATTTATCCAACATGTTGCATGGTCCAATCCTTTTCATCTATAGCTTTCCTAGTTTGTCCTTCTCTAACCTAGCCTTGTTCAAGAATACCATCACCAAATCACCTACCTCAAATTTAAGATCTCTTCTCCCTTCATCTCACTTAGCTTTCAATTTTTGTTTTTCCTCCACTAGAGTCTTCCTGACCTACTCATGTACCTCTCTCATTGATTTAAAAAAGTCATTAGGATGACCATTGATTCCTTCATAACCCTTCAAGTCTCTGAGCTAAATAAATCCTCTTGGATGTAACCCATATACCACTTCAAATGAACTTCTATTATTAGTCATATTTGTATTGTCGTTATAAGTAAATTCTACTTAAGGATTGACTTGCTCCCATCCTTGTCCATACTTCTTAATAAAACACATCAAGTTACCAAGTACCTTATTGACTACTTTTGTTTGTCCATCTATTTTGGGATGGTAGGTAGAGCTATGAGATAGATTGGTTTCTAATCTTTTCCAAAGTTTCTTACAAAATGGTCCATGAACTTCACATACCTATTTGCCACTATGCTCATGGGTAAGTCATGTATCATAACTATTACCTTGAAGAAAAGGCAAAAAATTTGGCTAGCATCATGTGTTATTTTGCATGGGATAACATGAGCCATCTCACTGAAGCTATCCACCATCACAAACACACCATCCAACCTAGTAGGTGTTCTAGGTAGTCCTACTAAAAAGTCCATTCTGATGCACTCCCATGGCCTATATTGGGATGGTTAATGTTTAATATAGACCTGCATTTGATGATGTCCACTTTTCCATCTAACACACTACACACTGGTCCACATATCTACTTATATCATTTTACATTTTAGGCTAATAGTAGAACCTTTCTACTAAGTCTAGGGTCTTGTTCAACCCAAAATATCCACTTAAACTCTGATTATGTTTCTCTTGAATAAGATTCTCGATCATAGAGCCTCTTAGGACTCACAATTGTTTTCCCTTGAATAGTAACTCATTTTGTAATGTGTAATCGACATATTCACTATGAAAATGATTGTCATATTCAGTACATACCTTGTGGATTTCTCAAAAGTCTGCATCTCCTTTGTAGAGGTATTTATGTTCATGTAAATAGGTATTTTCTATTTACACTTTACTTAAGTTTACATAGGTTAGTGCATTATTTAATTATTTTGCACTATTTTACTATTTACTTTTATGAGAAACTTAGGAGTTTGCACACCTTTTTGAGCTATCATGCTGACAACACATAAGTATGCAACTCTAATTGAGCACATGGTGTCTACAACACTAGAATTTTCATCATTCACTAAGTTGTCATGTAGACAACATAGTTAATCACCCTCCTAATTTAGCACAAGTTGTCTACAACATTATTTTGTGTGCTACACCATTGTAGACTTATCCTCTCATCATCACACTTACTTTTGTGCTTAATGGAGGATAACCCATATCTAGTGGACATGTGCCTAGTTCTATAACTTATCATGATGTTGATTCTTAGGCATTCTAGATGCATCTGAGAGGCCTTTATATACAGGCACTCCTATTGTACTTGTACATTGTATTGAATACTATATAGTTATTTTTATCATACTCTGGTCTAATTTGTGCTTGTGTTTTGATTTCCTTGGTCTTGGGTGAATTCTACCCTAACGTGGATTCTTACATAGTATCAGAGCTAAGAGAGATACTCATCACATAGCCATTGGAGACCTCATTGCTTCACCTCTCAAAGGGACTCGATTCAGATCTGGAGCATTAGTAGCAATTGTGAGCATCTAGAGCCAAAGTAGACCTTGTCATTGCATCTAGAGTGAGGATTTAGTGAAGATCAACTACAAATTTGCCTATTTTAGTCCATAGTGGACCATGAGGAAAAAAAAATTTTGCAAATCAAAACCCGAAGGCCCAATTTGCAAGCTAGGTATAGTCTTTTATTGATCTATTAAATTCATTTTTGGATTAGTTTAATTCTGCAATTTCTCTATATATTTTTAGGAATATTTTCTTCAAATTATTAGCCTAGTTAGGCATCCAAACAGAGAATTTTTTTTAGCATAGGCACTAGGCAATCACACCCTGGCCCTGTACTGAGAATATTCTTTATTTTATTGGTAGGAGATCTTATCAAATTTTTGGCACACATCTCTTTATTTGGTTCAATATTTTAAATTCAATAGTTAAAACCATTGAACCATCCACCAACATCCATCGGTGGAAGGAAAACTACATCACTCCTGATGCCTTTTTTTTAAGACCTATGACCATTGGTTTTTATAAACCTTTGGAATATACTCACCCATGAATGTGGGATAATACAATAGATTCATGACACTACAAAACCTAAATCCAACATGGGACTATAACCTACCGTTTGAAACTCTAGCACCCAATTTTCCACTGCCATGCGACATTTCCATAGAGAAGCCACACATGCCACATTAGCCTCCACATTATAGACTACCAACTCCATGTGGTAGTAAAAGAAGATTCCATGCATGTATTAGCCACTATGGATAGTCTACCACACAATGAATGACATGTGGCAAAACTGCCACATAGACTACTTGCTCAGCCAAAGGTATAGTCAGTGCTAGTTGTCACATCCACATTTGCGAATCACCCAACTTCATACACATCAGAAGTTTGAGTCACCTTTCATACCTATATAGTCAGTGGACATGTCTAAAAAAGTAATACATTTCCATACAATCTATACATGTTGATGTCATTAGCTATATGGGTGATATCATTGCCAAGTTAGCAGGGCCTACATTTTTGCTGACATCAGCAATCTACAAGCCTAACTTTGATGACCATCTAACTATCATTCTAGGAAAATTTTGAATTGTTGTGGCAATCATTTTACTGTCAGTTTTAACATCATGTTTTCCTCTCTAGACCCCTCTTCAAATGTAGTTTTGATTTGGTAGCCTGACTTTGCAAGGTCATAACTTAGACATCCAGACTCCAAATTAGGTACAATTTATTTATTTTTGGGTAGAATTTCTTGAAAATTTTAGTGGTATAGCTATTTTCTAGTTTTGGTGCACAAATTTTGTAGAATAAGTATTTTTTGGTGATTGTACCAATCTAATCTTGCATTTTTCAACTTTAAACACATCGTACGAGCTCATCTAGACTCCTTTTTAGGTTCCATTTTTTTGGAAAGTGCATATTTTTTCATCTAATTTTTAGATCTACATTCAAATTTTAGTCTTGTGTTAAAATTACCACTTTCAAAGATAGGCCCTATTTTGCATTGTATTTCTTTACTTTTTTTTTTTGAGCTACATTGTAAAGGTCCAAATTTGTACTCTATATAGAGGTTGTAATCAGCAAAATAAAAAAGCCCACTTTGTCCATTTTGACAAGTGGCCTATTGTAAATGTACTAGATATAAAGTGTCAAAATCATTCATTTGGGGGGGGGGAGGAGGATTTTTTGATTGAGTGAAAAGGGAAGGTGTGTATTGTGTATTGTGTCTCCTTGATCTCGTATTCTTGCATTATGGGTTCTTTTTCAAAGTTAACTCCACATAATTATGCTACTTGGAAAGAAAACATCAAGAAACCATTGGTAGAAAAAGGTTTATTGTGTTATGCCACTGGTGCAGCAAAGAAACCTCCTATTGATGTTGATGAAGCTAAAAAAGAAGACTGGAAATCCAAACAAGAGATGGCCCTAGGAACCTTGTTGAAAAATATCTCTAATCCTATGTAATTTCACATTAGGAAGCTTTCCAATCCAATAGAGGTTTGGGCTAAACTTGAAGCTTTGTATGTGACAGTAGATGAAGTCATGGCTTACACCACAGAGGATAAACTTCTCAAGTTGGATCCTAGAAATTTCAACACCATCAAAAGCTATCTTACCCAAGTAGACATGTATAGGGCATAACTTAAGGATTGTGGTGAACCCATCAAGGATGGAAAGATGATCAAACACATCATGACTCATCTTCCACCTGAATATACTCCCTTTGTTTCTAGCTTTAATACACATAAATTAACAATGGGTAGTTCCTATGTTAAGCCTTCATTTGAGAAATTTTCAAAAATTTTGATCTTAGAACATGACAATCTAGTGGGTATGGGAATTCTCAAGTCTTCCAAGACCAAAGCCTTGGTAGAAAATGAAGGTAATTCAAGTGGTAAAAACTCCAACAAGAAGCAAAAGTAGTGGAAGGATAAGCCACAAGATGACACACAATAGTCCTCCTCAAAACAACAATCTTCCTTAAATCAATCTTCTTTCACTCAATAGTCTTCTTCACAACAAGGAAAGTCTTCTTCTAAAAATAACCAAAAGGGGAACAATTCCAAGAAAAAGGAGAAAAAAATGTGTTCCTATTGTAAGAGGAATGGTCATGATGCACATGAGTGCAAAGATAAGAAGATTGTTGAATTGGTCAACATTATGAGGAAGCACAAAATTGATGTACAAAATGCATATAAGGATAAGGGATCTTCATCCATTTCAAAGGGTAAGGGAAAAAATTTGGTAGAAAGTACAAATAATACTTAGGAATGGGTTCTTGATTCAGAGCAACACATCATATGGGTGCTTCAAGGGAGTAGTTTTCCTCTTTGAAACCATGAAATGTACCTTACATCTATGTGGGAAATGATACTCAAGTGGAAGTAGAAGGTAAAGGAAATGTTGAGTTGGAAAATAACATCTTCAAGAATGTTCTTCATGTTCCTAACCTTAGCACAAACCTTCTCTCCATCTATTAGATTACTCACTATAGATGTGGTAACAAAGTAGAGTTCCTCCCTGATACAGTTGTCATGAAAAATCTCAAAGATGATTCTATGGTGGAGGTTGGAAATGCTAATCATGAGACAAGACTTTATTCTTTCTCACATTTTGTGCCTAATTCCACTTCCCTTACCTTGTTGACTCATTCAAACACACAAAGTAAACTATGGCATGAGAGATTTGGACATCTTAATTATCACTACCTTCAACAACTCAACAGCAAGGAAATGGTCATTGGTCTACCTCAAGTCAAATATTCAGAGGGTGCATGTCTAGGTTGCGAAGCAAGCAAGCATCGTGAAGAGAAATATGACAAGGGGAAGTCTTGGAAGGAAATTTTTGTTCTATAATTAGTTCATAGTGATGTAGCTAGCCCATTTCTAGTACCATCCTTTGGTAAGGCCCACTATGTTCTCACATTTATTGATGACTTTTCATGGTATTAGAACCACAAAAGAAAAAGGCATTAGAACCACAAAGAAAACCATGTATATTTATTGGATATCTTGACCATCTCAAGGCACACAAGCTAGTGGATCCAGAGATGCATGAAATCTTTTATAAGAGGAGTGTTCACTTTGAAGAAACATGTCTAAGCTTGGCTTCTACAACTCCTCCTTTGTGGATAGTGATCATTGTGATAACAATGACTTGGAAGATGAGATTTTTCCAACTTTGACTTGTGGGACACCACCTTCACAAGGTTCACAAATAGTTGAGGCCATTCCTTCTTCTTCTTCCACTAAACCTCATTGGACATAGAAAACGTTTGATGTAGAAAGTTCATTGGTGGGAAATCCTTTAGACACTTAAAGGACAAGGTCACAACACAAGTCATTTCCACATGCATATATAGCCATTGCTTCAGATCCATAGTCATTTAAGGAAGCATCAAGGATTTTAGAATTAGACAAGGCTATGGAGGAAGAATATAATTCTTTGATGAAAAACAAGACTTGGGACTTAGTTCCCCTTCCTAAGGGAAGAAAGGTGGTTCAATGTAAGTGGATCTATCAAACCAAATTTGTAGCAGATGGAAGTGTTGATAAGCATAAGGCTAGACTAGTTGCCAAAGGTTTCTCATATGTTTTAGTTATTGACTACATAGAGACTTTTGCACCATTTTCCAAGATGAACTGCATTCACCTGACACTAGCTCATGGTTGGGTTGTACACCAAATGGATGTTAAGAACACATTTTTAATGGTGATCTTTATGAGGAAATTTATATGGAGTAGCCACAGGTGTTTGTAAAGGATTCTACTATGGTTTGTAGATTCAAGAAGTCTATTTATGGTCTTAAGTAGGCTCCTCAAGCTTGGTATGCCAAAATTGATTCCTTCCTACTGTTAGTAGGATTCACCAGGTGTCATTCTAATTTGAATGTCTACATTCTTGAGAAAGATGCCTCACACTTGATATTAGTGCTTTATGTTGATTATTTGATCATTAAAAGCAACACTTCATCCATCATTTCCAATGTCAAGACCTCTTTGTAGGATAGATTTTCTATGACAAACTTGGGTTTTTAACATTATTTACTTGGCATTGAGATCACACAGTCTTCTGTAGGGATATCACTTTCACAACCCAAGTATCCTCTTGACTTTCTTTCTCGATTTCACATGAGTGACTACAAGCATGCTCCTACCTCCTTTCTATTAGGTGTCAAGCTAGAGGCTAAGTGTACCACTCCACTTTTTGATGCAACATTATATAGATAGTTAGTTGGGAGCCTTATCTACTTGACACATACATGCCTTGATATTGCTTTTGTAGTGGGTATGGTTTCATGCTTTATGCAAGAACCACATGAGCTTTATTAGAAGGCTTCCAAGAAAATTTTGCACTACATAAAGGTACACATATAGATGGGATACATTATGAAGCATGTATAGGACCTCAAGTAATTGGATACATAGTCTCAAACATTGCAGGAGACTTAGATTCACACAAGTCCACTTCAAGTTACATATTTCACCTTGGTTCTGGCCCTAGTTGTTGGCAGAGTAAGAAGAAAACTACTCTTTCTCTTTCTTCCACAGAGGCTAAGTATTAAGGAGCTTTCAATGTAGCTACAAAGGCTTTTTGGTTACAACACATCTTGGAGGATTTTGGATTTGATCTCCCTAAGCCTATAGTTATTCATTGTGACAATCATAGTGCCATTGAGATCTCTAAGCATCCAGTTCAGCACCAGTGGACTAAGCACATTGAGGTTCATATGCAATACATTAGAGAGCTTATACATGAGTAGATCATTGCACTACAATATTTTCCTATAGTAGAGTAGGTCATTGATATCTTTAGAAAACTCTTCACTAAGCTCAAGTATATTCATTTGTAAGATCTCTTTAGGGTGTAGGATATTGCAGAAAGGGGAGTCCCTTGACTTCTCTCTTGTTCTTCTAAGAGGGATTTTTTCCTCATCTGAGGTCTTCTGTCTCAATTTCTTTATTGTACTTATCTCTCTTTTTGGAGGAGGGATTTTACCATGAGGTTTTCCTTCTTTCTCCTCTTTATGAGAGATTGCATTGCATCATTCTATAGCATTGCTTTTTTACATGGGTACCTAACATGGCCTTATAGCTAGGACCCATCATGCATTTGTGAGCTTAAGTGCATTCCCCTAAGTTGCACTTAAGGGAGGGTGTTGGTGTAAATATGTATTTACTATTTAAATTTTACTTAAGTTTACTTAGGTTAGTGCATTATTTTATTATTTATTTTTATGAGACACTTAGGAGATTGCACACCTTTTTGAGTTGTCATGTAAACAACACAGAAGTACACAACTCTAATTGAGCACATGGTGTCTACAACACTAGAGTTTGCATCATTCACTAAGTTTTCATGTAGACAACATAGTTATTCACACTCCTAGTTTATCACATGTTGTCCACAATGCTAATTTGTGTGCTACACCATTGTAGGCTTATCCTCTTATCATCGCACTTACTTCCATGCTTAATAGAGGATAACCCATATCTAGTGGACATGTGCCTAGTTGTATGAATTATCATGATGCTTATTCTTAGCCATTCTAGATGCACCTCAGAGGCCTTTATATACAGGCACTCCTATTGTACTTGTACATTGTATTGAATACTATACAATTATTATAATCATACTCTGGTTTAATTTGTGCTTGTGTTTTGAGTTCCTTGGTGTTGGGTGAATTCTTCCCTAAGGTAGATTCTTACACATTGAATTTCTCAACTCTAATCCTTTGCAACTTGATCTCTTGAAAAATGAGAGACCTCTTGCTAAGTGCATTTGCAACTTATTTGTTAACTCTGTTCTTGTTCTTGATAGTGAAGTTGTCAGCCTGTAGTATTTCCATCTACTTGATATGCCTCAAACTTAGTTTGTCTTGAGTGTTTATGTAGCTTAGAGCTTGGTTAGTAGTATAAACTAGAAACTCATTAGGAAATGGGTGATGCCTCCACTTTTTAAGGGCTTGTAATAAAGCATATAGTTCTATGTAGTAGGATGAATACTTACACTTGGCCTCATTTAATCTTTCACTAAAGAATACCACTAGCCTATCTTCTTGGCTTAGGATTGCATCTACTACAATGTTACTTGCATCACATTCTCCTATGAATGGTTTATTTAAACTTGGCAATACCAGTATAGGTTGTGTAGCCACTTCCTTCTTCAATGCCTCAAAACCTACATTGGTTTCCTTAGTCAACACAAACTATGTCTTGAGTCCTCATTTTATGTTGTCAAGGATTGGTGCATAGATTTTAGTGAATGTTCTTATAAACTTCCAATAAAACTAATCTATAACCCATTAAAAATATGGCTTCAATCATTGTCCCAGGAGTAGGACAACATAAAATGGGTTGAACCTTTCTCTTTGCAATCTTCAAGTTAATGTGTGATACTACAAATCCTAGGTAGACTAGTTCTTATTTCATGAACTGGCTCTTTTCAAGGTTTATGGTCATCTTGGAGTCTTGGAGTCTTTCCAATGCAAGTTCTAGGTGTTTAATATGTTCTTCTTTGGTTTTACTAAAAATGAGGATGTCATCTAAGAATATTACCACAAAGAAACCTATGTAGTCCTTTAGAACCTCATTCATCACCCTCATAAAGGTACTAGGTTAATTTGTAAGCCCAAATGACATTACTAGTCACTCATATAACCCCTCTATAGTCTTAAAGGATGAATTCCACTCATCTCCCTCTTTCATTATGATATGATAGTGTTCACTTTTTGAATCAATCTTGGAGAATTATTTAGCACTTCCTAGGAAATCCATCATATCTTCTATTTTAGGAATAGGAAACTTATATCTAATAGTTATCCTATTTATTTCACTAGAAATTATATAGATTCTCAACTTACCTCCCTTTCTAGGAGCCAACACCACTAGAACAACACATGGGCTTCTACTTTTCCTAATTAGACCTTGATCCAAAAGCTCAAGTGGTCTTTCCTTTCTATCTCCTTATTCTATTTTGGTGTCATCTTTTATGTAGCCTTGTTAGGAAATGATACCTCTGACACAAAATCAATTTGATGGCTGATTTCTCTCTTTGGTGACAATGTAATTAGTGTACCTTCACAGATGATGTCCTTGAACCAATCTAGTAGTTTATTCACCTCCTTAGGCATAGGATTTTGTCTAGGCATCCCCTCCTCCCTTGGTTTCACCAATATGACATAGACAACTCCTTATTGCATCTTTATATCCTTTAGGAATTCTTTCCCACTCATCAATAGTGCATTGGATTTTGCCTTCTCCATTATGTCTTCCTCTATCAAAGATTGGATCTTATAAGTTAATCCATTCTTATTGAATGAGTACTTATTCTCCTTGTCATGGTGTATTTCCTCCCCGTTATACTGCCATGGTCATTCAAACAATAGATAGCATGCATCCATTGGTAGCACATCACAAAGTATCCTATCTTGATCCTTACCTATGTTGAACTCAACCCACACTTGTTCATCAACCAATATGTTTTTCCCCTTATTCAACTAGGTGACTTTGTAGGGACATGCATGGGGTATCTTGGGTAGCCTCAAATTCTAAACTACCTCCTCTGAAATGATATTGTTAGTAGACCTTGAATCAATTATGACCATGCATACTTTTCCTAGAATCTTGCACTTGACTCTAAAAATAGCCCTTCTTTTCTTCTACTTGTCCTTGGTAGGTTCTTTGATGAATATCCTCCTCAACATTAGACTCTCTCCTTTCTCTAAATCTAGGCTCACCTTCGATTATTTTGGATAATCCTCTTCTTGGACATATGAAATCTTCTTCTCACCTTGTGATGATGAGGTTTTTTTAGGACATCTATAAGCTAGCTAAACTAAATGCCCACAATTATAGCATTTCATGGAATAAAAATGAGAATTCCTAAAACTCCCTGATCTTCCCCTACCACTATTATAAGAACTTTTGCCTCTGCCATATCCACCTCTATTATTTGGCTCATGTCCTTTCATGGTAAGATTCAAGTCACCTTGGCTCCTACTACCATTACCTCTTCTACTTGAACCACCTGCATGACCACCTCTAGTGTGTCTTCCTCTTCCTCTAACCCTAGTAATTAAGTCCTATTTTTTCTTGAGTTTTTCCACCACTTTAATAGCCATATGACAATAATTATGAAAGGTAGTCAGTGTAAAGAGACTCAACTCTTATTTAATATTCCATCTAAATCCATTTAGGTACCTTTTCACCTTAATTCTTTCAAGTTATTTGACTCTAGACCTTAGGCTTAGCTTCTAGAACTCTTTTGTGCAAGAAAACACATCTAGGTCTCTTTTTCTAAGATTTTGTTTCTTCATGTCCAGTTGGATGTCATAATACTCAGGTATATATTTCTCTTTCAATTTAGCCACCATTATTTTCCAATTTTTTATTGGCTTCTTTCCTTCCTTCTCTCTTTCTTCTTGCAAGAATTTTGACTAGGTTAGATATTATCCTCTTAGCCTTGATTTAGCTATTTCCACCTTTTGTGCATCTATTACTCCATCACCTTCAAACTAATTTTCTATGCATTCAATTTATTGCATAACTAATTATGTATCCATTCTTCCTGTGAATATGGGAATGCCTTCTAATGCTTTTCCACTTAGTGCCCTCAATTATTTTAGAAAAAGGTTCCTCTACTAATGGAGGGTCTAGTTCTAGTTTTTCTTCCTCTTCTACTTGATTCTTTCCTTTTTCTTTATCCACTTCTAACTTCTCTTTCATCTTGCCTACAATTTTAGTAACTTCCTCAAGAAGAATGTTCTTCTCTTGTTGTTTGGCCAAATCCCTAGCCAACTCTACTTTGGTCACCATGGTGCTCTCTCTTGTGGATTCACTTACCTTTGACATGAACATTGCACTTCCCAAGACTTTTAACTAGTCTCTAATACCACTTTCATGGGGAGATCTAAACTACCTCACAATAGATCTTCTGTCTCTTCCTATGGCCTATTCCTAGGTCTTTGCTAGCATCCACTTCTTACTCTAACCAACGATCACTCCTAGAATCCCTATACCCAACCTATTATTAGAGTTTGGGATAGTTCTTCTCTCTACTCTTGAATGGATTTCACTCTACCCTAGTACATACTAGTAGCTCTTTACTTAAGTTTCCTATTGATTTATTGTTTTCCTAGCTTTAAGCCTTGTAGCCTTTTTGCCTTAATTAGGTTTCTTGGAATAACTCATAATTTCTCCAAAAAACCCAATGAACCAGCTATGTATTCTTCCTACCACCTATCAAGACTCAAGAATTTCTTTGGTCTTGGATCCTGACACTATCTGTACAATGGCTTCCTTAGCAAGGCTTATTTTTAAGGGTTTTAGGAACATGTTGCCAGTCAGCCTCCTTTTCTTCCATATATTTTTAAAAATAACTCCTCTACTCCTATCCTTTCATTCACACCACAAGGATACATCACTCTAAATTCTCCCACCATTTATTGGTTTAATTCAATCCATTCAGCAATCTCTCTTTCTATTTTCCTACTCAAACCTTGAGCCAAAATGTTGTTGCACTCGCCTAGGGTTTGGTAGTAACAATAGTTCTCCAAAAATAAATGACTCCAAAATCCATATTTACACTATATATAGTACATTACTCTATTCCAAGTGGCCATGAATTTTGAACCACATGAAGTCAAGTTAAATCCATTATTTACGTGACTAGCTCTGAACCAGGTAGTGAAAATCACAAAACAAAACAATTAACAAAATGATCACCAGTCTTAAAAGACAATAAAACCAATTCTAAAAAAGATATATAAACATTACAAAGTCAAAATTCAATTAATTATTTTAGTTTCTTCAATCCAATAATGGTTGGATGAAATCTTCGATACATAAATACAACCAATTTCTTGCTCTTCCCAATCCACAATCCATTCAATGTCCTTCCTAAATGCCAAGTTAGGGTTTGAATGGACTTATATATTCCCTTCCCACCTGTTTGGACCCTTAGGTTGTGCTTATAACACCACTAAGACCAATTCCGAGTTTTTAAGAAAATTTGTCATGACAACTTTGTTAGAATATATAGTCCACTGATATAACTGAGAGGGGTGGGATGAATTAGTTATATAACTAATATCAAAATTAAAAATCTTGAACAATCTTAACCATATGAGTAATGTAAACTAAAACCATGATAAAATAATCATACACAATAAGAAAAGATATGTTAACTAGGGAAACCCTTGATCAAAGGGAAAACCCTAGTAATAATATTAATATTCCTTGTTAGAGGATAGATGCTTCTAGGAGTCTATTACAACATTCAATATGTATGAGTTCCTATTAAGAGACTTTGAATCTCTATTAGGAGATTCCAACCTTGTTAGGAGATGTAGAAGATAACTGGACCCACTATCCAAACAACTTCAAGAGCAAGAACAATGAACCCACTATCCAAATGATCTCTGCATTATTCCTGGCAAGATAATAGATCTGAAATTTACTTCCTTCCTCTTTCTCTATCCTAACAACTAGGCTTTTTCTCCTTTAGATTTTCTAACTAGATCTTGAATCTCGCATCCAAAAATCTCTTTGATTTCTTACACACATTTAGTAAGCACTCTACTCCTTTTTGCACTTTGCACTTGAACAATGATCACAATACTTGAACACACACTTTACAATCAAGGAAAAAATCTTTACTTTCTACCATATCTTCATAATAATTCCTTGATTCAACCTTGAGGCTTTCCCAATTAATTACAATAAGATAATTAATAAAATTACAATTACAATGGAATTGTTGGCTCACAATCTATACAAAAATTTATACATGTGAATCTAAGGCTGTGTACTCACTAATTTCATCATTTGAACATCCTCTATCACTTCTTGACTACACATTACTTCATTACATCTAGGATGTATGATAGACAACAATCATTAGGAGCTTCTTCCCTAATACTTTATCTCTAAACTGCTCTCTATAAATCAGGTACAAGTTCCATATGCTATCAAATTAGACTCTGTGCACTTAACCACATCATCAAGATACTATGTTGTACATGTCCATAACTGTACATGACCAAAAAATCAAACTATTGTCTATACCATCAAGATCTTTGTCTCCTACTTTGCTAGTCTTTACAAAAATTAAGCTATGTTGACATCAATGACAAACACAATCATGAATGCAACATATCAATAACCTCCAGTGTTCAAAATACTCCTACAATGTAGTATCATTAGCATTCATGCTATGAAACTTTTTCAAAATTGCAAAGTTGTTATGAGCAACATTTACAACTTTTCTAATTTTGGAAATTTTGTCAAACCATTAGCTTGCATGGTTCAAATTGACTCCAAACAACTACTTGAGACCTTAAAACAACTAAAGACATAAAATTCCTAGAAACTCATTCATTTTGGGGTATTCCTCAAAGTTTGACCCTTTGTTGACTTTCTAGGACTTAAACACCTAGATCTTAAAAGACCACTCAAATCACATGACTCCACTCAAACCTAAACTATACACACAAATTTGAACTTCACAACTTATTCCTTATTAACTTTTGGTTAGCTAAACCAATCAATATGACAAAAATAATGGTGCTCCTACACCATTCTCCTAGTGCAACAAACAAGTTAGGGAGCTTGTGGTGTTTAGAACTCTATACTAATGTCATGCTTCTTGAAGTCACTCTCTACTATCCAATTAGCCTCTAACTCTAGCTTTTGTCTCCATTTTACTAAGTGTTCCATATATATCTTATTCCTAGGCTTCTTCTTCACCTTTGAGTCTAGAATCTTGTCAACTTTTGGTTTGATCTGATCCAGTGCCTTGAGCTCTTCCACATCCCTATTTACTTCAATATTGTATTATTCATTATCCATATTTGGTTTTTTGTATTTGATCAAGTCCTTCAAATTAAATATAGGAGAAATGGAAATCTCCTTGTTTAATTCCACCTTGTAGGCATTTGGTCCATATTTAGCTAGCACCTTGCATGGTCCAATCCTTTTTATTTGTAGCTTGCTTGGTTTTCCCTTCTATAATCTAGCCTTGTTCAAGAATACCATCACAAAATCATCTACCTCAAATTGTAGATCTCTCCTTCCTTCATCTCTCTTAGCTTACAATGTTTTATTTTCCTTCACAAGAGTCTTCTTTACTAGCTCATGTACCTGTCTCATTGATTGAGTAAAGTCATTAACATGACCACTAATTCCTTTATAACCCTTTAAGTCTCTGAGTTCAATAAATCCTCTTGGATGTAACCCATATAAAACTTTAAATGAATTCTACTAGTAGTCATGTTTGTACTATCATTATAAGAAAATTCTTCTTGAGGAATGACCTGCTCCCATGCTTTTCCATACTCCTTAGTGAAACACCTCAAAAAGTTACCAAGTACCCTATTAACTACCTCTGTCTGACCATCTATTTGGTGATGGTATGTACAGATATGAAACAAGTTTGTTCGTAAAATTTTCCCAAGTGTCTTAGACAAATGGCTCATGAACTTAACATCTCTATATGCTACTATGCTTATGGGTAAGCCATGTATCCTAACTATTTCCTTCAAGAAACAATGGGAAATGTGACTAACATCATGTGTTGTTTTGTATTAAACAAAATGACCCATGTTTTTGAACCTATCCACCACCATAAACAATTTTCCCAACCCAGTAGGTTTTCTACATAGTCCAACTTCAAAATCCATGTTGATGCAATCCCAAGGCCTATTTGGGAAGGGTAATGGTTGATATAGGCCTACATTTTATGGTGTCCCCTTTTGCTTCTAACATACTCCACACTGCTCCACATATCTCAATACATCTTTTTGCATTCTAGGCCAATAGTAGAACCTTTTCTACTAATTCTATAGCCTTGTTCAATCCAAAGTGTCCACTTAAACTCCCATTATGTTTCTCTTGAATAAAATTTTCCATCATAGAGCCTCTTTGGACATGCAACTATTTTCCCTTGAATAGGAACCCATTTTTTAATGTGTAATCAACACATTCACTATGAAAATGACTATCACATTCAATGCATACCTTGTATATCTCTCGGAAGTTTGCATCTACTTTGTATAGGTGTTTGAATTCTTCAACTCCAATTCTCTACAAATAGATCTCCTCAACAATGAGAAACCTCCTACTAAGTGCATCTATAACCTTATTATAAACTCTCTTCTTATGCTTGATAGTGAAGGTGTAGGACTACAGTAGTTCCATCCACTTGATATACCTCCAATTTTATTTTTTTTGAGTGTTGATGTAACTTACGGCTTGGTTATCAGTATAAACCACAAAATCCTTAAGCAATAGTTAATGCCTCAACTTTTATAGGGAGTGTACTAAAGCATATAGGTCTAAGTCATTGGATGAATACCTAGACTTGGCCATATTTAGCCTTTCACTAAAGAATGTCATTGGCCTACCTTCTTGGCTGAGGACTGCACCCACTACAATGTTATGTGCATCACATTCTACTATGAATGGTTTATCAAAACTTCACAATACTAGTATAGGTTGGGTAGCCACTTTCTTCTTCAATCTCTCAAAACATGCATTGGCTTCCTTGATCCACAAATTTTTTTTAATCTTGAGTCCTCATTTTATAGTGTCAAGGACTAGTTCAAAAATTTCACTAAATCTTCGTATGAACTTCCTATAAAACTAATCCAACCCATGAATTTTTTTGACCTGAGTCTTTATCCTAGGAGCAGGCCAAGTTAAAATGGCTTCAAATTTTCTCTTATCCATCTTCAAGTTACCTTGTTATACTACAAATATTAGGTAAACAAGTTCTTATTTCATCAACTCAATCTTTCCAAGGTTTATGGTCAACTTTTCCTCTTGGAGTCTCTTTTACAAAAGTTCTAGTTCTTCTTTGGTTTTACTAAAAATAATGATGTCATCTAAGTAGAATAGTATAAAGAAACCTATGTGGTCCTTTAGAACCTCATTTATCAGCCTCATAAATGAACTATGTACATTTGTAAGCCCAAATGACATTACTAGTCACTCATATAACCCCTATGTAGTCTTAATAGTTGACTTCTACTCATCTCCCTCTTTCATTTTGATATAATAGTATCCACTCTTTAAATCTATACTGGAGAGGTATTTATCACTTTCTATTAAATCCATCAAATCTTCTATTCTAGGAATAGGATATCTATTATTTATCCTATTTATTTCCCTAGAATCAATACACATTCTCCATTTACCTCCCATTTTAGGAGCCAATACCATTGGAACAACACATGGGCTTATACTCTTCTTAATTAGACCCTGATCCAAAAGCTCTTGGAATTTCCTTTCTATCTCCTTATTTTTTTCTAGTGTCATCTTGTATGTAACCTTGTTAGGAAATGATGCCTTTGGCACAAAATCAATTTGATGGTTGATTTCTCTCTTTGGTGGAAATGTAGTTGGTTTACCTTCAAAGATGATGTCCTTAAACTGATATAAGATTTTCTTCACCTCCTGTTATATAGATTATTGTTCAGGCATCTCCTCCTCCCTTGGTTTAACCAATATGGTGTAGCCAACTCCTTCCTTCTTCATATTTTTTAGGAATTATTTCCCACTCATACATAGTGCATTGGATTTTTCTTTCTCCACTATGTTTTCCTCTATCAAAGATTGGATCTTATAAGTTACTCCATTCTTCTTTAATGATTGCTTATTCTCCTTGCCATGGTGTACTACCTCCCTATCATACTGCCATGGTTTTCCAAGCAATATATGGTATGCATCAATTATTAGCACATCACATAGTATCATATCTTGATACTTACCTATGGTGAACTCAACCTACACTTGTTCATTAACCAATATGTTTTGCCCCTTATTCAACCAAGTGACTTTGTAGGGACATTAATGGAGTATCTTGGGTAGACTCAACTTCTAGACTACCTCCTCTGAAATGAAATTGTAAATAGATCATAAATCAATTATGAAGCTCCAAAATTTGTGTAGTATCTTGAACTTGGCTATAAAAAGAGCCCTTCTTCACTTGTTCTCATCCTTGGTAAGCTCTTTGATCAATATCATCATCAACATTAGACTCTCTTCTTTCTCTAAATCTAGGCTCACCTCTGATTGTTTTGGATAGTCCTATTCTTAGATAGAGAAAATCTTCTTCTCACTTTGTAAAGATGAGGGATTTTTAGGACACCTATAATTTGGGTGACCCAACTACCCACAATTATATAATTTCATGCAAGAAAAATGAGAACTCCTTCTGAAACCCCCTAATCTATCCCTACCAATCATGTAAGAACTTCTATGTTTTCCATATCCACCTCTTTTATTTGGCTCATGTCTATGCTTTATAATCTTGGAGTCATGTTAGATCCCATTTTCATTACCTCTTCCTCTACCCTAGTATTAGAGTATTTTTTCCTCTTGATTTTTTCCTCCACTTTAATAGCCATATGATAACAACTATGAGAGGTAGTCAGTGTAAAGAGACTCAACTCTTCTTTAATATTCCATCTAAGTCCATTTAGGTACCTTTTCACCTTAATGCTTTCAAGTTCTTGAACTCTAGACCTTAGGCTTAGCTTCTAGAACTCTTTTATGTAAGTAGCTACATCTGGGTCTCTTTGTTTAAGATTTTCTCTCATTGTCAAAGTGATTTTCCATGCCTTCAATGCTCTCCATAACTAATTTTGTATCCATTCTTCTAGTGAAGATAGGACTTCCTTCCTATTATTTTCTTCTTAGTGCCTTCAATGCTTTTAGAAAATTTTCCTCTACTAATGGAGGGTTTGGTTCTAGTTCTACTTCCTCTTCTACTTGATTCTTTCTTTTTTCCTTATCCACTTCTAGCTACTTTTCATCTTGCCTGTAGTTTCAACAACTTCCTCTAGCTTTTTCTTCATCTCTTCCATAACTTTCTAAAGAATCTTGTTCTTCTCTTTTTTTTGGTCAAATCCCTATCGAAGTCATCATTTTCACCGTCATTCTCTCTCTCTCTCTCTCTCTCTCTCTCTCTCTCTCTCTCATGGATTCATTTACCTTTGACATGCACATTGCACTACCCAAGCCTTTTAATTGATCTCTAATACCACTTTCCTAGGGATATCTAAACTACCTCACAAGAGATCTTCTATCTCTTCCAAAGGCCTATGCCAAAGTCTTTTCTCTAGTCCACTTCTTACCCTACTTAGGGATCACTGCTAGAATCCCTATCCCTTTTATAACTCTCCACCAACTTCAAACTCCACAATATCTCCACTTTCTCCTATGCACTAATGTATTGAATTAGCCATTCTTCTAACCAAGTTGTTCTTGGGGTTAAAAATTATACTTCTCTCTATTCCTTGGTGTTTTCACTCTACCTTGATCCATACTAATGGCTCTTTACTTTGGTTTCCTATCAATTTCTTAATTTCCTAGCTTTAGGCCTTGTAGCCTTTTTGCCCCAATTAGGCCTTCTAAAAACTAGGTTTCTTGGAATAAATAGGAATCACTCCAAATAAAACCTTGAGACAATTATGGATTCTTCCTACCACCTATCAATACTCAAGGATTTCTTTGGTCTTGGCTCATGACACTGTACATACATTGGTTTCCTTAGCAAGCCCTATTTTCAAGGGTTTTAGTAGCATGTTGTCAATCTACCTCCTTTTCTTCCATAGGTTGTCTAAAAAAAATCCTCTACCCCTCTCCTTGCATTCACACTACAAGGGCACATCACTTTACATTCTCTAATTGATTTTTTTAACCCAATCCATTTAGCAAGCTCTCTTGCTACTATTCTACTCAAACCACTAGCTAGGATGTTGCTACTCTTCCCTAGGGCTTGGTAGTAAAAATATTTACCCTGTAAGAAATCACTCCAAATTCCATATTTACACTATATACATATTTCATTACTTTATTCTAAGTTTCCATGAATTTTGAACCACATGAAGTCAAGTTAAAGCCATTATTTACATGATTGGCTCTAAACCAAGTACTAAAAACACAAAACACAAACAATTACCAAAATTATCACCATTCTTATGAGAAAATTAAACCAATTCTACAAAAGATCATAACACAAAGTCATGTTTCAATTCATTAGATCAAACTCTTTAACCTGTTAATAGTTGGATGAAAGCTCTGATGCACAAATGCAACTATTTTCTTTCTCTTTCCAATCCACAATTTGTTCAATGTCTTTCCTAATTGTCAAGCTAGAGTTTGGATGGCCATATATATTCCATTCCCACATGTTTGGACCCTTAAGGGTTTGGCTTAGAACATTGTTAATCCCAATTCCCAGTGTTTGGACTAATGGTTGACTAAACCAACCAAAAAGCCAAAAATAAAAGTGCTCCTACACCATTCATCCTTATCATCAAAACTTCTCAAACAATCCTTATTTCCATCAAATGTCAGCCTTAAATTAAATATTTTCTTTAACTTTTTTTCCTTATTCATGCTCAGTTGACATTAAATCTTGCTTGGTCAATACTAGACATGGTTAATACTAAAATTTCTTGGTTGACATTACACTTTCTTCATCAAGTACTCCATAATAACTATAGTAGCTCAAATTATACTATGCTCCTTCATTCATTGACCAAACTATCTTTCTTATACATGATCTGAACACTTAATCAAATTATGTAAAACAATCAAACCTATGTTATTATTTCAGAGTGTACTTCATTCAAGTTTTCATTGAATACCATATACTTATCAACACATACATCATCATACTTTCTTCAAATCCTCCTCATCAATCAAATGATATGGCACTCTACTAAAATAACATAATGTCTAACCAACTAAGGCTTGAAATTAATGACAAAATTAACAACGAATATGACTCTTTCATATACATTACAAACATTATCAGTTGGTGCTAACAATCTTCCCCTTTTGCATTCATGGAAACACATAAACCCATTAGATATTGTATTACATAATATTACATTATTCAACATCAAATGCAAGCACATCTTTAGCTCTTTGACGTCATTCAACTTCTTTGCAACATGTTTATCATTAGGGTCTTCAACTCCACATTTTCTCCCCCTTTAGGTATATGCATTAATGTGGAAGCATCTTCATCAAGTATGTAATTATTCCCCCTTAGTATATCATCCCAATACATATTATCTTTCATGTGCATCTTCCTTCTTTCTCATCTTCTTTCTTTCTCTCTCATCTCCCTTCTTTCTCATATCTCTTTCTTATCTTCCCCTTTCTTGCTCATCTCCTTTGATAATGATCTCAAAGGTAACTATAAGTTTCAATGAGAAACTTGGAAATTATTTTAGTTATACCTTGTACCTTGCATGTATTGATTCCATCAACTTCATTAAAATCACCTTCACAACTTCAAGAAATAGACCCTAAAGAGTGAACTCTTGCATCAAATTGACAAAGATATTGTGATAATTCATGAATTGATGAAATATGCATCTTACCTAGTAAATTTTTGATAAGGGAAGGACCCCTTATCTTACCTCTCATATACTCAAAAGCATCCTTAGTCAATGGTTTTGTGAATATATCTACAATTTTATCCTTAGATTTCACATACTCCAATATTACTAGTTTCTCTTGAACTTTCTTCCTCAAGTAATGATACTTTATAGATATGTACTTATTTTTTTCATGCATCATAGGATTCTATGATATATTAGTAAATTTTTTGTTGTCATAATAGATAGTAATTGGCTCAATGACTTCCTCTTATATACCTTCTAATAGTTTCTTAATCCATATAGTATTTGAAAAATTAATAACAATAACAACATACTCATCTTCAACAATAGAATAAGAGTTAAAACATTATTTTTTTCTGAACCATGTAATCAACCTTTCTCTTGGAAAGAATGATCCACCACTAATTCTCTTTATATCATCTACATTTCTTTCTGAGTAAGTTTCAGTAAAAAATCTAATCTCAAAATCACCTTCTTGTTTGTACCATATTCCATAATCTTTTGTTCCTTTTGGTATCTCAAAATCCTCTTAGTTGCAATCATGTGTGTCTCCTTATGATTATATAAAAATATTACAACTATCCAAATTGCATGTACAGTATTAGGTTTTATGTGTGCAACATATTTCAACTTCCTAATCATTGATCTATATTGTGACTCATTCACTTCACTAGTATTTTTTTCCTTAGGTAATTTTCATTTGGTGACCATAGGTGTTCTAACTAGCCTTGACTTATCTGTACCAATATCTTCAATATCTTCTTTATGTACTTATATTGGGTCACATATATACCACCTTATGTTTGATGAAATTATAAACAAATGAAAAATTTGATTTCACCAAACATAGACATCTCAAATTCTTTGTTCATCTGATCATCAAATTATTTTCACAATAAATCATTATGACCAAATATTATATCATAAAAAATTTCTCATCTATTAGGACCTTGTTTTCAGCTTCACTTTTCAAGTAAATGTTACTATTTTCACTTGTTATAACAAATTTGATATTGATTAGAAATGAATTCCACCTTTCATACCATGTTATAGGTCCTTTCTTCAAACCATATAGTTAATGTTTTAGTTTTCATACCATGTGTTTTTTATTTGAATCCACTAATCCTTTAAGTTTTTTTAATGTAGACCTCTTCTTCTAGTATTCCATTTAGATATGCAGACTTATAATCCATTTGATATACTTTAAATCTCTCATAAGTTGCATAAGCTAGCTGTGCTCTTAGTCCTTCCAATATAGCTACATGAGAAAAGGTCTCACCATAATTAATACCTTCTTCTTTGGAAAATCATTTGCAAAAGAGTCATGCTTTTTTCCTCATAGCTTCTCCCTTTTCATTCAATTTTTTACTAAATATCCACTTGTTTCCAATTATATTCTTGTCTTGAGTTCTTTGTACAAGTGTCCATTTATTCTTCCTCTAAATTTGATATGTTTCTTCATTCATAGAATTTGTCTATTCATCATTCTCGAGTGTAACTTTCATAGTTCTTGGCTCAAATTCAACAATCAAATAGGTATTTTCCTTCACCTTACTTCTTGTCATGATTCCATCTCTTTGGTCTCTAATTATTTGATCTTGTGATGATTCCTTCTCACATACTTTATTAAGACAATTTCATCTTTGTCATCACCATTATCTTCACTTAGTTGGGGTTCAACATTTTTCTCAATTTGTTATGTCTATTTCTTGGGTAATGTGGGTTGTTACTCAATAGCTATCTATTATTTCTTAATGTACCATTGTAATGACTTATGTTTGTGCTTAGGTGTAGTAGATGTATCATCATAGACATACACAAGAAATTTGTAGTCCAGGTTCCTTTTTACTCTCCTCATATTTATCATCTACAAACTCATTAATTCTAAGATTTTCACTTTTAATCATTGTGTTAGTCACTTTGCTCAAATATTTATAACCTTTACTCATAGAAGAGTAACCTAGGAATATTCCTTCATCACTTTTTTATTAAACTTCTCATTCCTTTCATCTTTATGAATATAGCATCTACTACCAAATATTTTGAAATAAATTACATTCGATGTATGACCATAACATAGTTCATAATTTTTCTTGTTTGTTCCTTTCTTCAATTGAGCTTGGTTGAGGGTGTAAAAAATAGTTCTTATAGCCTCTCTCTATAACATAGTTCATATTTTGTCTTGTTTATTCCTTTTTCAATTAGTATTGTTCTAGCACAATAAACAATGGACTTTTTCTTCCCTTTCCAAATCCATATTTCTATGGTGTCCTTGGTGTATATAGTTGTCTCTTAAGTCCATGCACAACATAGAATTTAATGAATTCATAAACTCACAAACTCAATTAGATCTCAATTTTTTAAATTTTTTTTTACCAATTTCTTTTTCAACCCTTTCCTTATACCACTTGAACATTTGAAAAGCATCAAATTTCAACTTCAAAAATCCAAATGTCATTATTCTCGAATAAATATCAACAAATAGTATGAAATATCTATCTCTATATTATCTCTCAAGTTTCATATGCATATACAAATTAGTATGTAGAATCTCCATCATGTCATTAGATGAGTGTGTCTTACTTGAAAAACTAGACTTAGTCATCTAATCAAGTTGACATTTCTTACAAATAGTATTTTTAGGTTTAAATAGGTTTAGTAAGACTCTTACTTTCTTACTTCTGCTCACTTTGACCATATTCTCAAAATGACATGGTCTCTTCTGAAAAAACCATACATCTTGAATTCTAGTAAATAGGCATGTACTTATAGTAGGATCTAGGTAAAATAGGTTACCTTAGTTTTCTCTCTAATACCAATCAACTTTCCATCATCATCATATATCAAGTTACCTTCCTATTCTAAAATTCCAACTCATGACATATGGTATTCAACTATGCCACACTCAAAAAATTATATGTTTGTCCTTGAACCCAATAGGCATCATCACATCTGGTTTTATCATTTAGCATGAATGATCCTTTACCTTTCATAAGACATGAAATATCATTTCCAAGTTTAACAGTTCCACCTTCATATTATTCTAACTTATCAAACTTACTAATATCACCAATCGTGATGTGAAAATCCATTATAAATAATCTATGTATTATGTTTAATAACATGATAAATAATTTTATTTTTTCCTCCTCACCCCTTTCCTCTTATCTATCTTCATTAACATCAACATATACCACTTCTCCACCTTCATTCTCATCATCAAAATCTAACTCAATGTGTTCCTCCTTAGTAATATAGCAAGACTTCTTTCCTTTCTCCTTATAGTCCTTGTAATCTTTGGTCTTCCTATATTTTTTTTCCTTTGTGTCTTTATTATCACTCCTATTCTTGTTAGGACATCTAGAAACAATATGACCATATTTGTTATATTTAAAACATATCAAACGATGTTTACCTTTGAATCTTCCTTTGTTCTCGGAAGCCTCCTTGCCAATAGTGATTCAATCTCATTCAACTTACTATCATCTAAATTTGAATCACTCTCATCCTTGATACTCTTATCCTTATTTAAACTTCCAATGGTTAGTAATATCTTAAGAGCATTTTTAAACTTAGGTAGACTATTGTCAAAGTTACTTAACTCAAATGCAATTATCTATCAACAATACCATCAAGAGTAAGATCATTACTAGGCATAGCTTCAAACTCTTGAATAAAAGACACTCTCATAGACAAGAAATAAGTTTTTGATAATGTTACTTACAACTTCTTCATTTCTGATGATTCCTCCAACATATTTGATGGTACTCACAACTTCCTTGATTCTGTTGACATATTGAAAAATGTTCTCTCCTTCCCTCATTCTCATCTCATCATACTTCCCTCTTAGACTTTCTTCTTTGCCTATCAACATATTTAATCTGCACAATGCATAAGTATCACCTTTTTTTATGTAGGAGCATCTTAGGTTGCCTTGTTATCCTACTCCTTTTTGTTCATTTTGCAAGTTGTTGTTGAGTTACTGTAGCACTCAATTGGTGTTGAGTTATTGTATCAATCAGTTGGTGTTGAGTTATTGTAGAAATCAGTTGGTGTTGAGTTACTATAGCACTTAGTTGGTGCCAACTTACTGTAGCACTCAGTGCTAAGTTATTGTAGCACTTAGTTGGTGCTGAGTTACTATAGCACTCAGTTGGCGCTGAGTTACTATAGCACTCAGTTGGTGCCAATTTACTATAGCACTTAGTTAGTGCCAAGTTACCCAGTGTATGCTAAGTGACTCTTCATGTGCCAAGTTATCTAGTGTATGCTAAGTGACCCTTCATGTGCTTATTTTTCCTACTTAGGTTCAGTGTCAACATTTGGATGTGATTTTTGTGAGCCAACTTGCAAGATTTATTTCGATCGTGACATTTATGTTAAGATCTTTTCTTGGGATGTGTCCAGACCATTATTGGGTTAGCCTTCTTCTTATGTAATGTTCTAGAATAATCTATAAGTTCTTTTGGCATGTATATATAGAGCGTTTAGGCATAGAGTTAGGAAATTTTTTGAAAGAGGATTGTAGAGCATAACTGGAAAGTGCGAATTTGATGTTGAATCTTTGAATGTGAATATATTTATATTTGGCCATAACTCAAAAGGCCTTATAGCTAGGAATGTATGAAGATATTTTGATGAATTAGTAAAAGTATTTCACTCTTCTTCCTCTATTGTTTATTGTTCTTTGTGTTTGTTTCCATAGTGTTAACTCTTGCAGGGTGGTTTGGATAGCTAGGTGAGCCTTTGGCCCTAGTTATTCATCTTTTTCCTACATCAGGTAACATCAAAGCTTGAGGTTCATCCTTGTGGAGATTGGATCATTTATAACCCTGATTCAAATTTTGTTATAGGGTTGTAGATCTATGGATTTGACCTATAACTTGCAGAGGGTTACAATCTTCTAGGAACCTGATTTGTGAAGATGATTCATGGTAGAGGAAATGTTGATATTGCCATATTGGATTAGTTGAGACAAATTGCAGCCAAATTAGATGCTATGGAGGCAACCTAGGGGAGATGAGCACATCTTGATGATGTAAATGATGATGAAGCAGCAACATCAAACCATAATCCAAAACTTGAAGAAGAACAAGATGCAAAAAGATTGTTGCAAGTGTTGTCTAGTGCAAATTCAAAGCCTAATGTAGAAGTTGTTCCTTATGATGGAAAACTAGATACCAATGCTATGTTGGATTGGATCATAAGGAATTTTAGTGCTATTTGTAATGCTATGACTGATACAATGAGGGGAGATAAAAGGAAATTCAAGTGGACACATGGAGCTAATAAGAGTTTTGAGACTTTGAAACAAAAGGTTTCTGAATTACCTGTATTGGATTTGCCTAAATTCAACAAAGTATTTCATGTTGAATGTGACACAAGTGGTAATGAAATAAGAGTTGTATTAAGTCAAGAAGGTAAGCTTATTTATTTCTTTAGAAAAAATTTTAATGATGCCAAAAGGAATTATTTTGTGTATGATCAAGAATTTTATGCTATTATTCACGCTTTGAAGAAGTGGAGACATTATTTGATTCCTAAGGAGTTTGTGTTATATACTGATCATAAAGCTTTACAATACTTGAGAATTCAACATAATTTGAATTAGAGACATATGAAGTGGGTTGATTACTTGTAGAGTTTCACATGTGTTATTAAGCATAAGAGTGGAATTACTAATAGAGTCGCTGATGCATTAAGTAGGAGACATTCTCTATTGACTAAAATGAAGGTTGAAGTTCTTGGTTTTGATGAAATAAAACTATTGTATGATGTTGATCCTAAATTTTCTAAGGTGTGGAGAGAGTGCAGAGCACCCAATTTGAAGGTATGAAGGTATGTTGTGTATTCCTAGAAGTTTTATAAGGTTGAATCTGATTAAGGAAAATCATAGTGGTGGATTGGCAGGACATTTTAGAATTGATAAGAGATGGAGTTTTATGAAAGAGAAGTATTATTGGCCAAAAATGTATAAGGATTTTTAAAAATTTGTAAAGAGTTGTGAAGTTTATCAAATTGCAAAAGGAGTGAGTCAAAATACTAGTTTGTATACACCTAAAACTGTTCTTGAGAAACCTTGGAATGACATCAATATGGATTTTTTTTCTTGGATTACCTAAGACAGTGAAAGGGCATGATTCCATATTTTTTGTAGTGGATAAATTTTCTAAGATGGCTCATTTCATACCATGTAAGAAGACATCAAATGTTGAGCATGTTGCTGAACTTTTCTTTAAAGAGATTGTGAGATAGCATGGATTACCAAGAAGCATTATTTTTAATAGAGATAGTAAGTTTGTTGGTTATTATTGGAAGACTTTTTGGAAGAAGATGTGTGCTGAATTGAAGTTTAGTTTTACATTTCATCCAGAAACAGATGGACAAACAAAGGTTGTGAATAGAAATTTGGGTAATTTGCTAAGATGTTTAGTTGGGAATAAGCCAAGTAATTGGTAGATGGTATTGGCACAAGCTAAATTTACATATAATAATTCTATGAATAGGAGTATAGGGAAGAAACCTTTTGAGATTGTTACTAGAATGAATCTTAGAGGGGTATCAAATTTGAAAGATGTTGCTGGTGAAGAAAAAAGAAGAAGTGCAAGAGAAGAATTTACTACTTTTATGGAGTCTTTGCATAAGGAAGTGAAGTTGAGGTTGGAACAAAGTAATTAGAAGTATAAGGAGAATTTTGATAAGTCTAGAAGACTTTATGATTTTGAAGTTGGTGATGAGGTGATGGTTCATTCAAAGAAAGGAAGATTTTTTATTAGAACATATAGTAAGCTGAAGATGAAGAAATTTGGACCTTGTAAGATCTTGAAAAAGTTTAATAGTGGTAATGCTTATGAATTTTAGCTACTTGATGACATGGACATATCTCCTATATTCAATATTGTTGATTTGTATAAGTATCGTGAGTTAGATGATGAAGTTGTTATATTAGAAGATTATATCAAGAAGAAAAATAAAGAAGAGGAACAGATATGAATCAAAGATTTGGCAAGAGCACAAGAGGAAAAGATTACTATGAATATTTGGTGAAGTGGAAAAATAGGCCTTTTGAAGATGCTTCATGTATTTCTCAATCTAAGTTGGATTCAACTTAGATTGTGACATCTCAATGATTCAGGAGAATCATTTCTTTCACCCCCAGTTGTTTGATGCAGGAGCATCCTAGGTTGCCTTGTTATCCTACTCATTTTTGTTCATTTTACAAGTTAGTCTTGAGTTATTGTAGCACTCAGTTGGTGATGAGTTATTGTAGCACTCAGTTAGTGCCAAGTTACTATAGCACTTAGTTGGTGCCGAGTTATTATACCACTCAATTGGTGTCAAGTTACTATAGCACTTAGTTGGTGTCGAGTTACTATAGCACTCAGTTGGTGTCAGGTTATTGTAGCACTTAGTTGGTGCCAAGTTACTATAGCACTTAGTTGGTGCTAAGTTACTATAGCACTCAGATGGTGTAGTTACTGTAGCACTTAGTTGGTGTTGAGTTATTATAGCACTCAATTAGTGTTGAGTTACTGTAGCATTCAATTGGTGCTAAGTTACACAGAGTATGCCAAGTGACTCTTCATGTGCCAAGTTACCCAATGTATGTTGAGTGACCCTTCATGTGTTGATTTTTCCTACTTATGTCAAGTGTGAACATTTGGACATGATTTCTGGGAGCTGACTTGTAGGATTTATTTCAATTGTGAAATTTATGTTAAGATCTTTTCTTTGGATGTGTCCAGACTATTGTTGGGTCAGCCTTTCTCTTATGTAATGTTCTAGAATGATCTATAAGTTACTTTGGGAAGTATATATAGAGTGTTTAGGCATAGAGTTAAGAAATTTTTTGGAACAGGATTGCAGAGTAGAACTGGAAAGTGTGAATTTGTTGTTGGATCTTTGAATGTGAATATATTTGTATTTGATTGTAACCTAGAAGGCCTTATAGTTGGGCATGTATGAAGATGTTTTGATGAATCAATAAAAGTATTTTTCTCTTCTTCCTCCTTTAGTTTTTGTTCTTTGTGTTTTCTTCTATTGCATTAACTCTTGCAAGGTGGTTTGGATAGTTGGGTGAACCTTTGGCTCTAGTTATTCATCTTTTACCTAAGTCATTTTCTGACATCTTTTTAGCAGTAGCACAATGTTTGACATCATCAAACTTAACATAATTTGATGTAGAATAAATCACAATTATTAGACTATTGTGTTCTATAATCAAGTTCATCTCATCAATTTTTATTGGAGAATTAGTGATGAAGGGTGCTCCCTTTAATACCATAAACCATAATAGAAAACAAAGAAACAACAACAAATGCAAGAATGAAATATGGACTTGTTATTTGCACTGCAAATACAGAATTACAAAATTCACAAGTACAATATGCTAACCCACATGGACACCTTCATTACAATAATCTGCAAGACATGCTACAAACTATTACCCAAAAGTGTTCTAGACAATGTTTGAACCTTTCTTAAATAGGCAAATTTATGCCACTTGGAAAGTTTCTAGACAATGAAACTTAATACCTAGGGATGATAGACCCTAAAAATACATAGAGTTGGCCAAATAGATCTTTAAAAATTATTTTAGAGATTTTGGGTAGCCCAACTTTGGAAGATCATAACTCTCAAACTGTTGCTCTGATTGGCTATTATAACCACTTTTCGAAAACACTAGCTCTTGATCTATGAGCTCAAAAAAGTGCAAGAGCTTTTTGTTCAGTTTTTGGACCTCATCTAGGCACTCTAAGGTCTCCAATGATGAGCCTAAAGATTTTTCTAAAAAAATTTCCACCGAAAATTCACAATAACTTCTTTGATACTTAAGCTAGAGAAATGAGATTTTTATGGTAGGCCTATAACTCTAAAATGAACCTTCATGTAGAAAATGAGAACATTCCAAGCTTGTAGAAAAAACTTACTAAAAATAGAAATATTCCATAATTAGTAACCACCTTGTCTACTAATCTTTATTAAAATAGAAAAGATTGAAAATAAATTTTTTTGTGGTGATGCAAGATTGCTCTTACACCTAGGATGCTCTTGCATCAGACACTTGGAGTAATTTGAGAAGTGACTCCATCACATATTAGGTGTTTAGAGGAAAACCAAGATGTTTAATCTCCTCCCATGCTAGCCATGATGAATCTTCTATTGGCCTCCCTTTCCATTTGACTAGATATTCTTCATAAGTTATGTTCCTTGTACTTTTTCCAACATGATTGTCTAGTATCTCCTCAATCTCCTTTGTAGTAAAACTAGCTTCTAGAATACTCCACTGTGCCTCTGCAACTTCATCTCCATCACCTCCTTCATAGTACTCTATCAATTCTAAAATCTAAAATATTGGTGAAATATTCAATTCAAAAGGCAACTATAGTTCATAAGAATTTCCAAAATCATGCATTTTCACTATCTTGTATGATCCAAATTTCTTCATCGTTAGCCTATTATATGTACTCACTAGAAAATTCTCCTTTCTCAAATAAACTATGGCTTCATCTCCAACCCAAAATATTTTATACCTCCTTTTCACATCTTCCTTAGTCTTGTACTATGTATTCATCTTTATGATGTGTTTCCTCACCTCCTCATGGATGTTCTTCAAATGTTCAGCAAATTCTTTTGCTTCAGCACTACTCATCTCTCCTTTATCCAATTGTTGTAATTTAGAAGCATTTATAGGACTACTCTAATATATAATTTGGAATGGTGATTTACCAGTACTCCTATTGAAAACATTATTATATGTAAATTTTTCCTATGGTAAAATCATATCCCATCATTTTGGCTTATCTTCAACCAAACATCTTAGCAAGTTTCCAAAATTGTGATTCACAACTTCTATTTGTCCATCAGTCTATGGATGATGTGATGAACTAAATTTCAAATTGTCTTGAACTTCTTCCATAATGTATGCCAAAAATACCCAACAAATTTGGTTTGTTGATCTAAAACTATACTCTTGGGAAAACCATGTACTATGGCTTCATCTCCAACCTAAAATCCTTTATACCTGCTTTTCACATCTTCCTTAGTCTTGTACTATGTATTCATCTTTATGATGTGTTTTCTCACCTCCTCATGGATGTTCTTCAAATGTTCAGCAAACTCTTTTGCTTCAGCACTACTCATCTCTCCTTTATCCAACTATTGTAATTTAGAAGCATTTATAGGACTACTCTGATATATAATCTGGAATGGTGATTTACTAGTACTCCTATTGACAACATTATTATATGTAATTTTTTCCTATGGTAAAATCATATCCCATCATTTTGGCTTGTCATCAACCAAACATCTCAGCAAGTTTCCCAAATTGTGATTCACAACTTCTATCTGTCCATCAGTCTATGGATGATGTGATGAACTAAATTTCAAATTGTCTTGAACTTCTTCCATAATGTATGCCAAAAATACCCAACAAATTTGGTGTGTTGATCTGAAACTGTACTCTTGGGCAGACCATGTACTATGGCTTCATATCCAACCTAAAATCCTTTATACCTCCTTTTCACATCTTCCTTAGTCTTGTACTATGTATTCATCTTTATGATGTGTTTCCTCACCTCCTCAGCAAATTCTTTTGCTTCAGCACTACTCATCTCTCCTTTATCCAACTGTTGTAATTTAGAAGCATTTATAGGACTACTCTGATATATAATTTGGAATGGTGATTTACCAATACTCCTATTGACAACATTATTATATGTAAATTTTTCCTATGGTAAAATCATATCCCATCATTTTGGCTTTTCTTCAACCAAACATCTTAGTAAGTTTCCCAAATTGTGATTCACAACTTCTATCTGTCCATCAGTCTATGGATGATGTGATGAACTAAATTTCAAATTGTCTTGAATTTCTTCCATAATGTATGCTAAAAATACCCAACAAATTTGGTGTGTTGATCTGAAACTATACTCTTGGTCAGACCATGTAGTCTTACCACTTCTCTGAAAAACAAATCTACCACATCAACATCATCCCTAGTCTTCTTGTAAGGATTAAAATGTTCCATCTTTGAAAACCTATCAACCACCACAAAAATAGAATCATGCCTTTTTTGTGTCCTTAGTAATCCAAGAAAAAAATTAATGTTGACATATTCCCATAGTTTTGTTGGTATAAGTAATGGATGATATAACCATATATTCAGCTTCACTTCTTTCGCCTTCTAACATACTTTGCAACTCTATACAAACTTCTTCACAAATTCTTGTAACTATGACCAGTAATAATTCTTAGCAACCAAATCTATGGTTTTATCTCTACCAAAATGTCCAACCAATCCTCCACTATGCTTCTCCTTGATGAGATTTCGGTGTAGGGGCACTAATAAAGTATTTTATTTCCTCTTATTATGATTTTGAATTGGCTATTTGATAAAAATTGTATAAAATAACCATGAATTGGTAAAATGGAAATAAATGGAATTATTATTCCATTTTAATATGTATGGAATGTTCTTATAAAAGTTTTAAGTCATTTGAGTCAAATATTGCAGAAGTTGTGAAAGACAACTTTTCAAAAGTTGTAAAAAGACAAAATGGGAAGCTGAATGGTCATAAGAGGAAGTTGAGTAGTTATATCTTCCAAATGAAGTTGTAAATTCTATCAAAAAATTTTAATGGTTGCTCATAGGTATGATGTAAAGTTGGATAAGCATTGGAAATATTTTGGAATTGAATCTTCATTATTTTGATCTATTGTTTTGTTGTCTTGAAAGTTTTCCCTCTTGTTTTTAGGTATTTTACAGCCATGTATAGTCCAAAAATGAGTGTATTTATATTATGGTACTTTAGTTAAGTGAATAAGCTTTTAATTTCTTTTGTTTTGAGATTATTTCATGCAACATTGAGGAAGTTATCGAAGTTTTGGTGAAAATAGTTTGTAACTACCGAAAACTCTAATTCACAGTGACCAGTTTTGGGAAAGCAATCATAACCATTTATTGCACCATTGGATCTTTCTATAAATTAAAGAAATAATATAAAATTACCTATTCTACAATATGAATGGTTAGATTGATGTGATTTTCAATATTTATATATTTATTGATGATTGTTTATGACTATATTTTATGACTAGAATAGAGTTTAATTCAAATGTGTTAATGCATTTATCATGTTGAAGAGATTGTGTTGATCATTGAACTCCATGGTTTATTTGAGGTTATTTATTAGTTTAATATTCTTACTTGCATCAGATTCTCTCTCATTGAACTTCTAAGAATGCACAACTAGCTTCCTTTAAACAACATACTATCTTGGATCATGGAATCCAATCACCTTATCCTATGAAGTGTAATAGGTTTTGTACAAGCCTTCCACACTTCACTAAAATCAGGATCATCTAGATACAAAGTACTAAGTTCCTTGAACCCAACCACCTCTATCTCCATTTATGTTAGAGAAAATTGTCTTCTACTAAGAGCATCTGCAACTTTGTTAGGCTTCCCACTCCTGTGTTTCAAAATAAATGTATAACTCTGCAAAAACTCAACCCACTTCAAATGCCTTTGGTTTAATTTTCCTTGGCTTTTCAAATATTGCAAATCTTGATGATGAGTATACAAAAAAACTCCTTAGGAAGAAGATAGTGTCTCCACTTCTTCAATGCTTGAACTATAGCATAAAATTCTTGATCATAAACATAATATTTTCTTTTGGCATCATTCAATTTTGAACTAAAGTAAGCAATAGGTCTACCTTCTTTGCTCATAATAGCTCCTATTGTAGTATCACTAGCATTATATTCTACTTGAAAAACCTTGTCAAAATTAGGAAGTGCTAAAATAGGCTACTCAGTAACTTTCTATTTTAATAGATTAAAATTCTTATATGCTCCTACAGTCCACTTAAACTCTTTTCTATCCCCTCTCATTGTTTTAGTCAAGGGTCCAAAAATACCTCTAAAACCTCTTATGAACTTTTTGTAAAAACTAGCCAATCCATGAAAAGATCTTACTTTGTTGCACTCGATGGACTAGGCCATTTAAGGATAGCCTTCACTTTCTCTGGGTCCATTTTTAGACCTTCTACTAAGACTACAAATCCTAGGCATATCAACTCCTTTACAAAACTAAAATTCTTTAGGTTTTTCAATAAATTTTCTTCCCTCAACTTATCAAACACCTTGCAAATATGTCTCAAATTCTCCTCCAATGTCTTACAAAAGACCAAAATATCATCTAGGTAAACAATGATAAAATTACCTAGAAACTCCTTCAATACCTCATTCATGAGCCTCATGAATGTGCTTGGTGCATTGGTTAGCCCAAACGGCATGTCTAACCACTCATATAGACCTTCCCTTGTCTTGAAAGTAGTATTCCATTTATCTCCTTCTCTAATACAAACCTAATGGTACCCACTCTTCAGATCTATCTTTGTGAAATACTCAGCCCTACTCAAAAAGTTCACAATATCATTCATCCTTGGAAAAGGAAATATGTACTTGACTTTGATCTTGTTGATAGTATAAGAATCTATGCACATCCACCATTCTCCATTCTTCTTTGGTGCTAATACAATTGGTACAACAAATGGACTTAGACTCTCTTGAATAAACTATTATAAACAATAGTCCACCAAGATAACTGAAAGGAGGGGGTGAATCAATTATCTAATAATTAAAAAAATTATCTTCTTTAAAAAAACTTAACCATTCAATCAAAGTAAATAGAAAACATAAAAAAATGCACATAGAAAATCACACTAGATATGTTGACTAGGGAAACCCTTGATCAGAGGAAAAACCCCGATGGGAATGATACCCAAAAGATGATGTACTAATATAAATATTCCTTGTTAGAGGATAGACCCTGTTAGGAGTCTATTAAAACATTTACTATAATGAGTCCCTATTAGGAGACTTTGAATCCATATTAGGAGTTGTGGTATAACGTATGCAAGAAGGGCCCATTGCCTAAACATGCAATTTCAACTACAAGAAGAGCTCACTACTCAAACAAGTAATTTACTAGTATCTTCTTCTTCCCTCTTTCCTTTCCTCTATCTTTTCAATTGAACCAATCACTATTAGACCTTGTAGACTAGGTCATGAACCTTAGATCCAAATATAAAACCTTGGATCACTCAGCAAAACCTTGACAATGAAGTTTCCTTCACTTACCCAATGCTCTACTCAACTTTGCATTCCACACTCTGCTACTTTTTGAACATTCACAATTCAAATTCATCCATGCCCACATACATCATGATAAAGGAAATTTTTCTTCCTTGATACTAAGTCTATAAAAAAATTCCCAAAGTCAGTTGTTAGTCCTTTTCAATTAATTAACATAGGACCTCACTAAGAACATATTACACTTAGCGATAACCTTAATCTTCCACTTTGCAACTTGAATAAATTTTTGTACATGCAATATTATGATGAGTGAGCTTAGCCACCTCATCCTTAACATGTCTTCTCCATGTCCTCAACCTCAATCCTCAAGATATCAATGCTACTAAGAGATATAACAAGTTTACCAGAACATGCCTTTGTAAACTCTGTTTCAGAATGGACATCACCAAAACTTACATAACCTCTTCTAGTCTTATCCTTTCTACTTTTGACATTAAATACATATAGAAGATACCCCAAAATATCTCCCATAACCTTAGATGGTTATCATGCTCAAATAGCCATTCGTACCAACTTGATCTTTCCACTGTTCTTCTGTCAGATACCATAGAAGACATCAAACATGCTATGTTGACATCAATGACAAACTCAATCATTAATGTCACATATCATCATCAAACCAATCTCTCCAATCTTCCAACAATCTTGCTAATCCTCCAACAATAGCCCCCTTTATAATTGATGGAAACATATATGAAAAACATCTAGTTCTAAGAATACCAACAAAAAATATATAGTCTTCAAATCCTCTTCATCAATCATACTGCCCCATTGATATACCTCAATGTGCTCTGTGCTAAATTGTTATTTCAAAGTCATGCCAAACTCTGCCCAATACTCATGCTAAATGTCTTCTTAGCATAATTTTTTTCATGCCAATATCTCCCCCATTGATATCAATGTCAAAGATTTCTGCAACCAACATCTTTGCAACAACAGATACTTACTAGCTCAAGTTTCAAAAGAAAATTTTCACAATAATATCAACAAGTGTCCTAGATGACTCTATCCATCATAGACACTCCCCAATAAAGGAAGAATTAGCATTTATTCTAGACAAAAAATGGTGCTATGTTACCTAGAATTGATGCACTCTTGCAGCTTTTACTCTGATGTATGAAGGGGCATAACCCCAAGAATACCTTGCAAATAATTAAAAGTCTCTTTAGGAAGAAGCTTAGTGAATATATCTACAATATTCTCTTTAGTGCTCTAATAATCCAATATGATTTCCTTTTAATAATCCAATATGATTTCCTTTTCTGTAACTTTTTCTCTCAACATATGATACTTTATAGAAATGTTCTCCTTCCTTGAATGCAAACACTAGATTCTTATACATATTTATCATTCTTGTGTTGTCATAATGTATAACAATGGATTCATTGATTTCTATTCTTATATCCTTTAACATTTACTTCATCCAAATAACTTGATTGCAATTGTTTTCTATTGCAAAATACTTTTCTTATGTTGTACTTTGAGATGTACAATCCTACTTCTTGCTTAACCAATAAACCAATCTTTCTACAAGAAAGAAAGCTCCTCCACTAGAGATCTTTCTATCATCCATACTACCTACCCAATTTGCATCAATATAAGAAATTAGAGTAAAATCATTAGATTTGTCATACCATAATCCAAACTTAGATGTTCCCTTTAGATATCTAAATATTCTTTTCATTATTGCATAATGTGCTTCTTTAGGATCAAACTAGAATCTTGCAACAATTCCAACTGCATTTGCTATATCTGGCCTTGTGTGAGTCTAATATTGCAATCTTCTAATCATAGATTTGTACTTCTTTTATTCAATAGTAGGTGTCTCATCCTTTGCAGATAACTTGTGTCCAGTTACCATAGGTGTTCCAATAGGTTTACATGTTTCTAAATCTAACATTTTTAGTAAATCCTTAGGGAACTTAGTCTAAGAAATAAAGATTCCTTCTTTATTCTATACTATCTACAATCGTAGGATGTATTTCATCTCTCCTATCATAATCATTTCAAATTCTTTCTTCATTTCTTTTGCAAAATTCTTAGTTTCTTCATCATTACCTCCACATATAAAGTCATAAAAAATATTACAAAAATCATCAAACCATCATCTGTTTCTTTCTAATATAGATTACTATCTATTATACCTTTGCTATATCTAAGCTTTGTTAAATGCATGTCCAACCTTGCATACCAAGTTCTAGGTGCTTGCTTCAATCCATACAATTCTTTCCTTAGTTTTCATAGTATGTCCTTATCATCTATCAAAGGACATCCCTTAGGATACTCAATGTATACCTCTTCTTCAAGATCTCCATTTAGAAATGTTGACTTGACATCCATCTGATATAATTTGAATTTTTTTTGTGCTGCATAGGCTAAGAATAATCTTACAGCTTCTATACTAGCCACTACAGCATAAGTCTCGTCATAATCTCTTCCTTCTTTTTGTTAGTAACCTTTACATACCAGTCTTGCTTTATTTCTCACAACTTCTCCTTGCTCATTCATTTTGTTCCTAAAAACCCATTTAGTTCCTATCATATTCTTATCTTTTGGTCTAGGGACCAATTCCCATGTCTCATTATTTACTATATAATCCAATTCCTCTTTCATAGCTTGCTTCCAATAATCACCTTTACATGCTTCATCTACATTCTTCAGCTCAACTTGAGATATCAAGCATAGTTCTTCATTCACTCTACTTCTTGTCATCACACCTTTGTCCTTGCTTCTAATGATCTATTTGGATGGGTGATTATTTATCATGTTCTTTCCTAAAGTAGGAGTTGTTATCTCAACTCTTGGCTCTACTAAAGGTTCCAAGCTTTGTTCCTACCTTTTCTCTCCTTTATTCTACAAATCATTGTTAGTCTCAAGATATACCTCATCATTCCTTGGTTTAGTAAAAACATCTTTATCTTAATTGTAATCAACTATTCTCTCTTATACTCTAAATTTCTCATCAATTCTCACATTTCCCCTTTCCATAATAGTCTTAGTTCTCTAATTATAACATCTACAAGCCATTCTTTTCATTGAATAACCAAGAAACGTAACTTCATCACTTCTAGGATAAAACTTACTAATGTCATCATCTCTCTTTATGTAACACTTACTTCCAAATATTCTCAAATACTTAACTGTAGGTGAGTGACCAAACCACAGTTTGTAAGGTGTCTTGTTTGTGTCCTTATTGACTTGAATTTTTTTCATAATGTAGACTATTTTATTCATAGCTTCTCTCCAAATGTCTTGGATACATCTTTCTCTACTAACATAGCTCTCATGTCACACATGAAAGGATCTCTTTCTACCTTAGAGAAACTTTTCAACTCATTTTCTTCAATGATTGTCTTTACTAATCTTATCAAGATCCAATATCCTAGACCTATACACAATAAATGTGATTTCATCTTTTCCTTCCAAATATCATAATTTGTTCCATCAAACTTTGGACTATCTTTCCTGAACATGTTCACCATAGATCTACCAAATCTATTAAAATTTTTCTTCAGGGAACTCAGGCTCTAATACCAATTGCTAGAAACAATAGTCCACCAAGATAACTGAGAGGGGGGAGGTGAATTAGTTATCCAATAATTAAAAAAGTTATATTCTTAAAAAAAACTTAACCATTCAATCAAAGTAAACAACAACCATACAAAGATGCACATAGAGAATTACACCAAATATTTTGTCTAAGGTTACCGTTGATTAGAGGGAAAATCCTAGGGTGAATGATGCCCACAAGATGATGTACTAATATAAATATTCTTTATTAGAGGATAGACCCTGTTAGGAGTCTGTTACAACATTTAGTACAATGATTCCCTATTAGGAGATTCTAACCATGTTAGGAGTTGTGGTATAATGTATGCAAGAAGAGCTCATTGCCCAGACATGCAATTTCAACTACAAGAAGAGCTCACTACTCAAACAAGTAATTTGCTGGTATCTTCTTCTTTCCTTTATCCTTTCCTCTATCCCATAAACTAGACCAATAATTGTTAGACCTTATATACTAGAACATGAACCTTAGATCTAAATATCAAATCTTGGATCACTTAGCAAAACTTCAATAATGAAGTCTCCTTCACTTCTACACTGCTCTACTCAACTTTGCATTCTACACTCTTTGTTGCTTTCCAAATATTTACAATTCACATTCACCCATTTCCACATACATTATGATAAAGGAAAATTTCCTTCCTTTATACCAAGTCCATAAAACAATTCCCTAAGTTAGTTGTTAGTCCTTAATTAATTATTATAGGACCTCACTAAGAATGCATTACACTTAGCGATAACCTTAATCTTCCACTTTGCAACTTGAATAAATTTTTGTACACACAATATTATGATGAGAAAGATTATCCACATCATCCTCAACATTTCTTCTCCATGTCCTCAACCTCAATCCTCAAGATATCAACACTTCTAAGAGATATAACAAGTTTACTAGAACACGCCTCTATAAACTCTATCTTAGAACATACATCACCAAAACTTACATAACTTCTTCTAGACTTATCATTTCTACTTCTAACATTAACTACACATACTATATACTCCAAAGTATCTCCCATAACCTTGGGTGGTTATCATGCTTAGCTAGTTGTCCATACCAACTTGATCTTTCTATTGTTCTTCTATCAGATACCATAGAAGTCATCAAACATGCTATGTTGACATCAATGAAAAACTCAATCATTAATGTAACATATCATCATCAAACCAATCTCTCCAATATTTCAAAAAATATTTCCAATCTTCCAACATCAACCCCTTCTGCAACAACTCATGAACTTGTCTATTCAACTCTTCACTTTTTACTGGTGTCATTTTATGCACTACCTTGCTTGGAAAACTAGCTCTGGAATCAAATCCATCTAGTGATTGATCTTCCTCATTAGGGGAAATCCATCAGGTATATTATTTGATACAATATCAAAAAAAATTGCAAATATATCTAGAAGTTATGTAGGCACCTCCTCTACTTCTTCTTTACCATCTTTTGGAATTATAGAAAAACACATATGCTCATGCTTCATCCCTTTGAGAAACTCTTTTCCATCAACAAAACATATTTTGGTAGTATTTTGATAGCACTATGTACCTTTTCTTCTTTATCCTTCCATGACTTCAACTTATGTTTCACTCTATCCTTGGTCAGAGTGTATGTATTTGCTCACCCATTATGTACAACATGCCTATCAAACTACCACGACCTACCCAACAACATATGACATATATCCATAGGTATGATATCACATAATACCTCATCTTAGTAGCTTCCAATCTTGAACTTCACTGAGCACTATTCATTGACCATGACCTTGTGGTCATCTTGCACCCAAGAAATATGGTATGGATGCAAGTATTTCTATCTCTTCAACTTCAACTTCATGACCATCATTTTTGACACCAAATTGTTAGTACTTCCACCATCAATGATCACATCACAACACTTATCTTCACATATATGCCTTGTGTGAAATAAGCTCCTTCTTTGATCAATTTCACTCTCACCACTTAGTAGGACTCTTCTATTAACTAGGATCTCTCCTCTTTCAACATATTTAGAGTGCAATGACCTGGCATCATCATTAACATGTGCAACTCTAGCCTAGATTTCTATTCTTTGATCTATCCTTCTTTGGCACTAGGTACATTCAAATTCTCTGTGTCCTTCTTCGTAGTGAAAAAATTTCTCATGGAAGCCTCCTCTTCTAGATCCTTTTCCTTAGCCTCTTCCTCTTTGATCTCTATTGTTCAGATCATGGAAATGATTGGAATTATTTCCCCTCTGGTTTTGATTGCTACTTTCAACCTCATCCTTGTTCTTTTGATCATCATTACAACCTCCATAAGATCATCTACCAAATCTTCCACCATGGCCTCTTCCACTATTCTTCTTATCCAACTTCTTGCTTAGTTTCTCGTCCACCCTTAGGGAAAACTGGTACGCCTCCTCAATATTGGTCACTAAAACAAGACTCATCTCATCTTGAATGCTTGTATATAATTCGGAAGTTTGCTAATGAAGATATGCAATTGTTGTCATTTATGGCAACACATGATGTACATGCTTGTAGAAACCTTAGAAATAAAGATACTTAGCTTTTGGTACTCAAAAAATTGTCTAAGTATGAAATTGGTTTACAATAGTGTATTATTTTGCATGTAACTTATTACCAACATCATATTATGATTAGCAAAGTTTGACGCAAATAGTATGCATATACATGATGATGTGTATGTCTTTAGAAGTCAGTACATATTATATGAAAAAGAGATATTCATGTTTTACTAGTGAAACAAAATAACAAAATTAAAGGTAAATGAATTATTTTGCTTACATAGTTATTACTTGACCAATTAGGGATGACATTCTAGATATTTACTCTAAGTTGGAAAAGTACATTATGATCTTAGCTGACCTAGCACCAATTTGTGAAAAGGCATGGTATTTATGCAAAAGACATCTTGCAAATTAAATGTGGTAGTTGTGCAAGTGTTATGATATACAAACTTTTGTGAAGCGATATATGCAAAGTTTTGTAAAGCTATTTTTGTGATTTGAGATTGAGTGGAAGATCAAAGATTAGTCAAGAAAGAAATTAAAGCACCTATATACTAGAGATCTAATTAATTGTTTGGGCAGTGAGCTCTTCTTGTAATTGGAAGTGTGTGTTTGAGCAATGGGCTCATCTTGCATCTACTATACTACAACTCCTAATAAGGACTCTCTATACTAAATTTTCTAATTGACTCCTAACAAGGTCCGTCCTCTAACAATGAACATATATATCGATATATTATTCTAGTGGGTATCATCCCACCAAGGTTTTTCCTTGGCCATGATTTCCCTACTTAACAAAATATAGTGTTATGAGTTATCTTTGTGTATGGTTACTATTACTATTCATAATTACATATTTACTTTCTTATGTATGGTTCAAAGTAACAAATAATATCTAGTTGGAAACTAAAGTTTTTAAATTATTGATTCACACCCCCCTTAGTAATTCCTATCTCTAACAATTAGTATCAGAGCATAGTTACTCGTAAGAGGCTGAACAACTTGAGTAAGATCTATATGGATATGAAATAGTTGATCAAGAACCTTGAAGAGGTGCTTGAAAAATTTGATCTCCTTACTAAAGAAAGAGATAAGCTAAAAGATAGATATGAAGACTCCAAAGCATATATTGGAAAATTAAAGGAACAGATTGAACTTCTCATATCCAAGCCTGAATCTAAAACTAGTGGTGATGATTATTCAAAGCTAAAGATAGAGTATACGATCTTGAAGCATGAATTAAAGATTAAAAATCTAAAGTTGACTTTGAAGAGTGATCCTAGCAAAGTTGAATTTTATTTAAAGATGGAAAATACAAATCTTAGAGTGAGTCTAGCAAAGAAGACATCTGAGTTTGAAACATTGAAAGAAGACCATGAAGAACTTTATAAGTACAACACTATTGTGAAAGGTGAACTAACTCAATGCAAGTAACAACTTGAGAAGCTTTATTCTAGCAAAGAAAACCTTGATGATTCAGTGTCAATACAGAGACCTACTTATGATAAAGCTGGTCTTGGTTATTAATATAATATGTCTACAAAGAACCCTGAAAATAAATTAGATCTGAAAGAGAAAGATAAATCTAATGATAAGATTAAATATAGTCAACCTTCTAATAAATCTAAAGAAGTTGGACAAGACAAGGAAGTTGAGATATTGGATGAACCAAAGTAGGTGAAATCTCCTAAGGAAACCAAGTATGAATTTAGAGATAAGTGTTTTTCATGTAATGAAATAGGTAATACGAACAGAAATTGCAAAAATAAGTCATTTAATCTTGTTATAGATTTTTATTGTCATAATTGTCATGGTATGGGTCATAGAGAAATTGATTGTAGGGAACTTAAATATGATAATAATAGAAGGAATAGAAGAATATCTAGAAATACTAACCTTGTAGACAGAAGAACATCTAATGAGAGGACATCGAGAGAAGGAAGACCTTATGAAGAAAGAAGGTAGATCATGTCTATAAGTGTAACAACTTTGGACACAGCTCAAAATTGACATGCACCTACTGATCAATAGAATCCTAGAAGTAGAACTCCAGTGTATCAATTATCCAACAAATCTAGACATACATCAAAGTATTGTAGAATGGACATAAACTTTAGAGATAGAAGGAAAAATGGAAGAAACTTTGGAAATAGAAGGAATTATGGAAGAAACATCAAAAATGATAGAATGAACCATGAGAGGAACTCCAAAACTAAGAAAGACAATAAGGAACAAAGAAATGTAGTCACTAAACTTTGAGAAGAACTCAATGAAGAATTTCTAAAAGGATTAGGTGTTTTAAAAGAAAAGTTAGAAGACAGTGAGACAGAAAGATCAAATTGAGTAATCAAATTTGATTCAATCAAGTTGAATTAAGCTTGTTCACAACACCAAAATTTGAAACTTCATCTAGAGATTGAACTAGAAGTAGGGAAGTTGGGAAAAGCCATATTGAGATAAGTTTAGATGGTGTCTAAGATCACTTGAAATTTAGAGCTTATCAGAACTTATTATGAAGGAATTGAGAGTTACTATTATTACAAGTTAGAAAATTAATTCTATAGAAAAAGATGAAAACTATGTTTTTATAAATAATTTCATGGAGCAAAGATTCTTGGATCATTTTCATGATGGAAGGAAGCTATGGTAAACTTTGAGTATCATTTGAAGATCAAACAAAGAATTTTGAACAGATTTTTTATTTTAGGATGTAATTGACAATTTTTTTATGTTTACAAAGTACAAAATTAAAGCAAGTTAGAATTGAATGAATAAAATGGAGTACAAACTTGATTACCATTTCATTCTAATCACATTAGAAATATAGAGCACTCAAAAGTGACATGACAAGTTGATTTCCAAGTAAACCCTATTTTTGGAAAGAGTTATTTTATCATTTCTCTGTAGAATTTATTTGATAAAATTTATATTTGATAGAATCATAGATATTTTAGTAGTTCATAATGTTGAGAATGAGGAGAAACCAAAATTGAAGGTTGTTTCCATGAAACCCATAGAAGGAAACTCTAATTCAACATTATCCATTACTTTCAACAATGTAGTGTATTTGGAAGATGTAGGAAGTTATCTTAATAGTAAGTTCCAAACTATTAGGAGCAAGTATATGAACAAAGATATGGAATTATTCTTTAACCATAATATGGCTATGAAGCTTGAATTTGAACATTTTGAAGAACTAGACCTTATTCATGAGGTAACTAGTCTCAACAAACAAGGCAGTGTACCTATAGGTGAGAAACTTGTTAAGAAGAAGGCTAAGAGCTACATAAAAGTAGTTTATAATGGGAAGGCCATGGTGATCAGCACAATTAAACAAGATGATGTATGATTCCTTAGTATAATCATTGCATACTCCAAATGTGAAAGTTCTAAGATTGATGAATTATTAGCAAGATTCATCTATGCAACCTATAAGATTTGTGTTGAGAAGGTACAAGTTAACCTTAGTGAAATTCTGAGAATGCAACATCTTGAGAACCTACAGAAAATCAAGATGACCAAGAATGGTGAATTTATTTTTCAATCATATATTCTTTCATGTACTTAAGAGATTTCCATACTTATCAGTTATAGAGATTATGAGTAGTGAGAAATGTACCATGGAGAAGATTATAGATGTATGTAGAAGACATCCAACAGATAAAATCTTGGATAGTATAAATTTGGTAATGAGAATATTTTAAAATGGGATGAGACAAAGATTTAGAATTGCACGTGCAATTGTAGAAAGATTTAAAGATGATATATGTGTTATGGTTGATATAGATTCAAGTCATATTCAAGCAGAAGAACCTTGGGAAACATTCCTTGATGCCTTATGTTATGAATTAAGTGATGAAGTAGCAATTAGATATAAAAATATATTGTTGAACACTGAGAAGGACCAAGCTAAGTATAGATTTGGGACTTATGAAGAAATTACCCAATCAACCCATCACACATCTTTAGAGAAAGCATCTCACAAGAAGATAGATACAATAATTAAGAAAGCTTTAACAAAGGTCAGTGTAATAGAAAGTGAGTCACAAGCAGTTAAGAAGACCATGAAACTAGGAATAACATATGTACTATTGGAAATATAAGAGGAGTAACTAAGAGGGCGGGGGGGGGGGGGGGGGGTGAAACAATTACTAGAAAAATAAATCCCATATCCCTTAGATGTTAGTACAAAATTAACTCTAAAAACTTAATACTATTGATGCTCAACAAATACACATAAAATATTGTAACTCAATAAATACTAAATATGCTAACTTTAGATGTTATGTCTAATTACCATTACTTTAGCTTAGTTTTAAACACATAAAATAAAATAGCATGAACACATTTGACAACAAGATTTAATGTGGAAAGCCAATTTGGAAAAAACCACCAATTGCAACTAGTTATTGTTTTCACTCTTCTAAAGTGAGCTCTGTTAGGAGCCAACCCTGTTAGAGGTTAAAACACACTATTAGGTGTGACCCTATTAAAGGATTTAATCATCTTATTAGGAGTGGCCTTGTTAAAGGTCTTTAGAAAATTCAATAGAACTATCACCTTGTTAGAGGATATACAAGTAGTTGCTAAGTCAACTCTATTAAGAAATTTAGATAACTAGTACAATGGTTAGAGAGTAACAATGAGATAACCTAATTTATAATGCAATTGAATTTCTGATTACAAATCTCTATTCTTTCTTATATTTGATCCTTCCTGATCAAATATATCTCTTTTTCTCCACAAGGATATTCTGCTTATCCTTTTGATTCACTTCTTCTTAGCATCATCAAATCTTCCATAGACTCACACATTCTAACCCACAATTTAACCTTATATTTATATCTTTCACATTTTTGAGTTAGCTAGAATACAACTTAAAATAACTAATATTCATCTTCTCAGTTAGCTAGAACTAAAAAAAAATCAATTAAACTCAATATGCCAAAATAAGAAAATCTTTTGTTAGCCAACCTTGCTCAAAAGACACTAATAAAAAAATTATTTTCCTTTGTTAACTAGATCAACTTGGTTAAAAATACATATTTGTAAAGTTACTTTGCTAACCAAGTGAGCTTAGTTAACACTTGTTCCATCCAACTTTTCCTTCATTAACTGAGTGAGCTTAGTTAACAGTCATCTTTTGCAGACTTTCCTTTGGTGCCCAAGTGAATTTAGTAGACACTACCTTTTGAACTAGGTAAACATAGAAACACTCAATAGACAAAAAAAAAATTCACTACCTGACTGAGCTCAACATGTACTAACTAATAATGATATGACATTTGTGTAATATCAAAGACAATACTAAATTAATCAATTGTATCCAACAATATCCCTCTTTGGAATTGATGGCAACACAACATGTCATAACATAATGAAATTTTTGGAGTCTTTACTTTATTCTTATTCACATCTATGAGAAATGTTTCTATTAGGATGAACTTTTTATGTCTTTAGTTTCTCCCTCTATCAAAAAACTTATGTTTGCAGCAAATTTTGCCAAGTTCATTCTCCCTTTTTGATATCTCTATGATAGCACACTCCTCCCTCTTACAAAAAAACTTCTCCTTCTTTATAATTAAAATTTCTTATGAGGTATGATAGTAAACTTCTGCCTCTATGACAACACATGCCAAAGACAACAACTCTATTAATATCAATGTACCTTAAGTACTAATTCATTTGCAATATGCCCTTGTTAATACAACACCAACTAATTGATATTCAACATATTCTAGTTGATGCATCACTAAACTTCATATACTAAGCTTTAGATAGGGGAATAACCTCTATCTTACCTCTTAGATACAAAAATACATCCTTAGGTAATGGCTTGGTGAATATGTTTGCAATCTATTCTTTTGTGTTCACATATTCCAATCTAACTTCTTTATCTAGCGCCAATTCCCTTAAAAAATGATATGTTATGCAATGTCCTTTGTTTTGGTATGAATTATTGGATTCTTTGATATATTGATTGCACTGGTGTTATCATAGTATATGACTACTAGATCCTTGATCTCTATCTTCATTCCATCCAATAGTTGTTTGAACCAAACAATGTTAGAACAATTAACTATTGTTGCCACATATTTTTCCTCTATTATGGACTGAGAGATACAATTTTGTTTCTTTCTTGTCCAAGACACTATTCTTTTATGAAGAAATAATGCTCCTCCACTAGTGTTTTTCCTATTATCAAGACTTCCTATCCAATCAGCATCAATGAATACCTTTAAGTCCAAATTGCCTTCAAATTTATACCTTAATCCATAGTCTTCAATACCTTTTAGATATCTCACGATTCTCTTGATTTCCATCATGTGATTTTCTCTAAGATTTTCTAAGAATTTTTCCATCATACCAACTACTAATGCAATATTAGGCCTTATATGTACTACATACTATAATTTTTCAATCATTGATTTGTACATGTTCTGATCTACCTCTTTTGGATCATCATAGAAAACTTATGTCTAGTAGGCATATGGGTTCCAACTATTCTTGAATCTTCCATTACTAATTTCTTTAGTATATCCTTGATGTACTTACATTGAGTAATGTATATACCATTTTTGTTCTTCTGTATCTGCAATCCAACAAAGAATTTTATCTCACCAAACATAGACATCTCAAATTCTTTACTCATTTCTTCTGAAAATGCTTTGTTCAAGTCATTATTTCTTGTGAAGAGCGTGTCATCAATGAATATTTCTACCAACATAATCTACTTGTCTAGTTATTCTTTGATAGATAGACTATTGCTATCATTTATTCTTCGAAAATCAATCTATACCAAGTAATTATGAAGTATTTCATACCAAGCTTTGGGAGCTTTCTTGAGACCATATAATATATTGTGTAATTTTTAGAACATGTCCCTTTTGTTAGGATATACAAAACCTTCTAGTTGTTCAATGTAGACTTCATTTAGTGAATTTTAGATAGGAGAATGACCCCTAGCTTACCTCTTAGATAGAAAAATGCATCCTTAGATAATGGCTTGGTGAATATGTCTGCAATTTGTTCCTTTATATTTCCATATTCCAATCTGAATTCTTTATCTTGCATTAACTCTCTTAAGAAGTGATATTTTATAGAAATTGGCTTTGTTTTGGAGTGCATTACTAGATTCTTTGATATATTGATTGTACTGGTATTATCACAATATATGATAACTAGATCTTTTATCTCTACCTTCATTCCTTCCAATAGTAATTTGAACCAAACAATGTTAGAACAATTGACTATTGCTACTACATATTCTACCTATGTTGTCGATTGAGATGTGCAATTTTGCTTCTTGCTTGTCCAAGATACTAGTATTTTGCCAAGAAAGAAAGCTCCATCACTACTACTTTTTATGTCATCAAGACTTCCTGCCCAATTAGTATTAGTAAATACTTTCAAGTCCAAATTACCTCCAAGTTTATACAATAAACCATAGTCTTTAGTACCTTTCAGATACCTCATGATTCTCTTGATTGCCATCATGTGATTTTCCTTAGGATTTTTCTTATTTGGTCCTTCCTTGATATATAGATTGTTGTTATCATTAGTCCTTTGAAAACCAATCTGTACCAATTAATTATGTAGTCTTTCATACCAAGTTCTGGGAGCTTGCTTGAGACCATATAATGCTTTCTGTAATTTGCAAACCATGTCTCCTTTGCTAAGACCTACAAAATCTTTTGGTTGTTCAATGTAGACTTCCTCATCAATAATTCCATTCAAGAATGTAGATTTGACATCCATTTGATATACTTTAATTCTCCTATGCAGTCATATGCTAGTAAAGTTCTAACACCTTCTAATCTTGCCATAGGAGCAAAAGTCTCACCATAGTCAATACCTTCTTCTTGAGAATAATCTTTGCATACTAATCTTGCTTTGTTTCTTGACACCTTTCTATTTTTATTCAGCTTATTTCTAAATACCCATTTTGTACCAATTACATTTTTATCCTTGGGTCTAGGAACAAGAGTCCAAGTTTTGTTTTTTTCTATCTATTCTATCTCTTCATTCATTGCTTCAATCCAAATTTTATTCTCCAGGGCATCCTTATTAGTTCTAGGTTGAAATTTAGCAAGTAAAAATGTACCTTTTAATTTAGTTCTTGTCATTTTTCTATCTAATTTTTCTCCAATGATCTAATTAGGTGCATGATGTCTTTTGACTTATCTTGCTAACACAAGCTCTGTCTTTGAATTAGTTCCACCATCTACTTCTTAAATTTAAGTTTCAAGCTTGGGTCCTTCTTTCTGTGACCCAAGTCCATCAAGTTCAATTTGAACTAGCTTGGTAGCCTTTGATTGTGACTAGGGTCCTTGCAGTTTGGGCTGCAACTTGGTAACTATTGGAGTTTCTGGGAATTGGGCAGATGAAGCTTTTTTTCTCTCAGATAGATTTGGCAGGGTATGAGGTTCATAATAAAAAAATCTTCTATAATCTTCATGTTCCTTGTTGCTTTCTTCTTCACTCTTTTCAACAAATTCATCAATTCTAACCTATGGACTTTCTATGATTTTTTGAGTAGACAAATTCAAACATTTGTATGCTTTACTTCTGCATGAGTATTCTAGAAATATGCCTTAATCACCTTTTACATCAAATTTTTCTTTTCTATATTCTTTCAATATATAAGATTTTTTGCCAAATACTTTCAAGTAACTTACATCAGGTTTGTACCCATACCATATCTGATAAGGTGTCTTGTTTGAATCTTTTTTCAACTAAACTTTGTTCAAGGTATGAACTGTAGTGTTGATAGCTTCCTTCTAATATTTGAGAGAAATATTCTTTTCAATCATTAGTTTTCTTACATAGTCCATAATAGATCTATCTCCTCTTTCTACTATACCATTCTACTGTGGTGTACCAAGGGTTGATACTTGTCTTTTGATTCCTCTTTCAATGTAGAAATTATTAAATTCATGGGAGATGAATTCACCACATCTATTTGATCTTAAGCATTTCAAATTCTTTCTAATTTATTTCTCTACTCTTACCAAATACCATTTGAATTTTTGAATAGCTTCTAATTTTTCTTTTAGATACATTATTGTCATCATTCTAGAATAGTCATCCACAAAAAGAATGAAAAAATTTTCTCCACTATAACTTTCTATCCCAATAGGTCCACAAAAGTCTATATGAAAAATTTCCAAGACTTCTTCTAACTAGTAGTCTTTGGTCTTGAAGCTTTTCTTTCCCATCTTACCAATTTGGTGATTCTTGCATAAACCCATGTCAGGTTTCTTCAAACTAGGAATACCTCTTACTCTTCTATGATTGCTTATCTAAACCAAATAATCAAAATTCACATGACATAGCCTTTTGTTCCATAACCAATGTTCCTCTACTTGAGCAATGAAACATGAATTATCATTGAGATCAAGATAAAATAGATTACCTTTTGTTTGCTTGCTAGATCCAACTAGATTTCCTTTCCATTCAGTAGTTTGGCCTATCCATTTATGAATTCTACCTTAAATCTAATATTATTCAGCTGTGCTACACTTAGTAGATTATTCTTTAGTACTTCAACCCAATAGACATTGTTAAATACAAGTTCTTTAGCCAACAAGATACATCCTTTTCCTTTTATATTACAAGGTTCATTGTTTCCAAATCTTACACTACCTCCATCATAATATTTCATATGCTCAAATTTTGTTTTTTCACCAATCATATGATCAGAGTTGCCACTATCAATAATCCATATATCATTTTTTCTAACATGAGAGGTAAGTGCCATCTTATCTCCTTCATCATTAGATTCATCTTTCACAACTATATATACCATTTCATCTTCACTATTATCAGAATCTTTGGCAATAAAAAAAAAATTCATACCTTTGTCCTTGAAGCTCTTGTAGTTCTTGGAGTCATTCTTGCCTTTATGCTTATTTCTTCTCTTTTCATCCTTGATTTCCTTGTTTGGACACCTAGTAGAAATGTGACCAATTTTTTCACAAGGTCTTCAACAACTTCAAGATCACTATCTGAACTTTCTTTTGATGATCCATCTTCTCAACTTTTTGATTGACTAGACTTTGACTTTTTAGCCTTTTCTTTGAGTGAGAGTTTAGCTTTAAATTTAGATTCAATATTCTTTGAAGCACAAACATAGTTATCATAATTTTCTAACTCAAAAGATGTTAATTTTCCAACTAGAGCATCCAAGCCTATCTTATTAGTTGGATCACATCTCATTTCTTGAATAGAAAAAACTCTAATTACATAAATAGGAAGAAGAGTTTTGAGCACTTTACTTACAATAGTTTCCTCCTTGATGTCTCCTCTAGATGCTTTGATTGCACTTACACTTTCCTTGATCCTTTCCACATATTTTTTTAATGTTTTCATCTTCTCTCATTCTTGTTTGATCAAATTGTCCTCTAAGGCTTTCTTCTTTGGCTCTTCTTACATTATCATCTCCTCCATAGATGTCTTTTAATTTGTTCCACATTTCACAAGTAGTTCTACAATATTTTACCTCATCAAATTCATTATAGCTGAGAGAAGATGCAATGTCAATCATCATGATACTATGATTCTTCTTTTCAGCAATGTCTTCAACTGATTATGTCCCAGTGGGAGTCTTATATTCAACATCAAGATACTTGAAACTTCAATGATTGATGGTAGCTAGATGTAATCTCATTAGTCCTTTCCATGCTACAAAATTGTCTCTATTTAGCTTGGGAATCTCTCTTTTGTAAGACATCCTAACATTTAGCTTAGGTCCTTGAAACCTTCTTTGCAAGCACCAAAAGCTCTCATACCAATAGTTGAAAATATAAGATGAGTAACTGAGAGAGGAGGGGTGAATCAATTACTACAAAAATAAATCCTAGATCTCTTAGATGTTAGTACAAAATGTGAAAAGATAATTGAATATAGTTGAAGTTTGATAAAGAAATAGAATGTTGTAACTCAGTAATAATCGGATTAGCTTGGAAAATGATTAACACATAAGTCATTAGATGTTATCAGTGACTACCATTTAGTTGCAAACACATAAAATAAAATAGCATGAACACATTTGACACTAGGACTTAATGTGGAGACCCAATTTGGGAAAAACCACCAATAGCAACTAGTTATAGATTTTTACTCTTCTGAAGTGAGCCTTGTTAGGAGTCATCCCTCTTAAAGGTTACAAAACACACTGTTATGTGTAACCCTATTAAATAATTTAATCACCCTGTTAGGAATGGCCTTGTTAGATGTCTTGAGAAAAATTCAATGGAATTTCCACCTTGTTAGAGGATTTGTAAATAGCTATTAAGCCAACTTTGTTAGGAGATTTAGATCATTGCTATAATGGTTAGACAGTGACAATGAGATGACCTAAAATGAATGAAATTTTTTTTCTGATTTTAGATCTTTGTTATGGTTTGTACTTGATCCTTCCTGATTGAATATGGCTTTGTTGGACCACAAGGATATTCTACTTATCCTTCAAATTTGCTTCCTCTACTCATTAATAGATCTTCAATCACATTACAATAATTTGCATATTCACTTCCACTTTTCACTTGCACACTTTGAAATCACAACTTGACCTTATACTTATATCTTCTACTTTGTCAAGTCAACTAAAATATAACTTAGAATAATCAATATTCATCACTATAAGAATTTTCCTTAGGAAAAAATTCACCTAAGATCAAGGAACTCAAACACAAGCATAACAATAGACCAAAAAGGTATGATCAAAATAACAATATCCATAATTGATTTATTGTTATTCAATTCAATGTGTAAGTACACTAAGAGTGACTATATATAAAGGCCTCTAGAATGCTTCAAGAATGCATAAGAATTAGAAACATGATAAGTCATACAACCAAGCACATGTCCACTAGGTGTGGGTTATCCTCTATTAAGCATAGGAGTAAGAGCAATGATGAGAGGATAAGCCTACAAAGGTGTAGCATGCAAAATAATGTTGTAGACACCATGTGCTAAAATAGGAGTACAAATAACTATGTTGTCTACATGAAAACTTAGTTAATTATGCAAACTCTAGTATTGTAGATACCGTATGCTAAATTAGAGTTACTTACTTCTGTGTTGTCAACATGACAACTCATAAAAGTATGCAAACTCTTAAATGTCTCACCTAAGAAATAATAAAATAATACATGATAATAAAATAATGCATTAACCTAAGTAAACTTAAGTAAAGTGTAAATAGTAAATATGTATTTACATAAACAATCACCTTAGTCGGCTAGAATGAATAGATAGATCAATTAAGCTTAGTACAAAAAAATAAGAAAATCCTTTGTTAGCCAACCCAGCTTAGTAGATACTAACTTTGAAATGATTTCCTTCATTAAGCAATAGAAGCCTAGTTAACACTAAAACTTATGAAAATCTCTTTTGGCAACTAAGTGAGCTTGGTTAGCACTAGTTCCATCCAACTTTCCTTCGTTAACCAAGTGAGATTGTTAACACTCACTTTCTACAAATTTTCCTTCGATGCCCAAGTGAAGTCGATAGACACTGCCTTCTAAACTAGGAAAACACAAGAATTCTTGGTAGACACTAAGAATTGTCTTCACTGCTTGAGTGAGCTCAACATTTACTAACTGATAATAATATGAAATTTTTGTAATACCAAAGACAACACACAATTAACCAATTATATCCAACATAACAATAATTTAGCTTAGTTTCAAACACATAAAAGAAAATAACATGAACACATTTGACACTCGAATTTAATGTGGAAACCCAATTTGGAAAAAACAACCAATTGCAACTAGTTACTATTTTCACTCTTCTAAAGGAAGCCCACAAAGATATAAATCATCTAAGACATCTCCCAAATCTACTATGTGTAACTCAATGAACAAAAATGCAATGGCAAGAATGAAGTTGTTCCATGAGGTTGAAGTAGGAAGACATGGAGTGTCTTGCTGCACCAAATCTGAAGAATCTCTTGCTGGAACTAGATGAATAGTTGCAATAGGAGCATCAGGAGGTGTAATCTCATCTAGAGAGGATGCAACTGCAATTGAAGGTAAAAGATCTTTTCAGAAGGGAGGAATTTGTGGATCTCCATACACTCCCAAAGATGAATCCAAAAATAATATGGATTAGTTGAATTAATGTCATCAAGTGAATCCATAACCTTCATATCCATAAAGAGAAAGAGAGTACAACAAATGATAGCAAAAGTATCACCATCATATGAAAGTCCTTTCACATATGATAGTGCATTGTGCTGACTAAGATATGTGATAACCAATTGACTCTATTCCTGATAGTTTTCTAGTGTCAAGATAATTATATCTTCCTCTTCCATGATGTACTAATCAATGTACCCCCCAAAATGCATAAACAAACAATCAACCCCTTCAATGTATAATTTGGTGCTTTAGATATAGTGTGTGTACTATAGGTCACTTGTCAAAATGAACAAAGTGGACTTCTAATGTTGTTGGTTCAAAATAATATAATGCAGAAAAGGCCCTAAGTCTGAAAGTAATATTTCTATCCACACAACCCTATAATCTAATTGTGGAACTAGAAAGTAGACAAAAAATAATGCACTGTCAAAAAAAAATAGAGCCTGAAAATGTGTCCAGATGAGCCCGTATGGAGCATTTTAATTTGTAAAATGTAGGATTGGATAGGTACAGTCACCAAAAGATGCAATTTCTAAAAAATCTATGCACCAAAACTAAAAAAGAATTGCACCACTAAAAATTTCAAGAAATTATATCCAAAAAAATAAAAATTCACACCTTATTTGGAGTCTAAATGACTAAGTTATGGCCTCCCATAGTCAGACTATCAAATCAAAAATTTATCTGAAGACGGGTCTAGGCAAGAAACTGTGATTTTAAATTTGATGGTCAAATGGCCATCACAATAGTTCAAAAATGCCAGGAAATGATGGTTAGGCAATCATCAAATTTAGGCTCATGCCTAGCTAAAATCAACCAAAAAAAGCCCTGTCTAATGATGTGGCAAAGCCATACTATATGGACTAGTATGAAATAGTACACATGGCAAGGTATAGTCCATGTGGTAGTGTATGACCTATATAGAAATTGATAGACATGGCTACATACTAGAGTACGGTAGGGCTGATGTGGCAGTTATTTGGATAGGTGACATGTCACCATATAGGTGGATTAGCTAGCAGGAGGGTCCACTGAGTTATCATGGGTCCATATTTTGAGTGGTCCACATGTCAATCTAAGGTTTCCACCTATAGAAATTCCACATGGTCATTGCATGGATGGATAGAGGTCACCGTTGGAAAGCTTAATAGGTGGCATAGAAAAAGGAAAGTCAACATTTAAGAGGAGGCCAAAAATATGAAGTTTACTGTCAGAGGTTAATACAGGGCACTAGGAACTAGAGTACTCATTGGGAAGTCATTACTAATGCCAGAGTTGGGGTCAATGATAGAGGACTGGTGACAATTGCTACTTTTAGAACAATGGTCAGAATTTCCAAAGTATGACCGAAATGTGGGCTTTAGTCCCAAATTGAGTGTGGGAACACCTTCGGGGTGTATAAAACAAATAACTTGTAGGAGTAAAAGAAAAGAAAGTTGTTTGGGTTGTTGTGAGCTACTAAGTTAAGACCATGATCACTAGTTTGGGCAAGGCTACTAGAATTTATGGTCGTGGTTGTATTTAGCCATTGTGCAATTGTAGAATACTGAAAAAATATGAGATTCTACCATGCTGTAAAAAATGCTCACCAAAATACCTATAGGGGCTAGGGTTTTGCTGCCCAATTCCTACAAAAAAAAATTCTCTGTAAGGGCCAAATAGGCCAAAAATAATTTCAAAACTTCTATCCAAAAATGCAAAGAGAAAAAAAATACTAATCTAAAATTCAAGTTTGTAGATCTAAAGAATGATCATATCAGGGTTGCAAATCGAGCCTTTAAGTGTTAGTTTGCAAAAAAAAAAAATTCCTCAAAATTGACTTTAGCCTAGGGTGGGCAAATTTATAGCCAATTTTCACTGAATTGACATTTTAGACATAATGGTGAGGTCCATCTAACTCTAGATGCTCCCAATGACTGTGATACACTAGATCTAGATTGAGGTGTTGAAGCAACAATTGTCTTGAATAGCTATGTGAAGAGAAATTCTCCAAGCTCTGATACCATGTAAAAAAAATTCTTAGGGAAAAATTCACCCAAGATCAAGGAATTCAAACACAAGCACAACAATAGACTAATAAGGTATAATCAGAATAACAATATCCACAATTGATTTATTGCTGTTCAATTCAATGTGTAAGTACACTAGGAGTGCATGTATATAAAGGCCTTTGAAATGCTTCTAGAATGCATAGGAATTAGCAACATGATAATTCATACAATCAATCACATGTCCACTAGGTGTAAGTTATCCTCCATTAAGCATAAGAGTAAGTACGATGATGAGAGGATAAGCCTACAAAGGTGTAGCATGCAAAATAATATTGTAGACACCATGTGCTAAAATAGTAGTGCGAATAAATGTGTTGTCTACATGACAACTCGGTTAATTATGCAAACTCTAGTGTTGTAGACACCATGTGCTTAATTAGAGTTTCTTACTTCTATGTTGTCAACATGAAAACTCATAAAAGTACACAAACTCCTAAGTGTCTCACCTACGAAATAATAAAATAATGCATTACTTAAGTAACATAAGTAAAGTGTAAATAATAAATACCCATTTACATAAACAATCACCTTAGCTGGCTGGAATGAATAGATAATCAATTAATATTAGTAAAACAAAATAAGAAAAACCTTTGTTAGCCAACCTAGCTTGGTAGAGTTCATTAAGCAACAGAAGCTTGGTTAACATTGCAAACTTACGAAAATCCCTTTTGGCAACTAAGTAAGCTTGGTTAGTACTGGTTCCATCCAACTTTCCTTCATTAACTGAGTGAGATTGTTAACACTCACTTTCTACAACTTTTCCTTTGATGCCTAAATGAACTTGGTAGACACTGCCTTCTAAACTAGGCAAACACAAGAATGCTCAGTAGACACTGAGAATTGTCTTCACTGCCCGAGTGAGCTCAGCATATACTGACTGATAATAATATGAAATTTATGTAACACCAAAGATAATACATAATTAACCAATTATATCCAACATAATATTATTGTAGCTTAGTTTCAAACACATAAAATAAAATAGCATAAACACATTTGACACCAAGATTTAATGTGGAAACCCAATTTGGGAAAAACCACCAATTGCAACTAGTTACCATTTTCACTCTTCTGAAGTGAGACATATTAGGAGCCAACCCTATTAAAGGTTAAAACACACAGTTAGGTGTGACCTTGTTAAAGGATTTAATCACCCTATTAGGAGTGGCCTTGTTAGAGGTCTTTAGACAATTCAATAGAACTATCACCTTGTTAGAGGATTTTACAAAAAACTTTTAAGCCAACTTTGTTAAGAGATTTAGATTACTGATATAATGGTTAGAGAGTAACAATGGGATGACCTAATTTCTAATGCAACTAAATTGTTGATTATAGATCTCTATTCTAGCTTATACTTGATCCTTCTTGGTCGAATATATCTCTTTTCCTCCATAAGGATATTCTTCTTATCCTTATGATTCTTTTCTTCCTTGCATCATCAAATCTTCCATACACTCACACATTCTAACCCACAATTTGACCTTATATTTATATCTTTTACATTGTCAAGTTAGCTAGAATACAACATGTAGTAACTAATATGCATCTTCTCAGTCAGGTAGAACCAATAGATAAATCAATTAAACTCTATGCCAAAACAAGAAAATCTTTCATTAGCCAACCCTACTCGGTAGGCATTAACATAGAAATTATTTTCCTATGTTAATTGTTGGTCTAATTTTTTACATATTGACTTTTCTTAAAATCATGAAATAAAAATCAGATGTGAGTTCTTTTGTTTGATCCTAGGGTTTTAGGTTTTGGGTCTTGTATTTTTCATATCATTTAAAATTTGTATAAAACCCTAGGTCTTTCCCTTTTAAAATTATCTTGGCATGAATTCTTTTAAGAAAAGGGTCGAATATTTTTTTCTTGCTTGCTTCAAAATCATTGTTGAGTCCTTTTTGAAAAGGTCTTGCCCCACCGTTGGATCTTGTTTGGATCCATGGATGTCGCATGTTCACTATAAAAATTTGCGAGGCTATTTACTATAGCAATGTAGTGACCATCAGAAATATATGTTTTGGTACTAAAAAATGAGGCCCAATTCCAGAGAAGTGTATTAATTTGAAAACTTTATGGTCACGTGCTCTACCCTAGGGTTGTCAATATAAAAAAGGATGCATGAGGAGTGATTCACAAGTGTCATCACCAGGACCCAAGTTTTTCAAATGAGTTACTATGTTGCAACCAAAAAAATATGTACCCTACAAGTAGTGATATAGCGAGTGCCCAAAATATAAAGAAAGCAGCAACCCTTTTAAAGACTGATGTGACCATGAAATTCCCATGCATTTTCAAAAATGTGTACGACTACCTTTTTTGACAATAGTTTTAATTGGTGAAATTTCAATAAAATGCATCATATGTTTTCTATCACCACAATTCTTAATCCACTGGAGCTTACTACATCATGACTAGGAAAGTCATCAACTTTCTGATAGCAAAATAGCAAGTGCTTGGATATTGCAAAAGATTGTGTTCTTTTAAAATGGGCAGTGATTTTGAGGATACTGAGGAAGATATCTTACAAACTATGCCTTTATTTTTGTGACAGTCATGTCAATCATGGTTAAGCTATTTTTAATTTTCCCACTACTGATTTCTAATGGGTTACCAGAGCTCTCTATGTCACTACTACAAAGTAAGTGACTTTTGTCGATAGCAATGTAGCGGCTTGCCTAAAAAATAAAAAACACTACAAAGCCAAAGAGATATGATGTCACTAGGGGATTAAGATAATATATATACACTGGCATGTTAAGCTAGCTTAGGTTCAAAAACAACCTAGACACCCCCATGCGTAAAACATGTAAAGGATTCTGATCATCAAATCAAGCATGGATCAATGATACTCGCTATCTCACTATGGAAAGATGTGTGAAAATTATGCATAGTGAGGTGGCGAGTAAGGGACCCACCACATTTTCAAAGATTCATGTAGTTTAAAGGCCCTCAGATTAACTTCAAATCCATTGCCATCACTATCTCACTATGAAGAGTTGCATGAAGACTATGTATACTGAGATAACGAATGAGGGACCCACCATTTCTCTCTTAAGAGTTGTATCAAATTTTTGCCACATGATCAAAGAAACTTCAATGGTTATAACTATGTTGCTATAGCAAGATGCTCGAAAGTTATGCATAGTGAGGTAGCGAGTTGATGAAACATGTCCCCCGTCATCAGTGGGCCCAGATTGAAATGCCATCATTGAAGGAATCATACAGATGGAAGAATTTTGTTGGCTTGACTACTAGCATGTTAAGAAGAAAGGTGAGTCAGCCTAGTTTTTATTCCTGGATCATAGGATTTATTGAGGATCAATGATGCAAATTCAAAAGGAAATGTGATGCCACTCTATTTTTCAATTTTGTGCATTTATGATGAATGAAAGCTTTGCATATAAGAAAAATAGAGTATAATACAGGAGATTTTGCCATTTCTAGTCTCATGCAAACAAAGATTTCATATTTTCTGAGCACAAGAGCCTACTAATGATATTGTGATAAGCCAACAAAGAAGTGAAACAATCCTCCCTATTCATGAGCTATTGAAGAGGTTTAGAGAAGAAAAAGTTTGGAAAATCAAGTAAGTACTCATATTATAACCTTTGTAGCATTCCAGTTCTTGTGAATTATAGTCAAGATCCTCTTAAGCATTTTCTGGGCAACTAAATTATATGGATAGGAATGTTCATGATGATTTTCTAGAATTACTCCCAGAGTACAACACCAAACTTGCACAAGTTAAGAAGTTAATTTCCTTAAACCTTAGGCTTAATATTGCTAATGGCTTGTATGAAAAAGGGAATTAGGTTAGGGATGCAACAACTACACAGACTAGTCTTGTTTTTTTCAAAAAATGGTTTTTAGAAAGGAATTTGTTTGCCCCTCATGCTAATGTTTAGAATTTTGATTTGGGAAAACTAGTAGTTCCAAGTGTTTTCATGCATTATGATTTGCTTGAAGCTATTACCAAGAATTATGACCAAACTATTAGGGTGGTGAGAAGAACTGATGGTGTGCCTCTAATCTTAATTAGTCCTAAGGAAATTAGAGAGATTTTTCACCTAGAGCCATTGTCAGATTATCATGTGCCAGTTAATCTGTTAGAACTAGAGAATGAATACAAGGAAAAGAAGGATGTGATTAGGGGAGGTGCACTAAGGGCACACATTGGCACAATAGGAACTTTTCCAGTAATCACTATAGCCTTGAGGGAACCTTTTAAGAAGAATCTTTTTATTTCTAAGGCTATAGAGATATACAAGACCCTACATCATGTTTTCGGTTAAGATGACCAAGATTTCATGCCCACTGGCCTTATGTATATAATGGTTTGAATTGTCTCTTTTGGTGTAGATGTTATTTTTTATTTTGCTTCCTTTTTAGCTGAAGAAATCCATGTTGATTTGGTTGGAATTGAGAAAGGGAAAGTGGAGAAGAACTTTGGGCACTATTCTCTATTGATGCACATGTTCTTGTTTAAACGGGTGGCATATTTTTGTAAAGAGATGGAATTGAATAGAGAGGAGAATGGGGAAGCACTGCCAGTCTAATTATGGAGTGTAGATATGACATGGGATGCTAATAAAGCTAGTTTTGTTAGATTTGATAGGTATTTTGCCTCCAAATTGAGATACCTCATATTGAGTGACAATCTCGGGATCCCCAAGGACTAAAGAATCTTATTAGGCCTATGGATAACCCCCAAAATTTGAAAATTTCACATAATTGTGGAGATATTATTCCTTACTCTATTTTTACCATTTTAAGAATTTATGGTTTTAGGGGGAGCTCTCATGTATTGCCCTACCAAGTACCTTTAAAGGTAGGAATGGCTGAAGTTTTATGGCAACTAGGAGGAGTGGAGGAGATGTTTCTATTGAAAAGGTCACTAGGGTCAATTTTTCCTACTTTAACTATGACACATCAGTTTGTGATTACCAAAGGGGGTTGGTTCTTTTTGCATAAAATTTTGGATCAGTATAAAATGGCTGTCTCTCATCCCCATTTTTGTGATATTGAGGATTTTTGATCGAACATTGAGACATAGGATTAAATTGGGTCAGGTCAAACATGATTCATATTATCTAGAGAAAATTATAAGGAATGAATTCTCATTTTGGGAACATGAAACTAAAAATGAAAAGTGGAGAGTTTATTCCTCGGTTTTAAAATTCATTCATTGTTTTGATTAAAAATATGGTCTTCTAGATAATGCTAATATAGAGGTTGATAAAGTAAATAAACTCATGAACCTTCCCTAAAATAATGGAAGCTATGAATGAGAAGTAAAAAAAAAGTATTCATTCATACCCAGATAAGGCTAGAGATGTCATGAGGAGGTTGGCTTTCCTTCCTAATATAGGAGCTAAACAAATAGTTGTTCAAAAGAAACCTGGTTATAATATAATTTAGAATTAAAAGGCTCCTATAGATAAGGGAAAGAAAATAATGGGATCCACTAGTGTAGTACAAGAGGAGAGACCTAATGAACCTTCTCCCAAGAGGTAGAAGGTAATGAAGGAAAAGAGTCCTCAAATCGAGGAATATTCACCCACTCAATCCCCTTTGAGGATTGGAGAAGAACAACTCAGTGGTGAGAAAATTGAGCAGATTGGATCATAGGGAGGTATTTTTATTACTCAAGAAGAGTTAGATGAGGGTAACCCTCAAGAACCTCCTCCACCAATTTTGGATCTAAGAATAGCTAACTATAGAAGCAAGGAATTGGACCTTGTATTAGAATACAAAAGTCATCAATTTTTGGCTGATGACAGTTTTGTAAAGTCTAGGGCTTTCCAACAATTTGCTTGGAGGGAAAGAATGAATAATTTTGAAAAAATATGTAAAAGGTTGAAAATAGAGCATCCAAAAATGGATGAGGCCTCCATTGAGAACAAAACAAAAGAAGAAATGATAAGAGACTTTTAGAATATAAGCCCTGAAGAGGGAAGACAAATGGTGAAGGCATCTAGCATTTTGTTCTTACTAAATTGGGACATTGCGGATGCCTTAGTTTTCAATTCTATTTCAAACAAATTGAATTTGCAAGATCAAAATAGAAAGGACTTCCAAGGTACTACTTTTATTGAGGATCAAGCTACATTGGTTAGCTGGTCATTAAGAAGAGGGTCTAGAGCCACATTATCACAACCAAATGAGTTTGGATTAGTGGGAAACATAATTGTAAGGAGATTTGTTGATACCTCTCATGTACAGGCAACACATTGGAATTTGGACTCATCCCAATTTATTTTGGCCACTGCTAAGAAGGAAGAATAGGCCATGTTTGAATTATAGAGAAAATATGAAACAATTCTAGAGGCCTACAATAAAGATTTTAAAAAGAGGATTGAGCTTGAAAAAAAGCTAATGGGGAGGTCCAAAAGGCCAAGAATAAGATACCCTCACCCTCTAGTTGAACTTTTCAAATCCACCCTCCTCTTAGAAATACCAGATACACTTGAAAGGCTGAAATACTACATAGCAAAAGATTTTGAAGAAGAAAAAAGAAAGTTGTGGACATTACATGTGGAGTTGGAGGAAAAATATGAAGATAAATTAAGAAAGGCTCTCACGTATTTGGGGGACAAAATTGAATGGCCACTAGTCTATGATCAATTGGCTAGGGTGATAAATATTTGGGAGGAATTGAAAGAAAGTGATGAGGTTTTAAAGCCTATTGTGAATAACTAGGTAAGGAGGAGAAAAGAAATGGCATCTTTATGTTATTCTATCAGAAAAACCTCCTATGTTCAAATTGAGAAAACTTTTGATATTGTTTCTAACCTTTCTGATTTTGACAATAAAAGATTTTATTTGCAAAGAATAATAGTTGGCTACTTGAACAAGTACAAGAGCCAAAAGTTTAGTTTGTTTCCTCATGCCTAGACAACAAAAATAATTTGAAGAAAAAAGATAAATGGGCCAAGGAGCTGGATGATTTATTTTGTTTAAAGATGAATAGCATTATCAATGAAAAAGGGCATGCATGGTAGGCTACCACAACTAAAGAAATAGTGAAAGTCCAAATATTCTTTGATTCTTTAAAATAAGAATTTGTTGATATTGATAGGGAGGCATAATATGTTATTAAAAAACAACAAGATATTTTACAATTTGATTAGCCAGATGATACAGTGTTTGACACATGGATGGTGAATATTGCTTCTAGTGAGCAATTTGAGGAAGTTGGAATAGACAATGATGAGACACAGGATGATGAGGTGTAGATTATTGACACATCAGCATCAGATATGAAAAATGATAAAGGTGAGGGTTACTAGTTAGCTCTACTTACAGGTACAAAAGCCCAGGATGTGTACATGATAGAGAAACAATCAAGGATAAAAGTAATGTTGTCCATCCAAGGTTAAAATAGTGAAAATATAAGGGTAAAAGTTTATTTAGAAACACCATAGGACTCATCATTGGCCAACCTGGTAGCAACATATTTAGAAGATTTAGAATAGTGGTGGAAAATCAAAATAGCAAATAATTTGTAATGATGTAACAGAAATGGTCCTACCAAAGTATATTTTGATGTGTTAACTTTCTATTACATTAAGTTTTGTGTTTCTAAAAAATTGTCAAGTTTTCCAAGCCTGAAGCTTGTTGCATCTCACATATTTAAGTGAGATCCTAGGGCTAGAACAAGGGTCCAAATTTTGATGTATTTTTTGGGATTGTCAAAAATAGTACACTTAGTCTAGGCATGTGTACGTGTGTTTGAGTTCATTCCTAGTTATGCACTTTTTTTATATCAAAGAGAAATGACAGTATCAACATGAATTCATGGGTTCTTCATTGAGTCTTTATTAGTTCTTGTATTAATCAGCAAAAGGGTAATACAAAAGAGTATTTACACTAGATTTATATCACTATTTTTTGTCTTCATTTCACGAGTTTATTATTTTTGAGATCATTTGAATAAGGTTCACTTGGTTGAATGTAGTATGGGTGGGTTGTATATTGGTTTATTGTTGCTTTTAATTTCAAGGTATTATGTAAATGCTTCAATAGATCAGTAGAATTTGTGATTTTATGAAAAGGATATTTCATAAGAATGGAAATAATTGATTATAGTTGGTAAATTCAATTACAAGTTAATTGAACAATATCTCCTACTAATAGTTAACACTTTGCTCGTATGGGTAAAGCAGTGGTCATATAAATCAGAGGTGTTAGAGAGTAAATTCTGCTACTACATATCCAAGTTTTTTAATTCTAAAATCATTCTTATTCCATTTTGTTTAGAGTTATAATGTTGGTCAGCACTCGTTTATATTTTACTCCTAGACATTAGATAGCTACTATTCCTAGAAGTAATTGTAAACTCAAGGAGAATTAGGACTAAATCTACTTAAGAGGGATATACATGAACCAAATAATATCAACAAATGGATGAATTTCATATGTGATAGGGATAGAGAATGAAAATTAGAATGAAACTAAATTAAGTCACATGCAATATTATCCTAGTGAATTATCCCCTAGGTATAGCCACCTTGGTTTTGCAGAGCCTAAAGAGTAGGAGACCATGTCCAAATGGTTTACTTATCTAATTGTTAATAGGAGTTAGCTAATCCTTAGGTTATGTGAGTGTTGTCTTTTGGTATTGAACATTTTGGTTATTCAATAGTTTTAAACACCAACAAAATGACAACTCTACTGGGGACAAGTGTTATTATTACAATTGTCAGATTCTATTAACTTACTTGTTGTTTTAGTGGACTTTTCTAGTGACAAACCTTGAGAATTTAAAAACAAGAGAAACAAAACCCCACTCTATAGGTCTACACTGACATGTACCATCCTTGTAAAGGTGTCTTATCCATTAGGAAAGAGTTACAGTCCCAATTTTTTTTTTGATTGGGTGCACTTTATTTGTCCTTTCCTTTCATAATAATCCTATGATAGTCTGTTAGGTTAGTAAGACTATTGCAGTACTTTTCCCTAAGTGGGTGGTGACTCATAAAGGTTTTAACCAATGTCAAGTTTAAGAACATTTTATATCATGGGAAGTGTGAAAAATACATGGGAAAATATGAAGAAGAACCCAACTATTAAATTATAGACCGATCTTCCTCCTAGAGGAAAGAAAAACTAGCCTATGAAAGGAGCCCAGATGCAGAAGGGAAATTATTCCCAGGAGCAAATGGAAAAGGAAAATAATACCTACATTTCTATTGAAAAGGATCCTTTCTGAAAGGGGCCTAGCTCCCATCCTATTTTGTCTGATGATGATTTCTATAATACTCCTAAAATGATATGTCAAGAAAAGGTTGTCCAACCATATGTACTTAGTTTGCAGGATAGGACTAGCAAAAATCTTTTATAGCATAGCACAAACCCTTTCGTGTCAGATTACTCTCCTGAAAAGGAAAGACCAAAACATTTAGATCCTGAAAGTTTTAATGATGAGAAGACCTTTGGTTCTAAGTTTACCATTCCTGACCCTAATGAGAAAGAAATGTTGAGAATGTAGCTTGTTGAGCAAGAAGCCATTGATAGGAAATTTTAGAAGGAAAGGGAGGAAAAGATCATGAAGGCCTATGAAGAAAAGAAAGAATTACTTAGGAGGATTACTACATTGAAAAAGAAAAATGAGATAGCAACTAATGCTTGGTAGCCTGAAATTTTGGGAGAAGTAGAATAGCTTAAAATACAAGAGTGAAAGTTGTTAAAGGATCAAGATCTAAACAAAGAGGGTCCTATGATACAATGAATCAAGAGTTATAAGACCCTAGATGTTAAAGAAGATGTAGAATGTGTTGTTGGCATTCAAGATAAGGGAAAACAAAAGAAAGTTGGTATTAGGATAAATGAACCAACAAAGCCCATCCAAATTGATGATTCTTTCTCACCTTCTTATGTTGAGTTAGAAAAAAGAAGGAATGAGAAGGAAGGTTTGGCTAAGAAATTGGAAATTGCAAAGAATGAGGCAGCCATAGCTGAGATGAATAAAAAAATTAAGTTTCTAGAAAATGCTAAGAAGCAGTCTGTATTTTCCTCTGAAGATAAGGATAGGACAAATATTGCAAATTAGAATAATACTAAATTGTCTACTTCTTATCTCCTTCATCACAAAAAATGGATCCCAATAAATCTACTAGAAATCCTAGTACTAGTAATTCTTTTAATAATAATGAAAGAAATGTTGTCAATGCTTCTAAGGTTGATTTAAAAAGAAGACCTATTCAGTTAGAAGGCTATAGGCAGATACACTTTGAAGGTATTCCTAGTTTCCCTAACCCTATCACATAGGAAATGAGAAAAATATTGCCTAAGTTTGCTGGAAATAATGCAATTACTTGTGAGGACCACTTGAAATTTTTTTTTGACATGATGAGTGATTATAAAGGTTGAGGCTAAAGATGCTATCATGAAGTTATTTGTTTAGTCATTAATTGAAGATGCTAGAGAATGGTTCAAGAGGCTTCCTAAGTCATCTATTATAGATTGGAAAGATATTGAGTATTGCTTTAAAGAACAATATGGTGATAAACAAAACCCAAGTTATATTCTAAGTGAGTTCAATAATATTAAGAAGTTGCATAATGAAGTTATTACTGATTTCAATAGTAGGTTTCAAAAGAGGATGTATAAGCTAATGCAGGCCATGCGAGTTGATGATAAGTTATGTATGATTACTTATTTGAATGCCTTTGATGGTAAAATCACATATCATCTTAGGGATAAAGAGCCTATAACTTTAAGAGATGTTTTTAGAATTGCTATCAATATAGAAAATAACTTGAGGATTTTAGGGAGATTAGAGAACAAAAGAGATGACCCTAGGTTATTTGGGAGTAATGGAAATAGAAAAGAAGAGCACCAATATATAGGAGGAAAAAGGTAGGAGCCTAGTGAGATGAGTCAAGTCTTGAATGCTATAAAAGGTTTGAGTATTCCGCAAGGAAAAAATGATAGGAATCCCCCTGAAAATAAGGTCCCTTATCAATCCAATTTTGGTAGACATAATACATTGCAAAATTTCCCTTATAGTACTACTTGGAAGGATGGTCACCCCAATGTTCCTCTGAAATATACCAGTAATAAAGTTACCCCTAATCCTTTATCCAAAAATTCCATAAATGTGGTAGATGACCCTAAACCCACCACTAAACCTACATGGTGTTTTGTTTGTCAGTTACCTCATGCTCCTAAGTATTGTACAATAGCTTTGTCATTTTCTAGAAATCAAACTGAGGTAGAAGAAAAATGAGAACATGAAGAAAGTAGTGATGATGTAGGATGTAATACGTTTGAGTCACATTATGACCATTATGATAGTGATGATCTTGATAGAGATGTAGTGGAACAAAGATAGTTTCAAATTCATATGCAGTAGTAGGTATTTTCTGATGAAGAGAATGATGTTGAGGACAATGTATATAACATGGCATCTACTAGAGTGGAGGTGATACTAAGGAAGCCTTCTAGAGAAGAGGTTGATCAGATTACTGCTAGCATGGTAGCTCAAGTACACACTAGACATATGGCTCAGAATGTTGACAATGGTAAGGTGGCTAGTATGTTTATTAAGAAAATTGACCCTAAGAAAAAGGAAATTGTAAAGCCTAAAGAAATTCCTACTGTGAAGGTCAAAATTTTAGGTAAAAAGTGGGAACCAAAGAAAATAAGAAATCTTAAGGAGTTATAATGTTCAAATAATTTTCCTAAGAAATCTGATGATAAATTATAAAAAATGATCACTATAAGTGACAAGAATCATCAAGGTATTTCTAATAAACATCATGAGAAGAAGGATATGACTATTGATAGTTCCTCATATTCCTCTATAGATATGCTAAATGTTCTATCACAAATCACTATTAAAATTCCCTTGTCTAAATTTTTAAGAATCCCTAAACACATAAATAAATCCATGGCATGGATAGAAAATACTGATGTAAAGACAACACAAGATTGCAATGAAACTCATGATCCCAAACAAGGAAGCAAAGAAAAGGTAAAAGATAAAGAAGCTGAAGTAGTTAAGTCTCAAATTCCTTACATGTTTTTGGATAGCTCTATTAATGAATGTTTGGGAAGTGTTGAGCCATTTTTCTTGAGTATCATAGTAAATGGTAAAACATTAAAAAATTGCATGATTGATTCTGGTGCTTCCAACGCTATTATGCCTTTTGAAATAATGAAGGAACTAGGTTTGAAAGTTGATACTAGTTAGGGAAGATGTTGTGCCATGGATAAAAGAGAAGTGACAGTCATAGGTACTATTAATGCTTTACCCTATAGACTGATAGCCTATCCAGACAAAGAACTTACTATGAGTGTGTTGGTTGTTGATATTCCACCTTAGTATGGTATGTTATTATGTAGAAAATGGAGTGTTGCCATGGGTGGAAGTTTACAATGTGATCTATCATTTGCTACTTTTAACAAGGATGGGAATTCAGTAAAAATAAATAGAGAACCAAAAATCATATATATGATAGAAGAAGATATTGAGGATGATATGAAAAACTTTGTGGATACAAATGTCAATGCATTCAGAGTAGAGGTTTTGACTTTGAAGAAGGAAAAGCATAAATCTCAGATCAAAGTAGAAGCTGATACAAAAATAGATAAGGGATATTTATGGACCATGTTCTTTGATGGTGCTTGTTGCAAACATGGAGTAGGTGCAGGTATTTTGTTGATATCACCAGTAGAGGTAACGTACAAATTCTCTTTTACTTTAAGTTTCCCTTGTACCAAAAATATAGAAAAATATGAGGCTTTACTATTAGGTCTTAGACTAGCTCATAATCATGGGATAAAATGTTTACATGTTATAGGAGATTCTGAATTGGTTGTATCCCAAGTGACAAATGCTTATGTTTTAAAGAATAAGAGATTAAAATAGTACAAAAATGATGTATGGGATATGATTGAATGTTTTGATGCATTTGGTATAATTTGGAAGGATAGAACTAACAACAAAATGGAAAACTTGCTAGCTAATATAGCAATAAAACCTGATGATGTTGCATTCATTGGTGTGTCCAAAGTTGATACTCAAACTAGACCCTTTATTCCTAATAATGTCCAGCATTGGCAAGTTTTTGAAGATGACAAGGATATTCTAAGATTTTTGAACTATGAGAATATGTTGTTAGGACAAGAAATTGATTATGTAGCTTATGTAGAAAATATAAATGGAAAGGATACTATTTTTGGGCAAGAAGTTGTGTAGTTAAAGATAAATAAAATCCCAAAGGGTCTAGTTGTTTTAGAAACTATTTTTGACAGCCAGGACAGGTCACAAATGAATATCGGTGAATATAATGCCAAAGATCTAGAGGAGGTAAACTTGGGAACTCAGGAAACACCTAAAAAAGTATATATTGGTAAGAAATTTCCTCCTAAAAATAGGAAAGATCTTATAGAACTACTAAGGAAGTATAGACATGTGTTTACATGGTCATACGATGACTTAAAAGCTTATAGAAAAGATCTATTTCAGCATGAGATCCTTTCAAACCTAGATTCTAAGCCATTTAGATAAAAATAAAGGCTAATAAATCCTACCCTAGCCTCCAAGATACAAGAGAAATTGATCAAGTTAAGAGATGTTTGCATTATAAAGCCTATCAGGCATTCCTCTTGGGTATCCAATTTAGTCCCTATTAGGAATAAAAATGGAGACATAAGGTTATGTGTTGACTTCAAGAACCTTAATATATATTCATTAAAGGATAACTATGGATTGCCAAATATGGAAGCCATGTTGCAAAGGGTTACTGGTTATGAACTAATGTCTATGATGGATTGATTTTTAAGCTATAATCAAGTCGTTGCTAAAGAATCAGAACAGTTCAATACTGCTTTTACTACTCCATGGGGTACTTATGTTTATGTTAGGATGCCTTTTGTGCTTACTAATGTTGGGGCTACTTTTCAAAGGGAAATGGATGTGGCTTTTGCTGATATTATTGATAAGTTTTTGGTTGGATATTAGGATGATCTCACTACTTATTCCAAAGATGAGAATGATCATTGCATACATCTCAAAAAGGTATTTATTAGAGCCCTTAAGTATGGTATTTCTTTGAATCCAAGGAAATGTAGTTTTGGTGTTACTAAAAGAAAATTTCTAGGACATGTAGTTGGCAAGCGTGGAGTAAGGATTGACCCTAAAAGGGTAGAAGCAATAGATAAAATTTAGAAGCCCAAAAGTGTTAAAGGCATTCAGTCATTTTTTGGATAGATCAACTTTCTTAGAAGATTTGTGACTAATTTTTTGGAGATTAGTAGACCTATATCAAAGATGCTAAAGAAAGGATTTGAGATAAAATGGGATGGTGAACCTAGTACTGCATTCCAAAAATTTAAGCAAGCTATTAAAGATGCCCCTATTCTCAGAGCTCCAAATTATGATAAACCAATGCATATATTTTCTTTTGCCTCATTTCACACTGTTGTTGCAGTATTGTTTCAAAAAAATGAGGAAGGTTATGAATAGCACATTGCATTCCTCAACAAGTCTTTGCAAGTAGTAGAGCTTAAGTATGACATCAATGAAAAATAGGCATATGGAGTGGTGAAAGGAGTCAGGGCTTTTAGGTGTTACTTAATGGGAGATACTATTATTGCTTTTGTTCCTACTATTGCTATGAAGGATATATTTTCACAACAAGAGGTATCTGACATGAGATGTAGATGGATTAATAGGATACAAGAGTTTAAATTTTAGATTTAGATTACTAAACTGGTTAGGGGTCAAGGTTTGGCAAAATTAATGATAGAAGACAATTTAGAGGCCAATGAAATTAACCAACTTGATGCTAGTTGTAGGGATAATATTTGTGATATGGATACCTCTGACTAGTACAAAGATGCGATTTATTATTTGCAAAACATGAAATCTCCATCAGAGTTAATAGACAACCAGAAAAGATCCCTCAAGTTGTAGGCCATAAGGTATGTTATAGTGCAGGGTCAACTATGGTGGAGAAATATGTAAGGGGTACTTTTGAAGTGTGTGGATGACATTGAGTCTAAAAGAATTTTGAAAAATATGCATGAAGGTGTATGTGGTGGTCATTATATGGCTAAAACCACTACTCATAAAATTCTTAGGGCTGGGTTTTGGTGGCCAACACTTTTCAAAGATGCTCATGAGTTTGTAAAAGTTTGTGATGCTTGTCAAAGGTTTAGTGGAAAGTTGAATTTTTTTGGGAATTTACCACTAAGACTTGTTGAGGTACAAGCATCATTTTAGCAGTGGGAAATTGACTGCATAGGTGAAATCTCAAATAAATCTAGTGGTGGACATTCATGGACCCTAGTCACTACTAATTACTTCACTAAGTGGGTTGAAGCAATTCCTACTAAGAATGCAACAAGTAAAGTGGTGATAAATTTCATTCTAAATAATATTGTGACCAGGTTTGGATGCCCATAGAAGATTATAATTGAGTACTCTAAATAATTATAGAGTACACATCATTATCCTATCATCCCCAAGGAAATGGTTAAGCAAAATCAAGTAATAAAAATATATGGAAAATCATTAAGAGGATTTTAGGAGAAAACAAGAAGGCTTGGGATTCAAATTTTCCATTAGCTCTGTGGGCTAATAGGGTTATTATGAAAAAGGCCATTGGATGTGCCCCATTTGATTTGGTTTATGGTATATAGGCTAGACTTCTCCAAAACAACCTAAAGGAGATGTATAAGCTTGCACAACTCTATAAAGATCATATTGTTGATGAGATGCAACTCAAAATGGATGACATCTTATAGTTAGAAGAAATAAGGAGATAATCTTCTATTCATAATGCCAAGCTACAGTCATAGATGAAGCATTTATATGACAAAAGAAGTACTGACAGAAAGTTTCAAATAGGTGACATGATATTAATGTGGAATGCTAGACTGGAAGATAAAGGAAAGAATGGTAAATTTGATCCAATTTGGCTTGGCCCATAATGCATCTGTGATAAAAATGGAGAGGAATCATATTTCCTAAAGGATCTAACCAAAGATACAATTTCCAATTCATGGACAATTCTTGAAGAGGTATTTTTCTTAAAGTATTTCTTTATTCATGAATAGTAGCTTTAGGGTTTTTTGTGTTTTTGTACATTGTGTATATTTTGTAAATCCCTGTAGATTTCTCTACACATTTTGGTTCCTTGTTTTTAGTTTTTGTCTTGTGATTTCTAAAGAAGTTGCCATTGTTGTATCGAGTTTGTGGTCTGCTCTCCCAAAGATTCTGAATTCTTGCATAGACTCAAGTAGTCTATCATCCCCAGACAGAGCCACTTTTGGTCTTATTTTTTACATAGTAACTTTTCTTAAAATCATGATATAAAAATTAGATGTGAGTTCTTTTGTTTGATCCTAGGATTTTGGGTTTTGGGTCTTGTATTTTTGATATCCTTTAAAATTTGTATAGAACCCTAGGTCTTGCCCTTTTAAAATTATCATGGCACGAATTCTTTTTGAAAATGGGTCAAATATTCTTTTCCCACCTACTTCAAAATCATTGTTGAGTCCTTTTTGAAAAGGTCTTGCCTCACTATTAGATATTGTTTAGATCCATAAATGTTGCATGCTCACTATAAAAAGTTGCAAGGCTGTTTACTATAGCGATGTAGTGACCATCGAAAAACTATGTTTTGGTCCTAAAAAATGAGGTCTGACACCTAAGAAGTGTATTTATTTGAAAAATTTATGGTCACGTGCTCTACCCTAGGTTTGTCACTATCAAAAAGGATGCATAAGGAGCAATTCATAAGTGTCATCACTGAGACCCAAGTTTTTTTGACGAGTTCCTATGTCGCAACTAGAAAATCTATGTGCTCTACCGGTAGCTATGTTTTGGTCCTAAAAAATGAGGTCTAACACCTGAGAAGTGTATTTGTTTGAAAACTTTATGGTCACGTTCTTTACCCCAAGTTTGTCACTATCAAAAAGGATGCATAAGGAGCAATTCATAAGTGTCATCACTGAGACCCAAGTTTTTTTGATGAGTTGCTATGTCGCGACTAGAAAATATATATGCTCTACCGGTAGTGACATAGTGAGTGCCTGAAATATAAAGAAAGCAAAAAAAAATTTAACGACTGATGTGACCACAGAATTCCCATTTAGTTTCATAAATGTGTGTGACTTCCTTCTATGACAATAGTATTAATTGGTGAAATTTCAATCAAATATGTCATATATTTTTTGTCACTATAATTCTTAATCCACTAGAGCTTGCTACATTGTGACTGGGAAAGTCATCAACTTTTCAGTAGCGACATAGTGAGTGCCTAGTTATTGAAAAAGATGGTGTTCTTTTAAAATGGGTAGTGATTTTGAGGATCTCAAGGAAGATATCTTACAAACTATGCCTTTATTTTTGTGATAGTTGTGTCAATCATAGTTATTCTATTTTTAATTTTCCTAGTGCTGATTTTTGATGGGTTATTGAAGCTTACTATGTCGCTACCAGAAAGTAAGTGACTTTTGCTAGTAGCAATGTAGTGACCTACCTAAAAAATAACAAACATGACAAAGCCAAAGAGTTATGATGTCACTAGGGGATTAAGATAATATATATACACTAGCATGTTAAGCTAGCTTAACATTAGTAGTAACTTGGATCCACGCTCCATGTGTAAAACATGTAAAGGATTATGATCATTAGATCAAGTATAGATCAATGATACTCATTATCTCGCTATGGAAAGATGTGCAAAAATTATGCATAGTGAGGTAGCAAGTAAGGGACCCACCACATTCTCCTAAGATTCATGCAGTTTCCAAGCCCTCATATTAACTTCAAATCCATGGTAGTCACTAACTCACTATGAAGAGTTGCATGAAGATTATGTATAGAGAGATAGAAAATAAGGGACCCACCATTTCTCTCTTAAGAGTTGTATCAAATTTTTACTACACGATCAAAGCAGCATCAATGGTTATCACTATCTTGCTATAGCAAGATATTCAAAAGTTATGCATAGCGAGGTAGCAAGTTGATGACATGTATCGGCCCAATTCTCATTCCTAGATCATAGGATTTTTCAAGTATCAACATCACAAATTCAAAAGGAAATGTGATGCCACTCTATTTTTTGATTCTGTGCATTTATGATGAATGAAATCTTCGCATGTGAGAAAAATAGGGTATAATACAAGAGATTTTTCCATTTCCAATCTCATGCAAACAAAGATTTCACATTTTTTGAGAGCCTACTGATGATATTGTGATAAGCCAACAAAGATGTGAAGCAATCCTCCCTATTTGTGAGCTATTGAAGAGGTTTAGAGAAGAACAAGTTGGGAAAATCAAGTAAGTACTCATATTATAACCTTTGTATCATTCTAGCTCCTATGAATTATAGTCAAGATGCCTCCTAAGAAAGCATTTCCTAGGAAAGTAAATTATATGGATAGGAATGTTCATGACGATTTGCTAGAATTACTCCCAGAGTCCACCATCGAACTTGCACAAGTTAAGAGGTTAATTTCCTTAAACCCTAGGCTTAATATTGTTGATGGCTTGTATGAAAAAGGGAACTGGGTTAGGGATGCAACAACTATGCAAATTGGTCTTGTTTTGTTCAAAAAATGGTTTTCAGAAACGAATTTGTTTGCCCCTCATGCTAACGTGTGGAATTTTGATTTGGGAAAACTAGTAGTTCCAAGTGTTTTCATGGATTACAATTTTCTTTAAGACATTGCCAAGAAATATGACCATGCTATTGCGGTGGTGAGAAGAACTAATGGTATGCCTCTGATCTCAATTAGTCCTGAGGAAATTAGAGAGGTTTTTCACCTAGAACCATTGTAAAATTATCATGTGTCGATTAATCTGTCTAAACTAGAGAATGAATAAAAGGAAAAGAAGGATGTGATTAGGGGAGGTGCACTAAGGGCACACATTGGCACAATAGGAACTTTCCTAGTAGTCATTGCAACCTCGAGGGAACCTTTTAAGAAGAGTCCTTTTACTTCCCAGGTTGTAGAGATATACAAGACCCTATGTCATGTTTTTTGTGAAGATGACCAAGATTTCATGCCATTGGCTTTATGTATATGATGGTTCAAATTGCCTCTTTTTCTGTAGATGTTATTTTCTATTTTGCTTCCTTTTTAGCTAAAGAAATCCATGTTGGTTTGGTTGGAATTGCCAAAGGGAAAGTGGAGAAGACCTTTGGGCACCATTCTCTGTTGATGTAAATGTTCTTATTTAAAGGGGTGGCATATTTTGGTAAAGAGATGGAATTGAATAGAGAGGAGGATGGGGAAGCACTGCTAATCCAATTATGGAGTACAGATATGACATGGGATGTTGATAAAGCTAGTTTTGTCAGATTTGATAGGTATTTTGCCTCCAAATTGAGATGCCTCATATTGAGTGACAATCCTAGGATCCTCAAGGCAATAATGAATCTCATTAGGCCTATGGATAACCCCCATAATTTGAAAGTTTCACATAAGTCAGAAGATGTTATTCCTTACTCTATTTCTACTATTTTCAAATTTTATGTTTTTAGGGGGAGCCCTCATGTGTTGCCCTACCAAGTACCTTTACAGGTAGGAATGGCTGAAGCTTTATGGTAACTAGGAGGAGTGGAGGAGATGTTTCTGTTGAAAAGGTCATTGGGGTCAATTTTTCCTACTTGCACTATGGCACATTAGTTTGTGATTACCGAAGCAGGTTGGCTCTTTTTGCATAAAATTTTGGATTAGTATAAAATGGTTGTTTCCCATCCCCATTTTTGTGATATTGAGGAATTTTTTAATCAATCCTTGAAAAATAGGATTAAATTGGGTCAAGTCAAACATGATTCATTTTATCCATAGGACATTATAATGAATGAATTCTCATTGCAAAAATAGGAAACTAAAAAGGAAAAATGGAGAGTTTATTCCTAGGTTTTAGAATTCATTCATTATTTTGATCAGAAATATGGTCCTCTAGATAATGCTAATACAAAGGCTAATAAAGTAAATAAACTCATGAATACATTCCCTAAAATAATGGAACCTATGAATGAGAAGAAACATTTTTTTATTGATTCATACCCATATAAGGCTAGAGAGGTCATGAGGAGGTTAGCTTTCACTCCTAATATAGGAGTTGGACAAATAGTTGTTCAAAAGGAACTTGGTTATACTTTAATTTAGAATAAAAAGGCTCCTATAGATAAGGGCAAGAAAATAATGGGATCCACTAGTGTAGTCCAAGAGGAGAGACTTGATGAACCTTCTCCCAAGAGGTAGAAGGTAATGAAGGAAAAGAGTCCTCAAATTGAGGAATATTCACCCACTCAATCCCCTTTGAAGATTGGAGAAGAACAACTCACTAGTGAGCAAATTGAGGAGATTGGATCACAGGGAGGCATTTTCATTACTCAAGTAGAGTTGAGGGTAACACTAAAGAACCTCCTCCACCAAGTTTGGTTCTAACAATAGCTGACTATAGAGGTAGGGAATTGGACCTTATATTAGAACAAGCAAGTCATCAATTTTTGGCTGATGACAGTTTTGTAAAGTCTACAGCTTTCAAATAATTTTCTTGGAGGGAAAACATGAATAATTTTGAAGAAAGATGTAAAAGGTTGAAAATAGAGCATCTAGAAATGGATGAGGCCTCCATTGACAACCAAAAAAAATAAGAAATGATAAGAGAATTTCATAATATAAGCCCTAAAGAGGGAAGACAAATGGTGAAGGCATCTAGCATTTTGTTCTTACCAAATTGAGACATTGTTGATGCCTTAGTTTTCAATTTTGTTTCAAACAAATTGAATTTCCAAGATCAAAATAAAAAGGATTTCCAAGGTATTAATTTTATTGAGGATCAAGCTACATTGGTCAGTTGGTCATTAAGAAGAGGGTCTAGAGCCACATTATCATAGCCAAATGAGTCTAGATTGGTGGGAAACATAATTGTAAGGAGAGTTACTGATACCTCTCATGTACAGGTAGCACATTGGAATGTGGATTCATCCCAATTTGTTTTGACATGTGTAGTTGTGTTTGAGTTTATTCCTAGTTATGTACCTTTTTGATATCAAATAGAAATGATAGCATCAGCATGAATTCATGGGTTCTTCATTGAGTCTTTATTGGTTCTTGTATTAATCAACAAAAGGATAATACAAAAGGGTATTTATACTAGATTTGTATCACTATTTTGTGTTTCCATTTAATGAGTTTATTAATTTTGAGCTCATTTGAATAAGGTTCACTTTGTTGAATGCACTCTAGATGGGTTGTATATTGGTTTATTGTTTTTTTATATTCAAGGGATTATGTAGCTGCTTTAGCAGATCAATAGAATTCATGATTTTATGAAAAGGATATTTCATAAGAATGGAAATAGGTGATTACAGTTGATAAATTCAATGAAAAGTTAATTGAATGAGATCTCCTACTAATAGTTAACTCTTTGCCCCTATTGATAAAGCACTAGTCATATAAATCAGAAGTTTTAGAGAGTAAATTTTGCTACTACATATCCAAGCTTTTAAATTTTAAAATCTTTCTTATTCGATTCTATTTAGAGTTATAATTTTGGTCAGCACTCATTTATATTTTACTCCTAGATATTAGATAGCTACTATTCCCAAAAGTAATGGTAAACTTAAGGAGACTTAGGACCAAATCTACTTAAGAGGGATATAAATGAACCAAAGAATATCAACAAATGGATGAATTGCATATGTGATAGGGATAGAGGATGAAAATCATAATGAAACTAAATTAAGTCCCATGCAGTAGTATCTTGGTGAATTATCCCCTTGGTATACTTGCCTTAGTTTTGCAGAGCCTAAAGAGTAGGAAACCATCCATGGTTTTGTTGAAGTTGGGTCCAAATGGTTTACTTATGTAATTGTTAATGGGAATTAGCTAATCCTTAGGTTATGTGAGTGTTATCTTTTGGTATTGAACATTTTTTTAGTTTTCCTATGTTAACCAAGTGAGCTTGGTTAACACTATATATTTGTGAAGTTCCTTTGGTAACCGAGTGAGCTTGGTTAACACTAGTTCCATCCAACTTTTCCTTCATTAACCAAGTGAGCTCAATTAACATTGATCTTCCACAAAATTTCCTTTGGCACCCATGTGAACTTAGTAGACATTGCCTTCTAAACTAGGAAAACACAAGAATGCTTGGTTAACACAAAAAATTGTCTTCACTGCCCAAGTGATCTTAGCATTTACTGATTGATAATGATATGAAATTTTTGTAACATCAAAGCTAATACACAATTAATTAATTATATCGAACAATGTGCAACTTTTATTAGTGTCTATTGCAGATACATCTTTAGAATAGAGCATTCCATATGTTGCAGTGTCAGATGTATAGCCAAGTGAGTTGAATAGGAAAATAGAGAGATTAGTGGAAGCTGTGACTACAAAGACAAAGAGTCAAGCAATAGGCTACTAGACTAGGCAAGAGAAAAAATACATTGTTGACAATTGTTGAATCTAGTGAAGAAGAAGAAGAAGAAGAAGAAGAAGAAGAAGCTAAATAGGTAGAGAAAGTAAGTACTTCTACATAGATAGCAAGTAAAACAAGGAAACCTTGTAAGGAAAAGATTTAAAAGATAGATTCAACCATTTCTAATGAAGGAAACTATGTTTAGATGAACAAATTTTATGACTTTTACAATGATATTGAGAAAGATCAAATTGATACCTTTACTATGAGATATATAATAGCTAAGAATATAAAACTTAAGGATACTAAAGGCATGGTAAATTAGAAGATCTATGATAGACTCATAGAAAAGAAGGAACCAACTCAAGAAGAAGACATGGAACTTTGAAAGTCTACGATAAGGACCATATGCAAGACTGGTGATGAATAAGTCAAAAATTTGTTGAACAGTCTAACACCTTACTTGAGAAATAAGGTGAGACCATTTCTATTTATGGTGGGTGAGAAGGATAAGATAAAGTGAAAAAATGGAAGCTATAAGTCAAATGATGATAGAGTCTAAGGTAGCACCTTCACCAATACCTAGAAATTTAGAAGTGTTAGTAAGTAGTGACACAATGCAGATTGATTAGACCAATGTTACTGTTAATATTGATGATACTAACCCTTTTGAGAGTTTTGAATAGCTTGAATCTCATGTCAAGGTTATTGAAGACCAATTGGAACAAATTGAAGAAGAAAAGAGGTTATTAGAAGAAGAAAAGAGAAAAATAGAAGCCAAGCATAAATTAGTTGAAGAAGAAATGAAAAGGAAAATATAGGAATAAAGGAAGAAGAAAATAAAGGAGAAAGAAAAGAAAGGAAAAGAAAGAAAAGAAAAAGAAGAGAAAGAGAAAGAAGAGAAAAGAGTCAAAGAGGTAGTAGAGAAGAAGCAAAGGGAAGATGAATCTAAACCTTCTATTTTATCTACTTTACTTTTGCTTGCTATCCTGACTTGTGATGATGATGATCAAACTGACTTGATCTCATATCTATGAAGACTTATTGAGAAGAATAGGATGGTGAAGAGCCTACAAAGAACCTTCATTGAGGTTACTAATAGATTAAACATTACTCTAGAAGTCAAGTATATAGAGACAAATCCTAAATAGAGGGCATAGGTAGTGTTGAGATATTTTGATGAAGAATTTACAAAATTATTTGAATGTGGTAGAGTCAAAGGTACAAATTTCACATGATGCTAATTTCTTTAGCACCATTTTTCAAAACATCAAGAATGATTTCCTAAGTCTTGATACATGTATCGAGGAACTTTGGAAATGTCAGTAAGATGGAAAGGTATTATACATTAGGTGTACCTTATCTCATAAGTTGACTAAGAATTTTGATAGTAAGATTAAAAGAAAGCCGAGTGAGTTAGAGGCTCTGTCTAACTAGATAGAGAAACTTTCTAACTAAGTTGATGACTTTGAAGGATAAGTGGCCAGTGTTCACAGTCATATTAGGAAATTGAAACTTTAGAAAGAATTTTTTTTGAAGAGAGTATCAAAATCTAGAGAGTCTATTGCTCTGAGGATATCTATTGTTGAGAAATAGTTAGAGGAGTGTGTCACAACCAAGGACACCTATCCAAACTTTTTATACTCTAATTTTAATGCAGTTGAGATTTTATCATATGCCCTATGTGCAATTCTCACCTTTGTTAAAATAGCCAAGGATACATGGAGAAAATGTTTAAATAGTCTAAAGGAAACTTTTGATGACTGTATGAAGATATTATTAGCTTAAGGTAGATGATTATAGTTTTTTTTACAATAGATGGATTTTTTTTTATAGTTTTTGACATTCCAACCTTTGTCATTAATGTCAAAGGGGGAGAAGATGCATAAGAAAATTGTATATAAGATGAAGAGGAGAAGATAAAATTTTAAGGTATGAAACCATATTGAAAGGGGGAGCATATGTAAGATGGATAAGTTGTAAAAGTTAATTAATGTATTGTTACTATAAGGTTTTGAACAAGTTTTTGATACTTAGCCAATTTTCCCTATTTTTTTCCATCAATGCCAAAGGCAGAGATTGTTGAAAATTTGCTAATGAATATATGCAATTTTTTTCATTTATGGAAAAACATTATGTATATGCTTGCAAGAAACCTTGGAAATAAAGATAGTTAGCTTTTGGTACTTAAAAAATTGTCTAAGTATGAATTTGGTTTAAAATAGTGTATTATTTTGTATGTAACTTGATACTAACATCATATTATGATTGGTGAAGTTAGATGGAGATAGTATACATGTTGATGATGACATGTATCACTTCAGAAGTTAGTACAGATTACATTTTACTAGTGAAACAAAATAATGAAATTAAAGGTAAAGGAATTATTTTGTTTACAAAATAATTACTTGACCAATTAGGTCCAACATCCTTGATGCTTACTCTATGTTGGAAAAGTATATTATGGTCTTAGTTGACCTAGTACCAATTTTTGGAAAGGCATCATATTTATGCAAAGGAAATCTTGTGAATTTAAGTGTGGTAGTTGTGCAAGTATTATGATATGCAAACGTTTCTGAAGCAATATATGTGAAGTTTTATAAAGATATTTTCATGATTCAAGATCGAGCTAAAGATCAAAGATCAATCAAGAAATAAATTGCAACACCTATATACCAGAGGTCTAATTAATTATTTGGGAAATGAGCTCTTATTGTAATTGGAAGTGCATGTTTGGGCAGTGGGCTCATCTTGCATCTACTATACTACAACTCCTAACAGGTTTGGAATCTCCTAACAAGGATTCAAAGTCTCCTAATAATGACTCTTTATACTATATTTTCTCATTGGCTCCTAATATGGTCCATCCTCTAACGAGGGACATATATATCAGTATATTATCTAGTAGGTATCATCCCCTCTAGGGTTTTCCCTTGGCCAAGGTTTCCCTAGTTAAGAAAATATGGTGTTATGAGTTATCCTTGTGCATGGTTACTATTACTATTCATCATTACTTGTTTACTTTCTTATGTATGGTTCAAAGTAATAAATAATATCGAGTTGGTCACTAAAGTTTGTAAATTACTAATTCACCCCCCTCTCAATAATTCCTTTTTCTAACATGTAACCCATTAAGATAACGAGAGACTTTCTCCTTATCAGCTTCTGCATGGCCAATTCTAATGAGAACACAATAGAACTTGTCATTATACTCTTGAACAGATTTTCTCACTTGCTTCAACCCTTGTATTTTCTTCAATAGATCAAGCTTATAATCCATAAGATTGAACTATCACTTCATTTTAGCTACCATTCGATCCCATCAAGGGATTTTGTCCTTTCCACTTTTATTTCAATTCAGCCGGATCTCCTACCACCAAATCTTTGCATGACCCTTGAGTTTGGCCTTCACAAACTCGACCCTCTCCGGATCTTTAATATTTTCATATTCAAAGTACTCTTCCAATTCATTGATCTAGTGGATCAATTCCTATAGGTTGAGATTTCCCAAAAATGTGGGAACATCAAACTTAGGTCTTTTTCCAATACTAGAAATGGCCCTAAAATGCTTTGCCTCGTCTAGGTTAAGAACTTCCTCTACTGCATCTAGGACTATGTTTCATTTTTCTTCTCTTTAATTCTCACTTTCATCATCTCCTATCGAAAGATTCATTCCTCTATGAATCTATTCTTACATCGCTTGCATTTTACTTTAGAGGGTTCTAAAATCCTCAAGTGTAACACCTTCAACTCTGCCACCATGCTATTTTTTGGTGCTCAAAATTGTAGCACAAATTTTGAGCACTGTTGAGAAATTTGAGCCCTATAAATGCTTTTTAATGCCTATGTACCCAGCTATCCATTTGAGCCCCCTAAGGTGTTTAATGCTTCTAACACCTTCCATATAGCCTTTCCATGTGTTCCATGAAGTTAAATTGAGATTTTGAGTCATTTGGTGAAGTCATATTTCGAGCCAATGTCAATTTGCATTTTTACCCCAAGTGTCAAATAGCGATAGAAGGTTTTGTTTGCCATTAAATATCTCACACCCAGAAATGTTTCATGACTTAATGCTTTGGGAGTGTTTAGTGTCCATATCTAAGAGCCTATTTTTTAGATTTTGAGTCATTTCAAGTCCATTTGACTAGGTTTTGAATCCCTCAAAGTTGGTCAGTTACTATTTTCATGCTTTTGCAATTAATTCTAAATTTTGGGAAGCCCTGTTTGACATGTTATAAATTTTGACTAGTTGATCTAAATGCTAAAATTCCTTTTTTTTTGGGTTTTAGATGTTAGAGACTTGTTATGTTTCAAGTTTCAGCTCATGATGAATCTGTTTAATCAGTTTTCAAACGTGATTCCAAATGCAATTTCTAAAGTTTTACTAGTGTCAGTATTTACTAATTGTTTGGTACCCCTATTCGTGATGTTGTAACTTGAGATTTGTGATTGGTGAGATCAAATGGATTGTACCCTTGTGTTGTCCTCTAAAAATACTCCAAGTGTGTCAGTTTTAAGTCTTGACGAATCCATTTGCACACTTTTCCAGGTCAATTCCATTTGAAAAAAAATGCTTTTCTGACATTGTTTCAATCTACAGATTCCAAGTAGCCCACTTTGACTAATCGCCATTTGTGCCCAATTATTCTTCATGACTCCAAATCATAGATCCATAATGTTCTCATGACAGAGAACTAGTGCCCCAGTTTCCAGATCCCCAAGTGCCCATATATCCAGTTTTCCAGGTCATTTCCAAACGCACTTTCCAATTTTCTAACATGTTTATTTACAGGTGAATTTAAGTTGGTAACTTTGGAAGTCAATATCTTTTGACCCTGATGTCATCATGTAATGAGATTTGGCAGGCCTCTTGAACATGTCAAAGAGAACAGAGACCCTGAGTTTTAGAGCTTGGTCAAGTTTTTATGTTAGTTTTTAAAGTCGGGCAACAGGCCTCCTGACAAAGATTTCACAGTGGTGTGGAAATAATTGAAATAAGTTTTTAACTATCAATCAGTGGTCAAAATGGATTCCAGTTAGTTTGAGATAATCAATGGACCAGTGTAGAGTATTAGTTGTCTGGAAACAAAATTTGTTTTAGCCGAGCCCACTTTGGGGCCTAACTAATTATACTAAATTAATAAAATTGATGAGATAAGAAGTTGAATATATTTAGAGATTAACATGATACTCCAAAATATTCATTTTTGTGTTGTTTTAAATGTTTTTGAGGCTAGCCAAAAAATCCCTACTTTCATCTTAGATGTCCTGATGAGTAGTTGATCATAGTTGGATATGTTCGTGGGAATATAGCATTTCATCATTGTAATGTATTGAAGGGTTTTGTATTTTCATTCTAGCACTATGATCAGGAAGTGCAATATTGGAAACCCATCAATGGGTTGGATGCTTTATGTATCCAAAAAATCTTTGTGATCATAAAGACACATTTTTAAAAGAAAGGGGCCACTTCTATTATACCAATTGGCCGGGATGGTGTTTTGTATGAGAAAAGCAATTTTTGAGAGTGGACATACATATATAATGTGTTGAATGGAGTTGTAATCATGAAAAGAGGAGGTTGAAAAAAGGAGGAGCCAACATTGTTTGGAGGTCAACACATAAAGTTGAAGCCGTTGTATTAATATAGAATGCATGCATCACTATTAGAATGTGCCAGACATGAAAATATTGTGCATGACAAAGTAGGCACCATGTATAAAGAAGACCATGCCTAATTGAGGGAGAAGTCATTGATTGTTAAGAGAAAGAGGCATTATCGAGCAAGGAAGCTGCCAATGCTAAAATAGCCTCACGCAAATGTAAGTAAGAACACGCTAAGTCAGAGACAAAAGAACACACAACAAACAAAAGAGAAATTCACCATTGAAACACAAAATCACTAAGGAGATTTCCATGCCAGGGAGATTTGAAAGTGGAAATGGCATGGTGGTAGTCCATGCAAGCCAGTAAAATGAAGACCACTCCCAATCATAGACTCATGCCTAGCAGAGGGAGCAATTGGTAGTTTAAATGAAGAACTAGTCATTCAAAGGAAAGAGTTCATGCCTTTTAAGGAAGCAGCGCCAAAAAGAAAGCAAGAAAGAAAAGAAACCCTGCATCAAATAAGAGATGAAGTCACCTTTAATAAAAGCTATGAGTGGTAGGGGCAAAGCAGTTGCCCATGAAAGAAACCTAATCAAGCATGAACCGTTGGCTCAGTCAACAAGAAATGGCACTTCATACCAAAGACCAGTCATCAGTTGAAGAGGGCCTTTCAAACCCTTTATCCCACATTGTTTGTGGGTGGGTTTTTAATTGTTTTAAATATGTTTTCACTCAATAGACTTAATGTCAACAAGACACGAGGGCTTTTGAAAGCTCAAGCTCGCAGGTGGGCCTGGATGATGCTAGATGGACATTGAGTAAGATAAGATTTTCAACGAACATGCCGCCAGAGGAATGTTGATGTGGAATCCGGTGCATGAGATCATGACACTTGGCAAATTAGATGATTGTCACTATCTTGCCAAGCGAAGATGTGCACCAGTTAGCCATAGTGAGATAGCAATGCTGATGTGGCAGGGATGACATGGCAATGATGTGGAGTTCCTAACCAACCAAAAGATGCCACATGGCATAGATTCTGAGGTAGGTTGTGATGTGGTGAGCAGGTCTAGAGATGCACCAAATCATGCCATGTGGCAGATCTAAGAGTTCTTGTTAACTAGCTATAGGAAAATTGTAGGGAAGATAACACAGCAAAATAGTGAGAAGATGACAAGTGGCACCAATTTTGAAGTCATCGACCAATTTGAGTGTGACATGTGGCGATGTGGTCAAACCAAGTTTGACCCAAGTGATACATATAGGGGAAATTTCAATGGGTTTTAAAAAATTAATTTTTAAATGTTTCTCCTCAAGATCATGTGCACAGGTCAATTTTTAAATAAAATTGGAAATTATTTATATAGTTCAAACTATATAAAGTAATAATTTTTTTGAAATTTTCAAATGCAATGGAAACCAAGAACAGAGGCCTAATTTTCAAATGGCCATATTAGGGGCAATTTTTAACCAAATTGGGCACTCCAATATACCATCAGAATCAAGAAGAGCTGAATTTTTTGAATCTGAGGTTGGTTTTTGCACAGGTACTTACCAGTTCATGCTATAAGTCATTTTGTGAAATCTAGGGTATTGGAAGCAGAATAGGAAAAACTAATCATCGATCATTAAGAGTGGTTAAAAGGTAGATGGGAAGGATTGTTGAATCATGGGTATGTGTTGTGGTCTCCACAACACATGCCCCATTCCTTATTAGGAATGGGGACCCGCTACCATTTTTTGACTCTCGGACTCATAGTTCGGGAGTCGGGAGAAGAAAACTCAATTAAATAACTTTGAATTTTAAAGTTTGAAAAAACCCCACAAAAAATAATAAAAATAATAATAAATAAATCAATAAATAATTCAAAAAAAAATTGTGCATGTGCGCTCATCAAGGCATGTGCACTTTTCAAAGGCAAAGAAGGAAGGGAGGTTACAAAACCCCCCTTCCCCTTTTTTCTAACTTTATTTTTTGAAGAAGAGTTAAGAGGGAAAGTTATGGAAACCTTCCCCCCTTCTACCTCCATGCAACCCTTGTGCTCCCACGTGTGCACGACCAAAAGAGGAAGTGCATGACATGGCACTGTGTACGCCCGTCATCACCGCGCACTTCTGGGCCTTGTGTTACATGTGCCCTATTGGACATGCGCATACCATCGTTCATGCCCTTCTGGGCCCCATGCAGTGTGGCACTATGCACGCCCCTTGGGTCATGCATGACTGATACTGTGCACCCTTTTGGACACGCGCGTGTGGTTGTCGATGCGCCCTCTTGAGCGTGTGTGCACAGTCATCACCGCACCCTCTTAAGCGCTCCCGGGTGCAGCCGCCACGTCACCATGCCCTCTGGACATGTTATTTTTGAAGCTGGAATTTCCATTGATCCAGATAGAGTTGAGTCTATTTTGAAGTTAGCACCTCCTCATAGTCGAAAGGAATTGAAATCTTTCTTTGGAAAGATAAACTTTGTACGCAAATTCATAAGTGGTTTCACAGAGATAGTTTGCCCCCTCAATGATTTACACAAAAAGGGGGCTAAAACATAATGGGTACTAGAGATAAAGAAATCATTCCAAGATATTAAGGATGCCATTTCCACAGCCCCAGTTTTGGTATGTCCAGATTATGAGTTACCATTCAAGATCTATTCCTTTGCTTCTGAACATTCTTGTGCAGGGATCTTAATGCAAAAAATAGAGAAGGAAGATAAGGGACCCATTGCTTTTAGGAGTTGTCTTCTAAAGAACGCTGAGTTGAAATATTCAAATCTTGATAAATAGTCCTTTGCGTTAATCAAGGTAGTAAAGAAGTTTCATCACTACATACTCAGAAGTAAGGTGTATGCAATTGTACTTGACCCAGCAGTAAAGACACTTTTGATATAGAATAAACTTGGTGAAAGAAGAGGAAAGTGGATGGCAATACTTCAAGAATTCAATCTAGAGATTCAACCTATGTGATTAATTAGAGGCCAAGGATTATCCAAAATGATTATTGACAACCAAGAAGGAAATCAAAAGGAATTCAAATTTGATTATGAAACCGATGAAGATGATCAAAACAACATGGTTGTATCACTAGTTGATAACAATCAAGGTGTGGTGATAGATGTGTGGTACCAAGATATTGTCTATTATCTCCTACAAGATCAATGCCCCAAATGGATGAACAGTTCACAACATAGGAGACTTAAGATGAAATGCGAGTCTTACAAGTTACTTGGTAACAAGTTGTATAAAATGAACTACGAAGGGATTTATTTGAAATGCTTAGGACATGAAGAAGCTAAGAATGTCCAAGAACATTTTCATGATAAATATGGTACGGGACATAGTTTAGCAGAAGCAACAGCTCACATGATTTTAAGATCAGTTTATTTTTGGCCTTCAATATTCAAGGATACTTTTGAACATGTATGTTCCTATCATATATTACAAACTAGTGCTAACAAAGAGAGGCACCAAATAATGCCACTAGAACCGGTATATGAGGTGCACCCTTTCACAAAATGGGGACTTGATTTCATTGGTCCAGTAAACCCATCATCATCAACTGGACATGCATTCATCCTTATAGCTATGGATTACTGCACATGATGGACGGAGGTAGAGACTTTCAGAAATTGCACTGCTAAGGTGGTGACAGATTTTTTGGAAGAACATATTGTTACTAGATTTGGAATGTCATTCACTCTTGTATGTGACAATGGATCTGCATTTGCATCTGCATTCTTGACACAATGGGCATTTGAAAAAAAAATCATGATCAGATTCTCCTCAAATTACTACCCACAAGGAAATGGGGTAGCGGAGTCTACAAACAAGAATTTAGTCACTGTGATAAAACAAATGCTGAAGAACCCTAGGAATTGGCATACATAATTGAAATATGCCTTGTGGAAAGATCTGGTCAGAGTTAAAAAGGCCTTGGGTACTTCTACCTATCTAGTTGTTTACGGGGAAGAACCAATATTTCTGCTCAATCTCAAGATTCCTGGTTTAAAATTCATGAGTGGGTATGCTGATGACACTAACAGAGTACAAATCTAACCAATGAACCTTCTAGAAATGGATGAGAAACGAACAATTGTATTAGAGCACATGGTTTTGACAAGAGGTCCATGATAAAATCCTTCAATATTTTGGACCTCATCCTACTTTGGGAAAAGGCGAATGAAAAGCTGAGAAGCCATACCAAGTTTCAACACTTGTGGATAGGCCCATATCAGATTGTGGAAATTCTCAAAGAAAACACATTTAGGCTAAGTACCTTGCAGGGGGAGTTTCTACCTTTGCCCGTAAATGGGAAATTTCTAAAACATTATTTTGAAGCCTAAGACCAAAAAAAAACAAAAAAACAAAAAAAATTAGTTAGGTTTCATTTTGGCATGTAGATTAAATTTTCATTTCTACAAGAGTGTTTATTTCTATATGTGTGCTTCTTTTTTCTAAGTTGTGTGTTTGCTTTCAGTCGTGTGTTTTCTGTTAAAATTATGTCAGTCCTAGGGTGTAAGGTGTACTTGGGATTTTTTCTCAAGATTTTAATAACCACTCTTTGGTCACAATTTCAGGAGGAGGTATTTCTTCGTCAAAACATTTGGATGATTGGTTGTTTTATACCAACCAAGCAACAGACATCTCTTGTGGAATTAGGGGACTTTCAGTCTAGAAATCAGAAGCCTAGACCAAAAACCTCTCAACACTTTGCAAATTTAAAGATTTGATTGTGTTAGGTGTTGTTCAATTTCAAGTCAAAGTTGATGAGAAATGATCAAAATTTTGACTAGTTCAAACAAGAGGAGTCTCCTCGAAAGGTTGCTAAGATCATTGTTTGGCATGAGAGTTTCCTAAAAAAAAGTTCTAAAAGAGGAATACAAGGGATGTTCATAAGAGATCAAATCCAAGAAATGACACCAATGTTCTGGCTACACAATCTAAGCATAATCAGGATACAAAAATTTTTATAAAAAAAAAAGAAAAAAAAAGAAACAAAAAAGAGACAGTGTTAAGTCTAAAGGATTCTACCGATCTAAAATGGCTAGAGATACATTACCAAACAAAGCATCTTGCAGTCAAAAGTATTGCTTCATCAAAAGTAACATTTTAAATGATATGGAGCAATTATGTAAAAGGCCAAAAATTAAAAGAATGTGACATCCTTCCAAGAGCCCTCGAACTGATTCTCTTATCTGGTCAAGGAATTGATTGACAAAGAGCCTTCATGGAAATTTCGAATGAATGAGTTGTGAGGGGTGGAAGATTTTTTTGAGTTGACAAAGGACTTTGATTGATGGCATCATGACATGTCAAAGGGAATGAATACATAATGCACACACTAAGTTTGAATGTTTTGACTTCAAAAATTTGGATTGGAAGGTCATCTGAGATATGCTCGAGGTGTTTGAAGTTTGATTGGTGTGTGACACATAGTGGAAGAATGTTCGCTGATGAAGAAATGCCTTGGTCATTTCATCCTTTTTTTGAGGCTATTTGTTGCGGTCTCCACAACACATGCCCCATTCCTTACTAGGAATGGGGACCCCCTACTTTTTTTCGACTCCCAGACTCATAGTTTGAGAGTCGGGAGAAGAAAACTCGATTAAATAACTTTGAATTTTAAAGTTCAAAAAAACCCCAGAAAAAAAATAAAAAATAAATAAATATATAAAAAATAAAAGTAAATAATAAATAATAAATAATAAATAAATAAAAATAATAATAAATAAATAAATAAATAAAACATTAAAAAAAAAATTCAAAAAAAAAATCATTCACGCGTGCTCATCAAGGCGCGCATACTTTGCAAAGGCAAAGAAGGAAGGGAGGTTATAAAACCCCCCTTCCCTTTTTTTTTTACTTAATTTTTTGAAGAAGAGCTGAGAGGGAAAGGTATGGAAACCGTCCCCCCCTCTACCTCCATGCAGCCCTCATGCTCATGCGCGCGAGCGACTAGAAGAGGAAGCACACGACGCGGCACTATGCACGCCCTGTGGGCCGCATGCGTTAGTCACCGCTGCACCCTTTTGCACACATGTGTGCCACCACTGCACCCTTTTGGGCTATGCACGGCCACCACTGCCATCTATTTTTGGGTGCATGATGTGGCACTGCGCACGCCCTCTAGGTTGTGTGTGGTCGTCGCTAAGTGCCCTTTTGGATGAGCGTGTGCAGCCACCACCGCACCCTCTTGAGCGCTCGTGTGCATGGCCATCGTGCCACCATACCCTTCAAGCCATCGTTGCGATGCCTTAAACCACCTTTTTTTTAAATGTAATTTAATTTAAATTTATCTAGTAAAGTCAAAAACCCAAAAAAAATTATTTTTAAAAAAAAACAACAAATTAAATAAATTCTAGGAGTACGTTTTTCTTTTTACGTTTTATATATATCCAATAATTAATCATTATTTTTCTCTTTTGTGATGTGTAGGTAATATAATCAGATGGAATCCACATCTGGAGCAATAGCAAAACCAGTTGTGTACAAATTTCAAGGCATAACCCCGATGTCACGGTTACACGATGAATACTCTGAGATCAAACACATAGAACTTGGACACATGGACTTGGGAGAGTTTTTGAGGGTTTGTAACAACTCAACTAAAAGATCTCCTTTGAGATCCGCCTTAATCCATTTTGGATTGGTAAATGTAGCATCGCATCCTAGGATCGTTCAATCAGCTGAATTGATTATGACCCTATCTCAACATTTTATTCCTGAGGAAAGGGTAGTAAAGAGTGTCACTGGGGAAGTGGTTTTAGATCTATGACCTGATAATATTGAGAGGGTTTTTAACCTACCTAGATCTGATCAGTTTATCAAGATTTCATATGAAGCAGCTGAGAGGTGGCATAAGGATCATTACTAGGAGGCCATCGACATCATATATTCCTCATACTTCATTGAGAAGCCATCTTGAGGGAAGACAATTAGTAAAGTAGATATAACTCAAGGATACATAAAGGATGACATTGGATACTCAATCATTCTCTTGAGTAGAGTTATGGGATTGCTTGCAATGAGTCATCTTGCTCCATTCATGGTTAACTTCATTAAGACCATTAGACATGCAAAGATGCCACTAGAATGGGACACCACACTTAGTGAGAACTTGTGTGACTAGTTGCAGATAGTAAAGGACAAAAAGAAGTTCTATATGACTTCTTATGTGGTATATCTACTTGTAGCGAGAGCCACCAACTATCTCAGGTTGTACAAGAAGGGTAGTATGCAGGATCCTAATGCATGGTCTTGTATAGTTTATCCTTAACTAGTTAAGAAGAAGCTCTCACCGCAAAGCAAGGAGTACAAGATTGTGAATGATGCCTTCATCATTTCCATCATTTGATTCATTGAAGGAGATTATGGGAAGAGATTGTCTGATGAGGCCAAGACACAGATCATAGCTCTTGGTGCATATTTCATCTAGTTCTGGACATTCACATACATTTGGGTTGGTGGTGCATCCATCCATCCAAAGAAGCTCCCAAGATACCCAACTGACAAGTTGGTTCTAATGGAAATTTCTTGGCAGATTGAGTCAGCTTATGAGAGTATCAAGAAACAATGAAGGCCTTGTTGGGATTGGCCTTTTGTAATAGGAGCATACCAGGTAAAGAGAAAGTAGGATATCTCAACTTTCAAGTGGGAATGGGAGAATTATCCTCTCAAAGAATATAACTCTCCTCAGCCATTCTTTGACAATGTTGATAAAGTGGAAAATCTAGCAGGAAAAGAGTTCTACCATGAGGATGCCATTGAAGATCATTGGATGAATGCCACAAATGACTATGATGTTTGTATCAAGGACTATTGTAGAATGACTTTGTATTTGGTAGAGAAGGCTCTCCATTTGATCATCTCGAATGAGATAAGGCTACAAGATTCGCAGGAGCTACTTGATCCCTTATTCAATATAGATAAAGTTGGTGAAAGGCCCATCCTAAATGCAAAAATTGATAGAGAGGAAGGAGATGATATTAATCATCGAGCAAGACATGTCATCAAAATGACAAAGATTTGGATCAAGAAACCCTTTCCACTTGATCCAATTCTAGATATAGTGATATTCCATGCACATGCTCACCTAGAAAGGGTAAAGGAGAGGAAAGTCATAGTTCCTATCTTTGCGCTCTAGTCTCCTATCAAGCCAAAAATAGTCTACCAGCTAGATCATCTAGTGGGATACTACCATCCTTCAGAGAAGAAGAAAGAAAAGAGGAAGAGAGCCTCTCCTCAGAGGATCTGGATAGAGCATGTTGAAGAATAGGCCCCTTCGTAGCAAAAGACTCCCTAGCACCCCTAAGACCCTAAAATTTGTCATATCCAAATTGATTTTCCATTGCCTCCTATTTTTTCAAGCCAACATGAAGAGGGAGAGATTCCAGAGACATCCATTCATCCGATGCATGAAGAGCTCGCTTATCCTATGGTTCCACTAAAGAAAAGGAGGGTCAAGGTTAGAATGAACAAGAGGCAAAGAGTTCGTAAAATATTAGTGCCTAATCCATCTATTCCTAAAACCATTCTTGAGGAAGAATTAGATGAGGATGAAATAGAGTCAGATGAGGAGGAAGAGCAAGTGCCTCTACAAAGGAAAACTCGATTAGCCAAATCCATAGAATTGGAAAGAAAGAAGAATGTCACAAATACCTCGCTACCCACCCAAGCTGAAATGGTAGAACTCTCTTCTTCAGAAGATGAAGTACAATGATGGGTGAATGAGCAAAGGGAGCTAGGTGATGATATTCTCTCCATTCTAGATTTTGATTTCATGCTAGTAGGTACAGAATTGGTTGGAGATAATATTAGAGATACTCCTACTGGTGAATTTCAACAACAAGATTGGACGTAGATGCCACTTGAGACACAAGTTCCTCATCCAATTCCACATCTTTAGATCTAGTTATGATGGTAGATAAGGTTTTAGTGACATCTCCACCTCTAAGTTCAGAAGAACATGTTCAAAAGGAATTGTCACTATAGGGAGAACCAAAACCAAGGGTTATTGATGAGCCATCAAAAGAGGCACAAGTAGTAGAATGTATACAACAGCCTCCCCTAGAAGTTGAGGATCAAAATATGGGATCTACAAAATCTAAGACTATAGAATAAGAACCCTCACAATAGGAGACTCCAAGAAAGAGTGACAAAGGGAAGGAGGTAGTTGAACACATCCCTTCATAATCTAGAGCCAAGGTTATAGAAAGACATATCCCGAGATGGTTTTAGAAGGAAATAATGAGAAGTGCTAAGCATCAATTCCTTGCTTCAAAAGATGATATTTGTGACATTGCAGAGATTTTGAACAAGCTTGACTCTCCATTACATGGTGCAGCACCATTTGCATTCATTACTACTACTCAGAACCAGGACTTATTTGCACAAGTGGCTCACACTCTGAAAGGTATAGATGAAGAAGTTGTCAGCCTTCAGGACTATGAAGTGAATGATATCATGTTAGGAAAGCCTACACGGGATACTTCTCGACAAATGATGACTATGGGAGTCAAGGAGGTTCTTAACCATATGGAATAGGATGATATTGAAATCAGAACACTTCAAAGGCAAGTTGAGATCTTGAAAGGATATTTAGCTGAAGTTATTAGTCCTCTTGATTTTGAATGTCGTGAGGAGACTTTGACTACCATTCTTAAAGAAGGGGAAGGTGTACGACTCAGTCCATTTTTGAGAGCTTGTCAGGATTGGAAAGACAACCTTGAGGATAGGGTGTCACTATAATTATAGGAAGTCTAAATTTATTATATGCTACACAAGAGAATGCTGATAAGATTGTGGCAATTTTGAGGCAGGAATTCAGTATTATGGAGGAGGTACGGGTTTGGAGCAAGGATTTACAAACTCTACAGGCCAGAAAAGGAAAAAGGGACCACATTCTGATTGATGTATATACCAGAGAAGTGTTAGACAATATAGATAATTGGATAGAAAATATTGCAGAGGGAAATAAAGTTTTGGAAACATTGCATGATGAGATACATAGGCTCAAGGACCAAGCCCGAGAGTGAATTTTGGAAGAAAAAAAATTGTACAGTGATGCATGCTTGGACATTTTTGAAGATGAAGAATGAGAGAAGCTTTTACTAGTTGAGGTAGTTGTGGAGAATTTTAGAAAGACTTTAGAGGAAGCATCCAGTAATGAAGACATTAGACAAGCCTTCCAGACAGAAGAAGCATCGTTAGAGTTGGATACCAAACTAAGAGATTTTTTAGAAACTCAAATTGAGGTGGACAACTATAGACAAAAGGTTAAAGATAAGTATGAGGCTTTGGATCTTCCTGATGCTACTAAGATTACTAAGATTATAGAGAAATTCAAGGCAAATGTCCAAACATATCTTTAGGATAAAGATGAACAAAACCCAGATGCCAGAATTTCAATTTTGACACTTAGTAAAATTTTGAGATTTTGACCCAGTTGAGGTCTGCAGCTCTACAATTCAGAGGTGCGCTAACAGTTGACTGCCAGTGCCAAAAATAGCACTTTTCATGCATTGGAAATGCATTTTGATAGCAAGTTAACTCCAACACACATCAAGTGAATGGCCAACTTCTATTTTTGGTGTCTCCATGCTCTTCTACTTTGACTGATGGCTTCCTCCTACTTTCTCTCTAATGCTTTCATTGTTTTTGACATGTAAAGAGCTCATGCATCCAATTAATGAATAAAATATGGATGGAGTCTCTCTAGGCACTAGTTAGACTACCAATTTTTATATATTTAGTTTGTTTTAATGTTTTAAAAGAATTTTATTGCATTAAGATATCTCTCACTCTCAACACAAATTTAGGAGATGATTTCTTATAAATACCCCATTTTAAAATGTAACAAGGGTCATCGTTATTATGCAATAAACATATGCTTTTGGTGCTAGCATTTGGGGTGTAGTTATTCTTGCCTAAATGTGTTATTGTTTTGTGAATTTTATTCATGAGATTGTGATTGAGCCAAAGGTTTATTGCATTGTTTTTGGTTGTGTGATCTTTTAGTTCTGGTGTTTGCTATAGATATATGAATTTCGTTGATGTAACAAGCTTGAGAAGAGATCACCCAATTGTGTCTACATAGCTTTTTGTCTCGTATGAGTGCACTTTCTGTGGCCTTGTGATTTGATGAAGAGTGAAACATCATTTGATTTGTTAAAGATTCTCACCGACGATTGCATCAGTGGATTCTAGGAAGCGTTGCTCCTATTTTCATTGGTTTCATACCGATTTCTTCAAAGGTTTAACTCATAGCATGTTGTGTTCTGTAGCTTATGTTTGTTTAGCAATTTCAATTTCAAGTTATTTGATTTCATGTTATTTGTTTTCAATTTCATTATTTTCTTTGCTAACCCCCATTAGAATAGGACCTCATAGTAGTTGCATTGTTAGAATTGCATTCATTAAAAAAATAGAAATTACAAAAATATTGTTCTTTTGGTGTGATATTTTGAGATAGCAAATAGATTTTACTTCAATTCAAAGACAAAAGATTTTTTTTAGAACCAGGAAAGGCCTCCTCGTGAACATTCACATTTATCTTCTACTGAGCGGATTTTTGTATGTCACAAGACAAACACTGAACCTTGGAGCGGATCCTTAAAAAGATTTTCTTTTCAAGAGAGGAATTACACTATGGATTCCTACCATTGAACTCGTGTAAAGTGAATGCCCAAAAAAAGTGGCACTAGAAGGAGGGCCAATACAAAGAACCTACTATTAGAAAAAAGAAAGATTTGATAAAGTTTCAAAAGTTTTGCACCCTTGCAATAATCTGCACTCCGTAAAAGTTTAGAAATCACTTCTAAAATTTTTAAAAATTTAGGTATGCAAGTCCATAGCTCTACAGCTCTGCAGATCCATAGGTCTGTAGCTCCATAGGTCCATAGCTCTACAACTCTACAGATCTACAGGTTCGTAGGTTCACAAATCCGTAGATCTACAGCTCCGCAGCTCTGCAAAACTCTATGGTTCACAAAATTCAGAAGAAGTGAGGAGGTGTACTTCTACAGAGGTGCACTTTTTCCAGAATTGATACAAGCTGGAAGATATTGATCCAAGATCCCCATTCCAGCGAGCGTTAAGATCTTCACCAAGTGCCCAAGAATTTCTAGAGCTTACTCATTTTTGTAAGCCACGTAGTGATGGAGGAATACCCCAAATTCAACCACTTCCATTTGACATTTCATCATCTTCTTCTACTCCACCACCCATTCAACCACCAGGTGGACCTCCACATATTCCAACACTCCCATCACCATCCTAGCCACCTTTAGGTCCACAAAATCCTTCGATGACCTTTTTCGCAAACGTAGTTTATTCACCCCTTATCTTGAGAGGTGCCCTCCATCGCCTCCCTAAGAATCTCAAGAAATTTTGTCCAAGGTTTATTTATGGAGAAACAAGAACCGCTAAAGATCATGTCAAGGTTTTTAAGGAAATTTGCAACTGAAAGAAAATTGCTAATGAAGATGTGGTTCTTCATTTATTTCCCTACTCTTTGGGGGAAATTGCCTTCAATTGGTATGTGAACCTACCACTAGGGTTTATTGGAGACTAGGACACTTTCAAAAAATTGTTTCTAGAACAATTCAAAATATTCATCAATCCAACAATGATACATCAACAATTCATTTCAATAAAAAGGGACCCAGCTGAAACAGTTTCATGCTTCAATCATCATTTTCATATGGCCTACTGCAAGTTGGAAACACCATACATAGTTCTATTTGAAGCTTCCATCCAAGTTTATTTCAATGCTGTGGATCCTCTTACTGTGATCTTTCTGAGAAGACTTCCTGCAGTAAATATTGACACATTGGACAAAGTCTTTGCAGAAGCAATCATGTTCACAAAGCAAGCTAATTATAATGGAGGAGGAATGATGCTTCCTACACAAACAGTCCCTACAATGCCAACGGTTCCTGTGGGAGCACCCACCGTACCTAGTCAGTTCATACCTATGAACCTAGTTCCATTATAATAGGTACCTGCTCCACAAACTCAAGCAATAACATATCTAGGGTATGAGCCCATGAAATAGCCTTCTTTGAACAAAAAGTAATGGTTCCTATGGAAGAAGATAACAATCTCCTTTCAGAAGTTGGTCAAATAAAGAAGACCATGTCACAAATGAACAATGAGTTGACTCATCTTAGATTGTCACAAGGAAAAAATAATAACTTCCAAAGAAATGATGCTACCCCTACAACAACAATTTTGATTAGAATTACAACAAGAACTTCAACAACAATAGTAACAAGAACGTAGGAAACAATGGCAGAGGAAACAACTTCAATCCTCCTGATCGCAACAATGGCTTCCAAAGACAAAATCAACAATGGAACACTCAAAAAAATAATGGAAGCATTCCTGCTGATAACAACAACATTCAACATGCTAATATTAACTAGTATGATGATGGCAAAATATGCCTAGCAATGATTGTGTGTACTATAATAGTAATCAGGATGTGAATCAAAACCCACAAGTGAATGATAATCCACCTCCTATTCAATTCAATGGAATGCTATTAGAATCTTACAATTCTACATAGAATGTACAAGTAGAACAATAGGCAAATGAAGAATTCTCATTCCCTTTCAGTCAAGAACCCGATCTTCAACACGATGAGATGTTTTCCTTTCAAATGAAATACATATAATCTCATAAACAAAAAGGATCCCTTGACCGATGGAATTCCTCCTGGTTTGCAACCAGCTCCACCTGATCCTAGAGCAAATAACAATCCAACACTGGTAAGGCCAGCCCAAGGAGGACAACAGTATCAGAATCAAGTCAACATACCAACAATACTAAAGAACCCTACTTGGTCTACTGAAAAATATAATGTGGTTGAAGACCTGAAGAAAATGAAAGCCAATATGTCCATGTTCAACATGTTATAGAATTGTCCACAACAAAGAGAAGCACTCATGAAGATACTAGATAATACAAAGGTTTGCCATAATATGAATAATGTCCCTCAAAAGATGGTGCCACAACAAGTAAACGTTGCAGAAGCAATGCTCACTATGTTCAAGGAAAAAGTTGAGGTACCCCCATTTTTGCTGAGCATAAGGATATATGGAAAGAATCTTCACAATTGTCTTATTGATTCAGGAGCTTCATGTAATGTGATGCCATTATCAATAGCTCAAAGGTTAGGAGTTAATCCTCAACCCTCTAACCAAGTGGTAATACAGTTGGATAAAATAGAGGTAAAAGTCATTGGAGTATTGAAAGATGTGCAGATATAGTTAACAGTTGATCCTCAGATCCAAGATATTGTTGACATATATGTGGTTGACATATCAAAAACATACAGATTACTCCTAAGAAGAGAATGGACAAAATGTCTCAGAGGATGGTTCTCTACAAATTTCACTCAATTATGGTTTCCATGGAAAGGTTTGAACAATCAAATCAAGATAGATGCTGAGCCCAAATTGAAAACAATGATCATGGATTACAATGCCCCAAATGAGGTAGCATTCTTACAATTGGACTTGGGTTCGTACAAAGTGATGGTTGCGAACATGGTTGCGAAAAAAACATCTCAAGATCAAAATAAAGAACCTAAGGTGTCGATACCCAAAAGTGAGACCGTGACACAATTCATAGAAAGTATGTTGACCAATCGACATTGTTTAGGAGAGGAAGTTGACCCTAGTATCCTCCTCCTTCCTTGATTTTTTTGGTTGCACAAAGTTAGTCATTCAGAGTTTGAATGTTTAGTATGCCAAGAAGCAGTAGCAAAGGTTTTGACACAAATGATGGAAAACAAGAGTACAAAGACCTCAAGTGATGAAATTATTGAAAGTCAAGATTCAATGAATTCATCCAACCTTATTGAACAAACTAAAGAGGAAAGTGAAGATCTAAATGTATCATATAGTGATACCACTTCAGATGGTGGAGGCTTATCTTATCCTCCTCCTGGGATGATTAAAGTTTAGAGAAGAAGATGATATGTCAAAGGTAAAGGATAGACTTTAGTAGTCATTCATCTTGAACCTAAAGTTGAACAAATTAGTGAGCTAATAGGGGAAATTTAGGAGAAGCAAGAAAACCACACTCTTCCTCTATCCATAGGATATGAAGGAGATTCATTAAGCTCTACATAAGAAAAGTTACAATGGGTTCCCAAGAAATAGTCGTTCAAGACTCAAGTAAAAGAAAAGTTAAGGACAAATAGGCACAAAGTTAGAAAACCCGAGGAAAATGTAGTTTGGACACTCTACTTCAATGGTTCTAGATGCAAGTTAGGAGCCAGTGTAGGTATTGAACTAATCAACCCAAAAGGTAGGTCTTTCTATGCTGCATATCAATTGTAGTTTAGATGTACTAATAATGGTGGAGAATACAAAGCTTTGATTCGAGGACTTCTCTTTGCATTTGAAAAAGGAGTCACTGCTCTTATAATTGAAGGGGATTCTCAACTAATGATAAGACAAGTAAAATTCATATACTCATGCAACAACAAAAGATTAATCACTTATAGGAAAAGGGTATGGGATATAATGGATAACTTTGAAGCTCTGAACATCAAATCCATTCCAAGAAGAAAGAATGTGGTAGTAGACACCCTTGCTACTTCAGCCAGTGCTTTGCAACTAATTCTCAGTTGAATTAGTTGATGTTCCTACCATTCCCGACAATATCACAAAATTTCAAGTCTTTTAGGATGATCAACATATACTCAAGTTTATTATGTGCAGTCACCATTTTCAGGGACAAGATATTGATGATACACCTGAAGACAAGCTTGAAGATGATGACCTTGAGGATGATGATGGAATCCTCAATTTGAAAACCAATAGCATTTTGAAAAGGATGGTTGAACTCAAATGCATCTTCGATCGTGATGAATCAACACTCAATAGAAGGGAAACTCAAGAGAAAGAAATTGAAGAATTTGACTCGTACAATTAGGTACTGATGAAGAACCAAAAATGGTGCAAATAGGAAAAGCATGCAATCAAAAAGAAAGGGATGACATGCTCAAATTGCTCACCAAGTATAAAGATGTTATTGCTTGGAGCTATGAAGAGTTAAAGATTTATGATCCTGAGATTATCACACATGACATCCCATTGAAACCAGATGCTAAACCTTTCTAGCAAAGACAATGACTAGTAAATCCAATAATCAAACCACTGATTATGAAAGAAGTTAAGAAAATACTAGATGCTAAGATCATATTTCTTATCCGTCATTCCACATGGGTGGAAAATTTGGTCCCTGTATGGAAGAAGACCAGAGAGATTCACCTTTGTGTTGAATTTTGTAACTTGAATATAGCATCTCAGAAGGATAACTACCCTCTACCCTCATTAGATGAGGTGTTGCAAATTGCTAAAGGTTCAAAGATCATGTCATTCTTGGATAGTTACTCAAGATATAACAAGGTGATGGTTGATGAAGAAGATAGGCTAAAGAATGCTTTCATAACCAAGTGGGGAATGTTTTCCTATAGAAGGATGCCTTTTGGGTTGATTAATGCAGGAGCTACATTTCAACAAGCAATGGATGAAGCTTTCAAAGGATTGATAAATAGGTGTGTAGTCATCTACATGGATGACTTGACTATCTTTTCAAAAGATCAAAGTACTCATATTTTTGATCTAAGGCAGGTATTCAATAGATGTCATAGGTATGGCATATCGCTCAATCCAAAGAAATGTTTGTTCGATGTTACTAAAGGGAAGCTCCTAGGACATGTCATTTTTGAAGTTAGAATTCTCATTGATCTAGATAGAGTTGAGTCTATTTTGAAGTTAGCACCTCCTCACAGTCGAAAGGAATTGAAATCTTTCTTTGGAAAGATAAACTTTGTACGCAAATTTATAAGTGGTTTTGCAAAGATAGTCCACCCCCTCAATGATTTACTCAAAAAGGGGGCTAAAATAGAATGGGTACCAGAGATAAAGAAATCATTCCAAGATATTAAGGTTGCCATTTCCACAGCCCCAGTTTTGGTAGATCCAGATTATGAGTTACCATTCAAGATCTATTCCTTCACTTCCGAACATTCTTGTGCAGGGATCTTGACGCAAAAAAGAGAGAAGGAAGATGAGCGACCCATTGCTTTCATGAGTTGTCCTCTAAAGAATGTTGAGTTGAAATATTCAAATCTTGATTAACAATCCTTTGCGTTAATCAAGCTAGTAAAGAAGTTTCATCACTACATACTCAGAAGTAAGGTGTATGCAATTGTACCTGACCCAACAGTAAAGATGCTTTTGATGCAGAATGAACTTGGTGAAAGAAGAGGAAAGTGGATGGCAATACTTCAAGAATTTGATTTAGAGATTCAACCTATGCGATTAGTCAGAGGCCAAGGATTATCCAAAATGATCACTGACAACTAGGAAGGAAATCAAAAGGAATTCAAATTTGATGATGAAATTGATAAAGATGATCAAAAGAAGATGGTTGTATCACAAGTTGATATCAATCAAGGTGTGGTGACAGATGTGTGGTACCAGGATATTGTTTATTATCTCCTACAAGATCAATGCCCCAAATGGATGAACAGTTCACAATGTAGGGGACTTAAGATGAAATGTGAGTCTTACAAGTTACTTGGTAACAAGTTGTATAAAAGGAACTATGAAGGGATTTATTTGAAATTCTTAGGATGTGAAGAAGCTATGGATGTCCTGGAACATTTTCATGATAAGTATGGTATGTGACACAGTTCAGTAGAAACAATAGCTCACATGATTTTAAGATCGGGTTATTTTTGGCCCTCAATATTCAAGGAAACTTTTGAACATGTGCATTCCTGTCATATATGCCAAACTAGTGCTAATAAAGAGAGGCACCTAACAATGCCACTACAACTGGTATATGAGGTGCGCCCTTTCTACAAGAGTGTTTATTTTTGTAAGTGTGTTTCTTTTTTCTAAGTTGTGTGTTTGCTTTCAATCATGTGTTTTCTTTCAAAGTTATGTTAGTCCTAAGGGGTAAGGTGTACTTGGGATTTTTTCTCAAGATTTAACTAACCACTCTTTGGTCCCAATTTTAGGAGGAGGTATTTCTTCGTCAAAACATTTGGACAATTGGGTGTTTTATACCAACCAAGAAACATACATCTCTTGTGGAATTAGGAGACTTTCAGTTTGGAAATCAGAAGCCTAGACCAACAAGATCTCAACACTTTGAAAATTTAAAGATTTGATTGTGTTAGGTGTTGTTAAATTTCAAGTCAAAGATGATGAAAAATGATCCAAATTCTAACTAGTTCAAACAAGAGGAGTCTCCTCAAAAGGTTGCTAAGATCATTGTTTGGCGTGAGAGTTTCCTAAAAAAAAGTTCTAAAAGAGGAACACAAGGGATGTTCATAAGAGATTGAATCCAAGAAATGACATCGATGTTCTAGCTACACAATCTAAGCATAGTCAAGATACAAAAATTTTTAAAAAAGAAAAAGAAAAATAAAAGAAAAAGAAAAAAGAGAGTGTTAATTCTGAAGGATTCTACCAATTTGAAATAGCTAGAGATATGTTACAAAACAAAGCATCTTGCAGTCAAAAGTATTGTTTCATCAAAAGTAACATTTTAAATGATATGGAGAAATTATGCAAAAGGCCAAAAATTAAAAGAATGTGACATCCTACCAAGAGCCCTCAAACTGATTCTCTTATTTGGTCAAGCAATTGATTGACAAAAAGCCTTCGTGGAAATTCTGAATGAATGAGCTTGGAGGGGTGGAAGATTGTTTTGAGTTGATAGAGGACTTTGATTGATGGAATCCTGACATGTCAAAGGGAATGAATACACAATGCACACACTAAGTATGAAGGTCTTGACTCCAAAAATTTGGATTGCAAGGTCATCTGAGATATGCTCGAGGTGTTTGAAGTTTGGTTGGTGTGTGAGACACAGTGGAAGAATGTTTGCTGATGAAGAAATGCCTTGGTCATTTCTTCCTTTTTTTGAGGCTATTTGTTGTGATCTCCAAAACATACGCCCCATTCCTTACTAGGAATGGGGACCCCCTACTTTTTTTTGACTCTCGGACTCATAGTTCGGGAGTCAAGAGAAGAAAACTCGATTAAATAACTTCAAATTTTAAAGTTTGAAAAAACCCCACAAAAAAATAAAATAAATAAATAAATAAAATTTTAAAAAATGAAAAATAAAAAAAAATTTAAAAATAAATAAATAAATAAAAATTTATTAAAAAAATTGTACGCATGCATTCATCGAGTTGCACGCACTTTGCAAAGGCAAAGAAGGAAGGGAGGTTATAAAACCCCACTTCCCCTTTTTTTCTAATTCATTTTTTGAAGAAGAGCTGAGAGGGAAAGGTATAGAAACCTTCCCTCCCTCTACCTCCATGCAGCCCTTGCGCTTGCGTGCACGCGCGACCAGAAGAGGAAGCGCATGGCGCGGCATTGCGCATGCCCTATGGGCCACCTGTTGCCATCACCTTTGCACCTTTGTAGATGTGCGTGCACTGTCGCCTCGCCCTTTTGGGCCATGTGCGGCTGCTACTGCCACACATTTTTGGGTGCGTGGTGTGGCACTATGCACGCCCTTTAAATTGCACACAGTCATCGTCACGTACCCTTTTGGATGCGCACACGCGGTTGCTGTTGCACCCTCTTGGGTGCTCACGCATGCGACCGTTGTGCCACCATGTCCTTTGGGCCATTGCAGCCATGCCTTAAACCCCCATTTTTTTAAAATTTTAATTTAATTTAATTTTTTTTAGTAAATTCAAAAACCCAAAAAAAATTATTAAAAGAAAATAAATAAATAATTTTTTTTTTTAAAACAACAAATTAAATAAGTTCTAGGAGGACATTTTTTTTTTACGTTTTATATATATCTAATAATTAATCATTATTTTTCTCTTTTGTGACGTGCAAGTAATATAATCAGATGGCATCCACATCTAGATCAATAGCAAAACCAGTTGTGTACAATTTCCAAGGTGTAACCCCGAAGTCACGGTTGCACGATGAATACTCTAAGATCAAAGACACAAAACTTGGACACACAGACTTGGGAGAGTTTTTGAGGGTTTGTAACAACACAAATAAAAGATCTTCTTTGAGATCCGCCTTAATGCGTTTTGGATTGGTAAATGTAGCATCACATCCTGGGACCATTCAGTTAGCTGAATTGATTATGACCCTATCTTGGCATTTTATTCTTGAGCAAAGGGTGGTAAAGAGCAGCACTAGGGAAGTGGTCTTAGATCTACAACTTGATAATATCGAGAGGGTTTTTCACCTATCTAGAGCTGATCATTTTATCAGACTTTCATATGAAGCAGCTGAGAGGTGGCATAAGGATCATTACCAAGAGGCCATCGACATCATATATTCCTCATACTTCATTGAGAAGCCATCTCAGGGGAAGACAATAAGTAAAGTAGATATGACTCAAGGATACACGAAGGATGACATTGGATATTCAATCATTCTCCTGAGTAGAGTTATGGGATTATCTGTAGTGGGTCATCTTGCTCCATTCATGGTTAACTTCATTGAGACAATCAAACACGCAAAGATGCCACTAGATTGGGCCACCACACCTAGTGAGAATTTGTGTGACTAGTTGCGGATAGTAAAGGACAAAAAAAAGTTCTATATGACTTCTTATGTGGTATATCTACTTGTAGTGAGAGCCGCTAACTATCCTAGGTTGTACAGGAAGGGTAGTATGCAGGAACCTAATGCATGACCATATATAGTTTATCCTCAACTACTTAAGAAGAAGCTCTCACTACAAAGCAAGGAGTACAAGATTTTGAATGATGCCTTCATCTTTGCCATCATTTGAAGAGATTGTCTGATGAGGCTAAGGCACAGATCACAGCTCTTGGTGCATATTTCATCTAGTTCTAGACAATCACATACATTCGGGTTGGTGGTGCATCCATGCATCCAAAGAAGCTCCCAAGATACCCAAGTGACAAGTTGGTTCTCATGAAAAATTCTTGACAAATTGAGTCAACTTATGAGAGGATCAAGAAACAATGAAGGCCTCATTTGGATTGGCCTTTTGTAATAGGAGCATACTAGGTAAAGAGAAAGAAGGATATCTCGACTTTCGAGTGGGAATGGGAGAATTATCCTCTCAAAGAATATAACTCTCCCTAGCCATTCTTTGACAATGTTGGTAAAGTGGAAAATCTAGTAGGAAAAGAGTTCTACCATGAGGATAGCATTGAAGATTATTGGATGAATGCCACAAATGACTATGATTTTCGTATCAGGGACTATTGTAGAATGACTTTGTATTTAGTAGAGAAGGCTCTCCATTTGATTGTGTCAAATGAGATAAGGCTACAGGATTTGTAGGAGCTACTGGATCCCTTATTCAATACAGATAAAGTTGGCAAAAGGCCCATCCTAAATGCATAAATTTATAGAGAGGAAGGAGATGATATTAATCATCAAGCAAGACATGTCATCAGAATGACAAAGAGTTGGATCAAGAAACCATTTCCACTTGATCCAATTCTAGATACAGTGATATTCCATGCACATGCTCACCCAGAAAGGGTAAAGGGGAGGAAAGTCACAGTTCCTATCTTTGCGCTCTAGTCTCCTATTAGGCCAAAAATAGTCTACCAGCTTGATCATCGAGTGGGATACTACCATCCTTTAGAGAAGAAGCAAGACAAGAGGAAGAGAGTCTCTCCTTAAATGATCTAGAAAAAGCATTTTGAAGAACAAGCCCCTTCGCAGCAACACGAATCTACTCCCCAGAACCCCCGAGACCCTAAAATTTCTCATATCCAGGTTGATTTTCCATTGCCTCCTATTTTATCAAGCCAACAAGAAGAAGGTGAGATTCTAGAGACATCCATTCATCTGATGCATGAAGAGACCGCTTCTCCTATGGTTCCACAAAAGCAAAGGAGGGTCAAGGTTAGAATGAACAAGAGGCAAAGAGTTAGTAAAATATTAGTGCCTAATCCTTCTTTTCCTAAAACCATTCCCAAGGAAGAATTAGATGAGGATCAAATAGAGTCAAATGAAGAGGAAGAGCAAGTGCCTCTACAAAGGAAAACTCGACTGGCCAAAGCCACAAAATTGGAAAGAAAGAAGAATGTCACAAATACCCCACCACCCACCCAAGTTGAAATGGTAGAACTCTCTTCTTTGGAAGACAAAGTACAATGATGGGTGAATGAGAAAAGGGAGCTAGGTGATTATATTCTCTCCATTCTAGATTTTTATTTCATGCTAGTAGGTGCATAATTGGTTGGAGATAAGTTTAGAGATACTCCTAAAGGTGAATTTCAATAGCAAGATTGGACATAGATGCCACCTGAGACACAAGGTTCTCATCCAACTCTCCCATCTTCACCTCTGGTTATGATTGTAGATAAGGTTTTAGTGACACCTCCATGTTCAGAAGGAATTGTTATTACAAGGAGAACCAAAACCAAGGGTTATTGATGAGCCATCAAAAGAGGCACAAGTAGTAGAATGTATACAATAGCCTCCCCTTGAAGTTGAGGATCAGACTATGAGATCTACAAAAATTGAGACTATAGGAGAAGAACCCTGACAACAAGAGACTCCAAGCAAGAGCGACAAAGGGAAGGAGGTAGTTGAACACATCCCTTCATCATCTAGAGGCAAGGTTATAGAAAGACATATCCTGATATGGTTTGGGAAGGAAATAATGAGAAGTGCTAAGCATCAATTCCTTTCTTTAGAAGATAATATTTGTGACATTTTAGAGATATTGAACAAGCCTGACTCTCCATTACATGATGCATCACCATTTGCATTCATTACTACTACTCAGAACTAGGACTTATTTACATAGGTGGCTCACCCTTTGAAAGGTACAGATGAAGAACTTGTCAGCCTTCAGGACCATGAAGTGAAGGATATCATGTTAGGAAAGCCTACATGGGATACTTCTTGACAAATGATGACTATGGGAGTCAAGGAGGTTCTTAACCATATGGAATAGGATGAGATTGAAATCAGAACACTTTGAAGGAAAGTTGAGATCTTGAAAGGAAATTTAGCTAAAGTTATTCGTCCTCTTGATTCTGAATGCCCTGAGGAGACTCTGACTACCATTCTTAAAGAAGGGGAAGGTGTACGACTTAGTCCATTTTTGAGAGCTTGTCAGGATTGGCAAGACAACCTTGAGGATAGGGGTGTCACTATAATTATAGGAAGTCTGAAATTATTACATGCTACACAAGAGAATGTTGATAAGATCATGGCAATTTTGAGGCAAGACTTCAGTATTATGGATGAGGTACAAGTTTGGAGCAAGGATTTACAAACTCTACAGGCCATAAAAGGACAAAGGTACCACATTCTGATTGATGTATATACCGAAGAAGAGTTAGACATGATAGATGATTGGATTGAAAAGATTGTAGAGGGAAATAAAGTGATGAAAACATTGGATGATGAGATACATAGGCTCAAGGACCAATCCTGAGAGTGAATTTTGGAAGCAGAAAAGTTGTACAGTGATGCTTGCTTGGACATTTTTGAAGATGAAGAAGGAGAGAAGCTTTTACTAGTTGAGGTAGTTGTGGAGAATTTTAGAAAGACTTTAGAGGAAGCATCCAGTGATGAATACATCAGACAAGCCTTTCAGAAAGAAGAAGCATTGTTAGAGTTGGATGCCAAACTCAGAGATTTTGCAAAAACTTGAATTGAGTTGGACAACTACAAACAGAAGGTTAAAGATAAGTATGAGGCTTTGGATCTTCCTGATGCTGCTAACATTACTAAGATTATAGAGAAATTCAAGGGCAAACATCCAAACATATCTTTGGGATAAAGATGAGCAAAACCTAGATGCTAGAATTTCAATTTTGACACTTAGTAAAATTTTGAGATTTTGACCTAGTCGAGGTCCACAGCTCCGTGGGTCTGTAACTCTGCAATTCAGATATCTCTCACTCTCAACACAAATTGTAAAATGTAACAAGGGCCACCATTATTATGCAATAAACATATGCTTTTGGTGCTAGCATTTGGAGTGTAGGTATTCTTGCCTGAATGTGTTATTGTTTTGTGAATTTTATTCATAAGATTGTGATTGAGCCAAAGGTTTATTGCATTGTTTCTAGTTGTGTGATCTTTTAGTTTTGGTGTTTGCTACAGATATATGAATTCTGTTGACATAACGAGCTTGAGAAGAGATCACCCGATTGTGTCTACATAGCTTTTTGTCTCGCATGAGTGCACTTTTTGTGGCCTTGTGATTTGATGAAGAGTGAAACATCATTCCATTTGTTAAAGATTCTCACCAATGATTGCATTAGTGGATTCTACAAAGCATTGCTCCTATTTTCATTGGTTTCCTACCAATTTCTTCAAAGGTTTAACTCCCAGTGTGTTGTGCTATGTAGCTTATGTCCGTTTAGGAATTTCAATTTCAAGTTATTTGATTTCATGTTATTTGCTTTCAATTTCATTATTTTCTTTGCTAACCCACTAGAATAGGACCTCATAGTAGTTGCATTGTTAGAATTGCATTCATTAAAAAAATAGAAAATATAAAAATATTTTTCTTTTGGTGTGATATTTTGAGACAACAAATAGATTTTACTTGAATTCAAAGACAAAAGAGTTTTTTTAGAACCAGCAAAGGCCTCCTTGTGAACATTCACATTTATCTTCCACTAAGCAAATTTTGGTACGTTGCAAGACAAACACTAAACCTTGGAGCAGATCCTTAAAATGATTTTCTTTTCAAGAGAGAAATTACCTTATGGATTCCTGCCATTGACCTCATGCAAAATGAATACCCAATAGTATGGACAAAAACTATTTTGAAAAGTTTATTTTTCCTTTGAGGTCTTATAACTGATTTTCACCTTTCACTTTGTGTTCAGATTCAACATCAGAAGTTAGTTATCTCTCAAAATCAAAATATTTGAGATTCTTTATTCGTCTTAGAGCCAAAATGATGAGATTTGATTTTCAGTTATAGAGAGAAGGTAGAGAGAGGTTTCTTTTGCTTCTTAGAAGGAATTTTGAAGGGACACTTGTCATCTCCTAATCAGATCTGAGATTCTCTTCTTCTTCCTATATCTATCTGTTTATTTCTCTTTGTAAGGGTTCCAATTTCTGGGAAGAAAAAACCACTCATTGCTATGAGACCATAATCTGGTTCCAGTTTTCATGGATCTGAAATACTAAGACACCATACTTCAACATAATTCTTTCATGTGAATAGTAGTAGTGCAGATAATATAGGAAGTTTTGATATGTTAGGTGTTTTTCATGTTTTAATTTTATGCATCTGAATGTATAATTTCAAGGAAATGAATACATATGAGCAGTAATTTCACTAGTTTCATTCTGGTTCTTGTCTCCTATCTCAGCAATCTATAAGTCCTATGTGGTTTTGGAACAAAGATCTAAGACCCATTTGCATCTCTTTTAGGTTGTATGTTTGATGTATTTTTTTGTTGGACCAAAGGGCCAAGTAAATGCTTGATATGTTTAACAAGGTTACTGGTTACTTGAGAAGGGTATTTTGTGAGAATGAGATCTAAATGAACACTGATGTTTGAATAACAAGGTGATTAGATAGATCTGATGTCTAGGTCTACAAAATATGTCCCAATTACATGAATGTATGTTTTGAATTCATCGAATTGCCCAAATGGATTAGGCACTGATCAGTTATAGGATCACTTTTTATACTGCAGCATTTTTGAAGTTGTGTTGAATCAACATCATTAATCAAATGTTTCCCCTTTCATGTTGAAAGCTATTCAATGTTAACCCGCACTTCGCTTGCCAGTTTCATGAGTTATGTTCTTAGCTATTTCATGCTTGTGATTCCTGGTTAAGTATATAAGATTTAGGGGTTTTTATCTTCTTTACATTAAATTCATTGTATGCTTTGATAACTGGTACCATATAAAGAATCTATAGGTCCACTCGCCTCGATTTTGCAAAGCCTAAAGTGCAGAAGGAGTATAGCCTTATAGTTGGCCCAGGTTCTTGGTGAAGTGTGTCCATTATTAGAGATAGCTTCCCATAGATGCATTCCTACCTTGTATACTTTTTTTTTAAACATTGTTAAATTAGGAGCCAACACTATCTTCATGGAGGCATTTTTGTGCTTCTGCTAAAACCCTAGTGCAAACTGCCTCATAATCAAAAATCTATCTACATGCTCAGCCCAAACCATAGTCTTAATGCCAACTGCCAAACAATTGGTGATTTGTCTACACACTCAATGGTGCTCCCCTTAATAGCATATACCATAACAAAAAATAAAGAAACAACATCAAATGCAAGAACAAAATATGGACTTCTTATTTTCATTGTAAATGTGAAATTATAGAATTCACAAGTATAATATGCTAACCCACATGGGCACCTTTATTACTATAATCTGCAAGACAATTTGCAAACCATCACCAAGGTTATTTTACACAATTCTTTGGCCTCTCTTAAATAGTCAATTTTATGCACCTGAGAAACTTCTAGACAATGAAACTTAACACCTAGGGCTGATAGACCCTAGCAATACATATAGAGTCAGCCAAATATATATTTGATAATTATTTTAGAAATTTTAGGTAAACCAACTTTGAAAGGCCATAACACTAAAACCATTGATTTGATTGGCTATTATAACCACTTTTTGGAAATGCCAACTCTTGAACTACATGCCCAAAATGGTAAAGCACCCTTCTGGTGAGTTTTTGGACGTTATTCAGGCACTATAAGGTCTCCAACAATGAGGCTAAAGATTTTTCTAAAAAATTTTCCACTTAAAATCTACAATAACTTCTCTGATACTTAAGATGGAGCAAAGAGATTTTTATGGTGGGCTTATAACTCTAAAATGAACATTTATGTAGAAAATGACAACATTATGAGCTAGTATGACAAACCTACTAAAAATAGAAAGCTCCCATAAATAGTAACCACCCTATCTACTAGTCCTTATTAAAATAGAAAAGACTGAAAAGAAAAATATTTTTGGGTGATGCAAGATTCCTCTTACACCTAGGATTCTCTTGCATCAATTAGAAGGGGTGTACTAGTTGTCCAAATAATATACTGCATTATCTCCAATCCAAGATATATACAACCTTTCCCAACTTCTCCATGAGGAGAAATTCTCTTTGTTTAACTTCCATGCCTCTCTCTTATGCATCTTTGTATCTTTAGTTTGAGTCCCTTCAAACTTTTCCTTTAGCACTCAACTGTGATATCAATTGTTAGATAAGTAAGAGGGGGGTAACACAGTTATAACCACTTATCCTATAGGCCTCATAAAAAAATTTCTCACTAACTTAAGCACTTTAATCTTTTGGAGCATTAACTTGGTAACTAGATTTAACATCAAAATATAAACTAATATGAACTTTGCAATAAGTTGTCAACTTAATGTATTGAGCATCAAAGTTATCTTCCATCTTATATCAAGTTGTAGCAATAAATAGTAAACATGAATTAAACTTGTAACACCATAAACATCAACACAATTTTGATACAAGTATTTAATGTGTAAACCTTTTAAAGAAAAAACTAACTGGCAAAAGACAACCCAAAATTTTTACTCTTCTCAAGTGAGCTCTATTAGGACCCAACCTTGCTAAATGTTACATGCACATTGTTAATGGGACCTTGTTAGAGGATTTCCACCAAAGATCATCCAGACCTTGTTCATTCCTTCAAACTTGTAAGGAATGGACAACTCTAAAGGACTTACAAAACATTCAAAAAAATATTACCATATAGGATTTAAAAATAGTATTAGGTCAACTTGGTTAAGATATTTTGTAATATAAAGAGTAGAGAGTACCAATAATATGATATTTTTTATTGAACACTACCTTTCTTGTCAGATCTCTACGTCACTCAATTTTTCTCTTTTGATATTGTACTAGCTAATCCAAAAAATTCATACATCAACTTAGAACTTCCTTTGCTTGATCTTCACAATATAGTTCTACTCAGTTCTCCTACTAACTGTCACTTCCTTCATCAATGCAATCAGCAACAATAAACATTGTGCTCATTCTTTATATAGATTTTTTTTTTTGTTCCTCTAGGATCTTCCTAGTTCTTTTCTTATTCATAATAATTATATCTTCATCAAGTTCATGTTCATTGAATCTAAATGCTTGGAAAATATACTTCCACCTTGAAATTTGTGCTTCATTTCTAATTGTTAAATTTTCTTCATCAAATCATATTTTAATTTCTCCAGCCATTGATCTCATAAAGATCTCTATTCTTATGTTTGAAACTATTAGAATGTTTAGAATGACTAAAAGGGGGTAGTGAATGAGTTACTCAAGTTCCATTAGTACCAACTAAAAAATCAAACAATTGAATACTTTTTTCTTCTGCATATCCTATTGTAACTTGGTCTATATTGTAAAATGAATAACAATAGTAACTAGTAGTTCACTATCCTAATGTAAAAAACTTGTAGAGTTTAGACATTTGAAATTTAAAAAGCCATTAAACATTCAAGACAAGGTTGAAAATAAGATTAAACATGGAAACCCAATTTGGAAAAAACCACCAGCAACATGTGACCACTTTTTTACTCTTTTTGAGTGAGCTTTGCTAGGAACTACCCCTATTAAAGGTTACAAAAACACCATAAAATGTGACCTAGTTAGAGGGTTTAATCACCCTATTATGAGTGGCCTTGTTAGAGGATTTTAAAATATTTCATTAGAATGCCACCTTGTTAAAGGATTTAAATAGACTATCAAGTCCTTAATGATTACTAGGTCAACCTTGTATTAAAAGAATTTCAATTTTTTTTTTTATAATGATTAGAAATAAAATAGTAGGGTTTCATTTGTATGATTACAACTCACTTTTGTAGTTTAAGATCCATGTTCAGTTCATGTGTTGATTCTCTAATAAGCTTTCCTTGTCACCTCTGTCCTTGATTTTCTTGGCTTTCCTTCAAGCACTCACCCTTCTCTTCACAACAAACTTAAGCCTTCTTCTTATATTATCTTATCAACCTCAACAACTTTGTTCCATTTCATTGGAAATCTCTCAAAAGAACACAACTTCTCCATTGTGTTCTCTTCTGTACATATCTCATTTGTGCTCTCTCTCTCTCTCTCTCTCTCTCTCTCTCTCTCTCTCTCTCTCTCTCTCTCTCTCTCTCTCTCTCTCTCTCTCTCTCTCTCTCTCTCTCTAAATTTTGTCTCTATGCCTCCTTAAATAGGTAATTTTGGTCCTTTTCTATTTTTCATAATCACTGTAAATCTTAGGGTTTGTGATCTAATCCAATGGATTCATTCTATCCAATTTCTATCATGTTCATCTCTTCTATTCTAAAAAATTCTCATTGGATTTGTTCATTAGGTATCTTACCTAATCCTCTCCTTAATTAAATTATCAATTTCATCAAACCTATCTTCAACACACTTTCCATATCCCAAGAAATTAACCAAGTTAGCTAGAAATCACATTTTCTCATACGCATTCAAGATATTGTTGCTCAGCCAACACTAAGGTCTGACACTCAGTTATCACTAATTTACTTAGCCACTATAGAGCTTCTAGGTTGGCATTATAATGGTTTTCTCAATCGATATTATTTCTTGATCAACACTAAATTTGATTGGTACTAACTATGGCTTGATTGACACGAGCATCACTGAGAATAAACTTCAATTTCCTTAATCTTCTATTGTATTTCTTAGTCAAGCTTATGTAGTATTTTATCATATCTTTATAATGTAAATAATCAAATTATCTTGTCAAAGTTTGACTAATCAAACATCCATTTTAGCTTCATTTTCATAACTCGACCTTTTTCTAGGATTTTTTGTTATGATAAACTTCTCAAACCCTCTTCGTCAATAAAAAAAGATGTGACATTTATATCAGATAGAAACATATTTCATTAGTAGATTTGAGATTAATGAAAACATAATAATTGTTTCAATCATAGTTTCCAACAATCTCCCTCTTTGGCATTGATGGCAACACCTCAACTAGTTTTTCTTTAGGAATACAATCTCCCTCTTTATTGCCATGCAATCCAAAATATTTCACTTCCATGAATAGCCAATATTCATGCAATTTTAGAAAATCCCTCTAAGTTCTAAATTCAAACTTCCTCTTGAATCTTGTACATACTCTCTCTCTAGCATTTTATACACAAGCCTCTCCAACTCTGATTTTTCTATACAATTTATCTTTTACATCTTTTATACATTCTTTCCTTCTTTGACAATAATTCCAAAGATATTATCTCACTTGGCTTCATTTCCTTCATACATCTTGCTTATGTAGATAAGTACATATCAGGGTTCAATTCTATCATCTATCATCCATTTATGACTGATCTATTATTGGTATTATTCTTCTTCACCTCACTTGTCTACCTTAGGAAATTTTGAAAGTATAATTGATTGCATCATTGTGTAAGGTATCTATTGGAAATATGGTCAGATAGATTTCTTAATGGTTTTCATTTATGGAAACATGTATTTAGCATTTCATTTATGCATTTAGTGTTAGATAGTTTGTAGCAGGACAAAGAATGGATCTTAAGAGTATGGATGACTCATTGAGAGTTAGATTATGAAAAATTAAGGAAAGCTTAATGACACTATCATGATGATGTGGTTAAGTGTACAGATGTGCATAGATAGTATGACACAAGTTATGATTAAAATACTAGTGTGCATATTTAACAGAGTAGACCAAAGCATATCAATAAACAAAGTTCTACAGCTTGAATTATTTTGGTAACAAAATAATTACTAAGTTATGATGAGCCAACTATGTGGATATTAATCCATAAGTTATATTATATAATGTCAAGAATGTAAACACATAAAGGCTGTCTGAGTAGAGTTTTGTGAATGTGCAAGATATAAATAAAGATTGTATATTGTGCAGTTAGTACAAAGTTGTGCGTAGTCAAAAGATGTTGTAATTGTGATGTAAACTATTATTCAAGCCTTATGGATGTGAGATCTAATGGTTTATTTGATAAAGTATGAGTTACAACAGTAAAGCAAGTATTTTCTATATACCTATCTTGTGAATAACTGAATGTATTTAGGGCTCTTCTTGCATACATTGTATTTGTTCTACCAACTCCCAATAGGGTTGAGGCTTTTAACAAGGCCTAGTTTTATAATAGGGACTGAAGACATTATATGTATTTCATAGACTCCTAGTAGGGTCAACATCCTTAATAGAATCCTATTGTTTAGTGATTCATCTAGTGGACATCATCCCCATCGAGGTTTTCCCTTGGCCAGGTTTTCCCTAGTTAACAAATAATGCTGTTATGAGTTATCTATGTGCATGATTATATTTAAATTTTAGCATTGTTGGTTTACTTTCATATGAAATTTTTTTAGAATACTAATTCACCACCCCCCCCCCCCCCCCCCTCTCACTAGTATCTATTTCTAACAATTGGTATCAAAGTACAGTTACTTTATAGAGGCTTAATAGCTTAAGTAAGATCCTAGTGAATATGGAACAGTTGAAGAAGAATCTTGAAGAATCTCTTAAGTCAACTAACCTTCTCATAGAAGAAAGAGACACCTTGAAAGATCGATACAAAGATGCAAAATTGTACATTGACAAACTAAAAGATGAGATTGATGATCTGAAATCTAGAAAGGAACCAATTGTGCAAACTAGAGACAATGATGAAGTAGGAGATCTTTGGAAGGAAAATGAGATCTTGACACATGAACTAAAAATGTCTGAGTTTAAGTTGAGTCTTAAGAAAAATGGTGGCATTAGTGAACTAGGACTGGAAATTGAGAACGTAGATCTTAGATCCCAATTAAGTCAAATTACATATAAATTAGATACTATCAAGATTGAACATGCCAAGTTATTGAAATACAACATTATTGTGAATCAATAATTGACACAAGCTAAACAATCATTGCAAAAACTTTATTCTAGTAGTAAGAAGATTGATCAAAAAATATTTCATTAGATACCTTCTTATGAAAAGATAGGAATTGGATATCTAATTGGAGAGAAAGTAGCCAAGAAAGTTGAAATTGGGAGAGAAATAGATTCATTTATTGAATCCTCTAAGGAATTTGATCTAAGGTAGAATCAAGCACATCTACTGAAGTATCAAAGGATGTTGAGTTAATTGATTTGATAGTTAAACCTAACAAACCTAAGAAAAAAAAGCAAGTTGATAATCCTAAGGAAGATGAACCACCCAAGGAAGTAAGACATGAATTTAGAGGTAGATTCTTTATTTTTTATGAAGTTAGACATATGAAGAGAGATTTCACATGTAAGTCATTAAAAGCCATTACTAATTTCTATTGTTATAATTAGCATGGTTATGGACATAAGGCAATAAAATATAAGAAACCTAAGTTTGATGATAATCATGCAAATAATAGAATGTCTAGGAATACTAACCCTGTAGGTAATGAAAGAGGAAGATCATAGGACATATCCAATAATGGAGAGACATCTAATGGAGAAAAGAGCTAGTCTATGTTACAAATGTAGCAATCCTAGACACATTGTAAGGAATTATAAAGCACCTAAGAATCATAATGGAACCAATCAAAGGAGGAGTGCACCTTTATGTTAGTTATGTAATAACTCTAGACACACAACAAAAATCTATATAATGGAAGGAAGAAACCTTAATAGGAATCCTAATCATAGAAGAAAAAAAAACAAAGATAACATAAGGAATGAGAATGGAAGTGATAATAGTTAGAAGGAAAATGTTAAGGAACATGTTGATGAGTTCAAGGAAGCATTTGTGAAAGCTTGTAATCTAGAGAGTTCACATACAGTATTGGAAGAATAGTACTTTGATGCACTAATAGAAAGTTGAAGTCACAGATTATTTGTGGCTCATCTTACCTAAATTGAGTAGTTCTAGTAGAGATAGATCATCAATTGGTCAAAATTGATGCTAGAGAGTGAGTTAGAGGTTGTGCAATTAAAAAAAGATAGAAGCCATAGAGAGGAAAATATGGTCAAGTGCGCAAGTCTTGATATGATTGTAGTAAGCAAAAATTATGAAAACAACATTACTGGTAAATAGAGACAACATTTTGAATTTGTGGTTGATATGCATTTAATGTGCAATATGATTTGAAATGATTTAAGGATTGAAAGAAATATTGAGTGTACCATTTGTTCATGCAAAGTCTCTTGAGAGAATTGAAGAGAAATTTGACAATGAATTAGAGTGCTAAGTAAATTTTGAGAAGTTGAAAGTTGCAAAAGCTCTAAATCACAAATTTGAGGTATTTTATAGAATCTTGAATCCAATTTATTCTAGTATTTACAAATTATAGAGCTATGGCTAGTCAGAGAGTGTATGATGTTAGTGATAGACCAAGGTATGAGTTCAAAAAATACTCATTTGTTTCTTTATTAGATGATATGTTAGGTGCATTTTCACAAGGTCTAAAAAATGTGTTGAACTTAGAAGATATCAGAAGTTATATACACTGTAAGATTGAGAGCATTGGTGATGATGAGATTAATAGAGATTTAGGTGATCTATGTGTATCAATGATTTATCCCTAAAATTTGATCATGTACACCTAGAGGAGTTGCATTTAGTAAAGTATATGTTTTATATAGAATTCAATAATCATGAATGACCTCAAATCATATTTAGTAGGGTACATGATGATATGTTTTGGTTAGGTGATGCATCGGTTATCATTGACAATGACTTAATTCACAAGGTCATAGAATTAAGCAATGAAGGTTGTAATCTTATTAATGAGAAGAATGTCAAAAAAATGGTTGAAATGAACCTTAAGATGAAGTTCAACAGAAGGAATATAAAGGTTGAACCTATTCAAAACAAAGGAGTTAAGTTGTTAGCAAAGATATTAGGGTACAAGTTGAACCATGGATCAAGGGGTAACTCTATACCAGCTATAGATCACATATGCATTATTCAAGAAATCCACATGAAGAAATCCACATCAAGGGGTACAAGTTGAACCTAATATTGTAACATTATTAGATTACAATAGTTGTACAAAATTGCAAAGATCAAGAGAATGAAGAGCATAGTGTTTAGATTTGAGTCTCTATTGACTCACTTATTTTTCTATGTTACAGAGAAGTTTTGTGGATTAATTAATTGGGATTGTAGTGAGTGCACAACGAATTTTGTGACTCAATTCTATAGATCAAAGCCTAAAAATGTTAGAGATAATGACTTAGACAGAATGATGAAGAGTTTCCAATTTGAGATGAAACTAAGGTATAGGATACCTCCTTCTATGGTTGGTAAATATAAGGATGATTTATGCTTCATGGTAGAGACTAACAACACCTACATGGAAGCAATCATTTCTAGGGTAAAATTCATTGAGTCTATGAGCTATGAGATGACCATAGAGCTAATAGAAGGGTATTTGTAGTTCATACTTGAATCTAAGCAAGATGCAAAATGTCCCAGATGGGTGACCTATGATGAGAGATAAGAATAGTTTAGTCTAAACTATATAGTAAAGAGAGCAAGAAAAAGATTGAAAAGGAGAAAGATTTCATTCTCAAGGAATCTAGCATGATAAGGAAAGAGTTTAATGAGGTTAAAGGAATTATGCTAGAGATGAAGTCTAGAAGTCAAACTGAAGTGTTGGCAATAACTCCCATTGGTGTGGAAGGACCTTCAAAAGGAGTAACTATGGAACAACTTTGTGCACAATCTCCTATTGCACCTTATGTAATAGTTACAAAAGTGCAACCACTAAGATCTAGACATGAACAAACAAGGAGACAACCTAAGGTGGAAGTAGCTACTATACAGAGGAAGTCTGGTAGATTAGTGATAGTTAAGCAAGAACTTGCTCCATAAGAAAAGAAAAGGGTCAAGAAGAGTGCCAATGAACTAGGAAAGAGGAGAAAAATCATGGAGATGAGAAGTTTTGCGAGTTTAGAGGATGATGTTGAAGATAAACCTATTGAACAAGATGTGCAGGAAGTAAGGACAAAAAAAGGAAAGAATGCATGGAAACCTAAGGTAGAAAATCTAAATATGCAGATTATTAATGATGATAATTTTGTTCAATTAAGTAAATTGTATAGTATGTATAATAATATGGATAGAAGATAGTTAGAGAATGTTGTTATAAGAAATATGATTTTGAAGAATAAAATGATTGAGAGCATACAAAATAAGATTCTTGAAGACCTATATAATAGGTTGGTAAATAGGAAGAAAATGGTATTAGAAGAAGATTTGAACATAAGGATCACATCAATAAATAAGCAATGTGATGTTGGATTAATAAAACAATCAGATAGAGTTTTGAAGGGTATTGAGCCCTTGCTAAGGAACAAAAGAAGAGAAATTCTTCTGATGGGAGGTAATTATGAGAAAGTTAGGCAAGAGACTGAGGATGCTATAGTAAAATATATTTCCTCAATACCTAAGGTGAGTATGTAGACCAAAGGTGATAGTTTAGTATATGTACAGACAAAAGAAGATGAAGAGAAGACATAATAGACACTTTCACCACCTCAAATTTTTATGGGCACTAAATCTATGCAAGTGGATAGTATGCACATAATAGTAGATGTCAAATAAAATCCCTTTGTAGCATTTTGCCAATTTATTGTTGGCAATATCACTACATATAGTAGCTTAGATGATGAGGAAGAAGATAAGAAGAAGAAGGATGAACAAGGAAAGAGGAAATAAGAAATAGAAGAAAAGAAAAGAAAAGAAAATGAACAAAAGAAGAAAGAAGAAGAGGAGAAGAAGAGAAATGTAGAAGAAAAGAAAAGGAAAGAAGAAGAGGAGGAGAAAAAGAAAGCAAAAAAGAAGAAGAAGAAAGAAGAAGAAGAACAGAAGAAGAAAGAAGGAGATGAAAAGAGGAAGAATGAAGAGGATCCAAGGAAAGAGGCTATGAAAAGGAAGAAGGAAGAGGAAAGAAAAGATATTGTATCTTCAGTAGTATAAATAGTTAGAACATCAACAATAGTACATATTTCTTTTGATGGTGAAGATCAGAAAGAGTTAATGGGCACCTTGAGCAAGTTGTTTGAGAAAAAAAAATCTATTAAATCTTTAGAGAAAAATCTTGATGAAGTCTTGGAGTGGATGTAGAAGATAGTTTCCATAGATGTATCAAATCCAGACTTGCAAGTTAAGAAAAAAGAGTTGGTTAAGACCTTTGATAAGGAATTCACAACTTTAGCTAAAGTGATAGCAATGCAAAGTGTAGTCACAACATCATGCATCGCTGTTTGACACAGTATGCACAAATGTTTGAAATGATATGAAAACCTTAGATGTATATATAAATGAGCTAAGGAAGTTTTGAGATGACAGTAAGAAGTTGTATGGATAGTGTGCAATGTCTTACAATTAATTATTTGATTTTAATGCAAACATCAAAGGCCATATGAGTGAGCTTTAGTCACTCACTACTATGTTGCAACAAAAAAAGGTCAGAATTGAGGATTCTAAAATCAAAATTGAGAGGAGTCATAATGCTATCAAATGCATTTAGTCTAATAAGGATAATGTAATAAGGAGATTCTCTATTCTCAAAGAATATTTGACACCCAAAGTTGTCATTTTGTAGAGGCAGTTGGAGGAATGTCTTGTAGTGAAGACATCCTATGAAAAAATTTCTTATATTGACTTGAGCATAGTTGAAGTGGAATCTTATGCACTTTGTGCACTCATCAATATATCAGATATAGTCCAGGGCAACTAGAAGAAGGACATTGATAGGCTTAAGATTGATTTTGCAAATTGTGTATTTAGAATGACAAGTTGATCATCAACAGGTAACAAGTTTTGTGATATAGTTTTTGACACCTTTGTCATTGATGTCAAAGGGGGAGTATTATGTAGAGAAAATTGTATAGATGCAATGTATATGTAATGGGGAACTTTTGTATGTATCAATATAAAGGATTGATAAGGAATGTAATTATCCATCAAAATAGGAACAAAATTGTTATTTTTTGAAGGCAAGTTTAGTAGTTACTTTTATGTGTTTTTGTTATGTATGACATCATTTTGGGACTCAGTCAATTTTCCAAAATGTTCCCATCACTTCAAAAGGGGTATATTGTTGGAAATATGGTTAGATAGATGTCTTGATGGTTTTCATTTATGGCAACATGTATTTAGTATTTCATTTATGCATTTAGTATTAGAATATTGTCTAAGTGTTAGACAATTTGTAGTAGTATAGAGAACATATCTTAAGAGTATGGATGATTCTTTGAGATTTATCTTATGCACAGTTAAGGAAATATTTGTGACAATATCATGATGATGTGGTTAAGTGCACAAATGTGTACAGATAGTATGGTGCAAGCTATGAAAATACCAGTATGGATATTTAACAAAGCAAAACAAAGCATATTAGTAAATAGAGTTGTATGGCTTGAGGAATTACTTTGGTTACAAAATAATTACTAAGTTATGATGATCTGACTATGGAGATATTAATCCATAAGTTGTTTTATATTATGTCAAGTGTGCGGACACCTAAAAGATGACTGAGTAGAGTTTTGTGAATGTGCAAGGAATAAGTAAAGATTTTATATTGCATAGTTAATGCAAAGTTATTTGAAGTCAAAAGATATTGTAACTACGATGTGAACTATTATGCAAGCCTTATGTGATGCAAAATTTTATGGTTGATCAGAGCAAGTGTAAGTTATAGTGGTAAAGAAAGTATTGTATATTTTGGCTCCTAAATTAATAGTTTTTTGAATAATCGAGTGATAAGAATGAATACACTTAGCGACAGCTAATTCCTATGTTCAATCCACCAAGTTAGACACCAAGGCCAACTATAAGGCTATTTAATCTTCTTCTTCTCCTCAAGCTCTGGAAGACCTAGGTGGTTAGACCTCAAATTATTTATATGGTACCAGTGTAAAGGAATATAACTAAATCTATGTAACAAATAAAACCCTTAAATATTTCATTTTATGCAAACATTCATGGGCACGAAATAGCTAATAATAGCATACATGAATCTAATAAACTAATTGAGGGTAACTTTTCTTTTCAACTCCTAAACTGAAAGGGAAAATATATTTGATTAAAGATTGATACCAACAAAATTTGAATATACAAAAACAAGAACATGTTGATCTTACAACTAATCAACACCTTATCTATTGGAAAATCCCACAACTTACAAAAAAAATATCCTTGGAAATAATTGACACATATCATGTATTAGGACTCTAGATATATTCTATCACCTTGTGAATCAAACATCAATGTTCATGAAAACTCTCATACTTATGCAATATTGTTTTGTTCAAAACTGCAAACCTGTTAAGGTAAGTAAGCATTTACCTATCTCTTTTCTCTGATATAAAAACCTAACAAGAAATACAACTTTAAGGGGCTACAAATGGGTTTACTTTGTTTGTTCCTAAACCACAAAACATTGTAGATAACAAAGGAAGGAGATGAGAATTAGAATGAAACTAAGAAAGTAATTGTTCATTGTACTCATCTCTTTGAAATAATACACTTAAGATGCATGTAAATAACTCAAGAAACAACTCGATATACTAGGACTATACATAAAAAATTGTTATTGTTGTTCATATATAGAGAAAAATTGAAAATATGGTATCACAATCATAAAACTAGAACCAACTATGGTCTCACAGTCATGAGAAAACTCTCCCAAAACTAGAAGCCTTACAATGAGGAAAGAAAAGACATATATAGACAAGGAGGAGGCTCCTGGATTAGATCTGCCATTGCTAAGTGTACAACTAAAACTCTTCCTTTTGTTTTTGTTGAAATTGTCTATTCCCTCATCTACTGGCTGTCAAATATCATTAAAAATGTTGTTGAAATATCTTCTTAGAATACATGAGAAATCCCTCCTTTGAAAGAAAATTTGATATGTATTTAAAAGTGTAGAGCCTCCAATCTTATTTCGCTTGTCTTCATTTTTCCTTTTTGTGAATCTCCAACACACATTGCCGACAAAACACTTATTACTTGTAGCTACCCATTAAAAAAGTCAATTCTTCTTGGTAGTCATTTCAATGGATCAAATCTTGTGCAAATCTGATCACAATCTGCTATTATTCCTTATGAAACAACAAATCTATTAACATACTGAGGATTACCTAGAAACATAAAACTATTTGTAGCTTCTACCATTTAAGACCTGTGCAAAAGCTAATTGTAGAATTGAAAAGCTTGGATTCTCCCAGTTCTAGTGGTATATTATACTACACATTTTTGATAAAAAATTGCCCCTCTGGTACTCATTTGAAAATTAGGTGCCCAGTTCAAGTTCAGACACTAAAAATTAAAAAAAATAAAAAATTCTATAGTTAAAACTATAGGTAAAAATATAATTCATTAAAAAATTCATATCATAGACTACATATTCAAAATTGGAAATAAAATTAATAAAAAAATATTTTTTCCATTTTCATGGTTTTTGGCCCTTTTGTGGAATTTGATTCAACCCTTCATTGACCACTTGTGCACCATGTGGCAGCTTCTTATTGGCTAGCTCTAGCCACCTCACACTACAATCTCACTATTTCACTTAGGCATCTTTCCACATGTTGACTTCTTGCTCCATTATGGGCTTAACCCTAGGTTCTACCTTAACTCTAGCAAAGTTGTGAAACATGCAATTGTGCACCATCAAAACTTTCAAGCCTTAACCATGGTTAATCTGTACAAACTCACAAAATTGGGTCCTTCACACCATTGCCACCATCTCTATCTATCTATCATTTAATGTCATGATCATGCACCCACAATTATCTTGACTAATCTTGCATCATTGCATAGTTAAGCTCTAACTATATAGTTTCTAGTGTGAAGTCATGAATTCATGTCATGTGGCAATGCTGATGTCACTATTTTTTCTCTTGTGCCTAGTGTTTGACTCCTCTAATTTTGATCAAAATTTGGTTTTAAGCACTAACAGCTGGCAATCCAACCACAATGGGGCCCTTTGCATGAGGCTAGGCTTTCTAAAAGCCTTTATCCTTAAGAAATTAAGTAAAGTGAGTGATGTAGTATTTAAAGACTTCAAAATTTCAATGACCATCGAACGTGGGACAAAACACTTTGATTCTTGCTCTCCATCTTCTTCTTGGTTCTTAATGTAATTTTCTCCTTGGAGCATGATGAATTCCTTGCAATGTTAGGGAGCAGTGCAATCATCTTCATAAACTTTCCCCTTTGTGTGGAGCTCTTTAGCATCTTGTCTTAGATTGCTCACATGGGCCTCAACATAGAGTGTACTTTTCTCTCTACTTGCTCCATTCCCATTCTTTCCTCTGTACCTCCTTCTCATTTGGCAAGTTAGTTACATTGAGTATTTTTCAATGAATCTATTCTTATCACATACCATTTTACTCATTCACATACCTCTGTTTCTAAATAATTATAATGCAACACTAGCAAAGAAAATGACATAGCTCATATAAACCAAGTAGGTACTTGGTATATTGAGAAATTAAGATTTCATGTTTTCATCTTTGTCTTATACTCCCAGCTAATTCAGAGCATTTCCCTTCCACTAGCATACATGATGGAAGCTATTGCACCAAGGAGAAACTTAGTATCTAATGAATGGAGCAAAAATACAATTTTAATCATTATGAAGTGCCTTTGGCCACTTGAGGAGTTAACTATGCATCCATTCTCCTTTCAAAAGTTATGAAAGATAAAAACAAAATTCTATTATATTGTGATTTGCTTCTTAGAATGTGTAGCATGTGACTATGAGGACTTGGAAAATCTAGTTGTTTAATGGTTCTTGCCATTATATAGCTCCATATTTTCTTCCTTTCACACCTTGGTTAGTTCCCTCAGCTTGCACACATCTAGCCTTCCCTTTCTATGAATCCTCCAACATATTACAAACATTTTAATAGTTTGCTCACACATTCTCACAAAGATCCTCTACATTAGGAGCTCCTGGTAATAGGTGAAGGGGAAACTTGTGCACTTACACCTACATTGAAGTTTAAAGAGAGACACCTTTGAAAAGTGTTTGAGCACATGAGGGAACAAGATAACCTCTCATAGAATGTGACTATTGCAACGTATAGAAAAAAAAAGTTTCCTAAGGAGGCATTCACACTATTCCATCAACAAAAAAATTATCACCTCCCAAGTCTATGAGGTATTTAAAGCAATTAAGAATAAAACCTATGAATGCATAATTTCTAAATGTGGCAACAAATAATGCTATCTTTTGAATGACAGCCAACCATTTCCTTGCTAAATAAAATAAAACTATGACATTAGCTTTTTATTGCCACTAGGTGGAACTTTCCAAATGGGCTTTGGATTGGTGACTCTAAAATATCTTCCCAATTCCTCAACTCAGCTCCCAATATCTTATTAGTCTGATGGAATTAGCCAAGCCCCAAAGTGGGTCCAGCTAAAAAAAAATTCAAACTTAAACACCTAATCTTTTAGACTGACTCACCAAACACTTGATGTTGATCAAAATCAAAATCCATCACTAAAATACTAATTAAAATTCATTTTACAACTTATCTGCAAACTACCAATTTCATGCTAAGGGGTCTTTTGATTGGCCTTAAAAACTAACCAAAATGCCTAATTGAACCCTAAAATTACACATACTAATTATTTTTTCCACATTCTCCTACCCTGTCAAATCTCGTATAATGACAACACCTAGGTCAAAATATATTGACCATCAAAGTTGCCTTCTCAGAACTACATGCAAACAAACATGTCCAAAAACCATATATCGCATTCGATTTTGGCTTCAAAAATAAGTCTAACTGACACTTGTGGGCATGAAAACTAGGGAATTGGTTCATTGTCACAAGGAGAGTTTAAATATTTAATTAAGGCTCATGATGAATAATTAGGAAAATTTGGAAAACAGTCAAAGTGGGCTACTTGAATTTCAGAACTAGAAACAATGGCAGAACTGTGATTTTAGCAAATGGAATGGACCTAGGAAAGTGTGCAGATAGATTCATCAAGACTTGCAAACTGGCACACATAAAGAATATTTAGAATAGAATATAGTGGTATAGTAAATTTGGTCTCAGATATCACAAATTCAAAGTTATGACATCTTGAAAAGGGCTACTAATCAATCTACAGTTTATGGAACCAACAAAACTTTATAACTTGCATTAGGAATCATGTTTGAAAACTGATCAAACGGATTCATCAGAGGCTCAAAACTAAAATTTATTAAGTGTCTAAGTCTATAATAGAATGCAAATGGAATTTTAGTAGTATGGTCAACTAGATCAAAGTTACAACTGGTCAAACAAGGCCTCCTAGAATTTTAAAATATTTACATCAGCATGACAACAATAAACAATTGACTTTGAGAGATTAAAAACCTAGTCAAAATATGTCAAAATGACTTGAAAATTGAAATATAGGTTCTCTAATATATGTACTAAACATTCCCACAATGGAAAGTCATGAAACATTACTGGGTGTAGGATATTCAGTTGCACACTAGGCTTCCTATTGTTGTTTGACACTTAGGCATAAATGCAGAACTGAATATTGCTAAAAAAAAAAACTTCATGGAATGACTTGGAATGGAAATTTATCTTCATGAGATGAATGGAAAATCTAAATGTAAGGAGTTAGAAACATTAAGCACTTCATAGGCCTCCAAAGGATAGTTGGGTACACATGCAATAAATGTGTTTATAGGGCTCAAAATTTAGGATGGTACTCAAAATCAAGGATGCAATTTTGAGTCCAAATAGTATGTATACCTATCTTGTGAGTAACTAAATTGCATTATTGAATGTTAGGGTAGTGGGATTTTCTTGCATACATTGTATTTGCTCTACCAACTCCTAACAGGGTTGAGGCTTCTAATAAGGCCTAGTCTCCTAATAGGGACTCGAGACAATATATGTATTTCATAGACTCCTAACAAGGTCAATATTGTTAACATGATCCTATTGTTTAGTCAATCATCTAGTGGGTATCATCCCCAATGGGGTTTTCCCTTGGCCAGGGTTTCCCTAGTTAACAAATAATGGTCTTATGAGTTATCTATGTGCATGGTTATATTTATTGTTTGGCATTGTTGGTTTAATTTTATATGTGAGTTAAAAAGTAATTAGCAATATAAAATTGCGAGAAATTTTTTGTAGAATATTGATTCACCCATCCCCCCCCCCAGTATTATCTATTTTTAATAGTATCATGATCAGCACATTTGATGCAATTCCTCTTTGTAGCTTAACTAGCTTTGCTTAGGGTAATCACCCCAAGTTTACCTCTAAGATATTCATGAGTATATTTAGGCAAGGCTTTACTGAATATGTCAATAATTTGTTCTTTGGTGTCTATATATTCTAACTTTACTTCTTTTTCTTGAACTAGTTCTCTTAAGCAGTGGTACTTGATATCAATGTGCCTAGTTTTTGTGTGCATCATAGGATTCTCTGATATGTTGATAGAACTTTTGTTATCACAATAGATAACCACTCAACCTATAATTTTTTTCCTTCATTCCTTTTAGAAACTACTTGATCCACATAATGTTTGACCATACTCATCCTCAGCTATTGATTTTAAAATAATAATTTTTTTTCTTGTTTGTCCATGACACCAATCTCATTCCTAGAGAGAATGCACCTCCACTAGTGATTTTATGTCATCAATATTTCCTACCCAATCAAAGTCACAAAATATCTTTAGTTCAAATCTATCACTCCTCATTTAATACAATCCATAGTCTTATGTACCTTTCAAATTATATCTTAATATCCTTTTCACTACCATCATATGATTCTCCTTAGGATTTATTTGAAAATCTAGCAACATTTCAAACAACTAATGCAATATCAAGTCTACAATGAAAAACATATTGTAACTTTTCAATCATTGATCTATATAGTGTTTGGTTCACATTAGTAGATTCATCACTTTTAGATAACTTATATCCAGTAGACCTAGGTGTGGTCACTAGTCTTGATTCTTTCATTCCAATTTTTTTTAGTATCTCCTTGATATATTTGGATTGAGTAATGAAAATACCAGATTTCATTTGATATATTTGCAAATCAACAAATAATTTGATTTCATGAAATCTTGACAATTCAAATTCCTTCTTCATTTCATGTGCAAATGATTTTTATAATTCCTTTTTTCCTCGAAATATAATATCATTAACAAAAAATTCAAATAGTAGTACCTCATTGTTTTTACTAGAATTTAATTATAGATTATTGTTATCATTTTTCCTTTCAAAACCAATATTCACCATGTAATTGTGTAGTCTTTCATACCATGCTCTTGATCATGTTTAAATCCAAACAGGGATTTTTTTTGTTTACATACCATGTTCTTCTTTTCTGGGTCCACAAATCCTTCAAGTTGTTCTATGTACACTTCTTCCTTAAGTATATGATTCAAAAATGTGGATTTGACATTCATCTAATATACCTTAAAGTTTTTGTAGGTTAAAAGTGTAAGTTGATTTATGACTCCTTCCAATCTTGCTATAGGAGCAAAATTTTCACCATAGTCAACTCATTCTTGAGCATATTCTTTGCATACCAATCTAGCTTTATTCCTTGTAACTTCACCATTTTCATTTGGCTTATTCCTAAAAACCTATTTTGTTCCAATAACATTTTTGTCCTTTGGTCTAGCTACTAGGGTCCAAATATTGTTCTTCTCAATTTTTTAAATTTCTTCATTCATTGCCTAGATCCAATCTTCATTATCTAGAGAATATTTTACTAATTTTGGCTCAAATTCACAAAGTAAGCATGTATCATTTTTGAGCCTATTCCTTTTCATAACACTAGATTCTGCATCTCAAATAATTTTTTTAGGTTTATGATGTATTCTTACATACTTAGCTAGGACAAGTGGTCTCCTTCTTTGTTCTTCAACATGTTCATCTTGAAAAATAATATTTGGCTCATTATATATTTCTTGTCTAGGTTCTGCATGCTTTAAATTATCAATCTGATGATAAGCATTACCTATCTATGACTCAACATCTTCTGCCTGTTGCTCGACACTCACCACTTGCTACTTGGCAACCTCTTGTTGCACCTTGACATTTCTTGTCTGTTGGAAAACTAAAACCTTATTTTCTTGCTCATTAGGAGTGTTGGGAGAACCATTTAGGCTCTTCCTTACATTCAACATCATTTCTTTCTACAAATTCATCAACTTTCACATTTGCACTTTTCACAACTTGTTAGTGTTAGGCTTTAAGCACTTGTAAGATTTTTGCTTGGTGTAAAATCCTAGGAATATTTCTTTGTCACTCTTAGAATTAATTTTCCCATTCCTATTAGCTTTAAATATGTAGCATTTACTTCCAAAGATTTTGCAATATTTCACATTAGGAGCATAATCATAACATAGTTCAAAAGGTGTAACATTTGTGCCTTCTTGACTTGTTTTCTATTTAAGGTATAGAGAGAAGTATTGATAGCTTCTCTCTAATATTTATGTGATACATTCTTCTCCATCATCAATATTCTAGCATAGTCCATTATTGATTTGTTTCTCCTTTCATCTAGCCCATTTAGAGGAGGGGTCCTTGGTGCTAACATCTATCTTTTAATTCCTTTAAAATTGCAATAAGTGTTGAACTCATTAGAAATGAATTCACCACCTCTATCAAATCTCAACACTTGAGATGCTTCCCTATTTCTTTCTTAACTCTGGCTAAATAATACTTAAATAACGAAAGACATCAGATTTAGCTTTGAGAAATATCAAAATCACCATCCCAGAGTAATCATCAAGAAATAGAATTAAATACTTATCTCCACAATATCTTTGAACATCAATAGTTCCACATAGGTCAAGATGAACCAATTCCAAAATATCACTAGATGTGTATGTTTTGTTCTAGAAACTAGACTTTGTCATTTTTCCCAATTGACATTGTTTACACATTGCAGTGTTAGCCTTCTTTAGTTTTGGCAACCCTCTTACTTTCTTCATTTTACTAATGTTTACCAAATTGTCAAATTTTACATGACATAATATTTTGTGTCATAACTAAACATCTCCTTGTTGTGAAAATAAACATGTCTCATTAGATAAATCTAGATAGAATAAGTTACCTCTTGTCTAATCAACACTTCCAATTAGCTTTCCATCGTCATCATATATCTTGGCCTTTCTTTAATGGAATCCAACTCTATACCTTGATTCATTTAACTATGAAACACTTAATAGATTATAGCTAATTCCTTCAACCCAATAAACATTGTCACACTTGATTTTTTCAATCAATTGAATAGTTCCTTTACCTTTCACAATACATGGAATATCATTACCAAATTTAAGTAAACCACCCTTGTATGGTCCAATGTCCTCAAATTTATTTCTATCACTATTCATATGATTAGAAAAACCACTATTAGTTATTCACCTATCACTTTTGTTCACATATGAAATTAAGGCAATTTTCTCATATTCATCATAGTCTTCTTTCATTGTAACATAGATAACTCCATCATCATTACTTTGAGATTTAGTGTTGATTTCTTCTTTAGCAATATAGAAATATTTCTTACCTTTAACTTCCTTTTTTTTCTTGTACTCTTGATCATCTCTCTTTTCTTTGTATTTTCTTTCCTTTCTCTCATCTCTTGTCTTTTCTGTCAGGACACCTTGTAGCAATATGACCAACCTTGTTGAATGAAAAAAAAATAACAGGTAGTTTACATTTGTATTAACCTCTGCCTCTTCAAAATACTTTTGCAATAAGTTCTTCAAGTTCATCAGGCTCATCATCAGAAATGTCACTATCACTCTTCACATGTTTTCCTTTCCTTTTTCTAAGAACCAATTGTAACTTAAAAAAAAATTCAATGGTAGCAGGTATATAGTTATCAAAATTAGACATCTCAAAAGTAATAAGTCTACCAATTACACCTTCCAAAGTCAAACTATTACTAGTAGTGCATCTTAACTCTTGTATTACAGAAACCCTAATGGTATATATATGAAGTAGAGTTCTCAATACCTTTCTTATCACTATTTCATCTTTAATCTATAAATTTTTTACTTGAACAAAATTGACAAATTCCTTGATTCTTGTGCAATATCACACTATGTTCTCACCTTCCATCATTCTCATTTCATCAAATTTACCTCTTAGGCTCTTTGATTTGGCTCTTAAGACATTTTCATCTCATCCATAAATAGTATTTAGTTTTTCTTGCATTTATTTTGCATTATCATATTCTTTTATATTATCAAACTTAGCATAGCTTAAGGCTAGAGCAATCTCCAATATTGCTCGATTGTCTTCTTTATTTTCTTTTAGTTGTTGAGAAATCAAAGGAGTAGTTTTTATCTTCACAAATTCATTATCCACAAAGTTTATTGTAGCATCACTAATACTAGATATGTGTAGCCTCATCAACATTTTCCATGCAGGAAAGTTCTCCTTGTTCAGTTTTGGTACCTCCCTTTTGTAAGTCATGATATTTGGCTTTAAGTACCTTCAAACTTCACTTTATAAGCATTGGTGCTCTAATACCAATTTTTATAATATTTAGAATAAGTAAGAGGGGGGAGAAGTGAATCGGTTACTCAAGGTCCATTAGTATTAATTGAATAATCAAATAATTAAACACTTTTATATTCTCCTTATCCTTCTGTAACTCAATCTCTACTATAATATGAATAAAAATATTAACTAGTAGTTCACTTTTTTAATATAATAGACTTGTAGAGTGTAAACATTTGAAATGTAAAACACCATAAAACATTTAACACAAGTTTGATACTAGGATTAAATGTGGAAACTCGATTTGGGAAAACCACTAGCAACATTTCACATTTTATTCACTCTTCTGAAATGAACTCTGTTAGGAGCCAACCCTATTAAAGGTTATAATACACACTATTAAATGTGACCTGGTTAGAGGATTTAATCACCCTATTAGAAGTGGTCTTTTTAGTGGACTTTAAAACATTCCATTAGAATGTCACCTTGTTAAAAGATTTACATAGACTATCAATTCCTTAATGACTATTAGGTCAACATTTGATCAAAATAATTTCAATATTAATTGTTTACAATGATTAGAAAGAAAATAGTATGGTTTGATCTATATGATTATAAATCACTTTTGCAGTTTCAGGTCTTTGTCCAGTTCATGTGTTGATTCTCTAATAAACTTTTCTTATGATTTTTGTCCTTGATTTTCTTGGTATTACTTCAAGAGTTCACCCTTATCTTCACAAAAAACTTAAACCTTCTTCTTAGATTATCTGATCAGCCTTAGTAACTTTGTTTCATCTCACTAGAAATATCTCAAATGTGCATAGCTTGTCTATTCTATTCTCTTCTCAGTATATCTCATTTGTGCTCTTATCCTCTCTCTCTCTCTCCAAAGTTTGTCTCTATGATTGCTTAAATAGGTAATTCTAGTCCTTTTTCCAATTTTAATAATCACATATATCTTAGGATTTGCAATCTAATCCAATAGATTCATTATTTCTAATCACCATCCTATTTATCTCTTCTTTTCTTAGAAACTTCTCATTAGATTCATTCATTAGGTATCTTACCTAATTGACCCCTTGAATTAAATGATCCAACTCATCATAATTATCTTCAACATACTTTCCATATCCCAAGAAATCAACTAAGTTAGTTTGAAATCACAATTTCTCATATGCATTCAAAATATCTTTGGTTGGAAAATACTAATTTCTAACACTTATGCATCACTAATTTACTCAGCCACTATAAAGTCTCTAGCTCGACATTAACACAATTTTCTCATTCAATACTAATGTTGGGTCAATATTAAATTTTCTTAGCACTAACTATGGCTTGGTTGACACTAGCATCACTTAGTATAAACTTCAAGTTTGTTAATGTTCTTCTATATTTCTTAGTTAAGCTTATGCACTCTTTTATCATGTGTTCATAATGTAAATAATCAAATTATCTTTTACATGATGATCTTGATGATTGGGAGGAACCACGTACTTAGTGGTTATTTTTCTCATTGTGATGTCAATTAAGTTTAATTGTGATGTTGCTTTCAATTCTTTGTGATGTTTTCCTTTCCATATTTTCCCTTCACTATTTGATAGATGATTAGATTTCAGCTTTCCTTCTTTTAATTATTTAGTTATAGTTTGAGTGTTCATGCCTTGAGATATGGATTTGGTACTCCCCGGTGTGGAGGTTTTATACTCTATTTTTCCCTTTTTGTGTGCTCTTTAGGTGTTCTTGTGTTTCTTTGGGTGACATTTTATCAACATAGTGTGACATAAAAAATGTATCACATGCCCATAGAAACTATGTTGTACAATGCTGGAAAGGATCGCATGCCTCTTGGAGAAATTTCATGTGATACTAGAAAGTATCGTACCTCCTATGGAGAAATGTCGCACGATACCCTGAAAGTATCGCACACCTTTTAAAAAAGTATCGCTCAAACTCTGAAAGTTTCTGCCTCCTTTGTAAGAAATGTCACGCGATGCTTTTTAGTGTGGTTATTTTTAGTGTTGTTATAATGATAATGTAACATCCCAAGCCACTGATCAGATCATCATTTCTATCATGATAGGGACATCACTACTAAACATGCTACAATATAAGCAAAGAAAATCTAACATGCTAGTAGTAAAGCATAAGATAATCCTATAAGTAGATAACATCACCTACCACATGCTAATCATCATAATAAGGAATGCATTAAAACTAACATCATCTAAACATGATAAACAACATCCCAAGGAAAGCATAAATCACAAGAAAGCATACTCTATAAACCAAAGAACCAAGTGACCACATCTAGCAATAGTCACACTAGGATACAAGACAATCTCTGTACACTAGTCCCTAGAAGTGGTGAAGGTAGCTACGCCTCCCAACCATGTGGTAACCGTAGGTCCATACCCTTATGCTGATGGAGATAATGATCCAACCACACACACACAAAACAACAACCATGGCTAACACACACACCAAGCAATATGATGACTGAATCCAAGACAAAGACAATGCATAAACTATAAGTTTTGGTCAGACACCTCAATGGGCTACTATGTAGGGGCTGACATCATGGAGAGTCACTTAGGATCAACAAGCCCAAGCTTGGATCATGTGTCCTCAAACTTAATTGGGTGCTCACAAATTATGTCCTCAAACTTTATCAGGTGCTCACACATTTTATTATCTTTAGTTTTATTACCACCTATTCTTTCATTTAGTTATCACTTATATAAAGCTTCCTCTACCAACCCATGATGCCATGATTGTTGGGCTACAAGATAGAAGGCCCCTCCATATGCTACCCTACCCTACCAATGCTCATCCAATGATGAGTGCCCGTAGGCGTGCAAATTCCCAACCCAACCCCAATGATCATAACTTTTGAAAGTACCATGGAAGATCAAGACTCGCAAGTCATCTAACAATTTATGTACACGTACTCGTGTGTGGCACATCACCATCATGAAGATCATGACAAAAGGACTAGAAGAGAAGACAAAGCAACAAGTCCCTCAATCAAAAATAGAATCAAGAGGACAGATGCAACATGCATCCCAATGCAATAAAAGATGCAAAAGTGGTCTGACTAATATCCAGATAGAGCATCTAGGTTCATGAACCACATAGTGCCAAGAAAATAGGGCAACATGAAAAATAAGGTAAAAACCCCAAATTTTGGAAAAATTTTGAAATTAAAACCCATTTTGCCTTTGGGTTTAGAAATCTCAAACATCCAAAAATAAATGAAATCGAACATTGTATGCAAAAATGGCTAGCATAATGGCTCAAAATCTCAAACCCCCATCCCATAAATGAGGAAAACATTCATACTTGACCAAGTAGGCAATACCAGCAAACAAAAATTGAGGGGAACACTAGTTCTCAACCTCCTAATGTACAACTTTAAGAAACAAAAGCTAAAATGGAGCAAAAACAATAAAATGGGAAGGCCCTACCTGATAGAAAAAAGGGCAGAAACTAAAACCCACACAATAAAATAAATCACTCGTCAAATCTGCTAAAAATGACAGAAAAGCATAAACTCCCCGAGCCAAATCCAACGAGATGAACCTCATGTAAATCCCACGCTCACAGCTCCCAAAATGAACAAAATAAGAATCCTTCAGAAGAGGATTTCTAAATTTTCTCTCCAAATTATATTTCTAAAATGTGAGAAGTGAATAATGAATTCACTCTTCCAACACTTATTCACTTTTTGAGTGAATAGTCAATTATGGAAAATAACCAACTATAGTAGCTAAACCCTAAATCAACCCAAATGAAAATAGGTTATTATCCGTAACAAAAATTCACCTAAGGAAAATGTACTAGAAATTAAATCCAAAAAGATTTAAAACCCGAAAACCCAAAACCATAGAAAATCACTTAACACTTTCACGATAAAAGAAAACTTCTAAATGCACAAACATGCTCACTGGTCTAATCACATAACACAGATGAGTTCAGATTTACTAATCACCAAAAGGTTTTAATTTAAACAATTAAATAGGGGTGCATCGACCATATAGGGACAACATTGGTAATTATGAATAGCTGAATCACTAACTACATGTGCCACTACCAGGGATATAATTCCCGCACACTAAAATATGAGATCAAGTGCAATTGCATATAATATCATAGCCGAAGCAACATGTATCAAAATACCTATTTAATCCATTTACATGACTCACATTCGCAAAAAGTGTAAAGATACAAGAATGAAGTAAATAACCATAACATAAAATTCATTGCATGACATAATCAACAAATATGTCCAAAAAAATCACATAACTAGATATCCTCAAAGATCGACTATCATCTCAATATAGCATCAACATGAAAAATGATAACTAAAAAGCATAGGAGTAAAACATCATAGTACTGAAACAAGTATAACATTCAACCCTTGGGTCAACATAAGGTACAAAATAAGAGTATCAAGTATCTCTCAAATCAAAATAGACAAGGTACTGACTACAAACATGAGAGGCACTACATCCTCCCCCACTAGCATAGGCTTACTCCTGGAAGCTAGAAAAAAGATAGGGGTGCAATCCCCTTAGTCATATAGCATCTTCCCATGTTGCAGAGGTCTCATTGCTCAGTTCCCATTGGACCCTTACCTGCTCTATGTCCTGACCTTGTAAGGTTAGCCTTTGGTGCTATAGGATATGAATGGGCTCCAAAGTAAGTTGTCTATTTGCTACCTGGAAAGCATCCCAATCAAGAACATGGGTCACATCTGGAACATACTGTCTCAACACAAAAACATGAAAAACATCGTGGATGTGTGATAGGCTAGGTGGTAATGCTAGTCGATAAGCAATAGGACCAAATGGTTTGACAAAACATGGTGCCAACTTAGAGCCTTTTCCATAATGGATGGGGCTCTTCCTTGCATGCACTCGCAAAAACACCTTGTCACTAATAGAAAAGTGATGATCCAACCTATGGGCATCAGCATACTTCTTCTGCCTATCTTAAGCAATAACCAAATGCTCCCTAATGTGAACAACTTGCTGCTCCATATCCTAAAGCATCTCTAGACCCAAAAGAACTCGGTCCTCCAAATGATCCCAAATCAAAAGGGTATGGTATGGTCTACCATACAAGGCTTGAATAGGTGACATATCAAGAGAACTATGATAACTATAGTTGTATGCAAACTCAACAAGGTACAAATAGTCCTCCCACTTCATCTTCCTATCCATAACATACATGCAAAGCATATCCTCCAAAACCTAATTTACTCTCTTAGTCTAACCATTGGTCTCTAGATGATAAGCTAAACTGAAATTGAGCTACATGCCAAAAGCATGTTGGAGAGACATCCACAGTGCAAAAGTAAACATTGGATCTCTATCCAAAATGATCTGATGAGGAATCCCATGTAAATGAACAATATCCTCCAAGAAAACATGCGCTACAGAAGAAGCTATGTAAGATGCTCTCATGGGTGAAAAATGTGCTACCTTGGACAACTTGTCCACTATCACCATGATACAATCATGTCTCCATGATGACATGGGAAACCCTGTGATAAAATCAATGGATATTGTATCCCACTTCCATTCTGGAATGGTATGTGGTTGCAAATGACCTGCTAGATGTTGATGCTTTTCCTTCACTCTCTAGCACTCAAGGCATCTAGCAACAAAATTAGCAACATCATGCCTCATCCCTACCCAAAAGTACAACTATTTGAGATCAACATGCATCTTCTTAACACTAAGATGTGTAGAATATGGTGCACAATGCGCTTCTGACAAAACCAAGGTACAAAGATCACCCAACATGGGTACATAGATATGCCCCTTGTGATGCAATAGTCCATCAGACTCAAGTACATAACCCAAAAATATCCCCTCAAGGGTATGTCTAGACTCAATCTCCACCCTTACCTCCTAATACCAAGTGTCACTAGGCAAAACCTCCAAGATACAGCTTTGCAAATCCACTCCCAATGACATCACTAATACCTCATGTCACCTTCTGCTCAAAGCATCCACAATGACATTCTCCTTCCCTTTAATGTAATGAACATCAAATTCATACTCACACAAGAACTCCATCCAACACTGCTATCGTGCATTCAAGTTTGGCTAAGTAAAGATATACTGCAAGCTTCTATGATCGCTATACAACTCAAAATTATGTCCTAAAAGAAAATGCCTCCAATAGACAAGGGCATGCACTATGGCTGCGAGTTCCAAATCATGAGTGGGGTAGTTCAGCTCATGGTCCTTGAGTTTTCTAGACTCAAAAGCAATCACTTGACCATCTTGCATTAAGACTGCACCCACACCTTCCAACGAAGCATCTGTACAAACCAAGAAATCACCTATAGGATTAGGCATTGCAAGGATTGGTGCATTGGTCAAATACTCCTTAAGAGCATTAAAAGCTACCTTGCACTGGTCTGACCAAACAAACTTCTTCCCTTTCCTCTAAATAGAAGTGATGGGATGGGCTACTCATGAGAAATCCTTCACAAAGCAATAGTAGTAACCTGCCAATTCAATGAAAGTATGAACTTCTTAGACATTAGTGGGTGCCTTCCAATCCATGATAGGATGAATCTTCTCTAGATCCACTACAATTCCATCACCAATGATGATATGTCCCAAATACTTTACCTCTGACTAGAAGAACCCACATTTACTCAAGTGTCCATACAATTGATGGTCTCTCAAGCACTGCAATACCTGACGTAAATGGACCTCGTGCTCCTCCTCAATATTTGAATAGATCAATATGTCATCCAAGAATACAATGACACACTAATCAAAGTAAGTATGAAATACACCATTCATCAAACTCATAAATACTGATGGCACATTAGTTAACCCAAAGGGTACAAATGTGAACTCATAATGCCCATATCATGTATGAAAAGTTGTTCGATGAATATTAGCCTCCTGAATACGAAGCTGATGGTATCCTAACTTAAGATCAATCTTTGAGAACACTCATGCTCCCGTTATCTAATTGAACAAGTCATCTATCCTTGGCAAAGGATAACAGTTCTTCATCGTCACCTTATTCAACTGCCAGTAATCGATGCACAAGTGCAACAAACCATCCTTCTTCTTTATGAAGATGACTAGTGCACCCCATGGGGATACACTAGGATGAATATGGCCCTTGGCCAACAATTCCTCCAACTACAATTTGAGCTCACTCAAATCCTAAGTAGTCATGCGGTAAGGAGCTCATGAAATTGGCCCCACTCCTAGTATAAGATCGATTCAAAAATTAATGTCACACAATGGTGGCATACCTGGAATCTCATCAAGAAACACATATGCATACTCACGAAGGAGTGGGTGATCATCAAGTGTCACCATAAAGCCCTCGGCTTCCTCAAGAGCACTAAGAGACACAAGGAACAACTGGCAACCCTTCTGCACACTCTACTTTAGCTGATTAGCTGAGATCATATGAAGCAAGACTAGTCTTTGGAATCCCAAAAGTTCCACCTGCCCACTCGTGTCATCAACACACTATACCACCTTACAATGGCAATCAATATTTTCCTGATGGGTGGCAAACCAATCCATGCCCAACACAATGTCATACGATCCCAGAGGTAGAATTTGTAAGTCCACTGTGGTGGTGAAGGTTCCCAAATTCAAAACACAACTCCTAACCAATGAGTCAAAAACCACCTTAGAACTCATGGCTATCTCCACCTGCCACCTATCAACCTAATGCAGTACGACTAGCCCACATCACTAAACAAGAGATGGTGAAATGAAAGAATCAGAAGCACCAGAGTCAAACAAAATTGGAGATGAAATACCATGCAATGTACCTATAGCCTTGACTATCATACCTTGATGCTCAGTTTGATAGTTGTCAACCATTACAAAGACTCTGTGATTCCTACTTGCGTCTCCTATAATAGGCTCAAATATCGATATGCCCTTACCATTTCTTATGGACAGTTTAATCAAACAATCATAAGATGTATGGCTAGGTTGGCCACAAGAAAAATAGTTTCCCCCAAAGCTGGCACTTGTTCCACGACCACCCTAAGTAGCACTAGGCTAAGGTGCACTACCCCTACTAGAATTCTACTGAGTACTCTAAGGAGGGCAATCTTATTGAGATTTATGTCCTCAATTCTGCTTATCTCCTTTCTTTCCTAATGTACCAAAAGATTGTCCACCCTTCTTTCCCTAAAACTTCTTCTTACTCTTACAATGATAACCACCCTGAGAGGTTCTGATTGAGATTGGCTCTTACCTGATGACTGAGTGAACTAAGCATCTTGCCCCAAATTTTGACCACTTTGATTCTAAGAACCAAATTTACCATTGTAGCCCCTAGCCACATTTTTCTAAATGATCCTTGCCTTCTCCATGGCAAGAGCAAGTGTCCTCAGTTGATGAGCATGAACATCTCTAATGATGGGGTCTTTGAGACCCCTAAAAAAATGTTTTGTGATGAGTGCATCATCATGCCTATAGCTTGAATACTATTTCAAACTAAGGAACTTCTTCTCATAGTGATCAACTATCATAAAGCCTTTCTTAAGCTTGTGGAATTCATCAATGCGAGATTCATGATACTATGGTGACAAAAACTTCTCGATTAACCTTTCCTCAAAGATCTCCCAAGTGAGATCTATGACATTGATACCAAGTCTTTCACTCTCTTCACCCCACCAAATGGAACTATGTTCCCTTAGCTGTATGATTGCACAAAAGGCCTTTATGTTGCTCCCATAAGGTAGTAATGAGAAACAACACCCCATATCAAGCAACCACATCTCAACCTTGAGTCCTATTCCTTGGCCATCAAACTATGGTGCTTTGGACCTCTAAATTTCTCACGTCATCTCAATCTAAGTGAGATCAACATCATTCTAGCCATGGCCCTTCCAATGGTGCCTTCTACCACTAGGTGGTGTATGAGAATGTTCACATTCATGCTCATGTTCCTTCTCTCTATGCTCCAAATGGTGGGACTCTCCATGGTGGGATCCCTCTTCCCGCTCCTAATCATGCTGGTGCTCCTCAACACAAGGGCTCATTTGAGTAAGAATTTCCTAGAGCATTGGCATCAATTCCCCCAAGAGGTTCTAATTAGTATTGTTACCTTGTTCTCCCTCTCCTTCCTAATGTTCCTCTTCATGGTGTTCATTTCCATAGTTACCACTATGAGTACCACCATGGCCACCAGGTCTATGTGTAGGAGACATCAGTGTAGGAACAAAAAGATAAGGTCAAAAAAATTAGATCACAAGCATAAGAGTTAAACATGAACCAAAGAGATATCAAATAATAAAACATAGTATAACAATACACAATGGAAACCAAAACAATAGTGGAAGCATAACATAGAGATCCCAATGTTGCAACATGGGCTCTAATATAAGATGTAATGCCCCACCTGGAGATCCTTGGAAACAAGGATGAAAAACAAGCTAGAATATTTTTTTTTAAAATTAAGTGTAAGTGCACATGATAACAACCTACATAGATCATAAAGATAGCAATAGAAGATCGTTACACCATCCAACACCAACACATCTCCAAATGCCACTACTACCAAAATCATGAACACAAAATCATAAGAGATCGACCAAGCTAAAAGACCTAAGAAAACTCCTTAAAATTGGCTAAGTCTAAATTTTAAAGCCCTGAAATTTCCTAGAATCTTTACCTTAGCTCGTAAAGGTCTGAAACCCATCTCAATTGATTTGTTGCATTTATTAAAATATATCTTTAGTATAAGGAACTTAAACAATATAGTTTAAACCTTGAAGGACAAAAATGGAAGACACAAAAATGGAAAAGAATACAAACAACCTAGATCCAAAATGTGACACCTTATGGTTGAAGAACACCTAAGAGGGTATCCAAAACAACTCTCAAAAAGTTTGGATCAACTCAAAAAGTGCCTGTTGCTAGCCCATGCAGTTTTTTAATAAACTTGTGTGATACTTTAATACAACTCTAAAAAGTATCATGTGACATTTCTTACAAAGGAGGGTGACACTTTTAGAGTTTGAGCAATACTTTTCTCAAAGGTGTGTGATACTTTTAGAGTATCATATGACATTTCTCCAAAGGAGGTGTGATACTTTCTAGTATCGTGTGACATTTCTCAAAGAGGTGCGCAATACTTTCCAACATCGTACGACATAGTTTCTATGGGCGTGTGATACATTTTTATGTCACACCATGCTGATAAAATGTCACCCAAATAAACACAAGAACACCAAAAGAGAACACAAAAAGGAAAAAATAGAGTATAAAAGGTCCACACCGGGGAGTACCGGATCCACATCTCAAGGCATGAACACTCAAACTCTAACTTAATAATTAAAAGACAAAAAGCTGAAATCTAACCATCTATCAAAAAATGAAGGGAAAGTATGGAATGGAAAACATCACAAAGAGTTGAAAGAAACATCACAATTAAACTTAATTAACATTGCAATGTGAAAAATAACCTCTACATACGTGGTTCCTCCCAATCGTCAATGGCATCATAAGACCATCATGGGCCCTAGCCATCCCCCATGCATAACATCCAAAGCCACCAATCAGATCATCAGTGTTGTCGTTATAGGGACATCACTACTAAACATGCTATAATATAAGAAAAGGAAATCTAACATGCTAGTAGTAAAGCATAAGATAATCCTATAAGTAGATAACATCACCTACCACATGCTAATCATCATAATAAGGAATGTGTTATAATTAACACCATCTAAACATGATAAACAACATCCCAAGGAAAGCATAAATCACAAGAAACCGTACTCCATAAATTGAAGTACCAAATGACCACATCCAGCAATGGTCGCACTAGGATACAAGATGGTCTCTGTACACTGGTCCCTAGTAGTGGTCAAGGTAACTATGCCTCCCAACCTTGTGGTACCCATAGGTCCACACCTATTATGTTGACGGAGATAATGATCCAACCACACACACACAAAACAACAACCATGGCTAACACACATGCCAACCAGTATGATGACTAAATCCAAGACAAAGACAATGCATAGACTACATGTCCTGGTCAGACACCTCAATGGGCTACTATGTAGGGTCTAACATTATGGAGAGTCACTTGGCATTGACAAACTTAAGCTTGGATCATGTGTCCTCAAACTTAATTGGGTGCTAACACATCATGTCCTCAAACTTAATCGGGTGCTCACACATTTTATTATCTTAAGTTTAATTACCACTTGGTATTTTATTTAGTTATCACTCTTATAAAGCTTCCTCTCCCAACCTAGGATGCCATGATCATCAGGCTACAGGATAGAAGCCCTCTCCATATGCTACCCTACCCTACCCATGCTCACCCAATGATGAGTGCCCGTAGGCATGCAAATTCCCAACCCAACCCCAATGATCATAAATTTTGAAAGTACCATGAAAGATCGAGAATCACAAGTCATCCAAAAATGTACATGCACGTACTCATCTGTGGCACACTATCATCATGAAGATCATAACAAAAGGACTAGAAGAGAACACAAAGTAACAAGTCCCTCAACCAAAAATAGAATCGAGAGGATGGATGCAACATGCATCCCAATGCAATAAAATATGTAAAAGTGGTTTGACTGATATCCAAATAAATTATCTAGGTCCATGAACCACATAGTGCCAAGAAAACCCAAGAAAACAAGGTGGCATGCAAAACAAGGTAAAAACCCCAAATTTTGGAAAAATTCTAAAATTAAAACCCATTTGGCCTTTGGGTTCAAAAACCCCAAAAATCCAAAAATAAACAAATTCGGACACTGTATGCAAAAATGGCTTGCATAATAGCTCAAAATCTCAAACCCCCATCCTGAAAATGAGGAAAATATTCATACCTAACCAACCGGGTAGAACCAACAAATAGAAATGGAGGGAAACACTAGTTATCAACCTCCTAACATACAGCTACAAGAAATAGAAGCTAAAATAGAATGAAAATAATAAAATGGGAAGGGCCTACTTGATAGCAAAAAGGGTAGAAACTGAAACTCACACAATAAAATAAATCGCCTATCAAATCTGTTGAAAATGACGGTAAAGCATAAACTCCCCAAGCTAAATCCAATGAGACCAACCTCATGGAGATCCCACACTCACAGCTCCCAGAATGAAAAAAACAAGAATCTTTCAGGAGAGAATTTCCAAATTTTCTCTCCAAATTATATTTCTAAAATATGAGAAATGAATAATGAATTCACTCATCAACCACTTATTCACTTTTTGAGTGAATAGTCAATTATGGAAAATAGCCAACTATAGTAGCTAAACTTTGAATCAACCCAAATGAAAATAGGTTATTATCCATAATGGAAATTCACCTAAGGCAAAGCTACCAAAAATTAAATCTGAAAAGATTTAAAACTTGAAAACCCAAAATCACATAAAATCACTTAACACTTTCGTGAAGAAAGTGAACTTCTAAATGCACGAACACACTCACTGGTCTAATCACATAATGCAGATGAATTTGAATTTACTAATCACCAAAAGGTTTTAACTTAAACAATTAAATAAGGGTGTGTCGACCATATAGGGACGATATTGACAATTATGAATAGTTGAATCACTAACTCCATGTGTCACTTCCAGGGATATAATTCTTGCACGCTAAAACACACGATCAATTGCAATTACATATAATATCATAGCTGAAGCAACACGTATTAAAATACCTATTTAATCCATTTACATCACTCACATTCACAAAAAGTCTAAAGATACAAGAATGAAGTAAATAACCATAGCATAAAATTCATCTCATAACATAATCAACAAATACGTCCAAAAAAACTATATAACCAGATACCATCAAAGATCTACTATCATCTCAAAATAGCATCAACATGCAAAATCATAATTGAACAACATAGGATTTGTTAGCTCCTAATTTAATAGAATTTGAATAACCAAGTATACAGGGTAAGATTGCATCTATGGGTAGTTATCTCCAATAATGGACACAATTCACTAGGAACTCGGGCCAGCTATAAGGCTACACTCCTTCTTCACTTCAGGCTCTACAAAACCTAGGCAGGTTAACCTCTTAGGATCCAATTATGTGACCAGTGCAATGAGCATAATCAAAATCTAGAATAGCAGATGAAACCCCTAAATCTTCTATACTTAACCAAGAAATCACAAGCATGAAATAACTAATAACATGACTCATAAAACTGGCAAGCTAAGTGCAGGTTAAACGTTAAATAGCTTTCAACATAAAAGGGAAAATTGATTTAATATGTTGATAATAGCAAGACCACGGTATTGTTAGGAATAAGGTTTCTCAACCTTGGATAATTTCTATTCTTATTACTTGTTTTGTAATATGTATTTCTTGCAAATAATGTTGATGTGTCAGCATCTTGAATTGTGTATAAGGAGATCATCGCTAAAAAAGGTATGATGGATTTATGTGACACGTAAGAGCTATGTCAAGAAGATTCAATGATAGGTGAAGACATGTGGAAACTATTAGCATCTTGAATTGTGTATAAGGAGATCATCCCTAAAATGGTTATGACGGATTCCTATGACACGTAAGAGCTATGTTAGGAAGATTCAATAACAGGTGAAGACATGTGCCAACTAATAAATTTGAGTACTATGAAACCCTAATACGGTTACCTTTGGGAGTAGCCCTAAAAGTGAAGCGCATGTTATAAGCATTTTTAGGGTTGCAAAGAGGTGGTATGTGAGAAAGTGTATTGTTGGTACTGTGAGTTGCTACTGGAGTCTTCTTTTGTCACTTTTGAACTGGTATTGCAAGTGTATTGTAACCTTGTGTTGAAGATAATACATTGTGCAAGTTCTGGAGGGGTGGGGTTGTTTTATCAAAAGGTTTTTCCCCACCAACAAATCTTTGTGTTATGTGTTTCTTTCTCCATCTATTTTTCTTTATGCTTGGTTTGCTGAAATATTTTTGTTTACATGATATTGAATCTATAAGTGTAAAATATTTTAATAGGATTTTGCACCATACTTCTCTTAAGAGATTAGTGTAGGAAGTTATTTCCGCACCTGAGTTTCCTTACAGGTATGAGAAACAAAACCTAATGATCCTATCTCTGATTGGTGCCTTATCTATTGGGAAATTAAATGAATTACAACCATACACCTTCTAGAAATCTTTGGCATAATTCCTACGTCAAGATCCCTGGTCTATCTTTCACATTGTGAACAGAGATCTGATATAGAATGAATCTCATACTCAGACAATCCTTTCATGAAATCTGCAAACCCTATGACAAACATCAAGCAATTACATGCCTCTTTGTTCCATCAACAAGATATTTCAATCACATACATTTCTAAATGAAATGCAACCCAATTTATGCTCTTTGATCAAAAACTAGAAAATATTACAGATCCACAAACAGGAGACATGATTCAAACTGAATTTAAATCCCTTTGCTACTCTTTATTTTTTTTCCTTGAAACCAAATACATGAAAGATGTACAAAAATGACTCACAAATCACCTAACAAACAAGAACTATCTACATAAAACATAAATTTTTGTTCAATACAAGAGAAATGTTGGGTATGTACTTTTCACAGCCTGAGCAAAGCTCCTAGAACTAAAAATTGAAAACCAATCAACAACCTTTTTTAGAGGAAAGGAAAGAACATATATGAAGAGGGAAATTCTCAAATTGAATTTGCAACTGACAAGTTTCCCTTTAGAATTCTCCCTCTAGAAGCTTAAAAGAATCTCTCTACTTTCTCTCCTCAATTGCCAGAATCAAATCCTCATCATTTAATTTCCAAAAGCAAGAAATGTCTGAGATATCTAATTCAACATTATAACTAATTCTGGTGCCAAATTTTAATCAAATTGTAACCAAAACATCATAGAATCAAAATATACTACATATAAGACCTTCTAAACATGTTTTAGGTGTTTTGTCACTGAATTCTGTAGCTACATGATCAAAACACCCCTCAGAACGCACAAATCAATCTCTGAGAGAAAACCGTCTGTAGCATGCACCTGTTGCATTTTGTACAAAAACAAACTTCATGTTCAGATAGTTTGTCTCTTCCTAGTTCCGATGATATATAATATCATTATACTAGTCATCCAGAAACCTCCAGAAAGTTGATTTGAGAAATACCCCCTGCTATGGCTTCTCTGATTGAAACTTGAAAAATTCAAAAATTTAAAATAATTTCTGAAGTTTCAACTTTAGAATAAAACCCTCTTGAATTTAAAGGACTTGCTTGCACGTGCATTTTGATGTTTGGAAAAATAATTTAAAATTTATTTTATTTGGAACATCTCAACTTTTCCTTGCACTTGGATCTTAAGTCAAACTAGGTTTCATCAAGTGTGCCACGTGGCAGCACCTAATTGGTCCACCCATTGCATCTACCACCTAATCACCACATGGCACTCACTGAGTGGCTACATAATCACCACCTCACTACTCAGTCAACACCTGCACATCACTGCTAGCTGAGCCTGCACTGCCATGTGTCATGTTCCTGCATGCTTGCAATATTTAACTTCCTCACAACTTCTAATTGTGAGCATGTGCTAGCCCTCTGATGTTCCACGTGGTGAAATCTCATACGATCTCCACTTTTGATGCCATGTCATCATGTGTGTAACTTTTTTCAAAAAATTTCTCAGTTTGCACACCAGTTGTCTTCATTATGCACTGGTGCACCAAGCACAACTTGCCTTATAAAAGGTTGATGTCTTTTAGGCATCTTAATGGTATTGTGCAATATTATTTAAACATCAAAAATCCCTTAACACAATCAGTGTGGGATAATTGATGTAACTATTTTCTCCTTAGCTCATGACATTCTAGACTTTTCCATTAGATATATCCCCTATTTAGATGGCTTCTTCTCCATCTTCGCTGGCTACTCCTACTTCTCTCAAGCTCAGAGGACCAAACCTATTATGCATAGCAAATGGGGATAATGTTTTTGTGTTTTTATTTCAAAACCTACAGTTTCCTTGGCATTCTCTGCTCCCCTACCTAGCTGTCAACTTCTTATATCTTTATTTGTGTGTGGGTCTAATCCCTTCTTCAATTTGTGAAATCCCTCTTCTCTACTCATCGATGCCACTGCCTTTAGTGCAAGTCAAAAAATATTTCACCATGCTTTCATCCTTCTTCAAGAGTGCTTGAACTCTTTTTGCACTAGCTTTCACAGAGCTCAATCCTACTACAGCTTGATCGGATTCTTTTGGGGATGCTTCAATTTTCCTTTGTTCTAAGACCTTGTCTCCATCCTACTCTTCTTCATTGTTAGGAATGAGTTGACTTGCAATTGCAAGGCAAGAAGTCATGCTAGAGAAAGATATCCATCGAACCCCTAAATATAAAAGTAGATGCACCCTAATAGTTCTTACAACACTAAATTTAGAAGCATCTTTGAAACCCATCCTATTACAGTTTTTCTACCAAGACTTTAGTGAGCCCATTAAAGGTTCTCTTTGGTTTCTAGTCTATGACATTATCAACATTTTGATGATGGTTCTCAATGGGAAGCTCTAAGATTAAATTCCAATTTGTTGAACATGCAATTCTTTCATTTAAAAAGGAATAAGAGAAGATGTAGAGTGAAAGAACAACATCCTCTGATAATAGCAGGGTTTTCTTACTTTCTAATAGATAGTCATCTACTAAGATGCCATTTTCCAATAATATTATCCTAAAGATAATAGGAAATGCATGCAGAGGAATGAACTAAAATTCTATTTGTATGTCTGACTCTAGTGTGCTTAAGTTAAGAAGCTAGGACACCAAGCTAAATTCTGAATGGAAATAGATGACCATAAACTGTGTCTTTTTTACAACCCAAAAATTCATGACAGGCATAAAATAAGTTCTTGGAAAAACCTTTTAATGCATTCCACAGAAAAGTGAAAGCCTATATTAAAACATCTTCAATCTCCATTGCTGGCACTTTTGGGCCTGACTACTGACGCTGGCTTGACAGGTCCCAATAAAGAGATGTTGGCTTGGCCATTCTAGGAAATTTTTTGGATTCTTCCTTGCTCAACAATACTTCTTGTGCTTTTTTTATTATTTTCTTTGTGTAGATATCTTGTCCACTATTTTCTTTGTAGGTATTAGGTAATAGCTTGGAATGTGGAGTTGCTACCATCATCTCAGAAAGCAATTGACATTTATCAGACTGAATTGATTTCCTCAACCTATTCATAATCATTTCATATGCAATATATTGTGGTGCAATGCCCTTCTCGACCATCTTATCAAAGAGTTCATAAGCTTCATTTAGCTTGTTTGACTTGTAGAGCTGGTGAATCACCACTATGCAAGTAGCAAGATCCAGATCACAACCTCTAGTCTCCATATCCTTCGATTCCTCTCACATAATCACCAATACAAGATGTTTTTCCAAGTAATTGGGATTCTATTGCAAGGCCTAATGCAATTGCACATACTAAAAATCTTTTTCTTGTTCCATTTGACCCAATCATAAGATTAAGATAGATTATGGCCTAGATACCAAATGTCTATATGTCATGAATTGTGAATATCAATTTTGACTATGTTGCTTAGTAAATAATCATCTTTTCCTCTTATCAATCTGATGTAATTAGTCCGACCCCAAAGTGGGTCTAGCTAAAAAAAAATTCATTTCCAAACAACTAAACCATCAAAATAATTCATTAGTCATCTGATACAAATCCAAATCAAATTCAACCACTAAATGAACATTTGAAACTTAACTCGTCTCTTTCTACAAAGTGTTAATTTAATACCAGAGGGTCCTTTGACTGGCTTTTAAAATTGACCCAAACAACTGATCAGGCTCTGAAATTAGACACATTGATTCTCTGTTCCACACACTTTTACCTTGTCAAATTTCATCTCATAAAAAATTCTTAGTCAAAATATATTGACCGTTGAACTTGCTCTCTCATAATTACTTGCACATAAACATGTCAAAAAACACTAAACTACGTTTGGATTTGGCTTCAAAAACTAGGCAAACTGACACTTGGGAAAATGAAAACTGGAACATCAATTCACTATCATGAGGAGAGTAAGGATCTACAGTTTGGGCTCATGATGAATAACTAGACTCAAATGGCGAGTGGTCACAGTAGGCTACTTGGATTTGCAGATTGGAAACACTGACAAAAAACATTTTTTGCAAATGGAAATGACCTGAAAAAATATGTAAATGGATTCGTCATGACTTGCAAACTAGCACACTCAAATAATTTTTAGAGAAAAATGTAGTGGTACAATCCATTCATTCTTACCAATCATATATTAGGAGTTATAACATCAGGAACAGGGGTTCCAACAAATTTGCAAATGCTGACACCAGTAAAAGTTATAAATTGTGTTTGGAATCATGTTTGAAAATTGATCAAATGGATTTGTCATAAGGTAAAACTTGAAACATAACAATTCTTTGACATCTACAATGCAACGCAAAAGGAATTTTAGCATTTTTTTCAACTGAGTCAAAGTTATAGCTCGTCAAATAGAGCCTTCCAAAATTGTGTGCAATTGCATCAACATGACAATAGTAAACTGCCAACTTTGAGGGATTCAAAACCTAGCCAAACAGACTTGAAATGACTTAAAATCCAAAACATAGGCTCTCAAGTATGGACAATAGACACTCCCAAAGCAAAAAATCACAAAACATTACTAGGTGTGAGATATTCACTTGCAAACATGGCCTCCTATCATTGTTTGACACTTACAGGAAAATGCAGATTTGAAATGTGCTTGAAATGGGACTTCACAAAATGGCTCAAAGTGAAAAATTATCTTCATGGAACAAGTAGACATGTTGAATGGAAGGTGTTAGAAACATTAAACACCTTATGAGGCTCAGAGATATAGTCGGGTACACATGCATTTAAAAGCATTTATAGGGCTTGAAATCTCAATGGTACTCAAAATTGAGCCTTCAATTTTTAGTCCCAACAGTGGCTCTATTTGTGGATGCATGTCCCTTGTAGACATGGCAAGGATTCAGATCTTTGGAAGAAGCAGACCACACACCTAAACTTCAAAAACTTTCTCTCGAACAACGTTATTGAAAATAGGAAGCAACTACGAATACTATGTACATATGATGACCTCGAGCCACCAAACTTCAGAAAAATTGTTTACTTCTATCATATATATGATTTTCATTCCTTTCCTCATAAGGTAAACTGAAATTACTTATCCTATCAGTTTCACCAATCATATTATCATCATGAACCAACTCTCTTGGTAAAACTAAATCTACAACTTCACTTTCATAATGCATATAACAACTAGCTTCATTTTCTACAAATTGCTCATTATTAAAGTTTTGATCAGCATGCTCAAACATATCAGACTAAAGCTGAAACTCTTCTTCATTTAATGATTCATGCATGCTATCAACTTTGAATATGAAGGCATCATATTCAACATGGGGAAAAAGGTCACACATACCTTGAAAATATGCATCCTTATGTATAACCAGATGATACTCAACTGAGCAATCAAATTTGTACTCACAAATGTCATCAATGTCAGAATCTAAAACTAATCTAGGATCTTCAAATTATTCTCTGAAATCAAAAAGTGGATTAGTCATCACATTATAATATTCATTATAAAATTCATTACAAGGTGCATGCTAATTTTCAATAACATGTTCATCAAACACCTTGTCATCCATATTATGAGATGCAACATCATCCTCATAATCACTATCATACTTGGAAGAAGAACAATATGACCTCTTATAGTAGTAAGATAAGGTATCATCAATAAGATCATTCTCAACTAAATCTAAAAGTTCCATAATTTATTCAAACAGTGGGTTGATAACTCCATGTAATGATCCTTGTCGAACATCTTGACCAAACACAAGTTGATTGTCATTAGGATCTTCATCACACAAAGCATTAGTGTACACTTTAAAACAAATTCTTACACCATTTTCAAGAAAACTTTCATCATGTGAAGGAAAAGAATTAGAATCATCATTTGAAGACACATCATTAACTCCATCAACAAAGCATGCAAAATATGAACCAAAGTTGCTTTCATTGTCTCCATTTAGATGATTCAAATGTCTTGCAAACCTATCATTATTTATCTTATCTATAGGTGCTGATGCATTGATCTTTGGATCACTTGTATGCCAATTATCACTACACTCATTCTCAAGACATTCATCTACACAATTAGGTAATCTGTCCTTATAAGCAATCCTTTTATCTTCATATTGTGTAGAAAAATTTTCTTCACAACTTTCAAACTCATGCTAACTTGTATGACTCAAAAATAGAACATTACTTTTAGATCTAGAAATAATACTCATACCTTTACTTATATAAGACCACTCACTTCCATCATTGCTCTCTTCTTCCCAACTTGCATCTAATTCACATGAAGATGAACATACACTATGACTATCTTCTCCTTGACTCAAGTAACAATTCTCATCATCAGCTTCATATGATGCTTCTTCGCAATAGGTCAAGTTAGAAACTTCACCATTATCACTTGGCACATCAATTCTAGCCTCTTCATCCTCATATTGAAATAAATTCTTTTTTACTTTATGATTGGTTATGTTTTCAACACACTGCTAATCATCAATAGAAGAATGAATAACTAAATTTATACCTTGTATATGTAACTGATCAAGTGAAGTGATCTTATCATCTGCTACTATAACATTACAAACACATGCACTATTTTCAACAAGGAAAGAATCTACTCCTTTTTTCAACAAAGAATCTTCAGCTACATATGTTTTTAATTCTGAAAATTCAACAAGATCTTTTACAACAACAAGGGTACACTTTCTTAGAACTCCATATTTTAAATTGCATTCAATATCCACTGCAATTTCATAGGCTTGATATAAACATTGTGGTTGTTTATCCCTTAGTAAGAAACCAATTTTCTGGCCCAATGCACCCAAATAAATAATTAAATGAATTTGATCATGGGGCCTATAATCTTCAGGGATATCCATTAATGTTCTAAAAAACCTACTATTAAATCTTGGGATCAACTCATCTTGTTCAATCTGAATTTCCATCAGTCAATCCAACATTAATTTTACATCTACCCACCCATCAAACTGTTCAATGAAGGATGAACTTAACTCATCCCATGAAGAAATTGAAGCTATAGACAAGCATGAGAACCAATATGTTTCATCTCCTTTCAGAGTCTACACAGACAACCTCATCCATAAATCTTCATGGCACACATCAAAGTCATACATCAAGTCAAAAAAAATTCGGACATGCTTCTTTGCTGATTGGGATTGGTTCCTATCAAATTTTGGCAAATACCCTCTGATTCCATCAAGGATCTTATTTGGAAAACCAGGTATGCCATTATAACAAAATGGAAGATATCTTTTAATATTCACAGCTCTATGATTCTTACTAACTAACTGCATACTTGATGAAGGGAAATTTGACATTTCTCAAACTTAAAACTCATTCACCATTAAACACTTTCAGAATTCATAACTTGTAGCAGATTTGGAAACATCATCTACCAACTCAACATCAAACATACTTCAAAATATGATAACATTTTATGGATCCATCTCTCACAAAGTATGTTGGAAAGTACCAAACCAATCTCCTATTTAGTGCTCGAAAATCCACTTAATGGAGAAACTTTTGTAAATCTTACTTTCATGTAAATGAAAACACATGAAAGTGGAGAATACCTTTTAATATGGATTCCTACAACTACTTCAATGCTGCAAATAAAAGTAGATTCAAATTTTATCTAGATTTAGTAAGACTTGCACTGCATCCTAGACAATTCTTTCACCCATTATCAAGAACTTGAGATACATTCTTCAAATCTGCATTCTGACTGTTGTTTCTTTTAGAATACCTTCACATTTATGAAGCACTAGTATAGAGATTTTACTTTGAGTCGCCACTCACTTAGTGAGAAAAGATTTACCAACTTGCAAAACATAACAAGCTAATCAAGAAATTACAATAGCTATTTGAAAACTTTATCCAACAACATAGGAATTTGATACTCTTGACAATGTGAAAGAACATAACACTAACTCTAAACTTCTGACAGCAACATATCAAAATGCCAAAGGATTTTGATACTACCAATTATTTTATTTAGTCAAATTTCTACTGTCAATGAATAAGGACACTGGGGAACATGAAACTTCAGCAAGGAAAATAAGGAACACCTCGTGCTATAAATTTGTTATATACGATTTGTTTCATGAAAGAGATTTTGGTTCTTCCTATATACATTCCCCAATAGAGTCACCATTTTGTTAGCTCCCAATTTAATAGAATTTGAATAACCAAGTATACAGGGTAAGATTGCATCTATGGGTAGCTATCTCCAATAATGGACACAATTCACCAAGAACATGGGCCAACTATAAGGCTACACTCCTTCTTCACTACAGGCTCTACAAAACATAGGCGGGTGAACCTCTTAGGATCTAATTATGTGACCAGTGCAATGAGCATAATTAGAATCCAAAATAATAAATGAAATCCCTAAATCTTCTATACTTAACCAAGAAATCACAAGCATGAAACAACTAATAACATGACTCATGAAACTGGCAAGCTAAGTGTGGATTAAACTTTGAATAGCTTTCAACATAAAAGGGAAATTAATTTAATATGTTGATAATAGCAAGACCCAGGGATGAGCAACAAAACCTAATGATCCTATCTCTAATCAGTGCCTTATCTATTGGGCAATTACATGAGTTACAACCATACGCCTTCTAGAAATTTTTGACATAATTCATCAAGATCCCTGATCTATCTTTCACCTTGTGAACAGACATCTACTATAAAATGAATCTCATACACAGAAAATCCTTTCATGAAATCTGCAAACCCTGTGACAAACATCAAGAAATTACATGGCTCTTTGTTCCATTAGCAAGATATTTCAATCACATACATTTTTAAATGAAATGTAACCCAACTTATGCTCTTTGATCACAAACTAGAAAAGATTATAGATCCACAAACAGGAGACATGATTCAAACTGAATTTAAATCCCTTTGCTACTCTTTATTTGTTTTCCTTGAAACCAAATACATGAAAGATGTACAGAAATGACTCACAAATCACCTAACAGACAAGAACTATCTACATAAAAAATAAATTGATGTTCAATACAAGAGAAATGTTGGGTGTGTAGTTTGCATAGCCTAAGCAGAGCTCCTAGAACTGAAAATTGAAAACCAATCAACAACCTTTTTTAGAGGAAAAGAAAGAATATATATGAAGAGGGAAATTCTCAGATTGAATTTGCAACTGACAAGTGTCCCTTCAGAATTATCCCTCCAAAACTTAAAATAATCTCTCTACCTTCTCTCCTTAACTACCAAAATCAAATCCTCATCATTTGATTTCCAAAAACAAGAAATATTTGAGATATCTGATTCAACATTATAACTGATTTTGATGCCAAATTTCAATCAAATTGTAGCGAAAACATCACATAATCAAAATATACTGCATATAAGATTTTCTAAACATGTTTTAAATGTTTTGTCACTAAATTCTACAACAACATGATCAAAACACCCCTCAAAACACACAAATCAATCTCTGAGAGAAAACCTTCTGTAGCATGTCCCCAAGGCATTCTGTGCAAAAAAAAAGACTTCATATTTAGATAGTTCATCTCTTCTCAATTTTGGCAATATATAATATCACTATACTAGCCTTCTAGAAACCTCCAGAAAGTTGATTTGAAAAATACCCCCTGCTATGGCTTCTCTGACTGAAACTTGAAAATTCAAAAATTTAAAAGAATTTCTAAAGTTTCAACTTTAGAATAAAACCCTCTTGAATTTAAAAGACTTGCTTGCACGTTCATTTTGATGTTTGGAAAAATAATTTAAAAATAATTTTATTTGGCACATCTCAACTTTTCCTTGCACTTGGATCTTAGCTCAAACTAGGTTCGACTAGGTGTGCCACGTGGTAGCACCTGATTGGTCCACCCATTGCATTTACCACCTCATCACCACATGGCACTCACTAAGTGGCTATATGATCACCACCTCACTACTCAATCAACACTTTCATGTCACCACTAGCTAGGCCTACACTTCCATGTGTCATGTTCTCGCATGCCCACAATATTTAACTTCCTCGTAACTTCTTATTGCGGGCATGTGCCAATCCTCTGATGTTCCATGTGGTGAAATCTCATACCGTCTCCACTTTTTATGTCATGTCATCATGTGTGTAACTTCGTTCAAAAAATTTCTTAGTTTGTACACCAATTGTCTTCATTGTGCACTGGTCCACCAAGCACAACTTGCCTTATAAAAGGTTGATGTCTTCTAGACATCTTAATGGTATTGTGCAATATTATTTAAACATCAAAAATCCCTTAACACAATGAGTGTGGGATAATTTATGTAACTATTTTCTCCTTAGCTCATGACGTTCTCAAATTTTCCATTAGATGAATCCCCTGTTTATATGGCTTCTTCTCCATCTTCGTTGGTTACTCCTGCTTCTCTCATGCTCAAAGGACCAAACTTGTTATGTGTAGAAAATGGGGATAACGGTTTTTTGTTTTTATTTCAAAACCTATGGCTTCCTTGGTATTGTCTACTCCCTTTCCTAGCTGTAAGCTTCTTATATCTTTATTTGCGTGTGGGTCTGCTCCCTTCTTCAATTCATGAAATCCATCTTCTCTACTCATCGATGCCATTTCTCTTACTACAGGTCCAAAACCTTTTCACCATGCTTTCATCCTTCTTCAAGAGTGCCTGAACTCTTTTTGTGCTAGCTTTCATAGAGCTCAACCCTTTTACAACTTGATCAGATTCTTCTAAGGATGCTTCAATTTTCCTTTGTTCTAAGACCTTGTCTTCATCCTACTCTTCTTCATTGTTAGGAATGCATTGACTTGCAAGTGTAGGGAAAGTAGTCACACTGGAAATAGATATCCATCAAACCCCTAAATATAGAAGTAGATGATCCCTAATAGTTCTTACAACACTAAATGTAGAAGCATCTTTGAAACCCATCCTATTACAATTTTTTTGCCCAAACTTTAGTGAGCCCATTAAAGGTGCTCTTTCATTTCTACTCTATGACATTATCAACAATCTCATGATGGTGCTCAATGAGAAACTCTAAGATTGGTTGCAATAAATGCCAATTTTTTGAACATGCAATGCTTTCATTTAAAAAGGAATAAGAGAAGATATAGAGTGAAAGAACAAAATCCTCTGATAATAGAAGGGCTTTCTTAGTTTTTGATAGATAGTCATCTGCTAGGATGCCATTTGCCAATAATATTATCCTAAAGATAATAGGAACTACATGTAGAGAAATGAACTAAAATTCTATTTGCATGTCTGACTCTAGTGTGCTTAAGTTAAGAAGCTAGGACACCAAGCTAACTTCTGAATGGAAATAAATGACCATAAACTGTGTCTTTTCTACAACCCAAAAATTCATGATGGGCATAAAATAAGTTCTTGGAAAAACATTTTAATGCATTCCATAGAAAGATGCAAGCCTATATTAAAACATCTTCAATCTCTGTTGTTGGCACTTTTGGGCCCAACTACTGATGTTGGCTTGAGAGGTTCCAATAAAGAGATGTTGGCTTGGCCATTTTTGGAAATTTTTTGGATTCTTCCTTGCTCAACAATACTTCTTGTACTTTTCTTATTATTTTATTTGTGTGGATATACTATGCATTATTCTCTTTGTAGGTATTAGGTAATAGCTTGGAATGTGGAGTTGCTACCATCATCTCAGAAAGAAATTGACATTTATTAGACTAAACTAATTTCCTCAACCTATTCATAATCATTTCATATGCAATATATTGCGGTGCAATGCCCTTCTAGACCATCTTATCAAAGAGTTCATAAGCTTCATTTAGCTTGTTTGACTTGTAGAGCTGGTGAATCACCACTGTGCAACTAGCAAGATCTGGATCACAACCTCTAGTCTTGATATCCTTCTTAACCTACAATGCCAACTCCACTCAATTCCTCTCACATAATCATCAATACAAGATGCTTTTCTAAGTAATTGGTGTTCTCTAGCAAGGCCTAATGCAATTGCACATACTAAAAAGCTTTTTCTTGTTCCATTTGACCCAATCATAAGATTAAGACAATTATGGCCTAGATACCAGATGGCTATATGTCATGAAGTTGTGAATATCAATTTTGACTATGTTGCTCGGTAAATAATCATCTTTTCTATGTTGCTCGATAAATAATCATCTTTTCGTCTTATCAATCTAATGTAATTAGTCGGACCCCAAAGTGGGTCCGGCTAAAAAAAAATTCATTTCCAAACAACTAAACTGTCAAAATAATTCATTAGTCATCTTATACAAATCCAAATCAAATTCAACCACTGAATAAACATTTGAAACTTAACTCATCTCTTTCTGCAAATTGTCAATTTAATACCGAAGGGTCCTTTGACTTGCTTTAAAACTGACATGAAGAACTAATTCAACTTTGAAATCAAACACATTGATTCTCTGCTCCACACACTTTTACCCTGTCAATTTTTGTCTCATAAAGAATTCTTAGTCAAAAGATATTGACTATTGAAGTTTCTCTCTCAGAATTACCTAGACATAAACATGTTAGAAAACACTAAACTACGTTTGGATTTGGCTTCAAAAACTAGGCAAACTGATACTTGAGAAAATGAAAACTAGGGTGTCAGTTCACTATCATGAGGAGAGTATGGATCTATTATTTTTGCTCATGAAAAATAATTGGACTCAAATGGCGAGTGGTCAAAGTAGGCTACTTGGATTTGCAAATTGGAAACACTAGCAAAAAACATTTTTAGCAAATGGAAATGACCTAGAAAAGTGTGTAAATGGATTCGTCATGACTTGCAAACTGGCACACTCAAATAATTTTTAGAGTATAGTTTAGTGTTACAAACCATTCATTCTTACCAATCATATATTAGGAGTTATAACATCACAAATAGGGGTTCCAAAAAATCTGCAAATGCTAACACCAATAAAAGTTATAAATTGTGTTTGGAATCGCATTTGAAAACTAATCAAATGGATTTTTCATATGTTGAAACTTGAAACATAACAAGTCTCTGATGTCTACAATTCAACACAAAAGGAATTTTAGCATTTTGGTCAACTGGTTCAAAGTTATATCTTGTCAAACAAGGCCTTCCAGAATTGTGTGCAATTGCATCAGCATGACAATAGTAAACTACCAATTTTGAGGGATTGAAAACCTAGTCAAATAGACTCGAAACAACTTGAAATCTGAAACATAGGCTCTTGGGTATGGACACTAGACACTCCCAAAGTGAAAATCACAAAACATTACTGGGTGCAAGATATTCACTTGCAAACATGACCTCTTATCATTGTTTGACACTTAGGGGAAAATGTAGATTTGAAATGTGCTTGAAATGGGACTTCACATAATGGCTCAAAAAAAAAAATTATCTTCATGGAGCAAGTATAAATGCTGAATGGAAGGTGTTAGAAACATTAAACACCTTATGAGGTTTAGAGATATAGCCAGAAACACATGCATTTAAAAGCGTTTATAGGGCTTGAAATCTCAATGGTACTCAAAATTGAGCCTTCAATTTTTAGTCCCAATAGGAGTAAAACATCATAGTACCAAAACAAGTATAAAATTTGACCCTTGGATCAACATAAGGTACAAAATAAGAGTATCAAGTATCTCTCAAATCAAAATAGACAAGGTACAGACTATAAACGCGAGAGGCACTACAAATCAACCTTTCTCTAGCTACTTTTTTATGAGAAACTTCTCATATCCTCTTCATCAATCAAATAGATATGAAATTTAGATCAGATAGGAACATGTGTCATCAATAGATTTTACATCAATGACAACATAAAATTGTTTCAATTATAATTTCCAAAACAAACTTCTCAAAAATCCTTATTTTCATAAAATGAACATTGGCCTCGTATTAAATATTTTCTTAATTCTTTTTTCCTTTTCATGCTTGGTTAACATTACTAGTTTTAATTTTTTGAGCTACACCAGCTCTGAGAATGAGGAAAAAGAAGAATGGGAGAGAAAAAAAGAAGAAGAGAACCAAAAAAGGAAGGAAGAAGAAAAGAAAAGAAAAGAAATAGAGAGAAAGAGGAAAGCTGAAGAGGAGAAGAGAGAAGTAGAAGAAAAGAAGCTAGAAGATGGGGAAAAATGGAGGAAGAGAAGAAAAAGAGGTAAGAAGAAGAAAAAATAAGAAAAGAGAAGAAGAGGTTAAGAAGAAGGAGGAAAGTAAGAAAAAAGAAGAATAAGATAGGAAAATCAAAGAGGAAGAAGAGAAGAGGAGAAAAGAGGAAGAAGAGAAGAAGAGAAAAGAGGAAGAAGAGAAGAAGAAAAATGAAGAAGAAGAGAAGAAGAAAAAGGACAAAGAGAAGATGAAGGAAAGTGCACCTAGTTCTTCTACAACACCCATTACATTAACAACACTAAAATAATATGATAATGATGAAAAAAATAAATTGATCACATAACTTAGTAAAATAATTGAAAAAAATAGAAAAGTGAAGAGTTTACAGAACACATTGATAGAGGTAACTGATATATTGTAGAGCACTATATCATAAAAGATGATTGAACCAGACCTAGAGGATGGAGAAAAATATATTGTTCAAGATTTTGATGTTGAATTTACATTACTATCTAATATAGTAGAATTTTAGGTACAAAATTTTCATTATGTAGAGATATTTAGAAAGGTTTTTGAAAAAATCAAGGATGATCTAAAGAGCCTTGATGAAAAGATTAAGGAGCCAAGACATTGTTTGATAGAAGGTAAGTTAGTCTATGGAAAGTGTGTGTGCATTCATACACAAATCAGAGATATCACAGATGTGATGAATAGAAATGTCAGAGAACTAGAAGCATTGATGAATGAACTGCAAGATCCCTCAGTCAAGATTGTAAATCTTGAGAATAGAGTCAAAAAAATAAATGATGATGTTAGGATGTTAGGACTATAGAAGAAAATGAAGATGAAGAGATTTTCATTGCTAAGGGAATACCTTGCATTGAAAATTGATCCAATACAAACACAACTGGAAGAATTTCTAGCAGTAAAGACATCTTATGATAAGTTTTCCTACATAGACTTAAATTAACTAGAGATAGCATCATATACTCTATAAAAAAAAATTAGTGTAGTTGATGCAGTGAAATAAAACTAGGACATGGAGTTCACCATGTCCAAACAGAACTTTGGTGATTACATCACACAATCTCCAGCCAACAACAACCATTAAGGTAACACAAATTTTTGAATTGTACATAAACTTTGGCACCTTTTTCGTTGATGTCAAAGGGGGGAGAAGGATTAGGAAAATTATAGAGAAGGATAAATGAGACAGAAGGATAATTGTATAGATGCATATATGTAGAAGGATAAGGAAAATGTATTATATACATATGTATGAAAGGGAGAATAGTCAAAGGGGGAGTTATGTAATTTAATTAGGAGAGATAAGGAAAGATGGTTAAACTATAATGATCCACATTTTTGTAATTTTATTAAGACCAAGTTTTGTAAAGTTCTAAAGTTGTAAATTGTTGGGACTTAGGCAATTTTCCCATATGTTGCCATGAATGCCAAAAGGGGAGATTGTTGGAAATTTGGCTAAGGTAGAAATAGGATGTTTCCATTTATGTCAACATATCTTCTTTATGAAGAGCGAAGACTATGAGGAATGAATTATGGCATTTATACTTAGAAAATTGTCTAAGTATCACTTAGCTTATTTTGCAGAAGAGATAGAATTTTTATCACTGTAGTTCACCAAATTCATATTGGCATGTGTACTCTTGATCAAAGATAGTATAGAGTATGAGGATTCTACATTCAATTGTGTATGTTAGTACATACAATACTAACAAAGTCATGGGCAAATTACTAATTACGATAATATACAGGAAGAATAGAGTCTAATAGAGAAATGGGTATTTTGGGTTAAAGAATTTTTTTTATGAAATAATTACTTAACTAACTAGGGACAAAATCCCATATTTTAACCTAGATTTAGAAAAATATTATGTTATATTTTGTAAATTGTAATAAATCATAAAGGCTGACTGAGTAGTAATATTGTAATTGTAAAGGTATAAAGAAAAGATAGTGAATATGAAGTTTGGATATTGTGTACATGTATTTTCTGATGTGTGATATATGATGTTTGATTAGAGTAATACAAATTTTGTGAGTGGAAAAGATAGTATCAAATATTGAAGATATCAATAGTAGTGTACAAATAGGTTTATGTATCTATCTCTTTCTATTGATTTTTGAAAAGCAAAGGCAGTATTAGATATAGAAGATATCAATAGTAGAGTACAAAGAGGTTTATGTATTTATCTCTTTGTATTAAAAAACTACATTTTATATTGCATATTTGGGTAGTGGACTCATCTTGAATACATTTTACATTTGTATATAAAAACTCCTAACAAGTTTGAGACTTCTAACAAGGCCTAGTCCTCTAAGAAGGACTGAGACACTATACAAATGTAATAGACTCTTAATAGAATCGATATCTTTCATAAGATACTTTTGATAAGTGGGACATTTTTTTGCTACCATCCCCACCAAGGTTTTCCCTTGGATAGATTTTTCCTAGTTAGCAAAAAATGGTATTATGAGTTCTCTTATTGCATTGTTATGTTTAATGTTCAACATAGTTAGTTTACTTTCTTATGAAAGTTATAATATTATTAATAATATTCAATTTTGGGATAAAGTTTTTAAAATATTGATTCAACCCCACCCCCCTTAGTATTTCCTATTTATAACAATTACATCTTTCTCTATCAGCACTAGACTTAGTTAACATTGAAATTACTAATTAATACTACATTTTCTTCATTTTTTCATTAGGTGCTAGGTGATGACTATAGTAGCTCAATTAATAAAATGTTCCTTTAATCACTAACCAAATTTTCTTTCTTTTACATGACCTCAACACTTAATCAAATCATGTATTAAATATGTAAGAATTTGCCTAAGGGAAAAATTCACCCAAGAACTAAGAACTCAAACACAAGCACAACTATAGACTAGAAAATGCATATGATCAATTAATCAGAGTATGTCCTCATACATTACTCTATTCAAGATATGATGTGATGTTCAAACACACTAGGAGTGCCTATATATAAAGGCCTCTCAAGAAGCACCTAGAATGTCTCTAGAAACAACCAGGAGATAAGATAAGCATTGACAACTAAGCACACACCTTATCCAACATTCTAGATGAGTGGATAAGATTAAGAAGGTTGTAGATAGCATGTGCTCAATTAGTGTGCTAACTCTTGTGTTGTAGACAACATGTGCACAAAAGAGGTGCAGACTCATGTGTTGTCAACATGACAACTCACAAGAGTACACATACTCCTAGATGGAAAATAAATAAATAATAAAAATATGCATTAACCTAAGTAAATTTAACTAAGTGTAAATAGTAAATACTTTTTTTTAAACTTAGGGAAATGCCCTTAAGCTTATGAAAACTAAGATGCAATGCATAATAGGTCTCGGCTACTAGGCCATTTTAGGTACCCATGTACAAAATGAAGATGCAAATCTCGCATAAAGTGGGGAAAGAGGGAAAACCTCATTGGAAAAACCCTCCCCCAAAAAGAGAGATGAATAGGGATGTGTGGATGGATGGAGTAATCAAGAACACCCCATTACGACATACATTTAGTATATACAAGAGAAAAATGGAGAAGGACAAAATCCCCTAAGAGGAAAAAGTCCCCCACAAAAAAGAGAAGAAGGAGACAAGGTAGTCCCCCCGCCTTTAAAAGTAGTGTGCCAATTAGTGAAAAATGCTCCAACATAGGAGCTGATCCAAGACCTCTAAATAGTGTTCCTCCCCTTTCGAAGAAAAAAGTGCAAGGGTACCTATGAGATGCATCCTTTGTATGGAGAAGGAATCTCTATGATGATCGGTGTCACTAAAACCTGTTCAAATGTCCCTGTGTCGATATTGATTATGGCTTCCTCCAAAACTGCTAAAGAGAAGTTTAGATTGAACAAGAAATGATGTAGAACCTGGAAGGATTGATCATGTAGAGAATGGACTATAACTAGAGAAGGGTCATCCTCAGTAAGAGAAGCAACAAATCATCAAAGTAGTCTTCCATATCTGCTATGTGTGACTCCACAAATAGAGCTAAAATGGCTAACAAGAAGTCATCACCTAGAAGACCATGTGTACCCTGCAGTGCTAAAGTACATGAATCTATCACTACAACAAAAGAATTTTCCTCAAAAAGAAGATGAATGTCATCAATAATGTCTCCCACATCTTCAATGTGAGACTCCACGAACATGCCTAAAATGGTAGGAAGGAAGTCTTCGCATGAAGGTAATGTAGGAAGACATAAAGGGTCCTAATATATTGAATCATAAGCATCTGTGGCTGGAACAAGATCAGTAGGAGCAATAGGGGTTGGAGGTGTGATCTCATTTGGAGTTGAAGAAACCATAGTTGAGTGACTAGATGTAGAATGTCCTATGGGGATGGAGGATCACAAGGATCCCCATTTGCTTGCCAAATAGATAGCCAAATATGATAAGGAAAATTTGCCAATCTAAGAGGAGCAAAAGATTCCTTACTCATACTTTTAGATAGAAAGTGACAAAGGTTGACAACATATGTCCAATTAAAATGTGGTGGAAATGTATAGAGATAAGGAAGCAATTTTGGATGGCTCTTAGATGATCAACTATCAAAGTACTCCATTTGGGATAGTTCCTTGTTGTCAACTATGGTCTAATACCAAACTGACAAATCTGACAAGACTCCATGAGATCAATCAATGGAACCCAAAAGAACCAAAGAACCCCCCTTAATGAATGATTTAGGCACTTGGTAGCCACTTGCCAATTTTTCAACCTATTTTTGAAAGTAGTATTTCCATCTACAAAACCTATAATATGATTGCAGATCTAGAAAATAGACAAAAAAAAAGCACTTTCAAAAAAAATGGAACCTGATTTGGAATCCAGATGAGCTTGTACTAAGCATTTTAAGTGGCAAAAAATGGGATTTGCGAGTTGTAGAGAAATTTAGGATTAGAGATGTCAAATCACTTGCACCAATGTGTAGATCACAAAATCCTACCCCAAAACAAAAAAAATTGTTCACAAAAAGGAGTCTATATGAGGGAGATGTCACTATTTGAAAACCACTATTGCTATTATTTTTTCTAAATCGTCGTTGCACCTCCAAAAATCAAATGGCTCTAGATTTTGCCTCAAATGTCCAATTTGGATGAAACAAAATCTGATCTAGGGGTTTTTAGATCTTCTAAATATGATGCAAATATTTGAGTTGCACTAGCAATCTTCAATCTTCATTTGGAAAAAATCTCTCCTATGGCCCTATGGCCAAAAAAATTTTGGAAAATTATGCAGATCCAAAAAAAAATAGCAGAGATGCAGATGAAAAAAATGCAGATCTAAAAATTAAATGTACAGATCTGAAATGATCATACCAATGTTGTAAATTAGTCCTTCGATGTCAATTTGCAAAAAAATTTGCCTCACAATCAACTTTGGCCTAGGGTAGGCAACTTTATAGCCAATTTTCATCGAATTAGCATTCTACATGCAATGGCAAGGTCAGATCTAGCTCTAGACACTCCCAATTTCTGCAGTACTCTAGAGTCAGGCTGTAGTGATGAAGCAAGATGATGGTCTTGAATAGATTCATGATAAGAAAATTTCAATACCATGTAATAATTTGGTATAGCTTTGATACCATGTAAAAATTTTCCTAAGGGAAAAATTCACCCAAGAACTAAGAACTCAAACACAAGCACAACTATAGACCAAAAAATGGATATGATCAATTAATCAGAGTGTGTCCTCATATATTTCTCTATTCAATATATGATGTGATGTTCAAACACACTAGGAGTGTTTGTATATAAAGACCTCTTAGGAAGCACCTAGAATGTCTCTAGAAACAACCAAGAGATAAGATAAGCATGACAACTAAGCACACACCTTATCCAACATTCTAGATGAGTGGATGTGATTAAGAAGGTTGTAGACACCATGTGCTTAATTAGTGTGCTAACTCCTATGTTGTAGAAAACATGTGCACAAAAGAGGTGTGGACTCATGTGTTGCCAACATGACAACTCACAAGAATACGCATACTCCTAGATGGCTAATAAATAAATAATAAAAATATACATTAACCTAAGTAAACTTAAGTAAGTGTAAATAGTAAATACTTATTTGCAACAACAAAATAGTTATATCAAAATAAAATAATGATATTCCTACCACAAGTATTGAATACTTAGATTAAAAGAAAATGAATACAAAAATAGATACCATGATGATATTACATTAAAAAAAAATGATATTAACATTTTGTAGATTAAATACCATAGTGTATTTATTTGGATTCATGCATTTTTTTTAAGTCATTTCTCGAAGAGAAGAGTCATTTTTTACTAGAATGGAAGAGATCGAAAGTGTTTTAATCTAGGCTTATACAAATGAAAGTTTCAAAACAATAAGGGTAGTGAAACTAATACAAAAGTTTAGTGACATTACCCAAACACAAGAATCGAAAAGGATTTTCAAAAGGACCCCAAACTTTCCAAGGGTTTTCAAAAGAGAAGAATTATTATTCCCAATAGATTATATGGATTCACCATAAATTGAGTTTTGAATGAAGATTCTAGGACTTTTGTTCCTAGTGAATTTTATCTCTTCTACTTTGTAATTCTGTTCTTAATTGAGCCTTAGTTGTCAAGATTCAAATATCCCTTTACTCATATAGCTAAAATTAATAAGGATCTAATAGTAGAGAGTATTCTTCCTAATATTCCTCTAGATAAGTTTTCTAGTTGTTTGGATAATGATCGATTAGGTATGAAATCATAAATGAAATCACAATGCTTATTCTTTAGATAGTACCTTGTATTATAATCAATAATACTCTTATATACATATACCTATCCCTAATGTTATCATTTATTCCATTTAATCCTTCATTATCTATATGTTCAAGTACAATTTTCATTTTAACATTTTAACTAATTTTAGGTAGTTCTAACACTTGTTAGATCTCAAAGGTTACACTATTTTGGAGAAAAAAAAATTCTAGAAAATATTTTGTTATTGTGAGGAACCCTTTTTGTTTTTACAACTTTAGTCTATCAATGGAAAATATTGATCAAAAAAATAATAAAAAATTATTAAAATCAATTAATTATTTGATATAATATTTATGTCTGATATAACGATCACCATGATTTTTTTGTACAATATTATGATGACATGCTCCACATATTTAATAGTATTATGATGCATAAAACTATAGTAACAAATAATTGACTATTGAGGAGGCCACTAGGGCTCTAGATGACTTGGGATTTCTTCATAGTTCTGGTCCCAAGGAAAGCTCGTGGAAGGTTAAGCATGTTGAAATCAAAAAATGGATTTGAAATACATACTACTGGGAAATTTTGACTCAAGTACCCCACTTGAGGATCTACCAAAAGCTTTTCATGGGAATAATGGACCAAAGATCCATCTACTAGATTCTATGGTTGGAAATATCTCTCAAGGCTTTTCTTTGTGTTTTGTGGAAAAGTTCTTATCATTCAAACCAACCATTGATATGGTAAGGAGATGAATTTCAAATAAATGGAAACTCAAAGGTTCAGTAGATGTGGTTTCTATGATGTGTTCCCTCTTCTTGTTCAAATTTTCAATTGATAAGGATCGTAAAAAAATTCAATGGAACATGGGGTTATGAAAAGCATTCTTTGGTTTTGGCCAAATGGGACCAAGACTTTGACCCCAATGTTGATCTCAATAGAATGGCCCAAGTCTATTCCAAACTTCTTGGACTCCCCTTAGAATACTATAATGAAAATGTCATCAAGATGGAATGGATATTCCTTTGGGCATTTCATTAAGGTGGATTCTATAATACTTTACAAATCTCGACTTGGGTTTACAAAGTTTAGTGTTAGTGTGGCTATAAATAAACCCCTCCCTAGTAGTATCTCTTTAAAATCTAAATAGGGCACTTGGATTGCATTCACCAAGTGACTACAATATTGCCTAAGAGATTACAAAAATTAGAAGTAAGAATACATATTTTCCTGAGCAAGTCAATATTAACCAAGTTATATGTTGCTTGATTAAATTTAATATTTACCAAGTGACAACTAGATGAATAAGTTTGAGAAATTGGAATCTAAAGTCAACCTTTTATTGAAATTTTGAAAGTTCAAGAAGGTGTACAATGAGAGTCAAAGTTTCTTACAAGGTCAATGATGGAGAAAAACAAAGAAGGATATAATGAAGTGAAATGAGGAAGGATAAGAATTGACACAAAGTTATATGTAAAGTAGTACTTTCTATGTGTCTAAATTAATTATATGAAGGAATTTAGTTGAAAATCTAAGATTGAAGATTCTACTTAAGCGTAAAAAGATGGAAGGATCTAGAAGCATTGAGAAATCTATTTATGTAGGTGAAAATGATAGTTTAGGTTGATGATCTTCTTAGCTAATCCCATGTTGCTAGCCAAAAGGTGATTATGCTAGAATGTTAACAATTGTTGTGGAATGCAAATTTGTTGAATGAAAAGAAAGAGTTGAGCCAAGTGAGAAAAGATGAGAAGAGAAAAGAGAAAGGAATTTGTGGTAGAAAGAATCATCCAAGTGACTAAAAGATAGAGAAATAGAAAGAACAAAGATTTGATCAAAAAAAGGTAGTTTCTATGATTAGCATACCACTTTACAGTATTATTATTTAGCCATTATGGCGTAAAATCACAGAAGTACCCAATGGACCTAGCAAGTTTTTGAAATCCTATATGGTAACATTAGTAGGGGCATTTGTAAGTCCTTTAAATTAGACCTCTCTTTTTAGTCCTAAATAGGGAGTGATAAGGTCTAGATGATCTTTGGGTGAAATCCTCTAACAAGGTCACGTTAACAAAGTATATGTAACCTTTAGCAAGGTAGTCTCCGAATAGAGATCACTTCAGAAGATTGAAAATTTTGGGTTGTCAGTCTCAAGTGGTTTTTCCCTTGAGATGGTTTCTACATCAAATATTGGTGTCAAAATTGTGTGAATGTTATTTGTGTTACACGTTTATTTAAATGTTTTTACATTTTAATGCAACTCAGTAATAACTAAACTATCACTAGGTAATTAATGGAAATTTACTAGTAGTTGGTAATGCAAGGAATAATTTGGATTGAAGTTGTTGTATGAGTTAAGTTTTATGTTGGAAATATCTACCAAGTGATTAGATGTATTTGTTGAGATAATGAGTGTTGCACACATTACATAATATTGTTATATTCTATTATTTTATTTTATTATGTAATGTTGCACCTAGATGGACATACAACATGAAAAGATTCCCATGGGATATACTTGATAATTTTTATTTAACATTGTGATAATATTTTATGTAATTATTTAATATTGGGGAAAAGAATTAAATTTCCTATATTAAATGTGGGGCCAATGGTTTAGGTAGCACATGTTTTATGTAATACCTCTAGGTAGTTTTGTGGGATTTGCAACTATATAAGGAGCCACAAGGGTCATTGTTGTATGAGAAGATAAAAGGATAAAAATGAAAGAGTCAAGAAGGACAAGTCTTGACAGGTTAGCTGAGGGAGCATTTGTGAAGGTTGGAAGCATGACATGGGATGTATGGATTCATGATTATTCACATGGATTGTTTAGTTGTGGCTATGGCATTGAAGGCTTCTGTGGTCGTATTGTGATGGTATTTTTGTTGAATAATACATGGTGATAGATGCTTTTGGAGGCTAGGTTTTTCCCTCAATGAGGGTTTCCCAGGATATATGTGTCACAAATTTTGTGGGAATTTTGTCTATTCTCTTACATGTGGATTTTAATTGCATATTTGTTTCAGAAAAGAAATTATATTCTCTCTTGCAAGTTTCCTTACAAGTGGTATCAAAGATATGGTTTTATTGTTGTAACCCTAGATCAAATCCATGGGAATACATGAGAGGATAAAAGAAAGGGCAAGATATATGAGTTTTGTATTGCATATTTGATGGATTTGGGTTTTTTTTATGATGGGATATCAATAGATATTGGACATGTGAAATTGTTGGACAAAAAGGTTATTTGAATGTTTCATTTAAATAAAGTTTTTGGGGAGAGCTTGCAAAAATGACATCTTGGGTAAATGCAGACCTCACCATTGGATCTAAGTCAACATTTCCATAAACTTTGATATATAATATACCCTAGTTTGGCCAAGTTTAGAGGAAATGAAAGAGCTTTTTAGTTTCAGCCCATGATGGTCGTCAAATTTAATCCCATCAGAATTTTCATCACAAAAATAAATAAATAGTGAAAATGCTAATAATACTATCATAGAAAAATTACCACAACTTTCTCTTAGGCTATCAAATTTTAGACTTCTTATAGGCATTGGAAAGATAATTTAGAGCACCACAAGTTGGTGTAGGTTTGGTTTTGTGATTCTAAAATTTTGTTAAGTTAGTGTCATTTGATTTCCAAAATCCATTAGTAATATATTAGAGTCTTTCTAGAATTTGATTGTGTAAACTTTTTTTAGCATCAACTTATTTTTCTATTCTCTTGTTGTTTCATCTTGATGATGGATAATTGTGTGTGATTTGAAACATTGATGCTAAAAAAATTTTACACAATCAAATTCCAAAAAAACTCTAATATATTTTGCTAGGTTTTAAGAGCCCAAAATTCAAATGTTATTTATTTTGATCATAGACTAGGGCATAACTTGGGCATATAGAGTTAGATTTTGGACTTTGAGTAGTCAATGAAAAGCTCTTATAGAGCTCTATATATTGGTTCAAATTTAGTGCAGGTTTGGCATGGTTTGTTTGGTGATATATTAATTTGAATAGTTTATGCTATGTATTGACTATGGTAACATTGTGAGTTTATGACATTGTATGTTTGGAGATTTAAGATTTGATGTCATTGTATACTTAGTTAATATTTTAGATTGGTCTCATGATGATATGGTTATTAGTGTTTGGTTTTGATATTTATGATGACTTGTTGGATCTACAAGCTGTGCAGTGTTGTAAGTAGTCTATACTTATAGGTTGCACTTATAGCTTGGTTATTAGTTTTTTTTTCCTATTGATCTTTTATTATTAGTGCATATTTAGATTGTTGGCTTGGATTTGGGTTGTCTATGCACTAAATCACATGATTTGCTAATTTATTCTTCATGTAGAAGGGATGAGATATTGTTACCAAGTATAGTCATGGTGGAGGATTGTGGTTGACTATTTTATACTGATAGGTTGGACACTTTGAGATTTAGTTGCTCAGTTCATGGATGTGACCATGGTTCCATAGATTTTGGCATGACATTATTGGATATACAATTAAATCCATGATTTTCATTGGTTTGGATTTTTTATTTGGTTATGATGGTATATATTCTTGGTTGAGGATCATGGTAATTTGGTTTCTTTTGAGGAGCTCATGATGTGCACTTTAAGCTCTTTGCCTTAGTTGATTCTCATGGTTAGAGAATGGTTTTTCATCATGATTTTATGGACAACTTGGATACATGGGATAGTGGGAGCTTGTGATAGTGATGAGGTGAAAGTGTAGAATTAGTTCCTAGTTTGGCTGATATCTTCTTGGTTTCACTTTGTATTAACACTTTGGTTGTGTGAGTGTAGACATGGATGATCTTCATATAGGAGATGGATTTTATGATTCCATAGGTGACTTGGTACCATGGTTGAGTGGGATTTTCTTGGAATTGATATATTTATTGAGTTTTTATAGACATTAGAGGTTTGTCTTAGATCATGTTACTGCAGAAGCATCTTTAACATTTGCATGGTGCACTTGATTATCTTCATGGTGTGAGAAGATGGTTAGCTCTTGAGGACTCATGGGGTTCTATGTTATCTTTTTGGTGTGTGGAGATGATTCTTCATGGTATGTGGAGATGGTTTTCTTCATGGTGTGTGGAGATGGTTGCATCTTGAGGATTTTTAGAGTTCTTGGTAAAGGTGTGGTTTATGCTTTCATTTAACATATTATCCTTGATGTTAGCATGGTTTCATTTTTATGTCATGGTATACTCTTGATACATGTTAAGAGTTTTGATATGTTATAGTATGTTTATATGGAGTATGTTATCTCTTTGGTTGAGATGGTTAGATCATGTTGTCGTGTTTATGTTCCTAAGGCCATGGTTGAAACTTTGACAATTGATCTTGGTATTGAGTGCATTGATCATAAGTTATATACTTCATAATATTGCTATGTTGCATTTGGAGTTGGCATGGATTGATTGGTTACAGGTGCTTGTGGATACTTAGAGACAATGGTGATGCTTATTTCTCTTGGATTAGAGAAGTATTTGTTGGGACAGTTGTTTAGTTTTAGCAAGAATTATGAGGGGCATTCACTTGATATGGACTTGAGAGGAGATTTTTCTTAGTTGAGTCTTGGTTGGAGGCTTGGATATCTTTATGAGCATTATCATTCCCCACTCTTGGTCTAGTTTTCTTCTTGAGAGGTATAACCCATTGTTTATCTCAAGTGTATTATGTTTATGCTTGTCTTTCATAGATATAGATCTTGAGCTATGATACATGAGTTAGTTCTAGAGGGTTTATTTGAGAGATGTTTTAGCATTGATTATATCCATGTGCATATGTTGTTATGTTGGTTGAGTTTTGGAGATGGTTTTATCTTGGGAATATTCCTTAGATTAAGAATGGCTTATGAGTTTGATCTTCTTGTGAGAGGTTTACATCCATGATTAGCTCTATGGTATGGTTTGGGTGTTGCTAAGGCTTATTGTTGAGGTTTTATGGAGGAGATCATACTTGCACAATTTACATCTAGACGTTTGTATAGAAGGACATTATACAGGTTATGATTTGCATGGTTTCTCTTTGGTCTTGGTTATTTTCCTAGATGTTTGGTTTTTCTTACATTAGATTTGAGATTGGTTAAAGATTGTGATCATAGTTTTGTGCTCATGTATGTCATGTAAGAGATGACATGGTTATTCCTTTATCTCTTTCCTCTCTTGGTTATAGAGAGCTTGGGAGACTATTGGAGACTTGTTATGAGAGTTGTTCTTGCAGGTTATTGGTTTATGGATTATAGATGTCCTTAAGACTACATGGACTCACTTCTTTGAAATGTTGTGAGTGAATTAGTTATAGATTTGACATCATCTTTTGCAATGGGCACTTCTTGGTATATATGTGGCAAGTATTTATCTTGAGGCTTGTGAATGCATGTTACATATTAGATTTGTTGATGATGTGAGATTCACTTGGTATACCTTTGGAGGTATAGATAGTTGGATCGGTTTGGCACTTGTTGTGGGTGTTATTTCAGATATGGATATTTTCACAACTATAGATACATGTGATTACCTTTAGATCAAGTTTTTTGTGCTTGACATTTTAGTTGGTACAGGATTCTATGATCTTCTAATGTGATAGGTTGGGTGGCTTAATCTTTGGATGGCTTCTATGTATGTCCAATGGTAGTGGCATAATAGGAGGTGAGATCGTTTGTGTTTGAGATGTTGGATACTTTGATTTTTTTTAGGTACCAGGATGGAGCACTTCATGTACTTTGATCTATGATGGTGGATGTGATGAGAGGGATTGTTCCCTTGTTCATTTATGTGGCTACAGATTGACCCTATGCAATGCATACAACAAGTGGGAGATTGTTGAGATAATGGGTATTGCACACATTGCATAATATTGTCATATTCTATTATTTTATTTTATTGTGTAATGTTGCACCTAGATGGATGTGCAACATGTAAATATTCCCATGGGATATACTTGATGAGTTGTATTGTAACATTGTGATAATATTTCATATAATTATTTAATATTGGAAAAAAGAATTAAATTTCCAATATTAAATGTGGGGTCAATGGGTTAGGTAGCACATGGTTTATGTAATACCATTTGGTGGTTTTGTACGATTTCTTACTATATAAGAAGCCACAAGGGCAGTTGTTGTGTGAGAAGACAAAAGACAAAAAGAGAAAGAGTCAAGCGAGACAAGGCTTGATAGGTTAGCTAAGGGAGAATTTGTGAAGGTTGGAAGCATGACATGAGATGTGTGGATTCATGCTTGTTCACATGGATTTCTTGGTTGTGGCTATGGAATTGAAGGCTTCCATGGTTGTATTGTGATGGTATTTTTGCTGAATAATACATGTTGATGAATTCTTTTGGAGGTTGGTTTTTTCCCTCAATTAGGGTTTCCCAGGGTATATCTTATGTCATATTTTTTTGGTTATGTTTTCTATTCTCTTGCATGTGGATTTTGATTTCATATTTGTTTTAGATATATTATGGATTATGTGGAAGCGATTATATTCTTTTTTGCAAGTTCCCTTATAGTGTTGAATTTATTGGTATTGATATGTATATTACTTTGATGGTGATAAAAGGTTTGACATGACCATGAGATAACTCATTCACCCCCTCCCTCTACCCCCTCTCAGTTATCTAATGATTTGGTATCAAAGCTATGAGTGCTTGAAGGAAGAAGTTTAAAGGAAATTAAGAAAAAGATCAAGATGCATAAAAAAGATCCACCAAAGTTGAACAAGGAGAATTGTTCCTCATGGATAGACTGAATGAAGTTACATCTTTCAGGTATTGGAGATGATGTCACACATTGGTTGGAAAATTAATATGTCACACCTAGTGGTCCTCTGAGTGGGGATCAAATGAATAAAAAGAGGAATCATTATAGAATGGTCATTGAGATTTCCTAACTCTCATTGATGTTTTATTTGATAATGTTAAGAACCATACTACTACAAAGAAAATGTGGGATAAAGTAAAGCTTGTTCATGGAGGTGATGACAATGTAGGAGGAGCTAAAGTTGAAAGCTTGAGAGATAAGTATGATGATATCAAAATGATAGAAGGTGAAAATTCTACACCATATGTTAATTGAATCAAGGATATTGTGAGTGCAATAAGAGCTGCTAGACAAAAAATATTGTCCATTCTAAAATTGTGAGTAAAAGCTTGAGAAATTTATTTCTAGTTTATGCTATCAAATTTCCTTCTATTGAAGAAGTGAGATATTCCTCATAATGATTTAATACTTGATGGTTTAGTCAGTTGATTGACTGCACTTGAATTGAACAATTATGATAATAGTATGATTACAATTGGATGTACTTTTAAGTCTTCCATAACCATTAGCAATCCAAAGAAAGAGAAGAAACCCAAAGACTAAAGTGAGCCCAAAACTAAAGATTATTTGGATGAGATTGAATCATTTCTTGCTAGAAGGTTATCAAGAGGTAAAGGTAAATACAAAGGTAAATTGCTCTTGAACTATTTCAAATGTAATGAAGTTGGCCACTTTGTTGTTAACTATCCTAATTGAGGTAAATATGGTAGAAATGAAAAGAAAGACTACAAGTATAGGAAAAATTAAGCATTGAAAATACAAAGGAAGGAAATCATATTACATTGTTGAAGAAGAACATACCAAGACTATTTTTTATGATAACAAAGAAATAGTTGACATGCTTTGTGTTGCAATCAAGGAATAACCAAATGGGGACAGGTATGAGAATGAAACAACCCTTATTTCACATGTCAAAAAGAATAATTCTTGGATTATTGATAGTGGTTGTTCACACCATGTGACTAGTGATCTAAGTTTGAAAATTTTGAATAAATTGATGATGGTGGAATTGTTAAGTTTTGTAGTGATGGTCCCTAATTGGTGAAAGGTAAAGGATCATTAATGTTGAATGATAAGATCATATGCGATGATGCATATTATGTTTAAGGACTCAAATAAAATCTATTCAATGTTGTTCTGTTGAATAAGTCATGTTACAAGATGGAATTTGAGAAAAGGAAGGTCAAAATCTTTGATGATGAAGGTAATTTAATTGGAACAAGAGTGCAAACCAAAGTTCATTTATTCTACCTTGATGCTATGGTTGATACATATTTATTTTCTAGAATTAAGGATGTGTGGTTTTGGCATAAAAGGTTGTTTCATGTAAACTTTGAAAATATGGTGAAAATTATTAGAAAGAAAAGACTACAAGGCTTACTAAATCTGCAGAAATGTAATAATGCTATGTGCAAACAATATCAGCTTGGTAAGATGAAAAAGTCTAGTTTCTCTAGCTAGTAACACTCTTCTAATGATATTCTAGAATTAGTGCATATTGATTTATGTGGTCGAAATGGAGTTGATAATTATGATAGTGATAGATACTTTATATTATTTATACATGATCATTATTCAAGGATGATGACTATAATGTTAATGAAAGTGAAATATAGTGATTTTTTATATGTTTAAAAGGTGTAAAGAAAGACTTTAAAAGGAAACTAGTAGACCTTTGATATTTTTAAGATCTAACAGTTATTTGTACCAAGGACTCCACAAATGAATGGAATTGTTGAAAGAATAAATCTATCATGGATTGTGCAAGGAACTAATGATTGAGAAGGTCCCTTTGATCTTCTAGAGAGAAGCAATCAATACTATTGTTTACACACTCAATTGAGTTTAATTGTAAAAAGGAACAAACAAGACACCTTGTGAGCTATGATATGGTCATACACCGAATGTAAGTTATTTAAAATATTTAGAAGTAGATGTTATATTAACAAGGATGCTAGGAATAATAAACTTGATGTCAAAGGAGATGAAGGTATATATCTAGGATACGCATCTTAAGACCAAAGATTACAAATGTTTGAACAAGGTTACTAACAAAATGATTGAAAGTGAAAATGTAACATTTGATGGGTTTGCAAAGAAGAATGATCTAGAAAGAAAGAAGGAACTTGAATATTAAAACATTTTTTTATCTCTATGATGATGAACTAGATACTCAACCTAAGTTATAGCACACATCTATCCAAAATCAAACAAATGCACCCAAGTCACAAACAATTATATCCAAGAATTAGATAACTACACTTGAGGATTAGAAAGTGGTTACTAAATCTCAAAAAGTTATGCCTAAGCATAAAATAATAAAACCCAAGTAGGAAGCTAAACTCCCACTGAGCAAAGAATATAGAATCAAAGATTTGAACATGTATCATCCAAATGCATGAGAAATAACTATTCAATTGAACAAATAATTAGAGATAGAAGTCAAGGAATACAAAAAAGAAGAAACATAAAAGAAGATGAATGTCTAATAGCTTATTTTGAGCCTATATCAATTGAGGTTGCATTGAATGATGAATATTGGTTTAATTCTATGAATGAGGAGATTGATCAAATTGAGAAGAACAACACATGGATATTTGTACTAAGACCTATTGATAAGAACATGATTGGAACCAAGTGGATTTTCATAAGAAAATTAAATATGAATGGAGAACTGGTATGAAACAAGGCTAGATTAGTCTGCAAAGCTTGTGCACAAGAAGAAGGAATTGTCTATGGTGGGAATTTTGCACCTATTGTGAGATTGGAAGAAGTAAGAAATCTATTAATTATGCTATATACAATGATTTAGGACCATCTTGGGTTTTATCAGTGGCTACTTTGGAGTTCATTGGAGGAGACTTGCTCGTTTCTTTGAAGAGTTTCTTAGTAGAGGTTACTCAATTATCTCTTGGTAGTTCTTGGTTGAGAACTTGACTGATGAATGGACTTGGCAATCTTGGAGGTGTTTGGTTATTGAAGGAGTTCAACATACCTTGGGTTTACTTGGTTGTCAAAGGAAGTCAACATTTCCTGTTGGAACTAGACACACACTTGGAAGTTGGTGAAGTTTGGCTATAGTGTTCCCCAAGTTTCTCGGTCAATGAAGGGACTTGGTTGATGAATAAATTTGGTGATGCTTAGAGTAGTTGGTGTACACTAGGAGCTTGGTTCATACTATAGGGCTTAATTATGATTTTTTTTAGTGTTGATTGAGTATCTCAATCAATGATGGGGCTTGATTACTTCTAGAGGACTCGACACATACTGGTGCTAGATCAATGGAAGGAGCTTGATTATGCTTGGTGAGTTGATGATGCTTGGTGGTGATTTTTGACACTCATTTTGGTCTTCATTCTATGTTGCCCAAGTTGTTTGTGGTCACCCAACTTATGCATTTAATTTGGGCTATATGTATTTAATTTCTCTTGTGAGTTGACTTATGGCTTATGCATGTATTTAATGTAAGGATTATTTTATTTTGTAATGGGCTAGGCTGACTTGTGGCTTAGTTGGGTATAAGTAAGGGTGTTTTGTGGAGTCTTAAGTCATTATCATCTAGCTTGGAGAAGAGAATGTGGTACAAGAGAGAACTTTGAGAAGGGCTAGTAGTCGAGGCATGGGAAATAAGGACTTTTCTTAGTTGGCTTGCTGTTAGAAATAAGGATAACTGAGAGGGGGGTGAATCAGTAATCTACAATTTTTAGTCACCAACTAGATATTATTACTTACTTTAAACCATACATAACAAAGCAATAAATTAATATTGAATAGTAATAATAGAAATACACAAAGATAACTCAAGACACCATATTTTTTTAACTCGAGAAACCCTGGCCAAGGGAAAACCCTAGTGGGGATGATACCCACTAGATAATATACTCTTATTAAGTTCCTTGTTAGAGGATGGACCTTGTTAGGAGTCAATGAGAAAATTCAGTATAAGGAGTCCCTATTAGGAGACTTTGAATCCCTATTAGGAGATTCCAACCGTGTTAGGAGTTGTAGAATAATGTATGCAAGAAGAGCCCACTACCCAAACATGCAATTTCAACTACAAGAAGAGCTCACTACTCAAATAAGGAATTTATTATTTTCCTTCCTTGTCTAATCTTTGATCTTTAGCTCAGTCTCATATCACCAAATAGTTCATACAAAACTTTGCATATATCACTTTCACAAAAGTTTACTCACTTTGGAATCTTATTTTGCTTACATAATACACCAAGATTACACTTGCAAGCACACTTCATCCTTTGCATAAATACCATGCCTTTACATAAAATATTTTTGGGCCAGCTAAGACCACAATTCACTTTTCCAAGTTAGAGTAAACATCTAATATGTCTCCCCTAATTGGACAAGTAATTGTTTTGCAACTAAAACACTCCTTTCCTTCAATTCTGCTATCCTGCTTCATCAAAACATGATTATCTCTATTCTGTACAATCCCTACAAATTTCCAAGGTTATATACATCATATCCAACATGTATACAATCTATATATAAATTTTCTTGTCGTAATATGATTTTTGCAACATGTTATAAACAAAATAATACACTATTGTAAACCAAATTCTATACTTAGACAATTTTTTGATTACCAAATATGAAGCATCTTTATTTTTTATGTTTTCTTTGAACATGTACATCATTTGTTTGCATTAATGACAATAATTACATATCAATATTAGCCAATTTTCAACAATCTCCTCCTTTGGCATTGATGGCAACAAAAAATGGGAAAATTGGCTAAGTGACAAAATTAACTAAATAACACATAACCATTACATCTATTACAACTTGTTCAACTTTATATATATACTCCCCCTTACAATATAATTTACACTTTTACAATCTCCACACGCATCTCTCCCCTTTTTATCTTTCCAAACAATGATATGTATACAATTTTCACATGAATCTCTCTCCCTTTGACATCAATGACAAATGTCAAAATGCCAAGATTCAGTCCAAAACTATCAAAACTATTAAAACTATTGCGTTTCTTTATGCTAAAATTATCTTCATGCAATCATCAAAAATATTCTTCAAACTATCCATATCTTTGTTCCATGTCTCTTTGGTAGACTTTGCTAATGTGAGAATTGCACATAATGCATATGAGGAAATCTCAACTGCATTGATATCTAAATACAAAGAGTTTGTATATGTGTCCTTGGCCTTGATACATTCCTCTAGCTACTTCTCAAAAAATGATAACTTTAAAGCAATGGATTCTCTGAAATCATATGTTCTCTTCAATATCCTCTCTTTCTAAAGTTCTAGTTTCCTAATATTGTTGTGAACACTAGCAACTTGACTCTCAATATCAACTTTGCTAGATGGTTGTTGGATTAGGCTAGATAAAGCCTCTAGCTCATTCATCTTTGCCTCTATATGACTGTCCAAGTCTTTAGTTAGTTTGTATGATAAGCTATACTTAACATACAAAGTTTTCCCTTCCTATTGACATTTCTAAAGTTCTTTTATGCATGTATCAATTTGACTAAGTCATTCTTGATGTTCTGGTAGATGGTGCTAAATAGGTTATCATCATGAGAAATTTGAACCTTTGCCTTTACAAAATTCAACAACATAGTAAACTCTTCATCAAAAGACTTTAGCACTGCTTGTGCTCTCTATTTAGGATCTGACTCAGTATATTGTACTATCAAAGTACTATGCAATCTATTAGTCACTTCCATTAATGATCTCTCCAAACTCTTAACTATATTATTCTTTTACATAAGTTTTGATAAGGATAAGATCAATTTGGTTTGATCATCATCATTAGTAGCCAAACTTGCAAGAGATAGCAGAGTAGATGAACTAAATTGTTTAGTCTCATCCTCCCTCTATTTCTTTATTACTTCTTGTGATCTTTTTTCTTCCTCTTCTTTCCTTTCATTTTCCTCTTTTTCTTTCCTCTCTTCTAATCTTTTCTTCTCTTCTTCCTCTATTTTCTTCTTCTTTTCTTCTTTTGCAATCCTTCTCTTATCTTCATCTTCCTTTCTTTTCCTTTCTTCTTCAAGAAACTACTACTTGGCTTCCTCTATCTTCTTCTTTTCAACTTTTATAGCCTCTTTTCTTCCTTAATATGTTTCAAATTTTCTTAAACATCCTTGATGTCTAGTATATTTGGTTCGGAGCCACCAAATGGATTGGTATCATCAGTGTTAAGAGTAATATTGGATTGATCAATCTTCTTAGTGTCACCACTGAATGACCTTTCTGAGGTTCTAGTAGCTGGAAGAGATGCTACCTATGACTCTAACAACAACTTACTTATAACTATTGTAGTCTCCTTTCTTAACTTATCCTTCTCACCAACATTAAATAATAATGGCCTCAACTTATTTTTTTAGTATGGAGAAAGGTTATTCGGCAATCTCTTAATTCCATCTTCATCATCAGTCTTGCAAATGGTCATTAGCATAGACTTCCAAAGTTTAAGGTCTTCTTCTCTTGTTGGAGTCTTCTTCACTATGAGTCTCTCATAGAATTTTTGGTTCACTGCTCCTTTGATATCCTTCATACTTAGATTATTTGCAATGATATGTCTTGTAGTAGATATATCAATTTGATCTTTCTCAAAATTATTATAAGGATCATAAAACATTTTCATATGAACAAAGTTTCCCTCATTTTCAATCATTGTGTTTATCTTCTCAATCTTTGGCTTCCATGGTCATCAAGCTTTTCTTGTAGCTTGCTTAGGTGGAGTCACCCTTTTAGCTTGTTTGGTTTCTTATTCCTCCTCTTCTTCATCACTTGACTCAATTGTCAACAATGTTTTCTACCTCATACTAGGTCTTGTGGCCATTTGTTTGATGCTCTTTTTCTTTTTTGACACTACTTCAACTAATCTTTCTAATTTTCTCTTATGTTCACTAGGCTAAACATCAGATACTATCGAATATGGATTGCTCTGTCTTGAAGTTGTCTTGGCAACTAAAACTAACAAGGGTTATATGTGTAGTACACCTTGTTTCATTGTTTATCTCACAGCCTCAGATTCACTCTCTCTCATTCTAACCTTAGATAGTGCCTTCTTCATGATTGACTCAACCTTCTTATGAGATGTCTTCTCTAAGGTTGCTTGATGAGTATGTTGTGTGCTCTATTCAAATGTTCCAAATCTATATTCTACTTTATCTCTATTAGAATTTAACAAAAAATTAATGTAGCCAACTACAACATCATCACTCATCTCATAGCTCAAAGGATCCAAAAATGTTTCCCAAGGTTCCACTTCTTGAATGTAAGTATGATCTATATCAACTAGAATACATATATCCTCCTTGAATCTATCCACAATTGCAGGTAAAATACTAAATCTCTGTTTCATCTCATTTTGAAAAGTCCTCATTATTAAGTTTCCACTATCTAGTATCTTATCTAAAGGGTTCCTTCTGCATACTTCTGTAATCTTTTCCATAGTACATCTATCACTACTCATTATATTTGTTACTGATAAGTAAGGAAATCTCTTCAACACATGAAAGAATATGTGATTTATCAATGATTAGAATCTAAACACACCATTCTTTTTCCTCTTAATCTTTTCAAGGTTTTCCAAGAGTTGCATTCTTAGTATTTCATTCAAATTAGCTTGCTCTTTCTCAACACATATCTTATAAGTTTCATAAATAAATCCTACTAAAAGTTCATCTATCTTAGAATTTGCACAAACTAAATAAGCAATAAGTCTACTATGAAATCTTGCATCATCTTGCTTGATGGAGCTACTTACCATAATCTTCACATTATATACTTGCTTAGTATAACTTTCTACTTTCTTCTTAACCATCTTTTCATCTATAAGTACAATGCCTTGTTTGCTAAGACTAGTTACATCATGAATAAGGTTGGCTGAGATGTCTACTACATTATCTTACATCCATAGTTTTACATCATGTATCTTACTCAATATAATTTAAGTCCATTCATCTTTATCTAGCTCATGGTAGAAATGATACTTAAACAATCAAATTCCTTTAAATGTTTAAATATGGGCTTCATTGTCATGGCATGATTAAAGACTAGCTCAATATCTTTGTTTATATATTCACTACCAATTGACTCAAACTTGTAATTCAAATAATATTCTACGTCTTCAAGTAAACTATGTTGTTTGAAATTATAGACAATGCAAAGCTAGGGTTTCCGTTACTAGGTTTTATGGAAACTACCTTAAACTTAGGTCTATCCTCATTTTCAACACTGTGAACAACTAACATATCCATGATCTTTATCAATCAATATATCTTTTATTGAACAATTTTTTGGAAAAATGATAAAATACATCTTTCCAAAAATAGGGTTTGCTACAAAATCACTCTAACAAGTCACTTCTAGATGCTCTTCACTTCAAATGTGTTCATAATGAAGTAAAATTAAATTATTCCATTTATTCATCAACTTGAACTTGCATTTATTGCATACTTTGCAAATATGAAAAAGCTATTAATTACATTATGTAGTTGGATAAATTGTCAAACTCATCCATCTAATCTTTAGATGTTACCCAAGGTTTAGTATAGCCTCCTTCCATCATGATAAACATCCTCAAGACTTTGTGTTATGAAATTTTCTACAAAAATATACTTTTCATCTTCTGATACAAATTCAATGTTTACTGTAATATTAGTAACTTTGGATTTCATCATAACTTGTTTAGATGAGCTCCAAATCACAAGAGAGCTTAGTTACCATCTAAACATAACTAGATACACCTTTTCCCAACTTTTCTACCTCTAATTCGGTCTCTGACTAAAGTTCTCAAATTTTGATGTTGTGAACAAGCTTATTTCAACTTAATTGAATCAAACTCAACAACTGCCTTCTATCCTCCTATCTTATCATCATAAAACTTTTCTTTTGAAATACCTATTCATTTCATGAATGCTTCATTAATTTCTTCACAAAGTTCACTCACAATTTTTCTTTGTTCTTCACTATTTCTGCTAGTTTTGGAGTTCCTTTCCTAGTTCCTTCTATCATTCCTTTGGATCCCCAAGTTTCTTCCATTGTTTCTTCTATCTCTAAAGTTTCTATTCATTCTACAGTACATCATTGTGTGTCCAAAATTATTGCATAACTGATGTATAGATGCTCTACTTCTAGGATTCTACTGATCTTCGGGTTCATGACAATTCTAAACAATGTGTCCTAAGTTTTTACACTTATAATGCATGATCTCTTTCTATCATCATAAGATCTTATTTCTCTCAATTTCCTATCATTAGATCTTCTTCTATCTATATGGTTAGTGTTTCTAGACATTCTATTATTTCTTCTATCATTATCATACTTAGGTTTCCTACAATCAATTGCATTATGACCCATACCATGATAATTATGCCAATAAAAGTCCTTAACATGATTGAATGAATTATTTATACAATCTCTTTTCATATGACCTATTTCATTACATAAAAATTACTTACTTCTAAATTCATACCTAGTTATCTTGGGAGTCTCCACTTGCTTTAGTTCATCCAAGATTTCAACTTCATTGCTTTGCTTAACTTCTTTAGGTTTCTCAGAAGATTGATTGGATTCAATCTTATCATTAAATTTGTCTTTTTCTTTCAGATCTAATTTAATCTTAGGTTTCTTCATAGATATGTTAATTAGATAACCAAGACCAATCTTTTCATAAGAAGGTCTCTGTATAGACATTGAATCATTAAGTTTTTCTTTGCTATAATAAAACTTCTCAAGCTATTGCTCGCATTGTGTCCATTTACCTTTCACAATAGTATTGTACTTATGGAGTTCTTCATGATCTTCTTTCAACGTTTCAAACTTAGATGTTTTCTTTTTCGGACCTGATCTTAGATTTGCATGAACTCAATCTTCAAATTAGATTCAATTTTGCTAGGATCATTTCTCAAGGTCAACTTTAGATTTGTAATCTTCAACTCATGCTTCAAGATCTTTTACTCTATCTTGAAATTTGAATAGTCATCTTCAATAGTTCTAGATTTAGTATATTTAGGCTTGGATTTTAAATGTTCAATCTTTTCCTTCAACTAACCAATGTATACTTTGGAGTCTTCTTATTTATCCTTCAACTTATCTCTTTCTTCAGTAAGGGGATCAATTTGTTCAAGAGATTCATTGAGGTTCTTCATCAAATATTCCATATCTATTGGGATCTTACTTAAGCTATTAAGCCTCTTCAAAGTAACTATGCTTTGATACCAATTGTTAGAAATATGGATTACTAAGAGGAGTGGTGAATCAGAAATCTATGAACTTTAGTTGCCAACTAGATATTATAACTTATGTTAAACCATGCATAAAAAAAAAATAAAGTAATGCTAAATAGTAACAATAGCAATACACAAAGATAACTCATGAAACCCTATTTTTTTAATTAGGGAAACCCTAGTCCAGGCAAAACCCTAATGGGGATTATACCCACTAGATAATACACTAATATATAAGTTCCTCATTAGAGGATAGACCCTATTAGGATTCAATGAGAAAAATCAGTATAAGGAGTCCTTTGAGGAGACTTTGAATTCCTATTACCAGATTCCAACCCTATTAGGAGCTGTGGAATAATGTATGCAAGAAGAGCCCACTACCCAAACATGCAATTTCAACTACAAGAAGAGCTCACTACTCAAACAAATAATTTACTATTATTTTTCTTCTTTGTCTAATCTTTGATCTTTAGCTTGATCTTGAATCACCAAATAGTTCATACAAAACTTCACATATATCACATTCACAAAAGTTTGTTGACTTTGCAATCTTATTTTGCTTACACAATACAACAAGATTACACTTGTAAGCACACTTCTTATCACAAGAAGTCATTTACATAAATACCATGCCTTTGCACAAAATACAACTAGGTTGGCTAAGATAAAAATTCACTTTTCCAAGTTAGAGTAAACATCTAGGATGTCATCTTTAATTGGACAAGTAATTGTTTTGCAACCAAAATAATTATTTCCTTCAATTCTAGTGTCCTCCTTCATCAAAACATGATTACTCTATTTTGTACAATCCATAAAAACTTTTCAGGTTATACATGTCATCACCAACATGTATACAATCTCCATGTGACTCCACTTGTCATAATACGACATCTACAACATGTTTTAAAAAAATGATACACTACTGTAAACCAAATTCTATAGTTCGATAATTTTTGAATTACCAAATACTAAGTATCTTTATTTTTGAGGTTTTTTTTCAACATGTACATCATGTATTTCCATTAATGAAAATAATTACATATCACTATTAACCAATTGTCAACACTTGTAAGCACAAGTTGAGATCTTCCTTTGAGGTTTCTACCCGAGCGTGGATCTGGACTAGCTAGTGTTGGGATTGAATCTTAAGGGATCTATTAACACAAAAGTTTGAACCCTTGTCAAAAGTTTTTACTTAAGGAAAACCTTGTGAAACATGGAAACAACCTCCAAGCTATGGGACTTAAACTATGAGGTTGAGTCTCTAGAGACGATCGGTTTCCTTTACTATCAGGATCTGCCTAACTACTCTTGAAGGAGAATAGGGAGAAGGAATGCATAAAAGAAAACTACCTAATCTAATCTAATGAGGTGATGCACCAAAATAGAATGTTTGACTTTATCTCTACCCATAAATGCATAGTTAACCATATATAACCTCAAAGAATATAGATTTAGAATTTTCTTGATTCAACAACCACATGTAGATCAGATAAAAAAAGAATGCTATAAGAAGGGACTTCACTTAATATCATTCAAATTCCAAAAGTAGATACAATCATGCAAATTGTAAAATATAGACAAGAACATTAACTAGAGGAAAAGAAATCTTGCACAGTGTGTTAATGGCTAAAAGAGACTTAGTAGAGGATTACAATGGATCATAGATATGAGAAATTATAGTAGTATGCATAGAAGCAATACTAGAGAATCAAAGAAAGATTAACCCTCACAAAGATTACAAAATTTCCCTTTAGAGCTCAGAAATAACTAAGAAATTTCTTACTCAAGATACTCCACAACCACTACCATTAAGATGATCCAAATAGTAGATTTGATTGAGTACACTTGCAGAGGCACAAAAATCATGGAAACCCTAACTGGAGAAAACCCTAAAGTGATGGAAGCAATGCCAATCAATACTAAAACTCCTTAAACTAGATGATTAAATTAATGGGAAGAGTGTCCTTTGCATCGTTAAAACCTAGCATTAACTTGGAGTGGTTGGGATTGATTAGAAAGATCAAATTGTGCAAGAAAACCCAATTTCCTTCAGTTTAGGCTTACAAATTAGCAAGGCATATTGTCAAAAAAAATCTCACAACCAAGATGAGTCACATACACCAATAGTATTATTTCCTTTTTCCACCTCACAAGGTCTTCATAAGTTTGACTGCCTCATTGGCTAACTAACCACACCACCTTCTACACTTGACCATGATAGCTTTATGAAAATGCCAACTTAACCACTATTGACTACAGTGTTTATTTCCCTTAACTAGGCTTACTAGGGCATGTGGCCATTTTTCTCCTACCCAAAATGCTTAAAGTCGTTATAGTTCCATAATGCAGGAAAGAGATAATTATTGATCTATGAAAGATTGATGACCGTGGAAAACCCTCATTTCTACTATGCTTTCTCTTAAAGTTTTCAAGCCCATTGAACACTTAGCATCCACCTCTATAGACTTGTAAGCCTTAAACCAATCAAGATGAAACAACTAACACATATTTTCCACTTGGAAATTATCTGTCACTTCTTTTCAGCTCTAGTAGCCTACACGGAAGAACAAACCCACATGCCCACACGTCAAAAAGTTGTTTCCCCACATTGTCAAAAACTTTGATAAAACATAGAATGCAAGAAAGTGATAGCCAATCAAAATTCCAATGGATACTAGCATATCAACACATTTAAAAGACATCCCATAAACAAGAATCAAGTCCCCACCTTAGATGCATGGAAAAAGGTCATGTCCCTACATTCATTAAACACTGGGCAATTCAAAAATGTGGGAAAGCGACTACCGTAGATTTGTGGGAGATCTAATGGTTGGAGAAAGTTATGGGGGTTGAAAAAATAACTTAGGAAAATATAGATATGTTATAAGTTTTTTATTTTATTTAATTTTTATTTTCATGGCATAGTTTGATATTAAAGCTAGGAAGTGACCATTTATCATTTGAATTCAAATGTGGTAATTTGGCAGGAAGGCAAATTTAGCTAACAATTGTGGTGACATGCAAGCTAGCTATGTATAGACCAGTAGCCTACACATCCATTGGGCAATATAAATCATGAATATTGACCCAATAAAAATCCTAAAATCATAGAAAACATGCCCAGGAACCTCAAAACTGCCACTCTAGAACTGAAACCAAGGACCAAAATCCTCTATAATATCTGCAAAATTGAACTGCTTGTGCACTTCTTGAAAAATAGGAAACCATAGAAAGTAAAATAACATAATTATATACATGAAATACTAACCTAATTATATACATGAAATACATGAAACTAACCTAATTATATCCATTAACTAGAATAGGGAAAATTTCACTATTAGGCTTGCTTAATTGAAAAGCATTGGCCCATGTGCAACTGATAACCACATAGGGAAAACTCCATAGTGTATCAAATTTTGAGTGCCTTCCTAGTTTTTTCCTATCTACATCCCATTTTAATACCAAATCACCTTCTCTAAAGGTTCTAACCCTAGCCTTCCTATCAAAGCTCTTTTTCATTTGTTGTTGATGTGCTTGTAGGGTTTACATGGCCTAGTTTCTTTTCTCTTCTAGCTCCATATTCTTTATCATTCTTACTATCATGGAATCACTTTCCATTAGCTCTAGTTGATGAGCTAGTTCCAGAGATGGAAATTCTAATAAAATTGGAAGCCTTGCTTCCCTACCATATACCAACATAAAGGGTGAATTTCCTATTGCCCTCTTATGCATTACTCTATCAACCCAAAATTTTGTCTTCAACTTTTGATTCCAACACCTCTGGTTATCCTCTATAGTCCTTTTCATAATCCTAATTAGGTTTTTGTTAGATGACTTAGCCAATCCATTTCCCTAAGGATAGTAGTTTAAGGATGTGCTCAAGTAGATATTATGATCAACTGCCCATGCAAAAATCTAAGCTCCTACAAAAGATTTTGCATTTTATAAAATAATAGTCAGAGGGGCACCAAACCTAGTAATAATTCCATCATGGAATTTGACAACTAAAGATTTTGTGGCATCCTTTAATGCAATTTCTTTTGTCCATCTAGTGAAATAATTTGTAGCTACTAGGATCCATTTGTGACTAGAGCTAGAAGGAGGATTGATGGTACTTATGAAATCTAATCCCCATTGAGCAAAGGATTGGTCTACCTAAATGGGTTGAAGAGCAAGAGCTACAAGCCTCTATTTACTAGAGAAGAAGGCACATTTTCACACTTCCTCACATATCTATGACAATCATGGAACAGGCATGACCAATAATAACTAGCTCTCATAATCTTCATTTTGGTTGTCCTTCCTAAAAAATGACCACCATTAGGACCATCATGAAGCTCTTTTATCACTCTTTCAACTTGGTTTGTATCAATGCATCTCAATAGGGCTCCACTGAAATCCCTCCTAAAAAGGATACCATCAACTATGGTATAAGGAATTGACTATAACCTATACTGTATCCTTTTAGTTCTACCCAATCCTTGAGGATATTCATTGGATGACAAGAAGGTCATCATGTCATCCATCTAATTCCTTGGTTTATCATTTATTGCTTCTTGTTGTCCTATCAATAACATAGCAACTTCCTCATCTAATTCCTAAGATGAGATCATCTATTTGCATAACCCCTTCGCTCTTACCAACTTGGTAATCTGGATGTCAACATCATACTCCATTACCTTAGTGATACATCCAACTCTCTTCTCACTAATATCTTTTCTTAAAAGAAAGTCCTTCACACTAGCATGTGGTACTAATAAATGGATCTTGTTGTGAGACAAAAGGTGTCTAAATTTCTTCAAAGCTCTTATGACTACAAGGGATTTATTTTCTACATAACTCTGTTTCTCTTCATATTCCTTAAGCCCTTCAATAAAGAAGGCAATAATTTTCTCCTCATCCTTAACACTTTCTTGAGTCAAAATGGCAGAAATACTTGACTCAACACCTAAGGTATAAAGAATGAAATCCTTCTCAAGTTTTGGATTGATGAGAGTAGGGGCTAAGGCTATGACTACTTTGATCTCTTCAAAACTTACCTTCCCTTCCCTAGTTCATGTAAGCATTATATTCCTTTTAAGCATGGCTGTAAGAGGTTTCACCATGGTAGTTAAAGTAGGGATAAATCTCCTTAAAAAAATTATTCTACCAAGAAAACTTTGTAGACCTTTCTTATGACTAGGAAGGGAGAGAGAAAGTATTGACTTTGTTCTTTTTGGTCAATGGTTAAACCATCCATTGATACAATGTGTCCTAATAATTTTCCTTCATTGGTGGAAAAGACATACTTACTTGGGTTAAGGGATACCCCAAACTCTCTACACCTTACAAACACTTGTCTAAGATGACCAAAATGATCTACTATATCCTTTGAATACACTATGATATCATCAAGGTAAACCAATACAAACCTTTCAACCATGTTTTTGAAGGCCATGTCCATTGCCTTTTTAAATGTGGCACCTATATCTCTTATCCAAAAAGGCATTTTACTATAAGCATAGGTGCCCCATTTGGTGGTGAATGTAGTCTTGTATCTATCAGACTTTTTGACCAACACTTGATTGTAAACAAAGAATCCATCAAGAAATGAGAACCTCTCTGAACCACTAACCTTGGACAATATTTATTCCATGGAAGAGAGGGGATGATTATCTTAAAGGGAAGCTTGGTTAAGTCCCTAAAATCCACACATAATCTAATTTCCCCATTCTTCTTCCTAATAGGGACAAGGTTTTCTACCCATGTTGAGTGCTTGATAGGGAAAATTATATTCACCTCGATCAGCTTGGATAGCTCTTTTATCATTAATGGTTTAAACTACTGGTTTGACATTATCAATTAAGTCTATGGTATTCTGAAACAATCTTGGTTCAAAGCCCCTTAAATCATCATATGTCCAAGAAAATATATAATTAAATTCTTAATATAGATGAATGAAATTTTCATGCTCAATTTGAAAACATACCTTTCCCATGTTTAACATTTTCCCATCAACAACAACAACTTGTGTATAATCATCTTTGTCAGTAGCTAGGTTCATGCCTCTATCTCTTGCTTGGTCATCAGGGTTGAAGACACTCTCTAAGATAATAACACCCTTAGGAAACTTGTTGGAACTAAGATTGATGATTTGATCTCCATACTGGTCATGCAACCTAGGTTGGTTTCTCTCTAAGAATTCTACCTCATTCTACAAGAAACTTACAATTTGTGTATCAGATTCAAAGACTTTCCAATTGGTTTTGTTGTTAGGAATTGTAGGTCTAACAAGCACTCTTATTTGTTTCTTCTTCTCTTCCTCAAGATTTCCTGGCACATCATAAGATGCACCAATGGCTGCAAGTCTATCAACATATCAATCTATTCTCCTTCCTAGGGATTCTTTGAATATTAAATGCATTAAATCCTTCAAAAAATCCCATACTCTATGCTTATAATACTTGAGAAATCCATTCTTAGTGATATTCTAGTTTCTTACCTGATTGACCACTAACTCACTATCTCCATATAGACTCAATGTTTGAATTTCTCTTTTTTGAGCAAGTAGAAGACCCTAAATCAAGGACTCATACTTGGCCACATTATTGGTACAACTAAATTGGAGCCTAAAGGAGAATTAGTACCTTTCTTATGTAGGAGAAATCAACATCACACCCATCCCTGATCCATTCTTATTTCTTGATCTATCAAAATACATACTCCATATTGTGCTCATATCTTCTTTGGTCCTCATAAGGTTAGGAAAAGAGCATCCCTTTTTTATATGCAATAAGTGCCAAGGCCTATCTCAAGGGTTTATAATATGGGATCAAATTTATATGCATTAGCTCATTCATATAAGAGAAAATTAGGTATCTTCACTAGAGAAGTGGCAGGCTCATTTACTATGCCATTCACATCCATCTCTTGGATAGTGCAATTTATATTGATGAGATTAGGGGTATAGGGCTTAATATTATGAAGGGTTAGAGTCTCTAATGTGATTGAATTCTTGGTCCTATATCTTGTTCTAAAAACATATATGACCAATTACAAGATATGTAACCAACTATTTTGACAGTGAAGTCTCTTGAAAGACAAATGGAAAAGTGTGGTTTGGCCTTAGCAACTAATATATCTTGAGTTATAGTAGAACTAGGGCATGTATGTAGGGCCATTTCAACATTCCTAAGGATCCCTATAGTCTTGATAGTACTACCATCCAACTATAACACATCCCTAAAAATGGGCTCATATTTCATTTCTAAAGCATCAACAACACACTTAGGCATCATTGAACTACTAGCCCCTAAATCAATCATGTAATTGTGGACTAGTTTAGCCCTTATAATTAGAGAAACATAAAATGAGGGAGGCCTAACCTTTTGACTTTTTTTGAACTCCCTTAATGGTTGTACTAGGCTTGTGGCACTTTCCATGCTAGGTGGTTGATCCTTTGGTTCAATACTTTCCAATTCTTGTTGCAGTATCCTCTTTTGCATGGGTATAGTAGAAACAACATCCCACATGGAAATATTCACATTTATCTTCTTCATCTACTCTTCCACACTGAATGAGGCATTAGTTGCTTTGTTAGAAGCCTTGGGAACTACATGTGTAGGGGGTTGAGTTGGAATAACCTGGGGGCCATTCATATCTCCTCTATTATAATTTTGTCTTTTTTGTTGAGGAGCATTGGCTTGATCATTCATCATTTGTACATGAGGTACTACATTTGATGTTGAACCTTGATTAGGAGGAGGAGCAGCATCTTCAATAGCTCTTCTTTTTCTCCTAGTGGTGTGAGCAATGAATTATTATTTTTAATTAAAATGTTCCTCCACCTAGCAATTCATGAAGGAGCAATCACCCTATCTTTACATATGTCAGGCATCTTTGGGTTGGTTCTCATTATATGAGTGTCCTACTATAGGCTCTTGGGTAGTCAAAGATAAATAGGATTCAACATTCTGACACATGAAATAGGCATAGGAGTAGTTGTAGGAGGGACAAAAATCTTGATCTTGAGCCATATTTTTTGAGGGACTATGGTCCTACTTTGATATACATTTGAGGTAGAAGCATGACTATGTTGCCTACTCTGATCAAAAGAATTATTTCCATAATTATGATTTGGAGGCTTACTATTATTTAGAGTTTGATATTGTAGATGAGGAGCCTTATTACCTTGAGCTTGTTGTCTCTCCAAAGTCACCACTTTGTTGCTCACCTTCTGCATCACAGAGAAGCTATCTTGCAAATTTTTCTCTTGGCTTTGCAATATTTTATCCATGTTCAACATCATAGACTGCATCATCTCCTTGATTTCATCCATTACATTCAAAGATGTGGAATCTTGAGGGGCTAAAGCAAGGGATTGTAATGTGGAAGTTTTGTGAATAGGGGCCATTATTAGTTGATGATTTGGGATATCAGGGAAGAAAGGCATAAGAGGCCTTAGAGCTCACTTTCCTCCTTGTATCAATATGTTTTCTGCCCTTATTTCTATTTCATAAGCATCAAGTAAGGTATCTCCTCCTATGGTTTGGATTGAAGTTGCAATATCACAGTAAAAAGCTCTGTGGTAATGTAAGAAGGCATTACTAGTGGTAGGTTTCACTGAAGTAGGTACTCTATCTCATGTCTTCTAGAATCTTGAGTTGAAATTAGTCATACATTCATGAGGGGCTCTTTTTATGGTAGTTAGTTGTTCTAAAAGTGAAAAATAGTCACTTTTTTCCTTAAAATGTTTACATAGCTTGTCTCCTAATCCATCCCAATCCATTATAGAACCTTGTGATAAACCTCGTTACCATTGTAGGGCTTTCCCTTTTAAAGATGAAGCTAGGATTCTAATGGCCACATCATCTTCTATAGTACCATGGATATTGTAGACATTTTCAACCTCTTGAATGTGTTCTAAGGAAGAGATAGAATTTTTACCAGTAAAATAAGGTATACTTTTAAGTGCACCTACTGGTATGTCATGTCTTTGGGCCAATAAAAGAGGACTTCCACCATTAAAGGTGGCAAAAGCATGAGCTCTAGCCATTTAAGCAAGTGATCTATTGATATGATTTGATGGCTTTCTAGGTTGAGATCTAAAAATAGGAGCAGTGGAGATTGATCTTGTAGGTTTATGTATTTCCTTTGTACTCATAACTAGTGATAAAGATAATGTTGACTTTCTTCTTCTAGGATTTGAAAATGAAAGCTCTTTATACTAAAATTTGCCTCTAGAAGATGCCCTTGTTTCATCTTTAGGCATGAATCACAACAACATTGTTTTAGAACTAGATATGAAGGGTGTAGAGTTGCCAAGTGTTTTATGAAAAAGGAGCCTCTTGAAGTCCTAGAATACTGAGAGCAACACTATCTTCTTAGCATCAAATTTAAATTCTTCTATTTTGACACTAGTAGGCTTTGAAATCTTTTGAATATTGTCCCACCAAGCATGCCAAAAATTGTTAACACAAAATTTCACACCCTTGTCCAAATTTTTTACCTAAGGACAACCTTGTGAAACATGGAAACAACCTCCAAGTTGTGGGAATTGAACTATGAGGTTGAGTCTCTGAAGAAGGTTGGCTTCTTTTACTATCAAGATGCACCTAACTACTCTTGAAGGAGAAAAGGGAGAAGGAATCCATAAAACCAAACCACCTAATCTAATCTAAGGGGGTGATGCACCAAATATAGAATATTTGACCTTATCTCTACCCATAAATGCATAGTTAAGTAGTTATAACCTCAAACTATACAAATTCAGACTTTTCTTAATTCAACAACCATATGTAGATCAGACAATAAAAGAATGCTATAGGAAGAGACTTCACTTAATATCATTCAAATGCCAAAATTAGATACAATCATGAAAATTGTAGAATATAGACAAGAATATTAACCAGAGGCAAAGAAATCTTACACAGTGTGTTAATGGCTAAAAGAGACTCAGTGAAGGATTACAATGGCTCAAAGATGTGAGAAATTATAGTAGTATGCATAGAAGAAATACTAGAGAAGAAGAGAAAGATCAAATGTTACAAAGATTACAAAATATACATTTATAGCTCAGGTATAATTGAGATATGTCTAACTCAAGTTACTCCACAACTACTACCATTAAGATGATCCAAATAGTAGATTTGATTTGGTAAACTTCCAAAGTTATAAAAATCATGAAAACCCTTACTACAACGAACCTTGAAGTGATGGAAACAGTGCCAATCAATGCTAAAACTCCTCAAAATGGATGATTAGATAGTGAAAATAGTTTCCTTTGTGTTGTTAAAGAATAGCATTAACTTAGAGTGGTTGGGATCAATCAAAAAAATTGGATTGTGCAAGAAAATCCAATTTCCTTCAAATCTGGCTTACAAATAAGTAAGGTCAACTATAAAACAAAATCCCACAACCAAGATGAGCCATGTGGACCAATATTATTAGTTCCTTTTTCCACCTCACAAGATCTTCATAAGTTTGACTACCTCATTGGTCAACTAACCACACCACCTTCTACAGTTGACCATGATGGCTCTATAAAAATGCCAACTTAACAACCATTGACTACAATATTTATTTCCTTAACCAGGCCTGCTAGGATACATGGCTATTTGTCACATTCACACAATGCTTACAAGTCCTTGTAGTTCCATAATGTGGGAAAGCACTGATTGCCAATCTATGAAAGATCGATGATCATGGAAAACCCTCATTTCTACTATACTTGATCTTAAATATTTTTGGCCCATTGAACACTTGACATCCACCTTCATAGACTTGTAAGCCCTTGACCAATCAGAATGAAGCATCTGACACATATTTTCCACCTGGCACTCTTTTTCAACCCTAGTGACCTACATGGAAGAACAAACCCACATGTCTACATGTCAAAAAGTTGCTTCTTCACATTATTAGAAACTCTAACAAAAAAAAGAATGTGGGAAAATTATAGCTAATCAAAATTGCAATAGACACCAACATGTTAGCATGGTCAAAAAACAACCCATAAGAGAGAAGCAAGGCCCCACCCTGGATGCATGGAAAAAGGTCACCTCCCCATTTTCATTAGACACTGGGAAATTCCAAAATGAAAGAAAGCAACTACTATAGATATATGGGAGATTTGATTGCTAGAGAAAGTTGTGGGGGATAGAAAAATAACTTAGGAAAACAAGGAAATATTATAAGGTTTTTATTTAATTTATTTTGTATTTCTATGGCATAGTTTATTATTAGAGGTGGGAAGTGATAGTTTATCATTTGAATTCAAATGTGGCAATTTTGGTAGGTAGGAAATTTTGGCCAATAGGATCTTGTAAAACTATTTTTGTAATGGCTATTGTATTTGGCAAAAACCCAAAAGGCCTTACAGTCAGGCACATTGCATGTAAATTGTCATTTTATGAATTAAGAGTTGCATCTAGTATTAGATTGTATATCTTGTTTTAATGTTTCTATTGTGTGATTATTTATAGTGATTCAAATTACTTTCAATAGGGGTACCCTTAGATTCTCACTTCATCAACTACTATTAGAGAATAATTGTTCTTAAGTGTGTAGACTGAGCACCAAAGTTGAGGCAATTTTTACTAGGACCTTGGGTTGAGAGAAGTTGATCTAAGAAGATTTTGTTCTGGCAGTGGATTATTCTTTCTATAGTCCAAGATTTCTTGGTTGTGAGGTTGCAGATCATGGTTTTGACTTGTAATTGTAGAGGACTTGCAAATAGATCAATGGATGTGAATATGGAAGGTTGATCTTGTTGGGGAAGATTGATCTATTAGTGATTTATTTCAGAGGCTTTTTGAGGATCTTGGATGATGTCTCTAAGAATATTGGACCTTGGGATGATTGTGAATCTTTGTGATGTAGTGAAGAGGAGGATTAATGAGATGACTACTTGGGTAGATGTTGTTATGGATGCTTCTTTTTTCAAACAAATTGAGAAATAGAAGAAGGAAGTTGTATGCTACTAGAGATAGATTCTATCAATCTAGAAGTGAGTTGTCTGGCTAGTTAAAAGACTTGTTCACGAGAAAATATGGCATAGCAAGGTTTAGGTAGAAGAGGTTTCTTTTGTTGATCCATTTATGGAGTCTGATACAAAACCTATAGAGAAACTTGTGGTTCTTGATGAGGATATTCCTAACCTTGTTGGTGTTGGGATGGAGATTGGTTTTCATGACCAGTGGGTTGAGACTAACATGAAAATTGTAGCGCACTTGATCATGGAGGGCCAAGTTTTTATTGGTAATGATTTATGTGTTGATGAGCATCTTGATATGTGCAATAAGATTGATGGTATTCTGAATTTGGCATGTGTTGATGGAGATCTACATATGGCTTCTTATATGGACTTTGTTTTTGCTGGTGTGGATTCACTAGTTGTTGATGTGATGTGGATTCACTAGTTGTTGATGTGAATGAGGTTTTGTTGATGAAGCATTATATTCAGTTTATTCCTAGGAGTGAACATGATAATTGGATGGTTAAGATTCTTATGTTTGACAGATGGATGTAAATGTGAATGATTTACATGTTCTTTTTATTGTCCCTATTGGAGTGGAAGTATTTGGTGAAGATGAAGATTGGATTGGATATTTCTTTGGGCACCAAAGTGTGGGACACACTTTTCTATTTACCTAGGGAGAATGATGCAGGAGCATCTTGGTTTTTCTCAGTGGCTACTTTGGAGTTCATGAAAGGATATTTGGTACTTTCTTTGAAGAGGTTCTTGGTAGAGATTACTTGATTATCTCTTGAGAGTTCTTGGTTGAGAAATCAATGGATGAATAGATTTGGAAATACTGGAGGTGCTTGATTGTCAAAGGAGCTTAACATAGCTTGTAGATAATCAGTCATTGAAGGCACTCAACATTTCTTGTACAAAATTGGAACATATTGGGATCTTGGTGAATCTTGGATGTACTTTTTCCAAATTTTCTCTACTAATGAAGGGACTTAGTTAATGAAGAGATCTAATGATGCTTGTGGTATTTGGCATACACTAGGAGCTTAGTTCATACTAGTGTTAGGTCAATGGAGAGAGCTTGGTTATGTTCGATGAGCTGCTAATGCTCGGTGGTGATTTTTGACACTTAATTTGGTCTTGGTTTTGTGTTTCCTGATTTGTTTGTGGTCAGCTAACTTATTCATTTAATTTGGGTTATATGTATTTAATTTATGTTGTCAGTTGACTTGTGGCTTATTCATGTATTTAATATAAGGGTAATTTTATTTTATAATGGGATAGGTTGACCTATGGTTTAATTGGTTATAAGTAGGGGCTTTTTGTGGAGTCTTAAGTCATTATCATCCAACTTGGAGAAGAGGATGTGTTAGAAGAGAGAACTTTGAGAAGGGCTAGTAGTTGAGGCTTGGGAAACAAGGAGATTTCTTAGTGGGATTAGGAGCACAATTTGATATTTTCCTTGGAGGTTTCTACCAAAGACTAGATCTGGACTAGCTAGTGTTGGGATTAGATCTTGAGGGATCTTGCAAAACTATTTTTTTAATTGCTATTGTATTTGACCAGAACCTGAAATGCCTTATAGTCAGGCACATTGTATGTAAACAGTTATTTTATGAATGAAGAATTGCATTTGGTATCAAATTTTGTATCTTATTGTTGTGTTTCTATTGTGTGGTTATTTGTAGGGATCTAGATTACCTCTAATAGGGGTACCCTCACATTATCACTGCATGATACAATAAATTTAAGGATCATCAAATAAATGTTAAATATGCATTTTTTAATGGAATACTTGAAGAGGAAATCAACATCAAATAGTTGAAAGGATGTGTTGAACCTAGAAAGAAGGACATGGTCTTAAAATTGAACAAAGCACTGTATGGACTAAAACAAGCTCTAAGAGCAATGTATGAAAGGTTACACTCTTATTTGATTAAGATAGGATTTGCTAGAACAAGTGAAAATAGTAATCTATATTTAAAGAATGAGGCAGAATATATGGTATTGATTTCTGTAATATTTTTTGATGACATACTATTTGGAGGAAATGATGTCGACTAATTTATTTTCTAATCAAATTATCGCTGAATTTGAAATGCCAATGTTTAAAGAGATAAAAGAAAAATCTATTGGATTATAAGTATATCAATCACCAAAAGGAATCTATGTTACTCAATCCATGTACATAAAGGAAATATTGAAATATTTTGGGATGGATGATTCTAAACTAGTCGGTAAACCTATGGTGACTAGAGTGAAATTGTTGAAGGAAAACACTATTGATGAGGTTAATCAAACACAATACAGATCCATGATTTCAAATCTACAGTAGGTTGTACATAGTAGATTGTATATTGGCCTCGTTGTTGGAATAGTTGCAAGGTTTTCATCTAATCCAAGGGAAACACATTTGACTATTATGAAAAGGACACTCACATATCTTAAAGGAACTAAAAATTATGCCTATGGTTTAAACTAGAAGATAAATTTAATAATCTTAAAGTCTACACATACACTGGTTGGGCTAGAAATGTTGATGATAGAAAATAAAAAGTGGAGGAGCATTCTTTTAGCTAAAAATTCCATCACATGGATAAGTAAGAAACATAGTTGTATATCACAATCTATCATTGAACTTGAATATGTTGTTGCTACAGTAATTTTCTCAAATATTGTATGGATGTGTCAATTGTTGGAAGGAATGTAAGAGGAAGTAACCAATCCTATCACTATTTATTATGATAACACAAGTGCTATAAATATATCAAAAAAATAGAAATTCATGCAAAAAAAAATCAAATATCTATCAACTATCATTACTTTAGGGAGAAAGTTCAAGAAAAGAAAGTGAGGCTTGAGTATGTAAAGTTCAAGGATAAATTGTTTGATATATTTCTGAAGCTATTTTCTAAGGATTCTTTTGAGTATCTAAGAGGTGAACTAGGGGTCTTGCCCCTATCCAAAATTCACTAGGTGAAGTTGCATGCTACATCAACTCAAGGATGAATTGAAATATCTTATGGAGTTGATGCAGAAGTGTTCACACTTTAGGAGTATTTATGAAGTTGTTTAGTTAACTATGATGAAAGTCATGTAATTTGCACATGTAAGGTACAAAGATATTTACAAAGTTAACTACGATGAAACTGATATAATGACCTTTGGCACTATTTTCAAGTTGGAGAATAAACCCAAGGGGGAGAATAACCTAGAAAAGGGGGAAAGTCTAACTAAGGAGAGAATATATTGAAAAGAGGATAATATGTTGAACCTAAACAAGAGATCATAATCAAAGAGGGAGCAATGTTGTAGAGTTTGTTGTTGCTAAAGATATAGATCGAGTATCTATTTGAAGAACCAAAATTGCAAAGTTGTATTGCTGACTATACATACATTTGATTATCTTATGTAATGTTTACTAATGTAGAATCTTATGTTATGTGTTTCTATAATTGTCAAAGGGAGAGATTGTTAGCCCCAACTAATATTGTAATTGATTGATAAGTGATGACGCTATTAATGTGTGTAAAAGAGCCATATTAGTTATTATATTGTCATTAATGTCAAATTCTTAATTGGTTGTGCTAACTCAAGAAACTACCATATCATTTGATTGATGAGGATGATTTGAAGAAAGTATGATAAAGATAGAGTTGAAATGTAAGGTTTTCAATGGGTACTTGAATGATCTGGACAATGATCATGTAATATTTATTTGATTGTTTTAGAATTATGTATTGTTGCATTGTATTAAAGATCAAAAGTGTGACCGACTCATAAGGTTAATAACAAGAGAATGTATTCACTGAGTGACTACAGTATTGCCTAAGTGATTGCAAAAAAAGGAAGAACACAATGATGCCTGAGAAAGTCAGTGTGTTTACTAAGGAACATCCAGATGAATAAGTTTAAGAAATTAGAATTTGAGGCCAACTCTTGATATAAATTAGGAAAGTTTGAGAAGGCATTAAGTGAGAGTCAAAGTTTTTTGTAAGATCAATAATGGAAAGAATCAAGAAGGATATAATGAAGAAAATTAAGGAAGGATAATGATTGACACAAAGTTATATGTAAAGTATTATTTTATATGTTTCTAAATTCATTATATGAAGGAATTTAGTTGCAAAACTAAGACTAATGATTCTGATTAAGTGGAAAAAGATGGAAGGATCTGGAAGCATTGAGAAATCTATTTAAGGAGGTGAAAATGATAGTGTAAGTTGTTGATCTACTGAGTTGATCTCATGTTGCTAGCTAGAAAATAATTATGTTGGAATGTTAATAGTTGTTGTGGAATGCAAATTTTTTGAAGGAGAAGAAAGAGTTGAGTCAAGCGAGCCAAGCTAAGAAGACAAAAGTGAAAGGATTTGGTGGTAGAAAGAATTAGTTAAGTGAGTGAAAGAGAGAGAAAGAGCAAGAATAAAGATTTGATTAAGCAAAAGTAGTTGTTGTTCTTAAAATATTACTTTACATTGTTATTATTTAACCATTGTAGTAGAAAATCTTGAAAGTACTAAGTGAAACTAACAAGTTTGTGCAATCCTATATGGTAACATCAATAAGTAGTGTTTATATGTTCTTGAAATCAAGCCACTCTTTATAGTCCTAGGCAAGGAGTGATAAGGTCTAGATGATCTTTTGGTGAAATCCTCTAACAAGGCTACTTTAAAAAAGTGTATGTAACCTTTAACAAGGTAGTATACTAATGGAGATCACTTCAAAATAGTGAAATTTTTGGGTTGTTAGTCCCAAGTGGTCTTTCCCTTAACATGGTTTCTATGTTAAATATTGGTGTCAAAATTATGTGAAATTTGTTTGGGTTTCAAGTTGATTTACATGTTTTTACAGTTTATTGCAACTCAATAATAACTAAATTATCACTAAGTAATTATTGGAAATTCACTTTCAGTCAGTAATGCAAGGAATATTTTGATAGCATTTTGGAAAGAAATTGGCGAACGAGTTCAATTTTATGTTGGAAATATCTATAGAATGATTGAACATCTATTGTATTTTTTTTAAGTTTATATTTATTTGATGGTGATGAAATGCTTGAAGGAACTATGAGATAATAGATAATGTAACAACACTACCATAATTTAGCCATGTGCCAAGAATAGACAAAGTTTTGTTATCATTATGGCAAGCAACATTGTCTTCATATTCATTGAGCCGTGGTTTTGTAGCAGTTTAGAAAAGTATTATTAGTGGGCTCTATTTCCAAGTGAGGCTTGAAATGCCTCTTAACTATACTATTTTATTTCCTTACCAGCAATAACAACTTATTCTTGCTTGGGTTCTTTTTTGTCCATTTGTATATCACTCAGCAGGATGTTCTTTTGATGTATGTGATCCTTTAGTATGGATGTTTTTAGTTTCAATAATACAAGTGGGAAATTGTAGTATGCTTACTACTTGTAGGCTTATTATGGTGAAAATAGAAGATTTGCATTTTCTCTCAAAACAAACAACTCCCTCTCCATTGGATAATGGTATCTTTGAACTCTCTCTCTCTTAGTATGAAGATGTAACCAAATGCCATTGTGGAAGGTGGATAATATCTTAATATGATGACATGAATATGTTTTAGTAAAAATAGTTTCTAAATCAAAGGTGATAGGAAGAACCAAAACATATAATCAAAATTTTAGATGAATACAATTCCATCCATTTATTCACATACTCTATCTAATAACAAGATTACATATTACTCATAAATATTAGATCATATGCAACATAGAAGGAGAAAATGAAATATAAAATGGGGATTAAAATGAGTGTGAAGGTTTATATGAAGGATAAAATATGGTATAATCTAGGACATAAATTGCTCTCATCACCTATGTTGGCACTCAAAATTGTAGCCTCGATTTTGAGCACCACTAAAAAATTGAGCCCTATAAATGCTTTTTGATGCACATGTACCCAGCTATCCATTTGAGCCCCTTAAGGTGTTTAATGTTTCTAACACCCTGTATTCAACCTATCTAAGTGTTCCATGAAGAAAAAATGAGAATCTGAGCCACTTTGTGAAGTCTCGTCTTGAGGTCGTTTCAAATCTACATTTTTACCGTGTCAAACAGTGACAAAAGGCCTTGTTTGCAACTGAATATCTCGTACCCAGAAATGTGTCATGACTTGCCACTTTGGGAGTGTTTATTGTCCATACTTGAGAACCTATATTTCGGATTTTGAGTCATTTTGAGTCTGTTTGATTAGGTTTTGAACCCCTCAAAGTTGGTTAGTTACTATTTTCATGCTTTTGCAATTGTTTCTGAATTCTAAGAAGCCTTGTTTGACGAATAATAATTGTGACCCAATTGACCAAAATGTTAAAATTCCTTTTGAATTGCATTGTAGACATCTAAGACTTGTTATGTTTCAAGTTTTAGCTTATGAAAAATCCTTTTGATCAATTTTCAAATGTGATTCTGAATGCAATTTCTAAAGTTTTACTGGTGTCAGCATTTGCAAATTGATTGGTACCCCTGTTCATGATGTCATAACTTGAGACCGATGATTGGTAAAGTCAAATGGATTGTACCGCTATATTGTCCTCTGAAAATACTCCAAGTGTGCCAATTTTTAAGTCTTGACGAATACATATGTGCACTTTTCTAGATCAATTCCATTTGCAAAAATCACTTTTCAATCATTGTTCCCAGTTTGCAAATCCATGTAGCCCACTTTGACTATTCGCCAAATGTGTCCCATGATTCTTCATAAGCCCAAATCCCAAATTTATACTCACATCATGACAAAGAACCAATGCCCTAGTTTTCATTTCCCCATGTGCTCTTTTGTCTAGTTTTCAAAGCCAAATCTGAACCCAGTTTGTTGTTTTCTGACATGTTTATCTACAGGTAATTTTGAGAAGGAAAATTTGATAGTGAATATATTTTGACTGTAAATTAATCATGAGACAAGATTCGACGGGGTGCAAGAATGCAGAACAAGGAGTTAGTGTGCTAGTTTCTAGAGCCTAGTCAGGTGTTTTGGTCAATTTTTAAGGCTAGTCAAAGGAGCTTCTGGCGTTAAATTGATAATTTGTAGATTAGTGGTAAAATGAGTTTCAAATTGATTGTTCAGAAGTCAAATTTGATGTGAATTAGTATCAAGTCACCAGTGGATCAATTTGGAGTATCAGTTGTCTAGAAACAAAAAAAAAATTAGCTAGACCCACTTTGGGGTCCGACTGATTCCATTAGATAATTTTAAAGCCATAGTTATTAGAGTTCTTTATTTATCAATTAGTAGATCATCTATTGTGGATCTCCTCATAAAAGTGAGAAAGAAGAAGCATTTGCATCTATTAGTGTGGGTGTAAAGAATAAGAAGAATTTGCTTGAGTCACTTGAATCATTTAACTAGGGTGATTTACTGAAGGATGAGGATGCATACCTCTGTGAGAAATGAAATAAGAAGTTTAATGCATTAAAGTGAATATGTGTAAAGGCCTTACCAAATACATTAGTAATACACTTAAAAGTGTTTTGACTTTGATTATGAGACTATGCAATAATTGAAGCTAAAGGACAAATTTGAGTTTCCCATTCACTTGGGTATGAAACTATTAGCAGGCAGCTTATAAGAGGATCCACACGCATTTCAAAAGAAATCACCAACTGATGAATGCTAAAAGAAGAGGTCACACATTCTAAAAGCAAGCCCCAGTTAAAAAATGTAGTAAAAGACAAAGACTCTGTGCAAAAGGAAGAGGAACCCACAGCCAGTGCTAAGATCCAGAGGCAGCATATAAAAATAAAGACACACATCAATCAGGGTGATGGTTTTGTTTTGCCACCTATCAATGGTTTAGTCTAATGCGAATCATGTGTTTAGTCTGATGACTCTGAGTTTTCAAAGTCCTTTTCTTCCACAGTGCATAAGTAATAAGACAACAATGAAATAAGAACTCATGCATTTTCAGAGGAACCTAAGCAATCATACAAAAGAAAGCACACACGCAAAGCAGCAACTCTTAAAGTGAGGCATTAAAGGAAGTAGTTGTCTTAGATACGCAGTCAAACAAATAATCTCGTGCATATTAGAAGTGGAATTTGTCCAAAAAAGAGAGCCAATAGCAAACAAATGTTAAGAGGAAGATCACATTTTTCTTAAGGAAAAATGGCGTGTGAGCAATGTAAGGAAGCCGCCAAGCAAGCAATAGAGAACAAGGGCAGAATACAATTTAAATCCAATATCCCACATTGAGTAGGCGAGCACTCTGAAATGTGTTAAAATAGTAAACCACTATATTATCTCTATGTCCTTAAGGTGACTCCTTTTGAAGGCAAAGTGATGCATAGTGGGACCCACTGTAGACGGCCAGCTAGCGTGAAACATAAGAAATTTTTAAACAAATGAACATGCATACCAAGACTGACGTCAGCATGGAAAAAGATGCTAGAAAAGGGTAAGATATCACCAAAAAAGTTGAAGTTTTTGATGGTTTCCATGTTTCCATTGGAAAACAAGAGGGACTCACCGTTAGCGACATGGCGACCCCCCAAGAAAAGAAGTTGTCGGCTAGCAACCCACCAAAAAATTTGAAATTCTGGCAAAGAACAATGTGTAGTAATTGAGATGCTGACGTGGAATCTGATCGCCAAGATGATGACATGTGTATAATCTTTGGGTCATTGCTATCTCGCTAAGCAAAGATGCTCACTAGTTAGCCATAGTGAGATAGTGATGCTGACGTGTCACGGATTCTGAGGCAAGTTGTGATGTGACAAACAGGTCTAGAGACGCACCAAATCATGCCACGTGGTAGATCTGGGGGTTCTTGTTAACTCGCTAAAAGAAAAATGCAGGGAAAATAACATGGTGAAGTAGTGAGAAGATGACACATAGCACTGATGAGGATGTCCAGTCAGAATGTGACACGTCATGTTGCTCAGGTCTAAGCCAATCAAAAGATGACATGTGTCAAGCATGGTCAAACCAAGTTTGACCCGAGTGAGGCATATGAGGGAATTTTCAAAGGTTTTAAAATTTTAATTTTTTAAATGTTTCTCCTCAAAGATCATGTGCACATAGGTCAATTTTTAAATAAAAGTAGAAATTATTTATATAGTTCAAACTATATAAAGAAATAAATTTTTGAAATTTTCAAATGCAATGGAAACCAAGAATGAAGACCTGATTTTCAAAAGGACATATTTGGGGCATTGTTTAGCGAAAACTAGCACTTCAATATACCACTGGAACCAAAACGAGCTGAATTTTTGAATTCTAGGGTTGGTTTTTGCACAAAATGCCACTGATTCATTCTATATGAGGATTTTTATCAGGTTCCCTTTTTGCAACTATTTTCAAGTATGGAAGTTTAGAATTGATTCCTAGTATGATGATGACCTAGGTATGGTTAAAAGGTAGTGGAAATGTAGTTAGGGTTGAATTTGTTCAGATTCATTTAGTAAAAGCTCAAATTTTACCTAGCATTTCAGTAAGTAATTTGATATTTTGATGACCCATCAAGGTTTCATCATTTCAATAGAGATATTTCTTAGATCAATAATAGTAATGATAAAAAACCAGATCAAATCGAGATGGAAGAGAGAAGAAAGAGGTTGTTCAGTTGCTAAGAGAGGGAATTTCAAGTGGACAGATGTTAGTTGCATATCAGATTCCAGAATTCACCTTTCTCTATATCTTTCTATTTTTCTTCCATTATAAGGTTGTTGGTTGGTTTTTCATTTTTAGTTCTTGGAGCTCTACTCAGGCTTTGAAAGCCACATACCCAGCATTTCTCTGTTGTATTTAACAACATTTTATGTTTTATGCAGATAGTTCTTGTCTATTAGGTGATTTATGAGTTAATTTCTATACATTTCATGTATTTGGTTTCAAGGAAAGCAAATAAAGAGCAGCAATGGTTTCAAATTTAGTTTGAATCTTGTCTCCTGTTTATGGATCTGTAATCTTTTCTAGTTTGTGATCAAAGACCATAGATTAGGTTGCATCTCATTTAGTGATGCATGTGATTGAAATATCTTGCTTATGGAACAAAGAGCCATGTAATTTCTTGGTGTTTATCATAGGGTTTACTGATTTCATGAAAGAATTGTCTAAGTATGAGATTCAAATATGAAGCAGATGTCTATTCACAAGGTGAAAGATAGATTGGGGATCTTGATGTGGGAATTATGTCAAAGGTTTCCAGGAGATGTACTGTTGTAATTCATTTTAATTACCCAATAGATAAGGCATCAATCAGAGATAGGATCATTAGGTTTTGTTTCTCATACTTGGGTCTTGTTGTTATCAACATATTAAATCAATTTTCCCTTTTATGTTGAAAGCTATTCAATGTTAACCCGCAATTAGCTTGCCAATTTCATAAGTTATGTTCTTAGCTATTTCATGCTTGTGATTCCTAGTTAAGTGTAGAAGATTTAGGGGTTCTTATCTAATTTACATTAGATTCAGTGTATGCTTTGATAACTGGTACCATATAAAGAATTTATAGGTTCACCCACCTAGGTTTTGTAGAGTCCGAAGAAGAAGAAGGATCTAGCCTTATAGTTGGCCCTATGTCTAAAATGATGTGTTGAAAATGGGAGTTAGGTGACCCTAGATATGTCATATTCTCATGGGGATAATTGAAAACCTTCCAGCATTTTCAAACACCAACAACCTATTCCCTTCCCCATTCCACACACTAGGTTGGTGAAACTAGAGAGTCATCCCTTGTTGTTCACCCCAATGGTTAGATTGTACCTCCCTAAAAGGTACGTATCTTTACCTTTCTATAACCAAGACTAAATGGACGTTTCTTCTCCATTCTTTGGTGTAGATGATGGGGGATTGTAGAAACCCAAAATGAGCTCATGGACTACCAAAGGTTGATGTGGGCTAAGAGATGAGAACTGGTAGGCCACTAGCAAGAGAAACAAGAATTAAGGTGACTTCCCAAGAGATAGCACATGGGAAGCAATGTACTTTTAAAGACATCTATAAAGTTAAAAAATTAAATTCATCACATTTAATATGAGACACCTCAACAACCCTTGGAAATAATTTTTACTAAAGAAAATGATCATTGACCACAAGGTGGATATTATTCTCATATAAGAAGTTAAAATGAATGAGCTTAATTTTGATATAATGGTAGGATATTTATGGCAAGGTCATAAATATTCTTATAGTGAAGTGGAAGGTACCTCAGGGGGGTTATGACTATTTGGAATCTAGAAAAGCTTGTTGGGGAGGAGATTCATATTCATCCTCATTTCTTGATGGTGGCCTTTTTTGATAAGGTAAATAGTTGGTTTCTCTTCAATTTTTATGCTCTAAATACTTGGGGGGAGATGGAAGATTAAAATTTTGGGATGAGGCATCTCTATGCATTTCTAATTGCAATGGATCATTTTAATACCATTATGTACCATTCAGAGAAGTTAGGAGGTTTGGAAGACTTCTCTGATAGCATGCATGATCTAGATGATTTCCTAAGGAGGAATGATTTGATTGGTATGGACCTATATGGTATCCCTTTCACTTGGTTCAACAATCATCTGAGGCACAGCCTAATATAGGTTAGGCTAGATAGACTACTTCTCTCTATTGATCAAAACATCCTCCCATATACCCCCATGCATTCCTGAGGGCTATTTATGATCACTCTATGATCCTATTCAACTAGACTAGCATGAGGAACAATAGGAATAAACCCTTTAGATATGAAATTATGTGGCACTCTTATCCATACTTTAGAGACTAGTTAATCAATGATGGAGTATAGGGGTCCAATGTACTACTATGTTTCACATAGCTAGGAAAAATGAGAATATTAGAAGGGATGTTGCGGGATGGAATAAGTCATCCTTTAGAGATATTTTTAATCATAAGAAGGAAATTGAAGAAAAATTTGAAGAGATTTAGGATGGTATGGTGAAGGGGGATCTCTCTATTATAATCCATCAAGAGGAAAATGAATGACATGGGAAATAGAATCTGATTAGGGGAGATAAAACATTCATGGCAGTAGAGATCTCAGATTCAATGGCTAACTGAAGGGGATAAGAATATTTTGTTCTTCCATAGGTCAACATGTAAAGACAAGAAACAAAACATAATTGCTAAGATCTTTGAAGATAACAATGTGGAAATTACTAATGAGGAGTAGATTGGGGCTTAGCCTACTAGGTGTTTTTAGGAAATATATAACCCTCAACTAGTTCAAGTAAATCTTAATATAGAAGAAGATCTTCTTAGTGTCATTAATCCAATGATTGATGAAAGGATGAACCAATATCTAAATAGAAATGTTTCTAAGGAATAATTTAGGGAGGTGATCTTTATGATGGAACCATATAAAGCACATGGACCTAATGGCTTTTCCTCGTCCTTTTTCTATAAATTTTGTACCATCATCAAATATGACCTGTTGCATGTGGCTTGTGATTTTATCAAGATAGGTCAAATTTTAAAAGAACTCAACTAGACATATATTGTGCTAGTCCCCAAGATGAGTGAACTAACTAGATTAGAGAATTTAGGCAAATTAGCTTGTGAAATAATATTTACAAGATCCTATCCAAGGTAGTAGTGAATTGTACAAAATCTCTTCTAGAAAAAGCTATAATTCCCGCTCATAATGGTTTTGTTCCTAGGTGCCAGATTCTAAACATGGTGATAACCTCTCATGAGGTCTTACATTGCATGGATAAAATTGGAAGTCTGGGTATGGTGATGAAGTTGGATATTTCAAAAGCTTATGATAAAGTTAGGAGGGAGTTTATATTGAAAACCCTAGCTAATTTTGGTTTTAGGGATAGGATAATCACCTTGATTGGGGAAATCATCAACTCAGTCCAATTTTTAGTCTTGATTAATGGGTCCTTGAGTGATTTATTTGAATCTACAAGCAGGTTATGCATGGAGACCCCCTATTAGCATACTTATTTATTATGGTGGTAGAGGTTTTGGGGAGGAACCTCCTAGTTATGGTTTGTCAAGGAAAGATAATGTGATGTTAAGTTGACTCCCTCTTTACCATTGAAGGTGTTCCAACAGTTTTTTGATGACACTTTTTTATATGGCCTATCTTCAATAAGAGAAGCTAAATCCTACAAGAAACTTTTCAATAAGTATACGAAGGTATCTATAAGATATATTAATTATCAAAAGAGTAAGCTTTATTTTTACAATACTAAGATTTCCCTTCAACACCACATAATTAGGGAACTTAATTGTCAAGTAGTTTCCCTCCTTGACACTTATCTTGGTCTCCATCCTACTAAAGAAGTCACTCCTCAATTTTGGAATGTCATAGTCAAAAGAATGCATAAGAAACCTAGGGGTTGGAAATTTAAGATTCTTAGTAATGTTGGGAAATACTAGCTTAATATCAACTTCTCTATAGGGGATTCCTATCTATTTTCTATCCCTATTTAAGATTCCAACTCACTTTAAGGAAATCTTGGAAAAAATTCAAAAAAAAATCTTATGGTTAGGTACTAAGGAAAAAATGAAGATGAGTCTTGTCAACTAGGAGAAAGTTTGTATGCCAAAATCCTAGGGTTGGTTGAGCTTGAGGAAAATAGAACACCTAAATAAGGCTCTAATGACTAATATTGGATGGAGACTATCTCAAAACTCATATCACTAGTGTAGAATAATGAGGGATGAATATTTGAATGGAAGATATTTTATTCAATACTTGTATAATGTTGACATCACTAATGGATCAAGAATATGAGATAACATTGTTAAATGTAGGAAGTTTTTTAGAGGGGTGAGATGGAACATTGTTGATGGGAATATGGTTATATTCTAGGAAGACAGATGGAATGGGGAATCCCCTCCTATTTGTACCAAATTCTCTCCTTTCAAGGAGCATATTGTGGCTAACTATAGTCTCATGGTGGCTAATTATATTGAGAATGGCAAGTGGAAAATCCTAAATCTTGGTAATCTTAATTTAATGGATAAAGATTTACATGGGGATATTGGGAAACTCCTGAGTGAAATTTGTAATCCTTCCTTCTTGGATAGAGATAACTTAATTTGGTACAAAAATTATTGGAGAGATTTTAGTGTTAGGGTGGACTACTACAATATTATTGGCATGGGATGTTCCTCCAAAAGATGGAGGTATGTTTGGAATTGTCACTCCCTAAGATTTTTTTTTGGTAGTTAGTAATGCATAACAATATCCTCAAGATTGAAAATCTCCAAAGACATGGGTTTCACCTGGTTAACTGGCATGTTCTATGTAATTATGAGGAATAAATTATCCCTCACCTATTAATCCACTACTCTTATACTTATTCTATTTGGTCAAATTTCTTCAATCAGATGGGGATTACTTAGGTTTTTAATACTAACACTCAGAAATTCATTTTCAAATGGAATTTCCCCTCCTACTATACTCTCATTAAAATTCTATTGAAATATAATGAAAGAAATTAATAACTATATTTTCAGAGAGAAATTCTCCCCCCTCGAGGTTGTCACCTACATAACTATGCCTTGTTTTAGGGAATGCACTCTCAACTAAAAATAAAAACCTCCCACTCTTCCTCCATCACAACTCAAAAATATTTAGGTAGATGTTTAGAATATTCCTCATTTAATTTTAAAATGGATAATATTAAAGCTCTTCAAAGGAAATGCATGAAATGGAAGTCACCGCCCACAAATTGGTGCAAATATTTGAGGGTCTAGGAGGAACGACACTATAGTTATTGAGGGTTTCATATGGGATGATGAAGTTAATTTTATTAAGGGATATGTGAGTAAATATGGGAATATTTCAAGCAATGAAGTAGAGATTATGGGCCTACTTAGGGGTTTGGAGACAACTATTAACTTGGGTATTATAAAATTGGTGATTAAGGGTGACTCTCTTCTTGTCATTGAGTTTATTAAAGGGGTTCAAAGAATGAGTTGGCATGCCATGGAAATAATTAGAATTTCTCATATTTTTTTGAATAGATTTGTTGACACTGCTATCCAACATGTGTATTATGAGGGTAACCAAATGGTTGTTATCTTGTGCTTATGAGCACTATCTCAAAAACCAATGGGCTTGAAAAAGGGAACGTGATCTTTCGACAATAATTTTATCGCTTGTGAAAAAAGAAAAATACTTAATGCCATGATCACCATTTCAAATTTGTGGTATATGGTTGATAGAGTTGAGTTGGCACCATTTAGGGTGGATGGTTTTATTATGATGATTTTAAAATGGGTTTTCTTTTCAATAAGTGCATTAATTGTACCCCATTATGATGAAGGCATTCACAATACCCAAGGAAATATATGTAGTGACTTTTTACAATCCCAAAGGATGAAACTTTCTAATTTTCAAAGGCTTTTTAAACATCATTTATTGCATGGCTAAAGACGGGTTATAAAGTGCAAAGTGGGAAATATAATTTATTCATTTTTTGCATGTGATAAAACCAAGTGTTACTATAATATTAAGCCCCCTAATATCATTGTGAATTGTTGTCAATTGAGAAAAAGTGTTTGGACACTCAATTTTCTTCTTATTTCCTCTAGTTTTTCTAGTTGTTTAGTTGTGGATATGTTATGAATTTTGGAAGATTTGGTGGTGGAGATTGGAGACAAAGTGGCTATGGAGAGTAATAATGCCTATATCGAACCACCAAGAATTGAGGAAGTTACTAGAAATGATAAATCTTCCTGGACTTACCAGCATGAAAGTGGTTTGATTCCTTTTATGGAATGCATAGAGGGTCATGAAGAAAGAGTTTCTAGTCAATTGTTTATTCTTGGAAGGAGTGATGGGTATTTGTTAATGAGATTTCATTTAGAATCACTAAGGAATTCATTGAAAATGACACTGGTCTTTCCACAAAAGGAAATAATTGGAGGAAACAAGTGAGGGTTGTAAAAAATAAAAATTTTGAGGAAATACTTTCAACTGGACGAGGCTCCTGAATGCTTATATGGTGGACTTGAACATGAGAAACTTCCATAGCCATGGGACATGGTATCTATTCAATTAAGAGGTACATTACTCTTGAAGATAGGTTTAAGTTTCTATACTATTATCACTTTCTCATTCTCAACCACTTTATGAATAGGGAGGTTATATCTTTTCCTTTCTTTTTATTACACTTCATAGAGTATTCCATCTAGAATGTGCATAAGAAAAGAGAAGAGGGTAAGAGCTATACCATTTACCATAAATCCCTAATGTCTTGTCTCTTCAAATTCAATAAGGGTCTTAACCCTCAGGTGCAAATTTTTGTCTCATCCTCACCAAAGATTTTTGCTGCTCCCCATCCCTTGTCCTCTTATGGTCAGCCCATGGAAATTGAGGGTCCCTCATCCACTATGAAGAATATTAAGATGGAGAAAATTGAGGTTCTTGGTGTGGATAGTGTTGGAGCTAAGGGTAAGAAGAAAATCCCTAAGACTAGTAAGAGACTAAGAGAGAAGAATCCCTCTACCCTATTGGCTAGGGGAGACTCATTAGCTTAGATTCTAGTGAGAATACTAAGAAGAAAAATGACCTAGACCTAAAAGAAAAACTACTAGGTGGAATTATAGGGAACATTGTGATGAGGAGATGGCTAGTGAAGAAAAAGGTTAGGATACCCCTTTTGGTGGTTAGGAAAGCCCTATGTCATCCTGCATATTAGAAAGTTCAAAAACTAAAGAGAATACCCCAAATTCTAAGGATAGGGATGAGACTGGCGATCAAGGGATGGTAACCTCCCAAATTAGGAACCTAAATATGGAACCTCAAATTATGGGGACTAGAAAAATTGTGGAGACTCAAGTGGAATACCTCATGGGAGGAGAAAAATAGAAGGGGGATAATCGCATGCCTCAAGAAGTAGCTAAAGAATATCCTCCTCTAAAAGGAGATCATCCAAGGTTGGAGGAGACTATCAATACCTTAATAAAGAAGAAAGAGGATCTAGACAATAAATTTAATAGGATGGAAGGAGGAGTTGAATGATGTTAAGCACATGGAGACTACCCACTTCTTCTATGGATTCATTGTTGATGACTGGTTGTAGCTTTTTCTAGAGAATTTGGAGAAGCATAAGAAGGAGAGTTAGCTCTTGGATCCTTGTCTTTTCTTTTTTCTTTTTTGATGTTTATTATTTACTAGTGCACCCTTGGGGTTTCTCTAGTTAATACTTTTTGGACTTCATTTATGCCCATAAATTTAAATTGGACCAGGATTATATGCAATTATATTAATCTATTAATTTATGACTATACTATTTTTAGATATAGGAATATCTTGGTTTGGGGTTTTTTGATATTAAGGAAAGAGCTAGGTTAATCTATTTTTTATGATTAACCATAGACATAAATAATAATTATATGCCAATATAACCAACATTAGAAAATAATATATCACACAAAAGAGAACACAAAACATACGGATTTAACATGGTTCACCCAATCTGTGGGCTACATCCACCAATAACAAGTCCAATATTTATTATCCAGTAATTAGAATCTACAATCCCTTATAGCTCAATAGCACCACAAGAAGCTACAATATTATCATACATTATGAAATCCCTAACCCTAAACCATTTTATAGAAGTTTTTTCCCTTTACAAAATTAGGGCTAGAACAAGTCATCCAATAGAAAAGAATAATAGTCGATGCCTTTTACAATAGTAGAGTCATTTTGGGCTTCAAAAGTGCTACCCCTAAAAACCCCCACAAGAGTGTTGTCCCTCGACCCCACCTTATACTATGATAGGGATTGCACCTGGGGTGCTTCCCCAAACCCTTGTAGAAATAATTTGTAGGGAAATTGTGTCAAAGAAACATCTAAGTCTAATTATGTGACACATCACAAAAATATTTCACTTGGAGACTGATTATAGCACCTCTAAACCTATATCTTCAAAAATAATATAAAACCACCCTAGACTTTGTTGTTCTTTTATTCTATTTAATCTAGAAGACCAACCAAAGCTAAAGAGGAGTTTAGGTTCTCCCTTGTTACTTCCTTGGTAAACATTGTTGGAATTCTTAATTAGGAAACAAGATACTAAGAGGCGGGGGTGAATCAAGGTCTGTAACAATTATATCTTTTAACACAACTTTAGTACATTTACCATATTTAGGATCTCATTTCTAATCCATGCATAACATGACTTATAAAATCAAACTGTAGTAACATGTAGATCTAATCTACCAATCACATGCATGAAATGTAATCACATAGCATAAATATTTGGTTACCAAGAAACCCTCCAAGGTGAAGGTAAAATTGGGCTAAGGATGACATACACAAATCTCCACTAATGTAGTAGTAAAGTTGACATATTAGGATTACAATGCTGATCACTTCTAATGATCCACCCTATGAAGAGTTTTCCATCTTAAAGGATGTTAATATTTTTAGGTGTTACCCTATGAGATGATTTTACACTTACAAAAAAGTAAGGAATTGGTTAAGATATTTACAAAAGATCTGTTAAGACCACTTTGTTAAGAGATTATCCCTAACAGAATCTGTTAAAAACAATTTAGTACATCATTCTCATTCTTCTCTAAAAAGATTCTTTTGATCTCCTCTCTTCAATCTAATATAGTTTTACTATCCTTCACTCCTTGATAAGGTTACTTCCTCTCTTCTACAATAGCAAAACTCAACTCTTTTTCCTTCTTCACAGTGTTCATAGTTTCACACTTGATCTTCTTTGTGATCACATGAATATCTTTCTCACTTCTTCTCACCATATCATAATAGATTTTGATCTATTCTATTTAAAAATTTCTTAAATATGTTTCTATATTCTTCCCTTCTTCACCTCTTTAGCTAATTCATTAATCACCACTCATAGGGATCTATGATACATGTCACAAAATGCATAATAGCTTTTGTAACAACCTCTACAAATATTAAATCTCATGTCTAAGAGCTTGTATCATTCCTTACTTGAATATCATTTTTATGTTGCTCAACACATACTATCTCTAATACTTGGCATTTAATATTTATGTTGTCATTCATTGGTCTCTACTATGCTTGAAACCTTCTATGTAACTTGACACTGGTGTGATCGAACTTCTTGGTAATCATTAGGTTTTTCATATACTAAAAATACTTGGAGATGAAAAAAATTCTTGAATCCTAAAAAGCTCAAAATATACATGTTTATTTACAAGTCTTTATATGACTTAGCCTATATAGAGTAGCTTGGTTGCAGTAATGACCATTTAATTATACCTAATATGTGGCTAAGTGTTTTACACTAATAGACAACAATAGTTAGGTATACCAATAAGCTCCATCTTTCACATTAGTAGAACATTTTGGAAATACAATAGGGAAGTAAAATCTAAGAGGGGGGGTAAATTAGCACTTAAAACTTTCAACCTCTAAAACTATTCACCACACATCCATCTCACCAAATTAATCATATACATCCATAGCATGAAAGTAAAATATTCAACACATTTATGATATAATATATCTGGTTACCAAGAAACCCTCCAAGGAGAAGGTAAAATTTGGGTGGGGATGACACCCACAAATCTTCACTACTATAGTAATAAAGTGTATCCAATGAAGGTTACAATGTTTGACCATGAAACATGATCTACCCTATGAAAGGTCTACCCTATTAAAAGCTTAAAAGATTGTTAGATCTTACCCTATTAAAGGATTTAAAGAGCCTACTAAAAGTGTCCCTGGTAAGAGGACTTTAACTTACAATGAAGTAAGAACCCTGTTAAAGGATTTACAATAGTTTGTTAAGACTACTCTATGAAGAGATTTAACTTATTCACCTATTAAAATGTCTCAGCAATGATGCTTCAGTTAGCACTCTATTGCTTGATGTTAGATCACCTCTATACTAATGTATACTTGTTCCTTTCTAATTAGATTTACCTTTTTTGTCCTCTGATTCCTTTCCTCTATTATCCTTTAACTAATTCTACAATGTAACTCAATTCATAATACCTTAATCACCATGAATGCTTTGTTTGCACATGTAAACTCTCTTCAATTATTCTTAGCATTACTTAGAGAGTTTAGGGTTTGTCTTCCTTAAGAAGACCTATGTGATTTAGGGTTAGGTATGAATCAATGGTAGTGTTCACCCATATTTCCACTTAAACCTTCCCTTTTTTTGATTGGATTCATATAATGCATAGGGATTCATAATTAATATTTGACCTTATCGACAAAGATTGTAAAACAATACTTAAGTCAGCTCAAAAACCATTTACATAGTAGTTTGTACCAATACAAATAACTATGTCAAAACTATATTACTCGACATTTAAAGTCCTTGGTGCTTGACACTAACTATAACTTCAATGTTGCTACTTGGTATCTGAATGACTCGACATGTACTACTTTCTCAGCACTTGAATTACTCAACACATACTATCTGCTTGGCATCTGAGTGGCTCAGCACTTGAGTGGCTCGAAACTCACTATTTACTCAACATGCTATATCTTATAGGTTATGCTCGACATATGTTACTTGTTTGACATGAACTAAGTAAATGAATTAAGTGTATAGACATTCATTTGTCAAAACCAATCTGAGATCAACAATCTCCCATTTGACATGAGTGTCAAAAACACTTGGTCATGCATTAATGATCCTATCGTTACGAGCATAACTTATATATATATTATCTATTTGGCTTCTATACAAAAATTTCAAAAATATCAAAATTTTGCAACACATGACTTATCAGTCATACCTCAAAATTTCATAACTCCCTCTACATTGATTATTCTATGCTATATTATGTATCTGAACCAAAATCTTTCTCTTGCTAAGTAGATTGTTTGTCTATTTATCTATTTCTTTGTCTCCCCCATACTATTTCTCATTAATATTTCTCGTACTCCCCCTTTGCTCTTACTCCCCCTTTTTCCTTACTCCCACTTTTTGACACTTACATCAATGGATTATTTACACTAATAGTGTGTATGTCCAAAAATGGTTTGTGGATCTCTAGTATAATATGTAGAGTTGTATCCCAATTATCACAAGCTACCTCCAATGACTTGATTTGGATGGCCAGCTCAGTAGCAAGGCATACTAAGCCTTCATGTGTAGAAATATGAGTATCTTTCTTCATGAGAGTTTCAACATAGACTATTTCATTGTGTAGTATCTCCATGTGTGGAGTCAATGTAGACTGGATGCATATCAATTTAGCCTTGATGTTGGCTTCATCTACATGCAATGTTGCTAACTAACTTTGGGAATGTAGGAGGGTGCTGAAGTTTTTCTCACTTTGGGTTGGAGACTTTGGTAGAGTTATGCTAGATGTTTTCATAATGCTCTCCAAGTTTGGGATATGATTCCTAACTTCCCTTGTGAAGAGTGTAGTATTATTTAATTTGGTATACAAAGAGAAAATATTGTCTAGTATCTTCTTCACATCCTCTATTTTGGTTTCTAATTCAACCTTTTTTTGTGCAATATCACTTGATGTCTTTTCATCAACCTTATGTGGGAACTTTCTCTCATACCATTCAAGTTTTTTGACATTAGAATCTAGGTCTATGTCATTTAGCTTCTCCACTACACTGGTTAACTATTCTATTGTTTTCTTTTTTTCCTTTGGAGCTAGCAGATTGAATGCATCAATAAAAATGTCTTTGATATCAATCAAAGCTTTCTTCTGCCTATGCTTTTGTATAAGAAATTCTTGATTCTTCTTCTTTGTTGGAGCTTCCTAGAATATGCCCATCTGCTCAATAGTAATAGCTACATAATCAAACTTGGGAAACTCAATTACTTCATCTAGATTTACATCAATAAATGATGTAACTTCATCTTCTTTGGATGTGCTTAGACTTAGCCTTGAGGATTGTAATGGTGTAGCTTCTATGCTTGGCCTTTGAAGAGCTTGACTACGAGGAGTGGAAGATTCTAGTAATATTACCAATGATTGTATTGGTAATTTCTTCTTTGGCTCTGTTGTCAAAATTGACTCTTTAGTTGTGTCCTTCTCTTTCTCTATCTCATCTTTCTATTCTCCAACTTCTCACCCTTGTTATGTTCACTTTCCTCTATAGTGATTGAGACTGGAGTACTTTTTGCTAATGTACTGATGGTAGAAGTTTTTGTCTCCTTCCTTTGATATACCACAAGGGTTAATGTAGGTTGTATCATTGTGAATTGAGGAGGAGATGAAGGCATAATTTTTTGATGTACTGCCTCCCCTACAAATACCCTATCTACCTTCTCAATCTCATCAATATTCACTAGTATAGGATTCTGACAAATTTTAGCCTATGTGGTGGATTCCACCAATATCTTCTTCAATTCATCCTTTGTGAGAGGATTGATGTTCTTAGTCATAGTATCAGAAACATTCTTTATCTTTATAGTATCATCTTCTGTGTTCACCTCATGTGGATGATTGGTAGTTGGCACTAGTGTATCTAGTACACTCTATTCTGTTGGCTTCTCATCCTTAGTTGGTGCCTATATGTCTATGCTCATGTTTGTGCCTCCCTCAACTATATCTTATTCAGTGCCTTCTTCTTTTTCTCCTTCTTTTTTCTCACCTACCTTGATAGTTGCCTAGAATATTTTCTGGGGTGTTTTCAAACCATATAGTGATTTCCACATCAAAGTAGTCTTTTGTACAACATCCTCAATTTTATTCTATAATATACTAAATGCCCTATATTTTGGTACAAATTTTCCAATATAGTTCTTAATGGCTTTTTCCATTGTACCCTTACTTAGTTTTGGCATTACTTGGGCAAGTGTTGTCTCTCTTTTTTTTTCAATATCTAAACAATAGTGTCACTTCTGCTCAACTCTCTCATTCAAAATTTTGGGTATGGAGTTTCCAAGTTCAAGAGGAGCCTTTTTAAATATTGTGATCATGGAATATACTACCTCTTCAACTTGATTATTTTTAATCTTCCCAAGATTTCCAAACTCAATATGAGAGAATCCAAATAAATTAGGATTATTTCTAATATTCTCACATAGATTTTCTAAATATGAAGAGAAACTATGACTTACCACTTGAAACTAGTTGTTGTCATAACACTTAGTCTTCTCTTCATCAAATTTAGTTGGAGCATCATTTTTTCTCCTTGGTCTCTTTTGAGACTCTTCACCCTTACTAGCTTCACTAGCTCTCTTCTCCTTTGGCTTGGCTACTTACTTAGCCTTTTGTATAGTGGCCCTTGTGCTAGCTCATGTTGTAGGTACTATAGGCTAAGTAGGTTTTGCAACCTTCTTTTTTTTGCACACTACTGATGCTTTAGCTTTTCTTTTCTTCGTTTCAGTAGCTATAGGTGCTTCACTAGCTTCTTCTCCCTCGGCACCTACTACAATTTCTACTTAATCTTCTTGTTGGTCCCCTCATTAACCGTGGGTGATGGCAAGTAGCACTTGGATGGGTACATTCTCTTCTTCTTCTTCATCATCATCTTTTTCTTCTTCTACCCCTTCATCAAATTTCTCTTTTAATTTCTTTACCATCTTATTCTTCTTCCTAATGACTAAAGCAGTCTTCATGCCCATGGTAATTTTTGACTTAGCCACATCATAGTTCCCAAAAGCTGTAGCCTCCTTATCCACTTCTTGTGCAAGTAATGTTGTAATTTCTACATAGGCTTCATTAGTGTTGATTTCATATCCCAGTGGTCTTAACCATCTAACTCTAGGAACTACTACCTAGACATATGTATGGTCAGTATCAACTAGGAAAAAAACATCATCAAAATGTTTGTCCACTAGTGAATCTAGTATCCTCTATCTTTTCTTCATTGTCTTCTTGAAGTCTTCGAAGTAGCTTGTCATGACTAAATCAAAATTATCACCTAGTTTCTCAATGAATTCACCTATTTGCACTGCAATAGATCTATTTAGATCCCATGCAACTTTACCAAAAGTAGGTAATGTATTTTGTACATAAAATAATATACATACAAGAATATATCCAAATTTTCATTGTGCACTTTTGGTCTTCCTTATGGCTCCCAAGTTCTCAGTCAATTTTTGTAACTACAACTTGGCAAGATCATAAGTATGATCTTTCTTCAATATCTTGTATCCTACATCCACTGCAATAAATGAAACACTGTTAAGCCTATTGGATTGATAGAACTTATGTGCTATTATTCTCACTAAAAAAGAAACTAAGGGATATGTGATTGTATCTATTTCCATCCCTCATTTATTCCATATAGCCCCTATATTCCTTTAAATTACCTCTTTTTCTTCACTTCTCATTGTCTTGGGTCAATCTAGGGTTCGATATCCTATAACTCTATACACAATTTTCTTGGTGATTTTCATTGGTCCATTCTCTAACCATATAGAATTGTCATGTATCCTACTCAAAACTATCTTTATTGCTCCTTCTAGATTATTTGAGGGGCCCCCCAATAGCCTATTATTGTAGGGGGTCCTTCTAGATTGTTGGAAAAAAGTAGTTCATGATGCGTTAGTGTTTAGTGGGGATAAAGTTGGTGGCCATTATCCATTCTGTCTTGAAGACATTGGGGAAATCTAGGGCACATGTTAACCCTTTCTTCTCAACAATTTTGAATTACTCCTTAAACACTCCATTTTCACACAATTTCCCATATGTCTCCCTAATTTCATTGTCTCCTACACTTCTAACCTTACATGTATAGCAACATCTAACACCTTGAATCATTAAGATTTGTGTTTGTATTATTGACAATGCACTAGATGGATCTCGTTTATAAGTTATGTCTAGAATAGCTCTAAAATTAGGTTGTTTAATCTCATTGCTTATCAATTGAACATTCAAAACTTCATTTCCCTTGACAACCTTGGTTTTTGAAGAACTAGATTTCATTTCATAAAACTAGGTTTCACAAAAAGTCAAACTACTTAGCTCAACACATGATAAATACCTTTGTGAATCTACAGTGATGGTGTTAGTGTCTATTGAATTCATCTTCAAATCCTCAAGATAATTTTTTCAGTTTTTCTTTAGCTCTTTGTACTCTCCTTCAAATTTGAATGATGTCAAATGAGTAGAAATCAATCATATAGACCTCAAAATCTTGCAATTAATGCTTAGTGCTTACATAATTGTAAGTCAACTTCAATAAAGATTTTGACTAACTCAGCTTCCATGAAGTTTCATTTCCACTCGAAAACCACTACAAGCTTGGTCAACACTAATAATTTTGATAGCTTGGCATCAACTAAAATTTTAATTAGCAACCATAGTGAAACTTTTCATGCATGGTAGTAACATGAAAACTAACAAAACTTAAAGAATTCTTCTTGATTCTTAACAACACTTTTCATCTTTCTTCGTGCATATGTAATATTTTTAGAACTAAATCCTTGGAACTGATGTATAGTATATCCTTTTAGATATCAGTCCCACTTACCTCTTGATTTCTTAATTGGAGGAGGAACTAATGTAAAGTATATCCTTTTAGATATCAGTCCCAATTACCTCTTGATTTCTTAATTGGAGGAGGTGTGATCACCTGACCCATTGGGTGAAGTGCTCCCTTCTACACTTGATGTGTTGTAATCTTCCTTTTTCTTCCATGTCTTGTTCATTTCATCTCTAAAATTCTCAACATCTGCCTTTCCTTTGCCTTTATTGAACTCATCTTTTGTGCCTTTAACCTTGTTCGACAATTCCTGCTTATGTGACTAGTCTTCAAATAGCTAAAACATGTGGTTTGACTCAACCATCTACTACAATCACTTTTGAAATGTGTTATGAAATTTCCAAAAACATGTCCATACTCTAGACAGTAGTGACAACTATACCTTGTATTATAATCCCAATTATAAGAGTTGCCATTGTGTTTTACCTTTGTTTGTTTGTTTAATGACCATTTAGGCTTGGTTCTACACTCATATGTTTTATGCCCATACTTCTCACAGTTATAGTAGTATCCTTCAAATATTTGTGAGCTTATGGTCTTGGTTTTGTATTCTTATGCTTGATGTCCTTGTTTATTGCATTATGTAAATGACCCATGAACTTTTCCTTAGGATTTTGATTTGCAATCTTACTCCTACAAACATTAGTAGTATGACCTATCTTACCATAATTATGACAAGTAGGTTTTGAGTTCTTTCCTTTATTACTTCTCTCTTTTCCACTTTTAGATGATTATTCTTCTTCAGTACTAGTGTATCCCAATCTAGAAGTATCATTGTTGGATCTAGGGGATCTCATTAATTGTTCAAAGTATTTGATGGCTTCACTAGGTTTATTGAAACTATCAACAAACTCCTTTTCTCCTTTCAAAACATTTCTCAATTTCTCATTCCGCAAGTTTAGTGTTGTGATCTCAATATCCTTTGCATTTAGTTCATAATTTGCAATCATAATTTGACCCAAAGTTTCCAATTGCATGTTAGCAATCCTAGATACCTCTAATGTTTTCTCTTCTAATCTATTGGTCAAAATCCTTTCTTCATCTTCAATCATGACTTTTTCCTCTTTAGCTTTCTTTTTTGGCTCAGTCACCTCACATAGCAATACTAATTGGACTTCTTGTTCTCTATTTAGATTTTTGACCTCTTAGTTAGGGTTCCATTCTTTTCCATGAAATCTGCAACTACTGCATCAAATTCATTGGAGTTTCCATTTGCAAATAATTTAGTAGTGTCAATCTCTTGGCATTGTGTATCATTCTCTTCAATAGAAATTTCCTTCCCTCTTTTCAATGATCTCTTTAAATCATCTCTTGATTCATTTAGCTAATGTAGGGAAAGTTGTATTTCAATCATTTAGTTCTCAATAGTCTTTTCCAACTTGTAGGCTTCCATCTTCAAGATCTTTCCTCAAAGTTGTAAATCTTTTCTTTCAAATAACTAAGCTATGATACTAATGGTTGTAAATACAATAGGGAAGTAAACTCTAAGAGAGGTGGGCTAGGGGGGGTGAGGTGAATCAGTAATTAAAACTTTCAACCTCTAAAAGTATTCACTGCACATCCATCTCACAATCTATGCATATAAATTGAAATATCAAATTAAGCATATACATCCATAGCATGAACGTAAAATATTCAACACATGTATGATACAAGATATTTGGTTACCCAAAAATACTCTAAAAAGAAGGTAAAACTAGGGTGGGGATGACACCCACAAATCTTCACTACTACAATAATAAAGTGTATCCAATGACGGTTGCAATGTTTGACCATGAAACATGATCTACCCTATGAAAGGTTTTCCCTATTAAAGCCTTACAAGATTGTTAGATCTTACCCTATTAAAGGCTTTAAACACCCTACTAAAAGTGTGCCTAGTAAGAGGACTTTAACTTATAATGAAGTAAGCACACTGTTAAAGGATTTACAACAACCTGTTAGGAGTACTCTATTAAGAGATTCAACTGATTCACCTATTAAAATGTCTCAAAAATAATCCTTCGGTTAGCACTCAGTTGCTTGATGTTAGATCACCTCTATACTAATGTATACTTGATCCTTTCTAATTAGATGTACCTTTGTTGTCCTCTAATTTCTTTCCTTTGTTCTCCTTTAACTAATTCTATAATGTAACTCAATTCATAATACCTTAATCACCATGAATTCTCTGTTTGTGTATGCAAACTCTCTTCAATTCTCCTTAGCATTTGTTAGAGAGTTTAGGGTTTATCTTCCTTAACAAGACCTAGGTGATGTAGGGTCAGGTATGAATCAACAGTAATGATTCACTCATATTATCATTTTAACCTTCCCTTTTTATGATTGGATGCATGTAATGCATAGGGATTCATAATTAATATTCATCCTTATCAACAAAGATTGTAAAAAAATACTTAAGTTGAATCAAAAATGGTTTACATAGTAGTTTTTGCCAATACAAACAACTATGTCAAAACTGTATTACTCAGTATCTGAGGTCCCTAGTGCTTGACACTAACTATAACTTCAATGTTGTCACTTAGCATGCACTCCTTTCTTGGCACTTGAATCACTTGGCACATACTATCTGCTTGGCATCTGAGTAACTCAGCAATTGAGTGGCTCAGCACTCACTGTTTACACGGCATGCTCTATCTTATATGTTATGCTCAACATATGTTGCTTGTTTAGCATGAACTAAGTAAATGACTAAAGTGTATAGAGACTCATTTGTCAAAACCAATCTGAGATCAATAGAAAAAAAAACTTTTTTATGATTGCATCATTGCAATAGAAGAATAAGAGTAGTCCCCTTAAGCCTATGACTTAGTTCTTCTAGAACTACAAAACTTTTTTATAAATGAATAAAAAATGACTAGTGAAAAATATAGCAATGCAAAAATACATATATGTACGTGAATTTAAGTAGTTTGACTATTTTAGTATCATACCATGTTTATCTTCTAAACTCTGATCTCTGAATACTCTAATTGTTTTGATCTCAAATTCCCCCTTATGCTCATTTTCCATTCAAAAATTAGTAATCATCATTACATTCCCCCTTATTGTGTCACTTATGTCTATTTTTGGGGTTGAATGGGTGGAATCAAACTATATTTCTCAATGAATGGTTTGGGAAAAAGTAGCTCTAGATGATTTCAAAATGTGATTCTACAACTCCAATCTAGCTGCCAAATCAATCAAACTATTAACAACTTAAATATTATGAACTTCTTGAATAAGATCTTGTGCTAACTTCAATTCATGTTGCATAAACTCCAAATGAGGTATCAAAATAGATTGGATAGAGCTCATTTTTTAACTCATGCTTCTATAAGATTTCTATAGCTAGGACAATTTTCCTTGAGAAAATAATAACTTATTGTAGTGTCTTGAGCTTTATTCAACTGGCTGTGAAATGGTGCTACTTGTTTTCTATATTTCAGCTTGAATCAACTAGCTGTTTACCTGAATATCAGTTGTGAATCTTGGTACATCACACAAAATGTTGTACAAGTGTTGTAACTTTTGCATAGGCTCCTTAGAATTATGTACGCATCTCTACAATTCAAATTTTTTCTTGGCAATGCTTGTTGATATTTTCCCCACAACCTTATTCTCAAATTTCTTAGATGACCATGCCATCAAATTTTCATTTTCTTCTATGTCTCCAACATTTATTTTTTCAAAAATATGTACAAGTTGGGAAATAATTGGGGCTTTCCCATCAAATTTTTGTATATCAAACACATTAACAAAAATGTCCTTTACATCATGCAATACTTGCTTCAGTTGCTTCTGCCTTCTCATCTCTTCATGTTTTTTTCTTTTTTGCCAAAATCTTGCAACATGATTGTTTGTTCAAGATTAGGATTTTCCAAATCTCATTTTCCCATTTGGATTACTTCATCTAGATTAACATAAATATTTGATGAATCATCTTTTTTTGCTTTTCCTTTGCTCGGGTATAGAACCTTTCTACTCGATACTATCTTTGTAGAAGTAGGCAAAGGGATGTCACCACTTATTCTTTCTTGAATATAAGTGCTTGAAACAACAATAGTAGCACTCAATATAGCTTGATTTGTGTCCTTATTTTCCTCAATTTGAGATTCTAATGCACTTGGTCCTACTTGACCTTTGGTAGAAATGTCTACACGTGTGTCTTTATTTCATTTCTTGCCTCTTGCTTCTCTTTGGGTATTGCAACAATATTTTCACTCACAATGTTATTACTATTGGAAGTCTAAATTTCAAACCAACATACTAAGAGGGGGGTGAATCAAGATCTATAACACTTTTAACAATTTCACAATATTAGTGCATATACCACATTTACCATCCCATATCCAATTGCATGCATAACTTATATAATCAAACTGTAATAACATATAGATCTAATCTATCAATCACATGCATGAAGAGTAATAATTTGACACAAGATTTGATTACCTAGAAACCCTCCAAGTTGAAGGTAAAACTAGGGTGGTGATGACACCCAAAAATTGTCACTACTATAGTAATAAAGTTAACCTATTAGGGTTACAATGTTTGACCATATCCAATGATTTACCCTATGAGGGGTCTTCCCTATTAAAATATTTTAATATTGTGAGATCTCGCCCTATTAGAGGATTTTACACTTAAAAAATAGTAAGGAATCTATTAGGAGATTTACAAAGATCTGTTAAGATCACTCTAATAGTAGATTTATGCTAAACTTGTTAAAACGAATTTAGTACCTGATCCTTGATCTTCTCTTATAAGCTATTTTTTGATCTCCTCACTTCACTCTGATTTGATCTCTAATCTAACATATCTTTTTTTTCCTTCACTTCTTTTCAAGGTCACCTCACTTACTCTACAATAATTGACATATTTTCCTCTTTTTCAATGCTTTTAATATCAACTTAATTTTCTTTGTGATAGCATGCATATCTTGTTCACTCCTTCATATCACTATACATTTCTCTCACTATCTCTCTATATTGAAAATAGGTTAAGATTTACTCTATTTAAAGATTTCATAAAGAGTTTTCTAGATACTTCTAATTTTGCCTCTCCATCTGATTCATTCATCACAAAAGATAGGGATCTATGATCCACATCCTAAAAAGTGTAATAACAACTATAACAAACTTTATAAGTATTAAATATCTTGTACATCTCAACTTGAAATGGCTTACCTCAAATTTTGTATCATTCCTAACTTGAATGTTAATCTTGCATTGCTTGGAACTTATTGTCTCTGATACTCCACACTCAATGTATATACTATTGACACTTGGTCTCTACTATTCTCAACACCTTTTTTGTAACTTGACTTCAATTTTCTCAAACTTCTCAATAAACATTAGACTCAGCTTGCATTGAAAATACTTGGCAATAAAATACTTACTCAGCTCCTATAGAGCTTAGTTTAGACACGTTTATATATAATTCTATCTCATGACCTTGCCCATATAGAATAGCTACTCACTATGAATATTGTCTAGCTCTGCCTAGTATATGACTAAGTATTTGACACTAATGGACAACAATAGTTAGAGATACCAACAATATCCCCCTTTGACAATAGTGGAAAAAGTACTTTGACTTGATTACATTGTTACAATGATAATGTGAGTACTCCCCCTAAGCCTATGACTTAGTTCAAATAGAACTACAAAACTTTGATTTATGCCAAATAAACATTAAACAATGTATCAATACATATATGCACATGACTCTAAGTACTCTAATTATTTCAATGGCATACTGTATTTTCCTTATGAATTCTGATCTTTGAATGTTGATTCGTTCTAACTCCTATAACCATGTAATCATCATTGCATTCCTCTTTCTTTACTTTTGTCATCGCCTCCATTCAAAATATGTAATCATCATTACATTCCCCCTTTTTTGTCACTTATGGATTTTGCTAGGGTTTAATGCATGGAATCAAACCATATTTTTTGATAAAAGGTTTGTGAATATGGAATCAAATTTTTGTAGTTCTTTTTGAACAAAGTCATAGGCTTAGGAGGAATACTCATATTATCATTACAATGATGTAATCATCACATAGTTATTTTTTAAGTCATTTCAAAGGAGGAGATTGTTGGTATCTCCAACTATTATTGTCTATTAGTGTCAAATACTTAGTCATATACTAGACAGAATTAGATGGTCATCACTATGATTTACTCTATATAGGTCAATTCATGAGATAGACATATATATAAACATGTATGTACCAAGCTCTATAGGAGGCAAGAAATTCTTTGGTCACTAATTATTTTCAATGTACATTGAATCTAATGTTTACAAATTAGTTCAAGCACATTAAAGCTAAGTTACATAGAAGGCATTGAGCACAATAGAGACCAAGTGTCAGCAGAATATACAATGAGTACCATGTATAAGAGATAGTAAGTGGCAAGAAATATAGAATTAACATTCAAGTCATGAATGATTAAAGGTTTTAGGTAAATGGTTTGAGGCTGATGTTGGGACTCAAAATTGAGGCCCCAATTTTCAATACTATTGAAAAATCAAGTCCTATAAATGCTTTTAAATGCATGTGTACCTGACTGTCCATTTGAGACCTAAGAGGTGTTTAATGTTTATAACACTTTCCATTCAGTATATCTACCTATCCCATGAAGATAAGCTATCATTTTGAGCCATTCCGTGAAGTCTGGTTTTGAGCAATGTCTAATTCTACATTTTTGCTAGTGTCAAACAGTGACAAGAGGCCATGTTTGCCATTGAATATCTTGCACCCAATAATGTTTCAAGATTTTCTACTTTGGGAATGTCTAGTTTCCATACCAAAGAGCCTATGCTTTTGATTTTGAGTCATTTCAAATTTGTTTGATTAGGTTTTGAATCCCTCAAAATTGGTCATTTATTGTTGTCATGCTAATGTGAATTGTTCACAATTCTAGAAGGCCATGTTTGGCGTGTCATAACATTGAACCAGTTCATCAAAATGATAAAATTCCTTCTATGTTGTATTTTAGAGGTAAGAGACATGTTATGTTTCAATTTTCAGCCCATGACAAATCTATTTGATCAGTTTTCAAACGCGATTCCAAATGCAATTTCTAACTTTTTACTAGTGTCAAGAAAGGTAGATTGGTTAGTACCCCTGTTCGCGATGTCATAGCTTGAGATATGTGATAGGTGAGATAAAATGGATTGTACCACTATATTATACTCTAAAAATACTTCCAAGTGTGCCAATTTTCAAGTCTTGACAAATCTGTCTGCACACTTTGCCAAGTCCATTCCATTTGCAAAAAATGTTTTTTCTGTCAGTGTTTCCAATCTGCAATTTTGAATAGCTCACTTTGACCATTCACCATTTGCATCCTGTTATTCATTATGAGCCGAAATTCTACATTCATATTGTCCTCCTGATAGTGAACCAATGCCAAAATTTTCATTTTCCCAAGTATCAGTTTGCCCAGTTTTTGATGTCGAATCCGAAAGCATTTTATGGTTTTCTGACATGTTTTCTTGAAAGTAGTTCTAAAAGGGAAACTTTTATGGTCAATATCTTTTGACTAATAATTCTTCACGAGATGAGATTCAACAAAGTAGAAGTATGCAGAACAGAGAATCAACATTATTGATTTCAGAGACCAGTGAGGTGTTTGGGTCAGTTTTTAAGGCTAGTCAAAGGACCTCATGCCACTAAGTTGACAAATTGAAGAATGATGTCAAATGAATTTTCAAAATTGTTTCCAATGGTTGAATTAGTTTTGAATATCTGTCAGATGATTGGTGGATTAGTTGGATAGTTCAATTGTTCAAAAATGAATTTTTTTTAGCCAGGCCCACTTTTAGGCCAAACTAATTTCATCAAAGTGCATCAAGCAAGTATACAGAGGTTATATATATAGTGAATGCTAAATTAAAGTAGTTTGATAGAAAGAAAATTAGAGTTCTTCCATTTTATCAAACATGCTATAGGTGTTCATTATGCTCTTTTCCAATCTCTTCATTATATAACCTACTCGCAAACCTTACGTAGGAGGCTAGAGCTTGTAATAACTTGCCAATAGAGGACCAAAGGAACTGTTTAGGGAAAAGCATCTGAGTCAAAATCTTTCATGGAAAACCTTTCTCATGCTAATGCCTTTGAATTAGCCAAATCAATAACTCCACCTCTTGATATTGGCCATTATAAGGGTCACGAAAGATGGAGGTTACTTGCAAAAGAGAGGTGCCTTTGAATTTATGTTGAAGGAAATGGGAAAAGTAATCAATAAGATAGTCACAGTTGTGGAGATTATAAAGAGAAGGATTCTCAATCTTTGCTAGAACACAACAATTACCTCTGCTCCTATAACAGATATGTCAGAACCCTTGGAAGAAGGTCTTTTACCATTAGAAACTACAAGGCATGTATCCATGATAATGATCACTTTGTCCACAATACAACTTGACACATCATCTGTAGGTTATCAACCACCACTTCCAACTAATCAAGCCAAGATGCTACCTGAATAAGAATATGAGGGAGAGGATTCTGTTCAAGATATGAAAGGAAAAGGTTGTGGGCATGTGTATAGAAGAGAAACCCATGCATGCCAAGATTCAAGATGTTTTCATGAAAGCCGCTATAAAAAAACACTCACACAACCAATGAAAAATGAGGAACTATTTGGAGTAGGAGGCACAATTGAGGTTCTAAGCTGCAAGAAAAGTGAAAAAGGCCCACGTGAAAAGGAAAAGAGGAGCTCCATGTTGAGAATATAGGGAAGGGTAGAATTCCATGGGACATATGTAGGAAACTCTATTACGAAGGCTATAGCAATGAAAGCTCATGTTAAACTTCCACCTTCTATGCATACTAGAATTAAGGGTGGCTACTAAAAAATAGAATAGACCCATGGAAATTGAGAGGGAATGGCATGAAAAAATTCATAGGAGGTAAGGGAGGTAGCCCACATGATTGAAGAATGAAGGAAAAACAAGCATCAGCATTATGCGCATTGATTTTGGGTTTCATATCTAGAGGCCAACATGAAGGAACAATGAACAGATTTGAAAAGGGGTCATTCTTGATGTAATAACACATAATACCATCATTCCCACACTGGATTAAGATAGAGTGTCCATGTTTGAAAGGACCACTCCATGGCATGCATGAAGATGGATAAAGACAAGATTGTTTTATTTTATTTTTCACTAAGACTATTGGTTCAAAAAGTGGATGAGCTTCCATAATGAGAAGTAGTTATAGACCTAAGAAGGAGGCACAATGAAAATGAAGGAGGTCACTGCCAAAGAGAGCCACCTTTGAATCAGCCCATAGCATACAAGAAGATAGGAAGAAAAAACCATGCGAGTTCTTTGTCCCACATTTACAATGGGAAAGGATTTTCAAGTCTTTAAATATAGGAGCCCTCAATAGCTAAGTGTCTTGAAGACACATGACTTTTAGAAACCTATACTTGCATGCATGGGACCCATGCATGATGAAGACAGCTGGACAAATGGTGCAAGAAATGAATTTTTGAATAGAGGCCCACTAGAGGAAGAGCACCTCAAAAATTGAGGTTTTGGTCGTTGCCATGTCGCCACTGGAAAATGGGATAGTTTCACTTGTAGTGACATGACAACCCACCAAAAAACATAAAAATTGGTGAGAGGTTGCATGGATCTTGTCTAGATGATTTCATAGGGACGTGGCAGCAATGGAAAATAGGAAGGTGACTAGTGGTAGCACGTAGTGATGGATTGATGAACAAAGGTGCTGACATGATGGTCTAGATTTCAATGATGTACAAGATGGTGACATGTGGTGGATTCGATGGTGGTCACCATGTCGCCAAGACAAAGTTTCTCGACCATCAACATAGCAACACAATGACTCAATCAAAAACTGACATGTGGCAATGAGCTAGCGGTGAGGTGGACAAGTTAGAAATTAACACACACCAAAGGCTCTAGATGTGGCATGCCTCCTAAGGTGTTGACATGGTAGAGAATGACACATGTTACAAGGTCACTATATCGTTGATGACATAGTAGAATGATGACTAAGATAGTGACATAGCGATCGATGACATGGCACAGTGACACAACGCAGTGACATGGAGAAACAAAGGACCAATGAAATGATGCCACATGGTGCCCAGTTGGAGGGGTCAAATTTTTTTTTTTTTAAATGAACCAATCTAGTGCCAACATGTGGCGAGGGTGGTCAAATCAAGTTTGACATGGATGAGAAAACAAAAGAAAAAATCAACGTCATAAAATTAATTTTTTATGTTTTGGCATAATGTGCAAATCAAACATTTAAATAAAGTTTGAATTATTATATAGTTTTAAACTATTGAAAAGGTCATTTTTAAAAATAAAGTGCTATGAAATTCATGAACAGGAGCTTGAACTACAAATGGCAGCTACTGGGAGAGTTTTTCACCAAAATATGGACTCCAATATACTGTTGGAACTGACAAAAGATAAACTTTTTGAATATGAAGTTGGTTTTTTCATAGGTTCTGAGGTTTGTCTCTCAGAATTATTTGTGTGTTTTATTAGGTGTTTTGAGTTGTTAGTTGCAAAATTCAATAGAGAAACACCTTAAACATGTCCAGTGACTCTTGTATCTAGCTATTTTGAGTCTTTGTTGTGTTTTGGCTTCAAATTGATCAATTGGCACATATTTGAGTTCATTTATCGGACTTTTATCTTTTACTAAGATATTTTGCATTTGGAAAGACAAAATAGAAGGGATATGATTAGTAGTTGATGAGAGAAGGTAGAGAGAGGTTATTCAGCTTCTTGGGAAAGAATTTTGAGTTGACACTTGTCATCTTTTGATCAAATTTGGGAATTGCTTCCTTGCTATATATATTCTTTCTTCTTCTCTTTTCTAGGGTTTGTTGGTTGGTTTTCAATTTTTAGCTTTAGGAGCTCTACTTAGGCTATGAAAACCACACACCCAACATTTCTTCTTGTATGAACAGTAGTTATAGTTTTATATAGATAGTTTGGATTTTTTTGGTGATTATGAAGTATTTATGTACATATTTCATGTATTTGTTTTCAAGGAAAATGAATAAAAACACAGCAAGGGGTTTTTAATTAAGTCTAAATCTTGTCTTGTGTTCATGGATTTGTAATCTTTTCTAGTTTGCGAGCAAAAAGTGTAAACTAGGTTGCATTTTTTTTTAAAGTGCATGTGGTTGAAGTATTTTGCTTGTGGAAAAAAGGGACATTTAATTTCTTGATATTTATCATAGGGTTTTCAAATTTCATGATGGGATATTTCGAAGTATGAGATTCATTTTGATGTAGATGTCTATTCACAAGGTGAAAGATAAATCAAGGATCTTGATGTACGAGTTATGTCAAATATTTCCAAGGGATGTATGGTTGTAATTCATGTAATCACCCAACAGATAAGGCACTGATCAACTACAAGATCATTCAATTTTGTTGCTCATACCTAGGTCTTTCTAATATCAACATATTAAATCATTTTTTTCCTTTTATGTTGAAATTTATTCAAAGTCTAACCCTCACTTAGCTTACTAGTTTCATGAGTCATGCTATTAGCTATTTCATGCTTGTGATTTCTTGGTTAAGTATAGAAGATTTAGGGGTTTCATCTATTATTCTAGATCCTGAATATGCTCATTGCACTAGAGTGAAGAAGGAGTGTAGCCTTATAGTTGGCCCAGGTTCTTGGCTAATTGTGTCTGTTATAGGAGATAGCTACCCATAGATGCATTCTTTCCTTGCATACTTGGTTATTCAAACTTTGTTATATCAGGAGCCAACAAAATAGGGACTCTATTAGGAAATTGTGTTGAGATTAATGATAGACAAACCTTGAGAATCTAAAGAGATTCAACACAATAGAAGGAAAGACATGGAGAAATTTTTTATACAATAGTAAGTTGATGTGTTCAATCCATTTCCTTGCTACATTTTTATGTTTCCTAGTAAGCTTTATTCTCTTATAGTGGTAGTTCTTAAATTGGATGCAAATTGTGTTGAGAAATGAGTATGCCTTCAATTAGTTCAATTTGGTGTGAGTTGTTTTTGTAATTTTAGAGTCAAGAAAATTATGTTTCAGCTTTGTGTAGAGGTCTCAAATTCAAGATAAATCTAAAGAGGTGTCTTCTATGTATTGTTGTTTCAAATCAATTTGTGGTATCTTCAAGACTAATGCAATTCATGTACCACTTAATGTGAGTGGAAACTCAAAGTTAATCTCTATACCAGTGCAGTTATATACATGAATTGTGATTAGTTGTTGTAGGAGAAGAGCATATTTAAAGAGGTTGAAACATTCAAATGGTTGGTAAGATTTGTGATGTGCTAGTTCTAACAGTTTAGTAAAGAATTAATGAGATTTTGGATCTGCTATTGTAAATAGTGGACAAAGAACTTTAAGCCATCTGGATCTTGAGGTATTTTTATTTTCATGTATTATCTTTTCATGAAAATACATTGTTAAAAGGCAATGTTCTCCATCAAGTGAGTTTCAGTACTAAGAGGAGGAGAATAGTTTGACAAGTTTCATACACTTCATTTGATTGAATTTCGGCTTGTATAAAGTTTGTGAAGTGTATTCGAAGAGATTTATTTGGTAGAAGGTTGTATAGATCTGCTACAAGTTGTGAATTGGGGATTTATTAAAATCTTTGAAGAATGATAAGTTTCCTTTCATCTAGTATGCAACCTATTAGTGAAATTTCTAGATCTATTTCTACCAAGTGGTATATGCCATTATGTTTTGATGGTATTCTTGGTTTCTTGAATGTCAGTCCTAATGATGTTAGAAATAAATTGCCTAAGTTTAGTGGGAGCCATCTTGTTTCAGCTAGTCATCATGTTGAGTTGTTTAGTGATTTGATGGGTGACTATGAGATTGGTCATGAGGATTCACACATGAAGTTATTTGTTCAAATTTTAGAAGGTGATGCTAGAGACCAATTTTCTTTTCTACCAGCATGTTATATTTCATCTTGGGGTGAGTTGCATTTTGCCTTCATGGAGTGATTTGGAGCAAGCATAAGCATATCTAATTCTTATGATAAGTTCTTGAAGATTCATGTTAAGTGTGATGAAATTATGCCTCAATTCAATATCAAATTTGCAAAAGTTTTGAATGATATCTGTGAGAATTATAGACCAGATGATCAAATGTGTTTAGTTGTCTATTTTGATGCATTTCACAAGAAAATGAGTTATTTATTGAAGGATAAAGAACCTAGGACATTATATCAAGCTTTTATGACTGCTATAGAGATTGAAAATAATTTGAAATATGGATTGACTAGAAGTCATTTTGTTAAAAATGTGTGATGGTATAATGTGTTTGAAAGAAAGGATGAATGTGGTGTTGACACTTCAATTTCAAATTAGCTTATCAGTACTTGAGCTATAATTTTCAATCAAGTGGAAAATTCAGATCAGACTATGTGTATAAGGAAGGTTAGTTCGGTTACAAATGAAGTTATACATGTTCTTGATGCTAAATCAGTAAGAAACATTTTAGACTTTGATAGGGTTGAGCACTATGTTGATTTTACGAATCAAGGTTTAGTTATAGCAGTAAGTTCTTCTCATGATAATTATATTTATGATGGTATAACTAATGCTTCAAAATGCGAGGTTGCTTCATTTTTATCTCAGTCTTGTGCAAGTGGAGTGGCTGAAAGTTCTCTCTCGTGTAATGAATTCAATATTGCTGATCTAAATTTGCAAGATGAGGCAACATATCAAAATGAATGTAATTCACATTTATTTCAATCATAGTCTAGTGAGTTGAATTTTGAAGGTGAGTATTCAAGTGATGAAGATAAAGTTGTTGATCCGATGTATTATGAAGAAGCCTCATGTGAAGAAAATGATGAGAGTTGTTTCTCAAGTCAAGATGAGGACAGTGACAATACATGTTTGTCTTCACATGAATCTGATGCAAATTGGGAAGAAGAAAGCAATGATGGAAGTGAATACTTTTATGTTAGTAGAGGTATGAGTTATTTTCCTAAATCTAAAAGTGAACTTCCATTTAAGAGTTATACAAGACAGCTTGAGGTTGAAAGTGGTGAAGAAGAATTATCTACACAATGTGAAGGCAAAGAGATTATCTATAAGGATAGATTACCTAATTGTGTAGATGAATGTCTTGAGAATGTGTGCAATGATAATAAGTATACAAATGATTCTAAGGTTAATGCATCAGCACCTAAAGATGATTAGTTTGCAACACATTTGAATCACCTTCATGAAGATAGTGAGAGTAACTTTGATTTATTTTCTACATGCTTCGTTGATGGAGTGGATGGTGACTCTTCATATAGTTTTGATTTTTCTTCACATGTTGAGAGTCTCCATGAAGATGAAATGGGTAATGAGTTTAAACTATATACTAACACTTTATATGATGAGGATTGCGATGATGATCAACCCATTTTTTGTCAAAGTGTTCAAAAAGGATCCTTGCATGGAGTTATCAATCCATTGTTTGAAGAATATATGGAATATTCATATTTAGTTGAGGATGATCTTAATGATGATACATTATCCTACTACTGTAAGAGATCATATTGTTTTTCTTCTCCTGAGCTTGACATTAATTATGGTGATCATGTTGCATCTCATAATATGGGTAACAAGGTGTTTGATGAAGTTATTAGTGAAGATTAGTGTGCACCTTGTACTAAGTTTTATGATGAATGCTCTAATATAACAACTAATCCATTTTTTGATTTCAACGAGCCATTTGAAGAATCTAGATTAGTTTTAGATGTTGACATTGATGACATGGGTGAGTACAAATCTGATTGCTCATGTGAATACTCTCTAGCTATACACAAGGATGCATATTTTCAAGGTATGTGTGACATTTTTCCCCATGTTGAATATGATGCCTTCATATTTGAGACTGGTAGCATGCATGATTCATTTGTTAGAGAAGTTTTTCAATTGAAATCTGATATTTGTGAGCATGCTGATTAGAATAGTTGAAGAAAGTGAATCTAGTTTTTATATACATTATGAAAGTGAAGGTGTAGACTCAGTTTTGCCAAGTGAGTTGATTTAGAATGATAATCTGATTGGTGAAACTAATAGAGTAAATATTTCTAGCTTACCTTATGCACATTCAGATGAAAATTAGGATTATGACAGAGGTAAAAAAAAAATGTTGAAGTTCAATGGCTTGGGGCCATTGTTTGTACATAGTAGGAGTAATTGTTTTTGGTTTCAATAAAGTTGTTCGAGAGGAATTTTTTACTGTCAAGAGTGTGATCTACTTCTTCTAGAGATCTAAATCCTTGTCATGCCCACAAGGGACATACATCCATAGACAAAGCCACTATTGGGACTCAAAATTGAGGCCCCAATTTTGAGCACCATTAAAAAATCAAGTTCTATAAATACTTTTGAATGCATGTGTACCCAACTGTCTATTTGAGGCCTAAGAGGTGTTTAATGTTTCTAACACCTTCCATTTAGTATATCTACTTGTCTCATGAAGATAAGTTGCCATTCTGAGCCATTCCGTGAAGTCCCATTTTGAGCAGTGTCCAATTCTACATTTTTGCCTTAGTGTCAAATAGTGATAGAAGGCCATGTGTGCAATTGAATATCTTGCACCCAGTAATGTTTCATGATTTTCCACTTTGAGAATGTCTAATTTCCATATGAGAGAGCCTATTTTTTATATTTTGAGTCATTTCGAATCTGTTTGACTAGGATTTGAATCCCTCAAAATTGGTCATTTATTGTTGTCATGCTAATGTGAATTTTTTAGAATTTTGGAAGGCCCTGTTTGACTTGTCATAACTTTGACCCAGTTGATCAAAATGAGAAAATTTCTTTTGTGTAGCATTTTAGAGGTCAAAAAATGGTTATTTTTCAATTTTGATCCCATGATGAATCCATTTGATCAGTTTTCAAATGCAATTTCTAACTTTTTACTGGTGTCAAGAAAGGTAGATTGGTCAGTACCCCTGTTCGCGATATCATAACTTGAGATCCATGATAGGTTAGATTGAATTTATTGTACCACTAAATTATACTCTAAAAATACTTCAAGTATGTTGATTTTCAATTCTTGACGAATCTGTCTACACACTTTCCTAGGTTCATTACATTTGCAAAAAAATGCTTTTTTGCCAGTATTTCCAATCTGCAATTCTAAGTAGCTCACTTTGACCATTGGCCATTTGCATCTTGTTATTTGTCATGAGCCCAAATCCTAGATTCATATTGTACTCCTAAAAATGAACCAATGCCCCATTTTTCATTTTCCCAAGTATCATTTTGCCTAGTTTTTGAAGCCGAATCCGAAAGCATTTTATAGTTTTTTGACATGTTTTCTTGTAGGTAGTTCTGAAAGGGCAACTTTGACAATCAATATCTTTTGACTGATAATTTTTCATTAGATGAGATTTGACAAGGTAGGAGTATGTGGAATAAAGAATCAATATTACTAATTTCAGAGCCTGATCAGGTCTTTGGGTTAGTTTTTAAGGCTAGTTAAAGGACCTCCTGGCATTAAGTTGACAAATTGCAGAATGATGTCAAATGAGTTTTCAAAATTGTTTCTAGTGATCGAATTAGTATTGAATCTCTATCAGATGATTAGTGGATTAGTTGGACAGTTTAGTTGTTCAAAAATTTAAAAAAATTTAGCCAGGCCCACTTTCGGGCCTAACTAATTTCATCAAAGTGCATCAAGCAAGTATATAGAGGTTATATATATAGAAAATGTTAAAGAAAAGTGGTTTGGTAGAAAGAAAAAAGTAGAGTTCTTCCATTTTATCAATCATGCTATAAGTGTTCATTATGCTCTTTTCTAGTCTCTTCATTATATAACCTACTTGTGAACCTTACATAAGAGGCTAGAGCTTGTAATAACTTGCCAACAAATGACTAAAGGAACTATTTGGGGAAAAGCATCTGAGTCAAAGCTTTTATGGAAAACCTTTCTTAGGCTAATGCCTTTGAATTGATCAAATCAATAACTCCACCTCTTGATATTGGCCATCATAAGGGTCAGGAAATATGGAGGTTGCTTGCAAAAGAGAGGTACCTCTAAAGTTGTATTGAACGCAATGGGAAAAGAAATCAGTAAGAAAGTCACAATTGTGGAGATTATAAATAGGAGGATTCCCAATCTTCACTAGAACACAACAATTAGCTCTGCTCCTATAACATATATGTGGGAACCTCTGGAAGAAGGTCTTTTACCATTAGAAACTACAAGGCATGTATCCATGATAATGATCACTTTGTCCACAATACAACTTGACACATCATCTGTAGGTTATCAACCACCACTTCTAGCTGATCAGGTCTAGCCACTACCTAGATATGAATATGAGGGAGAGGATTCTCTTCAAGAAATGAAAGGCAAAGGTTGTGGGCATTTGTATAGAAGGGAAACCCACACATGTCAAGATTCAAGATGATTTCATGAAAGATGCTATAAAAAAAACACGCATACAACCAAAGAAAAATGGGGAGTTGTTTGGAGCAAGAGGCATGATTGAGGTTCTAAGCTATAGGAAGAGGGCAGAAGGCTCACATGCAAAGGAAGAGAGGAGCTCCATGTTGAGAATACAGGGAATGATAGAATGCCATGGGACATATGGAGGAAAATCTATTACTAAGGCTACAGCAATGAAAGCTCCTGTTAAACTTCCACCTTCTATGCATACTAGAATTAAGGGTGGTTGCTAAAAAATAGAGCAGACCCACGATAGTTGAGAGGGAGTAGCATGAAAAATGTTGTAGGAGGCAAGAGAGGCAACCCACATGATTGAAGAATGAAGGGAAAACAAGCATCAAAATTATGCACATCAATTTTGGATTTTAGATGTAGGGGCCAACATGAAGGAAGAATGAAGAGTTTTGAAAAGGGATTATTCCTAATGTAATAATGTATAATACCATCATGCCCATTTTGGATTAAGATAGAGTGTCCACATTTGAAAGGACCACTCCATGGCATGCATGAAGATGGAATGTAAAGACAAGGTTGTTTTATTTTATTTTTCACTAAGACTATTGGTTCAAAAAGTGGATGAGCTTCCATAATGAGAAGCAGTTGTAGACCTAAGAAGTGGGCATTATGAAAATGAAGGAGGCCACTGCCAAAGAGAGTCACCTTTGAATTAGCCCATAGCATACAAAAATATAGGAAGAAAAAACCATGCGAGTGCTTTATCCCACATTCATAGTGGGAAAGTATTTTCAAGTCTTTAAATACAAGAGCCCTCAATAGATAAGTGTCTTGAAGACACAACTTTTAGAAGCCTATACTTGCATGCATGTGACCCATGCACAATGAAGATAGTTGGACTCATAATGCAAGAAATGAATTATTGAACAAAGGCTCACTAGAGGAAAAGCATCAGAAAAATTGAGGTTTCTAGTGATCGCCATGTTGCCACTAGAAAATAGGATAGTTTCATCGATTGCAACATGGTGACTTGTTGGAAAATATAAAAATTAGCAAGAGGTTACGTGGGTCCTCTCTGGATGATTTGGAAGGGATGTGGTAGTGTTGGAAAATAGGAAAGTGACAAGTGGTAGCACATAGTAATGAATTGATGAACTGAGGTGTTGACATGGTAGTCTAGATTTCAATGATGCACAAGATGGTGACACGTGGTAGATCTGATGGTGTTCACCATGTTGCCAAGATGAAGTTTCTCAACTGTTAACATAGAAACATGGTGACTCAATCAAAAACTAACACATGGTAGTGAGTTGGCGGTGAGGTGGATGAGTTAGAAACTGACACATGGTGGAGGCTTCAGATGTGGTATGCTTCTTGAAGTGCTAACATGGAAAAGAGTGACACGTGGTAGAATTTTAACTAGGATAGTGACATAACAACTAATGACATGACATGGTGACATGGCACAATGACATGGAGAAATAGAGGACCAATGAAATGATGCCACGTGGTGCCCAGTTGGAGGGGTCAGATGACAAAGTAAAAAATGAACCAATCTAGTGCTAACACATTTTGAGGGTGGTCAAATTAAGTTTGACCCAAATGAGAAATAAAAGGAAAAAATAAAATTCATAAAATTAACTTTTTATGTTTTGGCTGAACGTGTAGATCAAACTTTTAAATAAAGTTTGAATTATTATATAGTTTTAAACTATTGAAAAGGTCATTTTTTAAAATAAAGTGCTATGAAAGTCATGAACAAGAGCCTAAACTTCAAATGGCTACCACTGGGGGAGTTTTTCACCAAAATATGGACTCCAATAAATTGTTGGAATTGACAGAAGAAAAACTTTGTGAATATGAAGTTGGTTTTTGCATAGGATGTCACTGCTACATGTTACAAGAGGTTTTGTCTCTTAGAGTGATTTGTGTGTTTTATCAGGTGTTTTGAGTTGATAGTTGTAGAATTTAGTGGAGAAACACCTTAAACATGTTCAGTGACTCTTGTATCTAGTTATTTTGAGTCTTTGTTGCGTTTTGACTTCAAATTGATCAATTGGCACATACGAGTTTAATTATCAATTTTTTATCTTTTTTAGAGATACTTTGCATTTGGAAAGAAAAAATAGAAGGGATATGATTAATAGGTAATGAGAGAAGGTAGAGAGAGGTTATTTAGCTTCTTGGGAAAGATTTTTGAGGGGACACTTGTCATATTTTGATCAAATCCAAGAATTGCTTCCTTGCTATATATTCTTTCTTCTTCTCTTTTGTAGGGTTTGTTGGTTGGTTTTCAATTTTCAGCTCTAGGAGCTTTGCTCAGGCTATGAAAGAAAGCCACACACCCATCATTTCTTCTTGTATGAACAATAGTTGTAGTTTTAATATAGATAATCTAGATTTGTTTGGTTATTATGAAGTATTTTTGTACATCTTTCATGTATTTTTTTCAAGGAAAATGAATAAAAACACAGCAAGGGGTTTTTAATTTAGTCTTAATCTTGTCTCATGTTCATAGATTTTTAATCTTTTATAGTTTGTGAACAAAGAGCATAAACTAGGTTACAATTTTTTTTTAAAGTGCATGTGGTTGAAGTATTTTTCTTGTGGAACAAATGACCATGTAATTGCTTGATATTTATCATAGGTTTTTCATATTTCATGATGGGATATTTTGAAGTATGAGATTCATTTCGATGCAGATGTCTATTCACATGGTGAAAGATAGATCAAGGATCTTGATGTAGGAATTATGTCAAAGATTTCCAAAAGATTTATGGTTGTAATTCATGTAATTTCCCAATAGATAAGACACTGATCAGCTATAGGATCATTCAATTTTGTTGCTCATACCTAGGTCTTGCTGATATCAACATATTAAATAATTTTTTCCCTTTTATGTTGAAAGTTATTCAAAGTCTAACCCTCACTTAGCTTACCAATTTCATGAGTCATGTTATTAGCTATTTCATGCTTGTGATTTCTTAGTTAAGTATAGAAGATTTAGGGGTTTCATGTATTATTCTAGATCCTAATTATGCTCATTTCACTAGTCACATAATCAAATCTTAAGAGGTTCGTGCACCTAGTTTTTGTAGAGCCTGAAGTGAAGGAGTGTAGCCTTATAGTTGGCCCAAGTTCTTGGTGAATTGTGTCCATTATTGGAGATAGTTACCCATAGATGTATTCTTGCCTTGCATACTTGGTTATTCAAACTCTGTTAAATAAGGAGCCAATAGTCGACATGGACTAGATATTTAATACTTGTAGAGTTGGTTATAGTTGTTATTACACATTTTATGAGATGGATCACAAATTCCTATGTTTTGTGATGAATGAATTAGATGGAGAGGAAAAATAGGAAGAATCTAGTAAACTCTTTGAAATCTTTCAACATAGAAGATCTTAACCTATTTTCAATGTAGAGAGAAAGTGAGAGAAATGTATAGTGATATGAAGGAGTGAAGAAGCTATTCATGCTATCACAAAGAAAATTAAGTGTAATAGTACAAACATTGCAGATGAGGAAAAGAGGTTAGTTATTGTAGAGTAAGTGAGGTGACCTTGAAAAGAACTGAAGGAAAAAAAAGATATGTCAGATCAGAGATCAAATCAGAGTGAAGGGAGGAGATCCAAAAATAACATATCAAAGAAGACCAAGGATTGGGTACTAAATTAGGTTTAATAGATTAAGTCAAGGTAAATCTCTTATCAGAGTGGTCTTAACAAATCTTTGTGAATCTCCTAACATATTCCTTAATTTTTTGTAAGTGTAAAATCCTCTATTAGGGTGAGATCTAATAGTATCAAAATATTTTAATAGGACAAAACCCTCACAAGGTAGATCATTGGATATGGACAAAGATTGTAATTGTAATAGGTTAACTTTATTACTGTAGTAGTGAAGATTTGTGGGTGTCATCCCCACCTAGTTTTACCATCATCTTGGAGGGTTTCTTCGTAAAAAATATTTGTCACATGATTAATTTTCATGCATATGATTGATAGATTAGATCTATATGTTATTACAATTTGATTATATAAGTTATGCATGCAGTTGGGTATGAGATGGTAAATGTGGTGAATGCACTAGTATTATGAAATTGATAAAAAATTTACAAATCTTGATTCATGCCCCTCTCAATATGTTGGTTTCCAATTTAGATTTCCAATAATTGGTATCAAAGTAGAGTTCTCTTGGAGGAGTTTAGCAACTTGGAATTAAAGATCTTGGAAATGGAGGCTTATAAATTAGACAAACTTATTGGCAATTGGGTGATTGACATCCAACTCATACTTCAACAACTTGAGATAGCAAGATAGGAACTAAAGAAATCCTTGAAAAGGAGAAAGGAGTTGGCTATTCAGATAAAAGAGTTTCATTATGAAGAAGTTGAAACTAGATGACTATTTGAAAAAACAAGATTAGGTGAGAATGATTTAGCATCTACAAAACTACTAGAAAATAATAATATCTGAATAATGTCAAACGACTAAAAAGGGAACATGAGATTCGATCAGTAAATATGAAGTGACTAAGAAAAAGAAGAAATTAGAGGAAGATAAGGTTGTCAGTAAGGAAGAAAAATGGAAAATGGCAACTAGACTTGAAGAAAGAATATCTTATGTACAAAATCTTACCAACACTCAATTGGACATAGAAAATCAATTGATACTTGCAAATCAAGAGTTGAATAGAAAGGATGTGGAAATAGAAAATGTGATATGAAAAAAGGACTTACTGAAGAATGAATTGAAAATTGAGAAATAACTTGTGGAAAGATTCAACATGCTAAATGAAGCAATGAAATACTTTGAAGAACTTATGAGGTCATCTGGCAGCACTATTGGTTCAGGACATTCATCTAGGAATAAAGAACTAAGGAATGAAAAATCAAAAGGCAAACCAACATGTTATAATTGTGGAAAACTTGGTCATACTACTAACATCTAAAAAAGCAAAAATGTTATGCAAAATCCTAAACCTAAGTTTATTGGTTACTTTTTTACTGCAAGAAGCAAGGACATCAAATACATGAGTATAGATCAAGAATGAAGAATGTATCCACTACACCTAGATTTGAAGGATATTGTTATAACTATCCAAAGTATGTATGTAGAGAATATGAATGAAGATCATAGACAAAAACCTATTGGACTAATAAAATGATGAATTATGCACCTAACAATGTGTGTTCCAAATGTCACAAGTTTAGACATTAAAGAAAATACTACACAACTCAAGTACCACTAGCATATCACAATAACACAAAGGGTACAAGCAAGGTGGAAATTGATCAAAAAAGGAAGAAGATGAATCAAACATGGAAAAAAAAGGAAGAATATGGAAACAATGGAACAAATGGAGTTGAGATCACCCAATCCAATGGAGAAGGTGATCTTATCACTTCAAATTAAGCAAGAAAGGTATTTAAGGAAATTCATATTTAAATAATACATCTTACATCAGTTACCAACATAAAACGTGCTAAAGTTCATATTTGCATAAGTAAAGATGCATGAGAATAGATTTATGAAAGGACGGGTGCAAAAAAAATCATTCATATAGACAATGCCTAACATCAGTAAAATTGTCTATATTGACCGAGCATTGCAATATGGATTGAGTACTTCAAAAGTAAAATTGATGTATAGGTCAAGTTAGATGGAAGAGACCAAGTTTTATAGTGAAGACACCCTCTTAGTATCTTTGTTTCTAATTTAGACTTCAAACAATTGTCAATTTCATAATCAAATTATGTTAGCCATGCCTTTCTTGGCTTCATTGCCTATACAAATGTGTTGTCTATGTCCACTAGAAAGAACACATCACTACAATATTTCATTACCAACTCTTCTAATATTCTCATCCTCATTTGCATTCTCTATTTGAATTCTTCAAAATATATGTTTGTGATATTTTTAGAAATTTCCTCTAACTACATTTTGTATTCATTGATTTATCTAGTCACTAATTTTCCTTTCTCCCAAACAATATTACCAATACCAAGAAAAAACATTTGAATATAAAATAAAATACAACTAATAAGATATCCAAACTTACACATAGATTTTTTTCTATCCTAATGAATATTAGGTTTTTTTCCAATTGAATTTTTTGTAACTCAACAAAGATAATATTCATGATTTTTCATAACAATTTTTCATGCCTAGTCAAATGCCATACATGGAACACTCTTCAATCTTCTTGAATGATAGAAATTGTGAGAAATTACTCTCACTATGAATTCAATCATTGGATCAATGATGTTAGAGATAGAAAACCCTCATTCATTTCACTCTATCTTTGTATTCATGTAAATTTCTTCACAACTCACACATTGCATGGTCTTTTTCTTGTCTAGAGTGAGATAGCTTGTAACCTTGTGAATCATCTTCTTGATTATCTCAATGGATCCATTATGTAGCCATAACTTTATATCATGGATCCTACTCAATACAAAATTGATCCATTCGATCTTAAAGTTCCTTGGAAACTCTAGGGCATAAGTTAACTCTTTCCTTTCAACAATTTTGAATTTTTCCTTCAAAATTGATTCATCAAACAATTTGTTATATGCCTCTTGAATCTCATAGTCATCAAATTCTCCAATATTACACATGTAAAAACTTACATCATGGACCATGATTACTTTAGGTGGTATTAAGGATAATGCACCCATTAAGTTGCCTTTCATTGCAATCTTAGTAATAGCACAAAATTTAGGTGGAGTACAAGCATCACTCTTCACCAATTGAATGGTACTTACCTCTACTCCTTAGCTCTTTCCTGGGGATGATGAAGCTACCATTTTTTTTGGTTAGGGTTCAAAAAATTATTTCCTCTAAACAACTCGGCACAACTCAAATCTTCACTTAATCAAACTTCTATTCCAATTTTTATCTTTCTTGCATTAAGATCTCTTTTGCAAATTGCTCAAACTCCTTTGTGATCTCGTAGTCTATATGGAAGGTGTGAAATATATCTTCAAATTTCAATATATACTTCCTTTTACTCAAATTAGGGTCTCCATTAATGCTTTGGTTACTGGTAGGTGGAATCTAGTTGTCTTAGTTGATATTGTGACTTTTGAACTAAGTCTTCACTATACAACTCAGTCTATTCCATCTAACTCAGCCTGTACACCAATTTGGCATCTAAAGTACTTAGTCCATATTGCAATGCTTGGTCAATATAGACAATTTTTACTGACATTCAAAACTACCTATGTAAACGATTCATTTGCACTAAACTTTTCATAGATCTATTCTTGTGCATCTTTACTTATGTAGTTATGAACTTTAGCTCATTTTATGTTTGGAACTAATGTAAGATATATCATTTAAATACGTGTAGTTCCTTACATACCTTTCTTGATTAGTTTGAGATGATATTATCATCTCCTCCATTGGATTAGGTGATCCCAGCTCCATTTCTTCCATCGTTTCCATCTTCTACTTTTTCCTTCTAGGTTAGGTTTAGTTCATCTCCTTTTTTTGTTCAATGTCTACTTTTCCTTTACCCTTGATGTGATTATGATTTGATGTTGGTGTAGACACTTAAATCTGATTACACCGCTTTGGTAATCCCATTTAGCTATCTCTAAAGGCATCATTAATTAAATTCCTATTTAATTAATCCTTTGCCATCCCCTAGCTGATTAATTTAATTAATCATCTATAGTCCTAAATTGATAAATCAAATAACCCATTATTTATCAATTAATCCTATTCTCCTATCTAATTCCAAATCCCAAATTTATTAAAATCACTTTAATAAATAAAACCCTCAAATCTAATAACCCCTAAGCCTATACTAAATCCTCCATTTAGCCTAATCCACCCCATCCACCCATACTAACCTAGCTTAGCCACTAACTTACCCACCCTCATGAATGTCATCCACTTGCACATCTCTAACATCCTTAATCTAATTCTAAACCAAGCCTAATCCCCCCCCTAACCTTGTCACATTCCCTAAGTAAGCTTAAGACTTTCCTAAGCCAAACCAAAGTCTCCTCCCTCAAAATATCCCAACCATAAAACTTTATCCCAACCACAAAGCCTTCAATGCTCTTACAAGGCCATAAAGACTCTTACAAACCCATTCATTGCTCTTACAAGTCATTTATGAGGGTCTTTAAGGCCTTGAGCCTCCTTTGTTGACTCATCCTTTCCCTTTCCTCCATCCACTCACCCTGTGACATGTGTCACTCCCTGATTGGTTGTAAGGAAGCACAATCCATGTGCTCTCCTCTCATGCAATCTGAGCCCTCCATGAGCTTTTCCCCATCCTTGCATATTAGCCCTCAAACCCTCAAGCCCTTAGCCTATAAATTGGATCCCCTCCCAAGCCATTTCATCACAATCTTTGAGCTAAAGTTATAATGCTAGTTTGAGAAACAAAGCCCTTAACCATACCCTTATAATGCCAAATTGAGAGCTCACAAAGCTATCAAATTGCCATTACCCATCCCCACTATTGAAGCAAACTTGAAGCCCCTTGAGCATACATACCAATCCTTTACTTAGACTCATCTACCAAGCAAAGAGTGAAATCCTATCGGGAGAGTCCATTCATTTGGCTCACATTCGTAATTAGGGGTTCCTCTTTAGTCTCTCATATATGTTATATTGATCTTGTTAGTTAATGCTTTGGTTTTAAAATAGACTAGTGTTTTCTTGCTAACATATTAGTGTACATAGTTGGTACTTGGGTTCTATAGTTTTTGCTTGAATGTCAAAACTTGACATTTGGAACATATATTATTGGGTGCATCACTTTGTCTTATGTTGGTCCAATAGGGCCTTATTTGTGATCTGCATTCATATGCTCTATGTCAAAACTTTTGACAATTGTAACAATAGTCTTCAAATCTAGGCGTGGTAGATGCATTCTTCATTCTTTATCTACACTCATATATTTGATGTCCTTTCTTTTTGTAGTGAAAATAATAATCAATAAACTTGGGTTTGGAGTTTTACATACCATTTTTTCTTTTGCAGATGTTTGCAATGTGACCAAGCTTTCCATTAAAAAAAAAGAAAGTTTTCTTTCCCTTTGTCGTTGCATTTCTTTTTTGTCCACTCTTGGATGATTCTCCTTGCTTAGTAGATGGATGTTTCTTTGCATGTCCTAATCCATAAGTGTTTCCAAATGACTTAGGTGATCTCATTAGTTCTTCAAAGTATTTCATTTCTTCATTAGGCTTGTTCAATTTTTCCATGAGTTCTATCTCCATGTCCTTTCTATTCAACTCCTAATTTGTAAGAATCAGTTGATTCATCATGTCTAGTTGAGCTTTTATAAGATTTTCCACATCAGATGACCATTCTCTAAGTCTAATTGCCATTTTCCTTTTGTCTTCCTTAGTGACAACCTTGTCTTCTTCAAATTTTTTTTTTTTTTTTTCAGTCACTTCACATAGCCTCACTGACTAGATCTCATGTTCCCTTTTTAGTCCTCTAACTTCTTCATTTAGTACATTATTCTTTTCTAGTAGATTTGTAATAGTTGCATCACTCTCACTTGAATTTCTAGTTTCAAATAGTCCTTGAATATCCACTTCTTTGTAATTTAATTCATTTATCTAAATGTCCATCTCCTTTCTCCTTTTTAGAAATTTCCTCAATTCCTATCTTACTACCTCAAGTTGTTGCAATATGAGTTCAATGTCAATCACCTGATTGTGAATAACCTTTCCCAATTTATAAGCCTCCATTTCTAAGTTCTAAACTCCCAAGTTGTTAGAATTTTTCAAGAGGATCTTAGCTTTGATATCAATTGTTGGAAGTCTTAATCAGGAAACAAGATATTGATTGGGGGGACATGAATCAGGTTCTATAACACTTATATCTATTAACACAACTTTAGTGTATTCACCATATTTAACATATCATATCTAATACATGCATAACATAACTTGAAAAATCAAACTGTAGTAACATGTAGATCTAATCATCAATTACATCTATAAAATGTAAGAACATAACACAAATATTTGGTTACCCAGAAACCCTTCAAGGTGAAGGTAAAACTGGGGTGGGGATGACACCCACAAATCTTCACTACTAGAGTAGTAAAGTTAACCTATTAGGGTTACAATGTTGATCACGTCCAATGATCTACCCTGTGAGGAGTATTACCTGTTAAAGGTTGTTAAGACTATTAGGGCTTTCCCTATGAGAGGATTTTACACTTACAACAAAGTAAGGACTCGAGTAAGAGATTTACAAAAGATCTTGTAAGACTACTCTGTTAAGATATTATCCCTGACTCAATCTATTAAAATTGATTCAGTACCTAAAACTCATTTTTCTTTGAAAAGAAAGTTTTGGATCTCATCTCTTCAATATAATCTTTGATTTGATATAGCTTTATTGTCCTTCATGACTTGATAAGGTTACTTCCTTTGTTCTGCAATAACAAAACTCAATTCTTTTTCCTTCATCAAAATGTTCACACTTTCACACTTGATCTACTCTATGATCACATGAATAGATTGTTTTCTTCTTCTTAGCATATCATAATAGGTTTCAATTTTCTCTATTTAAGCATTTCTTAAATATTTTTCTAGATGGTTCCTTTTTTCACCTCTTTATCTGATTGGTTAATCACCACTCATAGGGATCTATGATCCATGCCATAAAATGCATAATAGCCTTTGTAAAAACCTCTATAAATATTAATTATCATGTCAATGTCAGCCTAAAATTTTTACCTCAAATTTTGTATCATTCCTTACTTGAATATCAATTTTGCATTGCTCAACACTTACTATCTCTAATACTTGGCATTTACTATTCATGATGTTGTTTCTCAGTCTTTGATATGCTCGACTTGCTTGGAAATAATTAGGCTTGATGTATACTCAAAATACTCGATGACCAAAGACTTTCTCAACTCCTATAGAGCTCGACATATACATGTTTATTTGCAAGGCTTTATATGACTTGACCTATATAGAGTAGCTCAGTTGTAGTGATGACCATCTAACTCTACCTAGTATATGACTAAGTGTTTGACACTAATAGATAATAATAGTTAGGGTTACCAACACATTTTTTGGATTATCACCTATTTGTATCTTCTCTAGCTTTAACTATTTTATTATTGAATGAAATGGTACCACAACTATATGTTTTTTGTCTTTCAATCTAGCATGGAATTCTTCACGAGGTGAATAGTACTCTAGCTATTCAACAAATAATTATCCCTTTGTGGGTGCTCCAATTATTCCATGAAGAAATAAAGCCTTATCATCTCATTGATTTCCTCGCTATTAGCAACATACTCTACCTCTATAGTGGATAAAGGATTCACCTTGTGTAATCGAGAAACCCAACTCACTGCTACCCTATAAATTAGTAGTAGAGCCCCCAAAATGTAAACACTTACTAGATGTTCCTCTCAAATACCTGAGAATCTATTTAACTAAATTCCAATGCTCAATCCCTAGATGAATCATATACCTACTAACAACTCCCATTGCATGTGCAATATCTAGCCTAGTACATACCATGACATACATCAAACTTCCTACATTTAAAGGATAGGGTACCTTTGACATTCTGTCCTCCTCTTCATGTGTCTTGGGACACATCTCCTTAGTCAATTTTAAATGAAGAGGAAAAGAAGTGTTGATAGCTTTAGCATTCTCCATAGAGAAACATTGCAACACCTTCGCAATATTAAAAAAAGCTAAGATAAAGTCAATTTTCTATTTTTTCTATCTCTGTAAATTTTCATACCAAGGATTTTTTTTACAGCCACCAAATATTTCATAGCAAATGAATGTGCTAATTGTCATTCCATCCCCTTAATGTGATCCATGTTAGACCCAACTACAAGCATATCATCAATATATAAACATAAAATAGTGCATTTTTCATCATCTAACCTCTTAAAATAAATCCAATGGTCAGAATGGCATCGACTGTAACCATGAAAATGCATAAAACTATCAAATTTAAGATATTATTGTCAATGTACTTGCTTCAAACCATATAAACTTTTGTTCAATCTACACACTAAGTTCTCCTTACCTATGACCTCAAATCTCTATGGATGTGACATATATATCTCTTCATCCAAATCACTATGAAAAAAGGTTGTTTTAAAATCAAGTTGATCCAAATGAAAAAAATTTGCAATCACAATACTTGAAACAATACAAATAGAAGCCATTGTAACAATAGGAGAAAATATCTCATCAAAATCAATGACTTTTTACTATGCAAATCTTTTTACAACTAACCTAGCTTTAAATATTTTCTTACCTCCATCCTCTTCTTTCAACCTATATACCCATTTATTCTATAAATCCCTTTTACCTACATGCAACTTGCATAAATCCCAAGTCTATTTTTTTTATCAAGGAGTCCATTTCTTCTAGCGTTGTAGACTCCCACTAAATTTTATGATCCACCTACACAATTTCATCATAATATTTAGGTTCACTAGCATGAGTTAGTAAAATAGAGTACAAAGAGAAAGAAAATTTTTGTGGAGGTCTACTTAACCTTGTTGACCATCTAACATTTAGTTGGGTGTGTGGTATTTTTTGTTGTAGTTTTTGTAGAGCATGAAGGACTACTAGAACATCTTCCTTCTAAGTATCATCCAACACTACATAATCATTTTCTTTCTTCTCATTTTGTTGCAACAAATCTTTGTACAATGCTTTCTCATTGAATATGACATCCCTTCTTCTTACAATTTTACAATTTTCAAAATTCCAAATATTATAACCAAATTCATCAATGCCATATCCAACAAATACACATTTCTTTGACTTAGCTTCTAGCTCGGTTCTATTTTCATAATCTATATGTGCAAATGCTTCACAATCGAAGGTTTTGAGAAAATAATAACTCACCTTCTTACCAATCGATGTTTCCTCTAGAATACCACATCCCAAAGGAGTAGAAGAATATTTATTAATAATATATAAAACAATATTGAAAACCTCCACCCACATGCAATTTAACGGCATCCCAGCCTGCAACCTCATGCTCCTTGGATGCTCCATTATTTTCTTGTTCATGTGTTCAACCACTCCATTTTCCTGTGGAGTCCTTGAAACAATTTAATGTCTTTGAATACCATTAGTTGAATAATAATCTTTAAATTCATAACTGTAATACTCACCACCATTATTAGATCTGAGACATTTTAATCTCTTACTAGTCTCATTTTCAACCAAGCATTTCCATTTCTTAAAAGTTTGAAATACATTATAAATTTGTCTAAGGAAATAAATCTATATTTCTCTAGTTGCATCATCAATAAATGTAATATAATAATGAGTGCCTCAAAGAGAAGATACCTGAGTTGGTCCCCATGTGCATCTATATGCACAAGCTCTAATTTCTCATTTTTCTTCTCCTTCCCACTCTTCACAAAACTCACTATCTTTTCTTTTCCATACACACAAATTTCACAAAAATCCATATTACCACATTTTAGACCTGGTAAAACTTTCTTTGAATGAAGTAATTTCATACCTTTCTGACTCATGTGCCCAAGTTTGTTGTGCCATAGCACTGTATCAAAATCTAAAGAAACTACTTTGATATAAGGTCCCTACTTTCACACATTTTTCTACTACAAGAGAACCTTCTAAAAACTTCCAATTTTTATCATTAAAAGTGACAACACAACCCTCATCACCGAGTTTCCTTGCTGAAATTAAATTCCTACTCAACCTTGGAACATGTCTTAGCCCATGTAACAGCCAATGATTCTCATTTTACAACTTAATCTTAACATTTTCCTTTCCAAGAATTTGACAGGGTTCATTATCACCAAATAAACAAGCCCCAA